>OY037018.1:770000-2113580 GCA_955831195.1 Pilophorus perplexus
GGGTCTTTGGGAGGATGGGAACAACGGGCAAACCATTTCAGGGCCTTTAACTATACCAGCTTTTCCCGCACCTTTGGACAAACTTCCGTATTTCGTACGCCGTCCATCTGCGAAACCGAACGACCAGATCTTCGTGGTGTCGAATAACAATTTAACCTGATTCTGTTAATTTTTATGAAATATAAATATAGATGCACACTTGCTGCTGGTACTACTGACTCCTGGTGCATTTAGCTATTCAAGTACCTGCAGATGTGTTCAGACACTAGTTGCGCCTTTCAGTGTCCCAAGAGCTCCTGCTGCAGGTAGATGTTGGAAAAGTTGCCAATGGATCGTTGCTAAAAATTCCTCTGTTCTTGTAAGTAACTACTTTTAACCCTAAAATGCTCGTGTTATTCGAATGATCTCCCGAGAATTTCAATTCCTACCGTCTGCCGGCTCGACGGCATGTCCTCGCGGCAGGGCATGGTGTAAGGTCGGCTCAAATAGCCGGGACTCAGACTTAATTCATCAGTTGACCTAAACGAGGGGTTCCTGAGCTGGACTTTTCCTATTTCCTAGTTTTGCAAAATTGCTATTTTGTATTTATGTAACTAGCACGCGGACATGGGGGCCTCGCTTCGCGTGGCCGTACTCCCATGAGGTTTCCCACCCGCATCCATCACCCATCCTACCTAATAGGTAAATACCTCTCAAATCCTTCGGGCGTGATCGCGGAAATCACATGCAGACAGACAGAGACGAAGAGTTTTAGTAATATAGATTTATAAAGGGACCTCTCTTATTGCAGAAAAAAAAACGAAAAGCTATTATAGCTATAATAGATATCTGTTATCTATTATCTATTAAATAGATTATCTATTTAATAAATTATCTATCTAATAAATAATTCCAAATTTTGGAATTGTTCACGCGGCCAACTCCTTTGTGCATAGGGCTCTGCCCTCAAAGCACTTTATGAGGGATTTCCACAAGAAGATTCCATGACCTTGCTACTGCTTTGTTGTACAAAATAGGTAGGTACATTATCTAAATAACATGAACTTCCCTGCTATTCTTCTTGTTTACATCTAGGTTTGTGATGTATCACGACGTTTAAGGTTCGAAAATGGAATAAATCGTAAAACTGCGCTCTGGATTATGGAGACCGATTGACCCTCAGAACCTCCTCACTGGAACTGGAAACTTCCTCACTTGTCTTTGTTCTGGATCCGTACTATTTCCCAATATTCTTATCGAACCGAAGCACCCTCGACCTTGAAGTCGATCATCCTAAAGATCACCTCCGGAGTGGTCGTCGGAAGTGGAGGGAAGTTGGTTATATTCCGCAGTATGAAAGGCTAATAATTATTGCTATCAAAGAAGTATACAAGTGATTCGCTCGGTGGTTCCAGCACTATGGCATTCCCCTCGGCCATCCTTTCTTGTGCACTGACTAGTTTTGCTCTTGTTTCCAGTGTCACAACGGTTTGAGCTGCAATCCATAAGTATGACATACATTGTATCATAGTTGAACTTAAGTGCTATAATGCACTGACCGATATTAAAATAGGCACAATATCTAGATAACTTGCACTTCCCTGCTGATTCGTGATATTTGCAAAATAGACAGCAGATTCTGCTTGTGTGGTCTTCGTTAAAATTAACGTTAGAACGAAAATTAACATGGTGTGGCGAGGGGAAAAACCGTAGGCAGTCTATGGTGATAATTGCATTTAATAAAGTATGCAATTACATGGTTCTCAAGGCGCCTTTCGCCCTCTCCTTTATCAGGATAAAGGGCTCATCAGGAGTTTAACAATACCTGCCGGCACATCACAAAAGTCTTAGATTGAGGTTCTGCAAGGAGCAGCCTCACGTTGCACAGAAGTAAATCCTTATAAATTTAGATGTAATTTTTTTACCTTCCGGGTCCATTTGGTGTGTAGGTCTCCTTTAGAGCGCCCCGCAAGATAGAGTTGGGGGTTTATTGGGGTATTGTTAGCTAGGTGGTCGTCTTGGTTGTTTCATTGTCTATTAATGAGAATATATTAGTTTAGTTGTATCAAAAGTTTGTGGGAAAGGGTGAGTGATGGGAGGAGCGAAGAGGAAAGAGGACAGTAAGAATGGTGGTTCAGGGAAGGAGGTGTTTTATGGGGTATTTAGTTATATCTGGTTTTTACTTACGTTAAGGATTTGGTGTTATATTTCGGGGATTTAGGGGAGTTTCCGGGAGTCAGCGTGCATTTAGCACGTTGTTTTTTGGGGCTACTCGGTGGAAGTGAAGGGAGGGGGGGGGGGGGTACAGTTGGGTTGGTTATGTGATTGTTGTGGGATCCTGAGGGTAATTATGTGTGACATAAAGCTATTGGAATAACGGTTAGGAGCTGGTATTTAATAAGGTGATATCTGGTTGCTGTTCTCTCGGGGGTGGGGCTTGCGGTGCGCTCTATCGGTACAGCCTTGGAACCCCGGGAGGGCAGAGTGAAGCTCATACATTCAGTGGGTATTAAAAGGCAAGTCCAGGTTGTACCTTCCGAGAGGCGTTGAACTCATAGGTGGTGGAACCTGGTTACAGAGGGTTTTATATATTAATTTAGTTTAGATTTTAGAGAAGATAGACATTAGAAATCGAGTCGCGGACGCCCTCAGCAGTACATGGCCAAATAAAAACAATAGACTTACTCCGGAAGAAAAAGCAAACATATTACAACTAAAACAGCTGAAACAGTTCCTTAACCAAAACCCTAACATCCGAATAGTACAAGGAGATAAATCTTCCCAAACAGTTATAATGAATAAAGATGAATATATAAACAAATTAGCAGCTGTCCTTTCCGACCCCCAAAAATTTTCAATAACTGATGAGGACTCAACTCGAAAGATCAATAAAGACAATGAAAAGTTCGTTAGCGAGCTGATTCAACTAAATTATTTAAACCAATCCGATAAAAATAAACTCTACAACCTACACCCCACCCCCCCGTTAATTTATGGCAAATTGAAAACACATAAAACACCCATGACCATCAGACCTATTGTATCTATCTGTAATAGCCCAACGCAAAAGCTTGCCAGCTGGTACAAATCCATTTTAGAACCCTTCACCAGAGATAACCCCTACGACCTCAAAAACGCCCACCAACTTAAAGATAAATTAGAAAACACCACCCTCCTCCCTAACTATAAGCTCATCAGCTTGGACGTTAAGGAACTTTATCCGAGCCTGCGAGCTAATGAAGCCGTCAAAATAATCAGAAATAATTGGACTAAAATCAGTACAAACTCTCCCATTAAAGATCTACCCAAATTTATTAAGGGCTTTTTACTTGCCGCCCACAAAGGGTACTTCAAATTTGCAGACCGTTTTTACAAACAGAAGTCGGTAGGCATGCTCATGGGAGGATCGCTCTCCTCAACTGTTGGTAAGATTATTTTAAACAAACTCCTAACCAATGCCCTAAGCAATACTGATATACACGTACAATTTATCTACAAATTTGAAGACGATATCATAATGGCAGTACATGAAAAGGACATAGACAAAATATTTCAACATTTCAACTCCCAAGACAAATATATCCAATTTACCCTGGAAATGGAAAAAAACCGACAAATACCCTACCTAAACACAACCCTAATTGTTAACACCGATAACCAAATTAAATTCAAGTGGTACACAAAACCCACGTACACCTCCAGATTAATTAGTTTTAAATCTAGCCACCCCCACAACTTCAAATGTACAGTAGCGTACAACTACGCACTAACGGCCCTCAGTCTCACCTCTGAAACATACCACAACTCTGTTACTGCCAAGTTAGAAAATATCTTTACAACAAACAACTACCCACCCCATATTATTAGACACCAAATCAAAAAAGCACTAAAGAAAATAACATATTCTAAACCCCCGCCACCCCTACCCTCACAACCCCCAGATACCCCACCTATGAATACCACAAAACCATCCACTAGCAAACCAACCAAAAAAGTTACTTTCAACCTCCGGGCTAACCTGACCCACAATTACAAACCCTCAGAAACCATCCTCCCCCCCCCCCCCCCTAATAGAATAGATCACTACTTTAGACCGACCAAAAACATAACAAACCGCCCTCCCCCACCGCAGACCCCTAATAACCAACATATCCATAACCAACTGACCCATCACGAACCTCAAAAAGTAGAACCACAATCCAGAAATCAAAATAAATTCATCCCATTACCATACAACCAGAAATGGCACCATAAAATCAAAAAAATCTTCAATAGTAGAACTGATTACAAAATATCATGGTATTATCCCAATAAAATCCAAAAGTACCACCCTAGACTCAAAGATAAAATCCCCCTTTTAGACACTAGGTATAATTTTTATTCAATTCCCTGTCAATGCGGAGAGGTTTATATTGGTGAATCACAGCAAAACCTACACAAAAGACTCGACCAACACAAAAGAAACTTTCTATCCAAAATTAAAAAAACATCCTTAGACTACCACGTCCTAGAAAACAACCACCAACCACAATTCAATAAAACTACTTCATTAGCTAAAGTTAAACACAACTATAAACGTAAAATAGTAGAAAATATTAGCATCCTCTCAAGCCCTAACCCTACGCTCAATAAGAAATGTGAACTCCTAGACTTAGGTAAAACGTTCTGGCCATTATTTAAACTAAATTAATATATAAAACCCTCTGTAACCAGGTTCCACCACCTATGAGTTCAACGCCTCTCGGAAGGTACAACCTGGACTTGCCTTTTAATACCCACTGAATGTATGAGCTTCACTCTGCCCTCCCGGGGTTCCAAGGCTGTACCGATAGAGCGCACCGCAAGCCCCACCCCCGAGAGAACAGCAACCAGATATCACCTTATTAAATACCAGCTCCTAACCGTTATTCCAATAGCTTTATGTCACACATAATTACCCTCAGGATCCCACAACAATCACATAACCAACCCAACTGTACCCCCCCCCCCCCCTCCCTTCACTTCCACCGAGTAGCCCCAAAAAACAACGTGCTAAATGCACGCTGACTCCCGGAAACTCCCCTAAATCCCCGAAATATAACACCAAATCCTCAACGTAAGTAAAAACCAGATATAACTAAATAGGTACCCCATACCCACCTCCTTCCCTGAACCACCATTCTTACTGTCCTCTTTCCTCTTCGCTCCTCCCATCACTCACCCTTTCCCACAAACTTTTGATACAACTAAACTAATATATTCTCATTAATAGACAATGAAACAACCAAGACGACCACCTAGCTAACAATACCCCAATAAACCCCCAACTCTATCTTGCGGGGCGCTCTAAAGGAGACCTACACACCAAATGGACCCGGAAGGTAAAAAAATTACATCTAAATTTATAAGGATTTACTTCTGTGCAACGTGAGGCTGCTCCTTGCAGAACCTCAATCTAAGACTTTTGTGATGTGCCGGCAGGTATTGTTAAACTCCTGATGAGCCCTTTATCCTGATAAAGGAGAGGGCGAAAGGCGCCTTGAGAACCATGTAATTGCATACTTTATTAAATGCAATTATCACCATAGACTGCCTACGGTTTTTCCCCTCGCCACACCATGATAAGTAATATGGAAACCGACCAAACCACGCAGAAACGAAAATTAACGTTTATCCTCCAATAGCCTCAAAGTTTTAAACACACCTTTCCAAATAACGAAATAAGACGGTAAGCCAAAGAATGCGTAGAATGCCTACATTGTTAGATACTGGACTTCAAAGATGTTAGTGCTTTTTGGAGCATTTTACTAACAGGGAAACATGATAATTATGCTCATTATAATAATAATTGCTAATATTTAACAAACGTTGCCAGCTATGCCAGCGTTGCGGTCTATGGTGTATTATTCTGAGAATAATCAACCTGCTTCTAGGATCTAGAATTGTGACCTAACCATTTGAGCCCAGATTGAGACGTCTCTGAGACTATCTCTGCTGTGTGCTACATACACATGTATGTATACGTAGCTCTATGTAGGTAGACTAGTTAGTAATAAACCCTTGACATGGGTTTATTTACACATTGTGTAATAACGATTGAAGAGCTAAAACCCGTTTCCTGGTTTTATTAATAATTAATTTTATTAAAATTATTTTAGCCGACAGGCTAAGTGGTAGAGGCAATCCAGGGGTGCGGAGCGAACCACCGAGTTTTTTTTTTATATACACAGGATTAATGAAGTTCGAATGCTTTCAAATATATAAACTTTCCAGGGTTTTATTATTATTAGTATTAGTATTATTCAAGTACAAGAGGAAGTTCATGTTAGAAATTTACTTTGAATTCGGTAGAACCTCAAATCAAAACCAATGAGAATGTTAATGCATGCTTGAGGGTTTCACGGCTCTTTATTGATTGAGATTATCGAGTTCATAGGTGCCAGAATCGAATAGAACGTATTCCAAAGGCATCGTCAACCATTAATCTCCTCGGAACCAACACATTTGCAATTATTCGCCGAACGGTGCTCTTCACTTGGCAGCATTGGGCGAATAAATGAACTTACATTTTTGGGAATTAACGTATCTCTGAAGCAATTGGGGTCTTTGAAACAACGTGCGTGATAATGAAAATCGGGGTTCGGATTTGTGTTCAGCACACCTTAAACACGAAAGACAAACCCTCACATCTTCCGAGCTTGTTGCCCTATGTATTAAATTGCAATAAAATGATTTCCAGCTGGCTACATACACGTCTGTAAGAGAAACGACCCAAAGTTAGACGCTTGCATCAAGGCCTCGGTGGAAGCCCTCAGGCCCAAACTGCGAGAAGGTAAACACCAACCGTATTACAGAAGTTGCTATTTTAAAGTTCCTGCTATTTTTCATTTCCTCTGTCACCTTTTGAAGGAATCCCTGAACTTGATATACCTACCTTCGCTGGAGCCTCTGAGATTGACGGATTTGGTTGTGCAACATGGCGGGATGGCGCTCCAATTCTCCGGCAAAGATTTTTTCGTTCGAGGTGCTTCGAATTTCGAACTCAAAGACATTAAGTAAGATAACTAAGATAAATAAGAAATCAGTTACTGGCGAACCTACGTACCCTTTCTATTTATTATAAGATAGGTAATATAGGTACTTCAAGTTAGATATCACAATGTGTTATACAAAATTTGTTTTGTTGGCGTAAAATTTGTGTGCGGGATCATTGGGCTTAAATGTAGTTCTTTTAGAGTGGTTCGTAGCGGGGTAACAGAAGGTTGAGAGTGCTTTAAAGTTGTATATTGCCTAGCTTTCGGCCAACAGGTGCCATCTTCAGGGTATTTATTAAATTTATAGTTGGTAACATATGTAAGATATTATCTGCGCCGTACACTCCTCCGACGGCCGTCGCCGGCTGCCGGGTCTCCAGCCGCACATTCGTGATCGTGGGATGGTCTTTCTTGAAGTATTTGATTTTTCTAGGAGTGGGTCGTGCAATTGCGGTTACTATTTGCCGGCGTTGGTCGTGGACGCCGAATGACCGGGGGGAGGCGGAAATAAATTTAAATTTTGACAAAAATGAGCAAATTAGTGGCCGGGAATTTGACGTGATTGTGTGACTCTCAACCTTCTGTTACCCCGCTACGAACCAGGCTGAAGCATGCCAAGAAGGTATTCCCAAGAAACCGTTCTTTTAGAGCGGATCTGGGAAAACATGAGTTCCAAGTGAAGATTAATTTCCGAAATTTGACCATCGAAACGGAATTTGAGGTGGCGGGGAAATTCTTGAACCTGGATCTTAATGGGAAAGGTCCTGTTACTGTTGAAGCAGGTAAGTCGCTCACAAGTGACTTGTTTGGTTAATTCTTAAAGTGATCACACTCACAGATTTTTGTAATTGCAGAGGACATCGACGGTGACGCGGTCCTCAAGGGAAATCTTGTTTAGAAGGACGGTAAAGACTACTTCATTATCGACGCTATGGACCTGATTTTGGAGTTGAAAAATTACGAAGTGACGCTGAGCGAAGGGGTTTTCAAGGACCCGGCCTTGAGTGAGTAGGCCTACCATTGTTTGAAAAATAGTGAAGACATAGGATCTAGTTGAGCTCTAATATTTTACACAGTGCGACCTCGTTTCGACTTCAAACGCCAATTAGTGTGTCCCAAACCGTGAAGGCCCTAGTGTATTCTTGATTTCGCTCACTCTAGTGCACAAAATTTGATTTAATCACCGAGTGCAACCTGAAGCGTCCCTTAAGGGACCTAATTGGTGCCCAATACGCTACATGCCAATTTTACGATCGTCGGCGGTATGGGGGACCCTAACCGCTTTTACGCGCTGGACCCTGTCCAGAAGCTGATCCTGAAATTGTCAATGGAAGTATTCGTTGTTTTCATTTCCACTAATCTGTTCACAGCCACCGCCGTGAACGCCACCCTCCACGAAAATAAACGGGAAGTCATCGACATGGTTAAGCCCAGAGTTGAATCCGTCGTGAAAGATGTGATCCTCGTCACCTCAAACAAAATCACTAAACATTTTACCTTCAACGAGCTCTTCCCAGCCGAATGATTATAATCATGGCGTCCCTCCTCCGGAATCAAAGCTTTAAGACACTGATATTTATTAAATTCCTGAGTAAAAGTGTCATTATAATCTTCTGTCAACATAACAGGTAAAGAGTTTGCTCCTGTAAATAAAACGCTATTTTCACCAATTTGCCAGTAATAACAAAACAAAAAAACCCCTGTTCAAATCAAACATGTCCAGCTAGCTCTAAGGTGCCATTGGAGGGTCATTTTGAGCGGGTGAAGAATAATTTCACGTCAGACACTGTGCTTCCAGGCCTGATACTTTGAGGGCGGATGTAAATTCTGCTAATTTGAACATTGAAAGTTGGGGCTCAAATGGGTCATTTCAAAATTTCGGTTACATTTATGTCACTGGAGCTTATTGGTAACAAATTTCGCTTAAATGCGTACAGACAATTTTTTTTAATGATTGGTATCTGGAAGCATTGTTATCATTCGTCATTCAGTAAAAATCGTGTTGTATTGCCCTGGAAAAAAAGGTAAATTGCTGAATTCTCACTTCCTAGTGTTGTCACAAGGTAGAGGTACTGAACTTCAGCTGAGCTTGAAGTATATCAAATGAATTTTTCGAGCGACCAAACTTGAGCAATTCTGAAGGATCTGATGTCTAAATTCGATATTCACCAGGAATTCGAAAATTTCATAAATCTAAGTCCCATAAAAAGTTGATTTTAAGAATGTCACTAGGGTTTAACCTCACTTCCTAGTCTATTTTGAAAGTGGCCGCCAAACAATGGGAAAAGGGAGTTTCCGTGTTGCTCTGAACTCATTGCCAACACTGATCCCAGATAGAAGAGATGGTGTGGTTGTGGAGGTTCCAGATCTTTCTTCAGTTAGTTGTTTAAATGTGAGAACCTCGGAAAGCTGCTCTCTATTTTTATTCGTTCTCACTACCTAGCCACATGCATTCTACTACTGGTAAGTCTATTTTAATCATGGATTGTACCCTAGATGTAGTGAGGTTGGAAGTTTTGATGAATGTTTTGAATCCACTCGATTTCACTGTCGTCATCACGTTTGTTTACCATGAAAGGGCAAAACCTCACTCTCTAGCACCTCACTTCCTAGATTTTTCGAAAAGTTAGGTATTCTAGAGAGTGAGATTAAAATCTAGGATGTGAGATTTCGAATGTTTTTGGGTTTTAAAACCCCCATTCCAGTTGCAACTTCCTTATTTTAAATGCAGCTAAGCTACCTCTTAGCCCAGTAGGTATTGAGGATTCTGTGGGTACTGAGTTTGCTTAATTTATTTCAGAAACATGAAACCATGAAAAAAAAAAAAAAACCGGCCGAGCTGAAAGCTTACAAGAAAGAAGCGGCTAAAAGGAAATGAGAGAGGATTAAGAACGACCCCGTACCACATGCAACACATTGGGACATTTTAGGTCTTTAGTCCCCCCCCCCCCCCCTCCACATTTCATACCCTCCCCTTTCCCTCTTCTGTACTCCCCTCTATCTACAAATTACAATTTAGTGTAAAGCATAGAAATTAAGAGCCACTCAGCTGATCTGGACCCTGGGCATCGTCAAGTAAATGTCTTAAAGAGGCTACATACGAAATTACAGCTTCCTAGAGTGTAAAGCATAGAAATTAGCTTCAAGAGCCACTCAGCTGATCCGGACCCTGGGCATCTTCAAGTAAATTTCCTAAAGAGGCTGCATACGAAATTCCTAGAGTGTGCATAGAAATTACCTATTAAAATGATTTACCCACCGCTTCACAAATCAAACCGTTCTCGCAATATTCGGATCACCTGCTATGAATCAAATCATCGATACACCAGAGGGAAATGTAGCTCTCAAGGAGCTTAGAAGAAGATCTTCTTCTAAGCTCCTTGGTAGCTCTACATTTCCCTAGCAACTCCGTGAGCAATTTTTCGTGACGTTTTTTAGGTTGCCATAGCAAAGGCATAACGACGCTCAAGTGAACATTGAAGCTACACATGCACAGCTGACTGCAAATCAACTGGAGTTGGAACGGTTTCGGGTAGGGAGGACCTTGCGAGGGGGGGGGGGGGATGGTTGTGTTCTCAAGGTGGATCAGACATGTCTGACTCCAAAATTTCAAAAATCTAAAAGCCGAAATTGTCTCGCCTGAGTTGGAAGATTTTGACGGAGGACGACAGAGGGACCGCCGATCTCTTCCAATGCGTCATAATATGACGGGAATATTATTCTTCCCAAATTATCATAATATGATATTATTAAATTTAACTCGCCATCTAAATTCGCTCATCGTCGGAAGTCGGTTTTTTGGGATTACGTTTTAAAATTCGGATCTCTCTAAGGAACCAGCCTGATTATTTCTCACTCTCTAGACTCTTACCTCACTACCTAGATAGTTGATTTTATTCAAAACGGTGTATCCATGCTCACGTAAATGATTATGTGTGCTCACTTAGGAAACATACTAAGAGACCCGTACATTATGCTATAACGTAGAAAAAAAAATTTTCCTGATGCATTTTTTTTCCAGAAAAATGAAAGCCCAAATGTTACCGAAATTTTGAAATGACCCAAATGTAAATTTACACCGCGAACGACCCATCTTTTGTGAACCCAACCGCACAGGAAAACGCTGCAAATTTTACACAAGGGTATATTATTCTTTGATACAGGTTACTTGTGCAAAAATTAACTCTGGTTCGATAAAAAAAATTGCCAATTTTTTTTTATTATTTATTTTTTTAAACATTTTTAGCATGGAGCAAACATGGCCACAAAAATGCGTCCACGGGGGCGATACTAAACTTTAGTAACTACTTTTACTTTAGTACTAAAGTAGCGACCACCTGTTGCTTTATGCATAGACATGCCCCGAATTGAATGAGAAGTACCCTATCAGCTCAGTGAGCTCTGGCAGCTGAATTTCCTCCTAATTAAGCTATAGTGTTGAAAGTCGGTATACTGCCCCTCGGAGTCGTCCTGAATGGAACGTGCTTTCGCGGGGGTGAATTGAAAAATCGGTTGGTTCTGATAATAATGAAATACCTAACAACTAGATTGGTAAACCAAGTATTTTGTCAAAATTTCAGATTAAAAAAAAATCCTACTGCCCATAACGGCCCGGATGGCGTACGGCGGACTGGCATTTTGGTAGGTATTGGAATCTAGACCTCTTGAAACGGATAATGTCAAATTTTGAGACCGATCGGAGTCGTCGACCCCCGTCGTGATTACGAAAATGGGAAGTTTGATTGAACTGAGGGACAGATTTGGTTTATTATTCTTGGCATAATACACAATGTGTATATATATTACATGTCATGTAATCGCGACGGAGGTCGACAATTCTGATCGCCCTCAATATTTGACATTCAGAGTTCTAGATTCCGAAAACGAACTGTCCGCTCGCCGTTGAAGCCGTTTTGCGCAGTAGGAATTTCTTTTTTAATCTGAAATTTTGACATAATACTCTGTTTACCATGTAGTGCTCACAAGGTTTTTAGCCCAATGGCTCAAACCCGTGGGGCGCTATGGCTAAAATGGGGATACGGAAGGGGTTTGAAGAGTTTACGCTATGGGGCCGAGTTAGGTGTCGTTTTCGAAGTATTTTTCGACGTAGAATTCTTTTTTGGAGGTCCCAGAACGATCCGGTTTCACTGTGGGGATCTATGGGGCTTTCATGGGGGTTCAAATTAGATTTTTGAAGGACCTCAGGAGGTCAAAATTTGATAAGGTGTCGTTTTGCGAGTAACTTTGGACGCAAATTCCATTTTTTGAGTTCTCACATCTGTCCAAACATTGTACAGACAAAGTGTGGTACTTTTCCGTTATACCCCCCCCCCCCCCCCCCCACTCGATTTCGTGTTCATAAACACCCCTCCCGATGGCTTTAAGGCACCCAAATTCGAGCCCTTTTCTGTTATAACACCCCCACCACCACCCCACCCCCCCGAACTCGATTTCGAGCCCCTCCCGATGGTTTTAAGGCACCCAAAGCCAACCAAAATCGACTGGGGGGGGGGGATAATGTAAAAGTACCAAAAGTGTTTATTCTTTTTTTTTTATTTTATTTTATTTATTTATTTTTTTTCAAGAATATTTTCGTAATGACCCAGAATTAATTTTTGCATAATTAACCTATATCAAAGACTAGTAAACCCTTGTGTACAATTTTTTTTTTTTTTTTAGCTCCAGTGTTTATCAGGAGTTGATTGGGCTTCTGGGAAGCTTGAGAACGCTGTGGGGAGTCCTGATGGGATTGCAGAATTTAATTTCAAACGAGTTATCGATGCTATTGCCCCCATAGGTGCCTACGGTGTGACATTTTTAACCCCTAGTTCTCATCTGGAACGTTCCCTAACTCATGAAGAGCTAGTGAGCTACCCCCGTGCCGAAGAAGGGAGATCCCTCGGATGTGAACACATATTGATTGACCCCTCTTTAAATGAAAGCAAAAGAAAATGATAGAAAATTTTGCTTCCTCGGTAAGCTTCTTGAAAATTTGATGCAATCTCGTCTCACCGCATTTCTGGAATCATTTCAGTTGCTCAACAGTGCCCAACACCGATTCCGAAAAGAAGTCTCTCAACCAAAACTGCGCAAGCCGAAATGATGAATTATATCTGTCAAAACGTGGATCGTGGTCTGCTCGTGATGGAATGTATGGCGGATTTGGCCAAGGCCTTTGATGTGGCCTCGCATGAGGTTCTGCTGCTGAATGTGGAGAGGGTCGGGGTTAGAGGAGTCGGTATTGCCTGGTTTCGGTCATATCTGTTGGAGCGTCCTTGGTCAGTGAGCATTGCAGGTGATGAGGGTCCTCATCTGTCAAAAACAAAATACCTCCTCAGATCTGTTCCTCAGGAAAGTATTCTTGTTCCGTTAGGTGCTCGTCCTGATCCTGGTGAATGACCTCCCAGTGGCCCTAACGGGTGGAAATTCAAAAACCATAAATTTTGCGGACGACATGAACTATCTAGTCGCGGCGGGGTCTGAACAGGATTGTATTGTCATGATGCAGGAGAAGTTTCACCACCTTAGGCATGCCCTTATTGTACTACCTGAAGGCTACTGCAATAAAAAACGTTTGATTGATTGATTGATGCCCGTAAAGTGCCAGTGCACTGGACCGTAAAAAAACCAACTCCTCCTGAATGAGGAAAAGGTGCCTATCCTTTAGCGCCTGCGGTTCACCGTAACCCTCAGCTAGGTACCTACTCTTTCTCTTGGCTCCACTGCTTTCAAGTTCTCCCCGGGGGTCGTCATTGACGGAAGTCTATCTTTCAGGGAACACCTCGATGGGCTCGGCGGTAGGCTCAGCTCCGCCTGCTACTGCCTGCGGAGGCTTCGTCCTCTGACGTCCAGATCTGTTCTTTTTTCGGCATATTACGGCCTGTTTCTTTTGAGAGCAAGGTTTTGTCTGCTATCTTGGGCATCCCCAAGCCACGTTGAACGGATCTTTCTACTTCAAACTTGGCGCATCAGACGGTGCTGATGGACGACGTTACTACATATTTAGCTCGTAAAAGTTAAGTCAATAAAATTTAATTTACATCTGCCTGTAATTTAAATAAAATTTACACGTATAAACGTAAAATCGCTCAATTACTGTCAGCATGTTCATCAAAACGAAAGTGCTTCAATCAAAAGGATTGGAGCTTCAAGTCTTTTTTGGGGGGTGGGGGAAGAAGTCGGTACGAGCATATGACCTGTCGTAAAAACTCCGTATTTATAAATAAGAAATATTTTATTCCGGCGCTAGGTCGTCATAATCGAGACCATCACAAATTTTGTTGGCAGACTTGATGATGAAATGGTCCAAAGTGTCCTGAATTATCGGTTTCAATTCCTTGATGAAGTATTGGAAGTTCAAGTTGATGGCTGCGTTAACAACTTCGCCTAAAACAAAAAATTTGTATTTTTTTTTTTCGATTTCCCGGAATAATGGACGTCGATTTCAAAACTTACCAATTAGTTTGTCTCCGCCAAACAAATTTCCTAAGTGGATCTTCCCGTTTCCAACAACCACGTCGAGTTTCATTGAGGAAAATCGCATTTGTTTAAACCCGTCAATAGGTTCGACTTTAGCGTTCATTTCAACGTCCGCTGAGACGTCATCTAAAATTACAACAAATTTTCAATTTGTTTTCCTGCCGTATATGGAGAAATTTCAAAAAGCGTTTTGATAACTCACAAACGTCACAGTTTAAGTCGCCGTCCCCTTTTATTGGGATCATGATGATCTTTCCGTCCACATTATACTTTCCATCAATTTTAAGGTGGGGAAATCCCAATTGGAACTTGTACTTGAAATTGGTTGTATCAACCCTGAAATTCACGTGTTATGGATTAGCCCATTGGAGTATGATATGTAACTACAATTGACCTTCTTTCTGAAAGAATGTCGGTAAAAATAACCGACATGGCCCTGTTTCACATAGTAGAACACTTTGATGTCCCCAGACTACAAACAGTCAATTTTGTGTGAATTTCTCATAAAATTTATTTTATTTTGTGTCCAATGCTACCTATCCACACTGTAGGTACCTACCATTGCTTTTTTGGGATAAATATCCACTTTTATAATAAGCAATTCAACTCCGAATTTGAAATGTTGGCTGTTTGGAGTGACATCTTGGAAGATAGTGGTGCAATTTGGAAATGCAGTCAATGATTCAAAATTCACATCGGTCATTCTTGCATGGACCACGGGACAGCATTCCCTTCCGTATAACTCAGGAAGAATTCATTTTCGGAAAAGTTTAAAATACTTTGACCAAATAGACCTAAAATTTGGCATTTCAAGTTTTTCAGCGATAAATCCGAGGATGTGAGGGTTAATGATGGACTCGATGGGTTTGAAGCGTTGTAGGTACCTACTGTTTTAGAGCTTCGTACAGTTTGTGACTAGCGCTTTCGCTTTGTATAGCATCTTCAGGTCTAATCCCATCGAGTCCATCATTAACCCTCACATCCTCGTTGCCCATAAAAGGCAGGAAATGGACTCCACAAGCTTTAGCGATAAATCCGTCAAAATTTAATTCCGATCGCTGCTGTTCCACAACGCTTAAATATATTTTGATGGGTCAGGGAAGGTCACAATTCCTCATATGAAGAAAATTTAATTTAACCGATTTTGAGAAAGTTCACTAACCCAAAGTTTCCCACTATGTGAAACAGGGCCATGGTGGATTTATGGAGATTCTATCGTAGAATCCCCCATTTATGGGGCTATAAAATTTATGTTGGTGTTTATGGACTTCGGTATGTCGAAGGAGTTGTCGCTTTCTGCAGTCCCTCATCTGTCTGCACAGCACACAAAAAACAAAAACAAAATCCTATTGATGTAGGTAGAATTAAATTTGCACAACAGTAAATCACTCACTCCATCTTTTTAATGGTGAAATTTCCACCCCCAAACGCTTTGAGGTTATTGGTGGTCACCGTGATTCCTGCTCCTTGCGTTGATATCGGCTCCTCAATTAAAAGCGGCTCAATGGATGGCACCCCAAGCTCTGGCAATCCTAGTGAAATAAACGGACGATACTTCTGTAAAGCCTAACTAATCATGGGAAAATCGAATATAAATGAGAAAAATGTCCCTTACCAACTATCAATCTCTCACGAAGGGAGTAAACAGAATCCGTAATGCATTGCGCTATTTCAGGATCAGATCGATGGCATGTGTGCAAGTAATCCGCTGAACACACAACATAACACCTTATCAAATCTACATTCTTATCAGATAGCAAGGGCGGTTAGACATTGGGCCAACGACTATAGTCTATACAAGTGTTTACAAAACTTAATGACTTGGGGCCAAAATTTCAATTCGGTAATACTCTCCAGTGCACTGAGTCAAATCGTCGCTCAATAACACACAAGATAGGGTTGCCTGATTCATGTTGAGAAAAGCAGGACATCCGCACCCTGAAATCAGGTTAAATCGGGAAAGCTGACAACAAGAAACCCTTTAACCCAGTTTTATACCTCTTCAGCCACTAGTTATAGCACTTCAAACTGGTTCTACAGGACTTTGAACTAGTTTTCAAGCACTCCGGACTGCCTTATTACTTCAAACTGCTTCTAAATAGAACCTGGTTCTGCGTTTTCTTGGAACCTGCTTTTATACAGCAAAATTTGCTGGGATGGAAAACCTGTAGAACCAATTCCAGAGCAACATAGCATTTAATGCTGAATTGAGAATTTCCATTTCAATTTGAAAACTGTTGGTTTCAAATTGGTTCTCAAATTGAACTTCTCAATTCAGCTTGACAAATTCTCAATTCACTTTGGAAAATCTCAATTTGGTTTGGACAATTGTCAATTCAATTTGGAAAATTCTCAATTCATTATGGAAAATTCTCAATTGAGCTTGGAAAACCTATACATATAAGCTTATTAAGCCCACCAGACTGGTTTTGTACCTCTTCAGTCAGTTATTTAGCTCTTCAAACCACCTCAACATCTCTTCAACCGGTTCTTGGGCTTGAGATCAGTTTCAAGCCCCTCAGACGTGTTCTGTATTTCTTCAGCCACGTTTATAGCACTCCGAACTGGTTCTATAATCCTGCAACTGGTTATATGGAACTTCCAGTTTGATTGGCACTGAGACCAGTTCTGTGGCACTTCATCCTGTCTAACAGCACTGCAAACCTATTGCCATTGTGGTTCGATGCTGAAGCTGAATTTATTATATCATGACGCATAAATTTTTGACCGGAACACCCTTAAAATCAGGACATGTCCTGATAAATCAGGAAGTCTGGCAACCCTACACACAGATAATTCAATATCAGTACAAAACTCAATATCAGTACAAAACTCGCTCATCCTCGTAGACTCCACATGGCACTCTGGCCCAATATCGCAGCTGTACCATGGCCCTAAGTCATCGTGCCTTTCACTACGACCTTTCACTTTCATTTGGCCCAAAGTCGTAACGCCCGGTGTGTTGCAAAAATGGAAGGCCAGTTTCACCAATGAGTTCCAGTTGAATCCAAAATTTGAACCGAAAATAATGTAAAATAACTACAGACAAAGAAGGAAACTGCATTCACTAGTCACAAATATTTCAACAACACATCAACATTTTCGACGATGCCGTTTTTACCTCGAGAACGTATGGTGTTGGTGTAGTTGTCTCAGTGAGCACTACTTACCGCACAATTTAACTCAGGATCTATTTGAGAATCTACTTAGTCTGCAGTAAATAAAAGGAATAATTGATATGTTTGACATAAATAAAAGGAATCTACTGTCTTATTGCGGGAATTTGTGCATTTAAAGTAGTTATATCTACTTATAAGTAATTAGTTATAACTAAATAGTTATACCTAATAGTTATAACTCTTAAAAAGATGCAAACTTTACACAAGGGTTTATTCTTTGATACAGGTTTATTGAGCAAAAATTAATTCCGGCATTAAAAAATATTTTTGAAAAAAATTGAAGAAAAGGACCTCTTGAGACCCGCCCAAAATCCCATTTTCAGCCCCATGAAATCCTCATGTCCCCTCAGGTCCCAACGGTGAAATTGGATCACTCTGGGACCCCCAAAATTGATTCTACTTCCAAAAATATTGTCTTCATTAAGTTGACCTTCATCGACTTTACAGATCAAAAATACCGAAAAAAAAAAAATCAGAAAATCGAAGAAAAAAAAAAAACCGCTCCAAATTTTATACGAGGGTTTATTATTCATTCTTTGATATAGGTTACATGTCCGAATAGGTATTAATTCTGTGTCAAAAACAATTTTTTTTTTAAAATGTTTTCAACATTTTATTTTCTATACATTCCCACAGTGAAATCGGAACGTTCAGGGGCCCCAAAAAAATGATTCTACGTCAAAATACTTCGAAAACGACACCTAACTCGATCCCATTGCCAAAAGCCTTTAGAAAAAAACCTCCCGTAGCCCCATTTTAGCCCCATAGCACCCTAGTGTTTGGAAAACCTTGCGGGCTCAACTTGATTGTAAACCAAGTACTATGTCAAAATTTCAGATTTAAAAAAAAAAAAAAAATCCTACTGCCCAAAACGGCCCAGACGGCGGACGGCGTACGGAGGACGGACATTTCGGTTTTGGAATCTAGACCTTTTGAAACGAATAATGTCGAATTTTGAGGCCGATCGGAGTCGTCGACCTCCGTAGCGATTACATAGGTGCATTATCCCAAGAATAATAGATAATTATTATACTGCCGTTTTGGGCAGTAGGTAGGAATGTTTTTAAAAATCTGAAATTTTGACAAAATACTTGGTTTCAACGACCTATTGGTGAAAGTGACCCTAAAAGTACCACAAGGGTACTTGTGGTACTTGCCTAAGGTAAATTTATCAATCCTCTACAAATGTTATAGGATAATGACATACACATTGTGAAAACGATAATGCACTTACGGATGCTTGACGACGCTATAGGTCGTATGGATATAGAGGATATCCATAGAGCCCACGCAATAACTAGCCAGCTGGGCACTCCTGAAATCATCCTGGAACAGGAAGAATACCAGTTTTCACGACAAGAGCTGTTTTACTAATTAAACGTTCGTCATATGCCCGTTTTGTATTAATTTGCGTATGTAAGAACGTAAATAGGTAGTAAAGTAATGACGCAAAATTTCACTTGATCGTCTCGATAAGGTAGGTACATTCAAGTTTTACATGATTGCCAACTTCAATGCAACGCCAAATTACATTAACCGATATAAATTTATTGGGAGCTTGAACAACGTGGGGCCATCGATAGTTGAATGCTGTTTTTTAGGACGTAGTAGAATATTACGAAAAATGAATTGATGTACAACAATCGCAAACCGATATCGAAAATTTTCTTCCACATCGTGGCGCGTACTGCCAGAACATGAATGATAGGTAAGTGTGCTCGTCGATACGCGGAACAAAACCTTTGATATCACTGTCAAAAGAGCTCGCTCAGAAACCGTCACCTTTATGAATTTTTTAATCCGACCAGCTCCCTCAGCCGCAGACAACACGAATATCACCCCGGGTGCCTCTTTGTCCGGTTTTATAAAGCTCAAAAGGAAGCGAGGTCGGCAAAACACGGTAATCATTCGGAAGACGGGGATTTGAACCTGACGATGGGCAGAATTAGAAGCAAACGTAGTGTGTCCGATTGAGTGTGATACGTGAAATTAATCCACACGCAAGACCATCCAGACTTGCATGGAAAAGTCATGAAACATTGGTTACACGAAAACACTTTGACATGAATAATTTCGGATTCGCAGAATGAATGAATCTTTCCACTAGTAGGATTAGAGGAAATTAAACCCCGAAAAAGTGTACTCCATAACTTGAATAATTTAGTTTTTTTATACCTCATTATACAAATCAAAGGATATATAATGAGGAAAATATTTTATTAATCTGAAATTATTACGTTAAAATGACCACCTGGTCACTAATGGGTTAAGAATTAATAATAAATTTCATTTAAGATGAAAGAAGAAGATGCTTTTACTAAGAGAACTGAATCAATATTATATTTAACTATCTGTGAAACCCGGTCTACTGTGAACACGAAACAAAACTCAAAAAGCAGTGTACGGATTTTTAACATTTCCCGTTATTTGAATCGTCTCTAGTACTCTCAGATGGGCTCCCATTCAAATTTCAACGTCCAAGGGTAACGGGGGAGATTTTAGCTCAATCAGCTGATCAGGAGATTTCCCGTAAGTAATTTGAATCTTTTCTAGTAGTCCTAGAAAGGCTCCTTCTCAAATTTCAACGTCCCGTCTTAAGAACTGGCTCTTGTAATTCCTGAAGGTCTCCATCTATAATTTCAACGACCAAGGCTAACGGGAAAGATGTTAGCTCACTCAGCTGATCAGGAGCATTCCCGTCGTTAGAATCGTCTCTTGTCAATTTTGGCTTTGGCAAATAAAAAATTCTTGATTCTTGATTCTTGTGATCCCAGAAGGACTCCCAGTAAAATTTCAACGACCAAGGGTAGGTAACGGGAGAGATTTCAGTTCACTCTGCTGATCAGTAGAATTCCCGTCATTTGAGTCTTCTCTGGTTGCCCTAGAAAATTTCTCTCTCAGAAAATTTATCTTTCAGAAGAAGGTATTTAATACCTCTCTCGTACCTACCCATCAAACTAATCGAAGGATTGGAAAAGAAACTGATACTCACCTAATGAAGATCTTCGAATAACTTCCGAACCGGTTATCGCACAGAAATCATTTTGTACTGGTTGAAATCAGGGTGAAAAGCTCGTTTTAACCGACGCAGTTCCGTTCTAGACAGACACCAAAAGTGGTACCTGGGTAAATGTGGGGGTCAAAAACATTCACTATACACGATCACTTTCACAACAAAGCGAAAACGGCCATTTTCGCTTCACTCCAATGTCACTAGTGCCAATCACCAAGAAAATCAAGAAAAAATACACTGCCAAGGCAATGGCACATGAGATTCCTCGTACCAGGTTCAAAATGAACGTTGTTGTCACTGTAACAAGAAAATTAGGTACGTTCGCGCATGCGCAGGGAATACCACTGATGCAATCGCGATGAAACTGATAGGGGACCATGATGGTCCGACCATCTAGGGCTATACCTACACAATTCCTGAAAATTTGATTGAAATCAAATCAAAATTGTGGGAGTTATGGCTGTGGCCAGGAAATTACGTTCGCGCATGCGCTGAGCGTACCGCTGATTCGATCGCGATGAAACTGATATGGGACCATCAAGGGCTATACCCACACAATTCCTGAAAATTTGATTGAAATCCGATCAAAATTGTGGAAGTTATGGGTGTGGCAAGGAAATGCGGACAGACAGACAGACACGGAACCAAATTTGTTCAGGAGGCTCTGAAACGCAAAACTTGAGTGGCAATTTTGGTACTTTTCCGTTATACCCCCCCCCCCCCCCCCCCCCCCACGCGATTTTGGTTTGCTTTGGGTGCCTTAAAGCCATCGGGAGGGGTGTGTATGAAACACGAAATCGCGTGGGGGGGGGGGGGGGGGGGTATAACGGAAAAGTACCGAAATTTTGATTTGGAGACAAAATTTTTTTTTTTCATTTCGAAAGTGAAAACAATGCTTCCTCAGTCTCGGAAGCAATATGAAAAGTCGATCTGCACTTCGGTGTCTTTGGTGGGAAACTAGCCATCAAACCGGAAGGGCCGTAACGTAGGTACGTCAAATCAAACTGGGTTTTATTTGCAAAATCCATGTATATATACAAAAAAAAATTGTCATATATGACAATGCAAACGTCAAGATTACAAGATTACAATGTAATTGTCATAATGAAAAAACACAAAGCATCAAAACAGAAATAATTTGGGCTCCATAGTACAGTTCACAAACATAGGTACTCTGACAACATGAGAATGGAGCAACCCAGGCGAACTTATGGGCTTGAGGCGAATGAGATATTATAAAACTCATCAACACTGTACAATTCCGCCTCGATCAGAAACACACACGCCCTTTTTGAATCGACCAGAAAAACTGTAAGCAACTTCGAATGTTAGGCTGGCTTCGGGGGCAGTAGCGTGTGAAATAATAACGTTAGTTATCATACGAAGCGACCTGTCAAAAATGGTTACCTTGTTCCTCCTGGGTACGATACACTCAATCAGACTAGGACGGGGTGAGATGAAGAGAGAACACGTTGGATACAATTCGGTTGAAAAACAAGTTGTAATAAAATCAAATGTATCTCTGTACAAAATAAACAAAATGTATCTACAAAAGTATCTGTTGTCGTACTTCAATTATATATATACACAAACAGGGGGGAAAGTGTGAAATGTGGACGTACCTGAAGGGTAGTACCTAATTACAAAGTTACAGCAGAACGCTAAGTTGTACTTGAAGAGTACGCACGAAATAACGCTGAAGGCGTAACAAGAAATATCCAAATACTCAAACCTTGCGCCAGAGTAGCGCATACTGCTAAAACAATCACTTTTAACTAAAACAATAAAGGGAAACGGGAATACGCCGGAGCGTACCTAATCTGACATGTATTCAATGCAGTCCTACCTCGGTATATCAATCGATTCCTAGCGTACTGGCATGTGAACAATGGCAAAAGAGGTTTAAGTCTGTATTTACCGTAGCTTCTGGATGTCTAGGAGTCGTCTTCGAGATACGTGAAGTACCAGTGTAGTCGCCTGATTGATCCTTCAGCGCAGGTGTAGCAGACCAAGGGGGGTACACGGGCACGAATGGATCCGTGAGCGAGAAAGTATCTCAAAGGGGGGTACACGGGCACGAATGGATCCGTGAGTGAAGAGAGTATCTTCGAGGGGGGTACGCGAAAAGTTACTATGACGGGTACTGTGGGGAGTACTATGAGAGTTACGGTGGCTCAGTCCTTCGGCCAAAAACACAACACAAACACAACCTTCTGATTCAACTGCAGACGAGAGAATGACGGGGGCCCCCAGCGATGGCCGGCAGGTCCCAGGAGAGGGGGTCTCTCCCACTCCCTCCCCTGGGCAGTCCAGCAGTCGGTGGGGCGCTTCTCGGAAGAGGGAGCGGGCCCCGACAAAGGGAAAAGCTCCCGGAAGCCTCCGAATTCTTGGAAGGCGCCGTCCGGGGTCCCTGCATGTTGATTCCTGTTACCGGTGGGCTTGGGGGATTTTGGAATAAGGGGGGCCCGCTTACAAAACGTTAGATGAATATGTATATTAGTTTATAAACTAAGTGTTTTTTAATATGAATATAAACTACGACTTGTTTTTGTCACAAAAATGATGTATTGCTTCCGAGTCTGCAAGGCAGAGGAAGCATTGTTTTCACTTTCGAAATGAAAAAAAAGTTTGTTCTCCAAAATCAAAATTTCCACTCACGTTTTGCGTTTCAGAGCCTCCTGAACAAATTTGGTTCCGTGTCTGTCTGTCGTCTGTCCGCATTTCCTTGCCACACCCATAACTTCCACAATTTTGATCGGATTTCGATCAAATTTTTAGGAATTGTGTGGGCATAGCCCTAGATGGTCCCATATCAGTTTCATCACGATTGAATCAGCGGTACGCTCAGCGCATGCGCGAACGTAATTTCCATGCCATTTTTCTCTTTTTGACTTCTTGCAACATTGCATAGGATGACTTAAACCGAAATTCGGGTGCACGTTCGTTCCTAATTTTGTGTCTCCTAATTGATTTCACTAAGTACCTAGGTACCTAAGTAAAATGAGGTGGTTAGGGTGAGAAATGACTCCTCTGCTGAGTACTCAGCAGAGGAGTCATTTATCACCCTAACCACCTTATTGGATTAGACCTCTGCACCGTCGGCAAAAACCACTCCTAAGTAAAAGGCCAACATGCTAATTTTGCTATAGCTATGGTGTTAAAATGATTTTCAAGTCAATTAACGCCACGCTTTGTTAAATTAAGTACCTATTTTGTGTCTCCTGAAATGAAAAGCCGATATTTGATAGGCTAAAAACCGTCGTAATCATTATTGCCATGCTTAATAGAGTTGGGAAATAAGAACACTTTTTCAAACGAAATCAACAACTTTGATAAACGATATACCGGGACATAGGTAATAAATAAATAAATAATCTGTCATGTCTGCTTGAAATGACTCAACCAGATAACGTTCTTTGTTCGCATTACTACTCCATGATCCACAAATCGTAAGGGATTCGGGCGAAAAGGTTGTCAACGAAGGCGTGCATCGTGCTGATCAATTTCTTCTTGATGGAAGGCTTCATTTCTCTCAAAAGTTCCTGACTATGGGAATTGATGAACAGGTTCAGGGCAGCTTCTGCATAATTAATTCATTTTCAATTAGTTTGATACAAAAGAGTTGAGAGTTTCTAAAATTATGAGGGCTTCAAAAAAATAAAGGAGTAACTAGGGCTACGGCAAGTGTGGAGAATTCATTACAGTAATAAAATTATTACTTAGCAATTTTGCTGTAATGATGATAATATGTAGGTACATATTAGGCTCATGCATATTATTTGCATTAGCTTAATACCGAGCTTGCTTACCGATAACTGCGTTGCCATTGTGTACATTTTCTATTCCCATTTGAATGTCCTTCACGCTGAAGTCCATCTTGAGATCTTCAAGCGCCAAATAAGTGGATCCTTCGATATCTTGTTTGCTGGCTCTGATGTACGTTTTAGCTTTGACTCCCTCTGCAAAGAAAAAGTTGACACGTGGATTCTGAACAGTTTCAAATTACCGGCTGAGAATGATGGGGAATTTACCGTATTTTCCCCAATAGTCGCCGCCTCCAGTTGCTTGCACCATAATTAGAACCCCCGAACTTCTGTATTTTGCTCGTACTTGAATTTTCGGGATGAAGAAACTCAGCTGAAATTGCAGAGAGTCAATGTCAGATCTGAAACAGAAATGGTTGTCTGAAAATAATTAAAAACGTTTTTTTAAACGCACTTTTTCTCAGCTTACCTGATACCAGTCACAGTCAAATTGCTGACCCCATAGGCTTTGATATCCTTGAAAGTAGCCCTATACCCGTCAGGGCCAGATCCGAGGGCTAGATTGATTTCGTCCAGCACAATCGGCTCAACCTCCTCTATTTCCAATTCGGGGATACCTAACAAAAAATAATAAAATAAGACCTAATAATATAGGTAATCCTTTTTGGGGGTCCCTTATCTGTCCAAAAACCGTACAAATTGATTAAATTAAATCAAATTACTTACAGTTTAAATTAAAACGACGTCACGTAGAATTGTATTGGTTCATGAAATTTATAAACAAGAATAATAAACCCTAGTCTAAAATTTGTAGCGTTTGAAATTGTGGTGAAAGGGGTACCCAAACAGCAAAACTCAGTGTGAAAAGAAAAGTGCTACCAAGAAAAAGAAGGTACTATTGGATTGAACATTTTCGGATAGCAGTCAGACAGGTCTGGGACCCCCATGGTGTCTAAAAATCGACACCTCACTCGACAACCTTGTGGGATACCCCATGCTGCGGGTGATGGGTGTTTGTGTTTCTAAATTTGAATTTGGATTCACTATATTTTTTTGTTGTGTTTGGCGGAAAGCCTGAGGCGTTTATCCACGATTTCGCCGCCGGTGTTTTTAGAGGAACAGGAAGGGAGCGTGGGAATATTTCCTTTCTGGGCATACAGGTAGATCACGACCTAAATTCGTGGTAGGTCTACCTCGAATTTAGGTCGTGATCTACTAACCAGGGGGAAGATACAGCCGCAGAAAAGGAAAACTCGCTTGCTACAGGCTTACTTGAAGCCAGATACCTACTGGCGTCGTCTTCGGAAAGGAACAGTGAGGAACATAATACCCTGCACAAAGTGTCGTGTTGGGTATTATCTCGCCCAGGGCTCGCAGTATCACCAAAACCCGCTGGTTCAGCTGCCTTGACGAGTTATCGTCAAAAGCAGCCTAGACAGCGGGCCTGGTCTTACGTGGGAAAGCCCCTCGGCTTCCTTAGACGAAATGTTGTCAAAGGAGGCGCAAGGGTTGATGGAAATCCCATGCGTTGGGATCTCACCCACTGTTGGTCCCTTGGACGAATTGTCGTCATGGGCTCAGGTCAGTGGGCTCATTGGGCCCATGGGCTCATTGTCGTCATGGGCCCTGGTCAGTGGGCTCAATCCCAAAAAGGTTTCTGTGAAGGTTTGACATTATGATAATGTTAAGACAGTGACCATTCGGTCACAAACTACCTTGCCTTAAAAGGGAGAAACAGAGGAGGGGGGGGGGGGGGGGGTTGACGGGTTGCCTGAATAGACGTCCCCTATAATAGGGGAGCTATGACGAGTCCTGGCTCAACCAATAATTGCTTGAGCCAGGACTCGTCATAGCTCATCGGCGAATCAGAAGGCTTCTTTCGGACGGGGCAACTTAGTGTGACAGTCAGAGGGGAAAAAGTACTAGGATGAGGGGAAAAACTACCATGGACATGGGCGCTCAAACAAAAGGTTTGTTCCAGGTCTGAAAGCGTCTGTCGACAGAACCTGACCGCACCCTATAGTTCTCAACCTACGATCGACCTGGAACAGCAGTTTCTAAACTGCGCATGTCTCCGGCGATTTCCGTTAACATTCCGTCAAACCTGGAACAAACCTAAATAATATTATTTTAGGATTTTATTTTGTAGCAATTCCCGATATACATATATGTAGGATATCCTACATTACCGAAATTCCAACCCCTGAAGTACAGATAACCCCAACACGGGGAACTTCCCGGGGGAAGATACAATCATTCTAGTCATTTACCCCTGCATTCATATGATTCATATGAATGAAGTGCGTAAAAGTGAGTTTTAAACCCAAAAAATGGTGTACCTTTCCTCATGTGCATGGCAAGATGGTTGGCGGCATACGTCAGACATTGATTGACGTTCGGGTCGCTCTTGTAGCATGGATGTAAGAAATACGCTGGAAAACAAAATTAGGTACCGGATTAACTCCACGTTCACTCAATTGCCCAACTAATAGAACACATTATGCACGGAGGCGTGATAAATTCAATTCAAGGGTCGCCTACGTGTATCTTGTTCTTGCGAGGTTCCAACTGTCACCAAGCACATCAGCAAGGGGAGCAGAGCCGAACACCGCATGAGGGACATGGCTGAAACAAACGTTCAAGAAATTCGTCAAAGCCTGACTATACTACTGATAACTAATACTACTGTATAGCCCTGATTTTTTTTTTTTCGAGGAAGCAGTGAGTTTAAATTTGTTTACTACAGTGCATTTTACAAAATGACTCAATTATTATTATACAGTGAAGTTCACCTCAATACGCTACCTACCAATCACAAAAATTTTTTAAGGAGGAAAGCACCTCGGTGATTGGTAGCGTATTGAGGTGAACTACACAGGTAGGTAACTATTTAAGAGGCCAAATAAAACATGGTTTAATCATTGCCACAAAAAAATGGCAAACCCCCCAAAAAACTGATGGATATAGTTAATTCAATTCGACAAGAAGTGCCGATTAGAACGGCCGAGTAACCTACACCATTCATTGGAATCCAACTGTGAACTAATTTCCAAGTTAATAGGATGCTATCAGCCAGACAATCTTCGGCGAATCGTACCTTAACCCCTTAACCTTGCTAAGGAATGGGCATGCGTCTGAATTTTGGGTTGAATTATCCTGAGCCGTATTCTTAGAAGAAAACGTTGCAAATTTTACACTAGGGTTTATTATTCTTTGGTATAAGTACGTCAAGTTCTTACTTGTGCAGAAATTTAATTCTGTGATTTTTTTTCAAAAAATGTTTGTTTTTACTTGAAAAATATTTGAACTCCTGGGATCCTTAAAAAATCCCATTTTTAGTCCTATGAAAGCCCTATAGATCGCAACAGTGAAAACGAACCGTTCCGGTAATGAAATCACTTATCACGGAAACGTGTTTAAATGAAGAAATACGGAGTTAATTATGAAATAGTTTTTACTAGAGCACCAGATAAACATTACAAAGTAAGAGAAGCACACACGAGGTTGATACCGAGTAGTGACGTCATAAGTATTAAACCTTACAGTACATATGCCTTAAGTAGTGTAGTGGTGGGTATGCATAATTATTTTTAACACACCTTACCTAAGGTAAGCGCACACTACTGACGGGGCGCAGCGCATCGCATCGGGTCGGAAAAAGTGCACGGTTTAGTTCAGTGGCATTTAAATGGGGGAACGCACACTACTGCCGGGGCGGAGCGCGTCGGGGCGGAGTGCATCAAGACATCGCTCTCGAGGCGTATTTTTCCGCCGGTCCGCTGCGACCCGGCCCGCCCCGGCAGTAGTGTGCGCATCAACAACAACAAACAGACGGATTCCTCTTCACCTTTGAGGTAAGCGCTCACTGCTGACGGGGCAAAACCGGCTTGGTTCGTTCTTAAACTATTTTAAAAAGTTTTAAAATTGAGCATTGTTCAGAAAGTTTTCAAAAATCAGTTCGCTTGAATTTATGTTTCCTTGTAGAATGCGAACTTAGTTAGTTCCAACAAGTTTACTACTGTACATACAACTTAGTATGGTACATTGGATTCAGCATGATCACCAATGGTGATTCACCATACTGACTACAAAATTATTAACCTGTCACAAGAGTGCCTAGTAAGTAGTAGGTACTACTTTATTCTGTACGTCACAAATAACAGGAATTCCACAGGGACAGGCCGGTTTCTTTTATTCTGTGGGTCAGGCCACACCAGTGAAGAGGAATCCCGGCACTGAATCCCGTTGCGATGCGGCCCGATGCGCCGCTAATGTGCTTAGCAACATTTTTGCGATGCAGTGCGCTGCGCTGCGATGCGCTGCGCCCCGTCAGTAGTGTGCGCTTACCTTTAAGGTGCATAAGCTTTAAAAGAAATGAATTTTTACAAAATTAATACATTCTGGTGGCAAAAGTATAAAAGTTAAAGAATTTGTCACTTTTACTTAGAAAATTATGGTTTTCATGTTTTAACAGAATTTAAAAAAAAAAACAACTCCTAGAATTCCTAGTGCTTTAGTTTTCAAGTATTAAAGTAGAAATTTTCAATAAATTCGTCAATAAACAAAATACATTAGAAATTAGTGAAATAACCAAATTTCAGACATAACATTTCGTAAATAAGTTTCACATTTAAACCAACAGTACTTAAAAATTTTAAAGAATCAAACTTTAACAAAAAATAAATTTACATTTAAACAAGTAAAATCTGAATAAATATTTAAGAAATCATTTTACAGGAAAATTCAGTGAATTTTGTGATACCGAGGGGCTTGGTTAGAATGTCGGCTATTTGCAATGAAGTAGGACAATGTTTAATTTGAATTGTACCAGAATTATACATTTCTTTAATGAAGTGGTATTTAACGTCAATGTGTTTTGAACGTTGATTTACTGTGCCCTTTTTAATTTGTTCAATGGTTGAATTATTATCAATATGTATAGTTATAGGGACATCTTCGTTTGTAAGTTCGTTCAGAAGACTTTTCAAGTAGAGTAGTTCTTGGCAGCATTCGGCAGCAGAAATGTACTCAGCTTGAGTCGAACTGGTTGAGACGGTGGGTTGCTTTCGGCTGCGCCAGCTGATAGGTCCACCTCCGTAGAAAATGATGTATCCAGATGTACTACGCCGATCTTCAGTGTCGCCAGCATAATCACTGTCACAATATGCGATGATCTCATCAGGACTGTTTTTATGGTAGGAAATACCACAATTTTTCGTTCCCTTCAAGTACTTAAGAGAGCGTTTGACGTTGGCATAGTCCTGATTTGCGGGATTTTCGGCGTGACGACTGCTGTACCCAACAGCGAATGCGAGATCCGGTCTGGTTTTAGACGAAACATAGAGTAGGCTTCCAAGGAGTGCACGATATGGAAACTTTTTTTTCTCTTTGATCGTAGGATTGGCTTCAGGATTCTGCGGGATCATCGGAGTTGGCGCTGGTTTGGAGTTTTCGAATTTATATTTTTCCAAAACTCGATCCACGTAGTTTTCTTGAGATATTTTTAGTGAACTTGGTGTGAAATTCAGTTCTAGCCCAAGGAATGTTTTTGGTTTCTCAAATACGGTGATTTCAAACTCCTTTTTAAGATTAGACAAAATTGAGTCAATTTGTTTGATGTCATTTCCAAGGACAATACCGTCATCTACGTAGATTGCAAGAATAATGCTTTTATTTTTATTTGCAAAAATGCAGCTTTCATTTTTCAAAGGGATTAGGCCTTTGTTTTTCAAGGAATCAGTTAGGCACTTATTCCAACAAAGCGGCGCTTGCTTTAATCCATACAGGGATTTTTGTAGCTTGCAAATTTTGGTTGTGTTGGGGTAGCCTTCAGGAATTTGCATGTAAATTTCCTCTTGAATTTTGCCATAAAGGAAGGCAGTGCGGACATCAAATGTTTTCATTTGCAGACCTTTGTGAACTGCAACTGCGAGAAGGAGTCTCAGAGAGTCTGCTCCTATTACTGGGCTGTAGGTTTCCAGGTAGTCTTCGCCAAATTTTTGTTCACACCCCCTTACGACGATCCTGGCCTTGTATTTTCCATCATCTTTCTTTCTGAACACCCATCTATTGCTCAGAATCTTTTTGCCATCGGCATCTTGACGGTCCACAAGGATCCAAGTCTTGTTTTTCTTCAATGAACGTTTTTCATCTTCAATGGCAGGTAGCCACTGTTCTCGTTCATCACCAGTCGTAGCTTCTTCGTAGGTTAGAAGAGCACTTGTAGGAGATTCATCCAAGTTTTCGATGTTGTCAACTTCGAGAAGAAAGTCCTTTAATTTTTCAGGGAGCTTTTTAGTTCTGGAAGACCTTCGCAGTGACGTTGGCGTCGAAGATTCATTTCTTCCACTTGTTCCAGGAGTAGATGGATTTCGTTCACTTTGTGTTGAATTTGGTGTCAGTGTCGATTGAACTGATTCATCAAGTGAGTAGAAGTCTACGCTGTCATCAAGATTTTCCTCCTCATCTTCTGAGAAATTATTTTCTTCTTCATCTTCAAAATGTTGATTTTCATCGTCGTCGAGGTCAACTGAAGTTCTTGTGAGGCTTATTTTAGTTTTCTTTTCAGGGTCGGTGAAGTAGACGTCTCTGGACCGAATGATTTTACGTTTTTCAGGGTCAAATAGTCTGTAGGAGTTCTCAGCATATCCAACAAAAATGTATTTCCGAGTACGGGGTTCAAGTTTCTTTACATGGGTGAGGATTTTAGCATAAGCGGGGCACCCAAAGATCTGTAGTCTAGTCAGGTCTGGCTTTTTGCTGAACCATATCTCTGCTGGAGTAGATTTTACGGCGGTTGACGGACTGCGGTTGATTAAAAATGTGCTAGTAAGGAGCGCTTCTCCCCACATCTCAAAATCAAGTCCACTGTCATACAAGAGTGCTCGGGTCCGATCCATCAGGGTCCTCCCTAATCTCTCCGCATGGGAGTTAAGTTGTGGTGTATGAGGAGGCGTGAAGTCTAATTCAATCCCTTTTGATAGACAGAAATTTTTAAACTCTTGAGATACATACTCTCCTCCATTGTCCAGTCGAATTGATTTTACTGGTAATGACCATTTGTTTTCAATCTGCTTTATGTAATTGATGATGGCTGATTTCACTTCATGTTTTCCTCTGAGAAGGAATGAGGCTGTGAAGTGGGAGTAATCATCCATCACAGTGACAAAGTATTTATAGTTGTCCCAAGTAGGTGTACCAACATACACGACATCAGTGTGCAAAATCTCAAGCGGCTGAGAAGCCCTAGTGCGATTGTGACCAAATGGCTTTCTTGTTGCTTTCGCGTTAATACAAATTTCACAGGAAGAAAGACCTGCTAATTCAGCGGAGTTCAATTTCATCCCAAGGGAAAGCTTTTCAAGTTTTTGTAGATTGTCAATACCCAAATGGCCTAGCTTGCGATGCCAGTCAGCACTAGTGGTGTTACAAGCGACGAGAGCTTCATTTTTAGAAAGAGATGGTAGTTTCACTTCAAATAAACCGCGTGAGTTTTTAGAGCCTTTTAACACCAAATCGCCGTTTTGGTAAATTTTCACGTCATCTTTCTCAAAAAGAACTGATCCACCCTTTTTAGTGATGGAGTTCACCGAAATCAAATTTTGGGACAGGTCGGGTACGAAAAGCACGTTGCTTAGTTTGCATTTCACTGATTCAAAGACACCTGCAGATTTGGCCTTAATGGAGTGATCATTTTTCGCAACTGAAATTTCAGTGTTCGATGGACGAATTTCTTTGCAAATCTTCGCGATTTGTCATCGTAGAGGTGGCAGCACTGTCGACAACCCACGAAGTGACCTCTTTATTTGATGAACTATCCAGACGATTTTCGGCCATAAAAGCAGCTTGTTTTTCCTTTGATTTATTTGAATCTGAGTTTTTATTACGATCACGGAAGTAACAGTCTTTCGGATCATGGTTGTTCTTTTTATTTTTGCAAATGTTACAGCGAAATTCGGTTTTAGTGTTATTTTTATTTTTGTTTTTATTATCAGGTTTCTTCTTATGTCTTGAGTTTGACTGCTGTTTTTGGTTGGAGTAAAACGCGGCAGGAACTGAAGATTCTTCCTTTGGTTTCCTGTTTTCTTCCGCAAGAAGTTGAGCTGTCAAATTCGCGACCGTTTTATTTGCTTTGGCGGTGTTGTTCCAAGACGTCACGAACGAATCATACGTCGAGGGTAGCGCGGAAACGATTTTGGCAACTAACATTTCTTCGTCAATTTTACCAGCTTGTAGCGAGTTAATTTGAAACGCGAGGTTTTCCAGACAACTTATGTTTGAAGCCATGTCTTTGGCGGGGTCAAACTTATAAGAGAAAAACATCTCGTAAGAAGTCGTCAGTTGGTGTTCTGTGTCACGTTGGAATATGGAGAGGATTTTATCGTACATTGCTTTAGCTGTATTACAAGAAAGCAGATGAATGCGATGCTTTCTTTCAAGAGAACCGACGATAGCCTGTCGAGCCCTTGCATCCCTACGTTTCCAGTCATCCTTGTCCTTATCAGAAGTTAGGTGTTCAAGTTTTATTTTACCATCAACGACGTCGAGTAGGTTTTTAGATTCCAACAATATATTGATTTCGAACTTCCACATGGGAAACGAGTCAACATCATTGTGTCTTTCGACGTTGGCGATTTCGCGATCGTAGTTATCGGAAGACGACATCGTGAATTATTTTACTGCGAATGTAAACATTACGCCTTACCTCCGTTTCTTCTCAGTCTGGGCTTACCATAACCTAATGAAATCACTTATCACGGAAACGTGTTTAAATGAAGAAATACGGAGTTAATTATGAAATAGTTTTTACTAGAGCACCAGATAAACATTACAAAGTAAGAGAAGCACACACGAGGTTGATACCGAGTAGTGACGTCATAAGTATTAGACCTTACAGTACATATGCCTTAAGTAGTGTAGTGGTGGGTATGCATAATTATTTTTAACATCCGGGACCCCTAAAAATGGATTCTACGTTCAAAAATACTTCGAAAACGACACCTAACTCGAACCCATAGCCAAAAGCCTTCAAAAAAAACCCTCTCGTAGCCCCATTTGAGCCCCTGGGTTTGGGCGATCAGGCTGAAAACCTTGCGGGCACAACTTGATGGTAAACCGAGTATTTTGGCAAAATTTCAGATTAAATCTGAAATTTTTATATTAAATTATAAAATAATATAAAATTTTTATATTAAATTCCTACAGCCAAAAACGGCCCGGACGGCGGACGGCGTACGGACATTGCGGATTTGGAATCTAGACCTCTTGAAACGGATAATGTCAAATTTTGAGGTCGATCGGAGTCGTCGACCTCCGTCGCGAAAACATAGGTGTATTATTCCAAGAATGTAATAAACCAAAAACGCTACAAATTTTACACGAGGATTTATTATAATTTGATATAGGTAGGTTTATTATTATTTGATATAGGTGTGCAAAAATTAACTCTGTGTCATTTAAGAAAATATTTTTACCTTGAAAAAATGGAATTACCTAGGTACTCGAAAACGACACCTCCTGGGATCCTTCAAATATCCCATTTGAAGCCCCATGAAGGCTCCGTAGATCCCCACGGTGAAATCGTTCTGGGACCCTACAAAATGGATTCTACTTCCAAAAATACTTCGAAAATGACACCCAACTCGACCCCATAGCTTCAATCCCTTCAAAAATCCCTCCCGTAACCCCATTTTAATCCCACCGCGCCCCAACTAGATGGTAAGCCGAGTATCTTGTCAAAATTTCAAAATGATCCTTCTGCTCAAAACGGCTCGGACGGCAGACGGTCGTTTCGTTTTTGGGACATCTACATTCTATAATAAGATGTATGTAGATAATATCTATACACATCTTATTATAGAATGTAGATGTATAGAATGTAGAATATTATATTATAATATTATAGTAGTAGTCTACAGACATCGTGAAACGATTACATAATGTCAAATTTGGAGTGAATACATAGGTGTAGTATTCAAAGAATAATAAGCCAAAACTAGGTACGGAAAAATGTCAATAAAATATTATTTTGTAACAGTTAAAGATAGAAAAACTGTATTCCGGTACCTACAATGTTTGGACGGATGAGACCCCGAAAAATGGATTCTACGTCCGAAATTACTCAGACTTTCTACCTACCTAACTTAGGTACGTAAAACCTCTCTTTTATTCTAACTGCAATTACTCACGTCCAAAATTGTTCAGCTAACTGCGTGGATGGCGGAGGGACATTTCAACTTTCGGCACACTATGAAACGAATAAGTCCAATTTTGGGGCCGTTATAAATTTTGGACCCCCGGCGCAAAAGCATAGGTGGATCTGAGAGTACCTAACCATTCAAAACTTCAACAAGTTGTTGCCGATTTTGATAAATTGATTCTCTCTCATCCTTCGGAGTCATTCATAATGTGGGAAGGAGTGAATGTACTAACCTCTGGACAGGATCCGGATGAGCCCGGGATGCCGTCAGGAAGGGAGCGGGTGTACTGACTCGAACATGAGAAGAGGCGCTACGTCATCGGGCGGACCGTTCTTTGGCTCACTTTTGAGGTCCATCCAGGTCATCTATGGGGTTCCTCGCGCTTCACTGGACTCGGAATCGGGTTCTAATCGATACCCCCACCAATATTTTTTTCTCCCGCGACTTCACAAAGGCTCCATTGTGTAGGTGTGGTGAAGGTGCTGAGTTGTACCAAGTAAAAAATCTCTCAGAAGCCGACAAGCTTTCAAGATTCAACTTTCTTATTTCTTCAGCGTCATTATTCCCGGGTAGGTACCTCCTGTTAGGTAAAAAAAAAAAAAAATGACACGAGGGTTGATTATTGTTTGACATAGGTTAATAATTAACCGTTAAGCGGTTAAGCGTTGGACTGCTGAGTCAAAGGTTCGATCTCAGCAGCCGCTGGACATCTTCCTTATACCTACTGATAATCACCTTTCGGAAGGAAATGGCAACCCACCGAAAGTATTCTGCCTATAAAACCTCTCATATTTGCCAACAGTAGGTCCCTACTTCTTCTATAATAACTGATCAACACGCTCAACAGCAGTTAGTTGCGAGAGGTCGCCAACGTGAATGGCGCCCAGAGAAGAATAGAACAATAATTATTAACTAATTAGTCCAAAATAATAATAATTGTGCAAAAATTTATTCTATGCCATTAAGAAAATATTTTTGAAAAAAAAAAAAAAATCTTTTTCTGTACCATGTTCGGACACTTGTGGGACCTCGAAAAAACGATTTTTTGCGTCCAAATTACTCGGAAAACGACACCTTGCTCAACCTCCTTGGGTCCCGCGAAAATCCCATTTGTAGCCACATGAAAGCCCCATAGATTCTCACGGGGAAATCGAATCGTTCTGGGACCCCCAGAAATAGATTCTACGTCCAAAAGGACGAAACCCTTCAAAAACTCCTACCATAGCGCCCAACGGGTTGTGGCGATCAGACAGAAAACTTTACCGGACAGTGAAATCGGATCGTTCCGGGACCCCCAAAAATGGATTCTACGTCCAAAGGACTAATTATTACTGATCGCTAATATTCATTAGGTGGTTGATATGTTTAATGGCAAATCGCAGTGTGTTTTTGATTGGACCCGAGGGCCGGGCCTGCCCTGGTGACACTTCGTCCGGGGAAGCGAGGTCAGGGGGGTTGCCTAGGCAGCCCTTGTTGACACTTCAACCAAGGCCAGCGGGAGATCCAATGACGGTGTCAGCGGGCCCAGCCTCCCCTGGCGAAGCCAGCCCGCTGGCTTTGGTCGGTGCTGCGAACTTGTAATATTGATTTTGACTCATCATCTTCGATATTATATTCCCCTAGGTTCCCTTCCGAACTCCAACCTCATTTCAGAACAACACGACACTTTGTGCCAGTCTGGAGATATCGGGACTCCCATTTCTGCCTCGATACTGCCTCCCAGGATGGCAGATCGCGACATCTCGTGTAATGCCCTGGGCAGGCTTCATCTTCCGAGCCCCCTTCATCTTCCTTCAAAGACACTGGGGGCGAGATCCCAATTACGACGGAGGCCTTCCCCCAAACATACAACACATATAATATATTATATCAATATATTGATTGACCTATTAATCAATTAGGAACACAGTATTTGCATGTAGGTACACCTTCAAAATCCGTTCAGCGGGGTGTCCTGACTCATTTTCAAGAAAAGCTGACTCTCAATGTGATAAATTACGATTATGGCATTGCTTGCCCCATTTGCAATTTTTGCCATTTCAACGGCAGTCGTGGTCCGTAATGTCTGACCATGATTAGATTGATGACGGATTTTTTCGAGTCCCCACCAGGTAGGGGAAGGTTCCCAGACCCTTAAACACAGCGCATTACTTACCTTAGGCAAAAACATTGGTCGGTGACCAGTGAAGAAACAAAGGGTGGCATTAGAAGGGATGTTTTTGGGAAAGTGAGTGTGGGTGAGTTAGGAATGCCACGGACGGCCGGCTTTCCCTCTACCTATTGTTGACCCAGAAAAATCCACAATCTAATCGCGGATTAACAGCACATGGAAGGGTCGCGTGAGTCGGGATGAAGCGGACTGCAAACTACTCACCAGCCCCCGTTCTTCTTCACCGATCGCTTCACTATCATTGCCCTTTTTTGTTGGGGCCATTGGCGATGAGCATTTCATTTTATGCAAGCCTGTGTAAGCGCCTTTTGCTACTCCCACCTCATACCACTGATATAAACAAATCACCATATTCAAAACTTTATTCAATTTTAAAACAGTAGGTATTCGATAGTTACTATTAAACATATTAGGTTGGTTTCTGAAAAACGCGTAGTCCAATAATTGGGCAATTATTGTCATTAAGTGACTAGTACACAAAATGACAACTTTTGTTATTGTACTAGGAAACATCTATTGTATTTCAACATACAGCTATGACTTCATAAAATAATAATATCAGATATTATCTGATTTCTGAGAACACCAAAACATTAAATATTTCAACATGAAAAAAGCTCCTTTCCGTTTTTCCCCCAAGTCTTGTAGGACTAAAAAATTGTCACAACATTAAGTTAGAAATGATTCGGATTTCACCTGTTTTCTAATTTTACAAATAACCACATCTTCAGGTTCGCTACATCACCCATCAGTTGATACTAAATCGTATAAACTTGCCAAAGCCTCAACTAAAATCCCCCAAGTATAAAATACAACACTAATATTCTCTCAGAACAATTGGTTTAAAGAAATTTTCAATTTTTGGTTTGTTTGCAAGTAGGTACATGTCAATAAACAGTCGGAAATAATTTTAAAAGCCCCTCCCTTTAACTTTTCTATTAGACGAATGAAAATTTGTAATAAATGAAGTTTCGGAATCAGAAAAAAGAAATACCTATTACAGCAATACGTTACAAGAATTTTTTAGTAACAATTCTTTTTCGAAGTAGGTATTTTTCAAGGTTTTCAAGGTTTTAGGTGGTTTCTATAGTATCACCCCATACAAGTAGGTAGGTAGTACATTTAGAACTATAGTAAAAAACGGTGCCTCCTGTCAGGTCGTAAGTACCTACAATGAATTGAGACTTCGCTAAATTCACAGTTTCTTGGGTATGATTGTCTCCAACTATTGCACAATCCCGATTTCTAAATACCCAACGACGGGCCGGCTTGCAGCCCTAATTGATTCTCTGAAGATATCCCAATTTACCAGGCACCACCATCACTTCCAAGTTCTTAAATTCACTCAGTGGTTTCAACTTTCCGTGTAAAATGTTTCAGTCGGTACGTTGCTCAGAAGCTGGTTTGCTACCCTTTTGAAGACAAGCGCCAATTTGGTTTTGAGCTGCGGCATCATAATTTTGAGGATGTCCTGGCCGTTTTCTCTAAGGAATAGATTGGTAGCTTCGGCTGAAAAAAGACAGATTTATAAGCGAGATGAACGTCAAGACTGAAGATGTTGATGGGCGTTTTCGTTTATTATTATCGTGTGTTAGGTCTATGTGTGTAATCGCGACAGAGGTAGAAAATTCTGATCGGTCTCAAAATTTGACATTACCTATACGTTTCAAGACACGAAGTTTCAAACGTTGTACAGAGAAAATAAATTTTAATTTAATTTAAAAAACTTTCTTAATGACACAAAATTAATTTTTGCACAATTAACCTAGGTAGGTATACGAAACGAAACGAAACAAGGGAATTTCACCCTGAATTTTCGTCCGACTGGCTGCTGCACCTAGGTAGGTATATCAAACAATAATAAACCTTTGAGTAAGTGCAGCGTTTTCTTTTCTGCACTGAAATGTCCTCCGCAAACAGAAAAGTCTCAAGAGGATTTAGACAGGAGAGGAAATAATTGATGAAAATAAGGAAACGCTGCTTAGAAGAGGGTTTATTATTATTTGGGGCGTATTCAAGCTCGTCTAAAATTTGGGTTTGTTGACTCGTCTAAAGTGTAAACTCGTCAACCAAACTTCGCTGTAGACAGATCACCGTAGTGCAATCTCGTCTAAAGATCAATCTTACCGACCGTTATGAGATGGTGGACTCGTCTAATCAGTATTCTCCGGGTACCTATGGATATGCTATCCATAACGCAGCTCGTACGTCCATTATATACCTATTAAGGAAACAGGTTGTCGCTTCCATCTAGCCAAATCGTGGTATGGAAAAGTCCAAAAATTTGGGTTGACGAATGACTATAAAAGTGAAGAGAGCGAAATCGGGCAGTGGATTAAAATTTAATCCACACCATTTAATGGTGTTACGGGCTGGTTTTCCTGGAGCCGTGGGAAGTTGAGGACTGCTTTATTTTTGAACTACTTCCACTCGCACCGAACAATGAGGCATTGCTGAAATTTATTGACTATTTGAAGAAGACGTACGTCTGTTTTGAATCTACCTATCCTCCTTCATTGTGGGCCGCTCCTTGTAACGATTTGACTCGCACTACAAACAATTGCGAGTCATTTCACTCGCATTTAGCACATGAGTTTTATAGGTGTCATCCTTCGATTGTCACTTTTACTCTGCGATTGATAGACGTTCAAAGTGATCTATACGTTAAACTGGCGAGCGTCCATGCGGAGAAGGCACCGGAGGGGGGGGGGGGGGGGGAATGCAATTCATTAAAAAGCACTCAGTGATGTTTGTATAAAACGTTTGTATGAAAGACGAGTTTGTATAAAAAAAAACGTCCCTCCTTAGACGAGCTTATAAAACCCGCCCTGAATAATAAACCAAAAACACTCAGGATAACGGTTAAGTATTCTGCGTTGCCATCTAGTTGTGGATGGTACCTAACCGAGTATTTTTCCAACATTAAAAAAAAAAAAAAAAATCCTGCCCAAAACGGCTCGGACGGCGAACGGCCATTTCGTTTTTGGAATCCATGCATCTGGAAACGGATAATGTCTCATTTTAAGGCCGATCGTAACTTTCGACCTCCGTCGCAATTACATAGGTGTATTATTCCAAGAATAATAATCCAAAAGTATGGGACCCAAAACGGAACCCTGAGGTACACCATATCTGACTGGCAGGAAACGATACAGGCTCTCCATGACACATGTGTCACAGAGAACTAACTACCTGTGAGATGATGGCTTGAGATGAGCGATACAACCCCGCTTGATATTAAGTATATGGCAAATTTTGTCCGCTTACCGATAAGGAACTGGCGCGCCAGCGTGGAATGCATTCAAATCACTAGGCCACGTCTTCAAAAATAGTAGAGGCATATTCAGCAATTCAATCGAATTTGAGACAATGCTTTTTTAGACCCCCCCAAACCGAATCGTTGGTTCGAAAATAGGTAATTCATTTCAAAGAATCTCGAGAGATCAAGCTCAAGTCCTTTATCATACACTTATACTAGAATCGGGAGCTTTGATATTGATCTACGATTAGAAAGGAGGTTCTTGTCTCCGATTTGAATGAATCCCTTGTGACAATCCTAAGATTTATTGGGAAAAGTTCAACTTGTGGGCCAACACTGAACTTCCACCAATACTTTAGGGATTTTCTAGGATTTTCCGGTAAATCCTAACTTTAACAAACTTCGGGGTTGTACAGTAGGTACCTAACGTGATACAGGGGGTGGAACGGTGTTTTGCCTTGCGCTCTGAGTGGAGAACCCCAGCAAAGAGCAAAGAATACCTATCTTCTACGTATCCTCTTTCAAGGGGACAGGGTGGCCCCGTGGTTCAGTGAAACAGTGAGTTTTGCAATCAGTCGGATCGCTGATCAGCCTGGTTCGAATCCGGGGACGAACACCAACATTTGACCAAAAGTCAATCCTGTGTTGTAATACCTGTCTTCAACACACAGATATGAGGAACAAAGTTTACACTGTAACTAGTAGTTACAGTAGCTACAAGTAGTTACTAACTACCTCTCTTGGGACCTCGAACCGTAATAAAAATGTTCTGGTGGACCGGCAAAAACATTGTCTTCGTTTGCTGAGAACGTTAAACTAGTCACGCGAACAGCGGGCCTTGAGTGACTGGAGGGGGGAAGTATAGATTCTAGAAGTATAGATCTATAATAGATCTAATAATTCCCCCAAACCCCTCCTTGACCGGTCGAAGGGGCGCTGGGAATGCCCCCCCCCCCCCCTCATCTCTACCCACCAAGAAGCCGCAGTGATAAGACATGTATTTAATTTAGGTAATTAGGAATTGGACCTCGACCACTCAGTAGGCAAAAAGGTCACAAACGGACACTCGGTAGTACAATAAGCCAGAATGCTTCTGTACTGGGGGTCTCTCCCAAGGTGTTGCCCGCAGCGTTCCGATCTCCCGGAAAATTTACATTTTTTCCTCTTTCGACTTTTAACAGGCCCATTCCCTTTCTACAGGGATGAAAGTGAAAATTCTCTCGTGTAAATACGTTGAAATCACTTCAAGTTTTGAGTTGTTGTTGATTTTGAGTTACTTTTGTAACTCATGCATTTTTATGCATGATGATGAGCTATATTTAACGCCCGGGGTCCGGATTCATTCGTTCACCAGAGCCCTCTGAATCATGTCCCTATTGCATGAAGGTCTTACTGAGAATCCTGTTGTTGTTGAAGATTTTCCGGACTTGCATCCTTGTTTCTTTGATGAGCAGATCAAAATCCAATTTGTCCACATGAAGATAGCTTTTGCCATCTTTCGTCTGCTCACTGACGTAGCCCTTGACGTTCGCTTGGATGTCCCCTGAAAGCATTTTTCGTCATAAATTCAAAATGAGTGGATGTGGGAAAGTTGATTAAAAAACAAACAAAATCATAGGAAGCACCCACCGAGATTTGCATGGAAAGTGCCGTTCCCACTTGCCGGCAGGATGATTAGCACTCCTGTACTGGTATATTTGGCGTCCAAATTCAACCTTGGGATTCTAATTTTTGCTTCGAACGGAGCCCCGCCGTGACCAAGCCTGAAATATCGGATCATTACAGGTCGAAAATCGAAAAGAAAAAGAGAAAAAAGAGAAGGAGAGAGAGAATCGTGTTTGGCTCTAAAACCACGATCGGTACTCACTTGAGTTTTTGCACGCTGAAATTGCTTGCCCCGTAAATGTCCATGTCCCGAAGGACGATTTTGTAGCCGTTCGGACCTGACGTCAAAGCCAGCGACAAGTCGTCCATCCTGAACGGCTCGACGGTTGGCATTTGAATTTCAGGGATACCTGTAAAGAAATAAAAAACCTTTTACAACGGAAAAAAAGACCTGCGAGTTGCCGACTTCTCTTTACCTTTAAAATTATAATAATGTTGAGGGTGCTGAATCGGAAAATGATAGCCGTTATTTTTAATTTGGGTGAATAAGACCTGAGATCAGTCTCGAGATTTCGTCTCAAGTGTTCACATAGGTACCTTTATGTCCACTTGTGATCAGTGCACTCTCGGAGATGTGTTCGGATTTGTCTCCGATACTGCTCTCAGGTCCATGACCATTGGCGATTCGAGTCTCATGACTACCTACTCTCCAGACTGTTTTGTCTCAGGCGTGCACTTACCTTTACCTGCGGTCGGGGGTTGGCTGGCCTTAGCCAGCAGGGGGTGGCCTCCTAGTAGCGTTGGGGTTTGGACAACTGGTCTGCGAGGCGAAAAAATTGGAACAACTGGTCCGGCCCTTCTGGGCAACTGGTCCGCCACCCGGTTCAAAAGTGACTTGGACAAGTGGACCGCTAGTGGACAAGTGGTCCGCGAGGTGGCAAAGGGCTTCATTTACGAAGTGGCAAGTGGTCCGCCACAAAAGTTTCCTTCCCACTTGTACAGACTTTGGACTACCTACATAAGAAGGTCTGGTTAAAAATGTTGTGGCCCACTCAACACCCCACTCTCCCCTAATGTTAGATGCAAAATTTTGAAAAATTGTAGCTCCATTAGTTTCAATTTTTGAGAGTCGCGGTTGGTCTTATTCTGTTCAGAAAGGTCTACGCTTTCAAAATGGCACCTCCGATTTTTTTCCCCATGACCTTTTGGACTAGCAGAGAGAGAAATATAAGAAAAAAAGTTGAAAAATTTTTTTTTGCTCATTTGCAGTTTTTTGAGATTTATGATGGTTTAAAAAGGGTTTAGACTTAATGTAGGTAAGTATTTATTCGGAATCGACAGTAAATATGCTATAATATAGCATAATATAGCATAATTTTATTTACTGTCGAGACTATCATAATAATATTATTATGATAAGTGTATTTTGAATAAGTTCGCGATTTAAAAAACGGCTATCATTTGCGGATTCAGCACCCTCAAAAACTCCTTGAAAAGTTAAAAAAATCCGGCATCTCGCAGGCAATTTTTTTTTTTTTTTTTTTTTTTTTTTACCAGCGTTATTGGCAAGCTAAGGAACATTGCTTGTACGGCTGGCGATCATATCGGTGTTCGAACAAGTTGCGATAGTTAGGGGAGAAATTTTCACACGAGAGGACTCGGGCTTCTAGAACGTTCTCCTGTTGAGACATATTCGACTTCCTAACGATGTATTTAACTTGTTATTCCGTCAAAAAACGAGACCTTATCTCCACCGTTCTGTCCATGTTGCTTACCTTGACCGCTACAAGGGAAGTAGTCTAGTTGAGCCATGGCTCAACACAGTGCACTGTGAGTACCACTGTCGGTGCTGAGGCCTGTTCAACTATGCAATTTCGAATCGGCAAACTTATCCTTTTTCCTCAATTGAGGGGGTCCGTGCAATAAGGGCATATATGCCTATAAGCCCTTCTTGCGCCCTTATTGCACGGACCTCCTCAATTCATCAAATTAATGTAAAATTTGTAAAAAAGGACAGAAGGCCTGCGGCAGCGCTAAGTTGTCTGGCGCAAGTTCTACTCGGAAAGGAGAACGAGAGAGCCGGCGAAGAGAAAATGCACACCTCTGTAGTCTTGCACAAGCCACAGATTGCTGCAACCAGGCAAAGGCTCTAAATACCTACCTCATGTTGATGCTTGTTGTAAGTCGCAGGTCTACCAATGAAACGGTTTTCATCCTATTAAATTGTTACAACAAAACGCTGCAAATGCTACTTACACATAATTATTACTCTTTTGTATAAATTGTGCAAAAATTCGATTAGGTGAATAAAATAATTTTAATAAGTTTAATTAGGTGAATAAAAGAATTATTCTTTTCAATTAGAAATTAATAAACAGTACACCTATATAGTAGTAGGTAGGACAAGATACCTCGTAGAGTCCCATTTATAGCCCCCAGATTCCCCACGGTGTAGTTAGATAAAAATGAGACTCACCCGTAGTTCTATTAAACGTCCAAAAATACTCAAAAAACGACACCTCATTCGGCCAGTTGTCCCAAGCCCTCGAGGAGCCCCTTAGATGCATAAGGTGTAGCCACGTTCAAATTACTTCGAAGGCAATACCTACTTCGACTTCCTACCCAAAGTACCTACTTACTTCATAAGTCTCACCTGTAACCCCAAAGGAGCCCTCAAAAGATGTTCCCACAGTATACTCGGATGGAGCGCCCATAAAAACGGATTGTAAAATTCCTTCAGAGGATTTCAAAACTACTTCGAAAACAAAATCTCAATTGACCTGCAGCCAAAGTCCTTCTTAACCCTAGAATGGATTCGCTATTACCTATCCCCTTATTGCATTCGGTTGGTGTCAAAATGACACTTGCTAAACATTGCCCACTTTTCTCTTCTTTTACCAAGAGTTTGTCAGAGAAATGATAAAAACAACATGGACCAAGTGAAAAATGTAATTATATTATTATTAAAAAGTAATAGGTAATAAAATGTATTACCTATTACCTATCAAGCAAGACAATAAAGACTATCAAGCAAGACAATCAAGACTATCAAGCAAACGCCGAATTTCATCAGAATCCTGGAGAGAGTATAATATACGGAAGAAAATATTATTTTCTTCCGTCCACTCATTTCTGAAAAATTAAATAAATAATTTATGAAATCCTTTATCTAGGTAGTCTGACAATACATTTTTTTAAGTTACACAAACCAAAATGAGTGGAAAATGGGAAAAAAAATCAGTTTTTATATTGTTATATATATATATATTTTACTGGAATTATTATTTCTAGAAGTCTAATTTGGCAGAACAATGAGGGGCATGCAATGCCTTCATGGTGTCAATTTGGAAACACAGTATAGCGTGCAATGGAGTCGTGGCCATGACACTGGTGTCAAAAATACTACGCTATACCTACGTTATTGCTTTCGGGTGTCATTTTGACACATAGGAGGTTAGTATTTACCTAATTGCAAAGACGGACGGGCTCCAAGATGGCGGCCAGGTGGCAGTTCACCGAGAGGACAGTCTAGTGGAAGGACACCTGGGAGGGGGAGGTCCCCCTCCGCCAGGGAGGGTGGGGACACTGCGGAAAGTGGTGAATGGTGTCATTTTGACCCACCGAATCCATTCTAGGGTCCCATTTTTAGCCCCATAGGTCCCCACAGTGTATTCAGACGAGTTTGAAAGCCCCAAAAGTGAATTCTACGTCCAATACTACTTCGAAAACGACACCTTACTCGACCCCATAGGCGAAAACCTTCAAACCCCCTCACGTCCCCTTTTAACCACTACAGAGCCTCATGGCTTGGAGCGATCGTAATAAACCCTTGCGGGCTGGATGGAGAACCGAGTGTAAGTCATAATTTCAGATTTAAAAAAAAAATTCCTCCTGCCCCAAACAGCGAGGAGGGCGGACGAACATTAAATGTCAAAACTACATTAAACGTCCAAAAATGGTCAACATTAAACGTCCAAAAATGAAATTTTCATTTTTGCTATCTGCACGTCAAGAATGTTCATTATTTTTCTGATGACATTATACCAAAATAAATTAAAAAATTGAAAGGCATTAAGGACTTGATATACTTGACGCAGAAGGTTTTTGACACGAGGAAGTTCGTCCACGATGATTTATGACTTGTGAGACCGTGACGACCTAGTGAATGGTCGTCATGGCCTTGCCATCTGAATGACGACCAAAAAATAATCACGGCAATCAAACTGGACCTCCTCAATAATTATTATGAACGTGGTTAATTAAGGGGAGTTGGGTGTCTGCTCACCCAAACTCACGGCACGTCTACCGCTATTGGTTTCTTCTTCTTCTTGTTTTGGGGGAGTTAAAATTACATAAACTCGGATTGACATTACAAAATCTGTGAACATTTACACTCGCGAAAGAGGTGTAATTGACTATAATAACTTAGGTGGCTTAGAGGTTCGTAAAAAATAACAATGACGTTGTTGAGCTACCTTCGAAGGTGCAAGATGTTTCGGCTCAGGAACTCTCATCTTAACTGAATCAATTCATCTGCCCTGCAGAATTGAGAAAAAACACTGACCACCACTAAGTGTCCGATAGAGTCTCATTTTAAAGTTTAAAATATCCAAAGAATCATCTAATGCACGTGAAGAAATTGTTGGGCCACTGTCCAAAAACACTAAATGGTAAAATCGGAGGTTCTTGCAAAATGGTATCAAAAGGGTGGGGAAAAAACGTTGCAATAAAGTTTATTACTCTTTAATTAATTAATTAATTAATTATTACTATTGTACAATAATTAATTAAATAATTAATTAATTAGTTATTCCTATTGTACAATAGTCAACGAATACCTCGAAACGACACCTAACTCGAACCCTATCCGCAACCCTTCCGAAGCCCCTCCCGTAGTCCCTTTTTTGCCTCACCGAGCCCCACAGGTTAGGGCGATCGGGCTGAAAACATTGCGGGCACAACTAGATAGTAAACCGAGTATTTTGCCAAAATTTAAGATTAAAAAAATATTCCTGCTGCCCAAAACGGCTCGGACATTTCGTTTTTTGGAATCTAGACCTCTTGAAACATACCAATATGTATGATAATATGACATAGGGTAAGAGCACCAGTTATTGGCCATCCCCCAGTTATTGGCCACCCATTTTTTAAACTCAGATTTCTAAAACCCGGATGCCTCTGAGAAGTAACTAATCGAGATGGCTGTAATGTGGCAAAATCAATTTTATAACCAGTTGTAACCTCCTGAGTCGACAAAATACCAGCCTCAGTACATCCTAGGACGCAGAAAGGGCTGATTCTTACAAAAACGATAAGCAAACGTCGGTCGAAAACGACACCCAACTCGACCCCATAACCGCAACCCTTTCCAAAGCCCCTCCCGTAGCCCATTTTTAGCCCCACAGGTTTGGGCGATCGGGATAAAAACCTTGCGGGCATAACTAGATGGTAAACCGAGTATTTTGTCAAAATTTCAGATTTAAACAAAATAATAAACCAAAATCCCACTGCCCAAAACGGCTCGGACGGGGGACGGACATGTCATTTTGGGAATCCTCCTGAAACGTATAGTGTCAAATTCTGAGGCCGAACAGATTGTTCTACCTCCGTCGGGATTACATAGGTGTATTATTCCAAGAATATTAATCCAAAAAAACGCTGCAAATTTTACACAGGGGTTTATTATTCTGTGATATAGGTTAGGTACTTGTACAGACATTTAATTCTGTCAATAAAAAAAATTAAAAAAATTTTTTTTTTTGGATTTTTATATTTCAAAAAAATTTTTTGGGGGGATTTTTTTTCTTCAAAAATGTGTTTTTTCAAAAATTCTTTAATTTTTACTCGAAAAATATTTAACTTCTTGGGATCCTTCAAAAATCCCATTTTTAGCCCCATGAAAGCCCTATAGAACGCCACAGTGAAATCGGATCGTTCCGGGACCCCCAAAAATGGATTCTACGTACAAAAATACTTCGAAAACGACACCTAACTCGATCCCATAGCTAAAAGCCTTCAAAACACCCCTCCTGTAGCCCCATTTTAGCCCCATAGCGCCCCACGGGTTTGGGCGATCGGACTGAAAACCTTGCGGGCACAACTAGATGGTAAACCAAGTATTTTGCCAAAATTTCAGATTTTTAAAAAAATTCCTACTGCCCAAAACGGCCCGGACGGCGGACGGCGGACGGACATTTCGGATTTTGAATGTAGACCTCTTGAAACGGATAATGTCAAATTTTGAGGCCGATCGGAGTCGTCGACCCGCGTCGCGAAAACATAGGTGTATTATTCCAAGAATAATAAACCAAAAGGAATTGAACGGTGTACAGAGTGAACAAACTAGTTTTCAACACACAACGAATACCTATCTCTTTCAACCTTTTCCATCGTAAAAGTGAACTCCACAGACTATTCAGTCTAGTGTTTGTTTCTTCTCAATTGTGCAGCACAGATAAATAGGGCTCAGCCCCTGGGTCAAAATGTTTTGCACCTTTGAAGGGTAGGTAGGTATGTCGTTTAAATAAACGCACACCTCCAATGTGGCTAACATTTGGTGAACCCAAGCTCCGAGAATCCAAGAGTTGATTTTGACTCTTAAAAAAGTGAGGTGATTGGCTCCTTCCTGGTGGAGTCAGACTTGACTCTTGAGAGAAATGCATCGACGTTTCCGGTCCTCCTATAACACTTCCCCCCTAAAAGCCTCTTCCTTCTGAAGATAGTTTCGAGAGTGAAAGCTTTCAGGAGGGGGATTTCGAGTTCAGGGATTCAGTGGGGAGGATTGAAGCTTCCAAACGGTGAAAGTCGCCAAGACACAACTCTTGCCGGCACGTTGGTATAATTAAAAAGCCCACCTTGTACAATATGACATAACTTCCCAGTAAACCCGAGGCTCTATCTGGCGAGCCCGGTTCCAGGGCTTCTGCCCGCACTACTGAACCCGTTCTTCCCCTGACACAGTTTCTTTGGGCAGCCACCGCATTCAAATGATTTTCGGGCACCGATTATCAAACCGCCACCGAGTCATTGAGAAGTCCACACTCAAATCGGCGTATACATAGACGTACAAAAAAAGTTCATAGCCTTCGCAGATCCCCGCGAAGGCCAGTCGAAAGCTCCATTCCAAGAATACACAACGGCCCACTCTGACAAACAAATTACCAACAGCGTTGGGAAAACCACCTTCGCCACAAACAATATCATGTAGATACCCGAAAAAAAAAAAAATTACCAGTACACCCACTCAATTACACCTCATCTAAATTTTAAATCGCTTACCTTTCGCTAAATACGGCCTCAAATGATGAAGAGCCTTGATGAGACATTCCATCAGCTTGGGGTCATTCCCTTTACAATGTTTCACGTAAGGAGCTGTAACAAAAGTCATGATGTACTTCAAGAATTACAAAAGAAAACACGCTCTGGACTCTGGGGAAAAACTGTCCATCTGACCTAGTTTTGAGCAAACAAAAACCCTATGATGTCTCACCAAAACGTTTTTATATCTCCGAGAGCATTATATGCAAAAACTAAGTCTCTCGAATAATAATATCGGACATGCTTATAATAACTTGAGTACTGTTCTGACTATGGACAAATCCCCCCCCCCCCCCCCCACCACCCTCAGGTTTCAGATCTCACCCGAGCAGGTACCATTGTTATGTGATGTGTAGGGTCCTTGTGTGTTGGGTGTGTCCCAGCAAGTGTCGTTTTACCTAGGTAATTGATTAAGTCATGTTGTGTGGATGGCGGGATGCGTCCGGTGCAGCGTCCGTGGTTACGCCCCCGGTGTTTTTGGAGGAGGCCAGAGGGAGTACGGGTGGAGATATGTCAGAGGCTTGACGCAAGGCGTTGTGATCAGCAGGCGGTGAGAACATTACAGCCGCAGTGAAGAAGAATCCGCCTTAGAATTTCCCGAAGTGTCAGCTCCTTCCAAGTTCGGCAGAGGAATGAACGGAAGAAAACTGGCTTAACCCACACGAGGGGTCGCGGTGGTTAAGGTTTTCTGCGGACTCCAGGACAACGGCCCCCTGCGTGTTTGCTATTTCCTCCTCGAAAATCTCACCTATATGGTTGGGGAGAATTTCCAGATCGTTGGAAACAGTGCAAAATTATTGTGATCGGACATGACGTCGATGCACAGGAGAGAAAATAGGGGCTTTGTCAGATGCCGGTGTGTGGTTTGAGGGGCCAGCCGATGTCGGGAGAATCAGACGGGCGTCAGCGCGCTTGTACTCAGTCGTATGGCCTAGGTACCACAACTCTCGTTGGTTGCAGATTTCTCCTTCGCCAAAAACCAAAATTATAATATAAACAATTTTTATAAAAGTAAATAAAATAATACAGGGTGTCCCCAAAAACGTCCCCCTACTGCAACCATTAAGTTGCCCCATTTATGTGTCTGCTAATGCTTGCGAATCCTTCAACGCGAACTACAATGGGAATTTAACCATCCTCACCCGAACATGATGTGATGATACACACCACAAATTTTATTGTTGACGTGTGTTTCCAACACAAAATAGTCACAAATGTTTAACCTCAGCGTCAACTTCGAGATAGTTGGGCCTCTTTCACCCACTAACGGCTCCGCAAATTTGACGGATTTCCATGCTAGGTATCGGTGCACCCTCGGGGGTTTAACTTGGTCTTTAACGCTTAAACGCTCGGTAACTCGGATGGGCTCACATTTCAGAATTGATCGCCGCTGGAAGCTAAAAGCTTTACGGAAGTTAAACGGGACTTTCAGTTTTGGTTCCCCTGAGAGTTACCAGGCTCTTTGTGTCCGATACAAATCGATTTTAATGGAAAAAAAGCTGCAAATTTTTGACAAGGGATTATTATTCTTTGATATAGGTTACATGTCTCCCGTAGCCCCATTTTAGCCCCATAGCGCCCTACGGGTTTGGGCGATCGGGCTGAAAACCTTGCGGGCACAACTAGATGGTAAACCAAGTATTCTGTCAAAATTTCAGAGTTAAAAAAAAAAAATTCCTACTGCCCAAAACGGCTCGGACGGCGGACGGACATTCGGTTTTGGAATCTAGACCCTTTGAAACGGATAATGTCAAATTTTGAGGACGATCGGAGTCGTCGACCTCCGTCGCAATTACATAGGTGTGTTATTATTCCAAGAATAATAAACCAAAATCGATTAATCGATTACGATCTCGATTTTTGGTTTATTATTCTTGGAATAATACACCTTTGTAATCGCGACGGAGGTCGACGACTCCGATCGGCCTCAAAATTTGACATTGTCCGTTTCAACGGGTCTAGATTCCAAAACCGAATTCGGTTTTAAATTTAAATGATCTGTTTTGGGCAAAAGGCATTTTTAAAAAATCTGAAATTTTGACCAAATATCTAGGTACTTGGTTTACCATCTAGTTGTGCCCACAAGGTTTTCAGCCCGATCGCCAAATCCCTGGAGCGCTATGGGGCTAAAATGGAGCTATAGGAGGGTTTTTTTGAAGACTTATGGCTATGAGATCGAGTTAGGTGTCGTTTTGAAGGTATTTTTGGACGTAGAATCCATTTTTGGGAGTCCCAGGACGAACCGATTCCACTGTGGGGATCTATAGGGCTTTCATGGGGCTAAAAATGGGATTTTTGAAAGATCCCAGGATCAAATATCAAAATTTGATATTTAATATTTAATATTAATATTTAATATTAAAAATTGAAAAAATTTTTCAAATAAAAAAAAAATTTGAAAAAAATTTTTTTTGCAGCACAATGCTATCCCTACCCAAGCGGTTAGACGAAGATGTTTTCTCCGCCAACAAGTATATAGAATCTTATCTGAAAAGATATCAAGTACTGGTAGACCCATAATCCCCGGACATTTGATTTTTGAAATCAAAATTTGATAATTTCAAATTATTATCACTTATTTAATAGGTAATGTCAAATTTTATCATTTAATAATGATCAACAGGACGAATAATTTTTTTTCCCGTCACGTCACGGTAGGTAGAAGATGAAAAGATGAAATATTGGTAGTTATTAGTTACTATGGTGGTAGCGAGCGTCATATAACTTTTGATGCATTAGGTTATGAGCTGCAAATTTGTTAGTGTCGGAAATTTTGGCGAAACAAACGTTAATCGTTATTAAATTATCTGATTGTAGAAACTTAGGTCTACCGTCCGTTTTTTTATGCCTAATTATAATAATGTAAATTCAGGGGTCAGGGTGGCCCAGTGAGCTAAGGCGACAGAGCTTCGTCTGTTTACAAATCAGTCGGAGCGCTGATCAGCCTGGTTCGAATCCGGGCCGAACACCAATGTTTGACCAAAAATCAATCAAGTGTTGTAATACCTGGCTTGTCGGCAGACAATTCACCTCTGAACGCAAGTTTATGTGAATCCTTTCTCTGGAGCAAGACTATCTAAGACTCTCTAACTTTATCCGTGATTATCTGGGCGCATTGTGGGGTCGGCTCCTGCCCCACATGTGAGAACCAAAAATGGTTAAACACAATAAAACCCACATTTTTAATAATGTAAAATTTAGAAGCCAATCGAAATTTTTTATCCCCGTGGCGAATTGGTACGTAGGTGTATTAGGTATTCAAAGAACGATAAACCAAGAAAGGAGCTAGAGACCACAGTTACGAGAATTCATCTGCGTAGGTACACCAGGTTTGTGTTTTTTTACTCTTTTTTTATTCTCGTGTGAAATCAAGAAACTGGTTTCTACGGATGTTTGCAGGCTGTCTTTGGTTTTTGTTCTTCAAGGGCCTGGCGCAGAAAAAAAAAAAAAAAATTAGTAATTTCCATACGAGAAGGATAAGAGGAAAACTTGATTCTAATACCGTGTACAGCACAGCCCCCCCCCCCCCCCCCCCGACATTTCGACATTGTCAACATCTGCACAAAACAACGCTACGACATTTCACTCGCCTGGGAGCAATAAAAAAAGGAAAACTTCGCCGAAATGAGCCATAAAGCCCCTCAGCTCGCATCCTCGACAGTTTCCCAACAAAAGTTGTGACCTCCGGGTTTATAATGCTAGGCACGAAGTACACACCTAACGCGGCCACCAGAACTTTCGCAATACCGAGTACCGTGTCATTGACGGAGCCGCTAGATCGAGAAATTAACCAACATTAGAATGAACATGTCGAGGGTTTGTCCTCCCGGGCGTTTTAGCGCGATTCTCAAAATGTTTCCTGTCGACGCGTTTTTCTGTTACTTGAAAACTTGTATACGTGAAGGAGCTCAAGGCTTCAGGATGTCAGTTTCATCGCGGTTCACCGTGAAAAACCACTTAGGCCCAACTCGGGTTTTCGAAGCGGTTCAATTTCTCACAGCAAACTTTGCAAGATGTGTCATGAAGATCATGGTAACTCGACAGTTGTATCGGAATTAGGGCATAAGAAAATTTCCACTGTTCGCGGAGCTTTCGAAAATTTATATTCTCTTCTTCAGGGCCTACCAACAATGTATTCTCACGTTAGAACAATACCTACATGTTTTTGTTACGAAATCCCGAATTCATGTAAGAGAGAAGTTATCGTGTGGATGTAACAACGATGTCAATTAAAAGTAGGAACCGGGACTCGCTGCAGAATTACAAACAGATAAGTATTTAAGAACTCGTGTAGGTAGGTATTAGATTTAAGTTAGGTAAGTATTAGATTTAAGTTAGATATAAGCTCGAATATTAGATTTAAGTTAGCATAATTCAGTGTAGATTATAATACAAATTTCACAGTAAATAGAGGATGTAATTTAATTTACAATAGATTTTCATGCACAGGAGCCACTCACCCAATCATTTGATTAGTGCTGGGAGTTATTATTTCAAGAGAGAAGAAAGAATTTTAACATCATAAAATCTAAAACAGTGTAGCAGCAAGACGTGTGAAACAAATAACTATGTGACAGCACTGTGATTTGATAACAACAACAGCTACTCTTCCTTCGTGGAGAACTTACATTTAACAATAATAAAAAGTAATAAAATGTAAAAAAAAATTTAAAACTCATGATGACTAGAAAACACTTCTAACATTATCGATGAGGGCAAGGAATATTCATTAGGTACAGTCAGGTAACGCGAATCACAGCCATAAGGTAGGTAGGTAGGAAAGTCAGGAGTCAGTCTGGAACTTGCAGATCTCCACCAAAATACCCGAATAAACTGAGCTCAGACCGGAGGTGTCAGTTCGTTTATTAGGTTCACGCCGATGGAGGGCATGTAAATTAAATTTTATGCCATTTCTTTCTACAACCTCCGGCCCGGACCAGAATCGGCTCACGGTCCAAAATAATTTTTTGAACAGACTACAGTTATTGTAGTCTGTTCAAATTTGAACTTGTGGTTATTTTCAATGGCGTGCTGAGCCAGCGCGCATTCTGGTTCCCGTCGCTGAGCTCTACAGTCGTTGGCATGTTGGCGAATCCGGTCCTGTTTCATTAAATGGATGTTCGACAAATTTTGTCGAACAGTCAATACGATGAATTAACATCGACTGAAGCATCAAAGGGTCCCTTGCTTTCAGCGGCGTGTGTATTCTGGACACCCAGTTCATATAACCAAGCCTTACATTCAGAAACTCCTGCTGCAGTAATTCCTTCAGCTTTGGCGAAATCCCCGGTACATACGTCAATGAGGCAAACGCTGGACCCGGGCTAGCTTCTGGATTGTCTTGTAGAGCAGGCGGTTCAGGGCGCGGAGACCATCCATTAACCAATCTTGACACAAGGGGTATCCATTCCATCATTGAAGATCATGGTACATGTTGTATTTTGTTATCTGAGGCACACCCACAGACTCCCGGTTTATCTCAGTTTTGATCAAGGAAACATGGTAGGTGCGTGTTTGTTGGATAAGTATAAGGAGACGATTGGACGCTTGAAGATGTACAAAGATAAGCCTGACTATAATTTATCAACAATTGCATATATAATTGGTACACTCACAACAGAACGATATTCAATGATGAACCGATTGGGAGCCGTCACGAAAACGATGTGGAATGGGCAAACGTGTGAGGGTGCGGGCGAGACTCGACGTTCAGTGCATTGGGGCCCGTAGTTCCTCACCGGCCACCAGTCTGCGCTGATGCCCACGCTTCCAGCTGATGCCAGTCGGCGGGTAATTCAAATAACGGTGGGTAACTCAAATGACGGCGGGTAAACAAAACGATTTTGGCTTTATTATTCTTGGAATAATACCTACTCTAACGTATTGGCGTCGGTGATAGAAAATTTTGGTCGTCCTCAAAATTAGTCCTAGAACGTTTGACGACGTGTGGATTTCAAAAATCAAATGCCCGTCGTTTTGAGCAGTTGGAATAATGTTTTAAATCTGAAATTTCGACAAAATTCGCGGTTTAGCACTTAGTTGTGCCCGTAAGGTTTCAGCCAGATCTCCCAAACCTGTGGGGCTAAACTGGGACAACGGGAGGGGTTTTTTTGAAAGCATTCGGCTATGGGGTCCAGTTAAGCTTAACTCTACACTAGTGTAGATTAATCGACCATATCGAAATTTCGAAGTATATTAAATACAACTTAAATATAAATAAATGTACCACAAATTTTGGACGTGGAATCCATTTTTGGGGGTCCCAGAACGATTGGATTTCACCGTGGGGATCGAAGGGGCTTTCATGGGTCTACAAATAGGACTTTTTAAGGATCACAGGAAGTCAAATAATTTCCGAGTAATAATTTAACGCATAATGAACTTTTTGAATTATCAGTCCGAACATTGTACAGAAAAAACGCTGCAAATTTTACACAAGGGCTTATTATTTTTTTGATATTGATAGGTTACTTGTGAAAAACTTATACTCTTATACATACAATTATTGTCATCTGGTTGCAACGTACTGATTGCATAATAGTTATTAGCACCTCAACTCTGACTTGGACTGAATACTTTCAAGGAAATGCGCGACAGAGTGATAAGGCAGATAACAAATCTTGTTTTTATTTAATGTCAGAAAATTATTTATTGTCAGAAACCCGATGTCAAAAACTCATTCCCCAAAAATCCGTAGATCTACAGATTTATCTGTTTGATTGGCGAACCGCCAGCTGGCATCAGCTGGGAGGGTGGGCATCAGCGCAGACTGGTGGCCGGTGAGGAACTACGGGCCCCAATGCACTGAACGTCGAGTGCGGGCGAGGGTGTGTGTGTGTGTGTTGAGGGCCACCGGTGGCTCCCCCCAAATCCAACATGGGGAACGTTTGGGTCAGTAGGCGTGGGCTGGGGGGGGGGGGGTCTCTATGGTCCCTTAGTCCCCTTCTTCAAACAACCCCCCCCCCCACCCCACCCCTCCGGGACATGTACCATGATTTTTTTTAAATTTTTTAAATTAAATTTGGTTTAAAATTTTGAGCAGCAGGCTTTGCCGGCCTGAAAGGAAACGGTTCCCACTGAACAATAGAGAGTTCCTAAAGAAACATCCGAGTTACGTCGACCGTTAATTTTTATCGCCGTAAGGGATTTGTCTAGGGAGAATCAAAGAAAAGCTAACTTCACATAAGACCGTAACAGAGATAAGGTCTTATCAAAAGTCACGCTAAATTGAAAGTGCCGCTATTTACGTTCTATTGCTCGAAATTAACGGCGGTATCCTTAAGACCGTAAGTTTATTACCGTAACTTTACGGCAATAACGTTCGACGTTAGGCATAAGGACGTAAGTTATCACCGTTATTTCTGCGCATGCGCGAAATCTCGAGTTACGTCGACCGTAACTCATCACCGTTAGGCAAAAAGTGGCTTTAGGAACTCTCTAATGACACCGTTTTGCATACTAATGTTCCCACAGAGAGAGTGGGGGTATTTTTCTAACAATCATGGGTTTGTTTCATTCTAACCTATTAAAATAAGAATAGGAAGAAGAATTTTAAAGAAGCTCAAAATTTCTTCGGGGAACCCAGAAACTAATTGTCCTCCGGGGAAAAAAAGGCTGCAGTTTTACAAAAAAAAGTTCCAAACCCCCCCCCCCCCCCCCCACTGATCTGAGAAAAATAAAAGCCTCGGGACAGCCACGGTAATCAGAAAATCAACACTCGAAACCCCGAAAAACATCGAGAACCACTATTATAGTGGGTATAATTATATACATAGTGGTTAAAATTATAATAATAAAGATGATGGACATAGGAAAATCTTGGCTTGCATTGGAAAATCTGTCAGGGATAAGGAATAGGGTTTCCATAGAAACTCCATCCTCTAAACCAAGTTTACGGCGTTTTACCTATTCAACTTTCATCGCAGAGTTGCAAATCAATCAAAGACTGACACCACTCAAGAATTTAAACGCTTTAACATTATTTGGAATAAATTGGTCGTAAATTTCAATATCTCCATTTCATGACAACAACTTGCTTAATTTGGACTCTTCACTGACCCTGACTTGAAGATTCGATACAACGAAAGGAGGATGTTTCTGTGGTGGCCCCTTGCCCAATGCTCGGGTCGACATCACACAATCGTAATAAGTTTATTAATCTAGTTCGCCCACAGACGAGGTAGCTAACACTAACTTTGTAATCTCGATGAAATGGAATTGAATCCGAATCCGAAGATATTCAACAAATATATTTTATGCATTTTGAGATATGCGCAGAAAACTACAAAATTTTGCACTTTTTCAGTTGTTTGCTAATCACTCCGAAACTAGGCATCCTACGGCAAAAGTCCATCAAGTGAAAGAACATTAAATTTTCTATAAAATTCACAGGTCAAAGTTGATTGTAGACCCAATAGTTTAGGAGCTAGAGCGATTTGAGAATGGGAGACTTTTTACAAGTTTTTCTAAAAATAACTTTTTCGCACTTCAAACAGCGTAGGTACCTCCAAAACGGCCGGTCCTATCGAGAAATGTTACATCATGAAAGTTGTAGAGCGTTAAATTTCCTATAGGATAGGCCCCCAACGTTTGTTGAAAATTGCCTACCCTACGAATGGCTGGCAGAGTTGTAACAACATGACATTGTGATACAAAAACGCATCAAAACGTACGAAAAACACCACGTTATTCGGTAAATTTTTGGTGGTAGCTCGGAGACTATTTCGTATTTTTCACGTGAAAGCTTATTAAATTGCCTATCAAACCTGATACGTGACGTTTGGATGAAAGTTTCCATCACGTAACCTCCAGTAGGTACCTACATGGTCGTAGGAAAAAAAATCCCCAGGAATACCATCCCCGAGCTTGAAGACTACTCGGGAAAAAAATCCCCGACCAAGCGGAAAAAAAATCCCCCAGTCAATATGAAAAAAAAAAACAGGAAAACATAAATACTTGAATGATGGTGCCGTATAATCACAGTATAATCATGTCGTCTCATGTACAATCGTCATAACTCATTCATGTCAATCATTCATCATTCATGTCGGTCGGAAGCACTTCCATGACGAACTGAAGGTTCTCCCTCGCTTTGCATTATCGCAACAGGCCAGTCGTAGCATTAAATGCTTGAGGAAATTTTCCTTAAGTCCACTGCTGACGCGTTCACGCATTGACGGATTGCCGCATGGATGTGAACCCTGCTTCAGAATGCACCTTTTGGTGGAAACGTTCTTTTTGAAGAGCAGTGCAGAGAATTTGAATTGTAATTTTTATGTAGAGGAACCTTTTTGATGACAACATGATCCTCTGCCCCTCTGTGATAACAAGGCAAACAGCGAGCGTCCATCAACTAACTACGACTAACGCACAACTCGGGGATTTTTTTTCCGTTTCGGCAATTTCTTCTCTCGGGGATTTTTTTTCCTAGGACTGTGGCCGATTCGGGGACTTTTTTTCCGGGGACTTTTTTTCCGGGGTGGTTACTTCGGGCATTTTTTCCCCCGGGGATTTTTTTCCGGGGATTTTTTTTCCGCGAGCAACCTACATACCTACACTGTACAATTCACATTTTCTCGACAAAATGTAAAAATTCACTTTTGTACATGCAGGCGTCTGGAATTACTACTTTTATATAGTTGCACTCTTGGGAATCCTGTTTTCCTGCACTGTCCCATAGTTGACGCGAGGGCTGCTGCATTATCGGGTTTTTGAGGTCGAAGTGGTACAAGAAATTCTAATTTTGCAACCAACAAGTCAAGTCAAAAGATATCCATTGGTACTGTCTCTACTACAACCAATCAAATCTCGCAATCCGTCAAAGTGGCCGAATTGGTTGTTGTTTGATTGTGGTCCTGGCGTTTTTCACTGCTAGTTCATTTTTTTTTAATCTTATGTCTAAGGACAATATTTCCAAACCGGACCTTTTTTTTCTGGCATTCTACAACTAGCATACTCAGGAAAAATATAAATATGAGCGAATTCCCCTGACGTGTCCCCAGTCATAGGTCGCTGCAGCCTTCCATTTTAATATAATATATTAATATTATATTAATATTATTATATTAATATAATATATTAATATTTTTATATTATAAAAACGCTGCAAATTTTACACAAGAGTTTATTATTCATTAATATAGGTTACTTGAACAACAATTATTTCTGTGTCAATAGAAAAAATTTTGGAAAAAATTGGATTAAAAAAATTTTTTTTTTTTCAAACAAATTTTCTTTTCAACAATTCTGTATTAAATAAAAAAAATTTTTTATTCGAAAAATATTTAACCTCCTGGGATCCTTCAAAAATCCCATTTTTAGCCCCATGAAAGCCCTATAGATCGCCACAGTGAAATCGGATCGTTCCGGGACCCCGAAAATGGATTCGACGTCCAAAAATACTTCGAAAACGACACCTAACTCGATCCCATAGCTAAAAGCCTTCAATAACCCATTCCCATAGCACCATTTTAGCCCCATAGCGCCCCACGGGTCTGGGCGATCGGACTGAAAACCTTGCGGGTACAACTAGATGGTAAACCAAGTATTTTGTCAAAATTGCAGATTTTTTTTTTAAATTCCTACTTCCCAAAACGGCCCGGACGGCGTACGGCGGACGGACATTTCGGATTTTGAATGTAGACCTCTTGAAACGGATAATGCCAAATTTTGAGGCCGATCGGAGTCGTCGACCCCCGTCGCGAAAACATAGGTGTATTATTCCAAGAATAAGAATCGTCCGGTGTGGCGTTGGGTAAACTACCGTTTCCCTCGATCAGCGAAGTTAAGCTAGGTACGTCGGGCGTGGTTAGTACTTGGATGGGTGACCGCGTGAGGAGTGGGGTCACCGATACAAGTATTTTCTGCGTTCAATCGGACGGCGAACTCCTCCCAACCCAGGGGGACGAGGCAATGGGGAGCCATGAGCGCAATCGTCAGACAAGTTCCGATCCTCCTTGAGAGGACGGCTGACGACGTCCGCGACGTCAGCAGCCAGTCGGACGAAAATTCAGGGTGAAATTCCCTTGTTTCGTTTCGTTTTATTATTCCAAGAATAATAAACCAAAAGGTGAAAGCTCTCTAGGTTTCATTTCATAGTGTACTAACCTCATCATTACTCCCATAATTTTAATAGCGTTCACTGGATACAGGCAACAAAAAAATACCTTGTCCATGGGGGTTCCTATCATTCCCCTGGTGACTTGCTTCAGGGGTTTATAAAGGAATCCGGTTGAAGTGAAGGATATTTTGAAAGCAGATGATGATAGCTCTACTCTTCAAGGTTCGAGACAAAATTCACAAGAAGCCTGCAGATGGTGTCAACCAAACGTAGATGCAGGCGCGTATTTTAGTACTTTACATTTCAGTATGTGTGTAACTTGAGTATTTTTAAAGTGAAACTTTTATTACATCGTCCCAAAATTTTTGGTCTGTGTGTCGTTTTGTGTAACATCACGCTTAAAGCGTCGTTACTAGGGATTACTAGGAAAATTTTCGAAACGCCGAAACCCGATACAACTTTTGCTGTCGGTTTTGAACGTATAATAGCAGAGCTAACCCGCAAGGAAGTGGTTTTATATTAGAAAGAAAACTTCACTTATTTTAGTTTTACGAAGCGGTGTAATGCGAGATAGTTTTTAGGAACGAAGTTACAAGAGGAATGAGTTCGCGCATGCGTAGCGTTTTGATATCAATAATTGATTATTAGTCTAATTATTAGTCTCATTATCAGATGACGTTATAGGTGTGGAAATTACTTCCTCCATCACTCCCCCTTAATTTTTACACCATTTTAAACCAACAATCATTTCAACGCCAAACAATCATCATCCAAAGCCATGTTTATACAATGATTTCAATACATGCTATACTTGACTTGATATCACAAAATTTTAATGTAAGTTTTAATGCGCTCTTTAAACTATCAATATTTTATATCACATTTTAATGCACTTTTCTATCAGTCTCATCAGAGTAGAAATATTCAACATAACATATATATATTCAAAATATTATGAACCTTTTTAATTCAGAAAAAACAATTTTTTAAATATTTACGCATAACAATTTCAAAAATAAATTTTTTTAAACAAGTAACTTTTCTCAACAAACATGCCAAACTTGTAAACAAAAATCTTTAGTAGTAAAACTGTCAACTTTTAATCAGATATGATTTTAGATTTCAGGTACTTGAATTTAGTATTTCCTAGTGGTTTAGTTAGGATATCTCCTATTTGTTCATCAGTTGGACAATAATGAACTGCAATTTTCCCTTCTTCAATCTTTTCATGCACAAAATAATATTTAATTTCAACATGCTTACTACGTTTCATTACTCCACCTTTGATTTGTTTCATGGTTGTAGTATTATCTATAAATAGATCTGCTTTAATTTCTCTTTTAGTTATTTCAAAAAATAGGTTTTTAAGGTAAATTAGATCTTTAGTACATTCAAAAGCTGCAAAAAGCTCTGCTTCTGAAGTAGCAGTTGCGATTGTTGACTGTTTCTTAGATGACCAAGATACAGGTCCACCACAAAAGAATATTATATAACCTGATGTACTCTTTCTGCTGGGTTTTTCATTTGCGAAGTCGGCATCGCTGTAGCCCCTCAGGATTTCTTCCTCTTCTTTGTCAGTTTGGTTGAATTGAATTCCTTCTTCTTTGGTTGTTGACAGATACTTCATGATTCTCTTCAGGTTGGCTGAATCTTGTGATGTCGGGTTGCACACGTTTCTGCTGCTGTAGTTCACGGAGTACGCAATGTCAGGTCGGGTTTTGTTCGCCAGGTACAACAGACTGCCCACGCATTCCCGGTAGGGAAAGGTGGTTTCGGGTATTATCGAATTTTCTGTTGTGTTGGTGCTACCGAGAACTAGAGGTGTTGCTGCAGGCTTGGCGTCAGTCATCCTGTAGCGTTCCAAAACTTAATTTATGTAGGGTTTCTGGTGTAGTTTCACTTTGGCTTCTTTTCGTTGAATCTCCATACCGAGAAATGAACGTGGATTAAAGTTCGATGTTATTTCAAATTTCTTTTGAAGCTTCTTTAGCAGACTTTTCATTTCACTTTTGTTTGCTCCAATCAATAATCCATCGTCTACATGAATTGCAAGTATGAGCGTTCTTTTTTCATTTACGTAGATGCATTTTTCAGTTTTAAGTGACAGTAACCCATTTTCCTTTAGTGTCGAGCTTAGTTTTTCAAACCATTTTAATGGTGCTTGACGAAGTCCGTACAGCGCCCGGTTCAATCTGCATATTCCTGGAGAATAGCCCTCAGGTAGTTGCATGTAGATCTCTTCTGTAAGTTCACCATGGAGAAATGCGGTTTTTACGTCAAAAGTGGACATCAGCCAGGAGTTTTTGACTGCTAGAGCAAAAATCATGCGTAAAGCACTAGTGCCTACTACTGGACTGAACGTGTCCAGGTAGTCGACTCCAAAACGTTGATGACAACCTCTAATGACAAGTCGCGCTTTGTGGCGTCCATCTACCTTCTTTCTCAGAACCCAAAGGCTCGTTAAGGCTTTTTTATCCGCTGGTTTTTCGTCCACTTCAGTCCAAGTTTTGTTTTGGGCCAGGGACAGTTTTTCTTCTTCAATAGCCTTCAGCCACTGGAGCTTTTCTGGGCCAGAAACAGCCTCTTCGTAGGTTAGGAAAGCATCCTCAAATTCGTCGGATTCTAAATCAGTCAGGTAGTCTTCTCTCAGGTAAGCTGGTTTTCTTTTCACTCTTTTATCTTTTATTTTAGAACTTTCATCTTCTTTTGAACCCTTTTCAAGTGAACATTGACAATTTCCTTCTTCTTTCTCATTTTTAGGTGTTTTAAGTCTAGAAGGAGATTCTTTTTTAATTTTTGTAGGTGTCTTTTCTTTTTCAGGTTTCCTTGGAGATTTTTCTTTTTCAGGTTTGCTGGGAGATTTTTCTTTTTCAGGTTCTTCATCATCCATTTCTTCGCTTGAGTCACTGAAAGACCAATCAGAGTCATCCAAATTGTTAGTTTCGCTGTTGGTTCCAGGTTCCATCAGACAATCATACGTTCTGCTAGCCGTTTCTACTGGTCGTTTGTCGCAGAAGTAGACATCTCTGGAGTAAATAACTTCTCTTTTTTCTTCATCCCAGAGTCGATAGCAGTTGGGCATGTATCCGATAAATATGTACTTTTTAGCTTTACTTTCCAGTTTCTTCACGTAACGCAGATTTTTGGCGTAACAGCTGCTCCCGAAGACTTGAAGTCTTGATAAATCAGGGCTTCTCTTAAACCACAACTCAGCAGGTGTTTTTTGTACAGCTTTACATGGAACACGATTTTGGATGTACGTGCAGCATAGAAGAGCTTCGCCCCACATTTCCTTTCCCATGTGACTAGCGTCAAACAGGAGGGCTCGCGTTTTATCCATTAGAGTCCTTCCTAGTCTTTCTGAATGTGAGTTGAGCTGCGGTGTGTAGGGAGGTGTATATTCAAGGGTGATTCCTTTGTCTTCGCAGTATTTCTTAAAGTCTCGTGAACCATATTCGCCTCCATTGTCCAGCCGAATTTTGTCAACTTTAAGAGACCAATGGTTTTCGATTTTTTTGATGTAGCTGGTGATGGATGAACAAACTTCAGATTTCCTTCGCAACAAGAATGTGGCGACGAAGTGCGTGAAATCGTCCAAAACCGTTACGAAGTACTTGTAACCGTCCCAAGTTACGTCTCCAACGGTGACTACGTCCGTATGCAGGATCTCGAGAGGTCTGGAGGCTCTGGTCCGATTCTTGCCGAAAGGTCGACGAGTCGCCTTCGATTTTATGCAGACTTCACACGATGAAAGGTTTTCTAGGTCCTTTTTATTTATTTTTAAATGTTTGGAGAGCTTAGCAAGTTTTTCCATATTTTGTTTTCCAAGGTGACCCAATTTTCGATGCCACTCAAAACTGGAGCTTTTCGCCGCTATGAGCGCTTCCTCACATTTGCCGAGATTAATTTCATAAAGACCTCTGCTGTTTTTAGAGCCCCGTAAAACCATTTCGTTATCTTTCAAGACCTTTACGTTCTCCCCTTCAAATATCACTTTTCCGCCATTATTGGTAATGGCATTGACTGACAGGAGATTTTTTGACAGTTCGGGGATGTACAGAACGTTTTTTAGGAGGCAGTCTTGAGAGACGAAATCGCCGAGGCGTTCGGCTTTTATGGTGCTGCTATCTTTGGCAATATTAATTTCCTTTTTGGTAGTACGTGTCCTGGTTAGGATTTCGACTGAGTTCGTCATGTGAGTCGTGGCACCCGAATCTAAGTACCAAGTGGTACCGTTAGACTTGGACGACGATCCGCTCTCCTCGACCAAAAATGCAGCAGGTTTTCGATTTCCAGGCTCATGGTCGCGATTTTTGGGTTTCTTGTTCCCGTTTCCTTTGCTTTTAGCACCACGATCCTTTTTCTTGAAAAAGCAGTCTTCTTCGTCATGGTTATCTTTCGCTCTCCTCGACCAAAAATGCAGCAGGTTTTCGATTTCCAGGCTCATGGTCGCGATTTTTGGGTTTCTTGTTCCCGTTTCCTTTGCTTTTAGCACCACGATCCTTTTTCTTGAAAAAGCAGTCTTCTTCGTCATGGTTATTTAATTTGTTTTTACAAACACCGCACCTGAATGTTTTAGCTTCATTTGATTGCTTGTTTTGAGTTTTTTTATGGTACCATTTTTTTCGACCAGAAGTGTAGAATGCAGACGGTTTTTCCGAATCAGATTCAGGCCGATTTTCTTCAGAAAGTAATCTTGCGATTAAATGTGTTAGCGTTCTCTCATCCTTGTGAGTGCTGTCCCAGGCGGTCACGAAGGAACCGTACTCAGTGGGAAGAGTGGAGAGAATTTTAGCCATGACCATTTTATCGTCTATTTTTTTAGGTTCACTCGTACCATTGATGTTAAACGCCAGATTTTCTATTTTACTTATATTAGAGGCCATGTCAATGGTTCGATCGAATTTCAGGGTGAAGAATTCGGAAAGACTTGCATTTTGTTTACTTTCTGAGTCTCTTTCGAAGATACAAACAAGTTTCGTAAACATTTCGTGGGCCGTAGTAGTGCATGTAAGAATATGTATTCGACATTTCTTGTCGATACTACTTACAATGGCGTGTCTTGCTCGAGCATCCTTTCTTTTCCATTCAGCCTGCTCAGTCGGGGTTTTATCGTTGGCGAATTTTGCGTTGCCGTCGACAATATCTAGTAAACCTTTCGATTCGAACAGAATCCTTATTTCAAATTTCCACAAAGGGAAATTGTGAACGTCCGACAATTTATCGACACTCGCGATTTCACGATCGAATTCGCCGTTCATTTTACCGGCCCGATAAGACGCCGAGAAGCAGACGGAAATTGGCACAAACTTCTAACTGTCTTATCACTGATTTTACTCGCGATCACTCAACAATAATTACTTCCCTGGGCTCATAACCTAATAGCAGAGCTAACCCGCAAGGAAGTGGTTTTATATTAGAAAGAAAACTTCACTTATTTTAGTTTTACGAAGCGGTGTAATGCGAGATAGTTTTTAGGAACGAAGTTACAAGAGGAATGAGTTCGCGCATGCGTAGCGTTTCGATATCAATAATTGATTATTAGACTAATTATTAGTCTCATTATCAGATGACGTCATAGGTGTGGAAATTACTTCCTCCATCACGGCGGACGGACATTTCGGAATTTGAATGTAGACCTCTTGAAACGGATAATGCCAAATTTTGAGGCAGATCGGAGTCGTCGACCCCCGTCGCGAAAACATAGGTGTATTATTCCAAGAATAAGAATCGTCCGGTGTGGCGTTGGGTAAACTACCGTTTCCCTCGATCAGCGAAGTTAAGCTACGTCGGGCGTGGTTAGTACTTGGATGGGTGACCGCGTGAGGAGTGGGGTCACCGATACAAGTATTTTCTGCGTTCAATCGGACGGCGAACTCCTCCCAACCCAGGGGGACGAGGCAATGGGGAGCCATGAGCGCAATCGTCAGACAAGTTCCGATCCTCCTTGAGAGGACGGCTGACGACGTCCGCGACGGCAGCAGCCAGTCGGACGAAAATTCAGGGTGAAATTCCCTTGTTTCGTTTCGTTTTATTATTCCAAGAATAATAAACCAAAAGGTGAAAGCTCTCTAGGTTTCATTTCATAGTGTACTAACCTCATCATTACTCCCATAATTTTAATAGCGTTCACTGGATACAGGCAACAAAAAAATACCTTGTCCATGGGGGTTCCTATCATTCCCCTGGTGACTTGCTTCAGGGGTTTATAAAGGAATCCGGTTGAAGTGAAGGATATTTTGAAAGCAGATGATGATAGCTCTACTCTTCAAGGTCAAAAAGCGTCGTTGCCACGGGTGCGTTTTCAGGGATTACGCGGGTTGTGAAATTTATATTTTGGGAAATCATCCTGATAAATTTCTGGTTTCCCGGAAATATTCCCGGCATCCATCACGGTGCAGACTCAAATTATCCCAAAATTTATAAACGGGATTTAGTGTGTTATGTTTTGACTTCGGAAAAAATTTCCTCATTTCGGAAATAATAATGAGCTACGAAACAAGGTCAAGGAATAGGAGAAATTCGGACGAACATAAATAAACATTTTGCTAGTCGTACAATCAAATTATTTGTGATCAAAACTGTTAAAAGGATGGAAAACTGTTCCACCAATCATTTTTCACCTCATGATGTAGGTAGGTAGGTACCTAAAATTGAATGCCTACATTAAGTTATAGACGTGGAGGTCGTTGAGTATCTAATAATTAGATACTTTTTCTTACTAATTATTAGTGACAAAAAGTGTGGTTTTTTTTTTTTTTTTTTTTTTTTTTTTTTTTTTCATTCCTCTGATGTACCGATTTATTTTTATGGCTGTATGAACCACCTAGGCCATCAAAGTACAAGGCTGGTATGAATGAATCATTTGTAACCAAGCTAAGAATAGGTTGACGCCAAAACCTTACAATTATGCCACTAAAAAAATTGAATATTCATCCGACCGAAATTAGCCACTTTTTGTGGACTGACTCACACATACCTAGTGAAGAAAAGGAATGATGTCTTTCACCGTATGTGCAACTCCACCACGGTGAACTGCACCACAGGATATTTGCATAAGACTTCCCTTATCACAACATCAAGAACGAAATATTCCTCGGGGCTCAGGTCGATGACTTAGCGGTGAAACTCTAATCTATATAATGTAGTAATTACGTAATTAGACCTTGTCCTTTGAGGAAATGGAAAATCTAATAAAAGAACAACGAATGTTCTTCTCCTGGAATCAGGAAACTTCCTTTCGTTATTACACGTTGCATCAGGGATTCATTCGCGGGAAAGATGACGTAAACGTAGGTACCGTGCACTATAAGTCGATGTAGTCCTTGAAATTCTCGCATCGATTTATAAACAAAAGAATATTTCATTTATCCTAGTCATTAAAATCACAAAGAACGCTGCAAATTTTACACAAGAGTTTATTATTCTTTGATATAGGCTACTTGTACGAAAATTAATTCTGTCAAAAATATTTGACCTCCAGAGATCATTCAAGAAATCCGTTTGTAGCCGCATTTTAGCCCCACAGAGCCCCACTGGTTTGAGCGATCGGGCTGAAAACCTTGCGGGCATAACTAGATGGTAAACCAAGTATTTTGCCAAAATTTCAGATTTAAAAAACATTCCTACTGCCCAAAATGGACCGGACGGCGGACAGACATTTCGTTTTTGAAATCTAGACCCCTTGAAAGGAATAATGTCAAATTTTGAGGCCGATCCGAGTAGTCGACCCCCGTCGCGATTACATAGGAGTATTATTCCAAGAACAATAAACCAAAAGTTAGAAAACCAAGAGTAAATCATTCAATGGTGGCGGAATGACGGAAGTAATATCTGTGAATAAGTGGAGACAGTTTTGCTGCCTCACCATAGGTTTAATTCTCCCAGGAAATTGTACAGTGACTCGACAACGTCCATTGTAGATACCACTAGAAAGGTACCTACGAATGAAACTAAATAGTTTCCCTTAATTTTGTCAAGTGAATCCCTCTGGCAAAAATAAATAAATAAATAAAGCAAAATAGAGAACGTGATAGGGTAATGAATTTGCTGTGTCTCCATGGCAAAGTGACAGCATTACCCGGGGAATTCTTAGGAGTGCTGAACCTGAAGTCGGATTATAAACGTTTCGTTAGCAATTTAATAAGTTAAAGTAAATCAGGCCACCGGACAAGTTCACGAATTAAAGTTTTGTGAATCCACATCGAATAGCATGACATGCTATCACATTGTGATCTGGGACACTTCCTTAGTTTTCTCCCAAAGCCCTATGCAGATCTCGGACCAGATCTGGCAGCACTGAGAGCCGCTGGAATGTTTATTTAAAAGGCGAGATTATGTGAACTCTTACGTGGGTCTTGAGCAACGACTGCGCCCATAAAGAGGAAGAGGAGTGTAGATGTGATGCGTGCGGTCATGATGTGACTTCTGAGCTCTGAGCGGGTCCGGAGAGCCGATTGAAGAGGGTTGAGGGTGAGGGTGTGGGACCAGGGTGAGGCCAAGAACACGATGAACCTTGCCGGACTAGGAGGGGGAACGTCAGGAGTAAGTAGTGTACAGTGTACACTCAGAGGGGAGGCTCATTAGTGGACGCCAGCACAAAGAAAAACATTCGCAGTAATATTTGACGTGTCTAAGAAATTAATGATTATTAGATGACAATCACTACGCTTCGAGGAACCCATCTAGGTACTTTGACAGATGAATCAAATTTGTAGCCAGCAGTATTCGCTTCATCATTGTTGTAAACTTTTACTAGCTTCATAGTATATCCCATGATAGGTAGTTTCTATTACTTTCAAATGCAAGGTATGTATAAACACCTACAAGGGCACTGGAAATGAGAACCTCAAGGGGGAACCTTGCGGGCACAACTAGATGGTAAACCGAGTATTTTGTCATAATTTCAGATTTTGAAAAAAAATCCTACAGCCCAAAACGGCCCGGACGGCGGAAGGCGTACGGACATTTCGGTTTTGGAATCTAGATCTCTTGAAACGGACAATGTCAAATGAAGGGTGCCACTGGCAAAACGGCTTAAGTGCCTGAGTAAAAGTTTTTCAGGAATCCAAAAAATGTTGACAATAATTGTGTGGTTAATAATTTTGATACGCTTCATTCAAAAATTATTTTTGAATGAAGCGTATCAAAATTATTAACCACACCTTGAATTCTAAGTGACTCGTCTCCCACGTGATGCCACATGTGTTTTCTCAATAAAAAACAATAAGGCTTGGAAATAACCTCTCAAACTTCAAAACGGCGTAAGTGCCAATTTACATGCACATTATAATTTTTCAACAATCTCGTTTTTCAACACGAAAGTAAAGTTCAACACGTAAAGTAAGTGTTCACAGTGTGAATTTCACACTGTGAACTTCACACAAAACAGTGAATCAATGTTACCCCATAATTTTCTGAAGCAGTGTTGCATTTGGTTAGCTGTGCAAGTCATGTGGCACTTACGCCGTTTTGATCAATAGCCTCGAATATGGACCGCTTGGAGAAGCACTTTCGATGTAAAACTGTTTGTGCAGCTCCGTCGGGGCACTAACGACACAAAACCTTTTTCGGTAAAATTGGCACTTACGCCGTTTTGCCAGTGGCACCCTTCAAATTTTGAGGCCGATCGGAGTCGTCGACCTCCGTCGCGAAAACATAGGTCTATTATTCCAAGAATAATAAACCAAAACGCTGCAAATATTACAGAAGGGTTTATTACTCTTTGATAAAGGTTAATTGTGCAAAAATAAATCCTGTGTCATTGCGAAAATATTTTTGAAAAATTTTTTTTAAAATAATTTAGTTAAAATGCCTACTGCCCAACGGCTCGGACGGCGGACGGACATTTCGTTATTGGAATCTATAGATTCCATTATGTATATATACATCTTGAAACGTGACAAATTTCGAGGCAGATCAAAACCGTCGACCTCCGTCCCGATTACATAGGTTTGTTATTTCAAGAATATTGAACCAAAAATTAAAATAAAATCCTGCAGGTATACATTGTTGTGCCCCAAAAAAAAGCAGACAGTAAAGTACAAGCAGAGGGTAAAATTAATCATTATTAAATGATCTGACTGTAGAACCATGGGTCTAACGTCCGTTTTTTTTTTTAAATCTGAAATTTTGACAAAAATTTTGTATTAAATTTTGTATTAAATTTTTTATTAAGTATTAAATTTTAATACTAAGTATTAAAGTCTTTGATTACGATCTAGTGGTGCCAGAAAGGTAAGAAATCTGAAATTTTGACAAAAATTTTGTATTAAATATTAATTAAGTATTAAATTTTGTATTAAATTTTGTATTAAGTATTAAATTTTAATACTAAGTATCAAAGTCTTTGATTACGATCTAGTGGTGCCCGAAAGGTTTTCAGCTCGATCGCCAAACCCGTGGGGCGCTATGGGGCTAAAATGGTGCTATGGGAGGGTTTTCGGCTATGGGGTCGAGTTAGGTGTCGTTTTCGAGTTATTTTTGGACGTAAAATCCATTTTTGGGGGTCACAGAACGATCCGATCCGGTTTTCCAACGAAAATGATATTTTCTTTTTTGTATGTTGGAAAACCGGATCGGATCGTCCAAAACATAGGCCTACACACTTAAACAGGAAAATTTTCAATTTACAAAATCCTGATTTGTTACTTCAAGTTTAATTTATTCCAAATAGTATTTAGGTCCAAAACTATTCCATATTCCTAATAATTATGATTAATAATGTAAAACGCTGCAATTTTACACAAGGGTTTATTATTCTTTTGATATAGGTTAGTTGCGCAAAAATTATTTCTGTGTCAAAAGAAAAAATGTTGGAAAAAAAATGTTTGGATTTTTTTTTGATTTTTTTTTTCAAAAAAATTGTTTTCTCAAAAATTCTTTATTCTTTACTCGAAAAATAATTAACCTCCTGGGATCCTTCAAAAATCCCAATTTTAGCCCCATGAAAGCCCTATAGATCGCAACAGTGAAATCGGATCGCTGCGGGACCCCAAAAAATGGATTCTACGTCCAAAAATACTTCGAAAACGACACCTGACTCGATCACATAGCCAAAAGCCTTCAAAAACCCCCTTCTGTGGCCCCATTTTAGCCCCATAGCGCCCCACGAGTTCCGGCGATCGGACTGAAAACCTTGCGGGCACAACTAGATGGTAAACCATGTGTTTTGTCAAAATTTCAGATTTTTTAAAAAATTCCTACTGCCCAAAACGGTTCGTCTACGAACATAAGTTGCCCTAGGTGGTAGGACATCGAGCTTGAAATACAAAGTTTCTATTGGTGTGCGCTCGTCGGATTTGGTTGCTATCCGTAGCACAGTGTTAATTGCCACCTCAATGCAACGAAAATTGCTTGAGTAGGCACCACCCCAAATTATTATGCCATAAATTAGAATACTGTAAACATGGTGTACCATGTTTACAGTACACCCATTGTACATCATGCGGAGATTATCCCTGGATAAAAATTTCTTATGATGATGAAGAAATGGTAACATTTTTTAATTCTCCCCTCCAAGTTCTGAATGTGTTCTTGCCACTTTAGATGTGGATCCAGGTGTAAGCCCAAGATAATAACCAAGGTATATCAAAGAATAATAAACCTTGTGTAAAATTTGTATTTTTCCTGTGATGAACTTACTTACGATGACTTGGAAAAAATCCCACGCTGCCTCCGAACCCAGAAAATACCTAAAACACCTCGCAGAAGACATCAAAAATCAATAAAACAAGGAGGCTGCAAGCCGAGATTCGAGTATGTTCTTCTTGGTTTGGCCGCCACAGAGCGCTGCAATGCCAACTCGTCCCGGCTTCTACAGCACCGAACGTATTGTGGGTCTTGCCTACCGTTTTCGAACAGCTGATTTTACAGATGGCTTCACTGGTCGTTTCCTTGTGTTTTGTTGGCCAGCTTGTTACCACAAATCCCTATACCTGGTAAAGTTTACCACTTTGCTGCTCGTTTTCGCTGAAGATTGTTATCATTGTTTTTGTGACGTAAATTTCAGGTGAATACCCGTGGAATTTATTCCTAATAATGGGTGCTGTATTGGGATTATTTTCAGCAGCTCAGGTAATTCTTCGAAGTACTTTAATTAATATCCTCCTAACTCCCCATCTGCTACCTAATCCTTTTGTTTGACGTTAAGATTGCAACACATTGCCCTACTGAGTCCTTTTTACTTTAATAATTCTCCTCTTATGTTACTGTTAATTTCCCAGGACAAAATTACACCAACTGGTCAAGCTACCTACCAAACATTATTTATCCTCCACTTACAGCTAGTTCCTAGCTGTAAATACATTGCTTCTTACCTACTGCGTATTTTTGTTCGATCAATACTTGTTATCTCTTCTTCGTCGTTTTCCGCGAAAATTTACATAATGCTTGGCGTTAGAACTGCACCCTTCGATCATTACAATTGCTGGAAAGTTTAAATTCCGAGCAAGATCAAAATTTTTTCTGTATGGTCTCCAGGAGGGTCTCGGCAGGGCCGTACCCGGGGGGGGGGGGGGGGGGGGCAGAGGGGTTGGAACCCCCCCCGAAATTTTCCCAAAAATAAGCATTTTCAAACACATAGGAATTAAATTTACTCAAGTTATAATTGATCTTCATAGGTAAATAAGGAAGAGTACAAAACAATTTCTAGTTAAAAGTATACGTAAATAATTTATAAAATGTATGTATTACAATTTTACAAACCCATTCGCGTACGTGGATGGACGCGGTCCGCCGCTAACGCGGTCCTCCATGGGCGTAGACCCAAACGTTCCATTACGGAAGTTGCCGTAAAGCATGTAGTTTGGCGCTATGTATTACGATAGGTAGCAGCACGAAAAATGACCGCCATTCGACTTTGCAAATCCCTGACTATATTCTGTAGGTTGTTTTTCTATGTTCAATATGTTTTTATATGTTAAACAATGTTGAGTCTATTTGTATTGTCTATCTATTTATTTTCCTAGTCACCAAATTAACAGGGGAAATTATTTTTATGTTATTATTTATATACTTAGTGACACTAAGTTAGTGTCGTTCTAACTTTTGTCAATAAAAGCTTAAAATGGGTTATTTGACAATTTTTTTAAAAGTTTTATTGGGTAGGGCCTCCGGACCCCGCCTGGTGCCACAACCCCCTTTATATACTTAGTGTCGTTCTAACTTTTGTCAATGAAAGCTTAAAATGGCCTAAAAATGGGTTACCTATTTGACAATTTTGGTTTTTCTTGGAATAATAGGTACACCTATGTTTTCGCGACGGAGGTCGACGACTCCGATCAGCCTCAAAATTTGACATTATCCGTTTCAAGAGGTCTACATTCTAAATCCGAAATGTCCGTCCGCCGTACGCCGTCTGGGCCGTTTTGGGCAGTAGGAATTTGTTTAAAAACCTGAAATTTTGACAAAATACTTGGTTTACCATCTAGTTGTGCCCGCAAGGTTTTCAGCCCGATCGCCCAAACCCGTGGGGCGCTATGGGCAGAGATGTAAAATACCCGGGTATTCTTTTTTAAGGGTAAATACCCAGGGTAAATACCCATTTTGGGTATTTAATAGGGTATTTTATCTTCAATGAATTGGGATCGCAAAAAAAAACCACGTAAAACGTTCTTACTACTCGAGAGCCAGCCTCTACCAAAGTTTCAACAATTTTCGAGTTCAGGATCATCCTCTAATGAAAGAAATACTCATGTTCGTTGGAAATCACACAAACAAACTGCTATAAAATCATATGCCACTTCCCCCTGTACTTAAACAGCTGTAAAATTGACTGCTTTCATGGTCATTAAGTGCCCAAAAACCAAGATGCAATTAAATCTTTTCATCAACCATGTTTTGGAGTAAAAATAATCGTAAATTCAAGATGATAATGTTGGAAATTATTTATTTCCAGCTTTAAAAAACATGCACATTTAAAAAAAAAATTGCTCAAACGTTCGAGTTGTTCGCTTGTTCGCTCAAAGAAAGTTCGCTGTTAGCTGAATCTGAGTCTTCATCCTCATCCGAGCTGGACTCATCGTGAACTCTCGCTTCTTGGCTACATTATTTTCTAACCTACTACACTTCTTGGCTTCTACCAAGGAGTTTAGAAGAAGAACTTCTTCTTCTAACCTCCTTGGCTTCTACACTTCTAACCTACAAATTTTGTAGGTTACGTTAAGTATCCTTGTTACAGTCATGGAGGAACCATAACAGGGGGGGGGGGGGGCATGGGGTAGTCTTTTACGACCATGGGGTGTGCAGAAATGGTCGTAAAACTGACCTTTTACTTGATTTTTTTTGCAAAACTAAAAAAAAAATGAAAAAAAATTCCGTATTTTTTTGGTTGGGTATTTAATGGGAAGGTATTTATTCGGCGATTGGGTAAATACCGGGTAAATACCCAGTTTGTAAATACCCTACCCACTGGGTATTTACCCCCTTTACATCTCTGGCTATGGGGCTAAAATGGGGCTACAGGAGGGGTTTTCTGAAGGCTTTTAGCTATGGGATCGATTTAGGTGTCGTTTTTGAGTATTTTTGGACGTAGAATCCATTTTTTGGAGTCCCGGAACGATCCGATTGCACTGTGGCAATCTATATTTCTTTCATGGGGCTAAAAATGGGATTTTTGAAGGATCCCAGGAGGTTAAATATTTTTCGAGTAAAAAAATGAAGAATTTTTGAAAAAACACATTTTTGAAGAAAAAATCCCCCCCAAATTTTTTTTTTTTTGGAATATAAAAATATAAAAAAAAATTAATTTTTTTTTTCATTGACAGAATTAAATTTCTGTACAAGTAACCTATATCGAAGAATAATAAACCCTTGTGTAAAATTTGCAGCGTTTTTTTCTAAAGTTTTATTGGGTAGGGCCTCAGGACCCCGCCTGGTGCCACAACCCCCCCCCCGGAAATTTTTCCTGGGTACGGCCTTGGTTCTCGGAATAAGTTTTCAGACGGGGGTCAAACATATTGTTCCGCTTCAGAATTTCTAGAACAAGTACTTACCGAAGCCTCACCGGATTTTAATCAGATCGTGTTGCCAAAAAGGGTTAGTTTTAAGGATTCAGTATTTTAATTAGATTATTTACCCTTAATATACATATACGAGGCCGAATGGGGTGTCGTTTTCCAAGTTTGATTTGGACGGAGAATTCATTCAAGGGTTAATGATCCTTCCGACTGCACCGTGGGGTCCCTAGAGCTATAATTGAGGCTTCTTAAGAACTTTGAACGAAGTGTCTTTTTCGAAGTAAATTGGGACGTAGAATCCATTATTATGTATTTAATAATAAATTATTAAATAAAATAATTATTATTAAATGGATTGGGCGTCAAACCCATTCACCGTGGGGCACTTCACGGGTTTGTGGGGCCTTTGAAGTGCAGGAGATCGTAATTCGAATGATTTGAAGTTTCCTAAATAATTTTGGTCGTAGCATTTAGGGCGTTTTCACACTTGAGTGAATGAGGTCTTTCAAACTAAACGCGCTGCAAGACCTCATTCTTTTCCTTAGTTAGCGTGCTCCGTACCCGGTACAGTGAGACCCGTGTAAGTGTGAAAACGGCATTGGGTGCGTGTTGCGCACTCTGCCTTATGACCTGTTCATATTTCATAGAAGAAACCATTCCATTTTTTTCAGCTGGCATGTTGTTGCGGAAGTGCAGCATGCAGCTTGTGCTGCGCGGCGTGTCCATCCTGCCGCAACTCTACTTCGACGAGGATCATGTACGCCATCATGCTGCTTGTCGGTACCATAACTGGGTGTATATTCCTGGCGCCGGGTCTTCAAGAGACGTTAGAGAAGGTACTTTGTCCCTGATGCCGTCTATTATGGTAGTAATAATAATAATATTTATTGAATGATACATAGGAACGGTTCCAATGGAACGATTAAATCAGGTAGTGTGTAGTCCAGTCAATGCGTATCAGTAGAAAAAATAAATTTTCGGATTTGTTGGTCTTATTCCAAGTTTTTGGGGGTGCTGAATCGAATCTGAAGAGATCCAACAACTATCTGTTATGCGTTTTGAGATATTCGCAAAAAACTCCAAAATCTTTGCACTTTTTTCAGTTTTTGCTTATAACTCCGAAACTATGCGTCCTGTGTGACGATCTTAAAAGTGATAGGAGCATTAAATTTCCTATAAAATTCACTAGTCAAAGTTTATTGTAGACCATAATTTACAGTGCGTATTTTAAATAAGCGCTTAATACTTTAAGTATTACAATTTTACCGAAAACCCACAAATGTCATTTTCTTGCCATGCAGGTTTCTGGAATTACTACTTTTTTATTGTAGATGATAGGGATACCTTCAAAAAGTGAGATTAGTATAATATTGTATTTAAAAAACTGGAAAGCAGAGGAAAATACACTGCCAAGGCAACACACATGAGGCTGGCTTGGCACATGAGCTTCCTCGTGCCAAGTTCAAAATGAACGTAACAACTGTAACAAGAAAATTACGTTCGCGCATGCGCAGGGAGTGCCACTGATTCAATCGTGATGAAACTGATAGGGAACCATCTAGGGCTATACCCACACAATTCCTGAAAATTTGATTGAAATCCGATCAAAATTGTAGGAGTTATGGCTGTGACAAGGAAATTACGTTCGCGCATGCGCTGAGCGTACCGCTGATTCAATCGTGATGAAACTGACAGGGTACCATCTAGAGCTATACGCACACAATTCCTGAAAATTTGATTGAAATCCGATCAAAATTGAGAAAGTTATGCCTGTTTCAAGAATTTCACGTTAGCGCATGCGCGGAGCGTACCGCTGATTCAATTGTGATGAAATTCGTATGGGACCTCAAGGAGCCTGATCCGCATTATCCCTCAAAATTTGAGCTAAATTCATTCAAAATTGTGGAAATTATGACTGTAACAAGGAAATGCGGACAGACCGACAGACACGGAACCAAATTTGTTCAGTAGGCTATGAAACGCAAAATGCGAGTGGAAATTTTGAATTCGGACAACAAAAATTTTTTTTCTCCCGAAAGTGAACACAAGGCTTCCGCTGCTTCACAGACTCGGAAGCAATAGTCGGCCAGAATGCGTTTTGACACAAGTGGAAAGCTCCTGTTCTACCTGGCCTACAATCAAAGTTGACCAATGAATGTTATAGGACATTTAAGACGCTTATCACTTTTATGGGAGTGACTCTTGGCCTTTCGGAGTTATACGGTAAAAACTGAAAAAAGTGCCAAAATGTTACCAGAAACGCGCGTTTTGTTGTCCCTTCGTGATGGAAACCTTCATCCAAACCTCATGTACCTATCAGGTTTGATGGTAAATTTAATAAGCTTTCACGTAAAAAAAAATTAAATAAAATAAAATAATAATAATAATAATAATAATAATAAATAAAAAAACGAAATTCGAATCGGACCAATAACTTCCGAGCTACAGCCAAAAATGTACCGAAAAACGTGGTGCTTTTCGTAGGTTTTGGTGCATTTCATAACATGATAATATCAACATAATATGTTGATATTATCATGTTATGATAATAATATTATTAATATTATTATTAATATAATGATAATAATATTATTAATATAATGATAATAATATTATTAATATTATTGATAATGATATAATATTATTAATATTATTGATAATGATATAATATTATTATGTTGTTACAACTCTTCCCGCCATTCGTACGGTAGGCACTTATCGACAAACTGTGGGTATAGGAAATATAACGTCCTACAGCTTTCATTATGTAACATTTCTCGATAGGACCGGCCGTTTTGAAGGTACAGTTGTTTGAAGTGCGAAAAAGTGATATTTCGAAAAACGTTTTAAAAAATTGCCCATTTTCAAATCGCTCTAACTCCTGAACTATTGAGTCTTCAATCAACTTTGACTAGTGGGTTTTTTAGGAAGTTTAATGCTCGATCGCTTTTATGGTTGTGCCTTTTGACGCAGAACGCATAGTTTCGGAATGAACCCGTTCATTAACCCGGGTTAATGTTCGTCAGGCGGAACTTGGAACCTTTTGGCCACTTGTCGTTCGGCCATAACCACCATACTCTTTTTGGATCCGAGCAATTTTGGGTATCCCGCCACAGGTTCCGGTTCTTTGAGCAGGGCTTCACTTCCAGGGCGGTGTCTCTCCATAACCTCTACGTGCGCCATCTGCAGGGGACCGTCTGTGACGTTAGAGCACCACTATCTGTCTTACAACGAAGAGTTAAGCAGTATTTGGTTCGGAGGGAGCTCTATTCAGTGGAGGACTATTTCCAAGACCGTTGATTACCTGCTTTCTGACGTTTGCTCAACATCTAAACATAGCATGCTGATACAGAAATAAGGATTTATTTTTTATTATAAGCCAAAAACTGAAAAACAAAAGCAAATATTTTGGAGTTTTTGTGCGAATATTTCAAAACGCATAGGTAACAGATATTTGTTGGATCTCTTCAGCACCCCCAAAAAACGGAGAATAAGACCAGAAAATACAACCATATATTTTGGTTTATTATTCTTGGAATAATACACCTATGTTTTCGCGACGGGGGTCGACGACTCCGATCGGGCTCAAAATTTGACATTATCCGTTTCAAGAGGTCTACATTCTAAATCCGAAATGTCCGTCCGCCGTACGCCGTCCGCCGTCCAGACCGTTTTGGGCAGTAGGAATTTTTTTAAAAATCTGAAATTTTGACAAAATACTTGGTTCACCATCTAGTTGTGCCCGCAAGGTTTTCAGTCCGATCGCCCAAACCCGTGGGGCGCTATGGGGCTATAATTGGGCTACGGGAGGGTTTTTTTGAAGGCTTTTAGCTATGGGATCGAGTTAGGTGTCGTTTTCGAAGTATTTTTGGACGTAGAATCCATTTTTTGGGGTCCCGGAACGATCCGATTTCACTGGGGCGATCTTTAGGGCTTTCATGGGGCTAAAAATGGGATTTTTGAAGGATCCCAGGATGTTAAATATTTTTCGAGTAAAAAATAAAGAATTTTTGAAGAAAAAAACATTTTTGAAAAAGAAAATCCAAAAAAAAATTTTCAGATAAAAATCCAAAATAAATTTTTTTAATTTTAATTTTTTCATTGACAGAATTAAATTTCTGCACAAGTAACGTATATCAAAGAATAATAAACCCTTGTGTAAAATTTGCAGCGTTTTTTCCTGTCGCTATCATTTTCGCTACGGATTGACTGGACAAAAATATACCTAGTCCATAATATGTGATGTTGTCCCCATAATAAGGGCGTAACTGCATTCGGCCAAATTTTTCAGGAGAGCGAAAAGAAAACTATCAATTTTATTTTGTTAAAAAATGTATGATTCAATCGTTTCTTTCATCTGTTTTCAATGTGGTGGCTCTCAATGAGTGCAAAACAAACATCTGATGTGCTTGTGAGTCGAACAACAGATATTTCCTCGGTTAGAAAGCTTGAAATCGACCAAGAAGGGTATATCTGCATTTAGTTACACCCTTATTGTGCGTTCCGAGTTGTAGCGGTCAGATCAGTTTTATGGTTTGAACTCTCCCAATTTATATCAACAGGGATACCATAATCAAACAGTCTCAAATTCAATGAAATCAAGATGACGGTATTGCACTGACCTTAGTTGGAGAGAGTTTGCCGTTTGTCTTTTGCCATTAAATGAGCAATAAAGGTGTATCTATAAGAAAATGGCTGCCATTTTCTTACAGATACAACCTTATCGCACAGAAACGCGGGGATTTAGCGAGTTGCTCCTCTGAAACCCCTCCGTTTGATGGGGTGTTTCGGGTCTGCCACTACAAAAAATCGAAGATCCCTCTTACCCCCAAATGGGAAAGGACTTGTGCAGGTTCGGGTTTCTAATGCCTTTTATTTTTGTTTCAGGTGCCGTTTTGTAGAAATGGCACGGCAAGCATTAGCTCCTTTATTCCAACCATCGACTGCCAGCATGCTGTCGGGTACATGGCCGTCTACCGTTTGTGCTTCGCTCTGTCCTGCTTCTTCTTCCTCATGGCTCTGATTATGATTGGAGTGAAATCTTCCAGAGATCATCGAGCAGGAATACAGAATGGGTATGTTTACGGGGATTTTTCCTTTGATGTCTTAACTAAAAAGAGGTTTGGCGCATGGAAACTTTCTCTCATTGCTTACTTTTGTAATTACAGATTCTGGGGTATTAAATACCTCTTGGTAATTGGCGGGCTGATTGGAGCCTTCTTCATACCAGAAGGGATTTTCGGCCCTACGTGGATGTACGTCGGCATGTTCGGAGGGTTCGCATTTATTGTCGTCCAGCTGATCCTTATCGTTGACTTTGCTCATTCCTGGGCTGAAGCCTGGGTGGGCAACTTAGAAGAAACCGGAGACAGAAAATGGTACGTACCTAGCTGAACACACTGTAAATTCTGGAGCAGACAACTATCATTCATCCTTATATTTTATATTTACCCAGGGGATGTGCTCTTGCCACAGCGATGCTCACGAACTATGGCCTCGCTGTTGCTGGAATAGTTTTGTTGTTCGTTCACTTCACACAAGTAAGTCTTTTGTTGGGACCTGTATATTTTTAAAAAACATTTTTTAGTATAATATTATAGAATTTTATTCTGGGATTGCCTCGGCTTGGTGAAATATCACGCATGTAGTAACATTGTAGCAACCACAATGATACAACTGTTGTATAATGTAAAAAAGAATGGTAATTAGGGCAAACGTCCTAGTTCAGTGGTTCTCAAACTGGGAGACGCGAGAGCACCCGGGTGGTGGGTGGGGGGTGGCGCGGCACAATGTAAGTGCCCTCCCGCGCGAGAAAATCCGGCGGCGGCCTGTGTAACTACCCTCCCATGTGGGGACCGGCAAATGGTAAGTGCCCTCCCGACCTTGGCCCCGCGATATCAACTCAAATTTCAGTACCCCTCATCCTAAAGGCCGCTTTACACGCTACGACAAATCGTAACAATTTATCGTTCAGATGCGATTTTTACGATTTATCGGAACGTGTAAATGGGACATTAACCCTAAGACAAATCGTAACAATTTATCGTTCAGATGCGGTTTTTACGATTTATCTGAACGTGTAAATGGGACATCGTAGCGATTTATTGGAGTTGGAGTTGGGTTGGAAGGTTGATTCCAGTCCCTCCAACTAATCGCTACGATTTGTCGTAGCGTGTAAACATTCCTCCCCCTTTCGATTTATCGGAGCGATAAGTTGGTGCAACCTGGTCGTTACGATTTGTCGTAGCGTGTAAACACTCCTCCCCCTTTCGATTTATTGGAGCGATAAGTTGGTGCAACCTGATCGTTACGATTTGTCGTTGTGTGTAAACACTCCTCTCCCATTCGATTTATTGGAGCGATAAGTTGGTGCAACCTGATCGTTACGATTTGTCGTAGCGTGTAAACACTCCTCCCCCTTTCGATTTATTGGAGCGATAAGTTGGTGCAACCTGATCGTTACGATTTGTCGTTGCGTGTAAACACTCCTCTCCCATTCGATTTATTGGAGCGATAAGTTGGTGCAACCTGATCGTTACGATTTGTCGTTGCGTGTAAAGCGGCCTTTACATCTTTCAATTTAAGGATGCACTAATATCAATTCAAAGTGAGATTTACGTCAAGATAAATTCGTCAAATGAATTTCAAGTTCTCCGTGACAGTAGGACAAAAAAGGAAGATTTGTGGGTAGTACGCACCATTACTAAATTTGAAAGAGGGGACCTGTCATTATATTCATTTCTGAAAATAATGTCCCACAAGTACCAGCATATTGTCGAAAATCTAAAACAAAATGACCGTTTTATTACCTGACTTGTATTTATTAAGAATTTACATGTACCCGAGACTAGGTGGATTGATTGACCTTACGATATGACTAAATTTGGGGGGAAAAGAGGGGAAGAAATTAAACGCCGTGCAATGGTACCAACCTTGTTTTTATTACAACCCTGGGAGGATACTTTCATTCTTGAATCCAGGCCATCGGTAGGATACTTACAGGAGAAGTCACGGGAGGGTACTTACATGTTTTTTTCCTCAGCGGGAGGGTACTTACAAAGTCCCTTCCAGTTAGAACTAGAGCTTCTCCAACAGCAGCTGTACGGACCGCTCCATTGGAACGACGACATCGCAGGACTCCAACGAAATAGCCACTTCTGACGCCAGGGTGTTCCGCGAAATCGCAACCCATCGGGTTACAGCTCAAGTTCTTATCGATGTCAAGCAGCACTGTTGCCAACTGTTCTCCTACAATTTTCCCGTGAATGTCTCTTTATTATCCATGGTGTGCAGAATGAATTATTCTTGGTACTTTGTACAATCCATTCTGGGCAGAAGGAATTCTTTTAGAGTCGGCTGATGATGTGACTCATTTTCTAATAGTACCAAGGGCGGCGAGTTAACTAAGGGTTAAACTAAGTTAAAGCAGGGTTAAACTAAGACAAAAAGTTCGAATCTGCTGACCATCATTTTACAATAGCGCTTTTTCGGGTCTGCTCTCCAGGGCACACGGATCATGGTATGATATGTTTGGATATAATATATTATCTGCTGAAGCATAGATAGTTCTAATTTTTTTCAAACTTGAAACCGAAATGGCTATTCAGGCAGGAGTGTGTTTGCTTACCGGAAGATCCAGGTCGTGGTGATCACCCCAGTATTTTATAGACTCAAATTTATTGTTTGAGAGAACACACAACGTAGGTAACTGAGAGAAAAATCTCGGTAGGAGAGCCTAGGAGGAACTGGCGACAAGAAGGGACTGACAATGAGATGAAGTGTCTGGTAGGGATACTTTTAATTTTTTCCCCCCGATGTATCGGAGAATCAATTCAAAATTTGGAGAATTGGCCGGATTATTTTAATTTTTGAAGGAAACTTTTTGGCAATGAAGACAACGAATAACCTGTTATTTATTAGAAAGAAACCATACTATCTAATTATGTACATTTTTGTAAAGTAATTTGTCATTAAAAGTTTCTGGTAAATGCAACCTGACTCGTTTCGAAATTCTTGAAAAAAATCGACACTTGTATGAAAAATCGATACGATTTCCCATTCTACGACAAATCATTTCAAAATTCGAAAAGTAAGAGATTTAAATCGATTTTTCTTGAAGAATCTGCCATCCCTAGTGTGCTCCAATCAGGTGGATGGTTATAGGTCGACAACTTAAGGAATGACACCGTGCAGCGAACCTGGCGGCATCCCGAGAGAGAAATCTGTCCCCTTCCGAGGCACACCGCCGGGGCTCACGTCCCGCATTTTTCAAAAAATTTGCCTCCGGACCAGGCCGAAGGCTTCCCCCACTTTTGACCGCTCCTTGTGTACGGTCTGAAATACTCATAATTAGGCACACTCGCCAAGCGGTCAGAGCTCCCAACGTGGGCGGAGAGGCCTGAGTTTTCGAATTACCTACGCGCGTACCTTCCGAGCAGGGGTTACCTGGAAAGGGAAGGCAAACTTCCCCTCCGAAGGAGGCTCGGTGACTCCCCTAGTTATTCTCTAAGTTGTCGACCTATAGTAACCATTGGTTACGTCTCCGTCAGCTGGCTGCCTCAATTGTTTTGGCTTGTCGAAAAATGAGGCAGCGCCTGGTCCTTCTAGCTATCTTTACCTAGGTACCTTTTATCTAGTTTGTTATTAAATTTAATAACAATATCTGGGGTTGCACCACAGGAACCATTCTCCTCATAAAACTAAATCTGATGGATTGGTCACAATTAAATTTTGGATCGGCCCATCTCTATGCATCAGTACTGTATCGTCTTGATTCTATGTGTTGTGACGAGGATGATAGACTGAATGGAAAATGTTCGGTCTGCACAGTTCTGTTTGCGACGCCCTGTCCAAAATATTCTGTGTCTTGAGCGTAAATTTATATTTTCCAGCCCGATGATTGTGGATGGAACAAATTTTTCATCTCCATCAACCTCATCCTCTGTTTCGTTGTGAGCGTGACATCAATCCTCGGCGTGGTTCAGGTGAGTGCGATAGGAAATGATTGAAACGTGGCACTCGTATACGACGCTTAGGCACATGAAATTGTTATGAAAAATTTTAAATTGGAATTTGATTTTCCAGGATCATCAACCCAAGTCTGGACTCCTCCAATCGTCTATTGTCACACTCTACACCATTTACCTTACTTGGTCGGCTCTTTCGAACAACCCAGGTACCTTTGTTTTCTCTTTAGGTAGATGGGCAGGCAGTTCTCATGGTGGAGGTTATGTGGAGGAGTGGCAAGATAACACCGTTCTATCAGAGTATCGATACTGGGTCGAAACACTGAGACCGCGAGAATTAGTGGTTTGATTGCAAGGAAATTATCTCGTGAAGGATGGATCCCCACAGAGATCATAGCTCTGGATTATGAAGATAATTCGTTCTACTCCCTATCACAGTGTATTCTACTATTATGGCTCAAAAATAGTAGCGCTACTGATTTGTTGGGCGTTCATACCCATTTGGTGTAATCGGTGGCTGGTTTAATGATTGAACTGCCGGCCTATATAATAAATGTTTCACGGGGCGGTCTGGTTTTGGGTAAACGGTTTTGAAACCCAATGGTTTAGGGATAAACTGTCAATGGGTTTGGGGCACTCCCAACCCTGAAATATAATGGTTTTGGGGTCCAGGGAATGTCACTAAAATACAAAATGTAATGGGTTTGGGGAAACTGAAAAAAAAAACAACAAAAAAAGCCATTGATTTCCGTAGATCCCCGGACATGCGCGTATAATAAGTTGAATAGTACCTACCTCGAATCCGCGTACAAATTATGTAGGTTACTTAATGCAACCAAGCTTGATGCAAGTGGAATGTGCAACCGAAAATTTTACAGTTTGGGAAGTTTTCTCTTGAGGCATTATGGCTGCCAGCTCAAAATCAAGATGCATCACTTCGAAACTCAGATCTTCTTTAATCAAGGTTAATGTCAGGGTCTTCAGATCCATCCAAAACCGCTCGTACGTGTCTTTCGCTTTGCTAGTCAGGAATGCCCATACTACTGGTATGTGGACCCCGATCACGGGGTCCATCTTGCACTGACTGCCGACTCGATTCGAGAACGATCGAGGCTATGGATAAACCCCGATAGATAGCAAACTCACCTTTGCCCCAAAACCATTACGCATCCATTCAGAGCCTGCTCCTCATGGCCCCAAACCCAACGCGATTCACGGCCCCGAAACCATTGCCCTCCTCATCCCCTCTCCTCCTCCCGTTTCCCAAACCCATTACGCCCGTTTCACGCTGGTGAGGTTCCCTAACTGTTTAAAGAATACCGATTCCCAAAAAGAGAAATGGATTACAGTGGATTCCTCCCTATCTCTCTACCCATTTGTGTGTAGGGAGTAAACTGAACCAGCTTTGACGTTAGTACTGCCTTTGAGCAAAAAAGAAAAGAAAAAAAAAAAAAAAAAAACGCTGCGAATTTTACACAATGGTTTATTATTCTTTGATATTGGTTCATTGTGCAAAACTTAATTCGGTGTCATTATAAAAATATTTTTGAAAAAATTGAAATACTATTTTTTACCTGCAAAATATTTGACAGATGTGGGACCTTCAAAAAACGGAATTTGCGTCCAAAATTACTCGGAAAATGATTCCTTATTTGACTTCCTGGGATCCAACAAAAATCCCATTTGTAACCCCTTGAAAGCCCCACAGATCCCCACGGTGGAATCGGATCGTCCTGGGACCCCCCAAAAATGGATTCTACGTCCAAAAATAGGTACCTCGAAAACGACCCCGTAGCCGAAAACCTACAGGTAGAAGAAATAATTACTGCACATTTCACCGAGTATGTTTATGAAGTAGGTACCTAGTTAAAAAAGTCTTAGCTGATGTCGGTAGGTACAGAAATGTGCGTTGTACTGAAGGATGTACGTGCTAAAGCACCTGCCCAGCAAACGCCATATTTCTTTGATAATTTACGGTTTTTTGATAATAGCTCTAAATAATAATTTTTAATGAAAGCTGATTAAATGTTATATAAGGGACGGTATATAGCATTTCTATTTAGGCAACAACACCGTTAATACACATAATTTCTGTGTCAATTTATGTCCATGTCCGGCGGGCGTTATAGCTGAAGACTTCATTTCAAACCCTCGGTAAAAATACTTCGTGTGAGGTGTTAAATATTTGTAATGTATCATTTTGTCAAGAATTGAGTCGTTTTTAAAAACATTTCTTACCAAAAATCGATTTCTGGTCATTTTTGCGGGCTTGGGTGCCCCTAAGGTTGACACGAACGTGAACAATGGACCGGTGGAATAAACGTACGAGGGGTAAACACCGATTGGTCTCATCGGTGGAATGTGAACCTCATTAGTCACTGACCGAGCTAATCCGGTGGAATCCAATGCTGCCCTCAGAAACCTCTCCCGAAGCCCTAATTTAGCCCCATAGCGCCCCACGGTTTGGGGCGATCGGGCTGAAAAAGGCGATTGCTCTCCGAAAAAGTGAAAGTTCCATAAGCGTCTGTTAAAAAATGGCTGTTGATCTCGGTGGAACAGAAGATCGTAGAACAGAGTTCGGCGATTGCTCCCCTTCTGGTTGTGATTTCCTGCCAGTTTTAGGACCCCAAAAACTTGATTTTACGTCCAAAATAACTTGGAAACCATATTCGACCTTTGGCATTCTTTCAAAAGCCTCGTTGAGAGGGGGCAGGTTCCTGGGGAATCAGGGCTGAATCTAGGACATCACTGCCGCCAGGACCCTTGGGTGATCCTACTTGGAAAGTTCTGAGGGAAGGTGGCATCAAGGCGGGGGCAACAGGTGTGTCCTATACTGCTGCCGTCGTTAGTTAAAACACCCTATCTCCATTTTCTTCATTTCGAGAAAAAAAAAAAACCTGTTGAATGAGATTTTGTAGACCATCCACGCTATTTGATATAGGATAAAGTCTTTTACCGAACCTTGCAAATGGAGATAGGAAGTTCTACCTTGGTGCAAATGACGAGCCACGCCGAAATCTACTCAACCATGTACCTAACTCCAAAAACACCAAAATGGTCGATAGGGTGTTTTATCCTGGGACGGCAGTATTCTACCTGGACTGCCTCAACCATCAGCGTCTGCACTGCAGACCCAGAGGAAATCCTCAACATATCAGTGGCAGGCCCTGCAAAAGTTAACTTGGCCCACCGATCCTCCGCAGGGAGCGGCATGCCTTAGCAATCGATGGTGGCATGCCAGTGGGATGTCTCCCTCTCAGCCAACACCAGGGAACTGCCACGATCAGTCCTCTTGATCACTGGAGTCAGTGCGTTGCTTGTACTGGAATCAAGGAACTTCATGAAACACAGGTTCGCGAAAGGGACTTTTTCCCCTTCTCGCGTCATCTTACCATAAATCCCGTCTTCCTCAACTGAACTACTATACTGTTATCTAGCCTACACTTATATTAACCAATAACTTTATCGGGAGGAATCGCCGAAAGTTGTAGGGGACCAGTTGACAAACCAGGATCAATCGCCGTGTTTTCCCAGCCGGCGGAAGCAATTGCCGGTTCCCAGAAAACATTGCGAGCACAACTAGATGGTAAACCGAATATTTTGTAAAAATTTAAGATAAAAAAAAGAAAAAAGCCTACTGCCCAAAACGGCTCGAATGTAGGAAAATATTTTCCCGAACAACCTACCCCTGGAAAATATTTCCCCGGCTAAGTTGCGAACCCGGAAAAAATTTTCTCAGGCCAAAATTGAATAAAAAATCGACAAAACTGTAGCATAAGTATTGCATTAATATTAGTGTAGTCCATTTGTCATGCAGTATAAATTACTCAATATGGGCAATTATTCAATATTGCTCTGGATGGGCTGAGGTGGACTCTTCGTCTTCATATAAGAAAGGTAATGTGCGAACAAAAAAAGATAAAAAAAAATAAAAAATTATTAATTAATTAAAAAAATAATAAATTATTAATTAATTTTTAAAAAAACTAAATTTTGCACCCACCTCCGAGTTAATTCTTCTAGTCTCTTCTGAAGTCGTACATATTTGTTGAGGCGCTTTATGGGTTGGCAAGTGTCCCCATCTTGCCATCGCTGGGCGCGAGTCCAATCAGCGGTTACTTCCAACCGGATTTCCACCGAACTCATGATTTCACGAAGCTAATCTCAAAGGGCAAAGAGCCTGCCGCAGCTTAAAACACCAACGCGTTCACAACATAGACTCGTTTCAATGCAGATCTCGGTCGGGGAAATTTTTTCCGGGTTCGGAACTTAGCCGGGGAAATATTTTCCAGGGGGAGGTCGTTCGGGGAAATTTTTACCGATTACCAAACGGCTCGGGTGGTGGATGGACATTTCGTTTTTTGAATCTAGACATCTTGAAACGTATAATGTCAAATTTTGAGGCCGATCAGAATTTTCGAACTCCGTCGCGATAACATAGGTGTATTATTCCAAGAATAATGAACCAAAATCTCTAAGTACCGGGCACTGGAAGGTGTTTCATCAGCTTCCTCTCAGTCACCATAGGGCTCACGAGTTTACTGTATCACTTTCAATCGAAGCTCTCTTGGGTACATTTTTGGATGGAGATATGTAATAGACCTAAAATGACACATAATTCACATTCTTGATATTTTCAGATTCCAACTGCAACCCCGGCTTCCTCCTCCAGGGCCACAAGGAAAACTCCAAGTTTGATTCCGAGAGCATCATAAGTTTGGTGATCTGGATGTGCTGCGTTCTCTACTCTTCGTTGAGGACCGCCTCAAAATCCTCCAAGATCACTATGTCCGAACACGTTCTGGTCAAGGACAACGGAGGTAAATATTCGGATGAATATTTTATTGCATAGTTTATTCTTTTAGTCTTCACGAGTCCGTAACCTTTTCTTCGTACTGTAGTACACATCATCAAGCAGTTTCGCCAAGTTGTGGGAAAATGGGGAAATGTCTGAACGGTAAATTTCAAACCGTCAAAACCATTTTGAATAGTTGGATGGGCCACCAGTATCTGGTATTAAAGTGGCGTAATAACTGTTATTTTAATTTTATTCATTCTTTATGTACATTTTGGGTAGACCCAGGGTCACCAGTAGCCATTAAAATAACTTTTAATTAAATTTCCTTAACATTAATGGAATCATTTCAAAGTGTTGATGTAAAATTTCACGTCAAGATTTTGTGCTAATTTGGATTCACCTAATTGCTCCCAAAACACCCATAGCCGTCAATGGGATTTGAACCCGTGACGTTTTTGCAGAGAAACACGGTGATATTTCGAAATGTATCCTCTACGAACTTTTTTTCCCCCTGCTCAACTGCTTAACATAACCAGATACCACTGCCAACACAATGGCTTTGGACCTGCTCGAGATGAGCGTTCTAAATATGTTTTGCTCGTTTGTTTGTCATAGCCCGAGCCTCGAACACCAACTTGGTTGATAACGAAGGTAGGGACACGTTCTTTTATTTATCTTGGGGAAAAAGCGCTTCTTTTGTGAATGTCCCGGTAGCGGTTTCCCCTAACAACCAGGTTGGATGTTGAATTAGATAAAGAAAAAAAAATCACCTTAAAACCATTTCAGCATGCACGTCTGTCTATATACGAACGTGTACAAAAAATTTGAGTAGTATTGTACACATTAGTCTTCATCTACCACACGAGGCATGTAGGTAGGACACTGATACGTTCAATGTATCAAATTTGATTTTCCCTCCGAGGGTGTTGTTGTTGTGCATGGTTTTGTGACGGACCACTCCCCTTTTTGGCCGAATGCACAGCGACAGAACGAGTTGGGTATTTTTAATTCGCTGTTCATAGAGCCCGTTCGGGACTGTCCACGTTCTATCAGTTTGGGATTTTTGTCAGAACTTCTAGTCCGGCGCATGCTGTTTAACACTTGTGGAGTTGTTCTAGTTCGTTATCGTTGTCAAAACACGTATGGATGGCGAGTTGTTGTGAACAGTTCTCATCCCCTCTCTTGTTGATTCATCTTCGAACCAAATTCAATTCCGAATAGGACCAGATGTTCATACAATCCTATAAAGTCTTTGTAAAATAATTGTCTCTATTGTCACAATCCGAGTGAGTATCGAACCCAGGTCTCGTACATCACTTCCCGCTGGCGAAGCGAGCCCTCCTTGTCCTTCTAAAATGCCCTCCTCCCCTGTCCGCGTAATTTTACAAATTATAACACAGGAGTGATTTCCTGTTTATTTTTAAACCCTCTCTCGACGAGGGTTTAAAAATAGACGCTGCTATGATTTGATATTTTACATATATGTAAAATACCTATAGGTATTCTATTCTCAAGAACAAATTATCATACACAAAAATAGAGACTGATAGATGATACATACGTACAAAATGTAAAACACTGCAAATTTTATACAAGGGATTATTATTCTTTTATAAAGGTTAATTAAGATTGTCTGCCGACAAGACAGGTATTACAGCACGTGATTGACTTTTGGTCTAACATTGGTGTTCGGCCCCGGATTTGAACCAGTCTGATCAGCGCTCCGACTGATCACATAATATATTTATATCAAATATACATTTAAAAAATTTACAAGCAATCCGTAGGAGTGGGGGAAAAGAAAGACTGGTGAACTGCGATTCACCTTGCCAGGAAAAGGGTATGTTATTATATTTTTCTTACATTAGCCCCCACTCCTACGTATTGCTTGTAAATTTTTGTTTGAGAAATGGATTTTGAAGCAAATAAAATCCACAACTTTCATTCAATAAACGTTTCACTGAGATACAGTCTTCCCCTGTTTTTGAGATGAGAAGTGGAAAGAAAGCAAAAGTTTGCCGAATCGCCAATTTTCCTTCTTTTTCGCCCTCTCGTAGCTTGGTCCCCAAAAAAAACTGTCTACATCAAATTTGTTGGAAATGTTGTTGTCTACATTTTTATATACAGGCTTTAATCTCCAAAAATGCACTGGGATGGAGCTAGAAGCCAAAAACTGAAAAAAGTGGCGATTTTGTTTTTTCAACATGGCGGATTAAGCAATGGGAAGGGGATGACGAAAACTTGGATTCATAACTACCCTATGGGCCTAAACAACCTGAAAAAAGATGCTACGCCTTTAGTAGAGTGGCCCCCCTCTTTTCAGCCTCTATTGACCGGACTTGCTCGAACGGCTCGATCTGTTCAGTAGGTTGGCTCTGTTTGGCTCATGTCCTCAACCTGGAGTGGAATTCCAACATGTCGATGTTGGACGATGTTAAAGAATGGTGTGGAATCCCAAGGTATTCCTAAGCCAGTCTGGGCTCATAAATAGGGTCCTTGGGGGAATTCATAGCCGCCTCCACAATCTTTATATAGACGGTGTTGTCTTGTTATATTAAAGAAAGTTAACGGGATTAAAGAAATATTAAAGAAAGTTAACGGGAATTTTTTAGCTTTATGCCGATAGTGTTGGTGAGAAAATATCGATATTGTGCAGTATTGATAACGAATTATCGTTTTATTGGAGGGGAGAGACCGACACCCATCCCTAACCTCAAACATGCCTCTTGTGGTATCTGGTATGTGCACCTGTTGGAATGCTTTAAAAGTTGGCGGAGTTACTTTTGCCCACTTTGGAGCCAGGAACGTCTTTTATCGCTTTCAGACATTCTGTTTTCGTTAGTTCATTTTTCGACGTTTTTCCTTTGGATTTTCAGACAACGACGGCGGCGAGGGCGGAGGAGAAGGTGATGGCAAAGTTTGGGACAACGAATCCGACGGTGTGGCTTACTCCTGGTCCTTCTTTCACGTTATGTTCGCTTTTGCCACGCTTTACGTCATGATGACGCTCACCAATTGGTACTCGTAAGTATCAGAATTATCAACTTTTATTGGGTGGTCGAGGTCCATTCCTAATTACCTAACCGGTCCAGGAGGGGATTTGGGGGAATTGATACTTCCCCCCTCCCGTCGTTGGCGCAGGCCCGCAGATTGCATGACGAGTTTAACGTTCTCAGCAAACGAAGACGTGTTCATACCGGTCCACCAGAAAATTTTTACCCGGTCCGAGGTCCCGTTGTTTACAATGTAACTTTGTTCCTGCGATCTTGTGTGTTGAAGACAGATGCCTTCGTCACGAGAGCCTCTGCTAGGATTCACATGAACTTTAAAAAGTTCAGAGGTGAATGTTCAACCGACAAGACAGGTATTACAACAATCATTGGTGTTCGTCCCTGGATTTGAACCAGGCTGATCACCGCCCCAACTGATTGTAAACAGGCGTTCCACGGACGCCTTAGTCCACTAGGCCACCCTGTCCCCTAAGTGGGGAGCAAAGGAGAGAGCTCTGCACTTTCAGATGCAAGCGGGCCTATTCAGATCACTTTCAGGCACGTTCAGAGGCAAGTGAGGCTATCCAGATTGAGAGCAAGAGAGATGCTTAAGCTGGAGAGAGGTGATCATATTATGCACGACCTATTTATTGGCCTCTGAATGCTCCGGTATCAACTCCATAAGATAATCGGACACCGATGAGTTTCAGCAACACTGAATTACATATTATGCACCCCTCAGTGTATAGTCAATAAAAAGCTGGGGATCCCCTGTGCTTTTTGGGTTGAGCCCCATGTACTCTGGCACCAGTGCACCACTATGTGGTAGCCCATGGTCTATTGGGGGCTTGAAGAAGCCTCTCTTTTAGTATTACGCCACCCAACCCATACCTACGTGTGAGCTCCTCCTCCTGCGCTTCTCCCACTACTATACCAGAGCTTTTGACTCTTGGACCTTCTGAGTGGAGCTGGAGGTCAGGAGTGGCAGAGCATTGCTGGTTTAGCCAAGACAGGAGCAGTTAAATGCGGTTTGCACACGTTTCCAAGCAACTTGTACGCATATGTACCGCATTCATAATCGGATGTTATTTTTATTATTATTATTAATATTTTATTTATTATTATTATTATTTTTTTTTTAATTATTATTATTATTATTTTTTTTTTTTTCAGGCCTCGATCCTCCCTTGAAGACCTCAATAAGAATGCTGCTTCCATGTGGGTGAAGATGCTGTCCAGCTGGGTTTGTCTCGGCCTGTACTTCTGGTCTCTCATCGCTCCTATCGTCCTTGTTGACAGAGACTTCTCCTAAACCCTCAACTAGTCGGATTATCCCATTAAAAACTGTTCCGTTCTAAATGAGATCTTCGCTTATTCTAAACTATTCAATAGATTTCATGGGAACGCAAATTGTATGAAATTCATCCCTCCCACTTACTAACAGTTGGTTTTTATAAATTTTCTCTTTTCTCCCATTTGTCTAATTTTATCGCATGACTGTGCCTGTACCATGTGTAGCAAGCTGTCAATTTGATTGGGTCGTCAATATTTGGACATGTCCCCTCGTGTCACACGTCCTTCCACTTCGTGGTGGTGGGAACGAATCTATGACGTCACGAATTTGTAGATGGTTGTTGAATGAGGGATTTTAGCATCGATTGTACCAACATTGTCAGTGAATGTTGCGCCTTGGCTACTGTGTATTCCCTGTTCATGTTCTGCCTTCAACATTTCGAACATTTGATAGTTTAGGTAAGTTGTACCAACACTTTTGTTTTGTTTTTAGTTACGTCCCATTGTGATATAGATTAAAAATAATTACTACTGCAACCGTTGATATTTCAAACGTTTTCCTCATCTTTATTACTTGGCCAAGCCGCATGAACTGAAGTTTTCATTGTAGATATATACAAGGTTTTATATATACATATATAACCTTGTCGAATGGTGTTTAGCTTGTATGTATAATATCTGCACACGAATTATTGGTGTTCAGTGGTTAGGCTAATATATATTTAATGGATGTCATTTTCCTCAGTAGTTCCCACGCAAGGGATCACGATTATAATTTTGATATTTTCGCTTAGTTTGAAGGGCAGAAATTTGTCTCGCGTCGCCCCAGGTATTTCAACCGTACCTGGGATTTTGGTTGTAAATGTCGTTTGAACAGTATCTCGAGTGTCTTTTTTTTTTAAATTTGTACCTTTTCAATGTTTTATTCAGAATAATAAATTGTTTTTAGCGGTTATTGTTGTTGATTTGTGTCTTCCCTGTGATGAGTTGAGAGTTTACCCGTCGAATGGGGTGTAAAGGCTTAGGAACACTTTTGGAACCTACTTTTTGCGAAAAAAAAAAGTTTCAGTTCAAATATCTCGTCTGTGAAAAGAATTAAAAATCTTAGTAATTGATTTACAGTGCGATTTTGGTTATTATTCTTGGAATGGTAATCGGGACGGAGGTCCTGGCAGACTCGGATGCAACCAAGACAGCTATCGTGCCATCGTTGGAGCGTTCGGCGTTGCTGTTTCCATTAATCGAAGCGCTTATTATTGAAACAAATCAGCTTTCAATTTCGCGTTGTCAGAGCAACATGGCTTCACTTCATTTTTGGGACAGTTCTAGATACAAAATTTCGCGCCGGATCGAGTGATGATATCCATTAAATTTTCCTGATTGGACAAGTAGGTAGTTTCGTCGCTATGAATACAGGACAAAAAAGGCTGCAAATTTTACACAGGGATTTATTATTCTTTGATATATGTTTCTTACAAGTACAATAGGTTACTTTTTACTTACAAAAGATAGTATGAAAAAAAAAAAAAAAAAATTGTTCAACAATTTTTTGGTTCATTATTCTTGGAATAATAATACACCTTTGTAATCGCGACGGAGGACATGGCTACGCCGTCCGGGCCGTTTTGGGCAGTAGGAATTTTTTCAAAATCTGAAATTTTGACAAAATACTTGGTTTACCATCTAGCTGTGCCCGCAAGGCTTTCAGCCCGATCGCCCAAACCCGTGGGATGCTAAGGGGCTAAAGTCGGGCTACGGTATTTGGGTTTTTGAAGGGTTTCCGCTATGGGTCGAGTTAGGTGTCGTTTTCGAAGTATTTTTGGAGGTAGAATCCATTTTTTGGAGTCCCGGAACGATCAGATTTCACTGTGGGGATCTATAGGGTTTTCATGGCACTACTTATGGGATTTTCGAAGGATCCCAGAAAGTCAAATATTTTCCAAGTAAAAAAAAAACAACCCCAAAATAAAGTGCCTGCAAGAAAACAATGTTTTCACATGTCACGTTCAAAACAAATTTTTTCCCGAAATTTTTTTATTGACACAGAATTAATTGTCGCACAAGTAACCAAAGAATAATGAGCCTTGTGTAAAATTTGCAGCGTTTTTTTCAATTTTTTTTTTTTTTTCATTCGGAAATTATTTGACCTCTTTGCATCCTTCAAAAATCCCGTTTGTAGCTCCATGAAAGCCCTATAGATCCCCACAGTGAAATCGGATCAGTCCGGGACTACCAAAAATGGATTCTACGTCCAAAAATCCCTCGAAAACGACACCTAACTGGACCCCATAGCCGAAAACCTTCAAAACCCCTCCCGTACCCCCATACCACCCACGATCGGGCTGAACACCTTGCGGGCCCAACTAGATGGTAAAGCAAGTATTTGTCAAAATTTGTGATTAAAAAAAAAAATCTCTAAGGACTGGATCAAATATGCCTCCAGCCCATCCTGGTACAAGGCGTTTGTTGCCTTTGCGGCAGCTGCCTTGAGGGTTCTGGCGGCTACAAGGCCCTCGAGGCAACAGCGAGCCTTGAGGGGAACGACAGCTGGTCGAGTATTGTATCCCAATAGCCCCCCCAGGGTTTGCTTGGGTAACACCCCATAGTAAGAAGGGTGGTTGAGCAGTGGCTTCCACTCTGGGTATCCCCCCCATTGCAATTTCCGCATCCCTTCCGTCTCCTCCTGTCGTGGCGCCCCTAAATGTGGGGGCCTGCTGTTAGCTCCAATGAGCTCATGCAGTAAGTAGCCCAAAACGGCTCGTACGGCGGACGGACATTTCGGTTTTGGAAATAAATTATTTGATCGCCGAGTAGGCACACGAGTCAATATTTACAGCTTCAGTTGATTTTCATGAGTGATTCAGATTCGGCGGAGAATCGTCAGAATCTCATCGTCTGAGGGGTCTGTGTGTTCAGTAAGCCTTAAAAAAGTGTTGGATGTGAGTGAAATCACGTTTAAATCCTTTTGATGGTACCTAACCACTGAAATTGAGGAAGCTGGGTTATATTAGGTAGGTACCTCTTCGTGGAGTCGATGTTGCGGACGCACGTGTTTTTTCCTCTGCCCGGTGGAGGGGGGGGGGGGGATGACTCCTTGACAAGGAGTCCTTGTGGCCACAGGGCCAATGATGCCAATTCTCGTGCCATATCCAGACGTACGTCCAACACGAATTGCCAGACCGACTGATGTCGTATGATCTGTGCATTTTGTTGGTCAGCAACCAGCCGTTCATCCTTCTTCCTCAACTTCATCATTTTAACTACGGGAACTTTCTGTCCAAGAACTTCATGACAGAAAGTTCTTCTTACCCGTCGCTATTGACAACGACGCCCAACTTCTGGATATCAACATGGGACAAATCCCGTTTTTTCTTCGTTTCTAGAATGATTAAATCATTCTATATACTATATGACAATAAATTTTATTGTCATAAAGTTGCCGACAAGTTCCTCTTGATGCTGTGCCATGTTGCCCACTTTGAGATGGGCAGTTTCGTCATATTGGTTAAACACGTTCCAAAATTTGGATTTAATGATTTTTTTGTCCCTTCTGAAAAGTAGCCAAAATGCTGTTGCGCCATGCATGTTGCTCTGACAACGATGATTTTTAAGGTCACCTGTTCCCTATCCCGTTTTGTTCATTGTACCTATTATAGAGACTGTAATAGTCCAGGAGCCGGGGCCCAATTGACCGAGTTGATGATCTGTGATGATCCTGTTTTCTGAAAATGTCCTGGCTGAAAAGGGAAAAATTTCATCTCGGCTCTTTCCAAGTGGGGGTCTTTCATAAATGGCGGCCGACCATAAATTTTGAAAGTTGCAAAAATGAGACCAATTGGACGACACATGAGTGCCACACTCGAAGTTAGTACGCTAGAAAATGAACATAAAGTGTGCTATCACCACCCTTACTGCAGAACAAAACTAAATATTGTTGAAATTATTTCAAAACGGTTTCTTGGCAAAACTTGACCTACCCATTTGATTTTCATTAAAATTTAAGTTTAAATTTAATTTAAACTTTCTCTGGACAACTGCCGCTTCAATTCAAGTTCCTGCTGACGAGGTCAAAAATTGACTAGATTCGAGGTTACATTCCCATGTCCGAGTTTACCCTAGAAAACGGTGCAAATTTTACACAAGGATTGAGTTATATAATTCCGTTATTAAACTAATAATTTTGAAGAAAAAAAAAAAAACAAAACAAAAAACGAAAAACGGAATTTGCGTCCAACACCTTATTCGACAGCCTGGGATCCTTCAAAAATCCTATTTATAGCCCCATGAAAACCCCGTAGATCCCCACAGTGAAATCGGATCGTTCTGGGACCCCTACAAATAGATTCTACGTCCAAAATTACTTCGAAAACGACACGTAACTCGACCCCATAGACAAAAACCTCTCACGTAGACCCATAGCGCCCCACGGGTTTGAGCGATCGGGCTGAAAACCCTGCGGGCACAACTAAATAGTACAGTATTTTGTCAAAATTTCAGATTAAAAAAAAAAATTCCTACTGCCCAAAATGTCTCGTACAGCGGACAGCATACGGCATACGGATTTCGTTTTTGGAACCTTCTGAAACGAGTAATGTCAAATTTCGAGGTCGATCAGATTCGTGATTACACAGGTGTATTAGGTATTCTAAGAATAATAAACCAAAAATTGAAAGGCATTGAATATAGTTGACTCGGAAGGTTTTTGACTCGATGATTTATGATTTGTAAGGCCGTGACATCCTATCATGGCCTTGCCATCTGAATGATGACCGAAAATAATCACGGCAATCAAACTGGACCTCCTCAATTATGAACGTGGTTAATTAAGGGTGTCTGCTCACCCAAACTCAAGGCAAGTCGACGACCGTTCTTGGTTTATTCTTCTTCTTCTCCTTGTTTTGGGGGTTAAATTTTTTTTTACTTGAAAAATATTTGATCTCCTGGGATCCTTCAAAAATCCCATTTGTAGCCCCATGAAAGCCCTATAGATCGCAACAGTGAAATCGGATCGTTTCGGGACCACAAAAAATGGATTCTACGTCCAAAAATACTTCGAAAACGACACCTAACTCGATCCCATAGCCAAAAGCCCTCAAAAACCCCTCCCATAGCCCCATTTTAGCCCTATAGCGGGGCGCTCGGGCTGAAAACCTTGTGGGCACAACTAGATGGTAAACCGAGTATTTTGTCAAAATTTCAGATTGCCTACTGCCAAAAACGGCGCGGACGGCGGACGGACATTTCTGATTTGGAATTAGACATCTTGAAACGGATAATGTCAAATTTATGATTTTTCGGCCTCCGTCGCGATTACATAGACGTATTATTCCATCAATAACAAACCAAAATTCTATGGGCCAAAACGGTCAGGATGGACTCATCATTTTTGAAATCAGCTCATCATATAAAACATATTTATGGGTCATTTTCCCAGAAAGGGCGAATCCATACGCCAAGATTTCAGAAAACTTAGAGTTGGAATTACGTTCTGCCAAAAATCAGGGATTAACCTCACATCATACTGATTGAATTTCAACAGAAGAACACACAGTGGAGCGCTTAGTTAATTAATTAAGAATTAAAGAAGAAAACCTATCGGCAGATGAAAGACACCAACGGCAGATAGAGACTCCCGTACCCAAGTGTAAGAAATTCATGGGCAGATTAAAGACAAGCACTGGCAGATTAAAGACGTGATTTGTTTCATCCAAATTTTCCCCGTAAAAATTTGGTGCAAATAATAATATTTTGTTTAAAAATCCGAATTCAAATATTCTAAAAATGGGGAAAAGTGAAATAACATGACAAATAGAAGTTTTTGGTGAGCAAAGGCTCGATTTAATATTCAATAAAATTTCAATTCCGAAACAATTCTTTCTTCACAACACATCTGCATCCTCACGTTTTTTACCAAAGGACTTGCAACCACTTTGGCATCATAGAGACCCTTGAGAAGCAATTTGAAGTTATCATGTTTGATACACTGAGGGCCGGTTTCACCACCTCGAGTTAGGCTAACCCACGAGTTAGCGAAAAAATTGCGTTTCACCAGCTGTTGTCTCTTAGTTACCAGGATGGTAACTTCCACTTTTTTAACTTGCGGATTTTCGGAAGTTATCTCGTTAACTTGAAGTTACGTTGTTGTTGTTGCAACATCATTACCATAACTTGAGCTCTAACCTCAAAATAGCTAACTTGAACTTTAACATGAGGTTGGTGAAACCGGGCCTGACAGGTCTCTCTTTGATTGACGTGGGGACTCAGCACCCAAAATGGCTTCAAACGGGTGAACGAGGTGTAGCTGATGTTGTAGGGTTTGGTGGCACAAAACTTGGCATGCAGTACACGCAAGTCTTCGAAAAGAATTCTCTTCTGCATCTTCACCTTTTTCCTGGTCAGGCAGTCTTTCTTACCTGGGCAGAGTTTGCTATTTTCGTCATCTTGTAAGAAGGCCTCCACATCTGCTCGAACTTAGCGGTGATGGTCTTGATCCGATGATTGTAAGCACTGTTGCTCGCTTTCATTCTGAGAGAGGTTCTGAAAGTTTTGTTTGGGATGAATTTGCATTTATGAAGAAGACCATACCTGCGTAACCATTTACCATCACCGATAATTTGTTTGACAAAGTCATGCCTTCCTTTTCGGCTTCTGATTGTATGAAAATTCTCATTGAGTTGCCTCTTCAAAGCTTCTCCGAAATGCAATCTTCTCTTCACTTCAAGAGCATCTTTCTTTTTTATAATCATGTTAACCATCGATCTTGGTGACTTAGTATTTTTCTGTTTCAGCCTGTCCAATCGTCTCCTCATAGTTTCGCACTTTCTCTCAAGTTCTGATATCCTCGCGTTTTTAGTATCAATTTCTCTCTTCATCAAAAGATTTTCCCTATGGCGTTTTTGCCTATTCCGGTCTCTCTTCTTCTTTCCTGAAGTAGACTGATATGGAGTTTTCCTCGATGAAGTATGCAAATTTTCTTGAGAATCAATAGCCGGAGAGGTGGGTGCTTCTTCTTGGAGTTGGGCATGCTCCTCTTGAGTTGGCTCCAACTGACAATCTCTCTTCTTCTTTAGCCTGTAAATTCTCTTTTTCTTGCGCCACTCCTTCCTTAGACCCCACTTTTCCCTGTCACTCTTTTGACAATATGGTTTTTCTTTTACCTTTCTTCTCATGTAGTTGGCATGCATTCTGTTCTTGAGTTCCTGTGCTTTGACTAGATCAGCCTGGTTCCTTTCATACCGGGCTTTCTCTCTTGCCCGCTTGGCGAGTATCTTCTCCTCGTCATTCATTTTTTGTCGTGGTGCCATGTCTGTCCACCAAGCCTGAAAGTAATAATACAGCATTAGCCCTTGCTAAAGAAGAACCCATCCATGAAACAAGACGTTTACGAACCATACATATTATTGCTTTACTTGAAACCAATGTGGCGCATGCTTCCCTGATAGCAATCGAGAAAACAAACTCCGAAATTAGCCATTTCTCTTGTTCAAGCAGTCTGAAAATAACAATAACAATGGCCACTAAGTCGGACTTGAGGGGTCCTGACGACCAGGTTGGTACCCACTTCTACCTAATTACTTTGGATTAAGTTAGTGAGAGGGGTTAGGGTTCCCAATCATAGCATATAGCACAATATGTCTATTGTGCTATACATAAAGTCAGAGCTTTCCTACACATACGTAGTTAACGATTTTCATGGAGTGAATTATACTGCCGGAGTCACATCCTTTTTTTTTTTTTTTTTTTTTTTTTTTTTTTTTCAGAGGATTTCCTAGCCAACTGATTGATTGTACGTGAAAATCAGTTCGAAAAAACCCGTGAAGATTTTTTTAGACATTTAGACATCTGGGACCTTTTGTAAGGATATTTTCTACAGGATAGCAACAGAAAATTCAACATCTTCGACGTTAATTAACGTCGAAGATGTTATTATTAATAGGGTTGCATCAAGTCTCCATCGCTGTCGCATAGGAAGCTACGAAATTCGTAAAGTCAATCTTCCGAAGCGGGTTGCTGCTGAATTTATCGGATTTTTGAGCTAAAAATTGTTACCAGGGAATTTTCAAGGTTGAATACAGTTCCAAGGTAAAAAAAAAAGAAAGAACTTGTTTGAATTGCGATAGAAAATCTAATTAAATCATTTACAAACTGAAATGAGTCATTTATCTGTCCATACAGTCTTTTATCTGCCACCATTTCCGACAGATCAAAGACACAAGCTCCTGGGTGGCACCTAGGGTTTTCAGCTTTTCTCGCGTTCTGCTGCCATTTTTCCAGAATTTAACTATATCGCTGGAACCAGCTCGGTAAAATCTAGAACTAGAGACCAGAGAGAAAAAATAATTTCGATTTCTTACCGTTTTTAATGCGGACAGATGACGGACAGCTGCTGACTGTGACACCTCGTTTCTGCAACTGAAATAACCTCTACACGCTCCCACATAAGATAGAGACGATTCCCGCCGCTTACTTTCATAACCTGACATGTAACCTCACATCATATGGTGGTATTGAAACCGCGGGAAACGAAAATAAGCCGCCAAAATACGAAAACACAAGAAAGGCAGATTAAAGACAGAAACCTCCGGACAAGCACATTTTATTCACCTGTTCGCTTTGTAAGGTTCTGAAAAATTCTGCGAACCCATTTTTTTCATATCAAGATATATACGTTAAAGAATCCCTACAAATTCGGGTCGCTGCTTTGATCAGAGATTCGCAGTGTTCAAGCAAAGTTGACTACTTAGGGGTTCGGACATGGCAGATTAGTAGACATTTTGCTGTTTAAACTTAAATTTCTATATTTTAGAGTAAATATTTGAATATTTTATTGAGTGCTCATTGTAGAGTAAAGTTGATTGTTAAGGGAGAATTTTTTTTCGAAGCCCAACTCATACATGGGCATTTGGGATCCTCTCCGGACAGCGATTGTCCCTTTCTGGGAAAATGACCCTTATAAGTCTGTATAAAGACAAATTTTGAGGCAGAATCTGATCTACGTTGTTGACCTACTATGCTGATTGTTCCGAGAATAATAAACTGGTGAACTGGGAGAATAAAAACACTCAATATATTATTATAATTAAAATATAATGTTATTAATATATTATCACAATTCTCAAATATTACACTGCATCATTGTTAATAACTTTTGGAATGTCCCTTTCAATTAGATTTACACAGAATTTTTTGATAAAAAAAGGGTTACTTTTTTTTCTTCTTTCGAAATTATACTAATGACTGAAAAACTCGCACTGGAGAGCGAAAAATCGAACAATTAATGAACTAGACGTAAGGAAAACTAGTGACATGTACCGCAGTCACGTGCTCTGAAGTGCGACATTTTGAGCCATTTAGAACCCCCCATTTTTATTTTTAGAATTAATTTTTATTAAAATTTTTCATAATATGGGGAGGCGTTCTTTATTTAAACATAATCAACAAAAAACAATATAGAGCTCTGAAGCTTAGAAAGAACATAAATAATTATAGTGCTTGGCAGTCTTCATACTGTAGCCGATAAATGTTCAGCAAAAAAATCGATTTTGTTCCTACATAAATTACATTTTTTCATTGTACAAAATTTAAATTGGGGTCGATGTTCTAAAATCGATCACAGTATACATCTAGTAACATAAAATCTACATAGCATTCACTCTTTTGTATGTTTGTAATTATGGTCGAATTTTTGTTTTTTCGAAAAATGTACAACAAAAAAGAAGCGAGGTCTTTCGGCCTTAACTAAAAACATACTTCCCACAAATATGTACAAGTACAGGCACTCATTCAGACTATATTACACTTTTTATTTATAAGGAATGAGGTCAGATCCTCAAAAATGGCTCAGAAGTTAGAAAAGGGGACTTGTTTTTTATTTAACAACCCTGCCACCAAAGTTAGAATTGTTTTTAGAGGAAATTTTCGAGTCAGTAGGAACAGAAAAGGTTTCCCCAAGAAAATTCGAAATAGGAAGAGAAAGTTACGAGAAGCCATCTGAGGAGGTGACTTGGGGAAATTCCGGGGTCGAATGAATCGCGGGGTGAATTACGATTTGACGGCTTGTCGCAATTCACACAAATAGCAAATTCATTCGAGAGGAATTTCGGCCGTTCGTCGTGTTTAAAAGATTTTCGTGATATAAATACAATAGTAATAAGTTAGTTCGTAGGAATTTGTAAATATGTCTAAGTTTGCGTATGTACGTCTTATGACGCAGATGGTGGAGCAATTGCGAGAGTTCTTGTTTGACGGTATGAGCGGGTTATTCGGTTCCCGGCACTCGTCAAGGTCTAGTTAGTCTAGCTAGAGAGCTCTCGTATCTATAAGTCTTGGTGGGGTTGTTTCACGAGAGGTAGTCCGGCGAGGGTTCGGCGAGTGGTTCCGGCGTCGTGAACAAAGGGTTGGGAAATTCTGGCGGGTGGGGGAGCGGGCCGGTGACTTTGGGCCGGCGTCGGTAGGCGATGAGCCAGCAGGAGACGGCGACGGCGACGGCGACGAGGGCCAGAAGCGCCGTGATGACTAGGGCGATGATGAAGCCGATCATCGATACGCAAATGTCGTCTATTTGCTGAAGTTGAGGGGCTGCGGGCACAAAACAGTTGGCTACAGTGTTGACAATTGCGAGTGGGGCAAAATTTCAAGACGTTGCAATATAGTTACCATTGTTGACGTTGGAGGGGTTAGTGAGCCTCTCCTCTCGCCTTTCGAAGGTGAGGATGGCGTTGGACTGGATGGTGATCTCTTCGCGGAGTTGACCCTCCGTCACGCTCTCCAACACATCGCCCGTCGCGTTGCTCTTCCCGGCCTCGTCCAAAGACCTTCGCCGCCGTCCGTACGCGTTGTATCCCCCACAATTGACCTGAAACACACGTCGACCACAAAATTAGCATCCTTCCCACAACAAAACAAATGAACGTCTACTACATTGGAGCTCCATCCCGAGGAGGACCACCTTTATTTTAGAGTAGGTACTTCTAAAACTCGAAAAAATTTGAAATTGGCCTAAAAAAAAAAAAACGGCGAGTAGATCTGTTTTCTATAACTAGAAAAGTCAGAAAACACTTACAAGTTGACTCTATGTAGTCCAAACGAACGAAAAGGTGTTCAAAAAATAGGAACAAGACGAGTTTTGAGAAAGGGGGCAGCCAACGTTGGGGGGGGGGGGGGGTGTTCGAATGGTCTTCGAGGGCAACGCTGAGGGTTGTGGCAAAGGGAGGGAGCCGCCTATGAGGTCTTTGAGGGGGCCAAGTGTGGTGGCAAGGGTGGGGCCGGGGAAGGCAGCTGAAAGAACCCCCCCTATCGTGGAGAATCGAACCCCCACGTAATGAAATATTCGCAAACAACAATATAAGGGTGCTCCAATTGTGTTGAAGGAGGGGTTAGCGAGGGGGGAACCGGCGATCCTTGGCTGAGAGTTGGCCCAATAAATACCTTCCAAATGAATCCTTTGACTCTCATCCTGTATTTATTTGAGAAAAAAAAAAAAAAAAAAAAAAAAAAAAAAACCACAAAAAACTATGCATTATCGAAAAACGAGAAGAATGGGTCTGTGGAGAAGTCGGTTGGCCGGCCAGTTTTATCGGCCTATTATCCCCAAATAAGCGCTAAACTTCAGGTTATCGTCAAACCGGCTCATTCTGAAGAACAGTGCGCATTGGTAAATACTTTTTAAGTTCTTCAGAGAAAACACATTTATTTCCCATTTAAACTGGGAATCAACAGGTGAAGCGATATTGACGGGTTTTGAATGGGGGTCGAGTGAGGTGTCGTTTTAGGGCGCAGAATCATGAGGGTCTCAGAACTGTCCGAGCACGCTGTAAGGCTCTTCTGGGGATACAGACGGGAGTTTTGAAGGGTTTATACATATACTGTAAGGGTTTAATACATACATATACTGTACATTATAACATTATAGTCAATGTGTGAAATCCGCCATTATATCAAACAGGTAATGCTTAGTCACCCCAGTTGTATAGAAGTTGTATAGAATCACTAAAACGTCTATAGTCTGTCTGCAATGACGTTGGGCTCCGAACCTGCTCCCTAGCGGAGGACGCAATGAGACCGATGAGACCGCTGGAAATCCTCGGGAATTTGGTGCGGTGTGGTGATAACATTGGCTCCCCTCCAGCTGTTGGCGACCGTCCGCGTTGTTTGCGTCCGTTCGTGTTTGACGACAAAATTTGTTTTGTTTAGTGCCAATTTTTCGGTCCGATCGTGAAAATGTATCGCCAATCGACGACTTCGGGTACATTGAAGAAGAAAGTCCTTCGTAGGCAAGCCCTGCTGAAAAGGCGCTCGGATTGAGGGGGGGGGGGGGGGGGGGGGGAACTACTCCCAGGCGTGCCGCGTCAAAGGGATAAAATCTCCCGAAAAATGTCTCAAATGGGGGAATTCCCCTTTTTTTCTCTCCTGCCGGCCGCTAGGGAGCAGGTTCGGAGCCCAACGTCATTGCAGACAGACGTCAATGTACATAGTCAATGTACGTCAATGTACGAAACGCTAACTATTTCACACAGTGACTAGTCATTCTACACAATGAAGTTTCTCAGACTATGTGTAAAATACATTCATTTAGCGCGCTTCAGTTCCTGTCCAATCAAAATTTTTGCGAACAATATAAATTAATAATTACAATTATGTGGGTTTGAATAAATAAAAATAATAACCCAAAAACTCGACAACAGAAAACAAACTTTATTCAAATCCAAGGTAACAAGCCAAAACAAACAAAAACAAAAACCCAAAACATAAACAAAAACAAAACAAAAACATGAACAAGAAACCGACGGCCCAAACCCTGCTGCCTGGCGTCTTATGCCATTCTGGGCGCCACCGTCCTCTTGTCACGGGTTCGAAAGAAGGAGGTTCATGGGGAACTGTCCAAGCCGAGCTGAACAGCTGCACCACCCTCGAAGCCCAGCAGGTTGTCAGCGCACCTCCAGTGTTTCCGAGAACCCCTGAGACATAAGCTGCTTGCTCTAAGAACTGCGAAGGCCAGTCGAGCGCGTACCCACTCGCGAACTTTGCTCTGGTGCCGTCCCCAGATTTCAGAGAGCCTCTCCGCCAGAACCTTGATGAAAGCTCTCGCCTGCGGAGCCCACAAACCATACACTGAGCACACCAATGGCGTGAATGTAGCGTGGCGGTCTTCGCATGCGCTGGAGTACTTCCTTCGCTTCTCCTGTTCAGCTGATGCAAGTACTGCCGAGACGGAGCGAGAAACATAAGAGGGAGCGTCGGTGTGGACGACAAGGATATCAAATAACGCATCCCTCTGAGCCTCCAAAACCCCTCGGCATACAAGGTCTCCTCGCAAAGCCGGATGGGAGGGCGTTGCCTCCTTTATCAGTGGCTCTTTAAGGCAATTCCCCCAAGCGCAACTCAGCAGCTCCCCAAGCACATCGACCCAAAAATATCGAGAAAAAAAGAGAAAAGATGTGATGTGATATTCGTTTACTAGAGAACGAGGAAAAAATATATACTAAAAACGCTGCAAATTTTACACAAGGGTTTATTATTCTTGGTTTATTATTCTTACGTTAATTGTGGGAAAATTAATTCGGTGACAATAAGAAAATATGTATGCCAAAAATATGTTGCTAATAAGAATTAACTTGGTGCAATAAATATTTCTAGAAAGAAGAAAAGAAAATATTTTTGAGAAAATCAAAGAATTTTTTTTTTTTCTGTCGGTAAATTGTTCAGACAGATGTAAGACCTCGAAAAATGGATTACCCATGCGTCCAAAATTAATAGGAAAATATTTGACCTCCTGGGATCCTTAAAAAATCCCGTTTGTAGCCCCATGAAAGCCCCATAGATCCTCACGGTGAAATCGGATCGTTCTGGGACGTCCGAAAATGGGTTCTACGTCCAAAAATACTTCGAAAATCAGCACCAAACTCGACCCCATAATTTAAAAAAAAAAATCCTTCTGGACGGCGTATGGACATTAAATGTCCATTTTGATTTTTGAAATCTACGCGCTATGAAATGTATTGCGTTAAATTTGGAGACCGAAATAGATGTAGATATCTACCATTCCAACAATAATAAACCAAAATCTCCTCGAAAGGAAACGTCACGGAGATACAGCTGAGATATTATTTGACATTAGGACAGTTCGAGGAAAACGTTAGCTCCAAAATTTGGATTTAATACAGCTCTTGAAGGGGTCAGTAGGTACCTAATGGAGTCTGGAAGTGTGACAAGAGAAGACACCCGAAAAGTTCGGGACACGTTCGGGTATTTAGAAGGGACACTGAAAGACTTTTTGAATGATTTCAAGTTCGTATGTTCAGCTTACAACAGCGAGGAAGGCGACCCAGATGGTCAAATCGGAATGTAGCTTCATGTCGCGTGACGCAACGCGGGTTGTGTCACTAGTGAATATATGACGGTGCCGAAGTGTACGGACGCGAACTGGCGGGACGAACGGTGAGAGTGACTCAGGTGGGATGACCGACGGGGGATCAGAAGGTGGGGTTGTCGCGAAGTACAAGGAAACCCGCGGAGAAGCCCGCAATGATCCTTGGGTGGGTGGGGGGGGGGGGGGGGGGGCAACATCGGTCTACAGACGGACCAACTACGAGTATTCCGTCAGAACATTCCGCGACGCGTAATCACATTGTCAAGTTGATCGCTGCCACGATAATTACGATCGTAATATTGCGAACTTTCCTTAAAAACAGATCTGTTCCCCTCACAAAAAAATTCAAAAAAATGTTTTTAAAACTACCGATTAAGATAAATTTCTTATTTTTTTGTCATCTTTGAAAGGAGGAAATGCCTAACCTGAATAGATGCAGACCTTCACGTTGTATTCACGTTCCAATCAAGTGAAGGGTCTAGCAGCAGATTTTTTTAAAGATATACTTGTACGAAAAGTTTAAAAAAACCTGCATCCCTTACACAAGAGCCTCATTTGGTACAAATTGGGCAAAAATTAATTCTGCCGATAAAAAACTTATTAAAAAAAAACAAAAAAAAACTGGTTTTGTACAGTGTTTGGACAGATGTGGGACAGCGAGAAGTGGATTATGTATAATAATAACACACTCGTACGACCACCATTTCACGAAAATTGACAGCTCGTTCTACCTCCTGGCATCCTTCAAAAGCTCCCACGGTGGATAGTTCTGGGAACTCCAAAACGTCCGAAAATACTTCAAAACGACACCTAACGCTACCCCATAGCCGAAACCCTTCAGAAACCCCTTCCGTAACCCCTTTTTAGCACCAGAGCTCCAACCGGACCTTGCGGCCACAAATAGATGGAGAGTTGTAGATAGACGGACCGAGTAGTATTAAATCAAAAACTGGCGGAAACACCATTTTGAAATTGCCTGGTCGATCGGGTTTTTGCGGAAGTGATAGTCTATGAGTATATGTGAACACAGAGGTTTTTTGTCACTGATATCGATGTAAAATTAAAAAAAAAAAAAATGATAAGCACCCTATGACTTTTAACCTTTATGACTTCATCATAATATGATGATGTTATCAACCTGCTGGCAATAAATTATTCGATATGTTATTGAAGTTGTTGGTAGAGGACGTGATCCCTCAATACCTTAACCATCGAGAAACCATCTCGATGGTTCAGCACATTAAAAAAACAAACGTAAAATGTAAACGTGAGAAAAAAATTGTAAAATGTAAAAAAATTTATTAAATTGTAAAAAAAATTGTAAGCTGTAAAATGGTAAATTGTAAGAAAATGGTTTAGTACAAAATTGTAGAATTGTAAAAAAAAAAAAAAAAAAAAAAAAAAAAAAAAAAAAAAAAAAAAACAGGAACCTCTTCAGGAACCTCTCAGAGACCATAAATAATTTCCGCCACTTTTTGACCTCTTTGTCCCCACTTTGCGGCGGACTGACATTTCTTTTTGTAATCTGCACAAAGGGACAAGTTTTTAGGCAGATCAATAAAATTGAATATCAAATTTTGATCCCATCGTGATACAGAGGTTGATGCAAAATATTAAATCGAAAGGCACATCAAAAACCCTTTTCAGAGAATTTCGACGTGAACGATTAGATCAGATACGCGAAACCCAAAGGAAACTTTTCTCTTCCCAAAGGCAACCGCGACTCACCACAGAAGAACAACCATTACACATCAAATTTGGGGTTCCAAGAAAGTCATTGGCCGGAAATACCTCGATCACCATTCGTACAGATATCTGCCATATAATGGGAGCGTAAATGGTGCGTGTAGGCGGGATAATGAGGGATCTGTAAGGTGGGAGCATTTGAAAGAAAAATCCCGCCTCGGGCCAACGGGCAAGGAAGGCACAAAGGAGCGAGTTGCGGTCATCGATGTAACATGTGGTGGAAGGGGCGGCGACGGATTTCATCGGCGGTTTCCTGTTTAGTGAGTCTGGCCGAATGATTCGGGAGGGATAGTGAGGCCTGAGCAGCCAACTTCAGGGGTCCAAATTCACAAAACGTTCCTTACATCGCATAAAATGTGTCTGCCACACGTAAGGTGTATGCATGTTGTCATATCGATGGTTGCAAATGATGAGAGAACGCATGTTGACGGGGGACTCGGAGCGTGGCGGATTGTGGGGGAACCCACAAGGAACTCCCAGCCCGTCCTCCTTGAGCCCTTTCAGCCTTGATTGAACGTATCTAGAGACAGACCAAATAAGGACTAGGAGGCCTTTAAATGGCCTGCAGCTGGCCAGCAAAATACATCAGGTATCCCGAATCAAAATTTATTAAATAGTACTTGGGAAAATCGAAAAACGAAAATAATAACTTGGGGAAAGGCCTACTGGTAATTCATCATGGGATGGCAAAACAGATAGGTACTTCTATAAAATGTTTCCTGCAGTATCGGAGACTCAATTCTTTTCATCAGCTGATTGAGAAAAATTATCAATAACAACCATAGCGGAAAAGGATGAAGTGAAAATATGTACTTATGAATTACCAAAACATGTGAAACACCACCTCAACCTACCAAAATCTTAGCTTATCAAAGAGTAGAAAAATGTGTACAATAACGTAGCGTTTTAATTATACGCCATTCAATTATAGTTGATAGTCATTAACAGGTTATTAGTTATTTGAAAGATTTTACGATTCAAGTAGATTTTTCTAACGCCATTGAAAGTCAGTTCCAGTTTTGGTTTATTATTCTTGGAATAATATATCTATGTAATCGCGACGGAGGTCGAAAATTCTGATGGGCCTTCAATTTGGCTTTACACGTGTCATGACACGTAGATTCCAAAAACACAATGTCCGTCCGCCGTTCGAGACGTTTTGGGCAGTTGGAATTCATTTTAAATCTGACATTTTGACAAAATACTTGGTTTACCATCTAGTTGTGCCCGCAAGGTTTTCAGCCGGAACGTCCAAACACGTGGGGCTAAGAAGGGGCTGCGGGAGGGAAGAATCTGACATCCCTAGTTCATCACAATCTTTTAGCCCACGAATCTCATTGTTTTCCCCTTTTTCACAGTCTTGTCAGCAGCTCTGTCAAGGAATTTTGGGGGCAGTGCGACACACTCCCGAAAATGGAACTGCACCTCCCACCCGTGGCGGTGTACCACTCCCCGTTTGTTGTTGAAGAAGTGTCGAAGTTTCTGAGCTGTCCAACGCTTGCAAAGCTGGTGCCAAGGTGGCCAAGTGTTTCCAAGTATTGCAGAGCTGGTCACAAGCTGGCTAAGGGTTTCCAGACCCGTCCAAGGCCCCACCGTTTTATGCTGTTTTCGAAAAATGTGTTTTTTTTCCCCCCAAAAAAAGGGCGTCGAACCCACTCCCCAGGGTGGACCTGGACCACCGTTTAAACTTAGTCCGAAACGGAAGCAGATCGCCGGGAGTAGATCGCAATGTCCCAGTGAGAACAACCACTTGGAGGGGAAATTGCTGCAATTTATGAATCTACTCAGGAACCGCTGCACAATGGGAAGGACCCCGAATCTCACGGGACAACAGTCTGTAAAGGCATAAAAAATTAAAGATCTGGAATTTTTAATTAAATTTACTACTTTTTCCCAATTTTTTTCTTGTTTAGGAATTTCCACTTTTTTGATTAATTTAATCATAACTTTTTAATCTAATTTTTAACTTTTCCGTCTATTTTTCGTGCTGGGAGCTACTGGCTTAAGTGAAATACGTCAAAAACCAATTCACATACCATTTAAAAGACATTCCAGGGCCATGCAGATAGACCTTCAATTTTTTTATGTCATAACAAACTTTCGACGAGCTAGATTTGGGTTTTGTCCCATCCGTCAAGATTGAGGCTTTGTTTGCACCCATTTACAACCTTAGGTTGGCTATTCGCACGCGGTACAAGGCAAATTGGTTGTGACATCACACTCACGCGATTTATTGATTTTCTAAGCTTAGTTCACTTACCGGTTGGCATTTCCCAAAGCAGACGCGGATGTTGCACTGGAACCGGATGTTGTCACTGCTGGGGAACTTGAAGGCGTTGAAGTTGGCCAACAGTGATTGGGTTTCCGGATTGTAGTCCCACTCGCCGAATATGCTCGGTTCGGTAGCACAGCCGTTGTCGTCCGTGACGATGTACTCATTTTCGACCGAGTCGTCCATCGTCTTGGCGACGCAGCTCCTCGCGAAACCTCCGTAAATACCTGGAGAATGTTGAGTTAGTGTTTAAACAATAGAGGCTTGCCCTTGCCATGTTGAGCAACTAAAGGAAAACATACTGGACGGTTGAACGTCAACTTGTAGCATGAGGTTGTCTCCGATCTCTGCAGAGTTGATCTCCTGTCCCGAATTAGTGACGATCCTCATGAGACAGGTTGGCGGCGGACCGGTGTTAGCGATGGTTCCTGCCGTCGTCAACATCGAAACGTTGAAACCTAATGTGACGTTCTGCTCGCCCGTCGTGTAGACACACTTGATGTGGTAGGCCTGGGTCTTGAACGTGACCAACATTGGGTGTTTTTGAATCACTAAGACGAAGCTGGCAGCGCCCTGTAAGAACCATAACATTGTAAGGTAACGTAAACAAGAAATTAAACATCCGAAATATTAACTCATTATAACACCAGCTGCACCATTAAGGGGAGGACAATGTCAGTTGGCTGCTAGCAGCGGGGCTTGTGGAGGGGGGCTTCCCCATGCTACTACGTCCTAATTTCCAGCTACCTCTCCAGGAGGGAGGTAAAGATGGTTGAGCGCAGCCTGGTTATGGGCATGGCAGTGTCTAAAGGCTGCCCTCAGATATTGGGAAGACAGAGCTGTGGAACATGTTCTTTTACAGACTCCTGGGTGCATTCTAAGACGTGGATCTCAACAATGTTGCGGGTCAACCTGCAGAGCGAACTTGAGACGCAGACGCAGGGGCAAAACTCTCAGCATACTCCAGGGCTGTAGCAGGGGTGGATGGGGAGGGGGGGGAAGCTCTCCATCTCAACTTCCAAGCTGAGCTGATTGTGGAGCTAGGGATGTTTAAAATATAACGAAATGTCGATATTTTCCCGGCGATATATCGATATTTTTCCTCCGATACATCGATCCATCGATATTATTTTTACAATATCGGGAACCGATTTTTTTTTTCTCCTGGAAAGTGACGAAATAAATCCGAAACACCAGCCAGAGTATCTGGAAACTGAATTTTGAATCACATATAACCTGATGGGACGTTCTCATGTTCTCACTTTCTCCCCAAAGCCTTCAATGGGGGAGACAGAACGTCAACAACAACACTTTTCTTTGTTTGCGTAGCTCTAAAACGTAGCTTAAAACCTAATTGATTCGTATTATTACTATACGTACTATTACTAGACAACACAAATCGTCATTTAAATTGATTTTTTTTTTTAATTTTTGAAAAATATAATATATTATTCATATTAGGATATATCGATATTTTAATACGATATATCGGATTACTAAAACGATATATTTTTCAAATATCGATATGAGGTGGTTAGGGTGAGAAATGATCAGCAGAGGAGTAATTTCTCACCCTAACCACCTCATTGGATTAGACCTCTGCACCGTCGGCAAAAACCACTCAGAATATCGATATGTTTCTCTGATAGTTACATCCCTATGTGGAGCCTTTCTGGAGTGTCCAACTGGGTCTTCAAGCAAAACAGTAACGGTGGTGGGGGGTGGTGAGGAAGGCAGTTGGTAGAAACAATTTCCCCCATGTAATGAAATATTCAATGCTCAATGGTGTACAAATAGATTTCACCTTCCAAATGAATCCTTTAACTCTTATCTTGTATTTCTTTCAGAATTTAAAAAAAAAAACTGTTCATTATCGAATAGCTAGAAGATGGGGTCTGATGCCAGGTAGGAGTGGTCGGGGGTTCGCTTGTTTTAGCCAGCAGGGGTCCCATAATAGAGAGCAATTTGGAGCCCTAGGGCACTGTTCCAGCCCCCCCCCCCCCCTTTCACATCATGGGCGCAATGAGGTGGAGCCAGGCAGCAGCCGAGTCAGCCCACATGGTGCTCCCGACTGGGAGCCAGCTGAAAGCTCCAAAAAAACTGCTCCACTCAAATAATATGTTTAAATCTGACTGCTTATATGTTAAGCCGCCAAATCCACATCATACTTCCTAGTACTTACATTCACATGAATAAGACCGCACGTTCCAAAGTTAACTTTGAAAATTTCAGTTCTCGGCTGAGAGTCGTTGGGCAACGAAACCACCCTTCGACACCTCTCATCCTTCGAGTGGCCTTTCACGTACAGCACTCCGTTGAAACCCTGCTCTTCAATGTGGATCTCCACTTGGACTCCGTCAGACAAACAACTGACCAACATTTCCGGTCGCGGGAAGTCAGTCCTGCTCGTTGGCGGAGGGGCTGCAAAGAGAAGCAATTTCAATATTAACGTAAAGTAGAAGGTACCAGAATTTTTGTTATCCACAAAATGAACTTACTGCAAGATCCATTTGGCTGAGGGTTGTAACCAGATACGCACTGGCACACTGCAACATGTCTAGTCGCGTTGCAGAGAGCATTCGTCTGGCAGAGTTTCTCGTCGCAAGGGCTCTCACATTTCTTCGTGTCCTGTTTGCAGTACAAATGGTCGTGACAGTCCGAATCGACTTCGCACTCTCGGATATCCGGTTTGCAGAAGCCGTTGACGTCCATGGTGTAACCGTGGTCCGTCGGACACTTGCAGTTGCCCCTTTCATCAATGATGAGCCCCTTTTCGAGGTCGCAGACGCAATAGCCGCGTTCGTCGATCTTGTAGCCCAATTCCGGCAAGCACCGAACACACTCGTCGTTGTGGTTCAGGGCCGTACCAGGAGGGCAGACGCAGTTGCCACTTTCGTCTCTGACGAATCCTTTATCAGGTGGGCATTCATTGACTGGAAAACATAAGTTGATTGTGTAATACACGTAGTAAAATTGTGAAGCTAATAGACATCAAATTGGGGATGCTGTGGCGACTATAGTCGGCGTGTTGTAACTTCGGTGATGACCTTACCCTCTCCAAACCTCCCTAAGCATGCCCCACTCCGGTTTTCAGGTGAGCCACCTGTGCACGAGAAAATTCCCTTTCCACGTCATTCCAGCCTTCATTTCGTCTTGTGATTAATCACCTACCGGTAGGTAATTACCTACCGCTCACCAGTCCTCACTTACACGCATTCTCTTTTTTTTTTTTTTAATCGTTTGTACAAACGCAAATTGTCTTCTTGGTTTAGATCTCGGCTTTTCAACGGAGTTACTCGATTATATAATTAGGTGTAACAAGTTGTGATGGATTCGACGACGAGTTCAATTCACGAAACCCAGTCGCTTATCAGACGTGGGAAACCCCTCAAAGCGCAAGCTCGCAGCTTGGTTTTCCGACTGTGGACGTTCTTCCAAAAAGAAAAGGAACAACAGGGTCCTTTCATAAACGTCAACAAAGCGATGGAAAGACTTTGCGACGCCATTTCGTTGGCATCGTTACCCTCATGCAGATTTCAAAATTTGTATTGCAGGTGCGTCAAATAAATTCTGGACTGTTTCGCATCGATTTACATTAGACTACACCCCAAACGTTAATATTTTTAAAAAAAGGCCTCATTGAATTTACGAAACATAAATTTCAACTTCGGGGAGTTTTTACAATAATTGTAAAAACATCCCAATGCAATTTTTATTATAGAAACGAGATTTTACATATTTGCATATTCAGTTTTTAGGCTCTGAATGCTCATAGGAGTCCGTTTTGAGCTGTTTGCAAAGAAAAAAGACGTAAATCATATTTTCGTGAGAGTTAAGGCGAAGGGACTATCGATTATCATTCGCAATGTAACCCCCCCCCCCCCCCACTATAATTGCAATGATTGTAATAATTTATTTATCCAGTAACATTAAAAATACGGGTTTTCGGCGCCTGTGGTCCTCACAAGACAACAAAATTTGTTGTCTTGTATTTAATACTCATCATCCTTGGTAAAAACGTAAACTTTAATTTTCATTTTGACAAAAAAAAAAAATCACCCTTGAAAAGAATATATCGGAATAGAAAGAATAATATTCTTATCTAATAATATTATATCTAATAATATAGAATAATATTATATCGAAGAATATATTGGCCTTAATAAACGAATAAATGAATGCATAAACGGGCTCGAATTTCAGCATATCGATCTCGTCTCTAATTATTACATTGGGTTGGTTAACCGGCCGTTTCTTGTCGAAGTCCCACGAGAATGAGGGAATTTTCCCTCCTACTGGGCAGCAGTGGGCCACGTAAGGTGGAAAGGGTAGAACCGCAGGCGTCCAGTGGGCGGGGCCAATTTTGTATACCAACACCTAAGTTACAACACGCCGACTATAGGAGGGCTCAGGAAGTGCTTCGGGGCTGATCAGCGAGGGAGAGGGCCGTTTTGGAGGATTTGCCTGACGGTGCGGGGAGGATTGGAGTAAGTAGGTCTGGAAGCCCGTCCAAAAGCAGCACCGGGGACGACAGCTGGGCAACTGCTCCCAGTAGTGGGGTAGGGCGATGGGAGGGGGGGGGGGGGGGTGCGACTGGAACGCTGCGAAATAAATCACTTACTCTTGATGCATTCGACTGCAGCGTTGCCGTAGTATCCTGGCAAGCAAACACAAGCCATGGTACGCACGGGGTGAGTGTCGAACACTTGGCAGTCAGTGGTGTTGGCACCACACGGATTGCTAACACAGGGATTGACACATTCCTTATTGATGCAAGCGGTTTGCGATTGGCAGTCTGAATCACTCTGACAGGCTGAATCCACTGGAAAACATCACATTCAAATCACAACATTAGGTGGGTGTTCCGCAGTCCAATCCAAAGCGGGAATTACAGAGAGACGACTCCTCTGCAGGTAGTCATAGTGACTACGGGTGTTCTTCAATAACTAGCACGCGGTTGGCTTCGATCGTAAAACCCCTCAATCAGAGGAATTTGTTCGTTCAATGTTTAGTGTTATAATCCGAGTGTAAGGCCCGTGTCGAGCGCCATCTTGATTTGACAGTGAACAATGAAGCTACGAGTTGGAATAGGAGCTGCAGGTATTTGGTGCTCAACTGCTTCACGTCGCTCTGGGCTTTTAGATTTAGAACACCGGCAAACATCGTCTCTTTCCCTAATTCCCGGATGAACACAAAAAAAATTGAATAATTTCTACAATTTCGTAAATTTACCTTTTTGGCAGCCTCTCTCAAGGTCTCCAATGTACCCCGGTGGACATTTACAGTCGGCAAAGTGATTAAACACAGTGCATTCCGCGGAGTTCTTGCAAGGGTTATGTTCGTTACAGGGCGACTCGCACTTGGTGTTGATACAAGCCTTGTCCGAAGGGCAGTCGCTGTTGGACTCACATTCTATATAAACACAACCCACTTGGGGGTTTCCTGTCATTCCCGGCGGGCAGCTGCAGGTGGCATGATGGTTGACCCCGTAACAGACGGCTTCCGTCCCGCAGGAGGTGCCATCTGGCGAGCAGGCTGGCACACACTGCCTGTTGAGGCAAGCTTCTTGACTGGAACAGTCACTGTCGGAGCGGCATCCAACTGCAAAGAAAAAGGGACATTAAACAATTATACCAACGTTTAGAATATGGTTTAGAGATGGGTATCAATATCCCGAAAAGCGATATTATGCCAATGATATCAATATTTTTTATTCGATACAGCTCGACCGAAACTATCGGGATAGGTTCACACCTGAATATCAATTCAACAGTTCCAAGTTACCCTGGGCTGTAGATGAGTAGATATAAATACTCGAAACCGGTCCCCACGCTACAATTATTTATTTAAATAAACAATTTAGTACTCCGCAGAGGAGTCGTTTTCTCTCCCTAACCACCTCATAACGATATTGCCCCATTTATATTATTCTGCAGTCCTTGCTGTCGGCGATACCAACTTGGAATCAATTTCGAAACTACAAAGGTCAATCAAGAGACTTCACAGCTGGACTTTAAAGTGGAGGATCCAAATGAATGAGGCAAAACCGGTACATGTCGACTTCACAAACCGTAGGTGTGAGTACATACCCGTTCACCTCAACAACAAAGTCATACCGCACGCAAACGAAGCCAAGTATCTGGGCATGACCCTCGATGCTAAGCTTCGGTGGAAAGCACATGTCAAAAAAAAGAAGATGGAACTAACCACCAAATTTCGGAAGATGTATTGGCTAATGGGGCGACGGTCATCCTTGTCAATCCCCAACAAGCTAACACTATACAATCAGGTCCTTAAGCCAGTCTGGGCCTATGGTGCACAATTGTGGGGCTGCACCGCTCCGAGCAATCGCTTGATCATTCAGCGATTTCAAAATAACGTGCTACGAGCATGCGTAAATGCGTACCGTTACACCAGGAACGAGAGACTACACCGGGAACTTAAAATTCCTACTGTCGAAGAAGTCATCAAAAAACAAGCATTAGCCCATCAGCAGAGGCTTCGGGGACACATCAACAGCGAGGTTGTCCAGCTCCTCGACGTTGAAGGCCTGCTCAGAAGACTGAAAAGAACAAAACCTCATGACCTGTGGGAGTGGGGTGCCCTGTGAACTAATTATCAGCTCAGTGAGTAATTACTAGTGCGTCAGTTGCACAAAACAACAAGTCGCATAGAAGCAGTGTTATGTGTCATCGCTTCTGGCAAGTCATTTAGTATACATCAATTGTAAATTGCTGATAAGTTTGCTTACTTGGTGCAATAAAAGTTTCAAAAAAAAAATTATATTATTGGAAGGAAGTTGGTTTAAACATTCCCGATATAAATGATGGTAATTATTTTTGAATAATTTAAATAAAATTCTCTACTATAATAATTATTGGAGCAGCACAACAAAAAATTATCATCACGTCATCTTATGAGCATAGTATGAGAAAAGTCTGAAAACACCGAAAAGTTAGCTCAAAGTGGTCCAAAAAAGTATTCAAAATGTTCCAAAAAATAGGAACACGGCCGATTTTAAAGAAAGTTGGGAAGGTGAGAACGAGGGGGGAGTCTGAAGGGTGCTTAGGGGGGGGGGGGGAGAGATGAACATGTGAACTCGGGACTTAGGCGAGATCGATTGTGCGTGGGGGAGGGGGTATTTGAGGGCGGCCTTGAGGAGGAGGGGAGAGCGATGAGGTAAACTCACCCCCCCCCCCCCCACATAAAGGATGCGGTTTTTTAATGACCTTCGAGCTCCCCAGGTTTTTTATTTCTTACCTGGGGAACTCGAAAGGGGACTTTGTAAGTACCCTCCCGCTGAGGAAAAAACATGTAAGTACCCTCCCGTGACTTCTCCTCCCGATGTAAGTACCCTCCCGTGACTTCTCCTCCCGATGTAAGTACCCTCCCGTGACTTCTCCTCCCGATGTAAGTATCCTCCCGATGGCCTGGATTCAAGAATGAAAGTATCCTCCCAGGGTTGTAATAAAAACAAGGTTGGTACCATTGCACGGCGTTAAATTTCTTCCCCTCTTTTCCCCCCAAATTTAGTCATATCGTAAGGTCAATCAATCGACCTAGTCTCGGGTAAATGCTTAATAAATACAAATCAGGCAATAAAACGGTCATTTTTTTTTTTTTTTTTAGATTTTCGACAATACTACTACAGTACTTGTGGGACATTATTTTCAGAAATGAATATAATGACAGGTCCCCTCTTTCAAATTTAGTAATGGTGCGTACTACCCACAAAATTTGTGGGTAGTACGATTTAATCTTTCTTTTTTGTCCGACTTTCACGGAGATCGTGGAATTCATTTGGCGAATTTATCTTGACGTAAATCTCACTTTGAATTGATATTAGTTCGTCCGTAAATTGAAAGATGTTAGGATGAGGGGTACTGAAATTTGAGTTGATATCGCGGGGCCAAGGTCGGGAGGGCACTTACCATTTGCCGGTCCCCACATGGGAGGGTAGTTACACAGGCCGCCACCGGATTTTCTCGCGCGGGAGGGCACTTACATTGTGCCCTCGAAAGTCATAAAAAAACCGCATAATTTCAACAATCATTTTTAACCAACATTCATTTTTAAACAACAATAAAGGGGTTCTCTGAAGGGGAGACTAAATAAAAGGGGATCTAGAGAGGAGAAAATGAGCGAGCTCTCAAAGTTTCCCAAAAAGGAGGAAAAATAGATTTCACCTTCCAAATGAAGGCTTTCACTGTCATCCTGAATATCTTTTGGGGGAAACTATACTAGGTACCTAGAATAAATATGACTTATAGAATCGATACCTATCTGATATATCTCACTTTTTTGAGATGTAAGAAAAGAATGGCGAAATACTGATAACATAACTTCACTATCTCAAACGAGATTGGGAACTGTTAGATGGTGCAGAGGTGCTGATCCAAGAGAACGGATAAATAATTAATAGTACTTTGTAAATCTGAGACAGTAGAATAGAATAGAATAGAATATTTTTTTATTTAATAGTTAGAAGTTTTTACTGGGTTGAGTTCAATAAGGCCAAACTGCTTCTAACTCCGTTTACTCATTTCCCGACGTTTCAAAAACATGGTAGCTTTCATCATCAGGGGGGGACAGTGAAATCATTCTCAAATACGTGTGTATTGTCGTCAGAAGGAGCATTTCGTCAGCACATCAATATCGCAGAAAAATAGATGGACCGAGTCCAGTATAGTTATTAATTTTACGAATAAGTTTTGCATCTAAGGATACGCAGTCAGACAAGACATTTATGACTAGAATATGGGTTTCAAGAGGTCTGACTAGAGTTACTACTTTGGCTACATTATAGGAACGGGCACTTAATATCATATTAAAATAACTTTTCAATTTCAAAGCAAATTGCACGTTGCGCATCCGAAAATCTAATTCAACAGGTTAGGACGATCCGCATTTTTTTATTTGCAAAAGCCAAATGGCAGTACAAAAGTCGAGCGCAAAAGTACTTCACAATAAAATAATACTTTTAGATACAGTTTAGGGTTGGTAATCATGTTTGCTTTAGAGGACTGAAGATGAGCGCGTACGCTCGAAACCGGTCTCCAACTGATGTATTTCATCTAAATACAGAAAGGAAGAAGCAGAGAGGTCACTTTCAATGCCCATCCGTTCTGACTGATAACATAATGCGGATGAATTTTGGATGATATTTTTCACATTATCAATAGTTTCCCATTGCGACCACATATTGCTGTTGAATACCCATCCCTACCATGGTGGCAATTAGACTTACTTTTGACACATCCTATGTTAGGATTTCCATCGTAGCCAGGCATACAAGAGCAGATCGGTTTGTGGTCTTTGGTTCTGCATTCCGAGTGAGGGCCGCAGTTGCATGGGTCGGTACAGATGGCGTTGACGCAAGCACGGTCCGATTTGCAATATGAGTCTTCAATACACTGCACTGAGATCACAGGTGGAGTTGGCTTGCAAGTTCCACTACCGCTGGACACCCATCCTGGTGGACACTCGCAGATCATCGTTCGTACAGGTAGAGTAGACACCGCTTGACATACCGCAGGTCTCTGACAAGGCTCGAGTTCGGTACACGGGTTTTTGCACACGCCGTTGAAGCAAGCCAGAGGAGAAGCACAATCTCCATCGGTGGTACAGTCAGGTTGGATCTTAGTCCTGCATGATGTGTAAGGGTTGCCTTCAAGCCCCGGTGGGCATCTACAAAGTGCCAAATGGTTCTGCACCAGACATTCAGCTTGAGGAGCGCAAGGATGTTCGTAGACGCATGGGTCAATACATTTAGCGTTTACACACGCCCTGCTCGAATGGCAGTCCGAATTTGATCTACAATCAATCACAATACACATCTCGTAAGGGTTCCCTTGATAACCACTTAAGCATCGACACTCCGCTCGGCTTCCGATAGCAAAACATTCAGCATTGCGACCACACGGGTCATTCACTACGCAAGGATTGATGCAATGCCCATTGATACAGGCTTTTCCCGATGAACATTCCGACTCTGAACGGCACCCCACTGCAAAAACACAAAACATTACAAAACGACTGAAAATCAGCATTTCAGTATAAATAACAAAAAGTAAAAAGAAAAAAAAATTACCAGGCCTGCAGCCGATGTTTGGATTTCCATCGTAGCCGGGCAAACAAGAACATACTGGCCTGTGATTGCTAAGTTGACATTCAGTGTTCGGACCGCAGTTACACGGATTGCGGCACATTCTGTTGATGCAGGTTTCATTGAAATTACACTCCGAGTCAGAAGAGCATCCAGGTGGAGTTGGAATAACAACTGAAAAGCACAAATGATTTAATGGCGTATTTTGTGGAGGTTGACAGCAGTAAACAGATTATAGTATAATATACTATATTATATTATAACGCTGCAAATTTTACACAAGGGTTTATTATTCGTTGGTATAAGTGTGCCAAAATTAAAGTTCAATCAATAAGAAAGTATTTTTATTTACTTATTTGTTTTTTAATTTTGATTGTAATCAATAAAAAAATATTCCTTTGTTCAAAATTTTTTAAAAATTTTTTAAAAATTTTTTTTAATCAATATTTTTAATGTTAATAAAAAATCATTTTAAACAGTTTTTAATATTAATCAATAAAATATCATTTTTATTTAGATTAATTTTTTTCAATTTTAATTTTAAAAATAAAATTCTCTGAGTAGTTAGTAACACGGAGATTAGGTCGAATCGATGTCATAAACGCGCCAGGCCGCTCGTACTTTCTCTCGAGCTATGAGCTATGAGCATGAAAATGTCAAAAATTGTTCCCATGGAAATATCACTATCATAACAACACCTAACTGGTTTATAGGTTGCGTGGCGGTTTAAATTTTCCGTAACAGAATTTCCGGTTGACTCGTCGACTAAGGCTAGTTTCACACTTGTACGGTTTCATTCGGCAAGTTTCAATTTCGATTTGGTTTCGGTTGCGACCTGATAAATGTGGAGCGAGAAAACGGCGCGAAAACGGCGCTTGTAGGAGCCTGGTCGAAACCGCATAGCACCGAACGCCCCCTCGACACGAATCGGTTTCATCCGGTTCGTAATCGGTACCACTTCGGGTCCAGGGTTCACTACTTAGATGGAGCCTACACATTTGTGCGATCAGGTTCCTATTCGGCGGCAGTATTTCAGCTCAACTCAACTCAACTCAACTCAACATTTTATTTGTCCAAAAACACAATGATTTATAGACAATAGTCAGCGTAACACAAGATAAAAAACATTATAGCAACAGTAAAAAATCAACAGTTAATAGGGAACCACATTTTTAAAAAACCCCGATAAATTATTTCAACTATATAGGTAACCAATAGGTAGGAACCCATTGACAACATCAGATAAAAATTCCTCGAAATTATAGGGAGCAAGATTTAGAAGGTATCTCTTTAACCGAGACCCAAGTAGATCGACCGGAGCACCTCGTGCGTCAAATGGAAGAGCATTATAAAATTTTATGCCCCACCATGAGGTTCCGCTGCGTGTTTTTGTTAGCCGGAGATATGGAAGAATGAGGTTATGCCTATTTCGGGTAGGATAACCATGATCCGGTGCTCGGAACTTATCCAAATTTCTTCTCATATGGCATACGCATTCAAATATGAATGCGGCGGGGATAGTTAAAATTCCGAGGTCTTTGTAGGCTTGTCTACAATCTTCCCGGTATCCCAAACCCGCCACAACTCGCACGGCTTTTCTTTGGCAGGCGAAGATTTTAGAGGAGGCAGGTGAGTGTCCCCAGCAGATGATGGCATATACAGCCCGTGACTGGAAACAAGCATGGAAGGCAGCCAAAACGGCACGCCTCGAGAGACGCTCATTCAGGCGCCTCAGAAGAAATGTGTAACCGTTCAGGGCTGACTCCAGCCTGGAACAATGGGCCGTCCAACTTAGTTTGGGGTCAAGCATCACCCCCAGGAATCTAACTTCCTCCAGGTTATTGCTGACACTGGACAGATCTCTCAACCCAAACCTCATAATGTTGGTCTTATCAGCGTTCATCGACAGCTTGTTCATTGCGAACCAGTCGGAGACCACCTGAAGCGCTGAAAGTTCGGAAACGTGGAGTGAGGCGAGAGTAGGACCTTTTATGATCACAGAAGTATCATCCGCAAACAGCAATGTTTGTGAATCAGTGCATTGGGGCAGGTCATTTATAAAAATCAGGAATAATATAGGCCCCAGAACGGAACCCTGTGGTACCCCATACTCCACAGGCAAGAAACAAGATAATTTATCATTATGGAGGACTGCCTGGGATCTACCCGAAAGGTAGCTGGAAACCATGGAGCGGGCACTGTCGGAGAAATTATATTTAAGGAGTTTATTAACGAGAAGCGAGTGGGAGATACAATCGAAGCATTTTGCGACGTCAATAAATGTGGCAGAAGAATATTCTCCGTCTTCAAATGCTCGTGCCACGAAGTCGGTTAGTTTTTCTATGGCGTCTTTTGTAGACCTGCCATGACGAAAACCAAATTGATCTTTACTGAATAGGTCATTAGTTTCAAAATATACATTAATATCGAATTTAAGCGACTTTTCAAAGACTTTTGATAAAACAGGGAGCTTAGAGATCGGTCTGTGATTGGACAACACATCCCGTTTACCCTTTTTGAAAAATGGGATGACCTCTGCAACTTTGAGAACTGAGGGAAAGATCCCCGCTTCAATAGAGGAGTTTATGAGGTGAGTAAGTGGAAACAGTAAAGCCAGTGCCCCCTGCTTCAACATACTCGAGAAATCCCATAAACATCTGGCCAATTTGACTTTTTCAAGCTAGAAATGATTTTCAATACGTTCTGTGGCTAATAGAAGAAAATTTAAAAGACGGGACAGTTTCCGGGGTTACAAAAAGTAAAGGATCCGCATTGCTGGTTTGGAGGTTACTCACAATATCAGCTGGGACATTAACAAAAAATCTATTAAATTCCTCAGCCGTGATTAAATTTGATGCAGCCATTGATCCTTTTACGGTTTTACGGTTTTCGTTTATTTCATCCCACATTGCTTTAACTGGATTTGCAGATGAAAAAATCCGTTTTTCACTATCATTTTCCTTGGCCCGTTTGATTTTCAACTTATAAGCGGATCTCAACCTCAAATAATTCGTTTTTAAAGTAAGACTCTCGGTATTTTTCCATTTGATATACGAGGCTGCCAGTCGTTCACGTTCATCGCGTAATTCTTTGGTAAACCAATTTTTTGAACTAGTCTTATTGTTTTTAGTGCGTCTAATAGTTTTATACGGGAACGTGTTACAGGCTATGTTGGAAATTCGCTCCCCAAATAGAGCCCAACGGGCATCAATCTCGATTAAGGGGTTATAAGCAAAGTTCCAATCGGCCATGAATAGATTATGCTCAAAAACTTCAAGTTTTTCGTTTGTAATAGAACGAAACGTAATTTCTTGATTAGAGGATGAGTCGTAATGTGAGTCAAAGAAGTAGGAGCCAAAGAGGGCTCTATGGTCTGAAAAGAAGACATCCTCTACTACAAGATTTGATGACTGAGCAGGTAAATAATTTATGAAGACGTTGTCAATGCATCTCCGCAACCTAGTGGGAGCAACATTTTGGGGGAAAAAATTAAAACTGGCAAATACACCAGTCAATGAGTTGAATTTGGAAGTATCCTCAAGAGCGCAAACATTAAAATCACCCATGAACAAAACCCTCTCACCTTTGTAAACCAATCTCAAAACATAGTTTAATATGGAAAGACAATTATCAAAACTTCCGCTTGGTGAGTGGTAGATTGATATTACAGTGAAATTTAGATGTTCTAATCTTACCGCACTAATTTCACAGTCTCTAGAAGTGGAAAGAAGATTTAAGTGATCTAGGGTCGTAAATTTAACGTTTCCCTTTACAAATAATAGTGACCCACCATGTTCATGTGCAGGCTTGCAGAAGGCTGGGCCTACATAATAGTTCTCAAGGTACACAAATCCTATTTCTGATGACTCGATCCAATGTTCATTTATACTGATAACATCGAAATCATTATTAAGGGATTTAATGTAACAATCGAGGAAATTCAATTTGTTACGTAAGGAGCAAATATTTAAATGCAAAAACGAAAATTTGGTACTGGATGCCGTCTGTACACTGGGTATAATCCTTGGATCCTTACATATGCGACCTTGAGAGTTTGTACGGCTTGAAGTATGAACATTTACGGGAGGATAGCGTGAAAGACCGTAATTTTTTAACAGAAAATCAGGACAATGATCCAACAAACATTTCAACTCACCTGATGAGCAGCAGGTGTACGAGATTACAGGAGGCTTAATGAAATAATTCTTAGTTGAAGGGTGTATAATTAATGTGTCCCCTAGAGGATCCTCTTGTAGCAAATTTTGTTTAACTAGGCTCGACTCATATTGAGGGTGTACTTCCGCAATGAATTGGCGTCATAGTGATATGTCCCTTTCAATCCCAACTAAGGGAATCGATGTGTTCAGGGTTTTAGAGGAGAGGATACTTCTAACAATTTTTTTGCTAAGGGTTATTCTGAACTTGGCCGTGTAAATGGGATCAATTTTCTTTGAAGAGATTGAACTACAATCGATATTTTCCAGTTCGATAACCTCTACCGATTTGAATTTATTTGACAAGGAGGACAACAATTTATTTAACCGATGAATTTCCAGATTTACACACGATAGAGGTGACAAGAGATAATTATAAGGGGCCTTCAAAATTATTAATTTGGTACTAGTTAGTTTCATACAGAATTTTAGGAGCTCGTGCTTAAATGATTTTAGCTCATTATAGGCTACGTCAACGAACCCCGCTGATAGAACAAGGAAATCTGGTTTAATGTTAAAATGGTCCCAGGTCTTAAGTATTGTCGGTAACAATGCGTCCGACATTCTAAAAGATTCACTTGTGTATGTACCTGGAAGAATGACTGAAAGCTCTTCTCTCAATCCACACAACAGTGAGTCGCCAAGGAAGACAACATTCGGGTCTCTTCTTGCTTGCGAAATGCGAGTTCTTGTTTTGGCCGCAGCTGAAGGCGTCCTAGGATGTATTTTTTCGAGACTCCCCATAGATTTTGTGATGCCAGCAACATTATTAGTGATGTTTGAAAGGACAGACTCCATTAATCGGCATTTGGTATTTAAGGCTTCCACTATGTTAGCATGCACAGCTAGGTTGTTTGTGAGCGCGTTATTTGCCCCCGAAAGCAACTCCCGGGACAGAGTCTCTGTTGCATTCGTAACCTTTTCGCCTCAGCATTATAATAAATAAATTCCATCCATGGCGGATATTAACTACTTGTGTAAATCTAAGACAAACCTGATAAGAACCGAACAAGTGTGAAAACACTTGAAAGGTTTCAGGCGGTGACCGAAAACGAATCGAATCTGTGCCGAACCGAATGAAACCGTACAAGTGTGAAACTAGCCTAAGACATTTTCAATGTCAAAATCATTTTAATTTAAATGATTAATTTTTAAAGGATTTAAGAGAATCTTTACTCTTATACAGTGTTTGGTCAGATGTGGGAACTCAAAAAATGGATTACGCGTTCAAAATTACTCGGAAAACAACTGCATATTAAATAATACTTATTTAATTATTATTATTTAATATTAAGTATTATTAAGACTTAGGTCTTAATATGCTGTTGTTTTCCGAGTAATTCAAATTTTGACCTCTTAGGGATCCTTCAAAAATCCATTTGTTGCCTTATGATCCACACGATGAAATCGGATTGTTCTGGGGCCCCCAAAAATGGATTCTACGTTCAAAAATACTTCGAAAACGACAACTAAGTCGAACCCATAGCCGAAAACTTTTAAAAACCTTCTCGTAGCCCGACAAAGCCCCACGGGTTTGGGCGATCGGGCTGAAAACCTTGCGGGCACAACTAGATGGTAAACCGAGTATTTTGTCGAAATTTCAGATTAAAAAAAAAAAAAAAATCCTACAGCCCAAAACGGCCCGGACGGCGGACGGACAATTCGTTTGTGGAATTTAGACATCTTGAAACACGATATGTCAAATTTTGAGGTCGATTAGAATTTTCGAACTCCGTCGCGATTACATTCCAAAAATATTAAACCAAAATGGTACCTACCTGGTTTGCATTCTCCTTCGTCATTGGGCGCCCATCCCGTCGGGCAGGTGCAGACCATCGTGCGAACAGGAACTGTGTCAGAAACTGAGCACATGGCAGTCGAACTGCACGGTGTCAGTTCTGTGCACGGGTTCTTACAGGCGTTCTTGATGCATGCCTGACGACTCGGGCAGTCCACATCGTGTTCGCACTCTGGTGTTACTCCAGGTTGAGGTGGAGGCGGCTTGTAGCAGAAGGACATCGGGTTGCCCAAAGGTGTGTCCTCTGGACATCTACATCCCGCTTGGTGATTCCTCACGAAACAAATGGCGTTTGAAGCGCACGGCGGGTTGACGGCGTCCGAACACGGGTTGACGCACCGGCGGTCCAGGCAGTTCCGGTCTGACGGACAATCCGCGTCGACGTTGCACTCGACATGATCACATCTTATATTCGGGTTGCCCTGGTAACCGGGATAGCACCTGCACATTGCTCGATGGTTGGCACCAAAACATTCTGCGTTGGCGCCACACGGATCACCAAGTATGCACGGGTTAATACAATCTCCATTGTAGCATGTCATGTCCGAATTGCACTGACTGTCTGATTCACAACCTCCTGAAAATACAGACCGTTAGTAAATTGTTTTTAGAAGTAAAATAATTGTAATTCAATTAAAAGAACAACTGTCAACTTCTTACGTGGTTTACACCCAATCTGAGGGTTTCCAGTGTAACCAGGCTTACAGAAGCACATTGGGTAATGGCTCTGAACTCTGCATTCTGCGTTCGGACCGCAGTTGCAAGGACTGGTGCAGCGTTGGTTAACACAAGCAGTCTCAGGCGGACATTCCGAGTTAGACTCGCATCCCACTGTCACGTCGGAAGCTGTAAATGAATCATATTCAAGTAATTTGTAACCACACTAAAATTTAGCCTCAAAGACGTTCAGATTTAATCTGAACGTCTTTGAGGCTGACGACATAGCCTTTTTCACGCATACACAGTAACAGGGACGATTCCTACCAATTCGGACTACGAAATGCGTGCAAACGGGCCCATTTGCGCCCAACATCATTATTTCAAACCAACAATTTTCGCAATGGGCTCATGTTATTTGTATCATCGTTGATCATGTTCTGATCCGGAGGGCACTCAGACTTTCACCTTTCTCTCGTACCAAATTTGAACGAATGAATTTGGGAGGGTTTTGAACGGGATTAAGACGAGATTAAAATTTAAATAAATCAAAGACATAGCAACCAGTCCGGGTCGAACTCAAGTGGGGGGGGGGGGGGGGGGGGGTTGCAGCGGATGAAGAGCCAAGCCTGTTGGTGTTGGAATTCCAGTTTTCAGGTTGACACGGTCCTCTTACAGAGTGGCACAGCAGTACCAGACTTTTGAAAGGGAGAGTGTGGCTCAATGGAGGGGGTCAGGAGGTTAACGACCCTCCTATTGCGTACAGAATAATGGAGCTCCAGCCTGAGGAGGAGAAAGAGGATGCTCATCTTTATGCTAGGCGTAATCAGTTGCTCCAAAAGTGGTTAAAAAATTGGGCTGGAGCAGTTGAAAGGATCTTGGGGTGGGCCGAGAGGTTTCAGAAGGCGACGCGGCTGCCTCCTCACCCCCTCGCTACTACCCCCTAAAAATTTCTTTGAGAAAACAAAAAACACTACACAACATGGGAAAACGAGTTGTACGGTCTGAGACCAGGTGGATATGGTCGGGGGTTGGCTGGCCCCTTAGTTGAGGACAGAAAGATGAAGTTTCAATTACGAGGTGGCCAGAACATCGCATACTTGCATTTGAGGGGTTTAGAGCAAAGTAATGCGTCAAGGGTGCCTTCAACACTCCTAAGGGTGGTATAATGTCTTCGCAAATCACAACTTTGAGTTGGCGTATAAACTTACAGGGTATCATAATTAAGATGACTATGCTATAATAAACTTCCTTAATGCCTCGACATTTAAAGTTTTATTCCATGTCGATAAGTTCAAAATTGACGATTGGAGAACAATAATAGTTGAATTAATTCCAAATGTGTGCAACCCTGCTGCGCAAAGGGATGTTCATTGATAGTGCGGAGCCTGGTATTCTACACCAACGCCAACTAGATGTTCCACACTTCTGATAGAAGACTTATTTTCGATAAATTCTAGGATTTTTGGATGCTGGGCGTCTTGGGTGGACCAGTGACAGGCAGGATTGGATTGGGCACAAAAGGGTAAACGAAGGTGTGTTACACAAATGACCGAGCAAAGTGGGGCTCTATGTCCTCTTAAATATAGTTCCTCATAATTATGAGTTATGCTTACGTGGTACACATCGGGTGTAAGGGTCTCCGGTGTATCCTGGCGGGCATCGGCAGATGGGTTTGTGATCGTTGGCGAGACAGAACGAGTCTGAAGCACAAGGCGATGCAATGACGCAAGGGTTGACGCAACGCTGATTCTGACAACTTCTGTCCCCATTGCAATGGTCGTCGTTCGTACACTCTGGCGGAGGTGGAGGTGGTGGTTGGTCTGAAGGATAATGAACAGTGAATTTAGTCGGTTTCTCAATGAAAGAAAATCAGCTTTTATAAATAAAACTTGGTTTACCGTAAGAACACTCTATATGAGCATTGCCGACGAAGCCGGGAGGGCAAGAACACTGTGCCTGATGTCCCACGGACAAACATTGGGCGTTTAGGCCGCAAGGGTCGATCCGGCAAGCTTCCTCGCACAGTCCCCTGACGCACCTCATCGGGTCCCCACAATCACTGTCGGCTTTACATCCTGGTCCACTGCCTGGCTGAGCGTCTTTGCTAATCAGCGTGCAATGGCCGTCCGCAGCGGCGATGGTATCCGGCGGACACTGGCAGATCACTGTTCGCAATGGAAGGGAGTCCTGAACTCGACATTCCTGGTCGGGAGCGCAAACGGCAGGCAGCGTACAAGGATTTTCACATTTCTTGTTGATGCAAGCTAACCGTGAGCCACACTCAGAATCTTGAGTGCATTCTGGCCCAGGAGGTAATGGCTGCCTGATGTCTGCAGAATAAACAGTGCAAGATTAGACAACCGTAATCAGACTATTGTGAAGTTGAAAAATGACAATTCTAATGGTATCAATGGTAACAAATTTACCATTGTAATGGTTATTTTGCATTGTAATTTACCATTGCACTCGCGGTAAGGATCTCCTTGAGTGTTCTCCTCGCAAGAACAGCTTGGTTGATGATCCCTCGCTGTACAAATTGCTCTCCTTCCGCAAGTGTCCTTTTCACAAACACGTCTACACACTCGGTTCAACCTGTCGCAAGCTTCGTGATCTGCGCAGTCTTCATTATATTGGCAGCCGACCGGTACGCAGGAAACCCTGGCGTCGCCCTGAGTTCCCTGAGGGCAGACGCACTGGGCCAAGTGTTGTTGCACTTGACATTCGGCTCCCCGACCACAGGTGAGAGTTGTACAAGGAGAGACGCAGTTTCCGGATATGCAGGCTTTATCGTACATGCAATCTGAGTCCACTCGGCATTCAGCTGAAAACAAAAAACCATCGGGCAAGTCAGTAAAAAGCTACAACGCGCTGAAATAACTACTTCAAATGCACTACTGACGTCTGTAACACGCTGTTTGAGGGTTGCCAGCCCATCCAAGCGGACAAGCGCAGGTTGGTCGATGGTTGAGTGTCGTACATTCAGCGCCTTTACCACAAGGATCGCTTACTCTGCACGGGTCTTGGCACCTCTTGTTGATGCAGGCCCTCAGTGATGGGCACTCAGAATCCACAGTACATTCAGGAGGTTCGTCAAGTTCTGAAATTTTATCATGAAACAAACAGTGGTTCTCAGTTCAAACAGTTAAACGAAAATGTGATCAAAGCACCACCACTTTCCCCAACAAACTACAACATACAATACACACTAAATTCACTCGGATTGGGCCAGAACTCACTTCTATAGCAGTTGGTATACGGATTTCCAATTAAACCAGCCGGACAGCGACACTCGGCCTTGTGGTTGATCGCGTCACACTCCGCATTCCTCGCGCATGGATTCGCAATTGAACAAGGGTTCACACATTGCCTATTCAAGCAGGTTTCTGTCACAGCACAATCTGAATTGCTAGAGCAACCCGGTTCCACCTCAGGTACTGTAAAATGACAAGCAACAAATTATGAACTGCACTTGGTAATGCCAATCGACGGACAAAAACCACTTATACAAAATATTCAAGTCGTCTAATGAGTGTTATTAAAACATTGTTAATCCGCTAGAAAAAATGGTTTTTGTCCGCTTTTGAGTCTGAAAGAGAACAAGAGTTTTACAAACAAATTTGAATGTCCACTCATTTGATAAGAAGGAACGAAACTGTTAGGTGTGTTGCTGTGAGAAAAAAAATTTCCAAAATACAGAATTAAATACAATGAGGATCATGGGATGTGGAAAGGGATTTTGATAATTAGATTGGACTGAGGTCGAAATTAGCTGCTCTACTACGTCTGGAAAAAAACAACAAACACAAATGAAAATAAAGAACAACAATAATGAGGTGGTATAGCTGAATTGTGCTTCTGTAACATCAGTTAGACATGTACGTATAAAACGCTTTAGCTGGTAGGAAAGGGGTTTACCAGGATCGCATCTAACGTCAGCATCACCGACGTAGTCCGGTAAGCACTGACAGGACATGGTGCGAAGTGGTAGCGTGTCAACTACAAGGCATTCGGCATTCTGACCACATGGTTGGGTTTCAAGACATGGGTTGCGGCAGTCACCACTGAAGCAAGCCTGCTTGCTGGGGCAGTCGGCATCTTGTTTGCAGGTGTAATCTGCTTGTACTTCTATAAAAAGGAGACACAGAAGTGAGCAGGATGGTGACTAGTTTATGCATTTGTACGATTAACATTTAATCGTATTTTAATCGTATTGTATTTAATACAAACCTTTGTTACAGACGACATGAGGGTTGCCTGTGTACCCTGGAGGGCATCTGCAGTTAGGAGCGTGTCCGGTGACGGTACAGAGAGCGCCAGGAGCGCAGTCGCATGGGTCTACACAGCGAGTATTGCGACAAGCCAAGTGCGATGGACACTCAGAGTCGCTGGTACACTGAGGCCTCTCACACGACACGTGTGGATCGCCGAGTGAGCCGGCAGGGCACATACAGCGGGCAACACTGCTCACCACGCGACACTCAGCGCCCAAGCCACACTGTGTGTACCGGCAAGGATCAACACAATTTTTATTGACGCAGGCCATCGTTGGATGACATTCCGAATCTGATCTGCACCCAACTGCAAAAAAGTAAGCAACGTTAGAGGGCCAGGATAATAAGAAAATACTGTCAAAAACACTTCGAAATACTTACTGTCAAAACAATGGGACAGCCCATTGCCAGTCAAGCCTTCCCGACAAACACACACAGGTCTGTGCATGAGCACCCTGCACTCGGCATTGTAGGCACACATGCTGGTCGAAGCAGCTTGACATGGATCTGCACACCTCTCATTAATGCATGCCTTGTCATTGGAACATTCGCTGTCAGACGTACACTCAGGTCGGGTTGGCGGATCTAAAATGATATCGAACAATGATTTCTAGCGTAGGCTCATTGCTTAGCGAAGACAGAAAAATAACGACATAATTACCATCGGGTATTGAACACTGTATCCTAGCATTGCCGGTGTAGCGCGGAGGGCATGAGCACACAGCCTGATGGTTGACCGCCTGGCAGATGGCGTTGATACCACAAGCATCACTACATGGGTCCCTGCACTTCTGACTGTAGCAAGCCCTGTCACGCGAGCAGTCTTGATTGATGACACACTCTGGATAGGTGCAAGTGGCCACACCGTTCAACACACGGCACTGACCATTCTGTCCGCACGGCGATGGATTGCACGGATCAGCAGGCGGGGCTACAAGTACGATAATGTGTTAGTTCAGAACCACTAGTCCAGTCAATGCGTATCAGAATGTTGAAAAAATACATGGTTGGATTTTGTATATATTTTTCCATGTTTTTGGGGTGCTGAATCCGAATGTGAAGAGTTCCAAGAAATATCTGTTATGCGTTTTGAGATATTCGCGAAAAACTCCAAAATTATTGCTCTTTTTTCAGTATTTTGCTTATTAATAAGCAAAATAGTTTTTACTCCAAAACTATGCGTCCTACGGCAAAAGTAGGATATCATAAAAGCGATAGAGCATTGAATTTCCTATAAAAATGCACTGGTCAAAACTAATTGTAGACCCAATAATTCATTATATGAACTATTATGGAAACGCACCAAAACGTACGAAAAACACCACGTTTTTCGGTACATTTTTGACAGTAGCTCAAAAACTATTGGTCCGATTTATTTATTTTTTTATTTTTTAATATTTTTTTATTATTATTATTTTTTTTTTTACGCAAAAGTTTATTAAATTTTCTGTCAAACCTGATATCCATCACGTAGGGACCTGCAGAACAAATGTGCGTTTTTTGTAACATTTGGGGCCTTTTTTCAGGTTTTTGCGTATAACTCCGAAACTATGCGTTCTGCGCCAAAAGTCGCTATTATCAAAGTGAGGGAGCATTAAATTACCTATAACATTCCATGGTCAGAATTGATTGTGGACCCAATAGCTCAGAGAACCGGAGCGATTTGAAGAAAGGGCGACTTTTCACACGTTTTTCGTAAAATCACCTTTTCGCACTTCAAACAGCTGTACCTTCGAAACGGCCGGGCCTATCGAGAAATGTTCCATAATGAAAGCTGTAGGACCGTTAATTTCTTATAGAATAGGCACCCAAAGTTTGTCGAAAAGTGCGTACTGTAAACAGCACGTTTCTCGGAATATTTTGGGCAGTAGCTCAGAAACTATTGGTCCGATTTAAAATTCAAATCAAAAAACAGATATTTGTTGGATCTCTTCAGATTCGGATTCAGCCCCCCCCCCCCTCCCCCCAACCACCACAAAAACATAGAATAAGTCCAAAAGATCCAACCATATTTTTTTCCACATCGCTATCATTTTCGCTACGGATTGACTGGACTATAGATAGTGCGAGGAAGCTACACGTATGAAAGTCCAATAAGCAGAATATTTGACGTTCTCATTGTCACTACCCTATTAATTTTGTAAAACCCAATTTAAACTATTGGAATGAGGTGTAGGTATCTGGCATAGTAAATTATATTTTATTATCCCACGTACTTGGTTTCATTTGGCACTCAACGAATGGATCTCCTCTGTAGTCCGGAGGGCAGGAGCAAATTGGGCTGTGATTAACGACGTGGCAAACGGCCATGTAGCCGCAAACATTCAGGCAAGGATCGACACATTTGTTGTTGACGCAGGCTTTGTTCCGTTGACAATCTGAACTGATGACGCACTCGGGTCTGCACCCACTGCTGCTGCTGGGACTGCCCTGGAAGCCGGCGAGGCACTCACAGTTGGCAACCCCTTGAACAGCGGTGCACCTGGTGTTCGGGCCGCACGGTGATGGACGGCATGGATCGGTCGGTGTTGGTGGTGCTGTAATCGACAAACGACGTCAATATCGACGAATGCTGCAAGAGAGAGTCGAAGGGGAAAAGTACTTACGAGGCGGTAGAGGACTGCAGGAGACAAACGCATTCCCCGAGTAGTCCTCAGGGCAGGAACAGCTTGGTATGTGATTGGAGACGGTGCAGATGGCTCCAAGTCCGCAGGTGCCGGGACACGGGTCGGCACACTTGTTCCTGATGCAGGCTTGTGACATGTGACAGTCCGAACTGACAACGCACTCAGGCCTGCAACCTTCGTACGGGTTACCCTGGTATTCACGTATGCACTCGCACACCGCATACGTCCCTTCGATTCTACAGATGGCATTCGGTCCACAGGGAGAAGGCACACATGGATTTGTCGGTTCTGGTGGTGTCGTAGGTTCAGCTGTAATGTCAAAAAATTCAAACCACATCTCATTAAAATACTCCTCGAACGTACACCAAAACTTGAACAGCAACAGTATAATCAGTTTTTTGTAACATGGCAAAGTTTAAGAGAATTTGAATCAAAACTGGCAATAGTACATCAATATACAGATCCATCTAGTGATTATTTAAAAAAACCCTTTTTTAAATAAGTAGGTACCTACTTAAATTAAATTTTTGGGTTTATTATTCTTGGAATAATACACTTATGTAATCGCGACGGAGGTCGACGACTACGATCCGATTGGAATCAAAATTGACATTATCCGTTTCAAGAGGTCTAGATTACAAAACCGAAATGTCCGTCCACCGTACACGCCGTTTTGGGCAGTAGGAGTTATTTTTTAAATCTGAAATTTTGACCGAATACTTGTTTTATCATCTAGCTGTGCCGGCAAGGTTTTCAGCCCGATCGCCCAAACCCGTGGAGCGCTATTATTTCTTATTTCTTATTATTTCTTTATTTCACGGGACAAGCCCAATTACATTCTATAAAATCAGTACGTCATTCTAACCAGGGGAAAAATAATTTAGAAAATGAATATAAAGTGAAAATATAAAAATGATAAAGGAAATTACAAAATAAAAAGAAGCTATATAAAGGGGGGGGAAAAGCGGAAAAAAACAGGGAAAACTGTCTCTATGTATAAATGATAGGGGACGAGGAAAGTTTTGATTTTAACGTGGCGAGGGAGGAGTGAAAAAAGTCGAAATCGGGGTTTACAGCCAGGAAGAGGTTCGCACTGCGAGGAATTCTGCGTAGGGGTCGGCTTCTCTGGTAGTTTGCAGGAGAAAAAGGGATGTAAAAAAGCACTTGCGAGCGGGTAGAGGTTCGCTGTGCAACAAGGCTGATCTTCGACAGAAGCGTAGGGCAGTCGATTTGATTATTCAATATCTTGAACAGCAACGTGAGATCGGCTGAGCCACGACGCCTCTCCAGGGACTCCAGGCAGCACCGCTCACGAATATAATCGTACTCAACATCGGCTGAGGGGATACCCAGCTTGAAAGCAACAAATCGTAAGAATTTGTTCTGGACTCGCTCAAGCCGGTACTTGTGCACAGCGTATGACGGGCACCAGACAGAAGATGCATACTCCAAGATTGGAAGAACCAGGGCTTTGTAGACCGTCACGATAGCAGGTATACTTGTGAATTCCCTTGTGTTCCTTTTCAGGAAACCAAGAGTACGCATAGCTCGGTTTGCAAGCCCCTCTATATGACGCGAAAAACACATCTGCTCGTCGAAAAGCACGCCCAGATCAACCATCTCACTCGACCTTCGTAGGGGAGCATCGCCGAGAATGTAGTCCAAAATGAATGGCTGGGCCTTGCGGTTAAAAGTAACCACCGAACATTTAGCGGGGTTAAGGTGAAGGTGATTTAGCGAGCACCACTCCTCCAACCGAAAGATCGCATGCTGAAGGGTCTCACAGTCAGACGGAGAACTTATCTGACAGAAAATCTTCAGGTCGTCGGCAAAGAGAAGACATCTGATGTGAGGTCCAAATATCTCAACGACACTGTTTATCATAAGGAGGAAGCATAGGGGACCCAAATGGCTACCCTGTGGAATACCCGATGAAGCAGCAAAAGGTGAAGACAGAGCGCCCTTCACACGAACGACGAGCTGGCGGCCACGTAGGTAGCTTTGCATCCATTCCAGAAAAGATCCATGAACGCCCAAGGAATTCAAAAGTGAGAGGAGATGAAGATGCTATGGGGCTAAAATGGAGCTATGGGAAGGGGTTTTTGAAGGGTTTTGGCTACGGGATCGCGTTGGGTGTCGTTTTCGAAGTATTTTTGGACGTAGAATCCATTTTGGTTTATTATTCTTGGAATAATACACCTATGTTTTCGCGACGGGGGTCGACGACTCCGATCGGGCTCAAAATTTGACATTATCCGTTTCAAAAGGTCTACATTCTAAATCCGAAATGTCCGTCCGCCGTACGCCGTCCGCCGTCCAGGCCGTTTTGGGCAGTAGGAATTTTTTTAAAAATCTGAAATTTCGACAAAATACTTGGTTTACCATCTAGTTGTGCCCGCAAGGTTTTCAGTCCGATCTCCCAAACCCGTGGGGCGCTATGGGGCTATAATGGGGCTACGGGAGGGGTTTTTTGAAGGCTTTTAGCTATGGGATCGAGTTAGGTGTCGTTTTCGAAGTATTTTTGGACGTAGAATCCATTTTTTGGGGTCCCGGAACGATCCGATTTCACTGGGGCGATGTTTAGGGCATTCGTGGGGCTAAAAATGGGATTTTTGAAGGATCCCAGGATGTTAAATATTTTTCGAGTAAAAAATAGAGAGTTTTTGAAAAAACACATTTTTGAACAAAAAATCAAAAAAAAAATTTTTTTTAGAAAAATCCAAAAAAAAATTTTTTTTAAATTTTTTCATTGACAGAATTAAATTTCTGCACAAGTAACGTATATCAAATCAAAGAATAATAAACCCTTGTGTAAAATTTGCAGCGTTTTTTAGGGGGTCCCGGAACGATCCGATTTCACCGTGGGAATCTATGGGGCTTTCATGGGGCTACAAATAGGATTTTTGAAGGATCCCAGGAGATCAAATATTGTCCGATTAAAAAACATTTTGAAAAAAAAGTTTGCAAAACAATTTTTTTTTTCAAAATTTTTTTACTGATTCACAATTAATTATCGCACAAGTAACCTATATCGAAGAATAATAAACCCTTGTGTAAAATTTGCAGCTTTGATATAAAATTAAATATGTTTTATTCAATAGCTACTAAGGGAATGACAAGCCTGGACGGGTCTTGAGACCTTTAGGCCAAATCAAGAAAAAAATGGTACCTATGTATACAAATCATGACTCTTCCATATTGTTAAAAAAAATTATTATTTTTAAATAATTAAATAATAATTGTCAGAAATTGTCTTCAACCTATTTCGGGAGTTGCACATAATACCTTTTAGCAAATGGCTGATTTTGATGTGCGGACAGCTAGTTCCCCTCTTTTAAATCGGAAGTGAAATGCGGACTAAGCTGGCTTATCGTCTAATCGTCTAATATCCCTCAGGACCTTCGACTTCCTGATTGTGACATGCGGACGGAAGTAGTGGAAACAGTTGTGATGGACTTCCAAGCTGACACTAACGTCAAACCCCGAAGATCGGAACAACAGTAGGGCACCGCTGGAGCGCGCTGAAAGAGGCCACTTTTCGCTATTTTCCATAACTAGTAAAACCCCAATTTCACTTAGGTACTTAAGCAAATTTGTTGGTACTATAAATTTATTGTTCACTTAGGTACTTAAGCAAATTTGTTGGTACTACAAATTTATTGTTATGTATGTACATCTAAATACTTGAGTAAGAGCGGTCCGCAGGTCAAAAAGTTAAGGGATAATCCTCTGTCCGCATTTCACATTCTTTTTGATTCGCTGTCCGCAGTTCACGATTTCCCTAGAAAATAACCCTATCAACAAACATCCCTTGACAACCAGATGAGTGATCGTCCCTGGCCTGTGATGTGAAATGGTTGAATGTTACCTGTTATGCACGTAAATAAATGATGGGTGATACATGGTAAAACCTGGTGCGTGCCTCGTATGCAACAGACACTGAAAGAGTCACGCATGACGTGCATAAAACAAAAAGACAGAACATGAAACGGAAGAATGTACAAGCAAGTTGATAAGGATATAGACTTAGAGGTAACATGCACATAAAGAGCATTCTCATGCAACATAGATACATAGATACACAAATAAAAACAGTGCCTCTGTGATTGAAATAGTGTGATTTTCGCTTTGATAGAGATGTAAGACTGTGTGCAGCTTGGAGCCAAGCGTCAAGACTAACCAGAGTTCATAAACGATGGACATAAATTGCCAATTTTGATTCAGATACGACCCAAAATCCTTGTGGTTGAGAGCCTTACGTGGAGCAGCATAGCAGTTGGAGAACGGATCACCAGTGAACCTCGCAGGACAGAAACAATTAGGAGTGTGGCTGACAACTCGACACTCAGCGTTAGCACCACAAGAGCCTGGACACGGGTCACGACACTTGGAGTTGATGCAAGCCTGGTGGAAAGGGCATTCCGAGTTCGAGATGCACTCAGGTCGACAGTTGGGTGGATTTCCTATGTAACCTTCGATGCACGTGCAAGATGGAGCGTCGCCTGACACCTGACATATTGCGTTCGGGCCACAAGGTGATGGCGAACAGGGGTTTCGGGGAGCTTCTGGGATTGGAGCAGGAGGAGCTGGAAAGAAATCAGGGGAAATAGAAATTTGTCGTTTGCCAGAATCAATTTGGTATGTAGCAATGGTGATGTCTTACGTATCGGATAACATCTTGTGAATGGATCTCCAGTATCTTGTATAGGACACTTGCAAATCGGGTTGTGGTTGATGACCATGCACTCCGCCCTTATTCCGCACGTGCCAGGACATGGATCAGAACAGTGCATCCTTATGCAAGCTCTATTTTGAGCGCAATCCGAGTTCACTGAACACTCAGGCCTGCACGCTGGCGGGGAGCCAATATAACCGGGCAAGCATGAGCAAACCGCTTGTTCATTCACTTCCCTACAAATGCTGTTCGGGCCGCAAGGTGATGGATGGCATGGTTTTATCACAGGAGGAGCTAAAATCAAGTATTTTTGTGAGTAGTCAAATAAGGAGTTCCTTCAGTACTTCAAGAACTTGCAACAATCTTACCTTCAAAAGTTCTACAAACGACAAACGCGTTACCAGTCATCCTCTCAGGGCAACTACAAGTTGGAATGTGGTTGATGACAGCGCACAGTGCATTTTGACCACATGTTCCAGGGCAGGGGTCCATACATTTGTTCCTCACACAAGCTTTGTCCCTTGGACAATCTATATTGAGTACGCATTCTGGTCTGCAGCCTCTGTAAGGGTCTCCCTGATACTCGGGTAAGCAAGTGCAAATTCCATTGTTGCATTGAGCGTTAGGACCACAGGGTGAAGGGTTGCAGGGATCATCAAGAACGACCGGTTCGACCGCTATAAAGAAAATGAATTGTAGCAGAAACCACCCAAATGTTTTAAGGCGTGTCCACAGTATGCTGCGCAGCACGATTCAGCCCGAACGAGTGTGAAGCCTCTCCACACTAATCGTGCCGCACGTCATAGTGTGGATGCGTCTTTAACGGCTTTTTGACAAGTTAACAAGTAAGAAGGAACTTACGAGGTGGTTTAGGAGCGCAATTGGAAAATGGATCGCCAGTGTAACCTTCAGGACACGTGCAAATCGGGATGTGCGTCATGACGTTGCAAATTGCTCCGACGCCACACGATCCCGGGCAAGGATCGCGACATTTTTCTCTAATGCAAGCCAAATTGCTTGTGCATTCGGCGTTAATAGAGCACTCAGGCCTACAGTTGGGAGGAGAACCTCGATACTCGGGTAAGCAGGAACACGAAGGGGAACCTCCTACATCCCTGCATTCTGAGAAAGGTCCACAGGGAGATGGGTAGCACGGGTTAACATACGCTAGAGCCGTTGGAGGAGGAGGAGGAGCTGAAATATCAAACCCAACATTTTCACAGATGTCCTGATAAGATCTTAATGTCGCGAATTGTGCAGTTAATACAATAATTACGTGGTATAGGCGAGCATCGTCCAAACGGATCTCCTGTGAACCCTTGACGACAAGTACAAATCGGACTGTGATAATGAACTTGACATTCGGCATTTTGTCCACATGTACCGGGGCACGGGTCGACACATTTCTGATTCACACAGGCTCTATTTGAAGCGCACTCTGAGCTCACAACACATTCTGGTCGGCAACCCGGAGGTGATCCAATGTAATTTGGTAGGCAAGAACAGATTGCTTGCCCGTTATTCTCCCTACATTGACTATTTGGCCCACAAGGGGACGGATTGCAAGGATTGACTGGTGGAGCAGGTTCGACCGCTGTAAAATAATAAAACATCGTAAGAATGCTAGCGTTTTACTGATACTTCACTAACATGTCAATTCTTACATTGTGGAATGATGTTGCAGTATCTGAACGGATCTCCGGTGTACCCTTGAATGCAAGTGCAACTTGGTAAATGGGAAACCACTTGGCACAATGCACTCTGCCCGCATGTTCCTGGGCATGGGTCTTTGCATTTGCTTTGAATACATGCTCGATTTGTTGGGCAATCAGTGTTAAGAACGCACTCTGGACGACAGCCTTCGTATGGATTTCCAATGAATTCGGGAAGACATATACAAGCACCAGCTCCGTTTTGTTCTCTGCACATGGCATTAGCTCCACACGGAGAAGGACTGCACGGAGTTGGCCGTTCAGGAGGTATTGGGTCCGCTTCAAAACGAGAGGAAAAAGTTAGAACCTCACATAGAACCTCAACAAATCAAGGATAATTAAATCGGATAATTAAAGTGTTCACTCACGTTGTTTCAAGTTACATCTCGTGAACGGATCCCCAGTGTACCCTTCGGGGCATATGCATTGAGGTGAATGGCTGACCACTCTACAAATAGCAATGTCGCCGCAAGTTCCAGGACATGGGTCTTTACATTTTTGGTTAATGCACGCCAAATGACTAGAACATTCACTGTTGGTGACGCATTCTGGCCGACAGTTAGGAGGACGACCCACGAAGTCAGGCAAGCAAGAGCAAGACGGGCTCTCTCCGACAGCCTTGCACTGAGAGTTGGGCCCACAAGGAGATGGCCGGCAAGGGTCAGCAGGTGTTTGCAAAACCGGTTGAACAGCTAAAGGAGACAGAAATTCGGTGAGGCGCTTCGAATTAAAACGTCACTTTTCAAAAAGTGGAGGAAATACGCTTACGGATGGGTTGACATCTTATGAAGGGATCTCCAGTCATGCGAGGAGGACAACTGCAAATAGGGTTGTGATTGACCACTTCGCATCTGGATCCAACTCCACACGATCCGGCGCACGGATTTACGCATTTTTGATTGCTGCAAGCTTCTGATCGCCCACAATCTGAATTAACGACGCACTCTGGACGACAAGCTGGAGGCGAACCCTTGTACGATGGCAAGCACGAGCACACAGATTGACCGTTGATGGGTCTACATTGGCTGTAAGGACCACATGGAGACGGCTGGCAAGGCGTGGGTTCTACTGGAGCTGAAATTTTATGGAATAAAATTAACTCTAAAATATCGACGGGCCGGATGACGGGCTGAGCAAGGAAAACACTACCTGCTACTGTGCTGCACTGAATGAAAGGATTGCCAGACATTTTGTCTGGACATCTGCAAACAGGGATGTGGTTGATGACGTCACAAATAGCACTTTGCCCGCACGTTCCTGGGCACGGGTCCTGACATTTATTTCTGACGCAAGCTCGGTTTCGGGGGCAATCTGTGTTGAGAACACATTCTGGTCTACATCCTCTGTATGGGTCTCCCTGATATTCCGGTAAACATGTGCAGATACCCTCATTACATTGTGCGTTCGGACCACAAGGTGACGGATTGCAAGGATCGGCTTCCAATGGTTCAACAGCTGTAAGAATCATCATTTCAAAAACGTTTCCGGGAAGATGATCATCTACTTGACATAGGGGGTCTGTGTTAAGAGTTCTTACGTGGTGGCTTGAGCACACAGTTGGTAAATGGATCGCCAGTGTAGCCTTCGGGGCAAGTGCAGACTGGTGTGTGGTTGAAGACAATACAGACCGCTCCGGCGCCACAAGAACCAGGACATGGGTCTCGGCATTTTTCCCTTATGCAAGCTTGATTACTGGAGCATTCGGCATTAATGGTACATTCGGGCCGGCAATTTGGCGGCGTGCCGATATATTCTGGGAGGCATGAACACGATGGAGCGCCTCCTACATCTCGACATTGGGAAAGCGGACCGCAAGGTGACGGGAAACACGGATTGACATGGACTGGCGGAGGGAGCTGAGGTGGTGGCGCTGCAATAATAGAAATATTGTCAGTGAAGAGAACTGCAGAAGAACTGATACCTAAAAAAATTGGCAAACTATTTACGTGGAATTGGACGGCAAGCCGAAAACGGATCTCCAGTGAACCCATAGCGACAGGAACATATTGGACTGTGATTTATGACTTTGCAGTCCGCACTATGGCCGCAAGTTCCGGGGCACGGATCGGCACATTTCTGGCTCACGCAGGCTTTGTTAGACGCACATTCTGAGCTGACAACACATTCTGGTCTGCATCCAGGTGGAGATCCAACATAATTCGGCAAACATGAGCAAATTGCTTGCCCATTGTTTTCCCTGCATTGGCTGTTTGGCCCACACGGTGATGGGTAGCAAGGATTGATGGGAGGAGCAGACTCAACAGCTGAAAACCAAAGTATCTTGTGACGCTACAACGAAATCAGAACATTTACTTCAATATTATCAACTAAGACATACGCTGAGCTGGTATAGGATTGCACAATCTGAACGGGTCTCCTGTATACCCTGGTATACACGTGCAAGACGGAAGATGTTTCACAACTTGGCAAAGAGCATTCTGTCCACAAGTTCCAGGACAGGGGTCTTGACATTTATTCCTGACACAAGCTCTATTTGCCGGGCAGTCAGTATTGACGACACATTCTGGCCTGCAGCCTTCGTAAGGATTTCCAATGAATTCCGATAAACAAGAACATGATCCTGCTCCATTTTGTTCACGACATATGGCATTGGCGCCGCAAGGCGATGGTTGGCACGGAGTAGGTCGTTCTTGCACAGGATCAGCTGAAATTGGTGAGGAATTTGTTCAAATATGGCCTGAGAATAAACGCTTATTGAGAAAAAGAATTATAAAACCACTCACGTTGTCTAATTGAGCAAAGAGAGAAGGGATTCCCAGTGTAACCCTCTTGGCAAAAGCATTGAGGCGTATGGCTAACAACTTTGCAGATTGCATCAGTTCCACATGTTCCCGGGCATGGATCTTTACATTTTTGATTAACACATGCCAAATGAGATGGGCATTCGCCGTTGCTGACACATTCAGGGCGGCAATTTGGTGGAGTTCCTTGGAAATCAGGCAGGCAAGAGCAAGAAGGACTTTCACCAACTGCTCTGCACTGGGCGTTAGGTCCACACGGTGACGGCACACATGGGTTGGTGGGAGCTTGTTGCACAGGTGGAGGCGGTGCTGTCAGTGCAACAACAAACTGTATAAAGAATTGGACAACAAAACTCCTGTCGTACTGTATGGTTGGACTGGGCACTTACGCATGGGCATGCATCTGATGAATGGATCACCAGTAAATCGCTGGGGACAGCTACAAATAGGGTTGTGGTTGTGAACCTCGCAACGGGCGCCAACTCCGCAAGTTCCAACACACGGATCAACGCATTTCTGGTTGGAGCAAGCTTTGTTTGCGTCACAGTCTGAATTCACAACACACTCAGGTCGACAAGAAGGTGGTGAGCCTCTATAGCCAGATAAGCACGAACAAACAGACTGCCCGTTAACCGGACGGCACTGACTGTACGGCCCACATGGAGAAGGTTGACAAGGCGTCGGTTCCACAGGAGCTGACAAAATACCACAAACCGAATAAGGTCAACACGTTCACATATTCCTACTATCAAATACTATTAATGGGAATCTATAGTTTACCTGCTACAGGCGAGCATTGAATGAAAGGATTGCCCGACATTCTATCTGGGCACCGACAAACCGGAATGTGGTTCATGACGTCACAAAGTGCATTCTGACCGCAAGTTCCGGGACATGGATCTTTGCACTTGTTCCTAATACAAGCTTTGTCTCGAGGGCAGTCAGGATTCAGTACACATTCTGGACGACATCCACGATATGGGTCCCCTTGGAACTCAGGTAAACAGGTGCATATTCCGTTGTTGCATTGTGCATTAGGACCACACGGTGATGGATTGCAAGGGTCGTCCGCCTCTACGGGTTCAACTGCTACAAGACGTGAAATCATCTTTAATTCTACGAACTGTTTCAACTTTGCATGGCTTTTAAAAGGTAAATAACTTACGAGGAGGTTTGGGGACGCAATTAGTGAACGGATCGCCAGTGTATCCTTCTGTACAAGTGCAGACAGGTATGTGATCAAATACATTGCAAATCGCACTTGTTCCACACGATCCAGGACAGGGGTCCCTGCATTTTTCTCGTATACAGGCTTGGCTACTTTGACATTCGGCATTTATAGTGCACTCAGGCCGGCAATTAGGTGGTGTACCAATGTAACGAGCCTGGCAAGAACACGAAGGAGAGCCGCCAATGTCACGACATTCAGAAAACGGCCCACACGGTGATGGCACACACGGATTAACGTATTGGGGCGCTTGAGGAGGTGGAGGAGGCGCTGGAAATGAGGATAAGATAATTGAAAACCCGGTAAAAAAAGAGAAGATTCAGTAGGTGCATCTTGAAGAATAATTACGTGGAATTGGTCTGCATTGGGAGAACGGGTCCCCAGTGAATCCCTCCCGGCAGCTGCAGATTGGGCTATGGTTTTTGACCAGGCACTGAGCGTTGGTTCCACAAGTTCCAGGGCATGGATCGACACATTTTTGATTGACGCAGGCCTTGTTCAAAGGACATTCTGAGCTGACGACACATTCCGGGCGGCATCCCGGCGGTGAACCAATATAGTTTGGCAAGCACGAGCATATTGCTTGGCCATTGTTCTCTCTACACTGACTGTTCGGTCCACAAGGAGACGGATTGCAAGGATTCGCCGGCGGAGCTGCTTGAACAGCTGAAATAACCAAAGATATTATATTGAGGAAGCCCTAGAATCACTATTTTCCTGTCTAGAGAAGTAAGATATAACGTACGTTGTGGGGGAATCACACTGCAATATCTGAACGGATCTCCCGTGTAGCCCTGCAAGCAAGTGCAAGACGGCAGGTGTTTCACAACTTGGCAAAGAGCATTCTGTCCACAAGTTCCGGGACACGGGTCTTGACATTTGTTCCTTATGCACGCTCTATCAGCTGGACAATCAGTGTTGAGGACGCACTCTGGTCTGCAGCCCTCATACGGATTGCCAATGAATTCCGGCAGACAAGAACACGATCCGGCGCCATTTTGTTCCCGACAAACAGCATTCGCTCCACAAGGAGATGGTTGGCAAGGAGTGGATATTTCTTGAATAGGGTCAGCTATTTAAAACAAGTTTCATAATTAGCACAAAGACAGATAACTCTGTCTGGACTATGGTCAGAAAATTCTATGGAGACCTGAAGAATGAAATATTGAACTTACGTTGTCTCAAAGTGCATAGAGAGAATGGATTTCCGGTATATCCATCGGGACAATGACATTGCGGTGTGTGGCTCACAACCTTACATACGGCATCAGCACCACACGTTCCGGGACATGGATCTTTGCACTTTTGATTGATACAAGCCAAATGAGCAGGGCATTCGCCATTGCTAACACATTCAGGTCGACAGTTTGGTGGAGTTCCTTGGAAATCAGGCAGGCAAGAGCAAGAAGGACTATCACCAACTGCTCTGCACTGGGCGTTAGGTCCACACGGTGACGGCACACATGGGTTGGTCGGAGCTTGTTGTACGGGAGCTAATAAAGAGGGAATCAAGTAAGAATTTATATTCAACCATTAAACACTATTTCATCAAAACGAATGAATTCACTTACGCATTGATAAACATCTGATGAATGGATCACCAGTGGATCGAGCGGGACAACTACAGATTGGATTGTGGTTTATAACTTCACACCGTGCTCCAACGCCACACGTTCCAGTACATGGATTTATGCACTTCTGGTTAGAGCAAGCTTCATTGGCATCACAATCTGAATTCACGATGCACTCTGGCCTGCAGGACGGTGGTGATCCTTTGTAACCCAATAAGCACGAGCAGACTGATTGACCATTGACTGGCCGGCACTGGCTGAACGGGCCACAAGGGGAAGGTTGGCATGGAGTTTGAGCTACAGGTTCTGAAGAAATCCCAAAAAACGAGTTTGAGATGGGCGTTCATTTTCAGAAAACAATCTTTACTCTGGTACAGGTGAATCAATAATTACCTGGTACAGGTGAACATAGCACGAAAGGATTGCCAGACATTTTAACGGGGCATCTACAGATTGGAATGTGATTGAAAACATCACACAGAGCGTGTTGCCCACAAGTGTTTGGACAAGGGTCCAAACACTTATTCCTTACGCAAGCCTTGTCACGGGGGCAATCGGTATTGAGGACACACTCAGGTCGACAGCCTCGATACGGATCTCCTTGGTATTCTGGCAGGCAAGAGCAAATTCCGTTGTTGCATTGGGCATTGGGACCACATGGCGACGGATCGCAAGGATCATCAGCTTCGATTGGTTCTACAGCTAAAATTATAAAAATGATGGTTTATACCAAAAATACGAGATCCTCTTATTGAACCTTAATGAAAACCACTAATCACTTACGAGGTGGTTTCGGGAAACAGTTGGTGAATGGGTCTCCTGTATAGCCTTCGGGGCAGGTACATATAGGAGTGTGACTCATAACAATGCATCTGGCTTCGATGCCGCAAGAACCTGGGCAAGGGTCTCTGCATTTCTCCCGCATGCATGCCATGTTGCTAGGGCAGTCAGCATTGATGGAACATTCTGGTCTACAGCTAGGCGGAGCTCCAATGTACTGAGGCAGACAAGAACATGACGGGGACCCTCCAACATCTCTGCATTGAGAAAACGGGCCACACGGAGAAGGTACGCAAGGATTTACGTATTGTGGAGCTTGAGGAGGTGGAGGAGGCGCTGAAATAGGAAAGCAAATGAGTGGATTTGGCCGCAATTGACGCCATATTTCATCAAATACAAACGTCTTACGTGGAATGGGTCTGCACTGGGTGAATGGATCTCCAGTGAATCCTTGTCGACAGCTACATATGGGACTATGGTTTTTGACCAGGCACTGAGCGTTGGTTCCACATGTCCCTGGGCACGGATCGACACATTTTTGATTGACGCAGGCCTTGTTCAAAGGACACTCTGAGCTGACGACACATTCAGGTCTACACCCCGGAGGAGAACCCACATAATTGGGTAAACAGGAGCATATAGCCTGGCCATTGTTTTCCCTGCACTGACTATTCGGCCCACACGGCGAAGGATTGCACGGATTCAAAGGTTGTGCTTGAACAGCTGGAAGGAGATTAAAAAAAAGTTCATTCAGAATTCTTGTTTGCAGCACACTATTTTCATAAAACGACAAAGGATTGAGTTCTTACGTTGTGGCGGGATAAGATTGCAGAATCTGAACGGATCGCCGGTAAATCCTTCTATGCAATTACAAGAAGGCATATGACTGACCACATGGCATTCAGCATTTTGGCCACATGTCCCTGGACAGGGATTTTGGCATTTGTTTCTCATGCAGGCCAACGTAGATGGGCAGTCAGTATTTATGATGCATTCAGGTCGACATCCTTCATAGGGATTGCCCACATATTCGGCGATACAGCTGCATGAACCAGCACCGTTTTGCTCACGGCATACAGCATTCACCCCACAAGGTGAAGGGTTGCAGGGGTTTGATGGTTCCGGTGAGATGGGCTCAGCTGGAAGGAATAAAACGATATAGCGGGAGGCGAACCAATCTGGCAACTTTCAAACTTTGAAACAAGAGCGTTATGGCTATCAGTTAAAACTAGATAAATTTCATCTTTTCTTTTTTAAAGATCTCGGAAAAAACTGAAATCATAACGAGCAATGACCAAACGTGATATTAAGAACGAACGAGGGAACAACAAAGAAGGCCAGAAATCAACACCAGAAACCTATCCTTACAACTAAACACCATGAAAGCAATAAGAGTCATACCATCAGTTCTTAGTTTGAGAGTATAGATTAACTTTGTGGATGTATCAAAATTGATCGATGTCAAATCTTTTGTTGGAGTGGAAACGTGAAAATACATTCGTGTTATGATTTTTCGAAATGAAAAAAAAAAAAAAAAAAAAAAAAATCAAATCTAGGAAAACTCACATAGTTGAGGAAAACATTGAGAGAAGGGGTCCCCAGTGTATCCTTCAGTACACAAGCACTGAGGAGTGTGGCTAACTACACGGCAAATCGCGTTGGCAGCACACAGACCAGGACAAGGATCTTTGCATTTCTGGTTCATACAAGCCACATGACTGGAGCACTCGCTGTTACTGATACACTCGGGCCTGCAGTTTGGTGGAGATCCCAGGAAATCAGGCAAGCAAGAACAAGAAGGGCTTTCCCCAGCCACTTTGCACTGAGCATTTGGTCCACAAGGTGAAGGAACGCACGGGTTTGTGGGAGGTGCAGGAGGCAAATCCTCTGTGGAATACAATTAGGTACGCTGTTAATAGCGCCAAAAGCTTCTTCTATATATATTTTTTTTCTTTTTTTCTTGTTTTTCTTCCCCTAATGGAAAGAACTAGGAAAATGAATGAACAGCTTACGTTGAATGTAACACCTCACAAATGGATCTCCCGTGTACCGAGGAGGGCATTTGCAAAGGGGATTGTGATTGAATACATCACACAATGCACCAGCACCGCAAGAGCCTGGACACGGATCTCTACACTTTTGGTTGCCACAAGCTTCATTCCTGTTGCAATCTGAATTCACAATACATTCTGGTCGACAAGCCGGTGGGGTTCCTTTGTAGCCCGCCAAACACGAGCAAACAGATTGTCCGTTAATAGCTCGACATTGACTGTATGGTCCACAAGGGGATGGTTGACAAGGCGTAGTCACTACAGGAGCGGCTAAAAGTATATTGAACGTTGTTGTAGTAAATGAGACCCATCAAAAATAACAGGAACTATCACAGTAGGTAGGCCTAAAATTTGTCACCAACCTTGAGGAATGGATCTACATTCAATAAACGCATTTCCCGTTGTTCGAGGAGGACATGTACACATTGGAATGTGATTCAACACCTCGCATCTGGCCCCCTGACCACATGTCCCAGGGCATGGATCCTGGCATTTGTTACGCTGGCAAGCTTTCTCTCTCGGGCAGTCAGTGTTCAGCACACATTCAGGCCTGCAACCTCGATAAGGGTCTCCCTGATATTCGGGTAAACAGGTGCACACGCCATCATTACATTCAGCATTGGATCCGCAAGGAGATGGATTGCAGGGATCTGCTTCCAATGGTTCTACAGCTGAAATAGGAAAGAAGTCCCCAAAATGAGAACAGAATACTTCTCGAGAAGAGATAATTGATTGATCGGCTACTCAGATTTTGATTAACGTTTCCTTACGAGGTGGCTTAGGGAAGCAGTTGGTGAATGGATCGCCAGTGAATCCTTCTGGACAAGTGCAGATTGGAGTATGACTGAAAACACTACACTGAGCGTTTGCACCACAAGATCCAGGGCAAGGGTCCCGACATTTTTCTCTGATACAAGCATGGTTGCTAGGACAGTCAGGGTTGATAGAACATTCAGGTCGGCAGTTTGGTGGAGCTCCCACATACTCGGGCAAACATGTGCACGAAGGCACACCACCCGCATCCCTGCATTGAGAATAGGGCCCACAGGGCGAGGGGATGCAAGGATTCTGTGGTATCGGAGCACTTTCTATGATAGGCGGAGGAGCTGAAATCATCATACGGTAAAGAAGTTATACGATTGGTAAGAAACCTCTACGGGTTAGTTCATTACACGTCAAGTGGATGCTTACGGGGTATCGGTGAACATCTTGTGAATGGATCCCCAGTAAAACTTCGCCTACAACTGCAGATTGGGCTGTGGTTGATCACTTTGCATTCAGCATTTTGACCGCAAGTATTTGGACAAGGATCACTACACTTTTGGTTGATACAAGCTTTGTTTGGAGCACATTCAGAGCTCACAACACACTCTGGCCTGCAACCTGGAGGTGACCCAACATAGTTCGGCAAACAAGAACATATCGCCTGCTCATTATTCACTCTGCACTGGCTGTTGGGACCACAAGGCGACGGGTTACAAGGATTGACTGGTCTTGGAGTCTCCACCGCTGTCAAGAGAGAAAATTAACACCAGTCAGTCAATCGAAATACTTAAAACTGAAAAGTGGATGATTTCTTCTGATTATGATGATTTCTTACGTTGTGGAGGGATGATGTTACAATATCTGAATGGGTCTCCAGTATGCCCTTGGAAGCAAGTACAAAGCGGCAAATGATTCACAACTTGGCATTCCGCATTCTGCCCACACGTTCCAGGGCATGGGTCTTGACATTTATTCCTGATACAAGCCTTATTTGTAGCGCAGTCCGAATTTATCACACACTCTGGTCGACAGCCTTCATAAGGATTACCAATGTACTCAGCTATACAAGTACATGCACCCGCTCCGTTTTGCTCTCTACAAATGGCATTCGCTCCACAAGGAGATGGTTCGCACGGAGTGGGCCTCTCTTGAGGAATAGGCTCAGCTGAAATTTAAAACATCAAGTTGGTGGGCGCATTGTAATAACGAACTTTTGCAGATTTCATGAAAGGTAGTAAATATATTTCCAACTTACATAGTTGTGGGAAACATTGTGAGAAAGGGTCTCCAGTGTATCCTTCAGTACACAAGCACTGAGGAGTGTGGCTAACTACACGGCAAATCGCGTTGGCAGCACACAACCCGGGACAAGGATCTTTGCATTTCTGGTTCATACAAGCCAAATGACTGGAGCACTCGCTGTTACTGATACACTCGGGCCTGCAGTTTGGTGGAGATCCCAGGAAATCAGGCAAGCAAGAACAAGACGGGCTTTCCCCAGCCACTTTGCACTGAGCATTTGGTCCACAAGGTGAAGGAACGCACGGGTTTGTGGGAGGTGCAGGAGGCAAATCCTCTGTGGAATACAATTAGGTACGCTGTTAATAGCGCCAAAAGCTTCTTCTATATATTTTTTTTTTTTCTTTTTTTCTTGTTTTTCTTCCCCTAATGGAAAGAACTAGGAAAATGAATGAACAGCTTACGTTGAATGTAACACCTCACAAATGGATCTCCCGTGTACCGAGGAGGGCATTTGCAAAGGGGATTGTGATTGAATACATCACACAATGCACCAGCACCGCAAGAGCCTGGACACGGATCTCTACACTTTTGGTTGCCACAAGCTTCATTCCTGTTGCAATCTGAATTCACAATACATTCTGGTCGACAAGCCGGTGGGGTTCCTTTGTAGCCCGCCAAACACGAGCAAACAGATTGTCCGTTAATAGCTCGACATTGACTGTATGGTCCACAAGGGGATGGTTGACAAGGCGTAGTCACTACAGGAGCGGCTAAAAGTATATTGAACGTTGTTGTAGTAAATGAGACCCATCAAAAATAACAGGAACTATCACAGTAGGTAGGCCTAAAATTTGTCACCAACCTTGAGGAATGGATCTACATTCAATAAACGCATTTCCCGTTGTTCCAGGAGGACATGTACACATTGGAATGTGATTCAACACCTCGCATCTGGCCCCCTGACCACATGTCCCAGGGCATGGATCCTGGCATTTGTTACGCTGGCAAGCTTTCTCTCTCGGGCAGTCAGTGTTCAGCACACATTCAGGCCTGCAACCTCGATACGGGTCTCCCTGATATTCGGGTAAACAGGTGCACACGCCATCATTACATTCAGCATTGGATCCGCAAGGAGATGGATTGCAGGGATCTGCTTCCAATGGTTCTACAGCTGAAATAGGAAAGAAGTCCCCAAAATGAGAACAGAATACTTCTCGAGAAGAGATAATTGATTGATCGGCTACTCAGATTTTGATTAACGTTTCCTTACGAGGTGGCTTAGGGAAGCAGTTGGTGAATGGATCGCCAGTGAATCCTTCTGGACAAGTGCAGATTGGAGTATGACTGAAAACACTACACTGAGCGTTTGCACCACAAGATCCAGGGCAAGGGTCCCGACATTTTTCTCTGATACAAGCATGGTTGCTAGGACAGTCAGGGTTGATAGAACATTCAGGTCGGCAGTTTGGTGGAGCTCCCACATACTCGGGCAAACATGTGCACGAAGGCACACCACCCGCATCCCTGCATTGAGAATAGGGCCCACAGGGCGAGGGGATGCAAGGATTCTGTGGTATCGGAGCACTTTCTATGATAGGCGGAGGAGCTGAAATCATCATACGGTAAAGAAGTTATACGATTGGTAAGAAACTTCTACGGGTTAGTTCATTACACGTCAAGTGGATGCTTACGGGGTATCGGTGAACATCTTGTGAATGGATCCCCAGTAAAACTTCGCCTACAACTGCAGATTGGGCTGTGGTTGATCACTTTGCATTCAGCATTTTGACCGCAAGTATTTGGACAAGGATCACTACACTTTTGGTTGATACAAGCTTTGTTTGGAGCACATTCAGAGCTCACAACACACTCTGGCCTGCAACCTGGAGGTGACCCAACATAGTTCGGCAAACAAGAACATATCGCCTGCTCATTATTCACTCTGCACTGGCTGTTGGGACCACAAGGCGACGGGTTACAAGGATTGACTGGTCTTGGAGTCTCCACCGCTGTCAAGAGAGAAAATTAACACCAGTCAGTCAATCGAAATACTTAAAACTGAAAAGTGGATGATTTCTTCTGATTATGATGATTTCTTACGTTGTGGAGGGATGATGTTACAATATCTGAATGGGTCTCCAGTATGCCCTTGGAAGCAAGTACAAAGCGGCAAATGATTCACAACTTGGCATTCCGCATTCTGCCCACACGTTCCAGGGCATGGGTCTTGACATTTATTCCTGATACACGCCTTATTTGTAGCGCAGTCCGAATTTATCACACACTCTGGTCGACAGCCTTCATAAGGATTACCAATGTACTCAGCTATACAAGTACATGCACCCGCTCCGTTTTGCTCTCTACAAATGGCATTCGCTCCACAAGGAGATGGTTCGCATGGAGTGGGCCTCTCTTGAGGAATAGGCTCAGCTGAAATTTAAAACATCAAGTTGGTGGGCGCATTGTAATAACAAACTTTTGCAGATTTCATGAAAGGTAGTAAACATATTTCCAACTTACATAGTTGTGGGAAACATTGTGAGAAAGGGTCTCCAGTGTATCCTTCAGTACACAAGCACTGAGGAGTGTGGCTAACTACACGGCAAATCGCATTGGCAGCACACAGACCAGGACAAGGATCTTTGCATTTCTGGTTCATACAAGCCAAATGACTGGAGCACTCGCTGTTACTGATACACTCGGGCCTGCAGTTTGGTGGAGATCCCAGGAAATCAGGCAAGCAAGAACAAGACGGGCTTTCCCCAGCCACTTTGCACTGAGCATTTGGTCCACAAGGTGAAGGAACGCACGGGTTTGTGGGAGGTGCAGGAGGCAAATCCTCTGTGGAATACAATTAGGTACGCTGTTAATAGCGCCAAAAGCTTCTTCTATATATATTTTTTTTCTTTTTTTTCTTGTTTTTCTTCCCCTAATGGAAAGAACTAGGAAAATGAATGAACAGCTTACGTTGAATGTAACACCTCACAAATGGATCTCCCGTGTACCGAGGAGGGCATTTGCAAAGGGGATTGTGATTGAATACATCACACAATGCACCAGCACCGCAAGAGCCTGGACACGGATCTCTACACTTTTGGTTGCCACAAGCTTCATTCCTGTTGCAATCTGAATTCACAATACATTCTGGTCGACAAGCCGGTGGGGTTCCTTTGTAGCCCGCCAAACACGAGCAAACAGATTGTCCGTTAATAGCTCGACATTGACTGTATGGTCCACAAGGGGATGGTTGACAAGGCGTAGTCACTACAGGAGCGGCTAAAAGTATATTGAACGTTGTTGTAGTAAATGAGACCCATCAAAAATAACAGGAACTATCACAGTAGGTAGGCCTAAAATTTGTCACCAACCTTGAGGAATGGATCTACATTCAATAAACGCATTTCCCGTTGTTCCAGGAGGACATGTACACATTGGAATGTGATTCAACACCTCGCATCTGGCCCCCTGACCACATGTCCCAGGGCATGGATCCTGGCATTTGTTACGCTGGCAAGCTTTCTCTCTCGGGCAGTCAGTGTTCAGCACACATTCAGGCCTGCAACCTCGATACGGGTCTCCCTGATATTCGGGTAAACAGGTGCACACGCCATCATTACATTCAGCATTGGATCCGCAAGGAGATGGATTGCAGGGATCTGCTTCCAATGGTTCTACAGCTGAAATAGGAAAGAAGTCCCCAAAATGAGAACAGAATACTTCTCGAGAAGAGATAATTGATTGATCGGCTACTCAGATTTTGATTAACGTTTCCTTACGAGGTGGCTTAGGGAAGCAGTTGGTGAATGGATCGCCAGTGAATCCTTCTGGACAAGTGCAGATTGGAGTATGACTGAAAACACTACACTGAGCGTTTGTACCACAAGATCCAGGGCAAGGGTCCCGACATTTTTCTCTGATACAAGCATGGTTGCTAGGACAGTCAGGGTTGATAGAACATTCAGGTCGGCAGTTTGGTGGAGCTCCCACATACTCGGGCAAACATGTGCACGAAGGCACACCACCCGCATCCCTGCATTGAGAATAGGGCCCACAGGGCGAGGGGATGCAAGGATTCTGTGGTATCGGAGCACTTTCTATGATAGGCGGAGGAGCTGAAATCATCATACGGTAAAGAAGTTATACGATTGGTAAGAAACTTCTACGGGTTAGTTCATTACACGTCAAGTGGATGCTTACGGGGTATCGGTGAACATCTTGTGAATGGATCCCCAGTAAAACTTCGCCTACAACTGCAGATTGGGCTGTGGTTGATCACTTTGCATTCAGCATTTTGACCGCAAGTATTTGGACAAGGATCACTACACTTTTGGTTGATACAAGCTTTGTTTGGAGCACATTCAGAGCTCACAACACACTCTGGCCTGCAACCTGGAGGTGACCCAACATAGTTCGGCAAACAAGAACATATCGCCTGCTCATTATTCACTCTGCACTGGCTGTTGGGACCACAAGGCGACGGGTTACAAGGATTGACTGGTCTTGGAGTCTCCACCGCTGTCAAGAGAGAAAATTAACACCAGTCAGTCAATCGAAATACTTAAAACTGAAAAGTGGATGATTTCTTCTGATTATGATGATTTCTTACGTTGTGGAGGGATGATGTTACAATATCTGAATGGGTCTCCAGTATGCCCTTGGAAGCAAGTACAAAGCGGCAAATGATTCACAACTTGGCATTCCGCATTCTGCCCACACGTTCCAGGGCATGGGTCTTGACATTTATTCCTGATACACGCCTTATTTGTAGCGCAGTCCGAATTTATCACACACTCTGGTCGACAGCCTTCATAAGGATTACCAATGTACTCAGCTATACAAGTACATGCACCCGCTCCGTTTTGCTCTCTACAAATGGCATTCGCTCCACAAGGAGATGGTTCGCATGGAGTGGGCCTCTCTTGAGGAATAGGCTCAGCTGAAATTTAAAACATCAAGTTGGTGGGCGCATTGTAATAACAAACTTTTGCAGATTTCATGAAAGGTAGTAAACATATTTCCAACTTACATAGTTGTGGGAAACATTGTGAGAAAGGGTCTCCAGTGTATCCTTCAGTACACAAGCACTGAGGAGTGTGGCTAACTACACGGCAAATCGCATTGGCAGCACACAGACCAGGACAAGGATCTTTGCATTTCTGGTTCATACAAGCCAAATGACTGGAGCACTCGCTGTTACTGATACACTCGGGCCTGCAGTTTGGTGGAGATCCCAGGAAATCAGGCAAGCAAGAACAAGACGGGCTTTCCCCAGCCACTTTGCACTGAGCATTTGGTCCACAAGGTGAAGGAACGCACGGGTTTGTGGGAGGTGCAGGAGGCAAATCCTCTGTGGAATACAATTAGGTACGCTGTTAATAGCGCCAAAAGCTTCTTCTATATATATTTTTTTTCTTTTTTTCTTGTTTTTCTTCCCCTAATGGAAAGAACTAGGAAAATGAATGAACAGCTTACGTTGAATGTAACACCTCACAAATGGATCTCCCGTGTACCGAGGAGGGCATTTGCAAAGGGGATTGTGATTGAATACATCACACAATGCACCAGCACCGCAAGAGCCTGGACACGGATCTCTACACTTTTGGTTGCCACAAGCTTCATTCCTGTTGCAATCTGAATTCACAATACATTCTGGTCGACAAGCCGGTGGGGTTCCTTTGTAGCCCGCCAAACACGAGCAAACAGATTGTCCGTTAATAGCTCGACATTGACTGTATGGTCCACAAGGGGATGGTTGACAAGGCGTAGTCACTACAGGAGCGGCTAAAAGTATATTGAACGTTGTTGTAGTAAATGAGACCCATCAAAAATAACAGGAACTATCACAGTAGGTAGGCCTAAAATTTGTCACCAACCTTGAGGAATGGATCTACATTCAATAAACGCATTTCCCGTTGTTCCAGGAGGACATGTACACATTGGAATGTGATTCAACACCTCGCATCTGGCCCCCTGACCACATGTCCCAGGGCATGGATCCTGGCATTTGTTACGCTGGCAAGCTTTCTCTCTCGGGCAGTCAGTGTTCAGCACACATTCAGGCCTGCAACCTCGATACGGGTCTCCCTGATATTCGGGTAAACAGGTGCACACGCCATCATTACATTCAGCATTGGATCCGCAAGGAGATGGATTGCAGGGATCTGCTTCCAATGGTTCTACAGCTGAAATAGGAAAGAAGTCCCCAAAATGAGAACAGAATACTTCTCGAGAAGAGATAATTGATTGATCGGCTACTCAGATTTTGATTAACGTTTCCTTACGAGGTGGCTTAGGGAAGCAGTTGGTGAATGGATCGCCAGTGAATCCTTCTGGACAAGTGCAGATTGGAGTATGACTGAAAACACTACACTGAGCGTTTGCACCACAAGATCCAGGGCAAGGGTCCCGACATTTTTCTCTGATACAAGCATGGTTGCTAGGACAGTCAGGGTTGATAGAACATTCAGGTCGGCAGTTTGGTGGAGCTCCCACATACTCGGGCAAACATGTGCACGAAGGCACACCACCCGCATCCCTGCATTGAGAATAGGGCCCACAGGGCGAGGGGATGCAAGGATTCTGTGGTATCGGAGCACTTTCTATGATAGGCGGAGGAGCTGAAATCATCATACGGTAAAGAAGTTATACGATTGGTAAGAAACTTCTACGGGTTAGTTCATTAAACGTCAAGTGGATGCTTACAGGGTATCGGTGAACATCTTGTGAATGGATCCCCAGTAAAACTTCGCCTACAACTGCAGATTGGGCTGTGGTTGATCACTTTGCATTCAGCATTTTGACCGCAAGTATTTGGACAAGGATCACTACACTTTTGGTTGATACAAGCTTTGTTTGGAGCACATTCAGAGCTCACAACACACTCTGGCCTGCAACCTGGAGGTGACCCAACATAGTTCGGCAAACAAGAACATATCGCCTGCTCATTATTCACTCTGCACTGGCTGTTGGGACCACAAGGCGACGGGTTACAAGGATTGACTGGTCTTGGAGTCTCCACCGCTGTCAAGAGAGAAAATTAACACCAGTCAGTCAATCGAAATACTTAAAACTGAAAAGTGGATGATTTCTTCTGATTATGATGATTTCTTACGTTGTGGAGGGATGATGTTACAATATCTGAATGGGTCTCCAGTATGCCCTTGGAAGCAAGTACAAAGCGGCAAATGATTCACAACTTGGCATTCCGCATTCTGCCCACACGTTCCAGGGCATGGGTCTTGACATTTATTCCTGATACACGCCTTATTTGTAGCGCAGTCCGAATTTATCACACACTCTGGTCGACAGCCTTCATAAGGATTACCAATGTACTCAGCTATACAAGTACATGCACCCGCTCCGTTTTGCTCTCTACAAATGGCATTCGCTCCACAAGGAGATGGTTCGCATGGAGTGGGCCTCTCTTGAGGAATAGGCTCAGCTGAAATTTAAAACATCAAGTTGGTGGGCGCATTGTAATAACAAACTTTTTCAGATTTCATGAAAGGTAGTAAACATATTTCCAACTTACATAGTTGTGGGAAACATTGTGAGAAAGGGTCTCCAGTGTATCCTTCAGTACACAAGCACTGAGGAGTGTGGCTAACTACACGGCAAATCGCATTGGCAGCACACAGACCAGGACAAGGATCTTTGCATTTCTGGTTCATACAAGCCAAATGACTGGAGCACTCGCTGTTACTGATACACTCGGGCCTGCAGTTTGGTGGAGATCCCAGGAAATCAGGCAAGCAAGAACAAGACGGGCTTTCCCCAGCCACTTTGCACTGAGCATTTGGTCCACAAGGTGAAGGAACGCACGGGTTTGTGGGAGGTGCAGGAGGCAAATCCTCTGTGGAATACAATTAGGTACGCTGTTAATAGCGCCAAAAGCTTCTTCTATATATATTTTTTTTCTTTTTTTCTTGTTTTTCTTCCCCTAATGGAAAGAACTAGGAAAATGAATGAACAGCTTACGTTGAATGTAACACCTCACAAATGGATCTCCCGTGTACCGAGGAGGGCATTTGCAAAGGGGATTGTGATTGAATACATCACACAATGCACCAGCACCGCAAGAGCCTGGACACGGATCTCTACACTTTTGGTTGCCACAAGCTTCATTCCTGTTGCAATCTGAATTCACAATACATTCTGGTCGACAAGCCGGTGGGGTTCCTTTGTAGCCCGCCAAACACGAGCAAACAGATTGTCCGTTAATAGCTCGACATTGACTGTATGGTCCACAAGGGGATGGTTGACAAGGCGTAGTCACTACAGGAGCGGCTAAAAGTATATTGAACGTTGTTGTAGTAAATGAGACCCATCAAAAATAACAGGAACTATCACAGTAGGTAGGCCTAAAATTTGTCACCAACCTTGAGGAATGGATCTACATTCAATAAACGCATTTCCCGTTGTTCCAGGAGGACATGTACACATTGGAATGTGATTCAACACCTCGCATCTGGCCCCCTGACCACATGTCCCAGGGCATGGATCCTGGCATTTGTTACGCTGGCAAGCTTTCTCTCTCGGGCAGTCAGTGTTCAGCACACATTCAGGCCTGCAACCTCGATACGGGTCTCCCTGATATTCGGGTAAACAGGTGCACACGCCATCATTACATTCAGCATTGGATCCGCAAGGAGATGGATTGCAGGGATCTGCTTCCAATGGTTCTACAGCTGAAATAGGAAAGAAGTCCCCAAAATGAGAACAGAATACTTCTCGAGAAGAGATAATTGATTGATCGGCTACTCAGATTTTGATTAACGTTTCCTTACGAGGTGGCTTAGGGAAGCAGTTGGTGAATGGATCGCCAGTGAATCCTTCTGGACAAGTGCAGATTGGAGTATGACTGAAAACACTACACTGAGCGTTTGCACCACAAGATCCAGGGCAAGGGTCCCGACATTTTTCTCTGATACAAGCATGGTTGCTAGGACAGTCAGGGTTGATAGAACATTCAGGTCGGCAGTTTGGTGGAGCTCCCACATACTCGGGCAAACATGTGCACGAAGGCACACCACCCGCATCCCTGCATTGAGAATAGGGCCCACAGGGCGAGGGGATGCAAGGATTCTGTGGTATCGGAGCACTTTCTATGATAGGCGGAGGAGCTGAAATCATCATATGGTAAAGAAGTTATACGATTGGTAAGAAACTTCTACGGGTTAGTTCATAACACGTCAAGTGGATGCTTACGGGGTATCGGTGAACATCTTGTGAATGGATCCCCAGTAAAACTTCGCCTACAACTGCAGATTGGGCTGTGGTTGATCACTTTGCATTCAGCATTTTGACCGCAAGTATTTGGACAAGGATCACTACACTTTTGGTTGATACAAGCTTTGTTTGGAGCACATTCAGAGCTCACAACACACTCTGGCCTGCAACCTGGAGGTGACCCAACATAGTTCGGCAAACAAGAACATATCGCCTGCTCATTATTCACTCTGCACTGGCTGTTGGGACCACAAGGCGACGGGTTACAAGGATTGACTGGTCTTGGAGTCTCCACCGCTGTCAAGAGAGAAAATTAACACCAGTCAGCCAATCGAAATACTTAAAACTGAAAAGTGGAATGGTTTATGATGATTTCTTACATTGTGGAGGGATGATGTTACAATATCTGAATGGGTCTCCAGTATGCCCTTGGAAGCAAGTACAAAGCGGCAAATGATTCACAACTTGGCATTCCGCATTCTGCCCACACGTTCCAGGGCATGGGTCTTGACATTTATTCCTGATACACGCCTTATTTGTAGCGCAGTCCGAATTTATCACACACTCTGGTCGACAGCCTTCATAAGGATTACCAATGTACTCAGCTATACAAGTACATGCACCCGCTCCGTTTTGCTCTCTACAAATGGCATTCGCTCCACAAGGAGATGGTTCGCAAGGAGTGGGCCTTTCTTCCAGCAATGGCGATTCTGAAAAACCATTTATGTAGGTATTGTACTGAGTCAAACGTACAATCGTATTCCTTTGCGCAACTCATGATATTGTCCGGCTGACTAGAGGTTGGCCTTGAGCCCTAAATTCCAACCAACGCATAAGGTTTCATCTGATCCACCCCCACTCTTATATTTCATATAGTATCCCATTTTATATATTTATTTCCAAATATTTTTCATACCTAGTTAATTTTCTAGAAAGGGCAGTATTTGCAATCATGTTATTGATTTCGTGTTCTAAGCACCTTTTTCTTGTGCTCACTGATAATTTCTCCTTTATCTTCAATTCCTGTATTTACCTATCGTCTAATTGACTCTTATTGGCTTTCATGATGTATCAAGTTTGTGAAGACACAACAGTTTCGGGACGCACAATGGAATGCAGTTTCAGGTCCTATCTTGTAGATGTTGACAGGTGACGAATGACGGTGTTCCACTGGATTCAACGAATTGATTCCTATGAAGAAATGCCAAACCACTGATGCAGAATAGTTGATGATCGACAACGACAAGTGAAAACGAAAACATGCGACGATGCCTAATCACGACCATTTTTTCTCCAGATGCAATGGAAGATTTCACAACATGAGGTGGTTAGGGTGAGAAATGACTCCTCTGCTGAGTACTAAATTGTTTATTGGAATAAACAATTGTAGCGTGGGGACCGGTTTCGAGCAACTAAGCTCATCTACAGCCCAGAGTGACTTGAGGTGGTTGAACGTACAATTAGTTCTGAATTCCAATAAACAATTTAGTACTCAGCAGAGGAGTCATTTCTCACCCTAACCACCTCATTGGATTAGACCTCTGCACCGTCGGCAAACACCACACTGTGTTCACAACATGATTTTAATCATCCCACTAATGAGCGCTGAAATGAAATCACTCTGTGTAACCTATTCAAGTATTGTGTTTGGTATCGGTACGGCATTCTAGTGGGTATGTCTCTAAGATAAAATATAAAATGATACCTAAAGCAAGAAAAGACGTAGGTAAGTTAAGAAGTAGCCACGATAAAAAATTGGCTCCCTTCCCGGGGGGAGGGGAGATGACAGTGTTCTCTAGTGCTTAGACTGAAAGATGTTGGTGTACTGCATTCCTCTTCGTTGGCCTTCTAGTTTCAATGTTTTCTCATATGAAGAAAAAGTAACGTATCAGTATTCAAATTCAATTTTAGCATGCCCTAGCGTGTGCCTATTCATCGTTGCAAGCTGAACGTACACCAAACAGATCTCGCCGGGAATGAACGTTTGGATCCTGTCCCAAAAATTCTGATTCCTACTCCGATTCCGATTTTCCTTTGCCATTTACGAATTACCACTGTGGACAAGGCTCCCAATAGGATTCTTAGAATAATCAACCTTAGTTCCAGCGACGGAGGTCAAATAATACAAATTTGGGGGTCGCTATTTACACTCCCCACTGGTCGCACTCTCTCCTCCCGCTTTGTGATTGTTTACCAGTACACTCACGGAGCGGGCGAGGCTCGTGATGAGACCTTTGCCTGTACACTCCCCAATCAGATCAGACAACGACAAAACTGGCAAATAAACTCTCAAATAAATCATAGTAAAATAGATTTTAAAAAACCTGTAAAATTAAAAATAATCTACGCTTACAAGGCAACAGTTCGTATCGTGTTTTTACCAACTTTTCAGGAGAGTCTAATAACTGGTTCCACACCTTAAAAATGAAGTAATGTAGCAATTTGTTCATGATTTCAGCTCAAAATATTTTGTTTTAACGCCTTATCGAGAAAATTTTTCAAGAAATCGAGCTTACGTTAAAAAACGCTGCAAATTTTACACACGGGTTTATTATTCTTTGATAGACGTTACTTGTGCAGAAATTTAATTCTGTCAATAAAAAAAATAAAAATAAAAATTTGTTTGGATTTTTATTTTTCAAAAAAAATTTTTTTTTTGATTTTTTTTTTCAAAAACTTTTTCTTCAGAAATTCTTTATTTTTACTCGAAAAATATTTAACCTCCTGGGATCTTTCAAAATCCCATTTTTAGCCCCATGAGAGCCCTGTAGATCGCCACAGTCAAATCGGATCGTTCCGGGACCCCCAAAAATGGATTCTACGTCCAAAAATACTTCGAAAACGACACCTAACTCGATCCCATACCCCAAAGCCTTAAAAAAACCCACCCGTAGCCCCATTTTAGCCCCATAGCGCCCCACGGGTTTGGGCGATCGGACTGAAAACCTTGCGGGCACAACTAGATGGTAAACCAAGTATTTTGTCAAAATTTCAGATTTTAAAAAAATTCCTACTGCCCAAAACGGCCTGGACGGCGGACGGCGTACGGCGGACGGACATTTTGGATTTACATTGTAGACCTCTTGAAACGGATACCTAATGTCAAATTTTGAGCCCGATCGGAGTCGTCGACCTCCGTCGCGAAAACAGGTGTATTCCAAGAATAATAAACCAAAATGCGATGATACGACATGTTGGGCCAGAATTTTTGAATCTCCCTTTGTGATACAACCTGTTGTCATGTAGGTACATACGGATTTCACATTACCTACTTTATGGTCATTAATATAAAAATAAACAATTTCAATAGGTACCGTCGGTCACATCCCCGGGGAGTGTAGCGGCATTAGGATTTTCATTAGCACGCACCAGCGGGGAGTGTACCGGCATCGCGAATTTCCGTAGCACGAATCGGCGGGGAGTGTAGCGGTCGCTTTTTTCGGACCGGGGAGTGTACTGGCAGGACCCCAAAAATTTTGATAGGCCTAATTTTGCCACAATCGATACCATAGGAGAATAAAGATTATGTGTAAATTTTGCTAGCGTTTTCTCTTATGCGTTTCATGAATGAAATGAAATATACATTCTGCTGCCCGTTTTGGGCTGTAGGAATTTTTCTAGGATGAGGAATGTTGGTTTATTTATTCTTGGAATAATACGCGACGCGAGGTCAAAAATTCCAATCGGCTTCAAAATTTGACATTATACGTTTCAAGATGTCTAAATTCCAACAACGCCGTCCGAGCCGTTTTGAGCAGTACCTAGGAATGTTTATAAAAATCTGAAAAAAATGACAAATACTCGGTTTACCATCTAGTTGTGCCCGCAAGGTTTTCTGCTCGATAGCCCAAACCCGTGGGGCTGAAAAGGTTACGTTCATAAAAAGGAAGATTTTGTAGAAGAGATGATTCCGAAAGGAAGATACATTAAAATTTAATGTATCTTCCTTTCGGAATCATCTCTTCAAATTTTGAAGCTGGCTCTTTTCCTCAGTGGTGCCCCCGAAAACAATCGACATCATCAGTTACTGATCATAGTGATGGCGGATGATATTCTCCTCTATTCGAATGATCGTTCGAATACCCGGCAATCGATTATCTGATTATCATTTGTTTTGCCCATCGCTAACTGATAACCGCCGCTCATACCAGTGATGGCAAATGCCGCAGATAAAATCCCCCCACCGACCGACCAATCATAACTACAACTATCCTGTACAATTTTTGGACAGATGTGGGACTCCCAAAAATGGATTCTACGTCCAAAAATACTTCGAAAACATCACCAAACTCGACCCGATAGACGAAAAACTTTTAAAAACCCTCCCGTAGCTAAATAGCTACCACCTTGTCACACCCCATGATACAATTTTGTCACCTCAGCAGCAACGATTTTCGCGATTTTCACGATTTTCACGATTTTCACGATTTTCACGATTTTCACGAGTGAAAGTCGGTCTGGACATAAAGCAGTAAACGTTTTATTTTGTATGACGGCAGAAGCATAACTTTTATGAGTTAGTTTGGAGGCATGACGTTTCAAAGAGCTTATTCCACCATATTTTATAAAGAACGATTTCTTGCAAAAGGAGCAATACAATTTTTTGGGATTTACCTTATCTACCCGGACCCATAGGTAATTACCAATCATCATCATCATCATCATACAATAATATAAAATTGTGTTGGTCGACGGTAGACGGCCGTGTGGTTTGCTGGTACGGGATAACGCGTTCCCGAATGAGTTTTTTCACTTTCCGCTCGCTGGCCGTTTAGGGGGTCGAAAAAATTACGAAAAAATACGAGCCGTATATATCAGACCTGGAGGTAGACGTCGGTCAAATCGAAAATCCGAAATTCGCCCGGGAAATTCGTCGAAAATTCGTCGAAAAATCGTCTTTCTCCCGTTAGTCCTACGTTTTCCACTTTCAACTCGCGCCAAAGCCCGTTTAAGGGGTCGAAAAAATTACGAAAAAATAAGAGCCGTATAGATCAGACCTGTAGGAAGACGTCGGTAAAATCGTAATTCGGAAATTCGCCCGGGAAACTCGCCGGAAATTCGTCGAAAAATCGTCTTTCTCGCGTTTGTCCCACGTTTTTTCGGGTTCAAAAATACCCAGTAAGGAGCCATTTTTTGGGTATGGTATCCGCGAGCCAAATGCGCGCCAAAATATGGCCAATCCGATTCCGAAGTCGGATTTAAAAAAAACCGAGGGGGAGGGGGCGATTTCACGGTGAGAAGACAATTGGATCGTTTTAATTCGCGCGAGGCCAGGGATCTTAGAAAACGGAGGGCCCAGGGAACTTTGATAGATGGAGAGGCCTTTATTTAAAAAAAGTTGAATTGAATTAAAAATAATAATTTCCTAAACGGTAAGCCCTAAAAATACGCCGATTTTTTCTATCGTCTCTGCTACGAATAGGAGGGGCCGAGCGGAGCGAGGCCTTATGTCTGAGTAGGGGTTTGAACGTGTCCATCGATGCTACGCACCCCACAGGCGGCAATACACCCCACTAGGGGAGCGAGCGAAGCGAGCCAGAGAGACTAGTAGGATTATAATCCTTCTCCCACTACAAGTTGAAAGAACACGCACGTTTAGAAGTCCGAGCCTTCGAACACTTTGGGTCTTCCTCAACGATGTTGAGTCAACATCACTCCTGTCCGAGGATTCCGTGTCCATTTCAGCACAACCACAGAGTAAGGTAGTAAAGAGGTGCTCCGAGGTGCTCAACTTCTACATCAAAAACGCTGCAAATTTTACACAAGGGTTTGTTATTCTTTGATATAGGTTAGTTGCGCAAAAATTATTTCTGTGTCAAAAGAAAAAATGTTGGAAAAAAAATCTTTGGATTTTTTGTTTCAAAAAAATTTTTTTTTGGATTTTTTCTAAAAAAAAATTGTTTTTTCAAAAATTCTTTATTCTTTACTCGAAAAATATTTAACCTCCTTGGATCCTTCAAAAATCCCATTTTTAGCCCCATGAAAGCCCTATAGATTGCAACAGTGAAATCGGATCGCTGCGGGACCCCAAATAATGGATTCTAAGTCCAAAAATACTTCAAAAACGACACCTGACTCGATCCCATAGCCAAAAGCCTTCAAAAAACCCCTTCTGTAGCCCCATTTTAGCCCCAGAGCGCTCCACGGGTTTGGGCGATCGGACTGAAAACCTTGCGGGCACAACTAGATGGTAAACCGAGTATTTTGTCAAAATTTCAGATTTTTAACAAAATTCCTACTGCCCAAAACGGCCTGGACGGCGGACGGACATTTCGGTTTTGGAATCTAGACCACTTGAAACGGATAATGTCAAATTTTGAGGCCGATCGGAGTCGTCGATTCCCGTCGCGAAAACATAGGTGTATTATTCAAGAATAATTAACCAAAACTAAGCAAATTTTGCATAACAAAAATCTCACGAAGTAATCGCGATGATCGCGACGCGATCCATGTGAAGACGATAACATTCACTGGTATTCAAACAAGAGAGGGCAGATTCTGTCAATGAAAAAAAGTTTAGAAAAACAATTTTTTATTATTTTTTTCGTTTTTTTTTTTTTTTGAAAAATATGTGACCTTTTGGGATCCTTCAAAAATCCCATTTGTACCCCTTTAGATCGCAACAGTGAAATCGGATCGTTCCGGAATCCTAAAAAATGGATTCTCCGTCCAAAATAGGACCTCCGGGGGAGGACGGTTGGCAACCCTAGTTCTTCCGTGGTACTTACCGTGTTGAAAAAACGCTGCAAATTTTACACAAGGGTTTATTATTCTTTGATATACGTTACTTGTGCAGAAATTTAATTCTGTCAATGAAAAAATTTAAAAAAATTTTTTTTTGGAATCTTATCTCAAAAAAATTTTTTTTTGGATTTTTTTTTGTTCAAAAATATGTTTTTTTCAAAAATTCCGTATTTTTTACTCGAAAAATACTTAACATCCTGGGATCCTTCAAAAATCCCATTTTTAGCCCCACGAATGCCCTAAACATCGCCCCAGTGAAATCGGATCGTTCCGGGACCCCAAAAAATGGATTCTACGTCCAAAAATACTTCGAAAACGACACCTAACTCGATCCCATAGCTAAAAGCCTTCAAAAAACCCCTCCCGTAGCCCCATTATAGCCCCATAGCGCCCCACGGGTTTGGGCGATCGGACTGAAAACCTTGCGGGCACAACTAGTGGGTAAACCAAGTATTTTGTCGAAATTTCAGATTTTTAAAAAAATTCCTACTGCCCAAAACGGCCTGGACGGCGGACGGCGGACGGACATTTCGGATTTAGAATGTAGACCACTTGAAACGGATAATGTCAAATTTTGAGCCCGATCGGAGTCGTCGACCTCCGTCGCGAAAACATAGGTGTATTATTCCAAGAATAATAAACCAAAAGCGCGGCAAACCCACGGGGAAAAGACGTTGACGAGAGTGGCGCATTCACCTACAGTGGCACTTGTGAGAACTACAGAACGGTCGGACCCAAACGTTCGTCTACCCAAAACGCACAGGACGGCGCGCTGGACGGACTATTCATTGATTAAAGGACCGCGGCGGACGGACTATTCATTTATTAAATTTATACATCAAGAAACGTATAAGGACAAACTTTGAGTTTGATAAAATCTGTTGACCCCAGTTGCGTAAACAGGTTGATAAGACGAATAATAATAAATCAAAACGCTGCAAATTTTTCACATTGGGTTTATTATTCTTTGATATAGGTAGGTTACTTGGGCAAAAATTTAATTCTGTGTCAATAAAACAAAGTTTTTGAAAAGAAAAAATTTGAAAAAACAAAAAAAATCCAAAACTTTTTTTTACAAATCTTTCTCATTAACACAGAATTAAATTTTTGCACGGGTAACCTATATCAAAGAATAATAAACCCTTGTATAAAATTTGCAGCGTTTTTCAAAAGATTCCTAGGTCGGTACTGCCCAAAACGGCTCAGTAGGCGGACGGACGTTTCGTTTTTGGAATCTAGACCTCTTGAAACGTGTAATGTCAAATTTTGAGGGCGATCAGAATTTTCGACCTCCGTCGCGATTACATAGGTGTATTATTCCAAGAATAATAAACCAAAATTGATTTGAAAACTATAATTTTCAAAAGGAAATGTAGATAGTTCCCCAATCCTAATCAAACGCCTCTTTTAACAAGAGTCTTGTTGATTAACGCCTAGTACTGCAAAAAATAGACTTTTCGAATATTTCGGATCAAATATCGATTAAATTGCGGGCGCTGGATCCGCAGCAGCTAAGAAAATTTCTTAGCTCATTTAATGCAAATAGATAATCAGTTGAGAATGGGCAAATGTATCAAACGTGTACGTGTGTGTGTGGAGAGTGATTTAAATCAACGCTCGCTGTCACTGCTGACCCTACGCAGATATAAAGAAAATCACAGAAGCGTCGGAGGAACCAAACTTACCTCGTTGTTCCTCGTTGTAAACATAAAGTTTGTACGTACAAACAGAGGCATGCAAACAGTGAGAGGTCAGATCAAGACACGATGCATTTGTATATACAGAGTATGAAGGTATGCTATACAACATGTACACAGAGTCACGAAACGGAAACGTGCGATAGACGAGAGACACATGCTAAAGAAGGTCATTCAAGGTATGAAACCCTCCTACGAAGTGGAAAACTAAAACTACAGTTTAGACTCAACAAATTCAATATCCAAGCCAACACTGGTGCTTTGTACGAACGAACCAGATTTGACTGAATGTTGAATTTTAGTCCAAACCGAAGAAACTAATGTCGCTACAACCCTGATGAAGGAACTTAACCGGAAAGCCTGTAGATGTCCTGCCTAACTAAACTCGATGTTCCCATTACTGCCAGACCTCCCTACCCTAATCAATTCACGTTGGATCAATGCTCAATGTATAAAAAAAGAAAAAGTTATATGTATATATATCGAGCCAGAAAATCATGAGTTGCACGATAAGGCATATACATCAAAATTACATAAATATGAATAATAGGAAAAAAGTAAAACGGTAATAGACGATGAAAATATATTTTTCACATGACAAATTTCAATGAATTTAAAAATATTAATTCGAGCTCATTCGACAATATAAAGTCGTTGAGCTCTGACTTGGTTCACGTCAATTAAATTCGGAAAATAAGAAGAGAAGGTTCTTCAATGTAAGTTTGGATGAAAATGAATAAGTTGTGAACCAAATCAGAAATAGGAAAAACTGAAAATAAAAAAAGCGATAAAATGCGTTTGTCAAGCTATTTGATTTCATGTTGGCCAACGTGAGTACAACAGGCTACCATAAGAGCACAATTTTACCATTAGCAGGCTGATACTTGAACGTTAAAATCTCTATTCAAAAGCGCCGCAGTTCATCGAACGGGGAAAAAAACAAAGCTTTTCAACGCTTTAACCTAAGTAAGTACGCTAGGTAGTAAGCTATACGGCAATGGGATATAAGCGAAGTTGGAACTTCCTAGATTAATACGCTTGTTGGGAACACATTCACAAAACTGGAAGATATCGCGAGACTGCAAAAGTACTCGGCGTTCGTTTTGATTAGGAAAGGTATTACCCCAGACAGAGCCGGTTAGGCTGTACTGTCCGGTGGATAACCTTTACATTAGTCCACAACGAATTCACCCAAGCAGACAGTCTTGCCGACTTTTGCAGTTAGTCAAGGAGTTCCCAACTAAGGTTTCTACCTCACAGTAAGCGCTAACAGCTTCATGTACGTTGTGTTATAGTCAAAATACTGGTTTGAGTCAACTATAAAAGTTAATGATGATTCTGTTTAAGGGTTAGGCTGTTTAACTGATTGACACTTCGAAAAAAATCGGCTAGATAAGAAATTGATTAGGTAATCATTGGATCAATCAGAGAAGCAGAATAATGGGAGGATGGTGATCGAAGTGTGAAAGTGCAAGCACAAGATGTTACCAACATAACAATCCCCAAATATCTTCAACACAATTCGTCGTGCAACATGCTTTCTTCTGCCAGCTAACGAGGTGTATTCTTGTAAAATTAAAAAAATAAATAAATAAATAAAATAGAATAATTTATTATAACATGAATCGATTTTTTTTTTTTAATTTAAGATTAAAAGGAAGAGTGGGGAGGGAAGGGTTGTTTCTTCAGCGTGAAATTATCGATAATATTACATTTTAAAGTATCGAAATTTTCAAACCAACATCATCGTGGTAACGATATTAAGAGAAGAATATCGAATCAAAACGAGTATCGATACATGAGGGGCATTGTAACACTGGGGGAGTCATTTAGGTCTGTTTGTGAGGAATCAAATGAACGGGGGGGGGGGGGGGGGATGTAAATGTGGGTTTTATTGTGTTTAACCATTTGGTTCTCACAAGTGGGGCAGGAGCCGACCCCACAATGCGCCCAGATAATCACGGATAAAGTTAGAGAGTCTTAGATAGTCTTGCTCCAGAGAAAGGATTCACATAAACTTGCGTTCAGAGGTGAATTGTCTGACGACAAGCCAGGTATTACAACACTTGATTGATTTTTGGTCAAACATTGGTGTTCGGCCCGGATTCGAACCAGGCTGATCAGCGCTCCGACTGATTTGTAAACAGACGAAGCTCTGTCGCCTTAGCTCACTGGGCCACCCTGACCCCGGGGGGGATGTATTGAGAAATATTGATAAGTGACGTACATGACGAGTGATGTATCTAATTTTCCCTCATTTTTCTTGTCAAACTGATTGGAAACATGGCGATGTTGTGTGAACAGAGTAGCTGGACTTCTGATGAGTTTTGAATGTGTTGAAGAGGATGCACAGCAAGCAACATGCACGATGCGCCTCGACCATGGTGTGACATAGTAAAAGAAAATGTCCTACCTTGAACCCGGCTGCAGTAGCTGAAGGGGTCTCCAGTGTAACCCAGTTCGCACGTGCACACCGGCGTATGGTTAATAACGTTACACAAGGCGTTCGATCCGCAAGAGCCAGGACAGGGGTCGGCGCATTTTTGGTTGATGCACGCCTGACTAGACTGACACTCGGGGTTGATGGTGCACTCGGGACGGCAGCTTGGTGGGACGCCGATGAAGTTGGGGAGGCAGGAGCAAGCCGGGCTTTCACCTCGTACTTTGCACTCGGCGTTGGGACCGCATGGTGAGGGTTGGCAAGGAAGAGGTGCAGGAGGTGGTACTATTGGAGGTTCTACAAGGAAATAAAAGAGACCAGAACATCATTAAATGATTAAATTTACACATTTTCTATCAGATGTATCGACCCTTGAACGAACATGAACGAACCTGGAATTCTGTAGCACTGCCTAAAAGGATCTCCTGTCTGGCCCGGAGGGCAACTGCAAATTGGGTTGTGGTTTATCACGTTACACCTAGCGTTCACTCCGCAAGTTCCTGGACAGGGGTCCTGGCACTTCGTGTTCAGACAAGCTTGTGTTAGTTGACACTCAGACGACACGACGCATTCGGGTCTACATTGCGGCGGCGCTCCAATGAAATTCGGTTGACAAGTACAGACAGCATGACTGTCCGACACTCTGCAAAGACTGTTTGGGCCACAAGGGGATGGCTGGCAGGGATTTCTTGGAGGTTCTGAAACGAAGTTTCGAGTAAAGCAAGGATGCAGAAGCGAATGGCTATAAAAGAAAAGAATCTAGGCAATTGTTTGCTTCTAGTAATTACCTGGTGGACGTTCTCTACAAGCAACAAATGGATCTCCAGTTGTAGGTGGAGGGCATGAGCAAGTTGGTACATGGTTTATTACATCGCAACGCGCTCCTTGGCCACAAGTGCCTGGGCACGGATCAATGCAATGTTGATTACTGCAAGCCTTGCTTCGGGGACAGTCGGAGTTCATTGTGCACTCTGGTCTGCACTGCACGTAAGGATCTCCCTGGTAGTCAGGTAGACAAGAACATGCTCCATTGTTACACACAGCGTTTGCTCCACACGGAGATGGGTTGCAAGGATCCCTTGGAGAGGGGGGTTCAGGCGTCTCTGTAAAAGACAAAAATTACTAACATCAGTGCACGGCTAAAACTACATTGGAAGTAATTTGAAAATCCCCCGAGAGAACTCACGTTGTATTTGAGAACACTGCGTGAATGGGTCACCAGTGAACCCTTCAATACAGCTGCACGCGGGAATATGGTTTTGCACCCTGCAATCTGCATTGACTCCACAAGATCCCAAGCATGGATCACGGCATTTCTCGCTTATGCAAGCTTGAGTAGACGAACAATCTGTATTAACGACACACTCCGGTCTGCAGTTTGGAGGGGCACCAATATAGTTGGCTCTGCAAGAGCACGAGGGCTGATTGCTGGGAGTTACTTGGCACTCGGAATTTGGACCACATGGCGATGGAATGCAAGGGTTTGTGACGGGAGGTGGCGCTGGAGGATCAGCTAAAATTGAATACCGTGTCAAATTTTTCCAAAATGTTGAACAACGCAAAGCAAATAATGATTTTCAAATTACCTGGGATCGGATAGCATCTGGTGAAAGGGTCTCCAGTCATCCGTGACGGGCAACTACAAATTGGATTGTGGTTGATCACTTGACACTTTCCGTTTAGCCCACACGTTCCTGGGCACGGGTCAGTGCATTTGTTTTTGTAACAAGCCCTGTTTGATTGACATTCCGAGTTCACGACACACTCAGGTTTGCAGTTTGGTGGTGCTCCAATGTAGTCTTTTGCGCAGGAGCAGACCGCTTTATTACCAACGTCCCTGCATTCACTATTGGGACCGCATGGAGATGGAGAGCAAGGATCCGCTTCGACTGGTTCAACTATGGAATATGACACAGAGTTGTTGTAATTCATAAAATGTGTGATTTGATATGAGTAGGGCATTAACTAAAACCAAACCTGGTGGTGGTGGAGGAGGCTGACTGCATGAAGCGAAAGGATCGCCAATAAAACCTGGCAAGCAGTGGCAAGTAGGTATGTGGTTCAAGACGGCACACTCGGCATTTTGTCCACAAACTCCAGGGCAAGGGTCTTCACACTTGTTCCTCACGCAAGCCTTATCGGTAGGGCAGTCGGAGCTCAAAACGCACTCTGGCCTACACCCTTCATATGGATTACCGAAGTAATCTGGAATGCAAGCACAAGAACCAGCGCCATTTCGTTGATTACATATAGCATTTGGTCCACAGGGGGATGGTTCGCATGGGTTCAACGGTTCAGCTTCTGTAAACACAAATAAAGTTTGAGTTGGATTTTTACATAATTTTTCGCGTGTTCATAAGCAGGCAATTTGGAATTGGAAATTTTCTCACGTTTTTGCTCCATACACTGCACAAAGGCGTTGCCAGTGTATCCCGGAAGACAAGTGCAAGCAACAGCATGACTTATCACGGTACATTGAGCGTTCAAGCCACAAGAACCCGGACACGGGTCGGCACATTTGTTATTAATGCAGGCTTGGTTCGAAGAGCAATCAGGGTTGATGACACATTCTGGACGACAGTTTGGCGGTGCTCCAATGTAGTTGGGCAAACACGAGCACGACGGTTGACCCCCAGGTGATGCCAAGCACTGAGAGTTTGGCCCACACGGAGAGGGATGACAAGGATCGATCGGTACAGCCGGTGGTTGTGGCGGTACTGAAAGTGAATCGTAACTTCAAATAAAACTTGACTTACGGACAATGTGATTGATGAACGTTTGACTTACAAGGCATTGGGAAACAGCTCCTGAAGGGATCTCCTGTTTGGCCGGCTGGGCAGGAACAAATCGGGCTATGGTTAATTACCAAACACTTGGCATTAAGCCCGCACGATCCCAAGCAGGGATCGGTACATTTGGTGTTGACGCAAGCCTGTGTCTGTAAGCATTCAGAGCTCAGAACACACTCTGGCCTGCATGAAGGAGGCGACCCGATGAACCCAGGTAAGCATGAACAGACAGCAGCATTATTAGGTGCTTGGCATTGGCTGTTGGGCCCACAAGGTGAAGGACTGCAAGGATTCTTCGGTGTAGGTGGATCTAAAAATAACGCAAAGAATAGAATAGATGAAATACACGAAGATTTCAAAAGGAAAGCAATGGAACAAATAATCTACAAATAAATGTTGTAGATTATCACTCTTTTCATTACCTAATAAATAAAAAATAATGATGGAACAAATAATTACCTGCTGGAACAGCTCTACAAGCAGAAAATGGATCGCCAGTCGTTCCTTGAGGGCAGGAACAAGTTGGTATGTGGTTGATGACGTCACATTGTGCATTTTGCCCGCAGGTTCCCGGACAAGGGTCTTGACACTTGTTTCTCAGACAGGCTTTGTCTCGATGGCACTCAGAGTTCAGGACGCATTCGGGTCTGCAGGATTCGTACGGGTTCCCTGAGTATTCAGGTATACATTCGCAGACACCAGCCCGGCATATGGCGTTAGGTCCACAAGGTGATGGGTTGCAAGGGTCCAAAGGTGTGGGCGTAGTAGTCGCTGCACAAAAGAAGGTAATAACGTGATGAGGATTGTTGTGGGCAAGTTTAGATTTTCCAGGATCCACACTTGAGATTGAGGTGGGGACAAAAGATATGTTCTACCTGGACAGCTCCAGAAAAGACTAGGGGGCCACACCCTGCGGGCTAAAGCCAGCCAACCCCCGACCTCTCTCACCTGGCCTCAAGAGTCTGAGGCCAGACCACTTCTTCTCACTTTTCAATGAGGAATAGTTGTTTTTGTTTTTTTAAATACAGGATGACAGATCCATCAACAATCTCATTTGTAGTCCCATGAAAGCCCTATAGATCGCAACAGTGAAATCGAAACGTAGCGGGACCCCAAAAAATGGATTCTACGTCCAAAAATACTTCGAAAAGGATACCTGACTCGATCCCACAGCCAAAAGCCTTCAAAAAACCCCACCCGTGGCCCCATTTTAGCCCCATAGCGCCCCACGGGTTTGGGCGATCGGGCGAAAAACCTTGCGGTCACAACTAGATGGTAAACCGATTATTTTGCCGAAATTTCAGATTAAAACAAAAAATCCTACTGCCCAAAACGGCCCGGACGGCGGACGGACATTTCGGTTTTGGAATGTAGACCTCTTGAAACGGATAATGTCAAATTTTGAGGCCGATCGGAGTCGTCGCGAAAACGTAGGTGTATTCCAAGAATAATAAACCAAAATGGGGTTTCCTGGGTCATCCTCCTCCTCTTCCTCCTCGTTCCTCCTTGGGCTGGAGCTCCCAAATAATAGAAACACTGCTCACTATCACTGCCCCCTGACCTTCCTTACAGTGCATTTTCAAGTGTAATTCCCCACACCTGATTATTATTATTATTATTATTTTATTTTTTATTTTTTCAAGTCTACTCACACATTGGCACTGGAGAGCAGCTGGTGAACGGGTCGCCTGTGAATCCCGCGACGCAAGAACAAACCGGTACGTGGTTCAGCACGTGGCAGTTAGCGTTGGCACCACAGGACCCGGGACAAGGATCTCGGCACTTTTGATTGATGCAGGCGAACTGACTAGGACACTCTGATGAAATTACACATTCTGGTCGGCATGTTGGAGGAGCCCCAATGTAATTCGGTAAACAGGAACATGCGATTTGGTTGTTCACGATCTGGCATTGCGAATTTGGGCCACATGGCGATGGGAAGCATGATATTGGCTCTGGAGTCGGCGCTGGAGTTGTTGGAGCTGGAGAAAGTCAAATTTGAGTGCTATATTGGGTAGTCGACTTCAAAATTGAACGAGGCTGATGTAGTAAATTCTACTTACGAATTAATTGACACTGGGAAAATGGATCTCCAGTGTATCCTTGAGGGCATGCGCAAATAGGGTTGTGATTTTTCACTGAACATTGTGCGTGGCGACCACAGGTGTTCGGACAAGGGTCGGCACACTTTTGATTGATGCAAGCTCGGTCCAGTTGACATTCAGAGCTAACTATGCATTCTGGGCGGCAGTTGGGAGGTGACCCTGTGAAGCTGGGCATGCACGAACAGACTGCCTGTTGGTTCACAGTGCGGCAAATGCTGTTCGGGCCGCATGGCGAAGGGATGCACGGCTCGGTTGGCTTTGGTGTCGCTGGAATATCAACCAGCGGGGGTAAGAATGATTCATTTTATTTACTTTTATCGACAATAAAAGAACAGACTGAATGAAACGTACGTAGTGGATCACTTTGAAGACAGCTGAAAAATGGGTCCCCAGTGAATCCAGCAGGACAAGAGCAAATTGGTATGTGATTGGCCACTTGGCATTCTGCACCAGATCCGCATGTTCCGATGCACGGGTCAACACATTTGAACCCAATGCAGGCCAATGCTGTAGTGCAGTCTTGGTTCGACTCGCATTCTCTTCGGCAACCTGCATACGGGTCTCCCTGGAAGCCTGGTAGACAAGCACAGGCGGCAACTCCGGTTCGATCTTGGCACTCGGCATTGGCTCCACACGGTGACGGAGAGCATGGGTTGTATGGCGTCCTTTCAGTAGCTGAAAAACAGATTTTGGTGATTCCAACGTCCCTGATTTGTCCGAGGAGTCGAAGAAACACTACACGAGCTTACTTGTTGCTTGCGGAGCTGGTGAGCAAGCTGTGCTTGCATCACCGATGAACCCAACCGGACAAGTACAAACAGCATTATGGTTAACGACCCTACATTCCGCCGACACCCCACACGACCCTCGACAAGGATCAGCGCATTTCTCATTTATACAGGCCAAATTACTGGCACACTCGGCATTCCTGGTACACTCCGGACGACAGTTAGGGGGATTTCCAATGTAATTGGGCATACAAGAACAGGCCGGAGTAGACCCAACAGCTCGACATTGGGAATATGGACCACAAGGTGATGGTGTGCAAGGGGCGACAGGTGGTGCAGGAGTAGTAGAAACTAGAATGGAAAGAAAAGAGAGAAAAAGAAGTTAAGATAGAAAGAAAAGTGAGTTTTAAGAGAGAATAAATCTTCAGTGCGTAAGACAGAACAAGTAATTTATACATTAATGTACACGGTAAGGTTATTAAGGCTTACTCTCAACTCTGAGACATCTATTGAATGGATCGCCACTAAAGCCTGGCGGGCAGCTACAGATAGGGTTATGGTTCACTACTTGACATCTAGCGTTTAGCCCACAAGTGCCCGGACAAGGGTCGACACATTTGGTGTTCATACAGGCTTTGTCTTGAGAACATTCTGAACTGACGACACACTCGGGGCGGCACGATGGTGGCGACCCCATGAAATTCTGCTGGCACGTGCACACAGCGTGGTTTTGCACGGCTTTGCAAATACTGTTAGGCCCACAAGGGGACGGCTCGCACGGGTTTTTCGTTTCTTCCACTACAACTATGAAGGAGAAAGAAAAGAAAGGTTAAAAGAGTGAAAGAGGAGAAGAAGGTAAACTTGAAACAGTGAAAATTACAGAAAGTAGATTACCAGGTTCTATAAGATTACAGGATCTGAATGGTTCTCCCGTATATCCCGGGATGCAAGAACAAGTTGGTGCATGGTTCACTACACGGCATTCGGCGTTCAAGCCACATGTACCAGGACACGGATCTTTACATTTGTTATTAACACAAGCTCTGCTACGATCGCAGTCTGTATTAATGACACATTCTGGCCTGCAGCCGGTGTATGGGTCTCCAAAATATTCTGGCAAGCATGTACATGAACCAGCACCATTCCGTTCTTTGCATACAGCATTAGCACCACACGGAGAAGGATTACAAGGCATACGAGGACCTTCAGTCGGTGGAACTAGAATGAAAAGTGAAGAAGAAGAGAAGATTGAAGAATGGAAGTAATTGGGGAATTATTTCATGGAAATGGAAAGGTAGGGTTTCTTACTCTGTTGTACAATAGTGCACCCAGCGAATGGATCCCCAGTGTATCCAGGAAGACAGGAGCACTGAGGGTTATGTTTGACAACTTGGCAAGTTGCCTGAGGACCACACGATCCAGGGCAAGGATCTCGGCATCTCTCATTTTGACAAGCCAAGTTACTAGAGCATTCAGTGTTCACAGTGCATTCGGGTCTGCAATTCGGAGGTCTTCCGACATAGTTTGGCGAGCATGAGCATGCCGGGGAATTACCAACAGCTCGGCACACCGAGTTCGGACCGCAAGGCGACGGCACGCAAGGCTCACCGCTTGGAGCTGGGGTAACCGGTTCTAAAAAAAGTGTAAAGCAAGATTTTTGAGGATAACACGCTGAGTGGGGTCTTTAAGGCTGAGTAACTCCCAAATATTATTCTTACTTTCTTCTCGCAAACATCGAACAAACGGATCCCCAATGAAACCAGCAGGGCAGCTACAAATGGGATTGTGGTTCACGACTTGGCACCTAGCGTTCAGCCCGCATGTGCCTGGGCAGGGATCTGCGCATTTCTGGCTCATGCAAGCTTTATCTTGGGGACACTCTGAGCTAACGACACACTCGGGCTTGCAATTAGGAGGAGAGCCAACGTAATTTGCCTGACAGGAGCACACAGCGTGACTATCCACTACTCTGCACACGCTATACGGTCCACAAGGTGACGGTTGGCAAGGATTCTTCGGCTTTTCTGGCTCAGCTGTTGATCGAATTACAGAACATAAGCTTTGAGCTGATACAAACCTATTAATTATAAAACTATTTCAGGACCCAAAATCTTACTTGGCGGTTGCCGACAGGCCGTAATTGGATCCCCAACGTAACCTGGTATGCACGTGCAAGAGGGGGCATGGTTGACAACATTGCATTCAGCATTCAGGCCGCAAGTTCCAGGACATGGGTCTTTACATTTATTATTTAAGCAAGCACGATCTCTTGGGCAGTCGGAATTGACCACACATTCTGGCCTGCAGCCAGTGTAAGGGTCCCCGAAATATTCTGGTAAACAAGTGCAAGAACCAGCACCGTTTCTTTCTTTGCATACAGCATTTGCACCACAAGGTGAGGGGTCACAAGGTGTTCTGGGACGTTCTGTGGGTGTGACTATAAGTAAGGAAGAAACAGTAATGGTGAAGATTAGAAGACCAAAGTTAAACGCAATAGTATGGAACATATAAGTCCGAAAACGTGAAGGTGTCCTTACTCTGTTGTACAAGTGAACAACCAGCAAATGGGTCACCGGTGTAGCCAGGCAAACAGGAACATTGCGGAGTGTGATTTATGACTCTACATTCTGCTTGGGGCCCGCAAGACCCTGGACATGGATCTCGACACTTTTCGTTCTGGCAAGCCAGGTTTCCAGCGCATTCAGCATCGATTGAACATTCCGGACGGCAATTCGGAGGTCGGCCGATGTAATTCGGCAAACAAGAGCATGCAGGAGTGTTCCCTACAGGTCTGCATTGGGAGTTAGGGCCACATGGAGATGGTACACAAGGGTTTGTGCTGGGAGGTGCGACAACTGGTGGCCCTACGAAGAATGACAGGTACAGATCAGGACGAAAGGAGAAAACATGAAATCATGCAAAAGAAAAGACATCACAGAAGGTAAGAAATAGTACATGCTAAGTATGAAAATCAAGATGCTTACTCTCTTCTTTCAAACACCTAATGAATGGATCTCCATTGAACCCGGCAGGGCAACTGCAGATAGGGTTATGGTTGACCACCTGGCATCTTGCATTCAGGCCGCAAGTGCCCGGGCAGGGATCCCCACATTTCTGATTCAAACAGGCCTTGTCTTGAGCACATTCAGAGCTCACCACGCACTCGGGCTTGCACGTTGGTGGAGAACCCACATAGTTTTCTTGGCAAGAGCACACAGCATGGTTATCTAACACTCTGCACACGCTGTACGGACCGCAAGGAGAAGGCTGACAAGGATTCTTCGGTTTTTCTGGCTCAACTGTTGGTAAAATTTGAAAAAATGAGCTGTTTCCCGAGTTTTTACAAATGTAATTGAACAATTTCCCATGATGATGGGAAACTGAAATCAGTGTTTTGTGATCTTTTTCAGAAATCTTCGTTTTAATAGATTTTTCTATCATAATAAGGAATGGACATACTTATAGATTTTCTTTAGTAAAGAAAGCCTTCTTTAGTATAGAAGGCTTCAAAATAACACTGAAAATGGGGTAAAACTCTTACCGCAAATTCATGTCAATTTGGTCGGTGATTTTAGTTCGTTCGATGAATGATGGCCACCATAAACAAATAAAAGATCCATCTTTGAGGTTTCTGGAGAGTAGGAGGGCAATTTGATCGACTAAACTGGGAGTAGCCCACGTGAAATTTACGTTTCAGTTGATGTTCCTAATTAGATAATAAGTTCAACCCAGTAGACAAAAATTTTACCATTTAATGGCCTAACATCAAACCTCTCCTCGAACGTCATTGCTTATGAAGCCTGGATTCTTCCCTAGGTCGACGCTGAGGACTGCTCCAAAATTTATCACGAGAACATTCTCCCAGGAAGTTTTACAAAACGCTATTTTACTTTCACATTTTCAAATTAAAAACGGCTTTAGCAATAAATCGCAATAAATACAATAAAAACAACTGCATAGTCCCTATGGCCAATCATCAAGACTCGCGAAAGTCACCAAGAAATATGAAAAATTGAACTGAGGTTTTTGAAGGTTAAGTAGCTGTCAAACCCACGAATTGCTTTCACTACTTCACGGCCAGGCTCTCAAATCGTGCTGCAAACTTATAATACGCCTAGGTACCTATACAATGTATTTCATTATTGATATACCTACCCTCAACGTGTAAGACTTTTTGTCCCAAAATGATTTCCCCCACTTTTTTACTTCTACGACCGTGGCACAGTATGATTTAACCAGTGATTTAGATGCATGTCCATTCCTTAATGGCAATGTTTCAGTTGTCTAATTCATGTCTTACTTTGTTGCTTTCTGCAAGCTGTTATTGGGTCGCCAACGTAACCAGGTAAACAGGAACACGATGGTGCATGGTTTATAACATTGCACTCCGCGTTAATCCCACATGTTCCCGGACAGGGGTCTTTACATTTGTTATTAGAACATGCTTTGTTTCTGTCACAGTCTGAATTGACCACACATTCAGGTCTGCACCCTGTGTATGGATCGCCGAAGTATTCAGGCAAACATGTACATGAACCAGCACCATTTCTTTCTTTACAGACCGCGTTCGCTCCACAAGGGGAGGGGTTGCAAGGCATTGGAGGCCCTTCAGTAGGCACAACTAGAAGATAGAAAACAATAGAATGGGTGAAGGGAGAAACACAGAAAGAAAAAGAAATAGGAAGAAAATAGCTTACTCTGCTGTACAATAGAACATCCGGCGAATGGATCACCAGTGTACCCCGGCAAACAAGCACATTGGGGTCTGTGTTTGACCACTCTGCACTCTGCCTGTGGTCCACACGACCCTGGGCAAGGGTCGCGGCATCTTTCATTGATGCAAGCCAAACTACCAGAACACTCAGCGTCAATTGTACACTCTGGCCGACAATTTGGAGGCCGGCCGATGTAATTAGGCAAACAAGAACAAGCCGGTGTGCTTCCAGAAGGCCTACACAAAGAATTAGGACCACAGGGAGAAGGTACACAGGGGTCTTTGCTAGGTGGTGCGACAACGGGTGGAGCTGAAAGTGCAAGTAGAATTTAGAAAGAAACAAATGAGAGTAAATACAGTAAACCGAAACAGATAACAGTTAACACATAAAGTTGAAAAATAGAAGAATAGAAAATTTTGTACAGAATTAGAAGTGAAGAAGGAGAAAGAAGGCTTACTCTCTTTTTTCAGACACCGGACAAAAGGATCGCCAATAAAACCTGCGGGACAGCTGCAGATTGGGTTGTGATTGACTACTTGGCACCTTGCGCTCAAGCCACATGTACCAGGGCATGGATCAACGCATTTCTGGTTCATGCACGCCTTGTCCTGAGCACAATCTGCACTGATCATACACTCCGGCCTACATGCAGGTGGCGCGCCAATGTAATTTTGCTGGCACGAACAGACGGCATGATCATTAGACACTCGGCAGGCGCTGTAAGGGCCGCACGGAGAAGGAACGCAAGGGTTCTTCGTTACAACTATTGAACAAAAGAAGTGTTTTACTGTGGTGGTCTACTGTAGACGTTCTAGAGCACTTGGCAAGACGCTTACTCGGTGGAGGAGGCGGCGGTTGATGACACGAAGTCAGTGCATTGCCAGTGAACCCTGGTAGGCAAGTGCAAGATGGAGCGTGATTGACAACTCTACACTCCGCGTTCAACCCACACATCCCAGGGCACGGATCAATACATTTGTTGTTCGAACAGGCTTTATCCCTAGAGCAATCCGTATTCAACACGCATTCTGGCCTGCATCCGGAGTACGGATCACCGGTATATTCAGGCAAACATGTGCAAGAGCCTGCTCCGTTTCTTTCCTTGCAAATTGCGTTCGGCCCACATGGGGAAGGGTTACAGGGATCTCTGGGTTTTTCTGGCGGTGGAGCTGAAAGAGCCAAAGAGAAGAATAGAATGAGCATGCAAAAGTAAGAATAAGAATGTGGACAGGTAAAGAAATGATTTTACAAAGCGTAGAATTGAGAAAAAGCAAGACACAACCCAGGAAGGTTCGTTCATGATTTATATTATATAAATATAAGAATATAGCATTTAGATGGTAAAAACAGGAGTCCCACAAACATAAGATCCGGTAGTAGCGAATTTTTCACCCAACGTGGAGGTTCTTTGGTTAAGATGGGCCTTCTGTAATTTTTTCGGCACCATTTTCAGGTTTTGGACATAGTTTTTCGACAATGACTACTGCATAAAAATTCAAACTATGTAAAATTTGCTACAATTTGAGACCAACCGCAGCTTTGTAGATTTAATAGCCTCCAAAATACAGCGTATCAAAAGTTTGACTTTTCCGTGAATCGGGGGATGTAATTTAGACAAAATTGACTTCTCCCAGAATCGAGATTTTGGTTTATTATTCTTGGAGTAATACACCTATGGGTATAGATGTATTCACGACGGGAGTCGAAAATTTTGATCGACCTCATCATTTCTCCTTATAAGTTTATTATAAGTCCTATGTGGGGCTAAAAATGGGCAACGGAAGGGGGTATTGGAAGTTTCCGACTATTGGGCTAAAAATAAGGTGTCATTTTCGAAGTATTTTTTAACGTAGAATCCATTTTTCGGGTAGGTACCTCAACTGTCCAAACACTGTGTAGACCTACACAGATACCTGTATCTAAAGAAATGTGTAGAAATGTGTAGAAATAAAGAAAAACAAAATAATTGTACGAAAATAAAGTAATAATGATAATAATTTTTCTTTTAATTTTTTATTTGAAAAAAAAAGTACCTAAATAATTATCATTAAATGATAATAATTTAAATTATTTTTTTAATTAAATTAAATAATTTTAAATTAAATAATTTAAATAAAAATGATAATAAATGTTAGGTACCTATCTTTTGGTTAAAACTTGAATGAAAAATTATTATTCTATTCTAATTAGTATTATTTTCTTATTCTTATTTTCTTTATTTTCAATACATATTATAGGTATTAGAAATAAAGGAAACTGTTTTCCTGTAAAAGTGAAGTAGCATCCCGCAAAATGGATGGATACTACGTTCAAAATCGGAAAACTATACCTCACTCTATCTCCTAACTTCGTTCAAAAAGCCCCATTTGTAGCCCTTAGAACCCCACGGTGAAATCGGAAGGTTCTGGAACCCCCAAAAAATGGAATCTACGCCCAGAAATACTTCGAAAACTACACCTAACTCGATCCCATAGCAGATCTCTTACCAACAACCCTTCATAGAGCCCCTTTTTAGCACCACAGGTTCGGGTGATCGGGCTTAAAGTTTGATGGACACAAAATTTGTCCAAAATCTATTTAATAGATTGAGAACCGAGCATTTTGTCAAAATTGCGGATTAAAAAAAAATCCTAGGGCCCTAAACACTTGGATGGCAGACGGACATTTCTATTTAAAATCTACACATCTTGGAACGTATAAGGATAGAGTTTGAGAGACATAGGTTGATTATTGCAAGAATACTAAAATCGCTACTACCTGACCTGAAGTTAGTCGGAATGTCTAAATACACTTGCCTAAATAGAAAAATCTTTTTTTTTTTTTTTTTTTTTTTTCAGGAAAAACGTTAGTGTAGCCAAAGATACGGGGATTAAAGAACAAAATGAGATGTTGCTTACGTAAGTACTGAATCATGGGAGAACATTCCGCATAGGGATCTCCACTGTACCCGGACAGACATGAACAGAAAGGCACGTGGTTTGAAACACTGCAAAGGGAATTAACCCCGCAGGAAGAGGGACAAGGGTTTTTGCACTTCTCGTTTTGACATATTTGATTCCCTAGACATTCCCCGTTGTTTGTACATTCCGGGCGGCAGGTTGGTGGTCGTCCGATGTAGTTAGGTAAACAGGAGCAGACCGGCGTTTGCCCTAGAGCCCGGCAAACAGAGTTGGGCCCACAGATACTGGAGGCACAGGGGTCCCTTGGGATCTCAACATCCTCTACAAAGTCCCAACATGCATTACAACAGTGCACAATGACAAAGCTCAATGCCGCATGCTCGAATACTTACGTTGTTTGTGGACGCATAGGGTGAACGGGTCACCGACGAAACCGACTTCGCAGCTACAGATTGCGTTGTGGTTAACCACCTGACACCTGGCGTTGAGAGCGCAGGTGCCAGGACAGGGGTCGACACACTTCTGGTTCACGCAAGCCCGGTTCAAAGCACACTCCGAGCTGACAACGCACTCTGGCCGGCAGCTCGGAGGTGAACCAACATAGCCTGGCAAGCAGCTACATGCACCATATCCATGGCTGTCCCGACATTCACTATATGGCCCACACGGTGATGGGACACAAGGATTCCTCTCAATATCCGGCACCACTATTTGGAACGCTGATAAAAGTGAAGGAACAAAAAAACAAATTGCATCATGCTCAAGCAACAACACCAAAAAAAACAAAAACCAAAACCCGCTAAAACACGCTTTTTTGACATAAATCACAAAAAATAAGGGCACACAAATCCATGCAAAACGTGGAATACTTTAAACTTGAAAGAAAAAGTTTTCTTTTTGCATTTCTTCTTGCTTATGAAAAGTAGAGGTGGCCGTTGATGGACATAAGTATCGAAATTAGTATTCAATACTATTCCTCAATAGTGTATGATAGGTATATAGCTAACCGGGGGGACTCGCTTCGCTCGGCCCACCACTTTCTCGGATGGGTGGGCTCGCTTCGTTGCCTATTTGAATAAAAGGTCAAGTGATGATTTATATAAATTTTAGATGCATAAAAACCTCTCGATGTTTATAGAATTCTAATCCGACACTGTGGATGTTGAAAATGCCTAAAAGCCCAGAATTTACCCGAAATTAGCGAAGAGAGAATATTTCGGAAGCAAACATTTTCGCCGCCCTTACTCGAGATCGAACATCGTCTCAGGTGACCTTGACTTCACAGACCGCAAGGAATCTATTCTCGTCTTCTCTTCGTCAAAACCTCCCGATCGTCGGAATTCGTTCGTTCGAAATTTAGTATTAAAAGTCGGATCGCTAGGTTGGATACAGATGAAATGCCGTTTCAATTGGACTGTAAATAACGAATACATACGGGGATATTTGAGCGAATTAGCGCGCGTCGAAAAAGGAATTCCGAGACAGTATGAAAAATCGGCGTATTTTTATCACTTATGGTTTCGGAGGAGAAGGCTTGTGATACACATACAGACAGACACGTTCTAAATTAGTCGTATCCATACCATATAATATTATTATCTACCCATGGATAGATAATAATATTATATACACCTAGAGATTATCTACACATACTATGTACACTCCTCTGGAAACCGATTCAGGTAAACATTTTTCATCCATCAAAACTGATACATCGATATGTGAGCTACAAATGGCCGTCTCTAAATTGAAGCAGCAAGTTGAGAAGCTTTTGTTTAAAGAAATTTTGAAGAGCAATAGATGTTGACGATTGAAATTTGTCAAAAAAGAAGAAATGGCGGGTGCACATGTCTAACATAAAATTCATTTAAACTTTACCCATACGATAATGATGTGCTTCTAATTTATAAAATTTGGAAATCAGATTAGGACAAGAAAGGAACTCATTATTATCATCATCATCATCATCACACGGGTAACGCGAAGGAAAATGAAATATGCGATTCCTTACGAGGTTCATGCACAACGTGACAAGACACTGCTGGGTTCCCAGTGTGGCCATGCAAGCACGAGCATAATGGTCGGTGGTGTGTCACAGAGCATTCCGCGTTGATCCCACAGGCACCCACACAAGGGTCTCGGCATTTCATGTTCTGGCAAGATTTGTCCCACGGGCAGTCCGAATTGAGGACACACTCGGGGCGACAGCCCGAATAAGGGTCTCCAAAGAACCCCTCGACGCAGATGCAGGAACCGGCTCCGTTCCTTTCGGCACAGACGGCGTTGCTGCCGCAGGGTGATGGCGTGCAAGGATCGACTTCAGCTTCAACCGCCTCTATTACTAAAGTGCACATGCAAACAACCCCATAAAAAAACATGCACTACTCAGCAGAGCAAAACCTACTATACAGTGGGCAAACACTTCAGGGAGGTTCTACTAGTGACTGGGAAGGGCCCTAATGATCATTTCCCCATATTTGACGATCTCACCAGTGGTACCAACTGGACCAGTAAGCAGCATCTCGTTTTGTGAAAAATTATCCAGTCAGTTTTCAGTCGCTTACGTTGTGGGTAACACGTCGTAAAAGGGTCACCGGTCAAACCGGGAGGGCAGGTGCAAACGGGTCGGTGGTTCGACGTGAAACAAACCGCTCCGGACCCGCAAGAGCCTGGACACGGATTCATGCACCGATTCTTGATGCAAGTCTTGTCTCCGAGACAGTCGCTGCTCGATGCGCACTCTGGCCGACAGTTCGGGGGCTGCCCGAAATAATTCGGGAGGCATTTGCAGACCGGCTGACCGTCATAGCTCTTGCATTCGGAGTTAGACCCGCAAGGCGAAGGGTTACACGGGTCTCCACGAGGTACGACGCATTCTACAAGTTAAAAGTAGAAAAACCATCACCTACGAGTAAATATTCATGCAGAAAGAAAGATGAAATTAAAGAAAGAGTTGATTTGATTTAGATTATACGAAAATTGAAGGAGCAAGAAAATAGTGAAAGCAGTTGAACAGAAGAATTTATCAGATCGAAATAGGCTTTTAGTCCAGTCAATCCGTAGCGATAATTATAGGTTTTTGCTTATAACTTCGAAACTACGGCAAAAGCCACTATTATCAAAGTGAAAGACCATTAGGTAAATTTCCTATAAAATTCACCATTCAAAGTTGTTTTTTTAGTCACAATAATTCAGAAGCTAGCTAGAGTGAATTGGAAAAGGTCGATTTTTTACGTTTTTCAAAAAAATCACTTTTTGCACTTCAAATAGCTGTACCTACCTTCAAAACGGCTGGTCCTATCGAGAAATGTTACATGATGAAAGTTGTAGAGCGTTAAATTTCCTACAGGTGGGGCACCAAAAGTTTGTCGAAAAGTGTCTACAGTACGAATGGCGGGCAGAGTTGTAACAACATGTGGATACGAAAACGTACCAAAACGTACAAAAAACAACATCTTTTTCGGTACATTTTTGGCTTTTGCTCGGAAAATATTGGTCCGATTCAAATTTCGCTTTTGTTTCACGAGAAAGCTTATAAGCAAAAAAACTGAAAAAACATTTTGGAGTTTTTTGCGAATATCTCAAAACGCATTATAGATATTTGTTGGATCTCTTAAATTTCGTGTTCAGAACCCTAAAAAACATCCTACCATTTTTTTGTTCACGTTCTGATACGCATTGACTGGACTTTTTCCCAGAATGGAAAGACTACTAAGTAGTCATGAACTACGATCTAACTAGAAGTCTTCTAGTTAGATCGTAGTTCATGAAAAGCTAGAATGTTGTCTCCCCATTTTTGAATGATTTCACTTCGGAACGTGGCTCGTAAATCAGATCTGACTTGGAAAGAAGAGACAGCAATCTAGGCTCAAATAAAGAAGAAACGTGCCATGCTTACTATCAGGTTTAAGGCAACGAGAGAACGGATCGCCCGTGTAGCCTGGGTTACAGCTGCAAACTGGATTATGATTGATGACCAGGCAAGCAGCGTTTGGCGGGCACAGCCCGGGACAAGGGTCTCCGCACTTGTTGTTCGTGCAGGCTAAATTGTTAGGGCAATCCGAATTGGCGAGACACTCGGGTCTGCAGCCTGGGGGAACCCCTACGAACCCTGTCAGACAAGTACAGATGGGATTGCCCCGGGCTCCCACCTTGCAAGCGCTGTTAGGTCCACACGGGGTCGGCCAACATGGAGTGTCAGGTCTAGAGGGTTTAGTAGGTGGTTTAGCTGGAGAAAAATAGAAAACCAAACCTTGAAGATCAAGACGAGAGTAAAGATGAAGAAAGATGAAGAAGAAAGTAATGTTAAAATAGAAATTAGGAGAACTGGAAAATTGTCAGTAGTAACAAAGCAAAGAGCTCTGCAAGAAATTTGTACTTAACGCGTAGAGTATATACTAAAATAAAAGAAAAGTTAGTGAAGCTTACTAGGTGAAGGAGGGTTAGGAACACACGAAATGCGAGGGTTTCCAGAAGAGCCAGCCGGGCAAAAACAATTCGGGGCTTTGTTGATGACTGAGCAAGTGGCCTTTGGAGAGCAGGCGCCTACGCAAGGGTCGACACAGCGCTGGTTGGTATTACAAGTCAGTGAGTCGGGACAGTCCGAGTTGAGAGCGCATTCTGGGCGGCAGACAGCGTACGGGTCGCCCTTGTAGTTGGGAGGGCAACTGCACGACCCAACCTGCCCCCGTGCGGTGCAGATGGCGTTAGTGCCGCACGGCGAAGGGGAACAGGGCGTGGTTGGGCCGGTCGGTGGTTTGGCTAAGTACAAGTAAACAATCGTCCAAAATTTGAGTGCGATCTGGGAAATAAAAAGTAGTGAGACGATCCTAGATAAAAAGTAGTGAGACGAATGCTATTTCTTAAATCTAAAACGGAGCTGGTTCGTTCAAAAAATGTGATGGAAGTTTATGGATTTTGTACTGAGACCAATACTGAGAAATGGAAGCAGTCAAACCATCAAATCATGTAAGTAACAAATTGAGAAAGTTAGGAAGAACATAGATGAACAGCTGTGAAGCTAGAGACAAAATTTGATAGGAAGTAAGTAGAAAAAAGGAGTGAGAAAATCAAGATCATTCTTTCAACTGAAAGATTGCTCAGAGAAAACAAAACAATGAATATTGAAGGGTACAGAGAATAAAAGGGAGGTACGAGATAGTGTAATATAACGTGCTTGACGTGATGAGAACTGACCTGGTGAACATCCTGAGAACGGATCGCCTTGGAAACCTTGCTGGCACGAACAAACCGGTTGATGGTTGACCACCGAGCACACCGCGTTGAACCCGCACGAGCCTGTACACGGGTCTTTGCATTTGGCGCCTATACACGCCAACCGGGTCGGGCAGTCGGCGTGTATCAGACACTCCGGCCGGCAGTTCGGCGGAGCCCCCAACATGCCCGGCAAGCACGAGCAGACTGGACGACCGTCGACGACGCGGCAGTCCGAATTACCGCCGCAGGGTGATGGCATGCAAGGGTTGGTCGGAACCTCGGGCGGTTTAGGAACTGCGAGACAGAGAGTGGGGAACAAAATCACAATCGAAACTGGAACAGTCGAACGGCTAATCATGATAATATAGAGTTCGACATTATCTGTCCATGTCTCCAAACTCTTATCATCGGTTATTTTATGATAAACAAGATAGGAATAATCATAGCCTAATTTTTTTTTTCTCAAGGTTCAGATAGGCACGGAGCATTGTCTTCTATTTCCAGAAAGCAAAAAACCAGTTCAAGCCTCGCTAAAATTCCCATTTGCGAATCAGATTCTAGATCGGTTTCTACTAAATTTCTATAAGGACACCACAATAGAAAAAAAAATTCGGCATCAACGATGGACATACCTTCTTGCACGCAGCGAACAAATGGGTCACCAATCGTGTTAGGTGGGCAGCTGCAGATGGGGTTGTGGTTGATAACCTGGCAGTTGGCATGAAGGCCACAAGTGCCTGGACACGGGTCGATACATTTTTGGTTCATACATGCTCTATTCGGGGCGCACTCAGAGCTGGCAATGCACTCAGGGCGACAGTTGGGCGGTGACCCAACGTAACCATCGATACATGTGCACACCGCAGACTGACCACGAACTCGGCAGACGCTGTTGGCTCCACAAGGGCTGGGGTCACACGGGTTGACGGGCACTGGCGGGGTGGCGGGCTTGGGTCGGCACGATTGGAATGGGTCTCCGATGTAGCCGTCAAAACAGGTGCAGACGGCAACGTGGTTGACGACGGAGCATTGAGCGTTGGTGCCACAGACGCCAGGGCATGGGTCGCGGCAATGACTAGATAAGCAAGCCAAGTTAGGAGCACAGTCGCTATTCATGAGGCATTCTGGTCGGCAACCACTTCCATACGGATCGCCAATGTAAGGTGGGATGCAGGTACAACGAGCTACACCATCTTGGTTGGCGCACTGGGTGTTTTCTCCACACGGCCACAAATCACATGGATTCTTCGGTCTCTCTGGAACAACAGCTGTAAAAAATGAACCGTATTAACATTTAATACATCTGTAAATAAAGGACTACATTCAAATCTTAACGATAGGACGAACTTGGCGGCATAAGGCTGCATCCGACAAAAGCATCCCCTTGATAGCCAGGCAAGCAGCTGCAGAATGGTGTGTGGTTGACGACGTTGCATTGTGCATTCACTCCACAGTTGTGGTCACAAGGGTCGACACACTTCTCATGGACGCACGCCTGATGGTGGGGACACTCTTGGCTCATGACACACTCGGGTCGGCAATATGGCGGTGAACCTATATAATTGGCATTGCACGAACAAACGGGTCGACCATCTCGGACTTGGCAGATAGAGTTTGGCCCGCAGGGTGATGGCCGGCAGGGATCTTTAGGCGATTTGTCTTCTTCTACAACTGTAAAGAGGAAAATTGATATTATTAGAAAAGCACGTGTATTTCAAAATCTAAAACTTTTATTCCTTTTAGAGAAGTAATTTACCGGGTTCGACAGAACATCTGAAGAATGGGTCGCCAATCTGTCCACGAGGGCAACTGCAGATGGGGTTGTGGTTTATGACTAGACAAGTAGCCCCTAAGCCGCAGGTGCCTGGACAAGGGTCGTCGCACTTATTGTTGATGCAGGCCCTGTTCGGCGAACATTCTGAACTGACTAGACACTCAGGCTGGCAGACTGGTGGCAACCCTTTGAAACCTGGGAGGCATGAGCAGACAGCGAATCCATTCTGAGAAACAAGGCACCTGCTGTTCGGTCCGCAAGGAGATGGATCGCAAGGGTTCCCAGGAGGACCGATCTCTGGCGGTGGAGCTGAAATTGACGAAACGTTAATGCTGGAACTATATTGGATTTGTTCTTGTTAATGCTGGAAACTGTAGAAAGGTACCTGGTGGTGATGGGTAGCACGTGACGAATGGATCACCAAGATGGCCATGGGGACAGTGACAAACTGGCATGTGGTTAATGCAGCTGCACAATGCGTTTACTCCACAAGCTCCTGCACACGGGTCGACACATTTGTTGTTGATGCAGGCTGCATTATAGCCACAATCGGAGTTGACCACGCACTCAGGACGACAACCCAGATACGGGTCCCCGAAGAATCCCTGATAGCACTTGCATGAGATAACACCGCTTTCATCGTGGCAGTAAGCATTGGAGCCGCATTTCACTCGGTCGCAAGTGAAAACATTGTTATCGACGCCTGGAAAGTTAACATCATTAACCCCAAATCAGTTTTCATTTTTTCAGTCCAGTCAATCGGTGTTATAAAGTTAGGGAAGTTTTTTTCTCATCGGATCTATTTGTCCGCCGAAAAATTGCTGTTTTTCAACACGCTGTATCTCCAAGACAAACAAACATCAATTTTGACCACTGCTTTTCAAAGGGAATTTGTCTACTTTCATTTTGTATAGAATGGGCAATGCCCATTGGGCATCTTCGAAAAACGCAGTTTTTCGAAGATACTATATAAGCAAAATGTACCCGTACATAAGCAAAAAACTGAAAAAATAATTACTAGGAAACGCTTGCATACGAGTCTTCAACACATTAAATGAAATTTTCATGTCTTTAGTTTAGTCGTTGCTAGTCCGTAACCCGTAACGATTTTTTTTTTTAACATTCAACGCTTTTTTCTTTTGTGTGCCAAAGTAAAGATATAAAATGTCAAACACCAACATTTTCAGGGTTTTTTGCATTTATTCGATCGGAAGCCGACCTCGGAGGAGGCAGCAAACATTATATTCAGAATCAGAACCCCGAAAAACGCATGAATTCGTAGACAAAAAAAAAAAAAAAAAACTTCCCTTGACCTGGACTATTTCTACAAATTCTCTTCCGAAGGTTTACCTGGAGGAGGTGGTGAGCAATGTTCAAACGGATTGCCGACCATTCCTTGGGGACACGAGCATACAGGTACGTGGTGCATACAACTGCATTCAGCATTTACTCCACAGGATCCTGGACATGGGTCAATACACTTGTAGTTGATACAGGCCAAATTGAACGGACAGTCTGAGTTGGCGATACACTCCGGCTTGCATTTAGGATCCCACTGTGAGTCTGGCAGTAAGCATGGATCGCACATAGCTACTTGACCATAGTCAACACATACTGAGTCAGGTCCACAAGGTGACGGTGAGCACGGAAGAGAGGCATTTGGATATGTTGGTGGCGCTGTAATTAAATTAATTAAAAATTAAAAATTGTAATTATTCCAGATAAGCTGTGAACGAATAGTGGTTTAAAATTTCAACTTACGTCGTGCTACACACTGTGACAGCGGGTCTCCTATTGTCCCTGGAGGACAGGCACAAATAGGAGTGTGGTCTCTGCACGAGCACACAGCCCCCAATCCGCAGATGTTGGTGATTGAGCAAGGGTTGACGCACACCCGGTTGATACACGCAGCATTGTTGCCACAGTCTGAATTTATGACACACTCTGGATGGCAACCGGTTTTGGGGTCTCCAACAAAGTAAGGCAAACAAGAACAGACAGGTCTTCCCGACGAGATGCGACATTCGGTGTTGAGGCCGCACGGCGATGGGAGACAAGGATTTTCTTCTTCGGCTTCTGTAGAGATAGAACGAAGAAATTCAATTGAAAAGAACTATATAATAAATTGGAGTAAAAATGTAGAGGCAGAACTCACCAATTGGTGCATAGCATCTGATAGTGGGTATCCCAATAAGTCCATGGTTGCAAGTACAAACTGGGTGATGTTTTTCGACACGGCAAGTAGCTCCAAACCCACAGGCACCAGGGCAAGGATCGCGGCATTTGTATCCCATGCAGGCCAATTCCCAAGCACACTCGTCATCAGTGCGGCACTGAGGGCCACCGCATCCATTGAATGGATCTCCGGCCATACCATCAGGGCAAAGACACATGGGCTGCCCTTGTGGTGTGACAGTGCACAGAGCATGGGGGCCGCAAGGGTTGGGGAAGCAGGAGTTTCGTGGTTCATTATGGCAAGCAGAGTAAGGATCACCAGTGTAGCCAGGTTTGCAGTAGCATTGTTCAGTAGAACCCACGATGTAGCAATCGGCATAATGACCGCAAGGCCCAGGCTGACATAGCGTTTTGACGGGATCTGTAAAATACAAGGAACAGTGATTCAATTGACCCTAATGGTGAAATGAAAATACGGGGGTTGGTTCTTCTAAACGGAACCAAAATATTCATACATACCACCACATGATCGATAGGGATTCCCAACAAGAGGCTCAGGACAGTAACACGGTGGGTTGCGGTCCTTATCACACAAAGCACCTCCTCCACATGGATTCGGATAACAAGGGTTCCTCTTCTCCACACAACCTCGAATAGTGTTGGGGCTCTCCAGATAACCAGGCAGACAAGTGCACTTGGCGTAGCCGTTTTCAAGGACAGAACATTGCGTATTGGGTCCACACGGAGATGGGTTGCACGGATGACGAGGTAGAGCGCAAGCCGTATGCGGTGGGTTGCCTTCAAATTCGGGCAGGCAAAAGCAAACAGGAGAGCCCTGCACGACACGGCAACCAGAGTTCGGACCACATGGACTGGGTGAACAATCATCACCCTCGGGTACTAGAAAGTAGTAAGACAATTTATTAGGGATGTCTAATCATAGTTAAAAAAATAATGGAGATGTAAAATAGTATAAGACTTACCTAGATACTATTAAAAAAAGAAGAAATTTCATGATGGCAATGTTAAAAATGTTTTTCTCCCATTTTGTTCATGATGCTGTTCTCTCCATTCATGTGGGACTTGTTTTCATAAAAATCTTATTGGTCAGCTCTACATGGTTCATTCCAATCAACCAGCCTACCCAACAGATTAGTTTGCAGAGCAATTCTGACGATTTGGAACCGTTCGGCGCATGCGCAGTAGGGCCTTTTTCAGGAGCTGAGAGTAGGGACCTCTGCTTCCAGGAATCAAACCCTCAATTCTGGATGCTCCGTGAACTCTATTAGAATCGTTCGGAATCGATTCCGACAGTTCTGCTAGTTTTTTGTTAGAACTTCCCGGACTAATTCTGACGGCCTTCTCCATCGGGATCTTTCAAAAATCCCATTTGTAGCCCCTTCTTAGCCCCGCAGAGCCAACGGGTTTGAGCGATCTGGCTGAAAACCTTGCGGGCGTAACTAGATGGTAAACCGAGTGTCGCCAAAATTTCAGATTTAAAAAAAAATCCTACTGTCCAAACGGCGGACAGATATTTCGACAGACATTTAGACCTCGTGAAGCGTAAAATGTCAAATTTTAGGCCGATCAGAATTTTCGACCTCCTTCGCGTTTACATAGGTGTATTACTCCAAGAATAATACCAAAATCGATCATTTTTTTACATTCCCACATTTAATCACACGAGCGCTAATGAAAAAAAAAATTAAATCAGTAAATTTAAGAAAAAATCTTACTGCAATTTTTGAATGGATTTCCAGTCATCCCTTTGGGGCAATAACAGATAGGTCCACCTGTATCCACTTCACACAGAGCGTTTATTCCACATGGATTAGGGTCACATGGGTCCAATGGTCCTGTTTGAATACAATATGTTAGCGATTTCAACATCATTAGCAATTCTGCATCAAGTAGGGAATTTAGTTCAAACAAACCGGTGCATCCTAGGTCGGCGTTGCCACCGTAACCTGGCAAACATTTGCATACTGGTTGGTGGTTGATGACGTCGCAGACTGCATTGATTCCGCAGTTGCAAGGATTGCCGCATGTTCCGCGGATGCAGGCTTCGTTAGATTGACAATCGCTGTTACTGTGGCATCCTGACACTGTAAGGAATAGGAATGAGATGTAGGTCCAAGGCAGGGTCAATTTAAATCTGCAAATATCTTTTCGGGACTTACCAGGTTTACAGAAAAGGTAGGCGTTTCCAGAATACCCAGTAGGGCAATGACATTCGATCATGTGGTTGGCTGGGATACATTGAGCGTATTCGCCGCATGAGTCTTCTTGGCACGGGTTAATGCATACTCTGTTCAAACGGTCGCACAGCTTATCAGGAGGACAGTCTTCGTTATATTGGCAAACTGATTTATGCGAGAACACTGAAATCACGCGATACCAACATTATTTACTATCGACAAAATTACCTCGGTAGCCATCACAACAGCCGCACATACCTGGCATACAACCAACATATCCATTGCCATGATAGCCCTCGGCGCAGCTGCAGTCACAGCCATGATTGGTATTTATACAAATTGCATTCTGCGCGCAGGGGTTGTGAACATCGCAAGGGTGCTGACAGGTGTGGCCGATGCAGGCCTCAGTAACGCCACAGTCTTCGTTTGACACGCAAGTCACTATTGTTCACAGAACACCAAAACAGCAATGAAATTATGTTCCCGTGATCATAATACAAGTGGGAATATTTGATAAAACCTGCAAAATTTGCCCGATACCTCACTCGATTAGGCAAACAGTGCAGCAATGTTAATGCACATCTAAATTAATGAGGTTATTTTAATGTATTTGTTATCAAAATACAGCACCAGTGCCTACTACCGTGTTGAATACAAATTTAGATGCTTACAATATCAAATTCACAAAATTATGAACTGCTCCATGAGTGACTCACGCTGGCATCGTAAACAACTGACAGATCCTACCTGTATAGTGTTAGGACAGTCATGAGATCCCGATTCAACGTTCAAAATTACTTGAAAAACTTCACCCTACTCGACCCCATACCCGCAGTGCGAGTAAATCTGATTGCGTGACTGACATGAGTCGCATGACGCCCAGCAACACTCGGTTATGTTAACCGGGTTAACCCCGCCGACTCTGATCCAAAATGTGAAAATTGCGAGACGGACATTAGGCATTCATGAAAAGTAGAAATTTTCGAAGTGAACGGGTTCGAAAACGATTTGTACAACGAGCGGGAGAAACAAAACGTTGTTTTTATTGTTGTTGTTGTTGTTGCACTCTAATTTCGCTGACGCTCTCGAGTAGGGTGTGGCGCTTCCTCATTCTATTCCGTGGGTGTGAACATTACAGTTGAGGTTCTTGAGGTTGAAGGTAGTGGGGAAAATTATTGGAAAGAAAAATTAGTGGGAGACTTAATTAAATAAATAAATGTAATAATTAATTAATTAAATAAGCAAATTTAAAAAACGCTGCAACTTTTACACCAGGGTTCATTATTCTTTGAAGTACCTACGTTCAAAAATTAAGTAATTTAAGTACCTATGAATTTTAAGTTTTCATCAGTACCAATCGAAGAGCGATGAATTGAATCAGAATATGTACCTACCCATCACTAATCAAACGCTATTAATGTTAAACGTTACATTTTCAACATTTATAGCGTTTGTGTACGATAATGTCCTTTGGCGTCCTCCTTTTATGATATAATAATGATTAATTTTACACCAACCCTCTACTTGTAACCAACCGCTAAACTTCCTTAGAGACCAATCATGTGATTATAGTTTTCGCGATCATGTTGCGCTCAAAATCTCCCATGACGTGACGCTCGTGACGTGACGAAAACAAAATTTGTTTAATGGAAACGTCCTGTTAATCATTATTAAATGATAAAAGTCCTACGATGTCCTACATTTTCACTTGGATTGTCCTCATTTCACAAAAAACAAGATGGTACCTACCTACTTAACCCGACGTAAAAATTTAAAAAAAAAACTATAAAAAAGGTACCTATCCACTATACACTGCTAAAATCCCTCTTGCTGAAACATTCAGTTTTGTTACGTGTTCACAACAGACTGGGCGAAGACCGGGTTTCCCGGCTAGTGACTATATAAAATTGGACCTAATGAAATTGCTTTGTTTCTTTTTAGTAAATAACTAAGTTAGTTACCTACTAGACAACAAGTCTTGTTGGTTTTCCTTCAAAATGAAAAGAATCGGGCCGGTTCTCGAAATTTGGAATCGATTTTCCGATACATCGGGAAAAGAACTGAAAAATATCAATAATATTATGTACCATCTTTTTTTTTAGAGAAAAATCGATTCTTTTTGAATCGTTACGTATTTGACATCCCTACTCGGAACTTTGATAACCCGCTATCATTGATAACACGCCCTGAGAATAACAAAACAAAAACAACAATACACTAAACAACAATGTGTCATAATATTATTGTCATAAACAATATTATTGTTTTTATATAACTCTGCGAGTGTTTGGACGTCAGGGCCTGACGGTCAGGCTGACATTGTCAGCATCTGTTCTCTGTTACTCTGTGGATGCCAGAGTGATTCACGTGAGTGGATTAGTGTCATACATTGTGAAAACAACGGTATATACAGCAATTAGGTTGGGAAAGAGTAATGGACCTATAAACATGTCAATTTTTACGACGGCTTCTGGAAAATGTTGAGCATGTTTGTAGTTCCATGAGGGGGAATATTAATGTGGTTAATGAGTCTTACATGGTTGGGGAAGGAAGCATTTAACAGCGGGGTTCCCCTGGTGGCCTGGAGGACATGTGCACACCGGACGGTGTTTAACGACGTGGCATTTAGCTGTTGGAGCGCAGAGATCTGCCAGGCCGCAAAGGTCCTCGCATATGCCGTTGTAACAGGCTTCAGTCTCCAGGCAATCCAAGTCCTTCTCGCAGGGTTGTTGTTTTTTGGGCTTCCCGCCACTCGCTAAGTCGTTTTTAAGGGACAGAAGGGGGTGAAAGGAAAAAGGGGAACCAATGTGCTTATTAGTGTTACGAATTAGAAAATTATACTACAAAATTAACAATGATGATCCTCTCTAAAATATGTACACTAAAGGATTAAGTGAAAAGAAAAAAGTTACAATATAACTAACGAGCATTGTGTAGGTACGTGAAAAGTGCTATGACAATTGAAGTGGTAGGAAATATCTACATAAATGGAAAAAATAGTGGTGTAGATGTATATACCTCTTTGGCACTCCACTGTGTTGATGCCCAGCGGACATGGTTTGCACACCCCATTAGCACAAGCTTCTGATTCGGTGCAGTCGGAGTTAGTTTTGCAAGAGGTGGTTGGAGCGGTTGTAGTTACAGCGTCTGTTGTAGTAGAGAGTTGGGTGGTGGTTGAGTCGTCTGACAATGTTGATGATATAGTAGAGTCTAAAGTGAAGGCTTCAGTAGTTGGAACGGTCGATGTGATAGTAGTTGTTTCTGTGAATGATGTGGTCGTGTCAGTATTTAGAGTGGTGGCCTCGGATGGGTCAAATGTTGAAGGCGTGAAAGTGTAAGATGAATGTGTAGTGGATTCATCAACAGAGGATTCTGTAGTGGAGCCATCTTGGGTTGTCGTCTCAGTGAATGATTCTGTAGTAGTGTCACTGTTTATAGTGGAGACAGTTGATTGGGTGGTAAGAGACTGTGTTGTGGATTCATCCATGGATGATTCTGTGATGGAGCCATCTTTGGTTGTGGTCTCAGTGAATAATTCTGTTGTAGTGTCACTGTTTATAGTGGAGATAGTTGATTGGGTCAATGGGGTAGGAGACTGTGTTGTGGATTCATCAATGGATGATTCTGTAGTGAAGCCATCTTTGGTTGTGGCTTCAGTGAATGATTCTGTAGTCGTGTCTCTGTTTATAGTGGAGGCAGCTGTGGAGGGCTCAGTATCAATGAATAAATCTGTGGTGGTGGTAGTATAGGCCATACTTAAGCTGATCACCGGTTTATCACTAATTGATTGGGTTGATGTGATAGAAGAATCTGTTGTGGATTCATCAACTGATTCTGTAGTGGAGTCATCTCTGGATGTAGGCTCCGTGAATGATTCTGTAGTTGCGTCAATGGTTATAGTGGAGGCAACTGTAGATGGCTCAGTGTTGACAGCCATAGTTGAACTGGTCACTGGTGTATCGCTAGTAGACTGGGTTGATGTGATATAAGAATCTGTTGTGGATTCATCAACTGATTGTGTAGTGGGGTGATCTTGGGTTGTGCGCTCTGTGAATGATTCTGTTGTCGTGTCTCTGTTTATAGTGGAGGCAACAGTGGAAGGCTCAGTGTCAGCAAATAAATCTGTAGTAAAGACCTTAGTTGAACTGATCGCCTCTGTTTTGGATTCGTAAACAGTTGACTCTGTAGTGGAGTCATTGTTGGCTGTAGGCTCCGTGAATGTTTCTGTAGTTGTGTCAGTGTTTATAGTGGAAACAACTGTGGAGGAGTCGGTGTCAGAAACCACATGAATGGTGGGCATAGTTGAACTAGTCACCAGTATATCGCTAGTTGATTGGGTCAATGTGGCAGGGTCTGCAGTGGATTCATCTACAGACAATACTGTAGTAGTGCCATCACTGGGAAGATCCGAAGTAATGCCTACACCAGTAGGTTTGGTTGATGATTCTTCAAGTATTGTGGTTCCAGCAGTAGTCCCTTCAACAAGATTATATGAACCAATAGTTCCACTAGGCTCAGTAATTGTGGTATAAGTGCCACCATCAGTGGTGGGCACAGAAGCTGGTTGTCCTGTGTCAGTAATTGCTGTAGCAGATCGAGTTATGTCAGGAGGTACTGGAGTAGGTGGTGCATCTGAAACTGTTGTGGTTGGGGTGGTTGAAGCATACAAGTCCCTGAGAGCATCTGTGGTTACCATTGTAGTGGTTTCTTTTATATTGTTACCATTAAGAAGAGCCACTTCTTGGCTTGTCACCACAGTACTGCCGTAAGTAGATGGCAAAGTGATTGTAGTAGTCGAAAAGGTTACAGAGGTTGGATCACTGATTGCAGGCTCGGTGGAAACTATGGTGGCATCAGATACTTCAATAGTTGTGTCTTCCATTTCAGTAGAAGTATCAACGCGTCCCACAGTTTCAGTATTGAACACTGCAATAGTCTGAGCAGTAGTTGAAGTAGTTTCAGTTGGCTCAGATTCTCGAAACATTCCTCCTTCCGTGAGATCAGTAGTGGTATCGGGGGGTTTATTACTGGTTGCTTCACCACCCTGAAACGTACTGGTCCCAATGGGACCAACTGTAGTTGAAGGGGGAGGGGTACTAATGGGGGTAGCGTCTGAAGTGGTGGGGGTGGTGCCAACGTCAGATAGATCAGAAGTGGGCATAGATGAAACAGATTCAGTGGCTGGAGTTGATTCATGCGTGCTGCCAGTAGTCTGGAAGGGATCAGAAGAAGAGGTTGTTGGGCTAGTGGTGGAATAAGCGAGGGTTGACTCTGGTGTACTTTGCTCAATAGTTGAATCAATGACTTCAGTAACTTCCTCGGTTACAGAAGGAGTAAAAGAAGTGGTGGGTGTCTCAAAGAAACCATTGATAGTTGAAGTTAAGAATTCCCTGAGTTTTTCAGCAGTTGTAGTTTCTAATGAAGGAGTTGTTGAAATGCTGTCCATAGTTTCTGTATTATATGCCATAGTAGTTGGAGAAGTAGTTGCAATAGGTTCAGTGGTAGATTCAGATTCGCTTCCTTCAGTGAAGGTAGAAGAGGTTTCATCACTCCGAAATGTACTGGTCCCTGAGGGACCAGACGTGGAGGGTGTTATGAAGCTGCTGGAACCTTCAGCAGTTGTAGTTTCCAAAGAAGGAGTTGTTGAAATGCTGTCCATAGTTTCAGTATTAGATGCCATAGTAGTTGGAGAAGTAGTTGCAATAGGTTCAGTAGTGGATAAAGATTCGCTTCCTTCGGTGAAGGTGGAAGCGGTTTCATCACTCCGAAATGTACTGGTCCCTGAGGGACCAGATGTGGAGGGTGTTATGAAGCTGCTGGAACCTTCAGCAGTTGTAGCTTCCAATGAAGGAGTTGTTGAAATGCTGTCCATAGTTTCAGTATTAGATGCCAGAGTAGTTGGAGAAGTAGTTGCAATAGGTTCAGTAGTGGATTCAGATTCGCTTCCTTCGGTGAAGGTAGAAGAGGTTTCATCACTCCGAAATGTACTGGTCCCTGAAGGACCAGATGTGGTTGGTGTTATGAAGCTGCTGGAACCTTCAGCAGTTGTAGTTTCCAATGAAGGAGTTGTTTGAATGCTGTCCATAGCTTCAGTATTAGATGCCAGAGTAGTTGGAGAAGTAGTTGAAGGAGGTTCAGTTGTGGATTCAGATTCGCTTCCTTCGGTGAAGGGAGAAGTGGTTTCACTACTCCGAAATGTACTGGTCCCTGAAGGACCAGATGTGGTTGGTGTTATGAAGCTGCTGGAACCTTCAGCAGTTGTAGTTTCCAATGAAGGAGTTGTTTGAATGCTGTCCATAGCTTCAGTATTAGATGCCAGAGTAGTTGGAGAAGTAGTTGAAGGAGGTTCAGTTGTGGATTCAGATTCGCTTCCTTCGGTGAAGGGAGAAGTGGTTTCACTACTCCGAAATGTACTGGTTCCTGAGGGACCAGATGTAGTGGGTGTTATGAAGCTGCTGGAACCTTCAGCAGTTGTAGTTTCCAATGAAGGAGTTGTTGGAATGCTGTCCATAGCTTCAGTATTAGATGCCAGAATAGTTGGAGAAGTAGTTGAAGGAGGTTCAGTTGTGGATTCAGATTCGCCTCCTTCGGTGATGGGAGATGTGGTTTCACTACTCCGAAATGTATTGGTTCCTGAGGGACCAGATGTAGTGGGTGTTATGAAGCTGCTGGAACCTTCAGCAGTTGTAGATTCCAATGAAGGAGTTGTTGAAATGCTGTCAATAGTTTCAGTATTAGATACCAGAGTTGTTGGAGAAGTAGTTGCAGTAGGTTCAGTCGTAAATTCTGATTCGCTTCCTTCGGTGATGGGTGAAATGGTTTTGTCACTCTGAATTGTACTCGACCCCGAAGGACTAAATGTGGTGGACATTGTGGAGCTGCTGGGACCTTCTTCAGTTGTAGTTTCCGTTGTTTTTGTGGTTGAAATGCTGTCCATAATTTCAGAATTAGTTACTAGAGTAGTTTGAGAAATAGTTACAGTAAATTCACTTGAGGATTTAGAGTTAACAGGTTTGGTGATGGGAGAAATGGTTTCAGGACTTCGCAAAGTACTCGTTCCCAAAGGACTGGCTGTGGTAGATGTTATCGAAACGCTGGAACCTTCAGCAGTTGTAGTTTCCAATGAAGGAGTTGTTGAAATGCTGTCCATAATTTCAGTATTAGATGCCATAGTAGTTGGAGAAGTAGTTGCAGTAGGTTCAGCAGTCGATTCTGATTCGCTTCCTTCGGTGAAGGTAGAAGTGGTTTCATCACTCCGAAATGTACTGGTCCCTGAAGGACCAAATGTGGCGGGTGTTATGAAGCTGACAGAACCTTCAGCAGTCGTAGTTTCCAATGAAGGAGTTGTTGAAATGCTGTCCATAGTTTCAGTATTAGCTGCCAGAGTAGTTGCAGTAAATTCACTTGTGGATTCAGAGTTAACAGGTTCGGTGATGGGAGAAGTGGTTTCAGGACTCTGCATTGTACTCTTACCCAAGGGACTGGCTGTGGTAGATGCCAGAGTAGTTGGAGAAGTAGTTGCAGTAGGTTCAGTAGTAGATTCTGATTCACTTCCTTCGGTGAAGGTAGAAGTGGTCCCATCACTCTGAAATGTACTGGTCCCTGAGGTACCAGACGTGGTGGGTGTTAAGATGCTGATGGGACCTTCACCAGTTGTAGTTTCCAATGAAGGTGTTGTTGGAACGCTGTCCATGGCTTCAGTATTAGACGGCTGAGTCGTTGGAGTTGGTTCAGTAGTGGATTCTGATTCATTTCCTTCGGTGACGGGTGAAGTGGTTTTGGCACTCTGAAACGTATTCGTCCCCGAAGGACCAAATGTGGTGTTCATTAAGGAGCTGATAGGACCTTCTTCAGTTGTAGTTTCCGTTGTTTTTGTGGTTGGAATGCTCTCCATAAAGTCAGTTGCCAGGGTGGGTGGAGTAGTTGAAGTAAATTCAGTTATGGTTCCTGTATAATGTTCGGTGCCTTTGGCAGTGGCAATTGTACTCGTACCAAATGTCGATAGTGTTGCAGCGCTCGCAAATGGTTCAGCAGTTGTAGTTTCCCGTTCTGAAGTGGTTGTAAACCCTTCCGTAGTATTAATATCAGGTGACAGGGTTGAAGTGGATCTTGCTGTGGTTGATTCACTTTCTTCAGTGGAGTCAGTCCTTGTAACGAAGCTGCCTGTATCAGTTGTCCTTATTGAAGTGGGTTCAGTAGTTGATATTGGTTTGACTCCTTCTGTCATTTCATTTATGGTTTCTGTAGTACCAAATGTGCTGGTCATCGTCGAAAAAGTTGTACTGGATGAAGTTGATTCCGAAATGTCATTCGATGTAGAAAATCTTCTAGGAGCTTCTGAATCAAATGCTACAGTAGTCGAAAAGTTCGTAGGTTCCGACGTTCCGGCTTCAGTGGTGGTTGTTTGTATTTGAACAGTTGATTTCTCGTCAGGAATTTCAAAAACTACTGTGGTTGTAGTTGATTCGGTTGTTGGCTGAGATTTATCAGTTGGTGCACTATAAAATATGGTGGTCCAGAGTGAACCAGTTGTCGAAGAGAACGTTGGAAGAGTTTGAAGTTCCAAGTCTGATTCTGTAGTCTTCGATCCCACGTTGTTTGTACTAGTTTGAACTGTAGACGTAATGTCCATAGTGCTTGATGATTCTGTGTTCAGAGGCATTCCTGAAGTAGGCAGACTTCTTTCAGTGGATGTGAAAGTGAGATCAGTAGAAGGGAATGGAGTAGTGTTGGGTATTTCAGAAGTCGTTTCTGAAGGTACGCTCGTAGATACACCATCAAATCCGGTAATTGTTTTAGGGTTAGTCGAAACTGACTCAGTGGTTGTAGGTGGGTATGGAAATGATTCTTCTCTATTACTAACAGACGTTACAAACCCCGTGGTACTTGTATATGTAGTTGACACCGGGGGAACGGTGGACTGCGAGGTTCCTGTCACTCCCAAAGTAGTCTCTTTCGTGGTACTTGGAGAATTCGTGGTCGTTTCCACACCAATAATTAGACCATCAGGCGTACCCTGGAAGGTATTGTTTTCTGTGCCATAAATTACTTCTTCTGTGGTCGATATCGTTGTGAATCCTGAATCAGTTGATTTGGTGCTGATGAGGCCAATTAAATCAGTGATTGTGTTGAATGTAAGGGAAGTGGTTGTTTTGAAGTTTTGTGTGGATTGTTCAGTGTATGTGCTCGTAGAGGTATCGGTGGTATCATTAGGGATTGAGGTGAATTCTGTGGATACTGTGTTTTCAGTCATAAGGATGTTAGTATTGGAGCTGGTAAGTTGTGTGCTTGACTCTACCGTACTAGAAGATTCCGTAGAGGTAAACTCTGAAGTTGTTTCACCTCCATTAGTTGACAGAGTGCTGCGGTATTCTGTTTGAGTTACGTAGTCAAGTGAAGTGCTATAAGGCATTGTGACGTTTTCATCCTCGATTGTGTCATAACTGATAGTTGAAAATGGTTGATTGGTTTTTGAAGGTTCAGAAAAGCCGTCCGAAGTTGCGTCTGAGTGAGTGCTGGTGAGATCATTTAGGAGAGTTGAATAATCGAAAGTTGATTTAGGAACATCAGTAACTTCTGTGGTATTATATCGACTAGAAACAGTAGCAAAAGTGGTCGTCTCAAACCTACCACTCTCGTCAGTCTTATTAATTTTACTCATGGAAGTGGTAGTCAAATCACTCATTTCAGTAGTGTACGAGGTAGTTTCTAGGTTGTCAGTGGTTGATTCAAGATCGGTAGTGGAACTGTATTCAGTGGTGCTGACAGTATCTGCGGTCACTTCTGTTGTGCTTAGGGACATCTGGTGCGAAGGAGTAGAAGCTTCATCGTGTAAACCAGCAATGCCAGGTGTGAGGGACAGAAACAGGTGTCAGAGAAAGAGAAACAAAAGGGTAGCGTTAGTGAAAAAATGTACAGAAGTGCCTAATAGAAGGAAACAAAGAAAAGTAGAATCAAAGTGGACTATTTGGAAAAAATATTCTGTCAAGTGAAAAGATTTTTTTTTTTTTTTGTGTTGAAGGATCATCATATAGACTTGTGGAGAAGGAAGAAAGCATTAGTAAGAAGCAACTATTGTACAGCACGAATATTACAATTATACTAAATCCCACCACGCATGCACATGCTAACTATATAATTATGACTACCATTTACCAATTCAGTCTTCAGAATGGTTTAAAATCAAGTGCTCTATAAGCTCAACACACCAATCAATTGTCGTAAATATTCTCAAACTATTAATACAAAATTTTGAGAATGGAATGATATTCATGATGGAGCTATGAAGTGCATGATATAAACCACATGATGCCAAAAAACCGACAATTTTGAAACCCAAATCTGATGATTCGTGTAAAATGTACCAAACTGGATTATTACACTCTGGAATCTTAGAATCCGAATTTCAACGTTTCGTAAAAACTCAATATCGGGAAAATATTTTGCAACCACCTGAGAATGCAGACATGGGATACGATGCACTCTTACAACTACTATTTACATGCTGCAGGACACCCCATGCTGCAGTCTGTGCTTGCACTCAATCCCGTCCTTCTGAACAAGACTATAGTTTACGAATTGATCGAATGAAAGATAGCTATTTCCATAGCTATTTCTTCAGATTCCGAGAAGAAAAGAATAACACTCAGCTATAATGCGTATGTACAATTGTAGCTGTACATTTGTGTGTGTCGACGGTTGTGCTGGTGATTGACGATTTCATATTTTGATGTATGTATTCTTATGAGGAAGGGCAATTACCAACACAACCAAAGACAGCATTTGAACTTCTTTGCACTCGATGAGAACAAAGAACGCATTGGCATTGGCTCACGAGTTTACCAATGTAAACCACACAATAAGTGTTTTTCAATTTGTATTTCAAAAATAGAAGAAGAGCCGTAGCTTGCTTGATGACTTGATAAAAAATAAAAAGTTGAGCGAGAGTAAAAAAAAAAAAAAAAAAAAAAAAAAAAACAGTTAGAAAATAATTATAGTTCGGCTCGACTGCGTGAACCAATCTCATGTTCAGAAGTGGGAAATAGACTGCGTAAGTTGTGACGTCGGACTGAATAGGCTTAGTTGCTCATCGGGGAAGCTAACAGAAGGTTGCAAGTATGGGCAAACAAATCCACAATCGCAAGGGGTTCAGGAAGTGAATACCAATTTATTCAACTAATAAGTAGTTCAATCCGTAGCGAAAATGATAGCGACGTGGGAAAAATATATATGGTTGGAGTTGTTGGTTATATTCTACGTTTTTTGAGGTGCTGAATCCGAATCTGAAGAGATCCAACATATGTGTTGTGCGTTTTGAGATATTCGCAAAAAAAAAAACCAAAACTGCACTTTTTTCAGTTTTGTTGCTTATAACTCCGAAACGACGCGTCCCACGGCAAATGCCACTCATTACGCTGCCAAAGAGCATTACGTTTTCTATTCAATTCACTAGTCAAAATTGAAAGCTGGCCGAATAGTTCAGGAGCTGGAGCGATTTGAAAAAGAGCGATTTTTTACTCGTTTTTCGAAAAATCTATTTTTCGCCCTTCAACCAGCTGTACCTTCAGAACGGCCGGTCCTATCGAAAAAATTTCATTTTAATGTTACACAATGAAAGTTTTAGAGCGATGAATTTCCCTATAGGATAGGCACCCAAAATAACCACGTTTTTCGGTACATTTTTGGCTGTAGCTCGGAAACTATTGGTCCAGAAGCCAAAAAAATGGTGAGTATTTTTCACTGACTACAATAAAGCCTATGCACAAATTAGGCAACTAATTCATCAAGCAAGGCTTAAAAAGTTTGATAATTGAATGTGAACTCCTAATCTGGTTAGGGATTAGGGCGAACAGATTTTTCACGAAGGATTGGAGGGACATTATAAATGATAACTGAAGGAGTTTAACCTAGGATTCTTAATTTCATTAAGGTACACCTAGGCTCACGTAGGTTGTAAAAATAAATATTTTATTTTTGGCACCAAATAAATTATCTATCTTTTGACTTTGGTTAACTTAGGACTCTTTATTTCACTCAAGTTAACTTAGGTTCAACTCTTTGAACCCAAGTCCACCTAGTTAGGTCCACCTGGAATGTGCAAATCATGAAATATCCACAATTTCAAATCAACCACCACTAGGTTTTCAAAGCCCAAATTGAAATGCCATTAGGAAAAGAGGCTTTCACACCACTATTACAACTGCTCAATTTCTACCCACCAGCTATTCATTAACTATCACAAAATAATGACAGTATATAATATAATATATTATATATTATAACGTTTAGATCTGTAGGGGACATTTCTTGTCGTGGAGGTATGTGGGATAAATTTTCGAAAAGGGGGAATGTCCCCACCCTACCTTACAACTGATTATTAGCCCACCCTGTATACAACCTTCGGTTGGTTTCCCGGCAGATTATGAATGGAAAAACTGCTACAGCCCAGTTGACAGTTTGTGACGTCAGACTTACGCTGTCTATAAAGGAAGAAAAAAGTGTTGCCATTTTTTTCGGTGGTCAGCCAACCATGCAGAAGAAAGACACCCAAGTGTCATCACTTCTTGAGTGGGACATCGGGATCGTACATTCAACACAGCACAGAAAACGAAGGAAAGAAGTGAACAGAAAGGTTCCCGATTTTGAAAGAGGGATTTTTTTTTTCACCACAAGCAGCTGAACTCAGAAGGATTTACAATTTACCGGTGGAAGTAGTTCTCGGTTGAAGTAATGTACAGACAGAAGCCAGCCAATTCGACAGAAATATGGAATTGTATTGTACAATAGTAACTTTTTTCGTCAAGTGAAATTTTTATTTTACAAAAGTGAAAGGAGAGAATGGGCCGTGGTCAAAACGTTTTCACCCATTTGCAAAAAGAAAAGTGAAGGCTTGAGAAGAATTTAAAATTTTGATTCGACTTACAGCTTCACGTAAATAAAATCTCACGAGTTTTGGAGCTCCCTGGATGAGATGAGCTGCTTTTTGAGACCGCTCCGCGTAGATGGGGCTTCATGAGAATTTAGAAACGGTTGTTGGTGTGGGGGGGGGGGGGGGGGGGGGCAGGAGGAACATTCGAGGTTGTAAAGGAAAAAAGGTTACTCACAATAAAACAGCAACACACAATTTCTGGGAAGACAAGTTAATAAATTCAAGTTGAACCTGTTGTTGAGGATTATTTCTTAGAGCACTAGGCCTACCTTTGATGCAAGCACCAGTCAGCGGGTCACAGGCAGTTCCAGGCGGGCAGTGAGGACAGTTAGCTTTTGGTTCTACAATTTGAAAAAAAAACCTATGTTGGTATAACTGTAATTCCAATTCTGAAGAGAACATTAGACAACAGTATATACATACGAGGCTCGACACAATGGCATCCGTCACACACAAGAAGTCCTCCACGGCAGTCTGAGTCCTTCTGGCATTGACATACTGAGAAAAAAAAACGTAAAGTTGAAGTTTTGAATGAAATGTATTGTTGAAGTTTGCCGCTAGGAGCGCGACCGTCGGGATATTCCCAAAATGACGAGCAAGTATACCTTTGACGCAAGCCGGGTGGTGTTCGTGTACTTGACATTCTTCATTGAGCGCACAAGTGTTCGACACCAAACAAGGATCTTGGCAAATGTTGTTGAAACATCCCTGGTGCGTGGGACAGTCGGTTTCGTGGACACATTGAATTGCTGAAATTCAATCCACGCAAGTAAGACAACCACGCACATTTTAGACTGACAATTTACGAAAGAGTGAGGCAAATGCTGGATTGCTACGAAAGAGTGAACAGGATTTTTTTTTTTTTTTTTCAATTTAGGTCCTAAAAATGACCTTCAAGAAATTTAATGATTTCAAAGTAATTGAACTGATCAGTATCAAGGAATAGTATACACTTTAAATTTCAACTGTCTGAAAATAATCAAAATTTGATTATTTAATAAGAAAATAGTAGGTACAACAATATGAAAACCAAACAAGAAAAAGAAATATAAAATATTCAGCACAAAGGGAGAGTCATGCTTAAGGGTTCATGCAAACCACCACCATAAAATGTGCACATCATAAAATTTCGATAGTAAGTATAAGAGGAAAAAACATGAAGCCCACTAGGTGGAGTGGACGTGAAAACTAAAATGGAAGAAGAAAAAAAGCTTTTGTGGACAGAATTGAAGAAAATGTGATGCTGAAGACTTTGACACACGGTAGTATGTGGTCTTGAAGAAATGTATAAGCATGCTTCATTCCAGCTGAAATAAGAAAAAGAACCATGAGTCAGCAGAGATGAATTCATACAAAGCAATACAGGACAAAATTTGAAAATGCATTCTTTTTCAAAAAGCACTGAATTAGTGAATTCAAATTAGGTAGTAAGAACTTCAACAAATGTTGTAGTTTAACATTCAGAGATTTTTTGAAATTAACTGATTTCCAAGACCTAGAAAAGTTGAAGGTGGGGAAGAAATGTCTCCACTTTGTGGGAGATTTGAAGAAGAACACGATGGATATTGCCATTGATTGGTAGACAAGCTTGTGTGAATATTCACGTAAAACACACTCCCGTCTTGTATTGTGTGTGACAGAACATTTTGTTCATATTTACGATGAAGGATAGGGCATAGTATGACAAGAGGCTGAAACAGACCAGATCACAGATTGAAAATGCACACCGTTGTCGCAAGAGTGTGTGAATCGGCTGGAGATTGGGTCTCCAATGAAGATTTTCGTTCGTCATTGGAGAGAACGTGATAAGATTTCCCTTCAAAGGGGGTTTGTTGCATTCTTACATTCTCTTTGATTGTTTACCTGGATGTTCGTCACATTCGGTCTCGTTTTCGTGAGAGCACATACACGTAATAAGGTTGCGATCACTGACGCATTGAATGTCATCAGGGCAGGGCTCGAACGCTTTGCAGTATGTGGTGCAGGTCGAGTTCAGGCATATTTCATCTTGCGGGCAATCTTTCACCGAGTTACAGGAAGGGTAAAACTTGGATGTGGGTTCAGTCATTTCAGTTCCTGACGTTGTTGTCGAGTCAAAGATTGTAGAAGTAACAGGTTTTATTGTGGGGACGTTCACCGTTACAGGGAATGTTGTGATAGTTTCTTGTCCAGTAAGGTTGCCTGGGAAAGTGTACGGTGGAGCGGTTACAGTCTGTTTTGGCCCAACGGAAGTTTTAACGGACTCGTCAATTCTAAAAGTCAAATCAGGTCTCTTTTCAGTTATATCAACTGTTGTACTGTCGGTGGTGTACTGGGTGGTTGATTCAGATGAACCAAACGCCGACATGGTTTGGCTATGCATGTTTGTTGTTGATGGATATCGAGTTTCGGTTGACGGAGTGCTAGTTACGGATTCGGAGTAGCTTGTACTAATGGGTGTGGAAATACTAGTCGTTTCAGCATAAGAAGTCATTGAGGAAACATTTTTGTCAGTAGAATCAATGATATTAGGCGTACTTGGTTCTCCGTAGGATATTGTGGATTCAGTTTCATTGAACTGAGTTTCAGTGTTAGTGGTGGTTTCAGCTGTTGAAGCAGGTTCAATAGCGGAAGTTGTCATTGAACGAGTATGGGTCACTTCAGTGGAAATTGTAAATTCCCCAGACAAGGTAGTTGGTGATTGTGATTCAGCCTGAGTTGAAATTTGGGTCAGTGTCTCAGCACTAGTCACCGAAGATTTTGTTACTTTATGCCTACTGGCAGTTGTGGTTTCCATGGTAGTCATCGCACTTTCCTGAGTAGATGATCCATCGTGTGCTGCAGTAGTACTTCCTGCGTCAGTCATAGTGTCCTGTTCAATGCTAATGGTGGTTTCTGTAGGGTAAGCTGTTGATGATGATTGAACAGTAGACATTGCAGACTCATCACCTTGTGTGACTGTTTGGGGGGTGGTTTCAGCTGCAGTAACGTGCTCTTCAGTAGTAGGCATGAAAGGTTTTGTTACAGGACTAGCTGTGATGGGGGTGGTTCCCGCAGGAGTCACAGTTTTATCCTGAGAAGATGAACCATCGTATACTGAAGTAGAACTTCCTGCATCAGTCATAGTCTCTCGCTCAACGCTGACAGTCGTTTCAGATATTACTGCTGAGTACATTGTTGAAGCTGGCTGAACAGTTGAGCTTCCAGAAGCCACACCTGTACTAATTTGGTCAGTTCCAGTTACTTCAGAGAGCGTAGACATTATAGGCTTATCAGTCACATGGGTAGTTGGTGTTTGAGGGACCGTCTGAGGTGTAGTTTCAGCTACATTAACCGGAGTAGATCCACCGTATACTACAGAAGTACTTCCTACATCAGTCATTGTCACTATTTCTATATCAGTGGTTGTTTCAGACATTTCAGAAGAAGAATCAGTGACTGATACAGTAGTTGGTGATTGCGTGGGGGGCTGAACGGTAGTTTTAACTACAGTATCTTGCTCATCAGTGGTAGACTCGGAAGATTTTGTTGGTGTACGCATGGTAGTCCCCATAGTAGATGAACCATCGTATGTTGCAGTAGTACTTCCTGCATCAGTCATGGTCTCTCTTTCAGCGCTTGCAATTGTTTCAGGTGTTGTTATGGATGTTGCTGGCTGAACAGTGGGGCTTCCAGCAGCCGCAACTGTACGAATTTTGTCAATACCAGTTACTTCAGGGAAAGTAGACATTGTAGATGTATCCGTCACATGGGTAGTTGGTGTTTGTGTGACAGTCCAGAGTGTGGCTTCAGCTTCACTGACCCTAGTAGATGATCCACCGTATACTGCAGTGGTACTTCCTGCATCAGTCATTTCCTCTCTTTCAATATTGGTTGTAGTTTCAGGTGAGTCTGCAGTGGATTTGGTGGTAGATATAGCCGGTTCTTTTCTAGAAGGACTTGCCGTGATGAGGGTGCTTCCCGAAGGAGTTTCTGTCCTATCCCGCATAGATGATCCATCGTATGCTGTAGTAGTCCTTTCTGCATAAGTCATGGTCTCTCTTTCAACGCTAGTAGCCATTTCAGGTGTTCCGGTAGAATGTCTTGTTGATGCAGGCTGAACAGTGGAACTTCCAGAACCCTCAACTGTACGAATTTGGTCAGTACCAGTTACTTCGGGGAGATTAGACATTGTATTTTCACCAGTCAAGCGGGTAGTTGGTGATAGTGTCTTAGGGGTAGTTTGAGCTACTGAAACTTGCTTATTGGTGGTAGACACGGAAGATTTGGTTACTGTCGGCAAGGAGGTTCCCAGAGGAGTTTCTGTTCCATCTCGAGTTGATGATTTGTCGTATGCTGTAGCAGTTCTTCCTGCATCTGTCATGGTCTCTCGTTCAATGCTGGCAGTCGTTTCAGATGTTACTGCTGAGTACGTTGTTGAAGCTGGTGTAACAGTTGAGATTCCAGAAACCGCACCAGTACGAATTCGGTCAGTACCAGTAAATTCTGGGAGCGTAGACAATGTAGTCAAGTGGGAAGTAGTTGATGTTTGTGTGACAGTATGGGGTGTAGTTTCATCTTCAGTAACTCGAGTAGATCCATCATTTACTGCAGTAGTACTTTCTACTACAGTCATTGTCTCTCTTACAATATTGGTTGTGGTTTCAGGTGTTTCTGCAGGAGATTTTGTTGCTGTAGGCTGGGTGGTGCTCCAAGAACTCACCGTTCTATCACGAGTAGATCCATCATATGCAGTAGTAGTACTTCCTGCATCTGTCATGGTCTCTCTTCCAACGCTGGCAGTCATTTTAGTTGTTTCTGTAGAGTACGTTGTTGATGCTGGCTGAAAAGTCCAGCTTCCGGAAACGATGACTGTATGCATTTGATCAGTATCAGTTACTTCTGTGAGAGTAGACATTGTCGTCGTATCAGTCAAATGGGTAGTTGGTTTTTGCGTGACAGTCTGGGGTGTTGTTTCTGCTAGAGTAGTAGATGATCCATCGTATACTGCAGGAGTACTTCCTACGTCAGTCATCGTCTCCCTTTCAATATTGGCTGTGGATTTAGGTGTTACTGTGGTGTATGTTGTTGAAGCAGGTTGAACATTGTAACTTTCAGTAGTCACAACTGTTCGAATTTGGTCAGTACCAGTAACTGGTACTTCAGGGAGAGTCGCTATGGTGGACTCAACAGTCAAGTGGGTAGATGTTGGTGATAGAGTGATAGTCTGAGAGGTAGTTTCATCTACAGTAACTTGTATATCGGAGGTAGTCACGGAAGATTTTGTTACCGTGAGCCGGGTGCTTCCCAGAGGAGTCTCTGTTCTATCCCAAGTAGATGATTCGCCATATACTGCACTAGTACTTCCATCAGTCATGGTCTCTCTTTCAACGATGGCAGTCGTACCAGATGTTATTATGGGTGTTGCTGGCTGAACAGTTGAGCTTCCTGAAGCTTCAACTGTATGAATTTGATCAGTTCTAGTTACTTCAGGGACAGAAGACAGTGTAGTCTTATCAGTCAACTGGGTAGTTGGGGTTTGTGTGATAGTATATGGGTTAGTTTCATCAGTTTGGAATTCTCTTGATGTGGCTGATACTGGTGTTGTTATTTTTACGATTCCAGTAGTCATAGAAACAGTCATTTCTGAGGTAGTACTAGACGTGGCATTTACGCCAACTTCAGTAGTTACAAAAGGGCTTTCACTGAACGTTGATTCCTCCAAAGAATCAGTGCCTCCAGGACGCTGGCTTTGTGATGGACTCGTCGTCAATTCAGGCCCTGTCTCATGTGACAATGTTGGTTGTACCGAGCTGACTGCAGTGGTATAATATTTGGATTGATCAGTGGGAATCGTTTTAAGAGTCACAGAATCCGAAGTGGTATCCGACTCGCTAAAAGGGGTTGAAGTGGGGACAGTAGTACGTTCAACAGGTCTAGTTCCATATGGGACCGTTGATCCCTCCATCAGATTGGTAAACCTGATCGTAGTAATGTCTGGTAAAATTGACTCTTCAGTTAACACTGAAGGGATTTTTCCAGCCTGACTGGTTGTGGTTTCAGATTCCCTAGGAAAGACAGTATTTGTTGATGTTGCAATAGTTTTTGTGGTTCTTTCACTAGTTGGTAAGACAGACACAGTGATTGAAGAGAAAGTTGAGTCATTTTGGGAGCTAGCTTCAAATGCTGTCAACGTCACTCCAGTAGTTACTTCAACCTCTGGTGTTGTCTGGAGGCTAGAAGGTTCTACGGGACTGAATGTTGACGTTTCAGAGGAAGTGGACTGAGTTTCAGCTCCGTGACTACGAGAACCAGTTGTCATAGCATGATGCGCTGGAGGACCGGTTGTGAAAATCGCAGCTGTTACAGAATCATCTGTGATTGTTGCCTGAGAGGAAGATGAAGTTACAGAGACAGTTGCACTGGTTGATGTAACTGAAGATAATCCTCTTATTGTTGTGCCAAACGTTTGGGGATGTGTGACAAACTGACCGTCAGTAGTACTTTGGGGAACTGAAGCTGATGTTATTAGCTCAGAAAGTGTTGTTGCTGCTATATCAGTAGTTACTTCTTGTGGAACTATCTTTGTTAACGGGTGTTTTGATGTTGTATAACCAGCACTAGTTGATAAATCTGATTCTTCCGTACTCTCAATTTTTCTGGTGACAGCTTCAAAAGGGGTTATAGTAGATTTATCATCAACCGTAATTTCTCCTGTAGTTGTAGTCCTAATGGGTTTGTCCGTTCTGCTGCTATGGGATGGATATGGATAAGTGCTTGTAATTGTTCGGTCAGCACCCGTGGCCCCTTTAATTGTTGGTATAGAAGGCAAATCTGAGGCCCCTGTGTCCAAAGTAGGCACTGTGGTTGTCAACAACTCACTGGTAGAGTCTATTACATCAGAAGATGTTTCAGAGGAAGGTGAAATTGATGTTGTGGGTGAAGCAAAACCAGATGGTGTCTGATGAGAACGAACCCCATCCGTTACAGAATCAATTCTCGTAGGAGAAAATAATGGATGTACAGTAGTGCCAATAGTAGCATTCCCATCACCAGGAGTTGCTTCAAATGGATTGATAGTGGTAGTATCCAGTTGAATAGAAGTGGATCCTTTTGTTTGAAGCGATCCAGCATCTTCAGGCTCGGTCATTTCAGATTGTGCGAAAATTGTCGTCTGAGAAGGAGAAGAAGAAAAACTTGTCGGTCTTTCAGAGGTTGTTTTGGGATCGACTGTAGTGGTTTCTGCCATCAAACCTTCAGAGACTGTGAGATTTGGTGTTGTAAGCGCAGTAGTACTACTCACAGAAAACGTTTCTCCCGATGCTGTTTCGTCAGTGAGTGCTGTTACTTCGTGAGAAAATTCAGTAGCTACGATCGTACTAGTTGCTTCATCAACATCTGTGCTTGAGGTAGTTGTACTTGCAATATGTCTGGTAGTATCAGATGTTTCTCCTCTATCAGTTGTCACCGAGTATGGAATAGCTGGTGTTCCCTCTGTGAGCGTGGACTTTGTTCCCCCCTTGGATGTTGTAGTTCTGTCTTGTGGTGACAGAATATCAGTAGTTCCAGAAGTATCAGGTATGAAAGATGTAGTGTCTGCTCGTGACTTGGATGTGTCCCCTTCAGTTGTATCAGGTAATCTAGTGACTGGGCTGAAACCTGTTGTCATTCCATCGTCTCTACTACTAGTTGCTTCAGTAACTGATGTTTGTTGAGGTACAGTGGACATATCTGTAGTAGAGGGAGTATAAGGCACTGTAGTTGTCTTACTGGAAGTGCCTCTGTCGCTTGTTCCTTCGGTATCTGAAGGAACAGACGGTGTTCTTAACAGGCTAACATCTGTAGTCTCGTACGTTTCAGATTGGGTTATGGTAGAAACAGTCGAAATGTCAGCTTTGTCATCAGAAGTTGACTGATGACCGAGCTTCACAGTAGCACCGGATATTGTTGTGGATTCAGGTAATGATGTTTGTTCTCCTATGCCTGTATGTGAAATAGAATGATTAGAACCAGATGAACTTGTTACAGCTGAATCTACCTCAAGGGAGGTGGTTGTATTATCGAGAGGCAAATCAGTTACACCGATTGATGTTACATCCAGACCAGTGGAGATTTTCGTAATTGCCGTTGTGATTGGACCAATGGACACCGACGGAATGGTAGTCAGGCCAGGAGAAGTAGTCACAGTCATTCCGATTTCAGAAGTTATGCCTTGAACAGATGTTTCAGTTGAACGTTCTGGAACCACTGATCTCAGTGTGGTAGGAAGAGTAGTCACAGCAGCTGTTGTCAATAGAGCTGCATCAATTGCTGTGGTTATTGTCGTTGACTTTCCTTTCTTTTCAGAACCCAAGTCAGTCGTTTGTGATGTACTGCTGACACTCGGTGTCATTGTTGTTGGTTGAAGAGTGGCATCATCTTGTGTCTCAGAACTCTGAGTTCCGGTGACATCTAGAGATGTCATATTAGCTCCTGTCTGTTCGGTAACTTCAGCTGTTGGAACAGTTGAGAGAATCTTTGGAGTGCTTGTACTGTCGTTATTGAACGACATAGTTTTTGGGTGAAGGGTTGTGTCAAACGGCGTTGTCTCTGTGCTCACAGATCTGGTCGGATCCTCAGCCTTACTGGCTCCAGTTGATTCGGTTACGCCAGCTGTTGCAGCAGTAGACATAATTTCTGGGGTCTTTGTACTGTCGACATTTGACGGCATAGTTGTTGGATGAAGTGTAGTAACATCAGGCGTTGTCTCTGTTATCCCAGATCTGGTAGCGTCCACTGATGTCATACTAGCATCAACCTGTTCAGTAATTCCATCTGTCGCAGCAGTCCTTACATCCACACCTTCTGAAGTGATATTACTTGCTGCAGTAAAACTGGGAATAGTAGTTGTGGCGTTTGCCGATGTTTGGGGGGACGTTGGATATAAAGTTGTTAAGTTCAGCGGAATGATTGGTGGTAATGAAGTTGTCGTTACAGGAACAACTAAATCCCACCCTACCATAGGGGGGCTGGTCACTGAATGATCTAGCGTGACCATGGTGTCAGATGTATCAGACGTCCCTCCAGTTACAACAAGAACGGACGATTTTGTTACAGTCTCAGTACTAACAGAAAAGGGCATATTGGACATTGTTGTAAAGGAAGTGCTATGAGTAGTATGAATTGGTTCGGGACTTGTAGTGGATCTACTCCCATTACGGAACGACGGTAGAATCACCGTTATCAGCATTGACTCAGTAGTTCCATGAGACTTCTCCGAAATGAGTGTTTCACTAATCATATCTGGAGAAAGTGTCGTCACTGTAACATCACGAACAGTTGGAGTCGAACCGCTAGTTGGAATTGAATGCGTTTCACTGGTCACAGTAGGAGCATCAGGTATAAGACCAGTGAATTGGCCAGGGGTGGATTCGGGCAGATAAGTATCTGCTTCAGTTGTACCAGTAGATAGAAATTTTGGAGTGTTCGTGCTGCCACTTGACGTCATAGTTGGACGAAGTGTTACGTCACCAGGCGTTGTTTCTGTGCTTACAGTTCTGGTAGCATCCACAGATGTCATACTAGCAACAGTCTGTTCCGTAAGTTCAGTTGATGCAGCAGTAGATTTAATTGCTGGAGTCTTTGAACTCTCGTCACTTGATGTCGTAGTTGTTGGATGAGGTGTTGCGTCACCAGGCGTTGTTTCAGAGCTCATGGTTCTGGTAGCGTCCAGAGATGTCATACTAGCAACAGTCTGTTCAGTAAGTTCAGTTCTTGCAGTAGTAGATTTAATTTCTGGAGTCTTTGTACTCTCGTCACTTGATGGCATAGTTGTTAGATTAGGTGTTACGTCACGAGGCGTTGTCTCTGCGCTCATGGTACTGGTAGCATCCAGAGATGTCATACTAACAACAGTCTCATCAGTCAGTTCAGTTGTTGCAGCTGTAGATTTAATTTCTGGAGTCTTCGAACTCTTGTAGCTTGATGACGTAGTTGTTGGATGAGGTGTTACGTCACGAGGCGTTGTCTCTGCGCTCATGGTTCTGGTAGTATCCAGAGATGTCATACTAACAACAGTCTCTTCAGTCAGTTCAGTTGTTGCAGCTGTAGGTGGAATTTCTGGAGTGATTGTGCCGTCAACATTGGACGGCGTGGTTGTTGAATGAAGTGTGGTGTCAGGCGTTGTCTCTGAGCTCACAGTTCTGCTAGCATCCAGCGATGTCATACTAACACCAGTCTGATTAGTAACTCCTGCTGTTGTGTATGCTGAGCCAGACATGGTGACCAATTCAGGTACTTGACTAGAAGTGTAAACTTCTGTACTGGCTGGACCTTCTGGCTCATCTGGACCAGTGTTCACAGTAACACCACTTTGGGCTACAGAAGTTGTTGCCATGGAAGGATATTTTGTAGCCTGACTGGCGTACGTTTTGCTTGTACTGGGGCCTGTAGTAAGTGGACCTTGTGTCGAGGTGTGAATGTCAGAGCCGGTGAATCCGGTAGATCTAGTTTCACCTTCTTCTTGTCCAATTGTGATGGAAGTGGTACTGTCTGTGGACGTAATTGGGGTTTCAGTATAATTTAATGTTTCATTGCTTCCAGTAGTTGTAACTGAAGTGAAGCCTTCTTCAAAAGTGCTACCAGTACGATTGGCAGGATTGATTTCAGTTATGACAGAACCAGTAGATCCTACAGGTGTGGTGGCAGGTGAAATATATTTTGTTGTGGCCTCGGTAGTGGATGACTGTGTCTGTTCAGCTGTTGGCCCATAATCATTCATAGTAGTGGCTTGAGACGTATAAAGTTTGCTGGTGGTTCTATCGTCTGTTGTGTTGGTAGGTTCAAATGATATAGTTAAATCACCAGTCGCTATAGTTGTGGCAGGTGAAGTTATGTGAATGGCAGAAACGACTGTCTGTGGACTATCGGTAGAAGTTTCAGTTGTATGCACGAGCTCTGTAGTGGTAAAAAAGGTGCTACTGTCAGATGTTTTACTATATTCACTTGTAGAATAAACATCGACAGTGGTTGGGCTCGACATTTCAGGGCTTGCACTTGACCAAACAGAACTGGTAACCGTGAATTCAGTGGTGTTGGTTTGTACATCCACATCCGGTGATTTGGTCACGCCTGTTGGGACTTCCTTAGGATACGTTGAACGCTGACTCGACCCATCGATTCCCATTGTGGATTCACCAGGTATTTCAGATGCTGTTTCATTATCTTGACTATGTATGTCAGGTACAGTGGTGGTTCCGATCGTCATATGTTCAGGTGTTTGGCTGGTGGTTATCTGCATTGTAACTTCGCGAACCGTTGAAGCTACAGCAGATCCAGGAGTGCTTGTTGGCGTCTCAGGAGAATAGGTCGACGTCCCCGTTGGGTACAAATCGGTCTGACTGGAGGATCTGGTGCTAGAAGAAGTGCCTGGCAATTTATCAAATGCCATTGAATAAGTTGGTGTTGCATTAGTGTCGCTAGCTACACTACTACTTTCGGTCATGACTTCAGTGGGGATTGTTGTTCCATCGTAAGCTTGGTATGAAGTCCTACCCAGACTAGTACTAGTAACAGTGAATTCAGTGGTGTATTTAGTCGGTAATTCAGTGTTGGTTTGTTCGCCCACATCCGGTGATTTAGTCACGCTTTTTGGGACTAGCTCTGGATATGTTGAATGCTGACTCGACCAATAGATTCCCACAGTGGTTTCACCAGGTATTTCAGATGCTGTTTCATTATCTGGACTATGCATGTCAGGTACAGTGGTGGTTCTGATCTTCATCTGGTCATGTGCTTGGCTGGTGGTTATCTGCATTGTAACTTCGGGAACCGTTGAAGGTACAGCAGATCCAGGAGTGCTCATTGGCGTCTCAGGAGAGTATTTTGACCTCCCTGTTGAGTACAAATCGGTCTGACTGGTGCTAGAAGTAGTGCCTAGCAAATTATCAATTCCCGTTGAATAAGTTGGCGTCGTATTAGTGTCGCTAGCTGTACCACTGCTTTCGGTCATGACTTCAGTGGTGCCTATATGCACTCCAGTGGGGATTGTTGTTCCATCGTAAGCTTGGTCTGAACTCTGACTGACAGTAGAAGAATGAACATCTACAGTGAATGGGGCAGTTGTTCCAAACGCTATAGTTGTTGTAGGCATAGTCATGGTGTATTGTGGAGTAACTGAAGAATATTCTGTTGCAGTTTCTGTAGCATTCGAGGTAGTTAAGCTTTGTGGTTGAGAGACTCTAGGTGATGCCAAGGAGGTTCTTGTAGTTGGGTTTTCCGTGGTAAGTTCAGCGAGAAGTGTAGTTTTCAAACCAAAGTCACTCACAGTGCTCCCGGTAGGTTCTTCAGAAGTGGAGGTTGTTTCAAAATCTACAGTATCATTTGAAGTGTCTTTGTCGGTGAAACGAACACTCGGTGTAGTGGCAGGGCCAAGAGATGACTCAGTATGTGTTGTTTTTGCAGAAGTATATACGGTTGGGACTTCTGTAGCAGAAGAATACGTTATTCCAGAGTAGGTCTGGTCAATAGTAGGTATAGTAGTTGAAGACATTTTACGGAAGGGCGTTGTTTCAAATAACCTTGTTTCATCATGTTCAGCCAGTGTAGTGAAAGAAGGACTAGTTGAAGTGTACGCAGTTTGTTCCGATGCTTCATGTTTTTTCGTAGTTTCTGGTGGTGAGTAGGACGTCTTGTATGTTTCAGATAATCCGTCAGAAGTGCTGATTGGTTCAGTTGGAACTGTCACAGGTATACTTTCAGAAGTTGGTACTGGAGTTGCCTCTGGTCCACTGGCTCGACTGGATTCTTCGTGAGTTGATACAGCAGGAGTAGTGTGTACTTCAGAAGTGCGACCCGGTTCAGAACTGGTGGTGTAAGCTGGTTCAGTTGGACCAGAAGTTTCGAAAGGTGTCGTAAGAGAAGGCCTGGTTGATGGGAGTGTAGAAGCTCGTACTGTCGAGTCTGATGTCCCAGCCATGGTCAGATGAGTTGACCCAGCAGACATTGTTGTGAATTGAGGGCCAAGAGTCGTCTTTGGGGTCGTTTCATGCGGGTAAGATGTGGTCTCATACGGTAACTCGGATGTACCAGGCAAATCAGCCGGAGAAGTCTCCATTTCTGTTGTCCCTGTTGGTATGTATTTAAGTGTAGTACTGGGTTCACGAGTGCTAGAGGCTTGGCCAGGTTTACTGGCAGGAAAAGTGGGTGTGTGAGCCTCTTTAGTGGCAACAGATGTTTCAGAAATAGCAGTCGAAGTGATAGTGTCCTTAGTCTGAACTGAATGTGTCTCTTGAATGGTTGTAACTTGACCAGTTTCTTCATAAGTTGATCCAGTCGGAATATAGTCCAGTTTAGTGGAATCTTCTGTAATTACAGTGGTTGGTCTTACAGGGGTAGCCTCGAATGTGTAATTTCTCGTCACTGGTGTGGAGTGTGAAGATGCTTCAGCAGTCACCCTAGGTGACTCTGGAAATGTGGAAGTAGTGGGAATCGCAGTCCCAAACGTAGGGTATTCCGTTACCGTTTCAGTACTTGGAGTTGAGGTTCCCAAAAGAGTGACGGGTTCAGTAATTTCTGCCATTGAATCTCTGAGATCTGTCGTCCTAACTTTAGGAGTTGTTACATATTCATGAGTTTGTACAGTACTGTAGATGGGTGTAGACCAGCCAGAAATTCCAGTTTGGCCAGCGGTGACTGTACCGATTGACCTCTCAGAGTCGCTTTCAGTTCCACTTGCTTCAGTAGATCTGCTGAACAAGAAAGTATCCGTAGTAGAACCAATAGTTTCAAAAACTTCGGTCGATTTTGCAGATGTTGAAGAGTTCTGTGTATCAGTAGTGTGTTCAGTTCTTTCTGTGGAATATATTGGTTTCTGGCTGGATGGATACGGTGTACCAGTTGATTCTGGAGTTCCAGTTGTTTCTGGGAGGTTGGTTCCTCCAGTAAATGATGGATATGCTGCTGTGTGACTGAATGTGTCAATTTGACCAGTGCTCGATGTTTCAACTGATTGGCCAGAAGGTGTTGTTTTCTCGAACGTATCAAGTGAATATGTAGGTATGTGGCTGGTGGTATCGATTTGATTGGTGACTTGGTCGTGACCAAATGTGGATCCAGCCTCAGAAGGTCCAGTGTGAAATGTTTCAAAAATTGATTCCGTGGTTGAATGTTCAGTTGGCACACTGAAATCGGGCTTGACAGTTGTGCCATATGTTTCAGGAACTCTGAAGACTGTAGGTGGGGTATCGGAAGAGTATGCAGTTGGGGTTGAATACAATGGGGTCCCTTCAGAGTCCAGACCAAACAAAGAAGTTGTTGTAGCGGCGTTACTAGTTTCAGAAGGTACATCAGATGTCAGACCAGAGGTATGGAAAGGAATTTGACTCGAAGTACCTGACTGACTGGTATAAATTGTATCATTTGCCAAATCAGTAGGTGGTGCAGTACTTCCTGCCATTTTCGTGGGGTGCATGTCTACAGTGACTGTGTTATATTCATCGTATATCACAGTTGAGGCAACAGGCGTAACAGCTTGCTGCGTCTTATAAGATGAGAAATCAGTGGTGGGATACGCACGGGTGGGAGGAATTTCGCTACTATGGGAGGTTTCTCGAACAGACTCAGTGTCTTGTGTCTTTGTATTATACTTGTCAGTCGATGAAGGATACGTCGAGTGAACTGTTGTATCACTTACATGCTCAGAGGTTCCAAGAGGCCTAATGGACTCAGTGGATGACGATGTAGTTCCTTCCAGTCTTGTAGTGTTGATCTCTGTGATAGGACTAGATTTATCAGCAACAACGGTCGACTCTGTCACAGTATGACTAGATTCTGATGATGGGAATTCACTAGTGGGATATGAAGTCACTCCAGGGGTACTTTCAGCTCGAGTAACTGGAGCTTCAGTGGCTCTAGTGCCATATTTATCGGTTTGGAAAGATTGCTTCATGGTAGTTTCACTGTAAATTCCTGTTGTGACTGTGCTTGATAAGTCTAAAGTCACCGTTGGCACAGAAGCTGTAACACCTTGAGGAGTCTTGGAAGATGTGAAATCAGCGGTGGGATATAAACGCGTGGGAGGAATTTCGCTACTTTGGGTGGTTTCTCGAACAGACTCAGTGCCTTGTGTCTTAGTAGTATACTTTTCAGTCGATGAAGAGTAAGTTGATGAGTGAACTGTTGTATCACTTGCATCCTTAGAGATCCCAAGAGGCCGAGTTGACTCAGTGGGTGACAATGTAGTACCAACCATTTTAGTAGTGTACATCTCCTTGGTAGGAGTAGATTTATCATCAACAACGGTCGACTCTGTCACAGAATGACTAGATTCTGATGATGGGAATTCACTGGTGGGATATGAAGTCACACCAAAGGTACTTTCAGCTCGAATAACTGGAGCTTCAGTAGCTCTAGTGCCATGTTTATCTGTTTGGAAAGATTGATCTACGGAGATATCACCGGGAAATTGAGTCGTTGTGAACGACACAGCTGGTTCAGTAGTTCCTATTTTAGTACTGTACATGACTGATGTGACTGTGCTAGATAAATCAGAAGTCACTGTTGGCACAGAAGCTGTAACAGCTTGTGGAGTCATGGAAGCTGAGAAATCAGTGGTGGGATATGTACCAGTGGGAGGTTCTTCAGTACTCCTTGTGGTTTCCCCTACAGATTCAGTATTTTGGATCTTATTTGTGCCAGTCGATAAGTGAACCGTTGTGTCACTTGCATCCTCAGAGGTCCCAAGAGGCCGAGTTGACTCAGTGGGTGACAATGTAGTACCAACCATTTTAGTAGTGTACATCTCCTTCGTAGGAGTAGATTTATCAGCAACAACGGTCGACTCTGTCACAGTATGGTGAGATTCTGATGATGGGAATTCACTAGTTGGATATGAAGTCACACCAGGGGTACTTTCAGCTCGAGTTACTGGAGCTTCAGTAGCTCTAGTGCCATGTTTATCTGTTTTGAAAGATTGCTGTATGGTAGTTTCACTGTAAATGCCTGTTGTGACTGTGCTCGATAAGTCTAAAGTCACCGTTGGCACAGAAGCTGTAACACCTTGAGGAGTCTTGGAAGATGTGAAATCAGTGGTGGGATATGAACGCGTGGGAGGAATTTCGCTACTTTGGGTTGTTTCTCGAACAGACTCAGTGCCTTGTGTCTTAGTAGTATACTTTTCAGTCGATGAAGAGTAAGTTGATGAGTGAACTGTTGTATCACTTGCATACTCAGAGGTCCCAAGAGGCCGTTGAGTTGACTCAGTGGGTGACAATGTAGTACCAACCATTTTAGTAGTGTACATCTCCTTGGTAGGAGTAGATTTATCATCAACAATGGTCGACTCTGTAACAGAATGTTTAGATTCTGATGATGGGAATTCACTGGTGGGATATGAAGTCACACCAGAGGTACTTTCAGCTCGAGTAACTGGAGCTTCAGTAGCTCTAGTGCCATGTTTATCTGTTTGGAAAGATTGATCTATGGAGGTATCACCCGGAAATTGAGTCGTTGTGAACGACACAGCTGGTTCAGTAGTTCCTATTTTAGTACTGTCCATGAATGATGTGACTGTGCTAGATAAATCAGAAGTCACTGTTGGCACAAAAGCTGTAACAGCTTGTGGAGTCATGGAAGCTGAGAAATCAGTGGTGGGATATGAACTAGTGGGAGGTTCTTCAGTACTACTTGTGGTTTCCCCTACAGATTCAGTATTTTGGATCTTATTTGTGCCAATCGATAAGTGAACCGTTGTGTCACTTGCATCCTCAGAGGTCTCAAGAGACCGTGTTGACTCAGTGGGTGACAATGTAGTACCAACCATTTTAGAAGTGTACATCTCCTTGATAGGAGTAGATTTATCAGCAACAACGGTCGACTCTGTCACAGTATGGTGAGATTCTGATGATGGGAATTCACTAGTTGGATATGAAGTCACACTAGGGGTACTTACAGCTTGAGTTACTGGAGCTTCAGTAGCTCTAGTGCCATGTTTATCTGTTTGGAAAGATTGCTTCATGGTAGTTTCACTGTAAATGCCTGTTGTGACTGTGCTTGATAAGTCTAAAGTCACCGTTGGCACAGAGTACACTGTAACACCTTGAGGAGTCTTGGAAGATGTGAAATCAGTGGTGGGATATGAACGCGTGGGAGGAATTTCGCTACTTTGGGTGGTTTCTCGAACAGACTCAGTGCCTTGTGTCTTAGTAGTATACTTTTCAGTCGATGAAGAGTAAGTTGATGAGTGAACTGTTGTATCACTTGCATACTCAGAGGTCCCAAGAGGCCGAGTTGACTCAGTGGGTGACAATGTAGTACCAACCATTTTAGTAGTGTACATCTCCTTGGTAGGAGTAGATTTATCAGCAACAACGGTCGACTCTGTCACAGTATGGTGAGATTCTGATGATGGGAATTCACTAGTTGGATATGAAGTCACACCAGGGGTACTTTCAGCTCGAGTTACTGGAGCTTCAGTAGCTCTAGTGCCATGTTTATCAGTTTGGAAAGATTGCTCTATGGTAGTTTCACTGTAAATGCCTGTTGTGACTGTGCTTGATAAGTCTAAAGTCACCGTTGGCACAGAAGCTGTAACACCTTGAGGAGTCTTGGAAGATGTGAAATTAGTGGTGGGATATAAACGCGTGGGAGGAATTTCGCTACTTTGGGTGGTTTCGCGAACAGACTCAGTGCCTTGTGTCTTAGTAGTATACTTTTCAGTCGATGAAGAGTAAGTTGATGAGTGAACTGTTGTGTCACTTGCATCCTCAGAGGTCCCAAGAGGCCGTGTTGACTCAGTGGGTGACAATGTAGTACCAACCATTTTAGTAGTGTACATCTCCTTGGTAGGAGTATATTTATCATCAACAACGGTCGACTCTGTCACAGTATGCTGAGATTCTGATGATGGGAATTCACTAGTTGGATATGAAGTCACACCAGGGGTACTTTCAGCTCGAGTAACTGGAGCTTCAGTAGCTATAGTGCCATGTTTATCTGTTTGGAAAAATTGATGTATGGAGGTATCACCCGGAAATTGAGTCGTTGTGGACACTGCTGGTTCAGTAGTTCCTATTTTAGTACTGTACATGACTGATGTGACTGTGCTAGATAAATCAGAAGTCACCGTTGGCACAGAAGCTGTAACAACTTGTGGAGTCTTGGAAGATGAGAAATCATTGGTGGGATATGCACCAGTGGGAGGTACTTCAGTACTCCTTGTGGTTTCCCCTACTGATTCAGTGCTTTGGATCTTAGTAGTGTCTGTCGATAAAGAGTAAGTTGATGATGTCGGTGATGTTGCGTGGTCTGATGTACTACTTGCATACTCAGAGGTTTCAAGGGGCCTAACTGACTCAGTCTGGGTTTCTGACATTGTGTCTATAGTTTTGGTTGTAGCAGTGGGTTGGGTCTGACTTTGATCTAATATCTCAGTTGTTGAGGAATCCTTGTCATGTGGTATTGTTTCCGCGATTGATCCAGTTTCAGTTACGGGGGAAGTCGACGTCTTGTCATCCGACAATGTTGTCTCGTTCGGAGAGTAAGTTTGTGTTGTGCGAGTATCTGGTTGATCAGTGTCTCCTATTCGTACATCAATCGCCGGAAGTGTCTCACTGAGTGTAGTTGCAGCTTGAGATGTTTCACTATCCCGATATGTAGACATTGGTGTGGTCACATCAGAAGAGGTATGTTCGATTGTTGATTCTGTTGGCGATGACACGGTTGTAATGTTGGGTGTGATGTACGTTGTTGGGCCAAATATGTCAATGTGTTTTGTCGTTTTTTTCTTCAAAGGTTTACCCTCAGTGGTAGTGTAAGAGGTCTCCGGCATTGTTGTGGGCTGGAATGTAGGAACAGGAGAGAGGGTTTCAGAGTCCGTGTAACTCGTGCATTTCTCATATGCATTCCCGTAATGACCTTCTGCACATTCACACACTACCGTGTGATTCTTCACCGAACATACTGCATTATCTCCACACTTTTTGCTCTGTTTACATGGATCTGTGCATTTTCCTTCAAGGCAGACATTTGTGTCAGCGCATTGGCTATCCACAGTGCAGCTGACTTCGGTCAACTTTTTGTCTGTGAATATTTACAAATAATGTTATTATGTACAAATATTTACAATTGTTAAATCTAAACCTTAAATACCCGTCATGCAGTATGTACAAAACTAAAACTAAAATGAAGGGATATTATTGATTTGCTTCTACTAGGCGATGTGTAATATCAGATGAGGGCAATGAGTACTGAACAGATTCAAACTTCGTAACAAATGCCTCGTAAAAGATAGATGAGAATAATCCGGCCAAGGAGGTCCCTCAAAGAGAGAAGATTGAAGTCATATAAAAACAAACAACACGAAAATTGAAGAGGTAGCCAAAATTCTCGGTAACACTTTTTCTTCAATTTTTAGAATCGATATAAAGGTCTTTGATTTAAATTCAATTGACTCTCCAATGACAATTTTTCAAGAAATTGGTTATAAAAAATAAACTATCTTCCTGCAAAAATTGTACGATTTCCTACAAACTATTTGAAAACGAACGTCATAAGCAGAGAAACGTAGAAAAAACGCTGCAAATTTTACACAAGGGTTTATTATTCTTTGATATACGTTACTTGAGCAGAAATTTAATTCTGTCAATGAAAAAAAATTTTTTTTTTTTGGATTTTTTGTTCGAAATGTTTTTTTTTTCAAAAATTCTGTATTTTTTACTCGAAAAATATTTAACATCCTGGGATCCTTCAAAAATCCTATTTTTAGCCCCATGAAAGCCCTAAAGATCGCCCCAGTGAAATCGGATCGTTCCTGGAACCCAAAAAATGGATTCTACGTCCAAAAATACTTCGAAAAACGACACCTAACTCGATCCCATAGCTAAAAGCCTTCAAAAAAACCCTCCCGCAGCCCCATTATAGCCCCATAGCGCCCCACGGGTTTGGACGATCGGACTGAAAACCTTGCGGGCACAACTAGATGGTAAACCAAGTATTTTGTCAAAATTTCAGATTTAAAAAAAAAAATTCCTACTGCCCAAAACGGCCTGGACGGCGGAAGGCGTACGGCAGAAGGACATTTCGGATTTAGAATGTAGACCTCTTGAAACGGATAATGTCAAATTTTGAGCCCGATCGGAGTCGTCAACCCCCGTTGCGAAAACATAGGTGTATTATTCCAAGAATAATAAACCAAAAAACGTCATACAGTTGAACGTAGTTTTGGAATTAGAAGAATGACTCCTTCCAAAGGAGGTTTAAGCAATGGTTACTGATGAGTCATTCAGCTTTCTCAGTTCAATTGTAAATGTTTTAGAAGTTTACAAGAAGTGTTTGAGAAAAGGTAACGACATTTCAAAACTTCTACATCTGTATTTTGTTTGAAAAATGTTTACCGACGATGTTTCTTGAAATCGATTTTAGTTTCGATTTGGAAACGATTCTGTTTTACCGATTCCCCATCCTAACCAAACAGGACGAAAACATACGAACACAAGAGATAGGAATTAAAGATCTGTGCGGTTTGTGCTTATATATTTATTAGGCTGGCAGGTAATTGACTTGGAAGAGATTATTAAAATATTTTTAATTTTTAAAATTTTTATTATTATTTAAATTAAGAAAAAAAGAATTATAAGTTTTCTGAAAAAAAGGGGGGGGGGGAGAGAAGATGAGTTTCCTCCTCCCCTACAGAGAGCTCCTCGGGCTATAATAATAGGCAATCTTGTCATGTTAGTTGAGGAGTCTATTGTGCAGATGGCTCTTATTTCGGACATCTTTTACCAGGCAATGTTTGTTAGAAGCGAATTCCGATCAGGCTTGTTCTCCGGGGTAAACTACTTATAAGAAACATCAGGTGGTTAAGCTTGTTAAAATCAGCCCTCTAAGTTCTTCAAAAAGTTACTTCAAATTAGTGCAAAACTATTCAGAAAATGGGTAATTACTTCATTTCTAAAATCTGATGCATTTTACCTTCGATACATCCATAGTTAGGGTCTCCTTTATACCCTTGTGGGCAAAATCTGCACACGGGTTTGTGGTCTTCAACTGAGCAAGGTGCGTTTTGAGGGCAAGTGGCATTAACGCAAGGATCAATGCACTGGAGTCTTTTACAAGCCAAATGTGAGGGGCAGCCGTTATCGTTAAAGCAGATTGTTACTGAAGGGTTACAGTTTTTAGTGCAGACGCAAAGGGGACGATGATTCAAGACTAGACATTGTTTATCTTCGGGACAAATCCCAGGAGTGCAAGGGGACACGCATTGACTAGACTGGCAAACTAGATCTGAGGAACAGTCGGTATTTGTGCGACATTCAGGATGAGCCGGAGCGCATCCCAGGATCCCATTTTCGTTCAGGGAGAATCCGTATTTACAAACGCAAACCGGCCGATGTTCGCGAACTTGGCACTTTTTATTCGGCTCACAGGCATGCCCTCCCGTCGTGCAAGGGTCTGTACATTGTCCATTCAGGCAGGCCAGGGTACCGGGGCAATCCGGATTGCTCGAACATTTCACGGGGGTTTTGGGCTTGGTCGGTTGGCAATCCGGGTCGGGCAAACAGGACACGGTCGGGTCGCCTTTGTGGCATTGGGGGCAGCTACAGACGGCTCGGTGGATGACCGGCTCGCACAGTGCATTAAGACCACAAGATCCCCGGATACTGCACACCTCTATGCACTGCTCATTGATGCAAGCCTTGTCGACTGCGCAGTCACTGTCCGTCTTGCACTCGCTTTCTACATACCACACCAATAAAGTGGATTTCAGAAAAGTGAAGGTTGTCCGCCCATACCATGTAAACCATCAAGAGCTATTCATTATACAACCCAACAACAAAAGCTCTGAGGGCGGGTTTTTAATCAAAATTCGTTAGGTACCTCGAGAAAAGCCCGAGTAGGCTAATCGCTAATTTACTACTCAATGAACGAATCAAAGAATTCAACAGCCTTTAATTACCTACCACTCAAACTATATCACGTCCTACTTCAAGTTGACATGGTATGGACTTGGAATTTACTTTTTATATAAGGGAGAGAACAGATTTTTTGGAAGAACTGTGAAAGACGCATCTTTCTCACATCATGCTTCAAACATGAAAGGTTACCTCAAAATAAAGATACAGATCACACAACAAGAAGATTATAAACACAAGAGACGGTGTGCCGTACGAAGAGAAAAAAGCTGACAGTCCCAGAGGCCAGATAATTTTTTTTTTACAAAAAGCTACAAAATTTTGTGAGACATCATCTTTCACAGTTCCCAATCTGCCTTCTCGATAACCAACAAAAAAAAGCAATATCCTACGGTACAATCTAATCAAAATGGGTCCAACTTCTACAGTTTAAAAACTTTTAAATTTTTGTAAAATTCGCTGTTTGTCGCGTGAGTTAGCAAAAAGGTAGATTGGAATACTGTCTGAATATCTCACAATTACGAACACACACTGCTGATTTACATTATTTACAGTTCCAATCACGCTATGTTACAGACAAAACCCTAACCCGCTTTTCCCAAATTTACACTGTACAAACAAATTATTTTCTGCATGCGGTTTCCTCGTATGAACTATTGAAAACAACTCCATGCAATTCCCGTTGAATGTGTCGAGCTGATTTTTGAAGTGTATTGACAATTATTTACCATACGGTATTTGTTTTTGCCGTTTTCCACGAGAATTCGATTTTGGACGATAATTTTTTTTAAATTTTGACTAAATTTACAAGTGCAAAGTGAGTATTGGGAGCACATACCTGGTTTGCACTGCGTCTGAGGGTTGCCTTTGGTGCCTGCTGGACACTTACAATTGAAAATGTCTCCACTTCCGACACATTCGGCCCCCACGCCGCACCCTTCGGTGCGACAATCGCCTCTTTTGATGCCTGCAATGCGGAATGAATAAATGAATATGGCGGGGAAACAAAATTTTAGCGTGAAAGATTGAAGAATGTGTGGGTTACATTTGACTAGAGGGTCGCCTAATGGGTAGTCTTTGGGACATGAACACTTGAACGTATCTCGGGACGGTGTGGGCTGACAGAGTGCGTGTTCACCGCATTGGGCTGCATCGCATGGGTCGCTCCTTTGATTATCTCCGCAAGTGCATCCTTTGTTCGGGTTCCCAATACATCCCGGTTTGCACATGCATTCGTAGCCATTAGGCATATCGCGGCAAACCGTGTTAGGCCCGCACGGCTTCCGAGAGCAGTTCTCACCGATTCCCGCTGAAGAAGATAACAACAATTAGACACATTCTGAATGGCCATGTAGCACTCATACGTCGAGTGATCGTCGTCACGACGGTCGCTGAATGGTAGGCATGCCCGCTAGACCTACTTTCTGCCAACCTGACTTTTCCCAACTTTGGGCAGCCCAGAGAAGTGCCGTTGGTCCACTGTCAGATAGTTGTCGTCCTTCGACCAACCAACACTCGACGATGCTGAACATAGCCTGACAATCTGTGCTACCTAGAATCCGACGGTGCTTCTCTGGGCGGCCCGACGTTGGGAAATGGTCAGGTTGGCTGACCGTTAGCCGAAAAGACATGCCGACCATATGGACGACGATCACCCTACGTCGGCATGCCGTAAATGTGCAAATGGTAGTGTTAACACAGTGTTCTAGTGGTCGAATAAATATGACACCAACCTGGTTTGCATTCTTTCAGAGGGTTGCCGTGAAAGCCTGGTGGGCAAGAACAACTAGCCCTCCGATCAACGGCTCTGCACTGCGCGTTGATGCCGCAAGACTTCTCCTGCAGACAAGGATTCCTGCACACACCGTCCGGACCGCACGACTTGTCCGGGCCGCATTCTTCGTCGGCCGTGCAAAGGGCGGAACGCGAGCAGGACACTGTTGGTTCCCCTATTGTCCCCGCAGGGCAGAGACACACGGGGCGGTGCTCTGTGACGCGGCATTCAGCATTGGAACCGCAAGGTGACCGGCTAGTTCCACACGGATCCACACATTTCCCTTCGGAACAGGTGCGGTCTTTAGGACAATCATACTGCCTCGTACAGCCACTGATGCATTTTCCATTCTTGCATTGTTGGCCCTAAAATGAAAAAATAAAAATAAATAAAAATAAAAATTTTACACAAGGGTTTATTATTCTTTGATATAGATTAATTGTGCAAAAACTAATTCTGTCATTAAGAAAATATTTTTGAAAAAATAAAAAATAAAAATATTTCTGAACAATGTTTGGACAGATGTGGGACCTCAAAAAAAAAAAAAAAAGGACACGTACAAAATTACTCGGAAAACGACACATCCTTCAAAAATCCCATTTGTAGCCCCATGAAAGCCCCATAGATCTCCACAGTGAAATCGGAGCGTTCTGGGAAATTGATTCTACGCCCAAAATACTTCGAAACGACACCTAACTCGGCTCCATAGCCGAAACCCTTCGAAAACCCCTCCTGTAACCCTTTTCAGCCTCCCAGAGCCCCTCGGATTTGGGCGATCGGACTGAAAACCTTGCGGGCAAAACTAGATGGTAAACCCAGGATTTTGTCAAAATGTCAGATTTTTAGAAAAATTCCTACTGCCCAAAACGGCTTTTGGAACAAAATATTGCAAAACATGAATAAATTAATCTTACAGGATAGCACTGGTTGTTGTTGAGGCACATTGCCGAGCACTGACGGTTGTGACAGGAGTGACCACAGGGGCAATCTTTGTCCTCTTTACATCCCACAATGCAGTACCCCGTAGACTCGTCGCACTTGCACTTGCCGTCGCACTTGGCCGATGGTTTGACACAAGCGATAAGAGGATCTCCCCGAGTGCCAGTTGGGCAGCTGCATTGAACTGCGTGATCGACGACCGAACACTTGGCGCATGACCCACACGTACTGCTCTGCAGGCAAGGGTTGCGACACTGTTTGTCAATGCAGACCTGGTTGCTCGGGCAGAGAAGGTCGCTCCTACATCCGAGTTCACAGACTCTGTTTTGGCAAATTTGTCCCGTCCCGCAGGTTGCGTCCGAGTTGCACACTGCTTTGCAGATATTACCGAGGCATCTCTCATCCGATAAACATTCTGAGTCGCTGGGGGCAAAATAAAATAACGTTAATGATGCGTTTGGGTTGAACGATTTCCACCAGATCAAAGCTTACCTTTTACATTTTGAAGCGCAAATCTCGCCAAAACAGACATGTCCCTTGGAACAGTCACTCTTCTCTTTGCAGCTTTGGATGGGTGGTCTGCAAGAGACGTCCGCGTTCCCAACCAGCCCAGTAGCACATTCGCATTTTTTCTTATGGTTTTTAACAGCGCATTTGGCATTTGTCCCACAAGCTGTCGGAGAATCACAAGGATCTGGAATGATATGAGAAGTGTAAAATTTGAAATTGTAGGTTACAAGCGATATAAGATTTCACTACCAGATGTGGTACCTGTGCATTTTGAATTGATGCAGGACTTTTCACCAGGACAACTGGAGTCGCTGCGACATCCTTGCATGCAAACGAACTGTTCGCAAAGCTCCCCTGACCGGCAGTCATCGTCCCGCCGGCACACCGGTATACACACGTTCGATTCGCACTTTTCGTTTCTCAAACAGCCCGAATCCGCGGCGCAAAACGGACGGCAAGAGTTGTCAAGGCATACCGACCCCTCGGAGCACTGCCGGTTTGAAGAGCACGACGTCGGCGGCGCCCTGACGCAAGCGACTGCAGCCGTTGGCGCCGGCACTAGCCCGTTGGGACAGCTGCAGACGGCCCTTTGATTGGACGCTGTGCACACACTGTTCACTCCGCACGACGTTTCTGAGCAAGGGTTGACGCAGACGTTGCCCCGACAAGATTCACTCGCCGAGCAGTCATCGTCCGAGCGACATCCGTACATGCACAAGTTATGAAGACAGATGTGCCCCAAGAAACAATCATTGTCAACACGACATGTCACTGAAAAGAAAATGTAACGTAGTTAATGATCTCCACTTCAAAAAATTTATTAAAAAAAAAAACCTAAATAAAAATATATACCTATGATATTTAAAAAATGAATTAATGTATATAATATATACATTAATTATTATAGATATTATATATCTTTTTTAAAGCCGGCGAAGGAGGGAATTGAGCAAATGAACTGGAGGAAACCGACACTAAACCCAATTGATTGCGTGTCTTGACGTTCAAACTAGGTACTAATTAAATTTAGCTCCGTTATGTTAGCTCCTTAAATTGTATTTCAAAACCCATCAGCACGTATTTTATGTATCTACGCGTATTTTGCAATCCAACATGTTAAAAATTCCGAAGTACCGCACCACAATGCCGCAAAACTACTATATTTCGGTACCTACTAAAAGTGTACAAGTCCTTAAATTTAATTTTTTCAATTAGCTACTGAAAAAAAGGCTTCGTTATTATTTTTCGATTTTTCCCCCGTTTTTTCAAATTACGAACATTTACACTTTTCAGTTCACTAGCCCAAAGAATTTTTCAGAATTGAAACTGGTCATTTGTATATGTAGGTACTGGGATTTCGAGAGAGTAAAATTGGCCAATTTCGCGGACGATGGTGGCGCCACCTCTTATCTCAGGATCGCGCCCAGCCTCCGTCCCTATGAGCCTCAAGGGATTTTTAGTTGATGGGAATTCAACACTGGCTGAGAATCGTTCATTTCAACTGTGCGTTATGTATTTCCCCCCTACGATAAAAAAATTACCTATCAAGTTCATCAAGAAACAAAATATTTAAATTCAGAATTAACCAATATACTCACGTTTGCAAGAACCCTTCAAACACTTTTCGTTCAGAGCACACTCATTGTCACCAGAGCAAACAGGACGGCAGATATTGTTTTCACAAGCGTTATTCTCTGGGCAGTCATCCTTCGATGTGCAAGACGTCGGAACTGAAACAAAAATATAGGCACATAAGATGTCGAGATGGTCAAACAGCACAATTTAGGGTCAACAAGCATTAAATGTATTTTGGTACCTCGATTAAAGCTAGGGATGTCCGATTCTTCACAAAGAAACGATTTAAATCGTATCGATCTTTTTGGGAAGAATAAAAAAGAATCGTATTAATTTTTTATGAAAGTATCAATTTTTTTGAGAATCAATACTTTTTCGAATTTTGAAATTATTCATTGTAGAAAGGGAAATCGTATCGATTTTTTCAAGAATTTGAATTTATTTATCGATTATTTCAAGAAAATTGAATCGATTTTTAAAGAATCGATACTTCTTCGAATTGAAATGAGTCAACGTGCATTTACCAGAAACCTGGCAAACAACAAAAATGACCTGACTAAATCATAATAATATTATGACTTTACAAAAATGTACCTAATTAAATCATAATAATATTATATAGGTATAAAGATCTTTTTTGACATTCCCAATTACAGCTTGATTAGACTAATCGAGGTAACGAATGCATTAAATCAAATAGATAAACCCGCCGTTAGCTCGATAAGAAAGCGATATATTGGAACATACTTCTGACGCATTCAATGAGCTGGTTCCCAGTGAACCCTGGAGGGCACGAGCACTGCTTTACGTGGTTGGTGATCGTGCAGAGAGCGTTCATTCCACAAGTGCTCGAGTCTGAACAAGGGTTGGCGCAGTGTCCGATCAAACATTGTTCGTTCAGGCTGCACTCTGAGTCGGCTTGACAAGAGCCTGAGGCAAAAACCACGTGAAAGGGACAATTCATATATCGTCAAAATATCATTGTTGGTTGACTTACTTCGGCACAGATTTCCGTAACAGTGAGTGTTGTGGGGGCACTCAGAGCTGGTTTTGCAAGTGATCGGTTTCGGCCGACATCCAAGTTTTGCGTCGTTTGGGTCTCCCGTGTAACCTTTGCGGCACTCACAGCGGGCGACGTGGTCTTCAGCTTTACACTCGGCGTTAGCTCCACAAGCATGTTCTTCACAGACATCTACAACCAAAGACATCGTTTAGTGTTTCGTTGCTATCTAATGCCAGAACAGGGAAATGTTAAAATACTCACCCCGACATTTGGAAGTGTCAATGTGATCCAAACACTTGGCCGCAGCCGGGCAGTCTTCGTCGGTAGCGCACTCGATGGATATCGTACATCCTTCTTTGTAAGGATCTCCGACCGTCCCCAGCGGGCACATACATTTGGCGGATCCTCTGGAATTGGCGCAAGTCGCCCCTGGTCCGCAAGGTTTGGACGAACAGAAGTCGACTGGCGTACAACCCACGTAGGCGTCACCTGTGTAGCCCGGCTGACAGTAGCACACTTGTTTATGGCTTTCCGCCGAACACAACGCGTTCTCCCCGCATGGATTGTGCATGAGGCAAGATATTTTGCACATATGATCCTCGCACATTTTGTCATTGGAACAATCTTCATTTGTGTCACATTCAATTTGCGTGCAGCCAACGTTTGGATTCCCAAAGTAACCTGGTTTACATCTGCATTGGGCACTGTGAAATCTCGCAGAACACTCGGCGTTTCTTCCGCACACAATCCCTGTGTCACAAATATTTTCACATGACGCCTGTAAACCAAGAAAATAGATCAATTGTATACATTAATGACTATTCATCTGATGAGCATAATACGTGATTTTCCCTAACCTGTCCAACTGAATTCGTAATGCACTTCTGGTGATCGTCACAATCCCGGTCATTCTGGCATTTCAATTCTCGAACGCAAATGTTATTTTGGCAAAATTGGAAATCTGGGCAGGTTGAATTCGTATTACACGTTGGCTGGCAGACTTCTGAGATACAAAGCTGATCGAGGATGCATTCCCTGGTGCTGCTGCACACAGCTGAAGAAGAATTACAAAAAAATAAATAAATGAAGAATTTGCAACTACCACTAATGCCAGTATGGTGCCAAGCTGGATAAAGGTTTCCAAGGCTTGCCAAGATGGTCCCACGCTTTCCAGACCTGTCCAGGCCTGCTAGGCTAGTCCCAAGCGGGCTTAGGGTTTAAAGGCTAGCGAAGATGGTCACAAGCTTTCTCAAAAAGGGAGACAATTGCATCAGGAGCGGATCGCAATGCCCCGCCTAGCGTGACGGGCCAGGTGGTCAGATGGGAGTCACATCTGGTCCCAAAACTAGTAGGTCGGTACCCTTTTTTTATGTACTTCTCAGGACAGTGTCTTAGCTTTTGTATTAGGCATTGTGGAGATAGCATGTAGTACTGTAGTTTATTTACATTAAAAACGCCTCATCAGTGTGTATAACAATAATTTTTTATAAATCAAACATTTCAAAAGGAATATGGAACCCGAAGGAAATTTTTCCTAGGAGCTTTCTGTTTGCAGGCTGTTTTCATTGGTGAAAAGGCCAATTTTGCTATGGCTCCTGTCACGGGAGAAGACTTTTTCTTTCGTTTTCCAAATTCGAGCCACCCTAATACCCAGCCACCAAAGCCACAAGCAAACAACCTACCTAAACAAATGCCGTTATGGCAAGCTGTTCCAGCCTGGCACTGTTGATCGTTGCTGCAATATTGCAGTGGTACGCAGCCCAAGTGGGGATCTCCGGTGTGGCCTGGAGCGCAGGAACAAATGGCGTCGTGGTCAAGCGTGTCACATTCCGCATTCTCACCGCAGACGTTGGGCAAAGTACAAGGATCCATGCATCTTCCAGACAAGCACGAATGGCCGCTGGGGCAATCCGGGCCGTCGGTGCACTCGAGTTTGGAGCATTTCACCTGGAAAAACCAAAAAACAAGTGTTTGGAATCCGAGCTTAGGGTTTTGCCATTGAACAGGTTTTAGCTACTCACCTTGGCGTCTCCGGTTGTTCTCGCTGGGCAAGAACAAGTCGGCAAGTGGTCGATAGTCGTACAAATCGCTCCTTTGCCGCAGGTACCAGCTACGAGACAGGGGTCCCTACAAGTGTTGTCCATACAAGCGGCACTCGTCGGGCAGTCGCCGTGCGTCAGGCAATCGCCCGGTTTACGACAACCGACGTCTCCGCCGCCTACGAGCCCATTTTCACAGAAACACTGATAGCTTCCGATAGTGTTGCGACACCTGGAAGATGAACGTTACATGTAGGTTATAACAGCAATTAGATCAAACGTCGTTAACAGTTTTAATGTATTCCTAAATTTGATGTAAACATTGCAAATTTTACACAAGTGTTTATTATTCCTTGATAACTATAGGTTAATTGTGAAAATTAATTCTGTGACATTGAGAAAAGTTTTGGAAAAATTAAAAGCAAAATTTTTTTCTGTAAGGTACAGCGGGGTACCTAAGCGCCACCGCCTTTGATTTCTGTTCTCTATTGGGAGAGTTAATGCGTGAAACTTTCATAGAGCCACTACCATTTTGGTGAGGTGGCATTACAGAAATGGAAGGTTAGCTTGGTGGAGGAGGATTCAAACTGTCATCCTTTTTTCAACTTTGATTCCGAGTTGGTATGGTAATTTTCGACCTCCGTCGCGATTACATAGGTGTATTCTTCCAAGAATAATAAACCAAAATGCGTGAAACATACTTGGCAGTAGGATGACACGGGTTGGTGAGACATTCGTTGAGATCAGTACACTTGCCGTCAATCATGGAATAGCCAGTGTAGCAAGAGCAAGTTGCCTTGTGGTTAGTTACTACACATGTGCCCTGACCACAACTGATTTTGTCGCACGGGTCTGCAATCAAACAGAAAAATTCGATATATTCTCCGTATAAAACATGTTTGTGTTAAGAACTGAAGATGCAAACCGTACTTGTGCACTTGTACGTCTTGGGGTCACACATCTTTTCAGCAGGACATTCCTCGTTGTTAATACATTCGACCTTAAAGCAGCCGAGAACAGGGTCGTATGGATCTCCCAAGTGACCTGCTGGGCAATTACATTCGAGAATGTGGTCTGCCACGGAGCATACGGCCGATTTGCTACAAGGGCTCTGCGGTCCGGAGCATGGGTCCCGGCAAAGACCCTGGATGCATGACAAGGACTCGTCGCAATGTTTGTCGTTCGAGCAGACGTGTGGAGGGGAGCAGCCTGGTGATCCGTACGGGTCGCCGACTTTGGTGTTCTCACAAATGCACTTGTATGAGCCAATCGTGTTGATGCAAGAGGCTGATGGGTGGCAAGGTGATGATACGCACTCGTTGACGTCTTCGCATCCTTGTCGTCCCGGGATGAAACCGTTTTTGCATCTGGAAGAAAAATAAAAATGAACGTTCCCGGCTAAAGAAGACGCCACGTTGTGAAATTACAAGCTCACCCTACCTGCATTTATTGCGAACACAAGCCTGCGAGGTGCCACAATCTGAGTCCAGTTTGCACCCAGGCACGCAAGCACCGTCGGAACACACCTGCCCGGGAAGGCAGTTGCTCCCAGAGAAACACATCTTGAGGCAAACCCCATCCCGGCATCTTTCCCCTTTACTGCACTCGTAGTCGACCGAGCAAGGAGCCGTGCACTGACCCTCAGAGCAGGTCTGACCCTGTTGGCAATCACTCGACTTGATGCAAACCGTGGGAATCCTAATGCAGCTCTTTTCGGGCACTGGATTCCCATCAAAGCCATCCGGACAGGAACAAACAGCAGCGTGGTTCTTGATCTGGCATACAGCGTTCGTCCCGCAGGCATCCTTGGTGCATGGATCTACAAACAACAAAAACCCAGTTTAACCTTGTCCAAGGACCTTTACCCTTGAGTTTTTGGTGCATAAATCCTTTAGGTACCTTGACATTTGTAATTGAGGCAAGCATCAAGTTCAGGACAATCTCTGTTGCTGCGACAGCCAACAGTGCAAATGCCGTTGACACAAGCCTGTGACTGCAAGCACTGGCTATGACCGGCACACGGAGTTTGACATTTGTTCTGGATACATTTTTCTCCTGTTGAGCAATCATTCGAATTTCTGCATGCCACTAAAAAAGAAATATTGCTGAGTAAGATCTGCAGAACGTAGCCGTTTTTATCAGTTGTACATTTTAGTCCAGTCAACGTGTATCAGGACGCGGGAAAAATATATGGTTGGCTTTTTTCGTCAAATTCCATGTTGTTTGGGGTGCTGAATCAGAATCTGAAGGGATCCAACAAATATAATATATTAGTATATTAATTAAATATTTAATTATTATATTAATTTAATTAAATTTTGTTACGCGTTTTGAGATATTCGCAAAACTCAAACATACTCAAACGTTAGGATGTATGTTACCATCATGTAGGAACCTGCAGGAAAACAAAATTAAATTTTGTTTCCCTTTTTTTACACAACGTAAATTTTACGTTGTGTAACATTACGGCACTGTTTTAATTTTTTAATTTTTTAATTTTTATTTTTAGTATAACTCGAAACTATACGTCCTGCGGCAAAATTAATTTGCATAAAAGTGATATAGCATCGATTTTCTCTGAACGCATCGGTCAACTTTGATTGTAGACTCAGTAGAACAGGAGCTAGAGCTTGTATAAAACCGATCACATTGTTTGCCACTTGTGTAATGCGTTCTAGCCGTCTATTTTCTTCTGTTTTCCTTTTTTTTTTTTTTTATATAGAATGTTAAGCACATTTAACACTTTTTGAAGGTATCCCTATCATTTACAGTGCGAATTAAAAGTGCCAAAATTTTACCAAAAACTAACATTTTCTTGCCCATGCAGGCTTCTGGAATTACAACTTTTTTTATTTTTTATTGTAGACTGTTCGTAGAGTATGCACTTTACGACAAACTTTGGGTGCCTATCCTATAGGACATTTAACGCGATACAACTTTCGGTATGTATCTTTTTTCAAATCGCTCTAACTCCTTTACTATTGGGTCTACAATTAACTTTGACTAGTGAATACTTATATTAAATATAAATTCAAAGCATCAAATCATCAAATTTTGATGCTCTTTCACTTTCATGCTGATGACTTTTGCCATAGGACCCATAGTTTCGGAGTATTTATTTAAACATTTGAAAGTTTTGCGAATATCTCAAAAAGCATAACAGATATTTGTTGGATCTCGTCAGATTCGGATTCAGCACCCCAAAAAACAGAGATTTAGTACAAAAAAGCCAATCATATATTTTTTCCACGTCGCTATCATTTTTGCTACAAATTGAACTGGACCAATAGGTCCAAATAAGTCCACATTTCCTAATTATTTTTGGAAATGGTCTTACCTTGACACTGGCCGTTCAGGCAAATGTCGCCATTACAGTCAACATCTGTACCGCATGCCATGACCATCCGTACGCACGGAGATGTTTCCTCAAAGCTGTTCGAATGTTGAAATTTCGGAGGGCAGGAGCAGACTGGCTGACGATTTTTGACGGAACAAATCGCGTTCGACCCGCAGGCTTTTTCGCACGGGTTGATGCACCGATTATTTTTGCACACTGATTGTTCGGGGCAGTCGGCATCACCGTTGGGGCAGTTCCCTTCGGCCCGACACCCAGTGGTTATCGGGTCACCAACCTGGTTCGCTGGGCACCGACAACTGTAACCGTCGGACGGTCCGGTTTCACATATCGCCGTCGGATGGCACGGGTTTGGTTCACATTGATTCGACCTGGCACACTCAATGTCTGGCAACGGGTTGGCCTTGTAGCCCGGCGGGCATTGGCAAATGGCTCTGTGGTCTTCTCCTATGCACACAGCGTTGTCGCCGCATTTTTGATCGTCACACACGTCTTGGCACGAGTGAGACAGCCGATCGCAAAGTTGATGCTGAGGACAGTCTTTGTTGTACACGCACGGCACCTGTTTGCACCCTGAAGTACTCGGATCACCGGTAAAAGGACCAGGAGGGCACTGACACTTAGCCACATGATTATTCGCCACACAAATCGCTCCAGGTCCACATCTCACCGTATCACAAGCTGGTTTACACGATTTGACGCTGTTTCTGGCCTTGACACATTTTTCCGCCTCCATGCATTGCACATCTTGCGTGCAAGTGTTGCGCATGACGGGTGCACAACCATTTCTATCGTTAGGATTGCCTGTAAAACCAGGAACACACTGGCAATATCCCTTGTGTGAAGAGGAAACACAAATGGCGTTCTGCGGGCAGGTGAAGTCAGCGCAAACTTTTATACATTTCAGCACACCAAGAGCATCAGGTCTACAAGACTCTTTTGATTTACAGTCGGAATCAATGCGGCAATCAGGTAACGATGGTTTTTCACATTCTGACATCACTGGATTCCACGTAAAGCTGTCTGCACATTTACAAACTGGCATCCCTTTTTTGTCTTTAGAGCAAACTTCATTTTTGCCGCAAGCCACATTATAACAAGGATCCAAACAGGCGTGTATTCCGTCAGGGTTGACCGAGCAGACCAGACCGCGGGGGCAGTCCTTGTCGTTGACGCACTCCTCTCTCGGAAGAGCCCTTTCAGGCTGACAACCCATCGTAAGATCCGCAGGGCTACCAACATACCCATCGACGCAGATACACGACGACCTGTGGTGGTCCGCCAGGCACAAAGCGTTCGGCCCGCATTGAATTTTCTTGCAGGCGTCGATGCACTTCCTCGACCCTTTGCCTTCCTGGAGACAAATATCAGTGGATTTACAGTCCAGGTCGTTTTCGCACTGTCCGTCCACTTTGCACCCTTTTTTCAAATCGGATGGGCTCCCGGACAGACCAGGCGGGCAGACGCATTTACCAGCAACACAGGCGGCTCTAGGTCCACATTTCACTCCTTCACATTGACTCTTGCATTTTCCACGCTTGCAGACAAATCTATAAACAAGAGGAAAACAATTTAATATGAACTCACAATTCCGAAGCCACACCAGATTTTACTTAAAAGTAAACTTGAAATTGAAATTTACCCAGAAGGACACGGGCTATTTTTGCTGCAAACGCATGTGGCGGGATCTTGACATTTCTGAGGTGCCAAAGGCATACAGTTGGCAAAAGGATTTCCGATGAACCCTTCTTTGCAAGCGCAATCGTAACTTCCCGGTATGTTGATGCAGACAGCGTTTGTTCCACAGGCTTCTCCGATACACTCATTGACGTCTGCGAAAATGGCAGATGTCAGTTAGAATAATATTCTCATTTTATATTAAGAAATCAAGACGGGTTTGGTGCATAACAAATAAGGCCGTTTTGCAGAAAGGTGGACAATTTCACCCATGAAAATTTTGCTTGATCAATGTCATAAATATTAGCCGTAAACATTTTTCCGCATTAAAGGAAACCCTCAATTACCCACACGTGACGCGGCTGCGCAGAATTTTCAAATTAAGTTTTTTTCTACTATACTGAATCTCCAGCCCGAGGAGGATGTTCATTTTTATTCTAAGGTACTTCTAAAAGTCGGAAAATTTTGAAATTGGTCGTAATTCAAGCAGAAGACATGAAGCATTGGCTCGGTGACACTGTCCGCCGTTTTGCAAAACGGCTACAAATAAATAATATTTCATACCTTCGCAGGCTACATACGGGTTGCCTCTGTACCCAGACGGGCAAGAACACTGTACCATGTTGCCTGCGACTTGACAGACAGCTCCCTTCCCACAGGAGTCAGGGCTGCAAGTACGAAGTTTTCCTTCGGGGGAGCATTCTTCGTACGGGTTTCCGGTTGTGCCAGGGTCACAAGCGCAAAGGTTTCCATCAAAACCGTACGAACAGTGAGCGTTGGTTCCGCACCCAGGGAAGCACGCCGGCATTGCAATGGCTGTAAGAAATCACCATTGTAGTATGCAAAATGTTTAAGAAAAGTCCTTAGGCCAGTCGCCGGAGGATTGAAGGGGGGGGGGGGGGGGGGGCACTCGTGCAAGATATGGTGTAGAAGCTTTTGGTTTATTATTCTTGGAATAATACACCTATGTTTTCGCGACGGGGGTCGACGACTCCGATCGGGCTCAAAATTTGACATTATCCGTTTCAAGACTTGAAATGAAGAATGTAGACCAGAATGTAGACCACTTAGTACTTACTTACTTTAGAATGTAGACCACTTAGTGGTCTACATTCTAAATCCGAAATGTCCGTCCGCCGTCCAGACCGTTTTGGGCAGTAGGAATTTTTTTAAAAATCTGAAATTTTGTCAAAATACTTGGTTTACCATCTAGTTGTGCCCGCAAGGTTTTCAGTCCGATCGCCCAAACCCGTGGGGCGCTCTGGGGCTATAATGGGGCTACGGGAGGGTTTTTTTGAAGGCTTTTAGCTATGGGATCGAGTTAGGTGTCGTTTTCGAAGTATTTTTGGACGTAGAATCCATTTTTTGGGGTCTCGGAACGATCCGATTTCACTGGGGCGATCTTTAGGGCTTTCATGGGGCTAAAAATGGGATTTTTGAAGGATCCCAGGATGTTAAATATTTTTCGAGTAAAAAATACATAATTTTTGAAAAAACACTTTTTTGGACAAAAAAATCCCAAAAAATTTTTTTGAGATAAAAATCCAAAAAAAAAAAATTTTTTTTTTAAATTTTTTCATTGACAGAATTAAATTTCTTTCCAAGTAACGTATATCAAAGAATAATAAACCCTTGTGTAAAATTTGCAGCGTTTTTCTTTTCAAACCCAATTTGATTGTGACTAAACGGCTGAACCAATTCCAGTGTAAGGAGGTCATTCGACGCAGGATTTTATGCTCTTCAACGATGTATTGTAGAACGTTTTTTTACTGCGATGCTTAGTTTTCAAGTTAAACGTGAAAAACTGGGAAATGTCCGAAAAAAATCGACGTTTTTTGGCCGCCAAAAGTTCTCCCAGCAAAACTGTTGCTACCATTTTAGATATTTTGTTGTTCAGACCCCATAACAAAAAAAAAAAAAAAAAAAAAAAAAAACTTCTACACCATAATATCGCTTCGCCATGCGTGATATCGTCTTGCACGAGTCAAACCCTCTGGCGACTGGCCTACCACGCACATGAATCAAATACTCACGAGGCATGCACACAAGAAGTGGGTTCCCGATGAACAAAGGAGGGCAGACACACTGGTTGGTCGAATTGTCGCATACGGCTCCCAATCCGCAGACGCCAGAGCCGCACTTTTCTTTGCACCGGCCGGATATGCACACCGACGGAGATGGACAGGGTTTGGCTGCAGAGCAGGTGTCGACGAGGCATTGACCACCGGGAAATGGGTTGCCCAGAGTGCCTTCGGGGCATTTGCACGTCGGTCCCGTCCCAGTGAGGATGCATTGGGCTCCTTTTCCGCATACAACTCCCGAACAAGCTACAACAATAGACGACAAAAGATGTATCTGGTACTTCAATATTACATTTTGAAGGAACTCATGAGACGCAATTAAACGTTCATTTAATGGAACTTACGTGAAACGCAACCACCAGTTGGCGACTCCACGAATCCAGGTGAACACCTACACCAAGCAGCATGATCCTGAGCTTCGCAGAACGCGTTTTTACCGCATGGCAATGCAACGCAAGGGTTGACACAAGAGCCTTGGACACAAGCCAACTGTCCTGCACAATCCTGGTCCTGTATGCAACCCGTTTTTGGCGCTGAACCGGCACCTAAGCAATCAAAGATTTAGTTTTTATCTAACTCAGTACTTAGCCACCCACTCTCCTTCCAAATATAATATATTTGGAAGGAGAGTGAACATATTATGTATTCCACACTCACATCCAGCTCTATACGCGTCGCCTTTGGAGCCTGCAGGGCACAGACATTTGAAGCTCCCTTTTTGATTGAGGCAAACGGCCCCCGGACCGCAAGAAGTCTTGTCGGCACATTCGTCCACATCCACACATCCTCCACTGCTCGGATCGGGTTTGTATCCAGAAGCGCAGACACATTTCGGCGGGTCGCTCGGTGTACACTTGGCGTTGAAACCACACACGAATCGATCGCAGGGACCTGAAAAAGGATAATCATTTGAGTTTTCACATAAACCTAAAGAGACCCGAATGAGTTCTTTTTTAAATTAAAAATGACGCTACTCCAGACAGACCTTCTATCACCGCCGATGACACTTAAAAGGAGGCAGAAATTATTCAAGGTGACAGACTGATTGGTAGAGATTGGTTTAGCAAACACTGCGTGTTTATCCGTCTACAAAATCAGATCGGTACTTACTTTTACATTTTTGTTGTTCGCCAGGGTCAACGTAGAACGGAGGTGGACAAATGCATTCGCCGGGCTGCACGCATTTCTCGTTGGTTCCGCAGTCTTTGTCGTTGACGCATCGGACCTGGTTAGGAGCGCACATGCGATACGGATCACCGCTGTAGCCAGACGGGCATTTGCAGATGTAAGATCCTGGTTTGTTGACGCAGTCGGCGCCGTAGCCGCAAGCCCCTACGTCTTTGCATTCGTCGACATCCTCACAATTACCTGGGACCCGAAAATTAAAAATAAATATACCTAGTCACAAACTTATTATTATTTTTTACCGTAATTCTTAAACCAGCAAATTTTCTTCTGGTGTATCTCACCTTCCTCATTTGGCGTCATTCCTTTAGGACAAGCGCAATAGCTCACACCACCGGCTATCGTGACGCACTCTGCTCCGCCTTGGCATTTTTGACTCTTTGAACACCCTTCAAGCATACACTCCTTCCCAACTATTTTGTACGGAGGGCGACACTTGCATTCCAAGGTGTTGCACTCTAGGATAAAATAACGAATTGATTTATTATGATGTTGATTACGTACAGAGCACGAAAGTTGGAAAATTGACGGAATCTCACCTTCACAACCACTGTAAGGGTTCCCGTTGAATCCTGAAGGGCATGTGCACTCGTAGCTGCCAGGAAGATTTTTGCAAACGGCATTGCTTCCGCAAGGTGGTTTGTCAACGGACTGGCATTCATCGATATCAGAACAAGATCCGTGAGCGTCCCGCGAGTAGCCTGAGGGGCATATGCAAACACTGGACCCTAAGTAGGGATCCGTTACGCACATTTCACCAGATGGACAGGGTTTATTGTCGCTACACGAATCGGGAGTCCTTTGGCTGGTGCATCCCTCCCTGAAACAAAGTAGGAGGTTTGTGAAATATCCATTCACGCTGTTTTTAACGGCAGTTTGAATATTTCCCGCACAGATGAAATTCCCGTCCAAAGTACTCGACTTCATGTACCTTTTTCTCTGATTCTACTCAAGCTACTTATCGCCTTGATTTTTTATTTTTATTTTTTTACTCAAGGAGATTGTGCTTGCAATTTTCTGCCAAGGAAACTTTGTTATGACAAAATTTGTCATATTTAATATACAAAAATTTGATTTTTGTATATTAAAAACCCTCTACTTGTAACCAACCGCTAAACTTCTTTAGAGACCAATCATGTGATTATAGTTTTCGCGATCATGTTGCGCTAAAAATCCCCCGTGACGTGACGCTCGTGACGTGACGAAAACAAATGGAAACGTCCTGTTAATCATTACTAAATTATAAAAAAATCCGATTTGTGTCCGATTTGTGTCGAAAAAACTTGGAAAGCTGATCAACATGCCTGATGCTGTAAGTAAAATTGAGAAAGTCCATGGCACAGCGTATAATTAAAAAAAAAAAATGTTGCGATTAGATGAGCGGTAGGAACCGGAGAATAAGGTACATAAGGCAAGAAAATCTTGATTTTTCAGGAGATGACCCAGCCTACGCCATCTTCATGAATTTTTGTTAACCGCTTCCCGTGGTTTGTTTTTATCAATTTTTGTTGTTGAATCTGGAAGATAACTAGTTAACGAATAAAAATACACTAATAATTTTTTTGTCAGAATTATTCTGACAAAAAAATTTCCGGCCCACAAATATCCAAACAACCCCTTAAGGTAAAATCTAAAACCAACTTACTTGTATGGTTCTCCGTTGGAGCCACGGGGACACTGGCAGGAGAAACCTCCAGGCATGTTGTTGCAAACAGCGCCAACAGCGCATGGGTGGTTGATGGCACACTCGTCCAAGTCCACGCACCCGGTGTTGGAGCTGGTGTAGCCCTGAGTGCAGATGCATTGTGCCTTGTTTCCGATGAGCATGCATTCTGAATTAGGACCGCAGGAGACTGTCTCACAGGGGTCTGGAAACCAAATTTACGGTTAGGTTGGTACTTCCCGAATGAATTACGATGCAACATTCAGTTGTGTTAAAGACTTTTGAGAGGAATCACCCACGCGCGAGTGACTCTACAACTGAAATCAGCGAACCACCCGGTTCCTGTTGCTGCCACACCTTCTTCACGTGATAGTCAGCAGCTTCTTCAACTCATCAGAGTTCGGGACTTTTAACGCGCGATCACAACATTTTGGCTGGAAAACAGGAAACACAAGACCAAAGCGATGCGTCTGCTGATCCCTTGTCTCGTCCCACGATATAAGACCGGGAGCTATGCCGTTGAAGGAAAAGCAGACTGCGAATCTGGCGTTGAAGGAAGAGCAGAATGCGAATCTGGCGTCGAAGGACCAGAACAAATTTTATTAGGTCATAACTGCCCCCAGACACAATCTAAAGGATCGGTACAGCAGGTCCCACGAGAGACCTGCTGATTTCAGATCCTTTTAGGACACTGTCGTCAGGACCCTCTGGTGATGGTTGGAGGGAATTACTGATCGCGAGGTGGTCACAGCTGACCACCTGGACATTGAATGTCTAAGAGTTTGAAGGAAGGTTCGCCTACTACCAGAGCTATGCCTCTCCCGCTGGATGCAAGCAGCCGGCAAAGCCCACCGCCGGAGGTCCGTAGACGTCCAAATGAGGGAGACCCAGCACCATAGAGGAGCCAGTACTTGTACTACTGAGCCACAAGTGATTCTACCTGGACAGCTCCAAGGTGGTCATGGAAGGTGTATTCTACCTGGACGGCTCCATTAAAGACTAGGAGGCCATCACCTGCTGGCTAAAGGCAGCCAATCCGCACCTCCTCTTTTTCCTTCTTGGGCTGAAGCTCCAATATAGTAAGATACGCAGCTCACCTCCACCATTCAGCCAGGGGGCACCCTTGACAACTTAAGAATGAACCTAGAAAAGCTATTCGGCCAGAACTCCGCCTACGACGCAACGCCAATTTAGAAACACAGTTACTCCAAACAACCACAACATGGGATCATTTCCCATTACTTACGTCTGCAATCGTTCCCAACATTTGGTTCCTGGCAGAAGCATCTCTGCTGCGAGTCGCATATGGCATTCCCGGGGCACTCGTTGTCGCTTTTACACGTCACCACCTGGATGCATCTGGTGAATGGATCGGGTTCAGGAGCAGTCCCTTTTGGGCAGGAACAAGAAAATGATCCAGGCGAGTTGGCGCATATTGCCCCTTCACCGCACCCATCCCCGTCACGGCATTCATCAATATCTGCAACGTTTCAAAGTGATGATACATCCAAATCATAACAGGATCATTGCACTAAGTGAACTTACTCGTACTAGGTGTGAACAGACCTTTGCACTGGTGGAATGGATCACCGGTGAATCCAGGTTTGCACTGGCAACTGAATGCGCCTGGCATGTTCGAACAAACAGCATTCTCCACACACCTTCCACTTGGACCATGTGTTTTGTCACACTCATCAATATCTGAATAACATTTTTGCATTTTTCAATCAACGATATAAATTAAATGTGTGTTTAACATGAAAACATAGAATATTAAATTTTAATATTCTAAGTTTTCATGTTAAACAAGAACAAGAAAAAAAAGAAAGAAAAAATCTAACCTATGCAGCCAGCAGATATGTCAGTGGGGTCGAATGTCCAACCATCTTCACAAATGCAGAATGCATCCTGACCATCAGGTTTGCAGAAGGAGTGTGGGCCGCATTTCACATCATCGCAAGGGGCTGAAAACAACACATTGACGTGTGACAAACTCGAATGTCAGGAATCCTCTATAGGTAATAAGTGCCCAAGCCGGTCCTAGTTCAGGTGCTGCGGCTCACCCCAACAACGGGGTTAGCTGCGTGGGGCACACAGGCGTCACCCATTCTCTGCACGACCAACAGTGGGTCGTGAACCCCTACACGGTACTAGGAAATCACTTTCATCACCAATCGCCAAGTCATTAGAATCTGTGACAGTTATCGTTTTCACGGGCAAAACCACAAGATCTAATGGCTTCTGAAGCACTCATGAAGACTCGCGAAGCCTCTGGACGGTTCCAAGGGCACCCTCAAGGAGACTTTCCCCTCCAACGCCTCTAGGACTCCTCTACAGTAAACCAGGCACACAGAAAGGGAAAGCAAAAGGGGCAATTGCCTAAGGGCCCAGGCCCATGCAAATAGCAGTTTACTTTTACTGGCCAATGCAAGAACTAGCCTCGGTAAGTACAAGACAACACTGTCAACAAATGGATTATGCGTCCAAAATAATTTTGGAGAAATAATTACTACCTGCTCATTTAATTAGGTGTATTATTCAAGTATATAAATAAACCCGTGTAAATTTTAAAAATTTAAGGATAATAATCGATGGCATCACACTATAGCCTCGTATACGAAAAATCTCAAAAATACTATATTTCTCAGGATAGACCGAATACTGTTGGTTGAGATAAATAAATAAATAAAATAAAACTATAAAATATGAATAAAAAATTAAATATAAATCAAAATTAAAAATAAATACGAACTTCTCATTCAGAAAATGCAATAAAAATAAAATGGCCGAAAATTGAGATACGAGGTTATCATGACATGATCACATTGTGATGAAACCGATAAATCGAAAACTGATAGCATTGGATTAAATTCACATAAGATAATATAATAATATAACAATATTATTGTTAACATAGAAAGAGTTAAGAAGTTTAAAAAAAGTGTTAAAAAGAGTTAAAATAGAAAGACACGAAGAAAAAGCTCTCCTGTTATGTAATATCGCCAAAACACTGCGATTCTCGTCAAAACCTCGGTTTGTTGAAGTTAAAGATGTTCTTCGCAATTTGGAGGGGAAAACCCCATTGTATTGTGCGACTGATCCCCCCTCGCTCCTTCGGGCTGTTAATTTACTTTAATTTCTACTTTTACTGTAATGTACCAACTGGGGGCTTAGCTACAACCATGCTTAGCTGGAGGAAGAGATACCCAGGCCCTCAATGACTGAAAAGCTTGAGGTTCTAACGTCCTGAACAATATCTGCCTATAGGTACAACTTTCATCGTGTGGCCCGTAAGAAAGAAAGGACTGTGCTGTAGATTCGATTGAAAAAAAAAATAAAATAAAATAAAAAATAAAAAATAAATAAAAAAATGGAAGAAATAGAGGTGGAGAATTTCTTACTATAACCATTCTTTTAACTTCAATGTGTGGCCATGTGGCAATGCCTCTCTGGTGAGTTTACATAGTTAATTGAGGCTGTTATGGTTAGGTGGACTTTTCAGAGGTAGGAAATGGTGGGGGGAAGGACCCAATGGGAACCCTAGCCACCATTTCAATGGGCCCGTTGTAAACCTAGACACTCCTAAACTTTGGAAAGACGGCCGGGAATTCCATGTCGTGACAAATATGGCACCAAAAGCGCGGACAGCGCCTGCACCTTCCCACCAAACCCTTACCACTACCAATAACATTCAATCACCTTTGCAAGCAATTCTAGGCGGTGAGCCCACATAGCCTGACTGGCAAGTACATGTGAAACCTCCTGGTGTGTTACTGCACATGGAATAAGGTCCGCAAGGGTTGGTAGCGCACTCGTCCTTGTCAATACATTCCGACCCCACAGCTTTGAAACCATCTTCGCAGAAACATTGCCCATCAACGCAGTCAGCGTTGTTCACACAGTCGAACTTGCTTTTGCACAGAATGTTCACATCAACCTGCAATCGCACAAACAATAGGTTAAAATACGTTAAAATTACGTTAAAAAAATATATAAAAAAAAAACAACTGGCTGCAGATGATTGTACAGTTGTTACCTGTTCACAGGCTACTGATGGGCTCGGCTTAGCTTCATATCCTTGAGGGCAGAGGCAGTTGTAACCAGGAGATGCATTTTCACAAAGCGCATTCGACCCGCATGGTCTCTCTAGCACCTCGCATTCGTCAATATCTGCAAATTCAAGGCCATTGTCAGATTGCCTACGTTTGGTGCGATGAGAAATTTTCATAATATGGTATTTTTTTTGTAGAGCCAACTATTCTGCCGCTAGGGCAGGCTAAAATTGAGATTTAAAAAAAAAATGTTTTCGATCTTTGCACATTATTGGCCTATAACTCGGAAAGTGAACATTTTAGCGGCTAAATCACCACGAACAAAATTATACCAAACAAAATTGTCTACAAATTACTCTTCGAACATTTTTCTGTAAGACTAACTATTCTGCCGCTAGAGCGCGCTGAAAAATGAGTGTCTTCAAAACTTTGGCCTATTCGGCCAGTCGCCTGGGGGTTTGACTCGTGCAAGATATGGTGTAGAAGTTATTTCTTAATTGTTGTTTAGGGTTTGAACAACAAAATATCAAAAATGGTAGAAATTTTTGCTGGGAGAACATTTGGCGGCTAAAGACAATCGATTTTTTTCGGACATTTTTCAGTTTTTCACTTATAACTCAAAACCTAAGCATAGCACAGAAAACGTTTCAAATACAAAGTTGAAGAGCATAAAAGAAGCATAGAATGACCTCTTTACACATTAGAATCGAGAAACCGCTTAGCGCTACGACTTCTTTCGGGTAGGTATTTATTTTTATTTCAGCTTAGGAGTGGGCGAATTTTTCAGGTCCTCCCTTAACTCGTAATTTGGTGATCTACAACATACATTTTGAGCGCTCGTTCTGGGAAAAACCACGAAATTTAATGGAGTTTGAATTTTCAAGAATAGGTAGGTACATCAACGTTTCTTACCGACACAGCCCATGTACGGATCACCAGTGAAATCCTCTTTGCACGTGCAAGAAAAACTGCCAACTGTGTCTTTGCATTCAGCGTTTGCTCCACAGGGGTTGCTTTCGCACTCATTCAGATCTACAATATCAAGAGAAGAGTAAATTTTACAGAAAAATGTCATGTTGTACGATTTGGTAATGCTTTACATCGTTCCCATCAAACTGGAGTGGGAAGTGCTCTGTTAACGTGCGTATTTGCTGTTTTGCTGAAGAAATTGGTTAGGAGCAGTGCTTGTAATGAAGGGGAAAACTGAAAGTACGAAGATCATAAAGTGATTAATTTAAAAAAATAAGCACTCTGGTTTGTTTTCGTCACGTTTTCAACAGTAGACTTTAACTGTTTTCTTTGAAGTATAATGATAGAAAAATAGTATTACCTTGGTGCCAGAGGGAAAGGAAGTTTTGCAGCATCCAAAGGAGAAGAAAACCCATAGAAGGTTCCAAGGGAACATGCTAAAGAAGATGAAACACAAAGCAAACAATGTCGAAATATTATGTATACAATGAAAAATCTTACGGTTGACGGAAGAGCTGAAACAGAAGAAAATGGTGAACTGTACAAGCATGCAATGCTGAAGCCCCTCAAAGCGGTTGAAATATGGATATTAGTTTAATGTAGGTGGGAGGAGAGTTAATGTTTAGTGTTATAGGAAATATGGGATGGGTTAGTTCAACCATAGTTCCTATGTTATTGGGGATAAAATCGTTATAGTGAAGAGATAAAGGGAAGGGAGTCATCCATATTTCTAATAGACTGTACAATTGTTAGTAAACTGACTCTGGCAAAATGCCGCAGGGTCTCCAGAGAATCCATAAGGGCAGGTGCATTGGTATGAGCCTGGTGTGTTGACGCATTTGGCGTTCACACCGCAGGCAGTGGGTGTGCCGCATTCGTTGATATCCACACATTCGTCTTTCGGGTCACCGGTGTATCCAGGTGGACATTCACAGGTAAAGTTGCCCTCCAAGTTGGTGCATTTGGCTTCTTTTCCACACGGTGACGACTCACACTCGTCTATATCTTTGTTAGTAAAGGCATTTCAAATCAAGTTAGTTTCAAAACTACTTTTAAAAATATTGTTATAGCATTGAACCAAAACAGGCATTTTTCTACCGAATGTACAATATATTACACGATATGTACAAGGGAGGGAGGGAGGGAGGAGTTGTGCTGATTTCCTGACTTACCATCGGGGTCCCTACAGATTTTTGGAAACTTACCGGTACAAGTGTGATACGGGTCGCCGACGAACCCAGGAGGGCAGTGGCAACCGAAGCTTCCTGGAGTGTTCGTACATATAGCTCCGGGTCCGCACGGGTTGGTCAGGCACTCGTCCACATCCTGGCACCCTCCGTGGACGGGGTCGCCGGTGGTTCCGACAGGGCATGCGCATTGGTAGCCGCCTATAGTGTTGCTGCAAATGGCTCCAACGCCGCAGGAGCCCTCGAAGGAACATTCGTCGATGTCGATACACTGAAATCGCAACGATGGAAATAAGCTTTTCCTAATAGCAGTACTGGCTGACTACAAAAATGATGAGAGACATAGAGTGTGGGACGCCAGCTGTGTAAGAAACGAACCAACAACATACACATAGAAAACTCTTCTAAGAAGCTCCTATACTAGCTCCTTGGCTCACTCTGTCCCCCGGCAGGGACCTTCTAACTAGGCTCTGGAGGCCACGGGCGGGATACCGATCACCTCCAAGCACACGTTTATTATTTAAAAATCAAATTTTGACACAGCAGTGGTTGAAGGTACAATTATGACTCCTCACCAAACATGACGAGAGACATCGATTTCTTTACTATTCTGATAGAGTCTAAACTAGCGTGTACATTGCGTTCCTAGCTTTGATTCTCACTCCACGGGTGGCAACGCTGTTTTTTCTCTCATACAAAAATAAATAAGAAAAGCACGGTCCTTACCCCTCTGAACGGGTCTCCTTCGAATCCTTGTATGCAGCTACAAGAGTAGTTTCCAGGTACGTTGTGACATATAGCGTTATGACCGCAAGCATTAGGATCTCGACATTCGTCGACATCTGAAAAAAATGAAATAAATAAATCACCGCATCAGATGAACCCTTAATAAAAAACGCTGCAAAATTTACACAAGGGTGTATTATTCTTTGATATGCGCAAAAATTAATTCTGTTTCATAAAGACATTAATTTGAAAAAATCTACGGTATATATGTGTTATGTTTGTTCTCTGTGATGTTAATGACTAATGTTTTTCTTGTTAGGGCTGTAGATGAGTATAACTGCTCGAAACCGGTCACCACGCTACAATTGTTTATTTAAATAAACCCTAACCAGTATATATAATGAAGGTATAGGAAAGGTAATTGAGTAAAGTAAAAATGATGAAACCGGTGCAGAATGTTGGTGGGGAGTTTTTTTATTTAAATACACAATTTAGTACTCAGCAGAGGAGTCATTTCTCCCCCTAACCACCTCAACAGTGGTAATTCCAGAAGAGTCATTTTCGCTACAGATTGATTGGGCTGTTTTGAAAATGACGGCATTTCACTTGAAGTCATTTACCTCGACATTCTTCTTCTCCGTCTCCTTCAAAACCCGGGAGGCATTTGCAGAGGAAATGGGCCGGCAGATTACAACACTCTGAGTTTGGCACGCATCGAGCGGCAACTGCTGGGTCCTCGCATTCGTTTATATCTAAAAACCAAAACAAAGTGTCCAGATTTATTCGTCTCCTCGAACGATTTTTCGAAATTAATATAATAAAATAGTGACGCGGTATTAAAAGAAAAATACTTAGTGGCCCACTTTCACAAACGAGTTACGTAGAGTTTAGCGTTAACGCCAAAATTAAACCTCAGAAGCTGGTGAAAGAGTCCCAAAATCGATTAAAAAATACCTTGGCAGTGGAAACCGTCGCCTTGATAGCCGGGGAAGCAAGTACAGTGAAAACTCCCAAGTGTGTTCGTACAGTGAGCGAAAACGTCGCAAGGTCGATATTTGCACTCGTTTTCGTCTGAAAAAACAAAAAGTTGGTATTATGGACTCAGGATTTACTCAAGTTATACTGTGCCGTCGTACCCAACTGTACTGCCGGTTTTGTCTAACCAGAGAACAGTGGGATATCACCCTTAACCATCATTAATAATTAATGATCATTAACCTTAACCATCATTAATAATTATAGGTAATAAGTTATTAATTACCTATAATCGAAAATTCACTGTCATATGAAATATTAAATTATTTCTAATTAGATTTAATGTAAATTATATACCTGGAACTTCGCAGGAGCAGCCACCGTAGCCGTCATTACAGTGACACTGGGAGTCTAGACAAGCACCATTCTCGCAGTGCTGTCCATTCTCCCTCCCGCAGTCCGCTGAAAATTGCAGGAAAACGTCACGTTAGTTATGAATGTATTTGTATAAAGTCCAGAAAAAGGTAAAACGAAACTATGCGAACCTAGAAATAAATCAAAACTGATCATAATTTCAGAATTCAAACCAGCGTTGACAAACACTAACAAGTCTTGTTACCCCCTTCATTCGATAAGACTTATCGACACTTGGTGTCGAAACACTCCATCATTAACATGAAGCCTTTGAGACTTTGAGCCCTGCTGACATCAGATTCCCTGCAGCTTGCAAATCTTCAGCAAGTCTTGCTTTCACCAGCTGCTGTATAGTCTCCAGTCATTAATCCTAGCTTGAGGAACCCCGAGAGCCTATCTATGTCTATGACCAGCCTGAGCCTGGCGCCAGTTTCAGAGCAGCCATTGTCTTCCAACGCGGCCCCGAGCAACCTGATTTCTACAGTTAGGTACCCAAAACCGAAGAGGTTGTAAAGGTCGAATTTCATTCATTAATTTCCATCGTTATGGAAGTAATCTAATGTTGAGGTCTTGTCAGAGTCTATTCAAGTCTCAAGACTATTCAAGACTGAAGACTCAAGAGAATGATCCGTGTGGCATATTCCGGGTTGAGAAGGTATGGACATACTGTCTCTCGTGCAGTACATTGGGTAGTGAAAAAGGACATGAAAGAGGGTTTGGTCATCCTGGAGAGAGCAGGCAGTCTGGGCAGGACAGCTTTCGCTTGAAGCATCATGTCTTGTTGTGGTACCTACAATAAAGCCTTCAGGCATAACCTATGCCGCATAGGTACTCCTGGGAGCCAGGTCGCCTTTTGGGGTCTGCTGCCCCGTGGGCTTCAAGTTAAATAGGACAGACAGTGCAGGTCTGCTCACCATGTGTCACCGCTTCAAAGCCAATAGATGTACGAATACGTGGAGTTTATGTATCATGGTGTGAATGCTTTTTAAGCTTTTTAATACCATTCTCTGACAAACTGCCTTCTGGTTGGCCTCTTCATTTCAAAGAAGGGATCTTAAAGGGCAAAGTTATGATATAGGTCTCTGGGGATATGTATCTCAGCTGTGTAACAGCCAGTTCCAGAATGTTTGTCAGTCGTTGTCTTCCGGCTACTCAGAGTTCTCCGCCAAGTAAGTGAAAGGGCGTTCTCATTCAGCTCAGGTCGGTCAGCAGAGCTACCTCGTTACGTAATACGGCGGCCTTGCACTTGCTTTACCCGGTGCGGATGTGATGCGCTTCCAGGGCTCCGTTATCCTGGAAATGCACATTTCCGACCTTCCACACTGCACACGGTCAACTCTGAACAATAGGTCATCCGTTCGCATTCATTTTTTCCGTAGATTTTTAATCGCACTAACATTGTAGGTGCATGTATAACGAGGCCGAACTTATTTTGACACAATTATTTCCTCCGGGCAAGTTTCATCACAATTCCCACCCTTCCAAGTCAAGTTGGCGAATTTTCACACAATAAAACCCCCAACTCTTTACAATCCTCGAATAAACTCGGATCGTCCCAGGATTTCGATGGAATCTCCACCTCATCCTTCTCCCATCATTACCTCCAAAGTACGGATAGTCATTTACACTCCGGACTTACAAGGTTCAAGACGTGTCGATCCCACCCGGCTCTATAGAACCGTATACGGTTAACAATGAGCCCATTAGCCTTAAAATGACTGTAATCATTGCCGGATTTGTTTTTTCTCTTGTTGGAAAGCACACCTTCACATTCACATCCTCACGACAGACACCAAAAACTCATTTTATACGGGTTTTCTAGTCGAGAGGGTCAAACGGGTTTATTTTAACTACGTAATTATATGCAAATTACGAATTAGAACGCTGTCCTCAGGCTATTGATGTACCTAATAAACATCCATTTCGTAAACAAGTGGAAATTAATTAGCCCATTTTGGGCTTTTATAACTGTACTAAGTTGGTCCTCAGTTTTTTGGGAAATGTGTACCTAGCATTTGTGGCCAAGATTATGACATTATCATCAACTTGAAAATAACAAAACCTAACATGACAGGAAAGGTTTATTTTACTAACTTCACAAATTTAAATATTCAGAAAATTGGTAATAAATTGTAATAATCTGAATAAAATAAAATTTATTTCATGACTAATAATAATTATTAGTCATGAACCGAACCGAATAATGAATGAATGAACTGAATGATGGTTCTACGAAAAATCCCCTTTTGATTTATCATTTTGGAAAAATGCCTACACCTTTGTAATCGCGACGGAGATCGAAAATTCAGATCGGCCTGAAATATTGACATACGTTTCAAGAGGTCTAGATTCCAAAAAACGAAATGTCAGTCCGCCGTTCGAGCCGCTTTGAGCAGGAGCCTTTTTTTTAACTGAAATTTTGACAGAATACTCGATTTACCAGCTAGTTGTGCCCGCAAGGTTTTCAGTCCGATCGCCCAAGCCCGTGGGGCGCTGTGGGGCTAAAATAGGGCTGCGGGAGGGGTTTTCGAAGGGTTTCGGCTATGGGGTCGAGTTAGGTGTCGTCATCGAAGTATTTTTGGACGTAGAATCCATTTTCCAGGGGTCCCAGAGCCATCCGATTTCACCGTGGAGATCTATGGGGTCTTCTGTGAGCCTACAAATGGAGCTTTTGAAGGATGGCAGGAGGTCAAATGAAGCGTCGTTTTCCGAGTAATTTTGGACGCATAGTCCATTTTTCGGGAATCCCCAAACCGTCCAATGTTCAAGTTTTTTGCTGACAAATCAATTTTTGCTCAACTTTTGCACCAACACCAAACAATAATAAAATCCCCTTGTGTATAATTTGCGTTTTTCACTCAAATTGGCTACTTAATAGTTGTTATATGGTATATAACAGTTTATTGCATCTCCTCAGGTTTGGAAATCGTGACGATTCACATTTCCTACTGCAATAATAATTCTATCAGCATAATGTAATATTTTCTCGGACGAGCAGCCAATGAATCATTCGGGTCGTCGTCCCTCAGGTTCTATTCTAATGCTAAACAGCTCAACGGAGAATCAGCAACGATATTTTCCCATTCAATTCACCGGCTCGATTCCGCTATGAAAACATCTTTTGAATTCTTCATCGGGCTCTCCGTTACAAAAATATATACCTTTCGTACTAGATCGACCTGACCTCGGCGCCAAACCGGCCTTTACTTCCCCTCGTTTATGCAAAGTGCTGTTAATTGATCTATTGCGCAATTCGGTCATAATGAACCGTTCTCTAACCTTGATTCAATCACATGCACCGCGTATGCACCATTTCAATTCTTGTTAACAACAAATAGTGGGATAATTTGCCTGTCATTAACGGTGATTAATATAATAACGTGGAACGAAGTCTGCATAAACGTATATAGCATATAACATACGTTATATTATAAGGGATGGGTCGATGCTAATGAAATCATCATTGGACCGGTTGAGCATTTAATTAGCACGGTTCGGGTCTGATAAACCCCGCTGATGCCTCTTGTTCAAAAGTGAAAGGTGAAACGAAATTAATTATGCATTTATACACTTCATGACAGATCATCGGTTGAAGTTCAAAACGCTGCCAGTTTTAATTTTAATTGGGGGTTTGGTAGCAAAATTAAATTCCGTCAAAAAAACTAGACACTAAAAAGAAAAAAGCTGCAAATTTTAAAAAAGAATTACAAAAGAAGGTTCAATGTTTGGACAAACGTGGGACCCCAAAAATTGATTCTACGTCCGAATACCTCTAAAACCACATCTTACTTGACCACATTGCAAAAAAAAAACTTCAGAAACTCCTCCCGTAGCCCCTTTTTCGCCAAACATTTTTTTGAAAAATAAAAAAAAAGTGTACCTACCTACAATGTTTAGACAGATGTGGGACCTTGATTAGGCGTCCAAAATTACTTCGAAAACGACATCCAACTCGACTCCATAGCCGAAAACCTTCCAAGAGCCCCTCAGAGCCTCACGGGTTACAACCAAATAGAGAACCGAGTACTTTGTGATTTTTTTAAAAAATTGTCATTCTGAAAATTAACGAAAATAGGAGGAAATGTGTTTTTAGCCTTCTAAACTGTCTTACACATTTTTAATTATCTTTAAAAGATTTTTTTACGGCGTTTGAACTTCGAGGGAACAGGTGAATGGTGAGGACATTGAGTTTGCTAGCAGACAATTTCTAGCACAAGGGCAGACGCCGCGGGCACTTTGCTTGGGCGAACGCTAGCAGGATTTACGCCTTTACTCGCTCTTTTTCTGCTTCTTTTGGCCTCCCTTGTAAACTCCTACATTCCAGATACGCAAAAAAAAAAAAAAAAAAAAAAACCGCAAAAGGGTTTTAAACAGTGCCAAAAAAAAAAAAAAAAAAAAATCAGTTCAAAACTAGTAAAAAAAGCACGACTTACTCGAACACTTGAGTTCTCTCGCTAACTCGTCAGATCCTCGGTAGCAATCGTTCCGTCCATCGCACAGTCGAGAGAGTTCGTAGAGTTGAAGAAAATCCGTGGACTCGTTCACTTGACATCCGAAGTAGCCGTCTTCCAAGTTGAGAAAGAATATTTCCTTTTTTATTCCAAATCCGATCCCGTGACAAGCCGCCTGAAACAAAAAATTAAATTAAATTAAATGTTGTCGACGGAAATTATGAAATCCCGAATTCTGCATAATGAGTCATTATTAATGACGCACATTGAAAGCCAAATTCAACTCAATCAGCCCTTCATTCTAAGATTTCGTAATTTTGAGGCTTTAGGGCTAGTCAACATCGATCCTGATTGGATGTTATTTGAATCGGACTAAGAATTCATGTCAAGAGCACCTCGCTCTCTCTACCGTCAAGGTGGACAGCCGCTCAATGCCGCCGGAAATTCCCAAAGTTAAATATGACGAAGCATCGGGAAAAAGTATCACTCGCGGTTTGAAAGTTGATTGTGAAAATGCAATTCCCCGATAGAAATAATACATCTACCTAATGCTATATTATAGCAGAGAATGAATGAAAGATTCAACGGAATAAAAACGGTCAATGACTCCAGATATCTGTTGAGGGGGGGGGGGGGGGGGATTGCATGTCCATGTTTGTCAACAAATCAAAAATTCACAGACCTCCTAGCTCTGATAGGTAGGTACGTCAGGACCGGTACCTGAACTGGCAATTATCGATTGAACTAACGAGACCGGTTCCCTCCGCTATTTATATTATCGACCACACGTGGGCATATTCAGATAAAGCCGCTACGCGATAGATTTAAGAGGTTTGTAAATACAAAGGAGGTTAAACCGGAAATTTACCGTTCAATCCGTTCGAAAAATGGTGAAGTTGAGCGCAATCGAACGGAACAGACATGACGGAACTGACCTACACAGGTTCTGATTGGTGGAAGGGGGATAAGGTAACCGAGGTTGGCTTGGCGTCATTTTCTTTTTGTCAATGTGACAAGAGGAATATTCCAAAATAACATTTCCTTTAGGCCATGACTCGCTCTTTTTTCAACATTTTTGAATTGCCGTTTTTGCGTCGAAAATTACTCGGAAAACGACGCCTTAATAGGTCAAATTTTGACCTCCTGGGATCCTTCAAAAATCCCATCTGTAGCCCCATTTTAGTCCCACAGAGGCCCAAGGGTTAGGGCGACCGTGCTGAAAACCTTACCGGCACAACTAGATAGTAAACCGAATATTTTGTCAAATTTAAGATTTTTAGAAAAATTCCTACTGCCCAAAACGGCGCGGACGGCGTACGGACATATCGTTTTTATAAAAACTTCTATAGAATCTAGACATTTTGAAACGTAGGTAATGTAAAATAATTCTATTTTATTAATTTATTCAAAATTATTTTGAAACCGATCAGAATTTTCGACCTCCGTCACGATTACATAGGTGTATTATTCCAAGAATAATAAACCAAAATTAAATAAATTTTGTAGTTCATCTCTATTCCGAAGTACTTTTAGCGGTCGGCAACCTTCCTCCAGTGTCTAAAAGCTCGACAATTATTCCACATTGTCTTTACACAATTTCGCCATTCAAGAGAGAGATTTGATTTCAATTCAATGAACCATAACGAGCAAGAAATGAGCCATAAATGGCGTTATTTAATCGCCTTTTCACCATAAACCGTCTCATTATAACGTCTATTACCTACCGAACTACCGTGAACTGAACTGAGATGAAAAATTTCCAACCGTTGGTTTTAGGGTCGATTTCGACCGACCTGAAATGCGTTATGTCAGTCCCCCTGCAGCGAAGCCGTTGCAACATTTGAAACCAAACAATGGAGCAATTAAGGAGGTCAGCCGGGTGAGGGCGTTGGCGGGCGATAAATAGGTTCAACTAGGCGACCTTAAGTTTCACCGATTGGTTGCTCAATGCTCCAATCAAATTAATGAAGAAGTAAAGAGTTCCTGGATCGTGGGTGGTTGATTGTAGATTGTTTACGGGATTGCTCAGGAAGGGGGTTCGAGGTGCACACCCAGCACGGAAACCTGTGGGCTTATTGTGCTTTGCCAGAGCGCCCTGGTTCTAGTCCAAGATGTCTGTTTCCCTGGGGTTTTCAGGTCCTTGACTAGGGTTTTCAGGTCCTTGACTAGGTGGTGGCTAATGTGCGGTGTATGAGTGCAGGGCTCAAAAATAATGTGGGTGGCGGTTTCTTCATCCTCCTCGCACAACCTGCATAGGGTTGATGATTGTGTTAACCCTATGCGATTCAAGTGAAATCGCCTACCAGACTTATTAGGTAGTTGCCCGCGTTTTAGCTTGAGTAGCTCATCAGCGTGTTTTGGTGTTGGGTTTCGCCACCATGCGCTTACTGTGAGCGTGACCTTCGAGGAGTAGCCATCTTTTGGCGGTTTGTATTGACATCCACCTGTTGATGGCGCCTCTGAAGGTGTATTGTGGTATGGCAACTGGTGGCTCTGGGCCAGTGAAACGGGCTTGAAAGTCCTCTTTGGCCAGAGCGTAAGCGTGTTCGTTGCCTGGTATGCCTCTATGCCCTGGCACCCGCTCCAAGGAGACCCTGTTGCGTTTCGCCAGGGTGTTGAGTATTTGCAAAGAGGCACTCTTGACGAGATGGATGTAGGTAGCTGTTAGGGCCTCGATCGAAGCTTGGCTGTCTGAGAGTATACGTTGTATACTATACAACGTACACGTCATGGGCTCCAAAGGGCCCCCGTCTCAAGCTCTATCTTGCCCCTTCGTTGATCGCGATTATTTCGGCCTGGAAGACCGAGGCATTTTTCCCCAGCGCTCCACCCCATATACCCCAGTCCCATATACCTCCAGCCCCATCCACGTCAGTTTCGACGTGCAACGGTGGGGTTCTGGAAGGAATTTGGGTGTAACGTCTGCCACCATCTCAAGTAGTGAATCTTTCACTACACTCACGATTTTGCGGTGCCCAGAGTGGGATGATACCCTCCAGGTTTTATTCCAATTCTGCCTTAAGGAAGTCATGGTTGCCTCCCCCTTTATGAAGATATCTAGGTTAATATCATGGTTAATCCCAGTAGTATCGTGGACGGTACTAACAAAGTGCTGTTGTCATGTTGGCGAAGAGAGCCTCACCCCCCCCCCCCCCCCACCGTCCCTCACTGCTCGCATGCTGGTAATAATGTAGTGTACGATACAGTGATGCCGTAGCAATACATATAGCGAAAGTCCTTTAAATAGACAACTGCAATCTCCTAACGCATGTACCTACAGCTTGTACTTGGTGTCCTTTTCCAAGCAGAAACACGTTCAACAGATTCCCTTCCGAGTGTAATTGGATAGTTTCCGTTATATTGTTGAATGATTGATCAAGAAATTGAACTTGGCGGCTACACAGACTCCAGCGGATCCTGTTAGACGTAAAGCCACTTTACGAGCGACGTCCATGACCTGCGGCACAGTTGTCGGGTCGGATTATAACGCTTGAGTACCGCAATATGCAGATCCTCTGATGGGACGTTGATGAAAATGAGTTGATCACGGGCTCTTTTTGCGGCTTGAATTGAAAATCGCAATCAAATGAGGTTCATCTGTTAAGACTGCGAGTCAAAACAAGTCCGACGATGGCGAGCGAGGTCGGTAACCCCGCCTGAATGCTGAAGAAAAACGCTGCAAATTTTACACAAGGGTTTATTATTCTTTGATATTGATGATATAGATTAATATAACCACACCTTATTTGACCTCCTGGGGTCCTTCAAAAATCCCATTTGTAGCCCCGTGAAAGCCCCATAGATCCCCACTGTGAAATCTGATCGTTCTGGGACCCCAAACAATGGATTCTACGGCCAAAAATACTTCGAAAACGACACTTAACTCGATCCCATAGCCAAAAGCCTTCAAAAACCCCTCCCGTAGCGTTTGGGCGATCGGGCTGAAAACCTTGTGGGCACAACTAGATGGTAAACCAAGTTTAGGTTCATTATTATGGGAATAATACTCCTATTAAATAGGATTAAATTTTAATCACGACGGAGATAGCAAATTCTGATCGGCCACAAAATTTGACATTACCTATAGGTTTCAAGATCACTGGATTCCGAAAACGAAATGTCCGGATGTCCGGAATGTTCGGATGTCGAATGTGTGTGTTTTGGGCAAGAAGATTATTTTTTACTCTGAAATTTTGACAAAATACTCGGTTTAACGCGTGGGGCGCTATAGGGTTAAAAAGGAGTTACGAGAGGGGGATTGGAGGGTTTTCAGCTATGGGGTCGAGTTTGGAGTCGTTTTCGAAGCATTTTTGGACGTAAAACCCATTTTTGGGGTCCCCAAATCGATCCGATTTCACCGTGGGGATCGGATCTACGGACCTTTCATGGGGCTAAAAATGGGATTTTTGAAGGATCCCAGGAGGTCACATAAGGTGTCGTTCATGTCGAATTTTCGAACGAAAATTCATTTTTTCGAGGTACCACATCTGTACAAACATTGTACAGAAAAATGTTTTAATTTATCAAAAATATTTTCTTGATGACGCAGAATTAATTTTTGCATCTATACCTATCAAATAATAATAAATCTTGTGTAAAATTTTCAGAATTGTTTGTCCAAATTTCAGATTAAAAAAAATCTTACTGCCCAAAATGGCTCTGACGGCGGACGGGCATTTCGTTTTTTGAATCTACGTGTCATGCGAAATTTTGAGGCCGATCAGAATTTTCTACCTCTGACACGAATAAGTAGGTGCGCCTATTATTCCAAGAAGAATAAACCAAAATTGATCTTAAAGGTGATCTCACCGCAGCTTTTTGATTTCGAGATTCAATGTTAACGGTTTCAAGATTTTTTTCATGACAATCATTCTAGACTAATGAACCATTCATTCCCCTTTCAACATGTGATACGCCATCTTTAGCGTATCTTCGGGTATTTAGCTCGATCCTGCCAACCTTATATGGATCGATCTCCTCCTACGCTGTTGTCTGAAGATCCTTGGACCCTGATTATCACCATCGAGATTTCTAGGCCGCTCAGACAGCTCTGTTGGGCGTGTGCGGAGGATGATTGTGACCTTGATTTAATTATCCGGCAAACCCCAAGTTCTACCGATTGCCATGCCCATTGTCAGGGAGCCCATTAGAACTAGCTGGTTATGCACCAGAAGGATACAAAAGGAGCTTCCGAAAACTCCCGTTAAGTATAGTTCTGTACACTTGACTGCATATTTGGTTCTTCGTTTAAACATGCCTCTCAGAGAGCTCTCGTTCCATGTCTCATAACTCCAGTCCCCGGACTCCACCCTGCCACCAAATTACTGCCATCGCTGAAAGGTTGAATTAGAACGTGGGAGTCTGTTCTGGTTATCTTCGGCAATTTCGCTGTCGTAACTTGGAAGATGAGCCTCCGAGATAAACCTGGTAACAAGCCCTCTTCGGTGAGTCGTAAAATACCCAAAGCGAATTCCTTTATTTGCGGAGCAGTGCGTGAAGGTAGGTACCGAATCTGGTTGAGAAAAATTATGGTAACTGTGCGGGTGTGCCAAATCGGGCGTTGCTAAATTCGATATAAATTTAGTTTTGTGCGTTGGGCAGAGTTCGAAGGTGTTCACACTGCCACTGGTGGGGGGGGGGGGGGGGTAGTTAGGGTCTAGTCAGGGGGAGTCAACAAGGTTCATATCGCGATGGCCAAGTTTGGAGGGTCTTTAGTAGCGGTCCTAGCGGAGAGCACCGAAATTAGAGAGCGAACTGTCCACCCAGTGGGTGTACAGTCTTTTCTAGTTTTTACTCTGTGGTGGCACCCACCCCCCACCACTGTGGTGGCACCCACCCCCCCACACTTCTAGAAAAATACGTTACATGAATATTATTCGACCGTTCTCAGTCACTGTGTTTGACCGCCATGTGGTCGATTGTTTACCTACGTTTGTTTCGCTATTACTAGCGTTTCACCACTTTTTCAAAAGCCGTTTTCATTGCTATATTTCATAAGTCAGTTTCATTGCTAGTCAGTGTTTTCTGAGCTCTTTTTTCAAAGCAATTGTTATAGATCTACAGTTTTCTCCTCTGCTAGTGTTAACCTCACCGTTCTTTTGGTGTACCATTTATTCTCAAAATAATCATGTCAAATTGTTGTCAAAAGTTGTTGTATTACGAAATTATTAGGTAGGTAGGTACTTATTATTGTCAATAAAGTTGTCGATAATCAAAAGGTATTTTTCTTATGCCGTGTGATATCATGTGGATCGAATTTGTCAATGGTATCAAAATTCCATCCCTTTCCGCTCCCCACCATGAGCTCCAGCCTCCAGCATAGAGTTGAGGCCTCAAGATGATGACAAACAATTGATTTTCAAACAATTCTGGGTTTTCCGATTTTGGTTTATTATTCTTGGAATAATACACCTATGTTTTCGCGACGCGGGTCGACGACTCCGATCGGGCTCAAAATTTGACATTATCCGTTTCAAGTGGTCTACATTCTAAATCCGAAATGTCCGTCCGCCGTCCGCCGTCCAGGCCGTTTTGGGCAGTAGGAATTTTTTAAAAAATCTGAAATTTCGACAAAATACTTGGTTTACCATCTAGTTGTGCCCGCAAGGTTTTCAGTCCGATCGCCCAAACCCGTGGGGCGCTCTGGGGCTATAATGGGGCTACGGGAGGGGTTTTTTTGAAGGCTTTTAGCTATGGGATCGAGTTAGGTGTCGTTTTCGAAGTATTTTTGGACGTAGAATCCATTTTTTGGGGTCCCGGAACGATCCGATTTCACTGGGGCGATGTTTAGGGCATTCGTGGGGCTAAAAATGGGATTTTTGAAGGATCCCAGGATGTTAAATATTTTTCGGGTAAAAAATACAGAGTTTTTGAAAAAACACATTTTTGAACAAAAAATCCAAAAAAAAAATTTTTTTTTGAGATAAAAATCCAAAAAAAATTTTTTTTTTAAATTTTTTCATTGACAGAATTAAATTTCTGCACAAGTAACGTATATCAAAGAATAATAAACCCTTGTGTAAAATTTGCAGCGTTTTTATAACCAAGTGTTGGAAAAATCGGAATTGTTTGAAATTCAATTGTTTGGCATCCACTTGAGGTCTCAACTCTATGCTGGAGGCTGGAGCTCATCGCGGGGAGGGGAAAGGGATCTTGACGGGGGCAAGGGGGAGAAACACCTAGTGGAACGGGGAGCGAGGAGGGGGGTTTCACGTTGGATGTTGACGGAGCTCTCCGCTAGAGGGTGCAACTCCCCAAGACCAAACTTTGCCATCGCCTTAACGTAGGAGTTTCTCCTCTGTCTTTACTACCTTACTCTGTGGGTCTAGTTTAGCTTTCCAAGGGCCCACACTTCAGATGTCAAGGGTTCCCCGCGCTCAGACTCATGGGTATATATATATCCCCCCTTCAGTCCAGGGTTTCGCTCTTTCCTGCCAAAAACTTTGTGATCGGGCACTATTGGGTTGTAAAAACGTTGCAAATTTTACACAAGGAGTTATTGTTCGATATACGTTAATTAAACAAATATTAATTCAATGCCATTAAGAAAATTTCTTTGAAAAAATTAAAAACTTTTTTTTTCTTCTGTATAATGTTTGACATTAACTGTTGTGGGACCTCGATCATGCATCCATAAGTAGGTAGGTACTCGGAAAGTATCTGACTTCGTGGGATTCTTCAAAAATTCCATTTGTAGCCCCTTGAGAGCCCAATAGATCCCAACGGCGAAATCAATTCGGTTTGGGGCCCCCAAAAATGGATTCTACGTCCAAAAATACTTCGAAAACGACACCAAACTCGAACTCACAGCCAAAACCCTTTACACCTCCTACCATAGCCCCATTTTAGCCCCACAGAGCCTCATGGGTTTGGGCGATCGGGCTGAAAACTTTGCGGGCACAACCAGATGGTAAACCCAGTATTTGGTCAACATTTCAGAATTTAAAAAAATTCCTACTGCCTGGCTCGTACAGCGAACGAACATTTCGTTTTTGGAATAATTCCAATTCTTAATTATTAAGACATCTTGAAACGAATATCAAATTTTGAGGCCGATTGGAATTTTCGACTTCCGTCGCGATTACATGTGATCAGTGTATTACAAAGTATAGGTGTATGAACCCCGGAATAAAGAACCAAAAATGATTTTTTTTTCATCAAAAGACTACTAGCGAAATTTTTCCAGGAGAAATCACCTTTTTCTGGCAGTTAGCATGTCTAAAATTTCCATCACGTCTGTGTGGGGTTGACATTTACCTATATGTTGCGCAAGGCGAAGGACAGAACGATGATGGCGGGGTGATGGTAGCCCACATTCAGGTTTACAAGGTGGACTGGCTTCGGAATCAGGAATTATAACAGGGAAATAGCCGTTTGAACGTGAAAGACAAGCGATGATATCGTTTGAAAGGCATTCACCAACGGAAAATTTGTAGTTGACATTGTCACGGGGTTTGGGCAGTTTTTACGGCGTCACAAAAAAAAAAAAAAAAAAAAAAAAAAAAACGGACTGCACAAAAAATAACTTATTGGGGACATCTTTCCAAGCCTCTACCTACTTCATCAAAATTGGTTGAAAATTAAGAGATACTTGAGGGAAAGGGCAGAATAATTCTGTTGTTGTTATTGTTCCTTTTCTTGAATTATTTTCCCTGCCATTGACCTGCAACGCATGTAACAGGGCAGAATAGGGAATATATTCATATGTGGATACGTGAAAGCAGGACTTCACAACCATTTTACTTCTTCATTTAAGCCAGTGGACCTCAGGTCTGCCAAGGACTTAGTAACCATTGAAGCCCCCCTCACCTTGATTCATACATGAATCAAGAACGTAAGATTATAGTTAACAACTTCACGCAAAATTTGCTTGTTATTTAATAACAGTTTGACTAACTCCCCACTATCCAACGTGGCTTGATAAATAGAACCTCAGAGCCTACTCCCACACTTTTTTCAAATTTGTCAAATCTTTACGCTGCGAATTTTCAGCAAACACGATATCCTACTCTTCATGACTGGTAAGTATCTTGGCTTTTGTGAAAATTGCTTCAAATCTTGATAAATCAGAAGGAATAAAAATCCTCTCATTCTATTACACCCAAAATTGGTACTACACGGCATAAATTCGAATACTCTCGATGATACCAACTTGAAATCCTTCAAAATGAAGATATTAAACTTTCAAAATTAAAAATTGGCCAAGCAATTGTCGAGATTTCTGACCCACTAAAACTATCGTGATCTCTCTCACACACTCGTCTCTTCTCTCTGTTTTAGCCTTCACAGCGTGTAACATCAAGTAGACTTTATAAATTTTCTACTAGACGGTATCTTGAGAAGAATAATTCTCAGGATTCCTCTTGAGAGGAATTATTCCTTTTTTGGTAGGTAAGTATTCAGATTTTATTTCATATTGTTAATTTCATCATTTAATAATGATTAACAGGACGTTTCCATTAAATGGAAAACAAATTGTGTTTTCGTCACGTCACGGGGGATTTTGAGAGCAACATGATCGCGAAAACTATAATCACATGATTGGTCTCTAAGGAAGTTTAGCGGTTAGTTACAAGTAGAGGGTTGGTGTAAAATTAATCATTATTAATAATCATTAATCATTTAATTAAATGATCAGACTGTAGAACCAGAGGTCTACCGTCCGTTTTTTTTTTAAATATTTAATTTTTCCTACAATTTACTCGGTTTTTGTAGATTGTATCCGCGGACTCCTATTTGGGAAGCCCTGATGTTATTGGTTCTTCTTTTGTGTGTGACAGTTAGGTACATTGAATAATTTTAAATTAAAGAGTTATTCAACGTTTGTTGAATGGGTTTTGTACGAAGCGAACCTGCGCCTACAGATTCACATCATTCTTTTATCAGAAAGTTAATTAGCATGATCAAGGACAACTTCCCTTTCAAGGTATCAAGGTATCATTCTCCGGCTCATCGATTTTTCATTATAGTAGTTTTTTGCCACCAAACTTTTGTTCTTGTTTTGTAATAATCATAAGTCGAAGGTTTTCTATGACTAGATCCTGCCGATAGCGATACATCACGCCTCATTCGGGTTATAAGGTAAGGAGGTCTTTTGCCTTTAGCCACGGAAAGACCACAAAACAACGGGCACGTGAAGCCCTTTCCAAACCTCTCGCGTGAGTTTTGTTCTTGTTTTCCGCCGTTGAAGACGAAGATGACCGCATAATGGTGCTGTTCGCTTGCCCGGCGTGTCCAGCTGGGGGAAGATCCTCTGGGACTTCTTCACCCACAGACGGGAAGATTAGTCGGTTGTAAAAAGTTCCCTGACACACAGACGTAGGGCATCATCAAAACGGTTTCCTCGATTTTCTGTTCTTATCGGACGACAGTTCATAGGTATATGTGGAGTAAAGGGAAAAATTTGAACCAAAATTAGAAACGCTACTCATTTTATACTAGGGTTTATCATCTATCTTATCATATTCACCTCGTCGACTACAACTTATTGGGAGAGCAGCCCACCAGGCCGCAACGAGCGGGGTGGCCCCCAAGTCTACTCGATATTAAAGTAACTTAAAGATGTCCAAAACAGACATGGTTTCTCTCGGATTTCAACTGCTCCAACCCGAGAGAAACAATCTACTTTGGTCATCGTTATTCTAAAATACTCCTACATCTGAGAATTTTGAAAAAAACAAAAGCTGCAAAATGTTAAGGCTCTAAGGCAATGGAACGAAAATCAAGTGATATCAACGAACAATTTTCAGGTTTTATGACTGTCACAAGGTTTTAATCGCTCCCTACTATACAACAAGATTTATCAACCAATTACTATGAAATTGCCTCTGAAAACAACCCGCTGTTTGACCTCTGACCAGCCCCTTATGTTTATACCCCATTATTTTACAATTTTCTAATTTTTTGAAAAATGTTTCCTGCCAATTCTGGATGGCAGACATTCCTTAGTTAAATATACGTGCCACAATAAAATGACAAATTTTTGATCAAAATTTTAAACAGCGTCGCAAATGCCGAGATATGCCAAGAATATTAAACCAAAATTATGATATTGTTATCAATGTTATGTTACGTCGATATCATGTTCAGCTTTTGTTTAATTCAATATTAGCTAAACTGGTTTCCAACTAAGCAGAGTTCAGGCCATTTGCAGGAATTCGAGACCATGAAAATAACTTTCTTGCCTTCACAGGCAGCTATTGCTGTACCTGATCAGATGAGCTCTTGTTAGTTGGGGTGTTGCGTGTCAAGTTAACCACCAAGGTCCTCTCGAGTGTGTTTAACATAGTTCTGGTTTAGGTTCACCTCGTTAGCATTGCGAAATCACAGAGACTTGCGGTCAAAACCTGCACCAATTATACACTAAATGCTGCTTTCACAAGGAAGTCGGTTGCATGGGGCTGAAGTGTAACAATATTCCGATAACCCGAATCGTTGTCTCATCGAACGGAAAATATCTGATAGGGTCCTTATCTTTGGGCGACAAACCGAAAAAGACGACAGACAGAAGGAAGAGTTGAATGGGATAATTGACTTTTTATCAAAGACGCGGAAGACCAGTCATGCTCGAGAGGACCAAGGTGACAGGAGATGAGAGTAATTACAGTTCGTTAGTCTCACCGAAACGTTCCACACTATATATAAGATGGCAACATTCCGCGGTGGACATTATTTATACAATTTAAGGAGACAAATCTGTGAAAAATTAAACTCCAGAAATAATTATAGCTCATTTAATTTTGAACGTCCTCGTTACGTGGCAACTTTTCATTAAAGGAAAAATATTGAAAGGTCCCATTTCTTATAATGAACGTGAAATGAATCATTCATAAATCTGCCACGGTCCGACGTAGCAGCATATTAATTTTATGGTTGTAATCAGAAAACCTTGTCTCCCTTCTCTCACTTCTCTTAAGGACATGCGGATTAGCTGCGTATTGTTCATCTAAGTACATTCTTTGTTCTTCGCCACATAACAGTTCCATTGACAACCGATCATCCCCCCGTTATTTACATCGTACGAGTAGATTGTCTGTTTTTCACTTCTCCTCACTTGACAACTTATTTCGGGGAAGAGACGGTAGGCGGAGACATGATCCAAATTTACCCAGGGGCTGTAAAAATGTGCAAAAATTAGTATTACTGTAGGTAATTGTAATTTATTAATTTTCAACTTAAAAAAAAAAAAAAAAATAGATTCTAGGAATTTATTGACATAATGTTATTATACTATACTTTTTTTCGAAAAGATACTATTTATTGACATACCTATAATGCCAATAAATAGTATATCTATTCGAAAATAGTTTAAAAAAACTTTTATATTAATTTTAACTCAATGATGAATTGATTGCCTATTCAACTGTTTTGAATTATTTATTTGAGTATTTATAAAAAATGAATCCGTACATAAAGTCTTTTGAAAGATATAATTCTTTTCTACTTTATTATTGTAGATGATATATAATACAATATTATTATATATCATCTACAATAAAAAAGTAGTAATTCCAGAAGCATGGCATGAGAATGTTCAGTAAAATTTTGGCACTTTCGATACGCACTGTAAATGATATGGATACCTTGAAAAATTGTTAGCTTTGCATAATATTGTATAAAAAATCTGCGTCAAAAAATTTAAAGAAAGGTTTTTTCGATTTTTAAAGTGAAACTTTTATTACATCGTCCCAAATTTGTTGGTCTGTGTGTCGTTTCTTGTCCCGTCACGCTACCGTTGATTTTCGCTTACATTCGATTCGTTGCTACGGAACATCATCTTCGCCAGTTATACTAATCGTACAAAAATCGTTCACCATTCGTTGGAAAGCTCTCGATTTATCACACATTTCTTTCGTACTTGTTCTTTGTCATTATGTCCCCATTTTATATTTATTGATGTTATTAATGGATGCAGTAAACAATGCCGCTTGTTTTGTTGTTATCAGGTGCCACGTTAGAAATCAATTTGAGAAAACGCCAAAATGAAGCCGTGGGTAGAGATACAAGGGTAGGTGAATGAGTAGTAAATGGGGGGGGGGGGGGGGGGGGGGGACTAGACATAAAAAACGTGTCCATCGATGCTACGTACCCCACTAGGGGAGCGAGCGAAGCGAGCCGGAGAGACTAGTGGGAAAAAAGTTTCACTTTTACCGTGGTTTTTTTTCAACAATTTTTTTTTTAAGATATTTTTTACTCGGAAAATATTTGACTTCCTGGGATCCTTCAAAAATCCCATTTGTAGCCCCATGAAAGCCCCATACATCCCCTCAGCGAAATCGGATCGTTCCGGGAGCCCCAAAAATGGATTCTACGTCCAAAAATACTTCGAAAACGACACCTAACTCGATCCCATAGCCAATACCCTTTAAAAAAACCTCCCGTAGCCCCATTTTATCCCCATAGCGCCGCACGGGTTTGCCGATCGGGCTGAAAACCTTGCGGGCACAACTAGATGGTGAACCGAGTATTTTGGCAAACTTTCAGATTAAAAAAAAAAATTCCTATTGCCCAAAATGGCTCGGACGGTGGACGGTCATTTCGTTTTTGAAATCTAGACATCTTGAAACGTAAAATGTCAAATTTTGAGGCCGATCAGGGTTTTCAACCTCCTTCGCGATTACACAGGTCTATTAATCCAAGAATAATAAACCACAAGTAGGCGTGATGGCAAAAAACGGGTTTCAAATTCAGATTCAGCACACTGAAAAAAAAAAATAATAATAATAATACACCTATTATTTCGAGAATAGTAAACCAAAATGCCCTCTTTAGGGCCAGTAGGTACCAGAAATCTCAACCAAACGAGATGTTCGCCTTTTGATATAATTCAACTTCATCGAGCGGACCTTACGGCGTAACGATCGGGTTTACGGCCGACTGAGGAGCTGATGGAACGTCCGATGGACCGGGACGAGTTATATTGTGTCTGGGGGCAAACCATCATAGCCCCGAGGTACACGAAATCACCTCACACAAAGCATCCCCCTCCTTCTCCTATTGTAGTGAACATGTTTGCCTAAGGAAACTTCGTAGTGAAAAAGAATTGGCAGGTCCAAACACTCCCACGCTTTTGTGTAGCCTGACTCGGGGTAATTGATTACGTGCTTGCAGATAGGCTATTAAGTTTTCAAAGCACCTCCAAAACCAGTAAAAATTGCCGTGCGTTGGAAATGGGCAATTTTCAGTTACACGTAGTTTTCTCACAAATCTACGCCAGCTGGGTCAACTCCGATGTAGGCCGTCCGGTTGGAACGGTATTGAGCTCCAATTTTTCTTCAGTTAGTAGTAATTACGACAACATTACGCAGTCTTAACGTCCAGTATAGTACTGTTGATATCAGGTTAACGAAGAATAACCAAATATTCCAGGTGGCAAAAGTTTCTCAGTAGGATTTTTGTCCTTTATTCTTGTAATAATACACCTATGTAGTCGTGACGGAGGTCGAACATTTTGATGAGCCTCAATCATGCCTAGGCTCCAAAAACGATATCCGTCCGCCGCGGCACCGTCCGAGCCATCTCGGGCAGGCAATAGGAATTTTTTATAAACCTGAAATTTTGACAAAATACTCGTTTACCATTTAGTCGTGCTTTTTGAATTGGAAAACTGCGACTCTCGCACCCCCACCGGCAAAGAATTAAAAACTTATCACACCACCAATGCGTTGAGTTCTGCGACGTGGCCAGCCGGGAAATCTTCTTGGTGGCTGCGGGCGTACAGCAGGCACTCAAGGATGAAGACAGCAGGGGCAGTAAGAACTCCCAGCTCTCGAAAGGCAGGTCTTCAGTCGGCTCAGCAATGGCCAGCAACAACCCTGAACGCACGGCGCTGGAGAGCAAATATGGATATGCGCCCCACGGGTTTGGGCATCGGACTGAAAACCTTGCGAGCACAACTAGATGGTAAACCAAGTATTTTGTCAAAATTTCAGATTTTAAAAAAATTCCTACTGCCCAAAACGGCCCGGACGGCGAATGGTGGACGGCGGACGGACATTTCAGATTTACAATGTATACCTCTCGAAACGGATAATGCCAAATTTTGAGGCCGATCCAAGTCGTCGACCTTCGTCGCGAAAACATTGGATCAGATGATTCCAAGAGAGGAGATTGGCCGTTGGGGCGGATCGAGCGCATAGAGCGAGGAAAAGATGGAAACATTCGAGTGCTCGTTTTGAAAACCTGCAAGGGGACTCTTAACTTTCTTGTAGCTACCAGAAATCAGATTCTTTGAGAGTAAAATTAATTGGGTTTGTGAAATAATATGTATTATTAATTTCCGATAAGCGTCAGCCCCTGAAAAGAATTCGTCGATGCACTGCAGAATCTCAACATTGTTTTCAATGCTCTTCACGTACACCACCTCGGAACTTCAAGCTTTGGAGGCAAACGTTGGCTAATTTTACAATTACGTAACTCTGAAGGTTCCCGCATACGTCTCAACGACAGCTTCAAGGTATTTCATGCACTCATAACGAGGTCGGCGAGGATTTACTATTCTTTGAAAAACGACATCCCTTCCCCCACAAGTTATGGGAACTGGGACTTATTGAGAACTCCATTGTCCTCTCCGAGAGACGACCAATCACCTCGTGAGAAAGGGATCACCGTTAGGAGAGTTTGCACGGTACCTCCGTCGACATTCCAAATTAAAAGGTGCACCGTAAGGTCTAAAACTGTTGTCTCAAAGTCCTTTGCAGGGCTTTTTATCAGTCGAGGCGAGCCGGGGACGGGTTGTATCTGCCACAAGATAATTTTGAACACGGGAAAGCTTTGAGCGATATCGGAGAAATGCGCGTAAGGGTGCAAATTTTATCTTGGACCACCGCCTTCGTCGACTTTAAATGGATCTCAACTTTCCTCCAACATCGAGAATATCAAAGATGTGAAATCACTTCAGCGATCAGAATTAACAAGTATTCTACTGTATTCAGATTTTTAGAAAAATTCCTACTGCCCAAAACGGCTCGGACGGCGGACGAACATTTTGTTTTGGTTTATTATTCTTGGAATAATACGTGGAATATTACCTATGTAATCGCGACGGAGATCGAACATTCAGATCAGCCTCAAAATTTAATATCATAATATGATATTAAATTTTGAGGCTCTGTTTTTATGGGATATTATGTCTCAAGATGTCTAGATTCCAAAAACGAAATGCCTGTCCACCGTACCGTTTTGGGCAGTAGGATTTTTTTTTTAATCTGAAATTTTGAGAAAATACTCGATTTATCATCTAGTTGTGCAAGCAAAGTTTTCAGCCCGATCGCCCAAACCCGTGGGGCTCTGTGGGCTATAAATGGGCTATATGAGGGGTTTTCGAAAGGTTTCAGTTGTGGGGTCCAGTGGGGTGTCGTTTTCGGAGTATTTTTGGACGTAGAATCGGGTCGATCCGATTTCACCTTGGGGATCTATGGGGCAACAAATGGGATTTATAAAGGATCCTAGGAAATCAAATCTGGAGTTGTTTCCGAGTACCTAGGTAACTTTAGATGCACTATTCATTTTTTGAGGTCTCACATCAGTCCAAACATTCATTGTACAGAATTATTTTGTCATGGACATGTCTTAGTTCTGGGGTCTTGCAAAATTTTGCGACACACAAAAAATGCAACGTTTTTTATTGGTTGCACCCATGGCAACCCGTCAACTTATTTTTTCATAGCAATAACGCTTGTTAGTTTCACTACTTTTATCAAATTCCCGTCTAACAACAACTATAATATAGTTGTTGTTAGACGGGAATTTTATTATATTATATTATTATATTATAATAATATTATATGATATTATCATACGACATATCCATGTACAGTTGTATCTGTATGCAGTGTACTCGTCATCAGTTTACTGATTTTACATCCCACTTACGCACTTGCCCCACCTTACCTCCAATCTACAGTCACATGGCATAATGTTTTTCTTTAAGAATGAATTCGTGTATAAAATTCGCAGCGTTGTTTAACCTCAGGTACACCTTCTCGAATTCAGCTGCTGCACTCTCCACGCTGTGGGCCGAATTCAGGTCAACATTAAATGAAGAGGACAGCAGAGTGCGCTGATTTCCGAAACATATTATTTTGAATGTAATAATATTACATTCAAAATAATATGTTTCGGAAATCAGCGCATATATTATAGTATCGTATAATTTCGTCTAAGCAGAAATTTTCTGCAAAGGCATACTAACGTTCATTTTCAATCTACCTGATGCTCACGGTGAGTGGCCGCGGCTCTTCTTCGCCATTTTAGGTTATTTGAAATAGCAGTCTTTTATAAAAATCATTAATGTTCTAAATTCATGGAGAGGCTTTTTTTCAGGAAACGATTACAATAACTAAATTTCACCTGCTTATGATCCTCAACCTTTTTTTTTCGAAAATTGCCGAAGGACCCCATGTTGTAAAATTTAATGGCAAGCTGGGATAGCAGGTCATGATAAACCATGAGAGTGAAAATCCGTCTCATTACACGTTTCGCAAACAGCCCAAAGAAGATGGCACGGGAGTACGGAGCTGATAGATTGAAGAAAACTATCGGGTTGAGTGGGAGGCGAATTACTTTTACTTCCTCCTTCCCATCGAAAAAGACTTTCTACGGTTCAACACAATGCTGGGATTTTCCGTTCGGCGGAATGGACTCTCCCATAGCGATTCCCGAAGCTTCACACATAACCCTACTTTTGGTTTCTTTGTTGGCCAAAACGTAAGACAAGGAAGGCTATACGTTTCATTTTATGGAATATGACCATGCTATGATTATGCTGTTCACTTCTTCAAGGGGGCGATCAAATTGTAATCAAACATACAACGTTGGTTCGAATTAGTACTATTAATGGCAAATGGACTAAGAACGTCTAAAAAGAAAGACGTCTTCCCACTACAATGGGTCTTTGTTATGATAAATTTGCTCATTTCCTCTGTAGGATATTGTTTTCCTATCCGGCCATCCTGGAACCAAGCGGAATGGTTATTATCATTAAAAGCTCATTGCTTGTAAAAGGCACCGGTTAAACTTTTAACGGATCCGGGAAAAATGGAGGAAGAGGTACTGAGGCGTTGCGTGTGATGGCATATGGCTTCCAACAGCAATCGTCTTATAACCTTTTGCTGGTTGCAATTTGACTAGAATTTTGAACTTTCAAAATTTTGGAAATAGGAAATCGTGGTCAGTGGTCAAATAGCGATGGAAGAAGGAAAAGATTCAAGATAGACACTTTTGGTCTATTATTCTTGGATTAATACATTTACTTATGTAATCGCGAGGGAGTCGAAAATTTAGATCGGCGTCAAAATTTAACATCATACATTTCGAGATGTCTATAGACTGCGGACGGAGGACGGGCCGTTTTTTTGCAGCTTGAAAAAAAAAAAAAAAAAAAAGTTTAGAAAATTTTGCTCAAGAAAAAATCATCAATTTCACTGAGAAAAAGTGTCCGGAAAAGGTTCAGTTTGGGCAAGAGGACTCCGAAACGGATTGCCTCCTTGGGCAGAAAGTGGCAGCGAAGGGGCCTAAGCGATTCGGCCAGCAGCACTGCTCTCGTCGGGCCTGCGGGTGTTGGACTGAATAACCTCGCGTGTTTCCCCGCGACCCGTGTTACGCGCGTGATTTTGTGTCTTCGTTCCGTTTTCCGTTCGTTTTCGTATATTTGTACAATTTCCTTATAATTTGTAAATTCGTTTATTATTGTTTTTCCGTTGCCGTGTAATATTTTTTTTTTTTTTTTTTTTTTTTTTGTTGAAACTTTTATTGCACCAAGTAAGCAAACTTATCAGCAATTTACAATTGATGTATACATACTAAATGACTTGCCAGAAGCGATGACACATAACACTGCTTCTATGCGACTTGTTGTTTTGTGCAACTGACGCACTAGCTGATAATTAGTTCACAGGGTACCCCACTCCCACAGGTCATGAGGTTTTGTTCTTTTCAGTCTTCTGAGCAGGCCTTCAACGTCGAGGAGCTGGACAACCTCGCTGTTGATGTGTCCCCGAAGCCTCTGCTGATGGGCTAATGCTTGTTTTTTTGATGACTTCTTCGACAGTAGGAATTTGAAGTTCCCGGTGTAGTCTTTCATTCCTGGTGTAACGGTACGCATTTACGCATGCTCGTAGCACGTTATTTTGAAATCGCTGAATGATCAAGCGATTGCTCGGAGCGGTGCAGCCCCACAATTGTGCACCATAGGCCCAGACTGGCTTAAGGACCTGATTGTATAGTGTTAGCTTGTTGGGGATTGACAAGGATGACCGTCGCCCCATTAGCCAATACATCTTTCGAAATTTGGTGGTTAGTTCCATCTTCTTTTTTTTTACATGTGCTTTCCACCGAAGCTTAGCATCGAGGGTCATGCCCAGGTACTTGGCTTCGTTTGCGTGCGGTATGACTTTGTTGTTGAGGTGAACGGGTATGTACTCACACCTACGGTTTGTGAGTGTAATATGGACAACCAAGTGTGTGAATCTAGTGACTCAAGTGAATTTGAACTAGTTTTCCCCATGAGGCGTATGCACCAATCGGACCAAGAGGTCACAGGGGCACGCCAGGAACTTTGCCAGGATCCCAATCCTCGGACAATGCAATTATCCCATCTTCACAACCAGACAATGAAATTATCCCATCTTCACAACCAGACAATGCCACAGTAAACCAATACCCTATTCTCCAACCTACAACTTCAGCTGCAACCAACCAGTTGTACGACCACATCCCGACCATTCCTACGGCAAACATGTTCTCCGCTCAGTGATGCCAAATCGGGGGTTTTCCCCCCAGATTTAGGGGTTTTTTTTTGTGAAGGGGGAAATTTTGGGGGAATTTTTTCGAGGGTTTTTTTTTAGGGGGATCTCATTTCACAGGGGGAATTTTAGGGGGAAATAAAATAATGACGGAATATGGAAAAAACAAATTTTTAGGCGTAAAGAATAAAAGAACAGCTTATGACCCCATGTCAGCGGATCCATTTAGAAGATGTTGACATAATAATATACATATTAGTCGCTAGAGGCGTCCTGCTCGCCCTTCATAACAGTGCTACAAAAAAATCGATTTCTTCATTTTTCGATTTAAAAAAAAGTATTTTCGGAAAAAACATTGATTAATCGATTAAAAATCGAAAATCAAAAAAACGGGTGTGGTTTTATGCAACCACGGTAAAAGTGAAACTTTTTTCCCACTAGTCTCTCCGGCTCGCTTCGCTCGCTCCCCTAGTGGGGTTCCAACGAATGGTGAACGATTTTTGTACGATGATAACTGGCGAAGATGAAGTTCCGTAGCAACGAATCGGTTGTAAGCAAAAATCAACGGTAGCGTGACGGGACAAGAAATGACACACAGACCAAAAAATTTGGGACGATGTAATAAAAGTTTCACTTTAAAAAGTTGCAATAAACGTAGGGTTTCGAAAAATAAGGATTTTCAGCTCGACTGTAAAATTTACCGTAGTATTTAATACCATCCACAGTCGACGGACCCCCCTGCCATACAACTTGGACAAGCTTGGTTTTTTTTTAAACGAAAATTTAAACTTTTTCCGGTAATTGTTTACTATTACCTTGTCACCTTCAACTTGTTTGTTACTTGAATATGTTATCAGCAATGGCCTACAAACGACAGATAAACATGTTTGTTGGCCCGGAAAAGTAAGAAAAGTAAGATACTTACTTTAGAAGTCGTCTTCAGATGAGGTACTGGCGTTGGAGTCCGGAGATGTTTCACAAGGTGGCGACAATTGGGTATTGTCTTCGCCGTTGTACAAGTGGCCAATGGCTTTAAAAAGAGCGTGAATACGGCTATTGTAGTCTGGATATGTTCTTCTAAAGATAAATTCTGCAAGGTGCCCAACTAGATGATGTTTCCTGTTCCCGTACCGCGGCACAGTACCTCATCTGAAGACGACTTATAAAGTAAGTATCTTACTTTTTTCACTTTTCCGGGCCTTAATAAATGTAAATTCTTCATTTACAAACATAAATATGTCAAATGTCTTCATACTAAAAAAGTTAGAGGTGACAATGTAATAGTAAACAATTACCCCTTTTCCAACCAACCTAAAATTTGATACTGACGCCTGAACTGATATTCGTAAAGTTGTTAACCACTCTCAGTGCTGCTCAAAAGGGCATAACATATCTTGAAAGTGAATAGTCGTCATATTTATCATGAATGCAAGAGTTGAGAATGGAGGAGGAGGAGGAGGAGGAATTATTTGAAGATATTCTGGCGGGTTTGAGTTGCGAAATTTAATTAAGTTGTTATATTTTTGTATTGTATAGCTGTAGTATATATTCTATATATCTACATTAAATGTTAAAGTAAAAAGTTTTCTCCTCTTTATTCACATTTTCAGGGGTTTTTTTGGGGGTATTTTAAATTTTTTAGGGGTTTTCTAGGGGTTTTTTTCAGCGATGCAGGGGGTTTTGGTTGAAGTCATTTGGCATCACTGTCTCCGCTCTTACACAGCCAGATCACAACGAAGATGAAACCCAAATCCACGGACAACATCAACAAGAACGACAACCGCCACCAATATTTCTAGATTCAAAGACGAACTTCTCAGAAATACTGCCCATACTCCTAAACTCAGTTGAACGAGATACATTCCGACATAGTTCATCTCTGAAGTACATTAAACTGACGTTCTCAAAAGGCGAGAGTTACAGAAAAACGGTCCAAATCTTGACACACAAGAAGGTGGGTTTTCACTCTTATCAGCCTGCTGAAAAGCGGGCTGTAAGAGTGGTGCTAAGGAACCTTCATCCCACTACTCCTCCTTCACTCATCAAGGAGGCCTTGAGAGAGAAGGGATACCAGGTACGTCAAGTAGTAAATGTGCTGGCCACAAGTTCCAAAAGGCCCCTACCAATGTTCTACATCGACCTGGAACCGTCCAACGACATAACCTCCATTTACTCGCTGAACAATCTCCTTAATTGCGTGGTGCGAGTAGAAGCATACAACAGTAAATTCCAAATTCCACAATGTACGAACTGCTTACAATTTAATCACACAAGAGCCTACTGCCAACACGATCCACGATGTGCTCGCTGCAAGGGAAATCACAACGTCAAAGACTGCACACAACCACGAGAATTGCCCCCATCCTGCATGAACTGCGGTGGTCAGCACTCGGCGAACTACAGAGGATGCGAGGTTCACAAATTTCTTCTAAAGAGAAGAGTAGCTCAAGTCGCGCTTTCTCCTCATCAACAGCAGCGTCAGCAACAACAACGACCGCAACAGCAGCACACCCAACAACAGCAACAAAGACACCAACAGCAGCAGCAACAACGACCGCAACAACAACAGCTTCGTCATCAGCACTATCAGCAGCCAGGAACCGAAGTCCCTCTGCAAAACCACCACAGGCCAGTAGTAAGCCCTTCTCAAAGATTAGGCCCTCCACCAATGACAAGCCAGCACTATCCATTGCTACCCAGCCAACAGCCCTTGCCGGGGAATTCACAGTTCACGGATCCAAAGACCAGAACCAAACCACCTTCAAAGCTCTTCGACCCTCGATGTAACTACACTTATCAACTCACTGCTCCAACCACTTGTACTGCTCATGAACCAACTGACTGCATCTATAAACAGCCTTCAAACACTACTCACCCAATACCATGGCCGCTAACCTCAACTCATCAACTATGAAGATTGTCACGTGGAACGCAAATGGAGTGGAAAATCGAAAACAAGAACTCATCACATTCTTAGAACAACATAACATAGACATTGCACTAATCACGTAAACGCATCTCACAGTTCACAAACGCTTCAGTCTTCCCAGCTACAAAATGTACAGAGCTGACTATACTGGTGGTGGGAACGTCAAAGGAGGTGCAGGGCTGCTGATAAAGTCGAGAATTCGACACTGCGAACTTCCTGCAATCTCCTCTGAGCACATACAGGCTGCATTTGTCTCGGTTACTGTTGATGGGGCACGGGTTGTCATGGGAAGTTGCTATTCTACTCCTTCAAAGCAACTGCCAAGGCATCAATTTCTCCAGGTGATCAATGCACTTGGTGACAAAGGAATATTGGGTGGAGATTTCAACGCAAAGTCAACAGTCTGGGGCTGTCGTTCTTCCAACGATCGGGGTAGTATGGTGCTGAGTGTAGCCAGAGAACACAACCTAGTTGTTCATGCTTCACAATCCCCCACATATTGGCCTACATCAAATCGGAAGCTACCAGAGATTCTGGACATCTACATCACCAAAAGATTCTCTCGCGAATGCAACGTAGATGCCGTACATGATCTTAGTTCCGACCATGATCCTGTCTTACTTGCCTGCGCGTCTGCGCAGCTGTTGCCCAAGACATCACAGGCACAGTTAAAGCGCGGAAAAATGAATTGGGACCAGTACGGCGAAGAATTCTCACAAGAAATTGACTTGTCACTTTCCCTTTCTACATGCGAGGATGTTGATGAGTGCATTGATCACTTGGTGAAAACAATTCACAGCTGTGCTTGGAGCAGTAGTAAGCCAGTCGAATGCCGAAAAATTGGAAGATTTGTGCCTGCTCCAATTCGTTCACTCATGGCACAGAAAAAGGAGGCGAGAAGGAACTGGCAACGTTCCCGTGACCCCACCAACAAAGCTGTATTCAACTACTGGTGCAGAAGAGTGAAGGAGGCGCTTATCGAGTTACGAAATGAACGATTCTCCAATCACTTGATGGACGCAAACTCGAACAGCAACTACTCAAGTAGACTCTGGAGGACTGCCCAGCACTTCCTGGGGAGGAAATCAAAATTATCCCCCCCCCCACTCAAAGATAACGGTGGAAGGTGGTTGACTGAGGACAGGGCAAAAGCTGAGTTGATCGCATGTCACTTTGAAGAGATTTTCCATCCCAATCACGACCTAGGCGACCCTCACTTTTCTGCTCGAGTTAAGGATGAGCTCACAAGCCCAATGCAGATGTCACTTCCACCATCTCCTATCAATCCAGACGAGCTGAATTGGGCCATTAAAGGATTAAAGAATAACAAAGCTCCTGGATATGATTTGATAACTGCCGATTTGATCAAGAACCTCCCCAGGAAGGGCAAGGCGTTCCTCCTGAACTTGTACAATGCACTCCTGCGCCTTGGGTACATGCCAGCAGTGTGGAAACATGCTGTAGTCATAGTTGTTCTGAAGCCTGGCAAACCTCAGCAGGACCCGGCCAGCTATCGCCCAATCAGCTTGCTACCTCTGCTGGGGAAGCTGTACGAGAAAATTCTCCTCAAGAGGTTAGAGAGTGCTCTTCAGGTGTCATCAATCATCCCGGACCATCAATTTGGGTTCAGAAGCGATCATTCCACGACTCAGCAACTACACAGGGTTGTAGACTACATCCTGCATGGCTATGAACGAAAGAAGTATATTGCAGCAGCCTTTCTGGATGTACAGTCGGCGTTTGATAGAGTTTGGCATGATGGACTCCTCCTAAAAATCCGACCATTCCTCCCGAATTCCCTGTTCCTCTTCCTCAAGTCATTCTTGAGTGGAAGAACGTTTAGGGTGAAAATCGGCGAGGAATATTCGTCGTTCAAGACAATCAGCGCGGGAGTTCCACAAGGATCGCCTCTCAGCCCGCTTCTCTACAACGCCTACTGCCATGACTTCCCTGATACCTACGTGTGACACGCTTCTGGCCCAGTTTGCAGACGACACAGGAATACTCGCTTCAGGAGACACCGTCATGGAGGCAAGATGGCACCTGAAGAGACACTTGGCTAAAGCTGAAGAGTGGCTCAACAAATGGAAGGTGAAGGTCAATCCAACCAAGTCCTCGCTCATCACCTTCACGCTAAGGCCGGGAACAGTCTGCAACGTCGGTCTCTGTGGTGGTTTACTTCCAAGGAAAAGTCAAGTTCGGTATCTAGGTTTGACCCTAGACCGTAGACTAACTTGGAAGTACCACATCAAGAACGTCAGAGAGGCTATGAAAAAGAGGACATTCCTATGCTGGCCACTGCTGAATTGGAGATCCAAGCTGAGTTTGGAGAACAAGAAGCTCCTTTACTCGGCTCTCATAAGACCTATATGGACTTATGGCTGCGAGATCTGGGGTACAGCCTGCTACACTTCCACACAACAGATTCAGCGACAACAAAACAAGATCATCCGTTCCATAACAGGTGCCCCGTGGTACGTGAGAAACGACGTGCTCCGGGAAGACCTCCAATTATCCACAATTCAAGAGACCATCACTACACAATACACAAAACTGGTGGAGAAGGCCGAAGGAAACATGAATCCATGCGTCGCGGCAATCACAGCTCCACCAGGTTTTGCGACAAGACTCAAAAGAAGACATCTCAGACATAATCGTATCACTACTCTCACTGCTCATAACAACCAAGACATCCCATCCCAATCAAACTAACAGAACAACCCATCCAAAAAGCTCATCGAAGCTAGTGGAGAAAATAAAAAAAACTTTTGACTTTTGAAATCTGAAATTTTGTCAAAATACTCGATTTATCATCTGGTTGTGCCCGAAAGGTTTTCAGCTCGATCGCCCAAACCCATGGGGCTCTGTGGGGCTATAAATGGGCTAGGGGAGGGGTTTTTGAAGGCTTTTAGCTATGGGATCGAGTTAAGTGTCGTTTTCGAAGTATTTTTGGCCGTAGAATCCATTGTTTGGGGTCCCAGAACGATCAGATTTCACAGTGGGGATCTAAGAATGGGGCTTTCACGGGGCTACAAATGGGATTTTTGAAGGATCCCCGGAGGTAAAATAAGGTGTCGTTTTCGGAGTAATTTTTGACGCAAAATCAATTTTTTCGAGGTCCCACTGATGTACAAACATTGTACAGATTTTTTTTTTTTTTTTTTTTTTTCAAAAATAGTTCCTTAATGGCAAAGAATTAATTTTTGCACAAATAAACTACATCAATGAATAATAAATCCTTGTGTAAAATCTGCAGTTTTCTACTTTACAGCAGGTCCCACTGCTGTCCATGCTTTGTTAATACGACACGTCTAGGACCATTCGATGGGTGATTGGGAAGTTGGGCGGTTTCAGAACTGGTTTTATTATGCGCAAGATGGTGGTGATCGGATATTAGCCATTAAATTTTGTTGAGATTGCGAAGAGCCGATATCGACAATCTGGTTTGGTTAACGCTCGAAAGCTACCGGCCAGATTTTCGAGGATCAGAACGTTGATAATTTCGCCGATCATTTCAGCATGGGAGGTTTTACACGTCTGATTTATTCTCTATTTTATGTACGTCGCGGTGACAGAATCTCACAATCTACGACCCTCTGCGCTGGTACCGGTTGACATTACTGGGAAAAATTGACCTCGTCTGAAAATATCAAAACTCGGGTAGAGCCGCTCACGGTTGTTTTATAACGAAGCAAAGCCCATACTTTTGAACATCCTTGAGCAACCAGGACCGTCCTCAACCTTTCGTTGGGCAAAGGAGTGAAGCAAGGAAGAAATATATTTTTCAAAGTGAAAGGAATAATGTTTTTGCCTCGTGGAAATAAAAGTGAGCTCCTTCATCTCAAATAACAGTAAATCGGTACCGATGAAATGGAACATCGTGAAGTGGAAAAAATATTCTTTCACACCGATTTTGTCTTTACGCCTGTTTCTTTGTAATTTGTCCACTGTCCACGAGCGCCTTCAAGGTTGTTGATTTTCTTTCTTTTGCCAGTTTTGAGACGTGGACAAAAAACCTGAGATCTTTCATTTGGCACACAATCCACCAGGTGGCTCGGAAACCGCTGGCATTCAAATCCAGTCCATCGCAATCCCTCCACACATAGGAAATCGTTTTGTTTCAGTCCTTTTGGAATGTAAGCGACTTTCAAGGACGTCACGTCTGGTCCGGCTGACCTAAGTCTGGTTATTTTTGAAGTGAAGATTGAGACCGGCTAGCTAGCTAGTTACTCGCAAGAAGTTTCAATAATGGCAATGATTTCGGGAAGGTCATCAAGGAAGTTACTATGCAGTCCAGTCAATCCTTAGCGAAAATTATAGCGACATGAAAAAAAAAAAAAGTTAGATTGATGAATCCCAATCTGAAGAGACACAACAAATAGGTACCTACCTGTTACGCGTTTTGAGATATTCGCAAAAAACTCAAAAATGTTTGCACTTTTTTTCAGTTTTTTGCTTATAACTCCGAAACTATGCGTCCCACGACGAAAGTCACTATTTTCAATGTGAAAGGGCATTTAATATCCTATACGATTCACTAGCCACAGTTGATTGTAAACACAATAGTTCAGCAGCTTGAGCAATTTAAAAAAAGGCTGATTTTTTTACACGTTTTTCGAACATCCACTTTTTCGCACCTCAAACAGCTGTACGCAAAAAACTGATCTTACAGTTTTTTTTTTATCGATGGAAGGCGTGGGGTTTCGGGGGAAATTTGTTTTATAAAATTCTCTTGGCTCGTTAAACCGTTTTCCCTCCTTAAAACCTTCACTCTGACATTATCAATATCAGAAATGGGATAGGTATTACTAAATCAATATTCCTACAAGCCTCGGATTATGGCACCGCCGAGTTATTTTTCAATTAAATGTGTTTAATAAAAGTATGGTTGAATTGTAATATAATTCAAATTGTAATTTGCATTATAAATTTCCAGCTTTGAAAAATAATACTAATAAATAAAAACTGGGGTGTGGTTTTATGAAACCACGGTAAAAGTGAAACTTTTTTCCCACTAGTCTCTCCGGCTCGCTTCGCTCGCTCCCCTAGTGGGGTACGTAGCATCGATGGACACGTTTTTTATGTCTAGTCCCCCCCCCCCCCCCCCCATTTCCTACTCATTCACCTACCCTTGTATCTCTACCCACGGCTTCATTTTGGCGTTTTCTCAAATTGATTTCTAACGTGGCACCTGATAACAACAAAACAAGCGGCATTGTTTACTGCATCCATTAATAACATCAATAAATATAAAATGGGGACATAATGACAAAGAACAAGTACGAAAGAAATGTGTGATAAATCGAGAGCTTTCCAACGAATGGTGAACGATTTTTGTACGATTATAACTGGCGAAGATGAAGTTCCGTAGCAACGAATCGGTTGTAAGCGAAAATCAACGGTAGCGTGACGGGACAAGAAACGACACACAGACCAAAAAATTTGGGACGATGTAATAAAAGTTTCACTTTAATAAATATTCATAAAAATAATTTTGATGTCGATCAGGCCCTCAAAAAAATTCGCCAAACCTAAATATTTAGAGGTAATTAGCCCAGTGAGATGCATAATAATAGTTTTACGATCTTATCGAGGGTGTCAAAGCAACATAATATTATCGTCCCCAAATGGACCTTTTCCGTTTTCGTCCCTCCGCCCGCCCGCCCGACCGATCCAATCCCCCCCCCCCCCCCCCCTGCGATTTTGGTTGGCTTTGGGTGCGTTCGGGAGGGTGTGCATAAGTCGTGTATAAGGGTGTGTATAAGTCGAAATCGAGTGGCGGGGGGGTGTTTATTCCCGCACACAGCATCGGTCGGGCGGGCGGAGGGACGAAAACGGAAAAGGTCCTACCTATCAAATTTCCACCAACTTTTAGGAGTCAAAAATCTTATTCAAACGCTTACCTACCTAGTTTTGGGGAGCTTTTGACACGACATTTTCACTCTAACATCAACTTGATAATATTGTGTTGAGATATAGATTGACCCTCTGTTTAAAACGATGCGTATTCGAAAATTCTACCGATTACGAAAAAAAAATTTTTTGTTTGTTTGATTCTTTGTGATAATAGGTATAATGTACCTGTCATGTAGCCTTTGTACATGTGATGTAGCTTTGACACCCTCGATATCGCCAATTTCGTGATTTTATCGTGCTTTTTGATACTTTGGCTAAAGGCTGAGTGATGAAGCAAATCCTTAAAAGGTGAAAGGTATCGATAGGCGGGGGAGAAGGGATATTACTAAGGTAATCTAAGTGATGCAACTGGCTCTGTAGTCGGGAACTCCCGAGGCGCACTCAAGACTTTCTCCCGACTTGTGACCATATCAGGAGACCCGGCTTGGAGCTCAAGTCCCTCAATGGTCCTCACCCATAGACACCTGAAAGGATCCCCATCTCAACTGTAGGACGACTCACCGGCCTGAAACGACACTCCTGCTAAAATCCAGTCTTTTTCACTCGTTTCGGGTCAAATCAAATGACGTAACGAGGTTGGTCTGCAGATCGACAGTAAAAAGCCCCCCTTTGAGAAACCTTTTTCACGCCCAGCTAGTTAATTCAAGACGTAATAACTTGGAAATCGACGCCTGGGTTTGATTATTTGCGGTAGGTGGATAATTGAAAAACGTCATTCAAATAGATTGACTTCATCAGTCGCTACCGAACTGTGTTGGTAATTAACAAAAAAGTGTACGTCCCCCCCCCCCTCCCCAGGCAATCACTGCGTAGCTTCTCCCATCAAACCTTAATACAACTGTAATACAAATGGTTTCTCGTTTTGATCGACATTTTCAAGGATATTTTCCTAGCGTCTAATTCACCTCACTTCCTAATGGAACTGTACGATAGCAACTGACCTTCAATCAGACAGCCTCTCGATCGAAACATGCCCACGCCTAAGTGCAACTGATAATTATTTACCCAAGAGTCAAAATTTCCCGTTTTCACTTCTCATTTTCAAAGGAAAGATCAAAGTGGGGCTCCTTGGGGACTAATGGAGCTCCAACGGGTTCTAACTCCATGGCCGTGTACACACCCAAAAATCAGATGATGATTCAATGTTTGCGTTCTTAAAAAGATATCTCTAAACCAGGAGTAATTTCCCTCAAATGTTTGAAACAATAAAAAATTTCACCTGTTTTGAATAACTTTGCATTTTGGCATGGATATGTCTTGATTGGGGGTAATTAAATGTATCGTGAGTATGTTTCGTGAGATTTCGTTCAACCAACAAAATGTCACGTTTGAATTGTTGTACCTATAGCGGGAGAAATTGGCAGCGTGAGATGCAGAGACGTGTCAGATAAATGAAAAGTTTCCATCTATAATTGATAATAATTATCATCGCTTGTCCTTATAAATTGGCACCTAGTGCAATGTTAAAACGCTGCAAATTTTACACAAGGGTTTATTATTCTTTGATAAAGGTTACTTGTAGGTACAGAAATTTAATTCTGTCAATGAAAAAAATTAAAAATTTTTGGGGATTTTCATGTCTCAAAAGAAATTTTTCTTATGGGGGGGGATTTTTTTTTTTTAATTCTTTATTTTTTACTCGAAAAATATTTAACCTCCTGGGATCCTTCAAAAATCCCATTTTTAGCCCCATGAAAGCCCTATAGATCGCCACAGTGAAATCGGATCGTTCCGGGGCCCCCAAAAATGGATTCTACGTCCAAAAATACTTCGAAAACGCCACCCAACTCGATCCCATAGCTAAAAGCCTTCAAAAAACGCCTCCCGTAGCCCCATTTTAGCCCTATAGTACTTAATGAGGAGCCAAAACAGCTGAGTACTTAATGAGGAGCCAAATCAGCTGAGTACCTTTTGAGGAGCCATGTCACCAGTTTTCCACAGTAGTTCGGATCAGTGTTATTCACAGACATGATCAGGTATTGATGTTTCTGCATGAAATGTTGATGCGCTAGTATCAACTCAACAACATGAATAGCAACATGAAATTCAATACGGCTTGCCCTCGATTGGATATCTTGAAGACTTGGTCGGGATTGGTATGCTGAACCCAAATTGTTAGACTACAAATAACATACAAAATCCATATCAATTTGCATCAATCACGCGTTTGTTTGGATGGCCTTAATAGTGAGAAGAACTCAGCACGAGCCCAATAAGAGAAAGACTGCCGGCAATTAACTATTTTTTCCCCGCTTCGAATGTGCCAGGCGAGACGATAAATCACTGCACGATGGAGAGGCTCATCCACTCATCCGCAGAGTAGTTTTCTTCACTGGCAGCGCAAGGTCGGTTAAGAGAAGGCTCCTTACGCAACTGAACGTCTTTTACCTCCGTCGAACTGGTATAGCACGTTGTTGGGATTGCCCTAGTAGGTAAGTATGAATGAAACAAAGACACTTGAGAGAAAAATTAGTATTTTGAAATTGATCATATAAGGAGAAGGGAGATAATCCTTTAAAAAAGAGGCTAGGAATAGTAGCAGAAGGAATTGTCAAGGTATGGGTACTTTTCCTGTATACCCCCCCCCCCCCCCCCACTCGATTTTGGTTGCTTAAGGTTTTTAATCATAACGAAACTATACTCTTGGATAACAGGTTTACATGGCATTTACGAATAATAATAATAATAATAATAATAATAATAATAATAAAACCGGACGGTAGACCTATGGTTCTACAGTCAGATCATTTAATAATGATTAATTTTACACCAACCCTCTACTTGTAACTAACCGCTAAACTTCCTTAGAGACCAATCATGTGATTATAGTTTTCGCGATCATGTTGCGCTCAAAATCCCCAGTGACGTGACGAAAACAAAATTTGTTCCATTTAATGGAAACGTCCTGTTAATCATTATTAAATGATAATATTAAATGATAATAAAAAATAAAAACACGGGGTGAAATGTGTGAACTATACGTATCATCCCCGTTGCCTTGAGGTATCGTGCGGGCATCGGGCGAGCGCGAAAAACTCGAAAATCGATTGGGGGGAGATAGGTAACGGAAAAGTACCAGGGTATGTACCTACGTAGATCTGGATTTTGGTTTATTATTCTTGGAATAATACACCTATGTTTTTTGTTTTGTTCTTGGAATAATTAAAAAAAGAAAGAAAAGTAATTGCAACGGAGGTCGAAAATTATTTTCGACCTCCGTTAATTATTATTATTGTAGGTAATTATTATAAATATTATTCCTCAAATTTTTTCATTATACGTTTCGAAAGGTTTAGATTCCAAAAACGAAATGCCCGTCCGAGCCGTTTTAGGCAGTCAGGATTTTTTTGGAAATCTGAAATTTTGACAAAATACTCGGTTTCGGGCTCTGTGGGGCTACGGGAGAGATTTTTAAAGAGTTTGGACTATAGGGTCGAGTTGGGTGTGGTTTTTGAAGTGTTTTTGGGCGTAGAACCCATTTTTCGGGGCCCCAGAACGATCCGATTTCACCTTGGGATCTACGGAGTTTTCAAGGGTCTAGAAATGGGATTTTTTGAGCCCGGGAGGTGAAATAAGGTGTCGTTTTCCGAGTAAGTTTTGGACGCATAATCCATTTTTTGAGATCCCACCTCTGTCCAAACATTATAGGTACCAACCGAAATTTTTTTTTAATTTTTTGAAAAACACCTAGGTATTTTCTTAATGACCCAGAATTAGTTTTTGTGATACAAATCACAATCCTTCTGCAAAATTTGCAGCGTTTATTTATTTGATTTTTTTTTTTTTAGTGTGTATGAGTCACTCAAATGAAAAATTCATTCCGAATTTTCGTGCAACCCGCCTTTTGAAGGTACATACATTTTTTCAAAATAAAAAGGTTGTCTCTCTTCCTCCTCAATCAAATCGAGTTGGTTTTTACGATAATATCGTAATTTAATCCTTTCGATCTATTAATTCGTGTCGTCTCATTTATTCGCAAGAAAAAAAAGAAACCTTTGAATAAATTTACACAGGCCGCCTTTGAAGTGTTCTCCGGGGGGACAGTTTTGGTACTCATTTAACCTGACAGCACTTTGTTGCCCATCCTTGAGGAATGCCGAGCCGGAAATTACCGAGGCGGAATGTGATTTGAAGTAAGGCACGCAACGGTGACAGAGTGTACTTTGAGAGGATTTCGTCCGCGCTCCGAGCCGTTTTGGGCAGTAGGCATTTATTTTTAAATCAGAAATTTGGACAAAATACTCTGTTCACCATTTAGTTAAGCCCGCAGTTTTCAGCCAAATCGCCCATCCCCGTGGGGCTAAAAAAGGGCTATGGTTTTTGACGGGTTTTCGGCTATGGGGTCGAGTTAGGTGTTGTTTACGAAGTATTTTTGTACGAATAATTCGCTTTTTGGGATCCCATAACGTTTCGGTTTTACCGTAGGGATCTAAGGGGCTTTTGAAGGATGCCAGGAAGTCGTATAAGGTGTCGTTTTCCGAGTAATTTTGGACGCCAAATCCATTTAAGGGGGTCTCACATCCGTACACAATTTTTACAGGAAAAAAAATTAAAATATAGGTAGGTATGAATAGTTCAAATAATAACTGCATTTTTTCAATTAATGATGTCCGTATCAAATCATTTTAATCATGAATAATTGATTTTTTTAATTATTAATTTTTTCAATTACCTACCTAACAATTTTAAAATTATTACATTTTTTTTGATATAGTAAATTAAAAAAACTCCTTTAAATATAAATATGAATATATCAATAATTATTATTGATTTTACTAATTATTAATTATTTTTTCAATTAATAATTTTAATTATTACAAAAATGTATTGATATAGAATTAATTTTTTGATCCTTTATATCAAAGAATTATAAACCCTTGCGTTAAATTGGCAGCGTTGTTATTCAACAATCAGCATAATCTTTAGAATGAATAATTAAATTATTTAAATGCCAGAAAAAACGTTTGCTGCTTCAGCTAGTGATTTATATCATTCAAGCGGAAAACATCCTCTCCACGTTAATAGCCATAGTTCATCGCGATCCTGAATCCCCCCCCCCCCCTCTTTTAATGTGACTTTATTACCAGTGCCACCTTTGTCACTAATAGCGGCTAATAAAAGTTCTTGGAAGATTTCCTTCGACTGCCATAGGGTTCACCAACCTGAGGGATTCCAGAGAGAAATTCTCGCCCATTAGGAAGTACAGAAGGCACTTAGCTGCTTGCACCCCGATCGCTATTTTAGCGGTTTGCGGGCCCAAGTTCCTGGCAAGGCCGAGCACGTCAATCGGTCGTTAGGGTTCCGACTTCGCGTTTTAGTCGACTGGTAACCTTTTTTTACACCACTTTTAATTTACTCTTCTCGCTAAGTACCGGTGCATCTTGCTCGGTTTTCCGCAAGACTATTGTGCCTGTGTACGTCAAAGTCGGTACAGATTCCCAGACTAATGGTGTAATTAGGGCGGCGAGCTGTACAACAGGAGTGAACACAATTAAATGAGCTTTGAAGATACGAAAGGAGCTTTGAGGATGCACCAACCCTTGCTCATCCATAGACGGTGAACAAGTCATCCAAGCAAAAAACGTTGCATATTTTACACAGATGTCTAATTTAATTATTAAATCGGATCGTTCTGGGACCCCCAAAAATGGATTCTACTTCCAAAAATAGGTACTATGAAAACGACACCTAACTCGACCCCATCGTCGAAACGCTTAAAAAAAAAACGCCCTCCTGTAGCCCCATTTTAGATTCCTAAGCGCCACACGGGTTTGAGCGATCGGGCTGAAAACCTTGCGGGCACAATTAGAAGATAAACCGAGCAATTTGATAAGATTTCAGATTAAAAAAAAAAAAAAGAAAAAGGATTTAGTTTTGTTGTTTAAATTATTTTTGTTTTGGTTAAATTATGTTCAATTGAGGGATTAATAGATACAACTCCACGTGTCACATAATTATATTTTACAAGCACACAGGAAAGCGAGAAACAATTATTAATTTTCATTATCCAATTACAAATGCATTTGATATTCCGCCCTAAGACTAATAAACTAAAAAAAAAAAAAAAGAGAAATTGAGGTTTTCATATTGAGCGGGTTTATGACAAACAAAATCAATGAAGTCGTGGAAGTTGATGTGAGTGGTTTTAGTTGATACGTGCCCAGATAGTTTAGACGTGCCGATATGGCAGGTTTATCGAATAACTGTCAGGCCCGAGCACCCCCACGCAATTTCACGGCCGGGACGTGGTCGAAAAAGGAGCCCGAAAAAGCGCCCGATGCAGATAATCCGATACCGGGGGGGGGGGGGGGGGGGGGGGAGATGGGGTTGGAAAAAGATGGTGAATCAGAAAGACGTGGCCTTGGCGGGCCTCTCGGCGAAGTCTTCCTTCCTCCGGGCGAGTTCGGCGACCCCCCGTCACCGTTAGCTGGACGTTACCAACCTGCTAACTCACCGCGGCCACCTTACCATGCCCTTCCCTTACATTTCATGCTCATGTTAATCCAGTTCTTCATCTGGAGATCTTCACCGGTAAATCCCCTTGTTTTTTTTTTGTTTTTTAATTTTTTTTTTTTTAACGCGGTCCTTGACAAGCCAATGCCACGCCTTACGGTAAGCGCTTGAAATAGTTAACCCTTACGGTCTGTTCCAGTCACGGCGTCAACAGGTACCAAAATCATCTCGAAAATTTGGACACAGCGAAGCGACCAAATGCAACAAACGCTGCAAATTTTACACAAGAGTTTATTCTTCTTTTAGTCAATGTTTTTAAAACTATACTCCTATGTAATCGCGCCGGAGGTTGAACATTTTGATCGGCATCAAAATTTATTATTATAGGTTTGAAGAGGTCTACAATCCAAACACAAGATGTCCGTCAGCCCTACGCCGTCCGGAATAAAAAAAAAAAAGCTGATGTGTTGACAAAATACTCGGTCCACCATCTATTTGTGCTCATAAGGTTTTCAGTCCGATCGCTCAAACCAGTGCGGCTTTGTGGGGCTAAAAAAGGGGGAGGGTTTTTACAGGTTTTCGGGTGCGCTATCGAGTGCGGTATCTTTTTCTAAGTATTTTTGGACGGAGAATCCATTTTTCGGGGTCCCCATCAAATCCCTGTGGACGAATTTGGGGTCCACACATTTTGCAAGAAAAAAAAAACTTTAAATTGATGAAATGAAAATTTTTTTTAATTGATAAAACGGACAGATAAGGACCTCTCGAAAATGGATTTTACGATCAAAATTACCACGAAAACGAGGCATTATCTGACCTCCTGACGTCAACCTAAACGAACTATTGTGCCCAGCAGCCGAACGCAAGACAAAACAACGCATTTAGGAGAAAAAAGTTAATCAGAATCAGAATCGCCAAAAAGGACAGCGAGAGAAAGTACCGCGAAGGACCGTTAATGTAGTTGGCAGCAAAAACTACTCGTAGTCCCAGAAATCAAAATCGAAAATGAGCTAGAGCGAAGTTGTCGTTTAAATCCTTTCCCATCCAGTTACCAATGCAGAGATTGAAAAACTACCAGTCTCCTTGTATGAATTTAAAACGCATCAAAATTTACACTTGGGCTTTTATTATTTGATAGAAATTGTGCAAAAATTAATTGTCTCAATAAAAAATTATTTTTAAACGAACTGTGAAAAAATCTCGCAAGTAGTGCTGAAACGGATGTGGGACCCTAAAAAATTGATAACGCGTCCAAAATTACTCGGAAACCGACACCTTATTTGTCCTCCTAAAATCCCATTTGTAGCCCCATGAAAGACCCATAGATCCCCACGGTGAAATCGGATCGTTCTGGTACCCCCAAAAATGTATTCTAAGTCCAAAAATACTTGGGAAACGACACCTAACTCGACCGCATAGCCGAAACCCTTCGAAAACCCCTTCCCTAGCCCCTTTCTGGCCCTACAGAGCCCCACGGATTTGAGCTACCGGGCTGAAGAGCCTTGAGAGCTCAACTTGTTACATAAACGAAATGAATATCATGTCCAACTTTCAAATTTATTTAAAAAAATTTCTGTAAAAAATGTTGTTCAAGGAGTATCTAGTAGGTATAACGTATTTTCACGCAAATTGAATGCTGACAATGCCAAGAATGCCGGCTATAATGTTGATGGGCCTCGAACATGCATGAGGGATTGCATGACTGTGCATGTATCGAACAATAACATCATTTAGCAGCCCATCTGACCTCTCCGCCATCCTTCATTTGCTCCGAGATAATAAAATGCTCGCACTTTAGCTATAACTATCAACTTCGAACGGCAGGACGAAACCTCCCTTCCACTTCGAATGTAAATCACTGAAAGGAAAAGACTTGGAGAACGACGCTGGGAATACAAAAGCGGCGGTATATCATCCGACGTCAGACGACCCGAAGAATGACGATCTGTTTAGATATTCGATCGGCGTGCGTCTGACAGGGCGGGCTTGCCGAAGGAAGTGACGTCCCCGAGACGTCCGTTTTCTTCCATTCTATCGACAGACGTGGGAAACATCCGACAGGTTTAATCGCCCGACGATCCACCGGAATTGAGTTACGATCACACGACAGATTATCGCTGGAAATCATTACCAACGTTCGAGACGTCAGACTAATAATGATTATAATAAACATGGAAAAACGCACATGCAAACCAAAAGCTTCCGTGAATTAATTTACCATCGTAACGTGTTATGTGATTTCAACCTGTTCCGGAGTTCCATCGTCAAAGGGATCTTCTTTATCTTGTTATGAATCGTAAGAGTAATTGCTCTTCTACTCGCTTCCACCGTCTCGACGGTTACAAAATCAACAGTAGAAAACTTATTATTGAGGGAATGATGAGCAGGCACAAGATTATACTGCCGTCCTAAGAATAAATCCCGTATCTGCATTTTTGCCCAATTGAGTTAAAGGTTTCTAGCAGTTTAGGGGGGGTGATTTCTATCGATTTTTCCAGTTTAAAAGTCGTATCTGCACAGGATACGACTTTGAAACTGGGAAAATCGATAGAAATCAACCCCCCTAAACTGCTAGAAACCTTTAATTCAATTGGCCAAAAATGCAGATACGGGATCTGTTCTTAGGACGGCAGTATAGTTGTCGACCGCAATGGTACTACATTGAATAGATATAACTGTGTAGAACTTTTATTCCCATGGGAATGCTCTATAAAGCTAGTGAATATCTTGGCAAGCCTTAGAAACACTTATCCAACTCGGCACCTCACTAGCATGCCATGGAAACCATTAGCCAGCTCGGGACGAGCTTAAGAAGCCTTGGACAGGTCTCGAAAGCTTGGGACCATCTTGGCATGCATTGGAAACCCTTATCTTGACCGGCGACTTATTGCCATGCCATTGATACTATTAGCCAGCTTGGCACCAACTTTGCAAGCCTTTTGACAGATCTCCGCCCTCCCCGGGGACCATGTATAGGCAAAGTGCGATAGATGGGGGGAACGGATGGCTCCTGAAGGTCTGAGGGGGCCCGAGGAGCTAAAAAGAGAATTCAACTTCAAATAAATGATTTTCATTCTGTATTTCTTCAAGTAGAAAAACCTATTCTTTATTGAAAAGCGAGTCGAAGGGGTCTAAGACCATTGGGAGAGGTCGGGGGTTGGCTGGCTTTAGCCAGCAGGAGGTGTCCCCTAGTAGACTCTGGGAGGCTCCCACCCAACAATATGGATGAGTTTATAAAATTTTGAGCAAGAGACTTGAATTGTTAGCCAACAGACGAAGAATCCGCCCCAGATGCAAGACTGCGTGAGAAACTTCGGCGCCGTCAAGTTAACTAGTCTGGTCAATGGTTTATACCATTTTCGATCAAGGCGGCCGAGAAGTGGATCGTCGGCCCTCCCAGGGGGATATTCCCGATATGGCCGTCGGCTTTTGCGCAACCTATGGGAATCCTCCGGCCCGAAGACTCCCAGAAGAAGACATCTCAGGACGACATCGCGTTTCCGGATATGAACGGAAGATGTCTCCAGGAATTTCACTCGGCGGGCCGACGGGATCGGAATACGTTTTGCCTCATTTGGTCAAACCCACAAAAACTCCCCGACAGATGGTCGAGCTTTCACTTTTTGTTACATGGGTGGCTCAAAATCTTGAACACCCAGGAAATCCGTACTTCTGTTGATGTAAAATTGAAAGCATCTCCAATATACATAATAATATTATATTATATTATATTCTCTCCAATATACATTGATAATATATTAGGTATATTATCAATTTATGTAGAGACGTTACGATACCACTCACGTATTGATACGAGTTGCGATACCCGAATTACGAAAGAAGCGAATCAGTAGGAACCTCGATAATAATAGTAATAATAATAATAATAATAATACGTTCGATAATTTGAATAGGTAAGAATATTTTGAAGAAGAAAAAATTGAAAAAATTAATAAAATAAAAACTCGCGATTTCACAGGTGTATTAATATTGAAATAATTATTCCAAGAATAATAAACAAGAACTGAAAAAAAAATGCAAAAAGTTTGGAGTTTCCTTGCGGATATCTCAAAACGCATAACAGATATTTTAGTCCAGTCAACAATATTGATATTATAATATAAACGATATTGATATTATCCTTTTGAGCTTGCAAAAAAATCGGAACTTTCCGCCATTTTGGTGGGTTGTTTGGGACCCATCAGGGACCCTAAATTCCAAAAGTCGGATTGTTCAGTGGGCTCTAAAAGCCAAGAAAGTATGGAACTTTTTTCAGTTTTTGGGTTTTACCCCTTTTCCTATGCAACCAATCGAAAATTTGATCGATTTTCAAGTTGAAGAGGACAACATTTTGAACAATTTGCACTAAATAAGTTTAATCTTCGATCAAATAGGTAGGTACCAAGTTACGTAGGTTCAAAAATCGGCCGAGTTTTCCGAAATGGCAAAAAGCATATTTAAATGTGGTGTTTTCAGTTTGTAATCCATTTCAGACAATATTCAAATTTCTAACAACATTCCCTGTCGTTGATGACATGGTTTCCAATTTAGGAGGGGGGAAGGGGGGGGGGGAGTAGGTGTAACGTTCAATCAACGTTTTCAAAGTACCTACATCATAATATAATAATAAGGTTTTTTCCTACTGGTCACTGAGACTACATGGTACCGAGGGGAGGGGGGTCTACTGACGTAATACTATGTATTAATTTACCATGGATTACAAACTGAAAACACCAAGTCGACCCCGACAAGACGACGAGGACTCTGTTTGGAGAAGGAAAAGTGATGCATATTGGGCTGCTAGGAAGGAGATGGCGTTAAACTCGGCCGATTTTTGAACCTACGTAACTTGGTACCTATTTGATCGAAAATTAAACTTAAGTAGTGCAAATTGTTCAGGATTTTGCCCTCCTTAACTTTTAAATCGAACAGATTTTCGATTGGTTGCACAGGAAAAACGTTATAACCCCAAAACAGAAACACGTCCCGAAAATTAACCTTGCACAGGGTTCATCAGTCCGACCTTTTGAATGTAAGGTCCCTGATGGGTCACAAGCGACCCAACAACAAGCCATCAATTGAATTGAATAGATGAGCGCAACCTTTCTGTTACTACGAAATATTACTGCGTCTTTATTAAAACCAAAACCGTAACTAAGAATTCGTAACTTGACAATTCGTTGACGATTCGACATCTTCTCGGGATTGGACGAATCGTCGACGACGGAGGTGATTTTGATAGCCTATAACCACCCCCAGAACTCGCTGATCACAAAGAGACCACCCTCATGAGAATCTGTTCAGCCGTTCGGGCGTGATGCTGATACACAAACACAAAAACACACAAACAAACAAAAAAAAAACAAAAAACGAAGAGATGAGCGCACCTTTCCATTTTTTGAGGGAAAGGTTGCGCTAAAAACCGAAAGATCCAACCATAATATGGTTATATATATTGTTAGGTTGCTAGTGGTGTTCATGGTTGCAGTCTAAAAATATAAGTTATTCATTCGTCTCGAAATTTCACTGAAAGCTACTTGTTTAACATTGGTGTCAGAAGTTGTTGATTTTGAGCCCACACATGTTGACGCGGTCTCGTAGGCGAGCTCCTGCTGCTGAAGGAGCTGATGACTACGGCCAGTTAGTTGCAGCCCTGACTGACAAATTTGGCGATGTTTGTTCCGCCCAGTCTTATGTTGCAGAGCTGAACTCGCGTACACAGCGGTTGAAGGAAGGCATCCGAGAATACCACTACGCCTTAAAGGAGTTGGCTGGCAAGGCGTGGACCGGGGACAGCCGACATATGGAAGGCCAACTGATTTTACTGTTCGTTAAGGGGCTTCGGGATCCAGACGTTGCCCGTCATGTGCATATCGTCGGTCCCACGACTATGGCCGAAGCGCTTGAACTTGCCTTGAAGGCTGAGAGCGCGCCAAGCAGGGGAAGTGCAGTGGTCAGGCAGGCCACCCTGGTACCAGAGTCTGCTAACACGGCTACTACTTGGGCTACCATGAAACGACCCCTTCCTGGGGAACTGAAAGCCAATCTGCCACCTCGTAAGCGCCCATTCTTATGTTGGCGATGTGATGAACCTGGCCACACGTGGTTCTCTTGCCCGACTCGTCTCCCTCATCCACCTGCAGATCGGCAGGGAAACGGGGAAAGGTCAGATTGAATGGCCGAAGTCTGACCACCCATTGCACAAAGGCCACACAGACAATAGGCAGTAAACAGGCAGCACCGGTTGCCTATCACTTTAGGAGTTGCTCTTCTATAACGCTGGCGGGTAAGCTGAACGGGGTTCCCTGTATCATGATAGTAGACAGTGGGGCCACCAGTACGGTAGTTGGCAAGGACGTAATACCAGCAAGGGCACTTGCCCGCGAAGTGCAGGGTTATGGGTGGTTAAGGGCAATCACAGGGGACGCAGTCCCTGTGCTGGGAACAGCGGAAGTTGAGATTGATTTGGGAGATGGTCTTCCAAGAATACACGAAGTTCTAGTTGCTGACATTCGAGAAGAATGTGTGATAGGAATGGATTTTTTGAAAGCGAACGAGGTGCAAATTCACGCGGCAGACAGTAGTATTGTGGTTGGGAATACGAAAATACTCACAAACAACCCAGTTGTGGAGCTAACGTCATGTGAGCAGCCAGGCACTGTGGATACATTGAGCACTCAAGGGTTTCAGGAATTAGAAGCGTCTGTACTGCCTTTAGTTCCAGTTGTGGAGGTCATGGCGGTTGACACAGGCGGTATTCCTCCCCATTTGCAAGATCTCGCGAGGCGGTCTGGAGAATGCTTAAAGCCAGGGGATACTAAATTACTTCAAGCCCTTTTGATAGACTTCGCAGATGTTTTTGCTCGAAACGACGGGGATTTGGGCTGCATCAAAGGAGTGAAGCATGCAATTGACGTTGGATCACACAAGCCAATTTATCAGTCCCCCAGACGCTTGCCTCCACACAAACTGCCCGAAGTTCAAGATCTGATTAGGAAAATGGAACGGAATGGAATTATTGAGCCTGCTAGAAGCCCATGGGCTAGTCCTATTGTCCTAGTCAAGAAAAAGGATGGTTCAACTAGGTTTTGTATAGATTACAGGCAGCTGAACGGAATCACAAAGAGAGATGCATTTCCACTGCCGAAGGTCGACGAACTGTTTGGTGCGTTGGCTGGTAGTGCCTGGTTTTCAACCCTGGATCTACAAAGTGGTTATTGGCAAATTGCGATGGAAGACTGCGACAAGGAAAAAACCGCATTTTGCACTCCCCAAGGGCTTTGGCAGTTCCGTGTAATGCCGTTCGGCCTCACGAATGCGCCAGCCACATTTCAGCGGGCAATGAATAGGATGTTGCGGTCAGAGCTGGAGGGCGAGCATCTAAAGGTTTACCTCGATGATGTGCTGGTCCATACTCCTTCAGTAGCTGAGCAAGTCACATGGCTTCGCCGGGTATTTCAGAGATTTCGGGAGGAGAAGGTTAAGCTCAATCCCAAAAAGTGTGAGCTGTTCCGGCAGAGCGTTACATACCTGGGCTACAAGGTTTCGCAAGACGGGGTAGCAACTGACCCTGACAAGGTGGAAAAAGTCGAGTCGTGGCCAGTACCAAGTAAGAAAGGACACCTCTACGAGTGGACCCCAGCATGTCAAAACGCCTTTGAAACTCTCAAGAAAGCATTGACGGGAGCCCCACTGCTGGCACACGTTGAACCAAATGCACGTTACATCTTAGACACAGATGCCAGTGAAAAGACCATTGGTGCAGTACTTTCCCAAGTCCAAAGTGAGAAAGAGAGAGTTCTGGCCTATTATAGTAGGTGTTTGCACAAAGCCGAACGGAACTACTGTGTGACGCTACGGTTGGTGGATGCTCTTCGACACTACCGCTCTTTTGGCCTGGATTCAGGGGCAGAATTCACTGTTCGCACTGATCATGCCGCCTTGCAGTGGCTTCAAACATTCAGAGAGCCTGACGGTCAAATGGCAAGGTGGTTGGAACAGCTGCAGGTGTACAACATGAAAGTTGAACACAGGCCTGGTTCAAAGCACTTGAATGCAGACGGAATGTCCAGGCGGCCCTGCTACGATAGTAATTGTCGGTACTGCATCCGTGCTGAAGCAAAACGAGATGCCCTGTCAAATGACTTGCGCGGGATGAAGCTGGAACCTGACGTAGACTGGCGGGCTAAGCAACTGGAAGATCCTGATTTGGGCCAACTGTACTCATGGGTAGAACGGCGGCAGCGCCCATTGTGGGAGGATATTGCTCACCTTGGACAGGGAATCAAAGCTTATTGGGCAATGTTCAACTGTATAGTTTTGGAAAAAGGTGTTCTGAAGAGGAAATGGGAATGGGACGACCAGAAATCAGTCGTTCTTCAGATTCTGGTGCCACGTGCACAGAGAGCATTGATCCTTGAGCAAGGGCACGGGCTAGGACACTTTGGACATAGGCGCACGATCAACACCCTGCGTACCGCTTTCTACTGGCTAGGAATGCACAAGGATGTTCGGCAATATTGTGAGCGCTGCGCAGTCTGCAGCCAACGCGGGAAGACGAAACCACCAAGGGTACCAATGAAAACTTATACGGTTGGTGTCCCTTTCGAGAGAGTGGGCCTGGACTTCATGGGACCTTTGCCAATGAGCCACTGGGGAAACAAGTACATTGTTGTAATGGTGGATTATTTTACAAAGTGGCCAGAGGCCTTTGCGGTGCCTGACATCAGGGCGGAAACTGTGGCTCGCTGTCTGGTGGATAATGTGATACCCCGAGAGCTGCACACTGACCAAGGGAGGTCGTTCGAGTCCACGATTTTCCGTGAGGTGGTCAGCCTGCTAAACATCCGGAAAACTCGAACCACTCCCATGCGGCCCCAGAGCGATGGTCAGGTCGAGAGGTTCAACCGAACGCTCTGGGACCTGTTATCGAAGCTCACTGAGGGCCGACAAAGGGAATGGGACCAGAAGCTACCGCTAGCGCTGCTGGCCTATCGGGGGACGGAACAGGCAACGATAGGCTTTTCCCCCGCACGCCTGTTGTTCGGTAGAGAGCTCAATCTTCCCGTTCACTTACTCTATGGTAAGCCACCCCACACGGAGAGCAGAACACAATTCGCAAGTGTGTTGGAGGATAACATGATGACAGTCCATGACCTAGCCCGACAAAGACTACTGAATGCAGCCGAAAAAACGAAGAAGAGATACGATGTCAAATGCAGGGATCCTCAGTTCGCTGCTGGAGACAAGGTATGGTGCTACAACCCACGAAGGGCAGTAGGGCGGTGCCCGAAGCTGGAGTCCCCATGGAATGGCCCATGCGAAGTGGTAAAAGCGATCTCCGACGTCGTTTTCCGGGTTAAGATGACGAATGGAAGGTATAGAGTCGTCCATGCAGACCGTCTTCGACTCTTTAAAGGAGGGGAATAGTGTTAGGTTGCTAGTGGTGTTCATGGTTGCAGTCTAAAAATATAAGTTATTCATTCGTCTCGAAATTTCACTGAAAGCTACTTGTTTAACAATATATATTATATTTTTTCCACGTCCTGATACGCATTGACTGGACTACATTTTCACAGGAAATTAATGAAAACAATCGGTGTATCGCTTAATTGTACAAATGTGTTGAAGTTGATTATTCAATCAGATCATTCTACATGATCATCCGATCGAAACGACCTTCGACCTCGGAAGGTCGCCCGTTCCAACGGGTAATTAAGTTCAAGAACTTCAGTGGGAGGGCTACCTAACAATACGTTTCTTCCTGAAACTGATAGTCGTTGCATAACCTATTGTTCATATTCATCCAACGTCTTTATTAGTCATTCAAGGGAAGAGCATAAAACTGGACGGGAAAAATGCAGATGCATTTAGGTAACGCATACAATAGGTGGATTTTTAAACATTGGAATGACCCCACACGTGATCTTGCGTGCAGTTTTTTTTTCTTCTTCTCATGGAAGACAAGCAATAGGCCTACAAAATAATTCCCGTTATTTTCCGCATAAAGCTCCTGAGCAGGCTCATTCACGTCACACCACCTCAGGGGCTCCCATAAAATGGGAATTATTTCACCTAACGAACTCCGCAAAGGTCGATATTGATTCATAAGCCGATATCGATATCGCACACGCCCTCGAGGCCCTGGAAGTGAACCAGTTCAAATAAATTCCGTCTTATGAGGGCTCCCCCAAGGCAACCACGTCGGAACCATTCACCATCACCGCAATATAAATATTTATGGGGCGTACCGTTTTCAAGTGCAAATATCGTTAGCGGGTGGCATTTTTCACTTAACTGGGACGTTATGAATTTCAGATTGCAGTCGTTGTTGGCTGTGCAAATTTTGATATATTATGGCTTGGCATAATACAAGTATGTAATCAGGACGGAGGTCGAAAATTCTGATCGTAATCAAAATTTGACAGTAGATGTACGTTTCAAGATGTGGTTGTTCCTAAAACGAAATGTCCGTCCGAGCCGTTTCGGGCGGAAGGATTTTTTTAAATCTGAAAGTTGCCTTAAATACATACTCTGTTCATCATATAGGTTGTGCCCGCCTAGGTGCCTAGTTGTGCCCGCAAGGTTTTCAGCCCGATCGCCCAAACCCTGTGGGACTAAAATGGGGCTACGGAAGGGGCTTTCGAAAGGTTTCGGCTATGGGTTCAAGTTAGGTGTCGTTTTCGATGTATTTTTGGACGAAGACTCCATTTTTGGGGGTCCTAGAACGATCCGATTTCACCTATGGGATCTATGGGGCTTTCATGGGGCTACTAATTGGATTTTTGAAGCCTCCTCTTGCAGGAGGTCAAATAAGGTGTTGTTTTCCATGTAACTTTGAACGCAAAATCGTTTTTTTTCGAGGTCCCACATCTGTCCAAACATTTTACAGAAAAAGGTTTAACATGGAACATGCTTCGGCCATGACCTAACTACCAAAAACAGTAGTCTACGTATAACGTATGTAATATATACATATACGTTAGGCCACTAGTTCAGCATCCTCACTAGTCCTAACGTTAGGCCACTAGTTCGGCGTCCTCACTTGTCTTACCGTTATGCCACTAGTTCGGCATCCTCACTTGTCCTAACGTTAGGCTACTAGCTCGGCTTCCTCACCAGTCATACGTTAGGCCACTAGTGCGGCGTCCTCACTGGTCGTACGTCAGGCCTCTAGGTCAGCATCCTCTCTTGTATCGTTTGGCCACTAGTTCGGCGTCAGACAGTTGCTTTTCCAGCACGCAAGATGGGTTTCAATCCCACGGTTAATAAAGCATGTTCCATGTTTCTTGAATTTCAACTGTAGGGTCTAAGCAAATAGCAAATTATATGAGCGCATAATATACCTAATGCATTATAATATAATGCATATTATGTAATTTGCTCATTTGCTCATTATATTATATTATAATATTATTATATGAGCAAATTACATAATATGTATCGTATCGATGCATATTATGCATCGATAAGTCTGGTGGGGGAAATCAGAGAGGTCTTCCCATAACCGCAGAGTACATCGTGCGGGGAAGGGGCGGTCTCCCGCTTTCTGGAGTGCTCGCGATCTGGCGGCTCAGCGAGAAGTTACTCCCAGCCAGTATGCATGGTAGGTTCGAAAACGAAAGGCGATTTGCAGAAGCAAAATTTAAAATCGATTTAATCGAGACGCCATGGCGTCTCGATGGCGAAGAAACGGTTCACGTTGACAGTGTGTGGGGGGGGGGGGTCTTTGGGATCCGAACGTGGATTCCCGTGTCGCTGAACCCCCCCTACATGTGGGTCACGTATCCACGAGATTCCTGACGTCGCTTCACCAGCGAGTGACCCGACAATTGCAGTCTCCGACGTCCTCGGCAAAGGTCAAGTTCCCCAAAGGTCGACCTTATAAAGTCAACTCAGGCATCGCAATGCTGTTATATCTCCCACTTTTCTTCTCGCCATCCTCGAGCTCTTCAGCCGCTCTCAACTTAACAACCTCAGCCAACTCTTCACAGTGCGGCTCTGTGAATTTTCTATTTGAAATTGGTCCGGACTATTCCAGCGACTTGACGAAAGTGCTCGGTTTCCTACTGACCGCCAGACGTGGGATTTTTATAACGGCCTTCACGCATCGCCCACCGAACCTTTCAAGGTCCCTCGCGTCAAGAACTCAACTCGAGCACACGACAGGCCGATATGATTGCCGAGCTGGGGTGTCATGTGACCGAGATTAACCGCAAAAAGCAAAACACAGTAATTAACTTGACATTGCCTCCTTCCTGACCTCTAACGGACCTTCGGGAACTCGTTTAAAAGAGACGGCGACTTAACGAGAATTGTCGAAGATAAATCGTCGAAACCCCAGTAATGAGATCTAGGAAGGTGATTTGTCGATTTCCAGCTTGCCAGATCAACCAAGATAATATCTTCATATACATTACATTTCCCGGATGCTGAATATGCTTGATCTTTCATGCTCATTGAATGGTGTAAAAAGTATCACTGCGTGTTATTCGGGCTCGAAACAATTTGAAACAAATGGATTTTGAGTCCAAAGTTACCCAGAAAACGACATCTTTTTTGACCTCCTGGTATCCTTCACAAATCCCATTTTTAGCCCCATGAAAGCCCCATAGATCCTCGCGGTGATAGGTATTAGATCATACTGGGCCCCCAGAAATGGATTCTACGTCCAAAAATTCTTTGAAAACATTCCAATACGGAAGCTTATTTTGACAAACGTCAGCCAATTTGCGAGTTCAAATAAACCGATAATCAATCAATCAATCAATACGTAATTAAAGTACGTTAAATTTTTTACAATTTGAAACCAATCGGAGCTCTTTAGGTCCATTAGTTGAGGAAATGCAGCCAAATGAAAATGGGTGTTTTTTTTTTTTTTTTTTTTTCTCCAAATATTGCAATTTTATCGGTAAATATTTCACTCGTACCGGCAAAACAAACATGAGCTATCGCCACTTCTAAAGAGTACGATTGAGAGTCATTTGGCGGGCAAAGCTCGATTTTCCAAAATTTGGAATCTCAAGGTCGATCCACTCATTTCAGTGATCCGTGGCCGTCCGTGCACGGTGCCCTTAAATTGCATCGATGATAAAATTTATTAAATTATTTTTTAATTCAATTATTTAATTTATCACTGTCCACACAATTAGTGCCAAAACCAATTATAGTGCCAAAAACTATTATTATAATAGTTGCTTAAATTAAAACCTACCCACTGATTGGGATTGAACTATTATCCCAATTTTGGTTTATTTTGTTTGGAACTAGGTCAGCGGACCCAATTGTTTAAAAATTTTAAATCATTTAAATGATTTAATAATCAACATTATTCAACTGTTCTTACCTATTTTTGATTGTTCGACTTATTTGCAATAGCTACCTACCATTATTTCGATTACTTGAGGCCCCTGGGCTGCGGATCCTCTAGTTCATAATTGCATTCACTCTTAATGAGCTATCTCTGGCTAAGTATCTGGGTCGGAGTTTCTCCCCGAATAAGACGGCTCAGTTGTGTCCACATGTGTTGTTCTCGAGAGAGATCAGAAAATCTTCTCGCCTTATCACGATGCGGGTTTTTGTTCAAGGGTAAGTAGACCGCAAAAGGCTCATCTGATTGGATGCAACGATAACACCTCCAGTGTAAAGCCCACACATTCTCACACGAGGGTAAAAATAGAAAAGGAAAGTGTACTTGTTGACTCGAACAAGTTTTACCAAGGACAGTCCTTTTTCCATTCATGAAGTATGAATAGTAGAGTATTATTAAATGAATATATTCCAAAGATGAGCATTTTAAAGGAAGTGACGAAAAATATTTGATAAAAATGTCTACAAAATGTTGTGGGAGTCATAGGCTTGTGAAAGTTATTCGAATGTGACAGTATTCCCCAAAAGTCATTCCATTATATTATAATATATAGAATTAACAGAATTAGCAGTAACCTTTATAAAAAAATAATAATTAAATTTTATATTTTTATTATTATTAAAATTATATATTTTTTAAAATTATTATTCTTTGATAAAGGTTAGTGCTAATTCTGTTAATTCTGCTAATCCTAATTAATTCTGTGTCAGTAAGAAAATACTCATTTTTGAATAAAATTTTAAAAAATGCAGTACAATATTGGGCAGATGCATTGTGGGACCTCTAAAAACGGATTAAGCGTCCTTATTGTTATTAAATAACAATAGTTATTGTTGAAATTTTCAACTCCTGGGATCCTTCAAAAATCCCATTTTTTATCCCCATGAAAGCCCCATAGATCCCACGGTGGAACCGGATCGTTCTGGGACCCCCAAAAATGGATTCTACGTCCAAAAATACGGATTATTTAATTTTAGCAGTTGAGACACACACCTTGGTGGCTTTTAATTAATGCTTCAACATCCAATATTAATATAAGTGGAAATGTTATCGTTACTTTTTTATGTAAAAGTTGAATTTACAAGGCAGCTCGCACACAATGGAGGTTATTTTGGTCCATTCACATTCTTTGTTGCGCCAGCACCATCCTCGTGCAGGATCCGGAGAAAATGAATTAAATTATTATTTATCTATCGAAAATAAATAAAATAATGTAGGTATCCAAAACCTCGATATATCGATATTTTATATCCGATTTATTGATGACATCGATATGTTGCTAACGCTATATCGGAGAAGCGATATATCTATATCTTGAAAAATGCTCTCTGTTTGTCCCCCCCCCTCCCGCAAAGTAAAATCCTGGGTGCGCTACTGGATCCATTGATATACCGATGGTACCAACTGATTATTGATCGTTTTCTTTCGATATTTCATCCCTAAGTACCTGCTATTCATCATAAAACACTTGGAGTTTGAAGAGGCTTTCATCAGATGTCGGCTGTCCACAGCTAGTTCGTTCATCAAATCATCTTCGTCCCCTCCTTTTAGACTCCAATCTACGCTTGTTATGACTGGCATTTTCGTTCGTGTTCGCTCGTTCAAGTCTTTGGGGGCTCGTGCACTCTAATCGTCCATCACCTATCACCCCGATGACTCTTCAGCGCCCATTTATCACCAAATCTCCGCTAAAATCTCGTGACGCCTGCCAGTTGAATCCCCCTCCACCGGCTTAGATTGATCTCTAAAGTGTGAATCGCGTCCGAGGAGTGCAGGTGTGAAGGGCAGTGTGCACCTCGACGACAAAGCCAACTCATCTGGTACTTTCATCTTACCTACCACATAAAAGCCCTCACGGACCTTCTCCGCCTTCTGTAAGATCCATCCTGCCTGTTGTGGTCACCCCATTATGTGGCTCGAGTCAATACAGAATCCGCCTGGACATCGGCCAGGAATGCCATCCTGATTGGATCCTCCAGGAGGAACGCCCTTAGTCCCGTCTATTCTCAGGGTACACCCCCCCCCCCCCATCAGACGGCCCTGATGATGTTGCAATACGATCCCGAAACCCGCGCGGACGTCCACTTCACGACAAACACCCAGCAGCACCACTTTTTGCCACCGACCTGCTGCGGTATCTATTGGAAGAAAAACGGACCACATAGATCGGCAGACTTCCCATCACGCTTTGCCGCCCTTTCATTTATAATTTAGTCATAAGAAACTGTTGAATTGCAATGAGGAGAAAATTGTCAGTTTTTTGCCACTTCGAATGTGAGAAATGGGTTTTGTGAGCATTTAGAGCAGAAATTGCTCAAGCTACAGCGTTATAAATAAAAGTAAGTAAATAAATAAAAATTACAATAAAATAAAATGAATAAACATAAAAAATAAAATGCAAACACAATAAATCATTTAAACTAAAAAAACCGTTGAGGCGGGGTAGCGTGGAGTAATTAGCGCAAAATTTTGGGACGATGTAATAAAAGTTTCACTTTAAAAAATTAATAATTATTTATTATTAAAATTATAGTAATAATAAATGACTAAAATGATTATTATGCGTCCAAAATTACTAGGAAAATTATACCTTATTTGACCTCATGGGATCCTTCGAAAATCCCATTTGTAGAGAAGAGAACCCCAACATGAGATCGAATCTACGGCTACGGAAGATCGGGCTACGGAAGGGTTTTTGAAGGATTTCGGCTATGGGGGCGAGTTAGGTGTCGTTTTCGAAGGGTTTTTGGACGTAGAAGCCATTTTTGGGGGTCCCAGAACGATCCGATCTCACTGTGGTGATCTATTGGGCTTTCATGGGGCTAATAATGGGATTTTTTAAGGATCCCAGGAGTTAAAATAAGGTGTAGTTCTCCCAGTAATTTCGGACGCGAAATTCATTTTGTGGGACAAAGGTCCCTCATCTGTCCGAACATTGAACTGAAAAATATTTTGCTTGGGAAGGAACCCAACTGTGTGTGCCAGTTTTTATGCGAGCGTAGCGACAAGCGGCACTGATGGTAATAATTATTTATTAATTAAATTATTATTGTGAGGGGTTTTACCGACGCCTTTCCAGTGTTCAGGGCTTAACGAGTGCGTTGCGGGATAGTATTGGTTACTCTGTACATGTTGTGAATTCACAATCACAGCTATCACCTGTGGGAGATGGTTTTCAACTCACCTTGGAGCAACTAGTGTCGGATTATCTCGAGTTCATGGGAACTCGGGAACTCTTTGGAAGGGCAAACGGAGAAATGAGTAGGCATTAGGAGTTCGTGCACTCGGCAAAAGGCTCGGTTTCTCGCCCGAGACCTAAATCGTTTTTCAACTAACTGTATCTACACGTGTACTTTTCATCTGATTCTCCAGGGATGTGTTGCCCCCTTCCGTGACTGCGCTAATGGGACTTGGAGGGTTACAATCGTGAGCCATCCCCTGCGGGGGTAATTTTTTGTTTTTTGGTGAGGTATTTATAGCATGGACAGCACTTCACACGAACGGAAAAGGTAAATTCTGTCCTCCATTCTGGTTTTAGGGCATGCAAAAAACTAAACCATGGGTGGTGGTTTTTCGTGGGAGCCTGAACTCCTCGATGAACTCCCGTCTCCAACGACGCGGCGCAGCCTCACCGGTCTGTTGGACCGTGAAAGGCTTTCGGGATGGGTTAGCACCTCCCGAACCCAAACTACACGTTTTCATCCCCACTCGTCGAGGGGAAAACTTCTCGTCGACAAAATGCTCGGTTAATATCCCGGTTAAGGGCTTAACCGGTCGCAAGTCCTACGTGAGGGTCGTGCGGGGGATTACGGTGTCCGACAGACCGCTACCCGCACCTGTTTCTCGAAACAATTCCAACGTAGACGAACACTAGGTACCGGAGCAATTCATTTTGAATCCCAATGGTGCTCTCAATTCTATCCAGGGGCGGATTAGACCGGCGGTTTTGACCGGCCCTCCCACCTCCACCCTCAACAATTACCTATCCAAAGACCAACAAACGATGGGTTCTTCATATTTTGAAAAAAAAAAAAAAAAAAAAAAAAAACAAAAAAAAAAAAAACAAGCAAATGAATAGGAACGAGAAAACACTTAAGTACTTTTAATACCTTGCAGAACTTGATACTTAGATGAAAGAGAAAAATAACAACGCCTATGTTTAGAAAAAATGTTATAGGTAACAGGTGCTTGGTATATATGAATTAGTTGGTACGTTCTATTCAAACAAAAGAGCGCTTCAAGCCAGGGCCGGAGAAGGTTTACAGTAAGAGTGACCTTCCCAGGCCCTGGCTTCAAGCTAGGATGACGGACGAATTCGTGGAAAACTAAAAAGTGGTTGTTTGCCGATGGTGCAGAGGTCTAATCCAATGAGTTTGGTTAGGGAGAGAGAACGACTCCTCTGCTGAATACTGCTGTATTCAGCAGAGGAGTCGTTCTCTCTCCCTAACCAAACTCGTGGAAAACTGATGAGCTCCACGGAGATTGTTGCTGCAGTTCCATTAAGAGCTGTACTTTTTGGGAATAATAAGCATTTCTTGCGCAAACTCGATTTTTTTAACTTCTTTTGGTTTCCAAACCCTTCAAACCCTTCGTTTTGGGGTTGAAACCCTTCAAAAAAACCCTCCCGTAGCTCATTTTTAGCCCCACAGAGTCCCGACAGTTTGGGCGATCGGGCTGAAAACCTTGCGGGCACAACTAGAAGATAAACCAAGTAGGTGTTTTGTCAAAATTTGAGAATTAAAAAAAAAAATTACAGCCCAAAACGGCTGGGACGGCGGACAAACATTTCGTTTTTGGATGTCATCTTGGAGACCCATCCAAATAGTTGACTCCCTTCGCGGTTGGTAATTAAAATCAGAAAATCTATTCTTTGAGATGCCAGACTTCTGGAGACCTCATGTCTGATCTGTTCTTGGTCGCTGTTCTTCTCCCCTCTTTGGATAATACTACAGATAAAAGTGCTAATCTGACTCTGGCACACCCACCGAGGAAGAATGTCAGAGTTTATCTAACGAAGGAACATCGTAGGCAGTGTAGCCAATCGTCGCCCAGGGGTTTTCCGCCAGAGATCGTAAAGTTTAGGGTGCATGGCGTGTTTGGTAACATTCCAACTGTCTTTCCGGTGGGAACTCCCTGCGGCCACTGATACCGTATCGTCTTCATCACAAACTGTTGATGTTTTGGTGCTCGACGAATTTATAAGTTAATTTCGCTTGCCGAGGCGAACAAAAAGAAACGCTATGTGCAAGGTCTATCGTGGGCCTCTCCCACAAGGCTCGCCCACCGGTCATTGTGAGGCACCGCAAGGAAAGCCCTCCGGATGGAGAAAACCTTTGAGAGCCAATAATGTCAAGGTCGACTCTTCGTAAAAATACACGCCCAACTCCAATACAGCGATTTTTTCCTCTTCTTGATTGCCGCTCGTTATACCTGAAGAGGAATTCAAGAACTACTCAGCAGTTCATGGGGAACTGCGATGAATGTCAATGAAAGTTAATTTTGAGAAAATCGAAAAACAAAGTTTCATGTCCCAAATTTCCAATGTGTATCACCCTAACGGTGTTTTTCTTGCATCATTTTACTTCAACAATTGTTCGTAAACGTTCAATTTGCACAAAACGGCTCGGAGGGCGGACGGTCATTTCGTTTTTGGAATCTACACCTCTTGAAACCGATAATATCAAATTTTGAGGCCGATCAGAATTTTCGACCTCCGACGCAATTACACCGGTGTATTATTCCAAGAATAATAAACCGAAATTTGAATTGAAAGTGCTTGAATGTCATACTTTTTCTTCGAAAAAAAAACCAACTGTCCAGTTTGAAATTTTAATTTTTGAATGCTGAATAAAATTTATTTAAACCGGCGAGAGTTGTTGGGAGTATCGGGTGTGCTTATTACGTACAGGTTGGCGAAGTTTCCTCACAATTGCGTCAACCGATGCGGGCTTGTGCCACCTGCTCGTTTCTAATTTCGACTGATCCGGACCGACGATGCGTGAGTACCTAATTACTATTCAAAGTGTAAGCGAAAGTTAAAACAGAAAAATCGATACACCTACTAGTGAAAGGGTAAAACTTAAGGGTAGAATCTCCATCCTGATTCGACGAATCTCCATCACGTCGTCGATGCAGTTGAAATCACAAATCCCGTTGAGTGAATGTGCATTGCCCGCTCACAAACCGATGATGGGAATGCCACACCGCACTCGATATTCAAAGGTCTAAACCCGAGTTTTTCTGACACAACGGGATCCGACTACCCGCTAGGCCTTAGAGCATCATCCGTTCGAAAATCGATTCTCCTGTCGGATAGGCGTGAAAGGAATCGTGCCGACGTGCAACCATCACCTTAGTGATTGTCTGACTTTGTTTTTCACCTGCGAAACACGAGAAATTGAAATAATATTATTCATCGCAGAAAGTGAAATCCTTAGGAAACGACTCATTTAAATGACCTAATTAGGCCTTAGTCATGGACACACTTCTGACGAGTTGACGACTTGAGTAATTATGTACCATCGATCAAGACCCCATCTCAAGTATGGCATCATACCAGGCATGGGGAAAACTACCCACATAATATAAGTCTTGTCCGATCTGGCCCGCCAGCGCAAGTTCGAGGTGCTCACGCTCAGCGCGCTACTGAGCACGGGCGTTCAGCAAGAATTGTTCACCTCCATTTGTGTTTCAGAAGCGGGATGGATGATCCTTAGGAAGCAAGCCAACCCAGTCACGGGATGTGCCTTGAGAAGTGGTTGCAACGTTCAGTCAGGGGGTTTTGCAGTAGAAGATGAGCGAGCTCAAGGTAGGCAGTCGACACCCAACCAGCGGGAAACACGGTCGATTCAACTGAGGCCATCAGCAAACCATTGATGCAAATTTTACAGGCCCCAGAATGGTAGAGTCAGGAGGAGCTACATTTTGGACTAGAGGAGAACCCCATAATACACATAAGGAACCCACTAAAATGGATTGTGGGTAGGTACTAAATTACTACGAGAACGACACGTCACTGACAACCATCAAAACCAACATTAAATTTAGCAACCAACAAATTTTATAGCACCATAGTACCTACCCCAAAGTGAGGATTGGCGCACGCTCGCAGGGAATATTTTATGCTCCATCATGAGTGCACTCAGTACTTTATCAAAATGGGGTTTCATCACGTTTCTGAACCGACTTATACAAACACGATTAAATCTGTTGAGCGAAATCTACACGTTTCTGGGCTGGAAAACCGACCGTCGGAACTCAGAAGAGTCGAAATGACTAAGAACGTCGGAGGGATGAAATAACATGGGAGGACGAGAGGACGTGTTTTGAGCCGAGTTCATTTGATAGCCCGACGTGGCGACAGGAAACCCGACAAGTTTATCTTGTAGAGCATCTTGTTGCAGTCCTCACGGGGGATATAAAGGAGAGGTCTGGGAAATGTGTCTGACAAAACCGGGATTTATAGGTGCCACGAGAGGGCAATGTTGAGAGAGCACTGTAGGATCATTGAAACGGGTGTGTCGTGTGATTGGCAGAGTTTCGAAGGCGCAATGTTCACGTTGTTGAAGGAAGGGTGAAGAAGTTCCATTTGGCTTGCACTAGAACTCCAGACCTCTGAATCTTTTTCTTGATTTCAATTCAATTCAATCAAACTTGTTATGCGGTGAAGGATGCTCAACAAAAACGAATCGTACGCGTAAATAAATAGGCCTACATTTTTCGAGTTAAAAGAGACCCAAAAGGTAATTGCCCAGTTATAAAGGACCTCGTTTGCAAAGGTGTTAAACGGCTTACACGGACTGTTACGCCCACGAAAACACGCCCCATTGTTATACAACAATAATCCACATTATAATGACCGAACCAGAAAACCCAATCCGGCCTCTACAAGGGTAATAACCAAGACATCAAGACCACTTGGAGTCATTATAGATTCGATAGACTTTCCCTCTTAGCTGGAAGGGGACAATCAACCCTCCAAAACGCCTCCGTTTTCGCCCGCACTTTACGTAAATTCAGTAAGCCTTCTTTTCTGCCTAACGGGGTGGAGGTGAACGGTCTTGAACAATAGAATTGCGTTTTTGAAATGCCACTTGGTCGATGATGGGTAATAATAGAATACGACTGCTAGAGAGACTCGTAAGAAATTACGCCTCATGGGAGAACATTTTTAATCGTTTGCTCAAAACTTGAAAACAGCTAAAAGAAAAGTGAAAAATTTGGAAGAACACGGTATAAATATATTTATACGTTGCTATAGCAACGTACTCTAGTGACAACATGAATAAACATAGCAAGTTTACATTTCGTGGAGGGAAGAGGCAGCCGGACACCCCTCGTCTCACAGTAGTCCCAACATCCTGTCAACTGCTCCAGCTCCTATTTGTTTGACATTTTTTGGAGCAACTGTTACGCCTTATGGAGCAACGTTTTGGTTTCCTGACGAGTCTGAAGGCTCTTCTCGGTATCTACTCGCCGAGCTGAATTTTTTAAGACCAACTTTAGATTTTTCCGACATCTAGAAGTACCCTAGAATAAAGATGTTCACTTCGAAAGCGCTCGTCACCAGCACCTAGCCAATGATGGCTGTCTCAACCAACAATTATGTAAGTAAGAAGAGTCAATCACTTTTTTAAAACCTTGATGCTGAAAAACAAAAATAGCTGCGGATTCTCGGATAAAAAGTGTTTCCCACGTCTTCGCTTGATCCCACGATTATCTCCAATTTACACACAACCAACGGATAATGTATTGGAACTACCTACACGGTTGGTGGGCGGCCTTCGAAGGAATGTTCACATCATCAACGGCATCCTTCACAAAGGAATCGGCCCAATGAACGGATCCCACCCGTTAGAACAAAACTCAGTAGTGACAAAATGACGTGGTGAATTCAATTAAGCGGCAGGCCGAGTGTGTCGCAGAGAAAACGGTTTGGGGGTAGGCGAAGAGGAACGTTCACCAAAAAACCGTCAAAGCCTTACGAATTTCGAAACGTCACCGCCGACTTCGATCTGAAAAATGTTCACAAAATTTGTCATTATCCGTTTCAATACACGTAGATTTCTAAAACGAAATGTCCGTCCGTCGTACGCCGTATACCGTCCGCGTCGTTTTAGAAAGTAGACTGTTTTTTTAAAAATCTGAAATTTTGGCAAAATACTCGGTTTATTTGTGCCCGCAAGGTTTTCAGCCCGATCGCCCAAACCCGTGGGGCGCTATGGGGCTAAAAAGGGGCTACAGGAGGGTTTTTTGAAGGGATTCGACTATGGGGTCGAGTGGGGTGTCGTTTTCGAAGGATTTTTGGATGTAGAATCCATTTTCGAGGGTCCCAGAACGATTTGATTTCAGTCTGAGGGATCTATGGGGCTTTCATGGGGCTACAAATGGGATTTCTGAAGGATTCCAGGACGTCAAATAGGGTGTCGTTTTTCATGTTATTTTTTAAGCAAAAAAATTTTTTCGAGGTCCCACATCTGCCCAAACAATGTACAGAAAAATCTTATTTTTCTTCAATTGTTTCAAAAATATTTTTGAGTACCTGGATTCTATGTTGTTGAAAGGCAAATCCTAAGAAGCTCGGAATTTAAACCAGTAAGACTTCAACTACAACATTGTCCTATGACGTCGTTTCTAAGGTTTCGTTCTCTTATCACGAACAAACAACACTTTTATTAGGCTAGGTTTATTGGTCCTTTTCCTTCTGCTTATCTAAAGTGCTCCTAAATCACCTACTTCCGTATATGTTGGGCTCCCCTGAGTGAATGGCTGCTCCGACAAAGATATTATCACACAGTTTGAGGATGTTTGTTGACCTTCGTGAATAATGATAGAAATTATTTTGACGTGAATAGTATACTAACTACATAGAATAATATTCTATATATATCTAATATTTTATATAATGTTAATATTCTGTATATTATATTCACGAATATTGAATATATTCATATTAATTGGTTATGATGATGATGATGATGTGCAAGATCAGTGAAAAGGACCGCATCCTCATTCCCCACCCCTTTCACGAGGATCGAATTTCTTTAGGAAAACTATTCATTATCGAAAGACGAATAGAAGGGGTCTGAGGCCAGGTGGGCGAGGGATGGCTAGCTTTAATGTGCAAAAATTATTTTTGTTTCATTATTTTCATCACTTTCATTACGAAAATATTTTTGATTAAATTTGCAGAAAAATGGGATTATGCGTCCAAAAGTACTCGGAGAACGACACCTCCTGGGATCCGTCAAAAATATCATTAAATGATATTAAATTTCATTAAATCATGCAAATTTTGCAGACCCGTGAAAGCCCCGTGTATTCCCAAGGTGAAAACGGATTGTTCTGGTACCCCCAAAAATGGATTCCACGTCCAATAATACTTCGAAAACGACACCTAACTTGACCCCATAGCCGAAACCTTCAAAAACCCCTCCCGTAGCCTCATTTTAGCCCCATAGCGCCCCACGGGTTTGGACGTTCGGGGTGAAAACTTTGCGGGCACAACAGTTGTTGTGAATCTAGTTAATAGATGGTAAACCGAGTATTTTGTCAAAATTTCAGATTTGTAGAAAAATTCCTACTGTCCAAAACGACTCGAACGGCGGACGGACATTTCGTTTTTGGAATCTAGACATCTTGAAACCTTTAATGTAAGATTTTGATGCCGATCAGAATTTTCGACCTCCATCGCAATTCCCGACCTCCGTCAGTAAATTATTCCAGGAATAATAAACCAAAAGAATGACGGAAAATTATCTCACCGGTGGTAAAATTAGCGAGACAAACCGAAAATAATGAACGTCGTGACTATCGATATTTCGTCGCGTTAAAAACGGCCGGACATTCGAAAGTAAAGTCGCTTGGCTCTGCCTCCCCTCAAGGCCCAATCTCACGATTTTCGTTAATAATTCCTACCGACTCCTTTCCAGTGCTCAATCACGTTCTGGAGTTCTGATCGCCTTCCCGAAATAATAATAATAATAATGTGTAACAACCTTCTCCCGACGCCGAGGAGGATAAAAAATCTATTATTAGGAAGGTTCGACCGATTCTTACACAATATGCATCACACGAGTCGGTAACCGACGAAAAACCTCGAATTCGAGAAGGTAACGAACGAATCGAACGTGAATGTGCTATTGGACGCTCGTGGAAGCATCACGATAACTTTCGGTCGAGTCCCAACATAGAAAAGAAGTGTGATGTCCTAATTAGTGATGCCAACACCAGAACATTGCTTGTAAACTCAACTGAGATGCTCCTGCTACGGTCATAAGCCCCAAGTGGTCACGGTCACCAATTTCGATCAACGAGATCGTGTAGTCCCAATCAACAATCTGCACGGAACTCAATCTCACATACCCTCTTTCAAAACTCTTTCTAAAGGCTTAGAAGAAAAGAAAGAAAGAAAGAGAGAGGCCCCAACTACATCCATCATCCATAGCTCGGGGCCTGTGTTTAGGCAAGTTGCTCAACCACTGTACGTCCGTTATACGAGCTTTCGACTCTATCGCGGATAGTTTTATTGTTCTCTGAAAGTTTTTTTTTTTGTTTCAAGAATCTTTAAAGCTCATCTTAGAATGATCTTCATTTCCCTCGAGCATTGTCTTTTAGCCTTCCTCGGTGGAGTCCGAATGTACCAAACAATGCGCCATAAAAAGACCCGTTTGACGGAATTCACGTCGAAACGCCTCGCACTTCAAGAATAATTTCTTAATTTGGTCTTCTTTGGTCTTAATTTGAATACCAAACTAAAACTTGAGTATCGACACTTCACGCTGTTACATGGCGATATGTTTATCTCTTTTGGCACTAAGTATTGATACTCGAGGGCCAGGATTGCAGCGTTATATTGCGCGTTATTGGGGATCGATGTGAGAAACTTGATTGCTGCTTGATTGGATTTTGTGCATAAATTGTCTGTCTTCGAAGTCTCGCATTATTTCAATACTTGCCGTAACGGATCGTTTTCATTGCCATGTAAGAAAGTAAGCTTGCACGCGTTCGGGTTTTACTCAAGCAAATTCAAGATAAGGGTGATTCTAAAATTATGGTGCTTTTGCATATAATAATATGAATTCATAGGTATTATGAAGATACTGCCTATAGGCGTCTATAGAGCATTTATTCCACAAATTCATGCAAACATTTATGTTATCATTAGGACTCTAATGAACATCTCCATCCAGTTATTGCCCAAATATTCGTTGGATACAATGTATGTCATATTCAAATTAATCAGTTCAACGTCAATTTTCATCTACCTAGACCACAGGTAAGTTCCTAGTTTCAAGTGTCGCCAGGTGGGCCTAACGAACTCTCGGTGCTTAAATTCGCAAGCCCGCCCCACTTCGTTCAGTCGCGGGGAAGCGCCACCTCCGACGGCGTGATCGGAAAGTCCAGTGGACCCAATTTTTACGAGCGAGCCAGTCACCCTGGCAGCCATTGTGGACAACTCCTCTTTGGCCGCCGGCCGTAAGACGGTATCAGCGGGCCCGGCCTTCCTTGGCGACAGCCAGTCTGGGAAAGCCAGCCCTCTGATTCCCGTATTAAATGCGGATCCATGGAGAACTAATATTGATGCTGACTTTCCCCTGGGCTCCAATCCAGAGATCAACGCATTCCAGACCAACACGACACTTCCTGCTGGTCTGGAGATAGCGGATCCCCCCCTCAATGCCTCGATACTGCCTCCTAGGATAGCAGATCGCGACATCTCGCGTTATGCCCTATAGTCTATCTATATCTATAGATAGGGATATTCAGGTACTCCCTTCACCTTCCTCCAAAGACACTGGAGGCAAAAGCCCAGTTACGCTGGAGGCCCACACTTCAATTTTTGTGTTGTGAGGAAGAGAAGCCATTTCTTAACTGTTCACTTACAGGGAAAGATGATCATAGTCGAGTTGATGTAAAAGATCGCAAATCATGAACTTTCATTACCAACGTGAACAGGAATATTGATTACCTGCGAGACTGACTTTGTACCGTGGAATTTGTAAATACGGAACTTGTGATGGAAACGGGATAAAACTAAATAAAGCTAAAACGCCAAAAGCACCCCTGGCTATATTCTTCACAATAACAACGTAAGTACTTAGTCCAATAACACGAGAGAAAACAGAAATAATTAACGGAAAGCTGGAAGTAGGTAGTCTTAATTTCTTTAATTAGGCCCAAAGATGAGGAATCTGAGTTAGGGCCTTCGTTGGGGATGACCTAAATTTCGGTGGCCCGAAAACCGCGATTTCTAAACGTTTTTCGATTTTGGCCATTTTTACCCAGAATGAAGCGTCGGACAAAAACGTCATAACTTCTTTTTTAAGAGGATAAAATTCTGCACTGACTAATACCCAACAAACCCGTCTGACCGAAATCTAACATTAAAAACGTGCATTTCTTTCGAAAATTCCAAAACTTTGATCACAATTTGTGAGTCACAAAAACCACCTAGTTATCATGATTTATTGTCTTCTGAAGTAATTTAGGGCATTCTCGGAATGGAAATTTCTATCCTTTGACTGATGAACTTCACACCGTTCCCTGACGCAACCGCTTAATTATTCAAAGGCACGGCGTCACAAATCAAACCTTTAAGAACCACAATTAACAATTTTACACCCGGTCGTTACGAGACACGCGTCTGCCGCGTGCCCTATTAAAACTCAGCTCTGGAACTGTTTCTGAGGCATGAGGAATAAAAACGTTTTTTTCTCGCAAATGAAGACGTTCGCCAAAGTGAAAGGACTACAAGGCCGAGAATCACGATGCAGTGAGTGTGACGGGGGCCTTGTAAAATAAATATTGCTGACCGTACGAGTTTTTCTTAATAATTATCCACTTAGTTATAAACTTGCAAAATTTCCTATTTAATAGAAAACAAATTATAAGGATTATAGGAAAATATCGCATTACGCGACTAAAACCCATCAACCACACAGCACATACCTACGCGATGAGAAATTGTGTCCTTTTCATGGAAAACAGCATCAATATGTAGCCTTTTGATTGTAACTCTCGTTTTTTGGCTGCTGCAACTGTGGCTCTGGCGGTGAGATTACAAAATACCCCTGAGATATCAACACTCATCAAGGAATAATGCAGCATTGATAAGGTTAGGGCTACTACTGACGGGTATACAATCTAGGAAGGTCGCAATTTGCTTTAGGATGTAGTAAATTACGAAGTGGTTGTTTGCCGACGGTGCAGAGGTTTAATCCGATGAGGTGGTTAGGGAGAACAAACGACTTCTCTGCTGATGTATCAAAGTGTTTAGTCTAAATAACAATAATTGTTGATGAGCTTAGTTGCCCAAAACCGGTCCCTACAGTACAATAATTATTACTGTACTGTGGGGACCGGTTTCTGGCAACTAAGCTCATCAACAGCCCTAGCAAGAAACATTAATCATTAACATCATAGCAACAAACCTAATCCATGTCGTATATTATACTTAAGTGAATTTGTAATTTAAAATGATGAAACCGGGACAGAATGACGGTGGGGATAATACTGATATTAATAATATTAATATACAATATTAATCTGGGGTTAAGGACCCATTTTCAAAAATCGGCTCCATTACTGATGGCAAGTGAAACATCTGAAAACCAATTTGGCTACACCGCTGAAATGAAAAAATAGACTATTTTAGAGGTAATAAAAATACTCGATACGTGGGCAGCAACGTGGAAACGAGCAAAGTGGAATGTGGAAACAATTGACAAATTTGTCAATTGTTCATACTTGTATGAATAGCAGACATAAAAGCAGACAGAAAATAATATTATTTTCATATTATGATGTACCTACCTAGTAGTCGACCTGGTTAGTTGAATTTCTACAAAAATGACAGAAGAATTGAATATGACGTTTACATTGTGAGAGTGAGTTGAATTTATAATATAAATAATAGTGAGTTGAATTTATAATAGGTATAAATAATTATGTAATAGTAGAATGAAATAATTTCATTATGATGTGCCTTGTAGTTAACATAGTCAGTTGAGTTTAGGTACCTATGCAAAAAATTAGCAGTTTTCATTGTGAGTGAAATTGGTACAATGTGGGGACCGGTATCGAGCAACTAAGTTTATCTTCAGCACAATGTACCAATTTAACTCCCTATGAAAACTGATCATTTTTTCTCATTTTCAATAGGAACTTGTCAAGTCCTATTAGATACAAGCTGTGATGCTAAGGATTAATGTTTTCTGTTAGGGCTGTAGATAGTTGCTCGAAACCGGTATCCACACTACAATTGTTTATTAGAATAAACAATTCAGTACACCAGCAGAGGAGTTCTCCCTAACCTATCCAATGTAGGAAATTGCGTTAATCTATGTACTTACATTTTCAGCTAGTAGTATCCACACTACTAGCTGCAGTAGTATCTTCATTTTAGCTGAAACAGAAAAATAATAGTTAATTTTTTCAACATGTTGACTCAATGTAGCTGAAATTTGAGGGCTTGCTTCGCTCGCCTATTTATGTGCCCTTGTGCCCCCGTCCGACCCAGCTGGAGGCAAGTACCTGAAATTCCAAATTACATCCGAAATCAGCGAGGAATGAAATCGAAATGAAATCGGAATGAAATTCCAAACCGTAGAGAATGGTCTTCTTACCGAATTGGGGGAAAGCAAAACGTATCTCAGCGCGAGTGGGTATTGAACCCAGGTCTTCATACATCACTCGAAGGGGCAACTGCTGGCCGCCAGCATGAGGCCTATTGAGATCGCTGTCAAATTTTGAACTCGTTGCAAAACTCTCCTGGTTGTCGGAATTTGTTGTTTCAAAATTTAGGAATCGCGAGAAACTTCCGAGTTCAAGCTCATTTGGATATGACCGTAAACAACGAAGCAATCAATGGGCGTGCCAGCCGTAAAATTGGGTCTGGAATCTGAATAATATTCACCTTATTATGGAGGTACCATATCGACAGCCACGTTGCAAAAAGTGCCCTTTTCGTCGAAATAAAGGTTTTGAGTTTTTGTGGTATGATTCGAGCTTGCACACGTTCTGGGACTGGGAAAAGTGGCCCTCATTACTTCTCCAAAGCCACTTCTAGAAACCTGTAAATTAGTAACAGGTTGGTAACATACAGGTTTTTGCAACTAGGCCGACGATATGAAATGAAAAAGTCGGGTTCTGTTGGGGTAAAAAAGGGGCTACGGGAGGGGTTTTTGAATGGTTTCGGCTATGGGGTTGAGTTGGTGTCGTTTTTATAGACGTAGAATCCATTTTTGGGGGTCCCAGAACGATCCGATTTCACCTTGGGGATCTATGGGGCTTTCATGGGGCTAAAAATGGAATTTTCGAAGGATCCCAGGTGATTTTTGACGCATAATCCATTTTTCGAACATCCGTACAGACATAAAGATTTCTTTTTCTTTCGAGGACATCTCCTTTATTTGATGAAAAACAATCAATTTTTGGACAATTAATCAACGCCAAAGAATAATAAACCCTTGTGTAAAATTTGCAGCGTTTTTCCCCTTTATCTTTTTTTTTGGTACGTTTGCATCATGCATATTTTAGTTTTATTGCCTGTCATTCAGTCTTTTTTTTTTTTTCTCAACGGGTCCAGTAAGCACCGTGAAGGCCGTAATAACATTACTGTCTCAAGGTGGACCTCCCTGTGATCTAATCTGCGGCTAATACAGGTTTTCGGAAACTGGTCCCCCTTTACCCGGCTCGTCCTAATTTGTGATGTAAATACACCCTCTTCTGCTCGTTGGACGAAGAGGCTCCATCTCATGTAGGTAGTGAAAGTACCCAATTTTAATTGCGGATGGTGGTCCCCCTGGCAACAGAGAAAGTATTCATCCGTAGTTACTTTCTTCGTCGAACGGGCCCTGGTTTCAGACAGCGAAACCGCACATCTTACTCAGGCTGATATATCCTGTCATGTGATAAAAGTGGTTTTGATAGTTGAAGTGCGCGACGTCACATCGAGCTTTCCATATGTAAATGTAGTGCTTAAGCACTACAATTGAGGTTGCTTGGTTGATTTGGGGGAATCATTGTTGACGTGGATGTCTTAAGACAAAATTTTGGCTGGGGGTCAGGGACAAAATTTAATTATGTTGTTCAGCTCTAGTTAGGTGTCGTTTTCGAAATATTTTTTGGACGTAAAATCCATTTTTGGGGGGTCCCAGAACGATCCGATTTCACCGGGGGGTTCTATGGAGCATTCAATGGGCTAGAAATGGGATTTTTGAAGGATCCCAGGAGGTCAAAATTATTTAATAAGGTGTCGTTTTCCGACTAATTTTAGAAACAAAATCCGTTTTTTTCGAGGTCCCATATCTGTCCACACATTGTACAAAAAAAAATAAGTTGTTTATTTTATTTTTCAAAAATATTTTTTTAATGGCACAGAATTGATTTTTGGATCATTTATAATCAAAGCATAATAAACCCTTGTGTAAAATTTGCAGCGTTTCCCCCCTCCAGGTACATAACCCTCATCGACGGCTCAAGTCGAATTCCCACGAGAAATCCAATATCTACGGTCTGAAATTTTATTTTCGGGAAAAATCCCTGCAGAAACTGGATTCTTTGGCGAATATACTGTGAAAATGATGAATCAGATGATCGAAATCAGTACGTTCGGAAAAGGGGGGTTTTGTCGCTCTTGCCCCAGTGCGACGTGTGTCCATATAAGAACGGAAGAAAATAGGATGACGGAGATATGGCAGTCTTCATGACAGGCTCGAGATTTATGAGATTGACGAGGGCACTTTAGTATCTTTTAGTATCAGTAGGATGATGTGCTAATGGTATTCCACCGGGTATATTAATCCGTGAATGGGTCGACCTCCCCATCAGCTCCATCCTTGACGGGACTCCCACATCCTCGATTAAGTAACGCCAGCGTGAGAATCTCTGACGTCACAGAGCAGATGTTCTTCCACGGTGGAATTTCCTTTAAGAACGGATCCAAAAGGTACATTTCCTACGAAAAAATACTCGGCAGTACCAATGCATGACACGCCCAACTGTGAAAATTCCCCACTTCGTCTTATCACTTCTCGATGACGATTCCTCGAATCGGCGTTATACAACCCGCCATATGGTCGTCCTATTTTTTCGATTGGGATTTACAGGTTAGGAACACAACAGGTGTTTTTTCCAAGTTGCCCGGCCATTTGCATTTTTACGCAACTGTTGCACCAAGACCGTTTGCCATTTCACCAAGGCCACGAACATCTTCAATTTCACCGATGCTACGATACTCGGAGCGTGAATCGACGGCAGTGCATTTCGACGTACACGTTTAGGAACGTCCATTTTATAGATAGGGACCTATGGGGAAAAGAAACAGACTTTCAACAAAGTAACCGAAATAAGTAATTTACTTTCTTGCATGAAACTCTTGAAAGCCTCCATTATGTGGGAAGATGATGAGCATTGCAATTAATATCCTCGTAACAAGCGAAACAAAACTGCACATCGAGTAAAATTTAATTATGTATCACCGCGGAATAAAAAACGATCTGACTTACAATTTGTTACTGATGGAATAAACTCCATGGAAAAGGTTTGCTGTTGACTTGTCGGAAGTTGAAAAACCATAAGTAGCTTTTCATTTTTTGAAAAAATTAAAAAAAAAATCTGGTCTTTAAAATTTAATGAAAAAAATTAAATTACCTACACGAAATGAATATCATTCATTTAATGAAAGAAAGAAAAACGCTGCTTATTTTACACGGGTTTATTATTCTTTGATTGATAGGTACCTATAGGTTAATAATAATTATTAACCTATAGGTAGGTTAATTATTAACCTATTATTGTGCAAAAATTCGGCCTGAAAACCTTGCGAGCACAACTAGATGATAAACTGAGTATTTTGTCAAAATCTTTCGTTTTTAGAATTTATACATCCATTTAGACAAAATTTGAACAAAAATTTAAACAAAATTTAATTTTGAGGTCGATCAGAATTTTCGACCGGTCGCGATTACATAGGTGTATTATTCCAAGAATAATAAACCAAAACTAAACTTTTCTAGCGAGGGAAGTCTGCATTTTTTTCCCAGCAGTTTCCCCGAGCTTACAGCCATCACGGGAAGGGAAGATGCTCCGGGGGATTTACCCTTTCAAAAGAAAAGCCCGACTTTCTTTGCAAAACGATCTCGTAACACGCCAAGTCCGTTTTTTTTTAACGTGGGCGACGAAAATGTCGTGACGAATCCGGCAAGTTACGTGACGAAGCCTGTTCTGTGAGGAGGTTCATGCAAAACGGAACAGCCCACCTCCGACTTATTGGCTAACGTTGTTCAAATTCAAAAGTCTTTAACCGGGTTGAGCAATTATTTGCTCGTCCCTCGGGCCAATGAAGTGTCGTGGAAGCTTGTCGCATTAGTACTTCCATTACAACAGCGACGCAACGATGCTCGAGGTTTTCCTGCAACTTGACCTTCTCCAGAGCCATTCAACTGTCTAAACAGAAGCCTGTTTGAACAACAGGGGTCAAAGTTATCCAATCATTTGATTTCGCGAATTGGTCGACGAGGACAACTGCAGACAAATTTACATAGGTAACAAAGGGCATTGCGTTGGATCTGGATCTTTGGATCCACCCCATTCATAAAGAACAAAAATATTTTGTTATTTTGAATGATCCTAAATCTGGGATTAAAAAACTATTTTGGGCAAGAGAACCGTTTTAATAAATTAACTGATACCTCAAAACCTCATTGTCAAATTACTTTAAACAACCGATCTCTAGTTTTTTTCCCTTATTGATACCCCTTACTAATTTATGTAGAAGCTTTTCGGTTGGTCAAGTGAGTAAACTTGACATAATTTTTTCATCCAAGCCAAACAAAATAAATAATATATGTATATTATACATATAATGAAGCTTACTTTCAGCATAGAATGACATTCTTTTTTGTCACTGTAGAATTCAAATTACGATAAAATATTTACCGCAAGAATGACACATAACAACGTAAGTATTCGCAACAAACCTTATTCAGTATCTTCATGGTTTCAAAAGAGAACTTGTGTTTTCAAATGAGAACCACGTCGCCCAATCAATGCCCCCAATCATCATTAAAAAATTATTGGGGGCATTGATTGGGCGACGTTTTTTTAATAAATTTTATAAACACTGGTATTTAACGGGTCGATATGGACCAATTTGGGAATCCTGGTCCTAAATTAGAGTCGCTTGAGACCAAGTTAAACATAGGTAAAGCAAGACAAACTTGAATGAAATGAACAATTCTGGTTTAAGCTACCACTAGGAAGAGGTTGATCAATGTTCACAGGGGTTAAACCCAGGTGATCGTTATTTAAACTTGAATATTTAACTCTGCTCATTAGGTGAGAGAGAGAAGAAATTAGGTTTTCCAAGCTCAATAATTGAGAATTTTGCAAAATGAATTGAGGATTTTCCGAACTGAATTGTGAATTTTCTAAGCTGAGCTGAGAATTTTCCATTTCAATTTGAGAACTAAATTCTGAATTATTCTGAATTAGATTCTGAAATTATAAATTCAGTTTGGAACATTTTCAATTAGGTTTGGAAAATTGTCAATTCATTTTGCAAAATTCTCAATTGAGAATGGAAAACCTGTACATCGAAATTCTCAGAATAAGTTACCTAGTAGATAGCCCAGTCAATCCGTAGCGAAAGTGATAGCGACGTGGAAAAAATATATATGGTTGGATTTTTTGGTCTAATTCTAGGTTTTTTGGGGTGCTGAATCCGAATCTGAAGAGATCCAACAAGTTTCTGTTATGCGTTCTGAGATATTCGCAAAAAACTCCTCAACTTTTGCAATTTTTTCAGTTAAAATGAAAAGGTTTATTTGTAAAAGCCTTCCGGCGATACAAGGACTTTTTTCAATTTTCCAGTTTTCTTAACTTATAACTCCAAAACTATGTATCCTAAGGCAAAAGTCACCATAATCAAAGTAGAAGAGAATTAAATTTCCTATAAAATTCACCGGTCAAAGTTGATTGTAGACCCAATAGTTCAGGAACTAGGGCTATTTGAAAAACGCTTCAAATTTTACACAAGGGTTTATTATTCTTTTATATACGTTAATTGTGCAGAAATTTAATCCTGTCAATGAAAAAATTAAAAAAATTTTATCTCAAAAAAAATTTTTTTTAAGGATTTTTTTGTTCAAAAATGTGTTTTTTCTAAAATTCTGTATTTTTTACTCGAAAAATATTTAACATCCTGGGATCCTTCAAAAATCCCATTTTTAGCCCCACGAATGCCCTAAAGATCGCCCCAGTGAAATCGGATCGTTCCGGGACCCCAAAAAATGGATTCTACGTCCAAAAATACTTCGAAAACGACACCTAACTCGATCCCATACCTAAAAGCCTTCAAAAAAACGCTGCAAATTTTACACAAGGGTTTATTATTCTTTGATATACGTTACTTGTGCTGAAATTTAATTCTGTCAATGAAAAAATTAAAAAAAAAAAATTTTTTTTTGGATTTTTATCTCAAAAAAATTTTTTTTTTGTTTTTTTTTGTTCAAAAATGTGTTTTTTCAAAAACTCTGTATTTTTTACTCGAAAAATATTTAACATCCTGGGATCCTTCGAAAATCCCATTTTTAGCCCCACGAATGCCCTAAACATCGCCCCAGTGAAATCGGATCGTTCCGGGACCCCAAAAAATGGATTCTACGTCCAAAAATACTTCGAAAACGACACCTAACTCGATCCCATACCTAAAAGCCTTAAAAAAAACGCTGCAAATTTTACACAAGGGTTTATTATTCTTTGATATACGTTACTTGTGCAGAAATTTAATTCTGTCAATGAAAAAATTTAAAAAAAAAATTTTTTTTTGGATTTTTATCTCAAAAAAATTTTTTTTTGGTTTTTTTTGTTCAAAAATGTGTTTTTTTCAAAAACTCTGTATTTTTTACTCGAAAAATATTTAACATCCTGGGATCCTTCGAAAATCCCATTTTTAGCCCCACGAATGCCCTAAACATCGCCCCAGTGAAATCGGATCGTTCCGGGACCCCAAAAAATGGATTCTACGTCCAAAAATACTTCGAAAACGACACCTAACTCGATCCCATACCTAAAAGCCTTCAATAAACCCCTCCCGTAGCCCCATTATAGCCCCATAGCGCCCCACGGGTTTGGGCGATCGGACTGAAAACCTTGCGGGCACAACTAGATGGTAAACCAAGTATTTTGCCGAAATTTCAGATTTTTAAAAAAATTCCTACTGCCCAAAACGGCCTGGACGGCGGACGGCGGACGGACATTTCGGATTTAGAATGTAGACCTCTTGAAACGGATAATGTCAAATTTTGAGCCCGATCGGAGTCGTCGACCCCCGTCGCGAAAACATAGGTGTATTATTCCAAGAATAATAAACCAAAACCCTCCCGTAGCCCCATTATAGCCCCATAGCGCCCCACGGGTTTGGGCGATCGGACTGAAAACCTTGCGGGCACAACTGATGGTAAACCAAGTATTTTGCCGAAATTTCAGATTTTTAAAAAAATTCTTACTGCCCAAAACGGCCTGGACGGCGGACGGCGGACGGCGGACGGCGTACAGCGTACGGCGGACGGACATTTCGGATTTTGAATGTAGACCTCTTGAAACGGATAATGTCAAATTTTCAGGACGATCGGAGTCGTCGACCCGCGTCGCGAAAACATAGGTGTATTATTCCAAGAATAATAAACCAAAAGGGCGACTTTTTTTACGTTTTCGAAAAATCCCTTTTTCGCACTTCAAACAGCAGTACCTACAAAATGGTCATTCCTGTCGAAAAATGTTACCTACATAGGAAATAATGTTACCAAAAGAAAGTAGTAGAGCGTTAAATTTCCTATAGATAGGATTGGCACCTAACGTTTGTCGAAAAGTGTCTACCGTACGAATGGGGGGCGGAGTAGTAACAACAAGTGATACGAAAACGCACCAAAACGTACGAAATTCACCACGTTTTTTAGTACATTTTTGGTCTTAGCAACATAACTATTGGTACGATTCAAATTTCGTTTTTTTTTCCACACGAAAGCTTAATAAATTTCATATCAAACCTGATATGTATCGGCGTAACCTTATTACTAATAAGTTATTAGCGTTAGGTGTTATTTTTCAAACCGACACTTTTGTTGTCAAAGTAGTCAAGTATTAACATTGAATCGTCACTATTTTTGACACTAAGTAGGTAGTAACCAATTATAGTAATTTACAATAGTTCATTGTCTTAAATTAGGATTAATTTAATTAAATAATTTCGTAAAATCCGAGATCCGGCACGGGTCCCCCCCCCCCCCCCACAGTTTTTCGCCCAAAATTTGGTCATCCTAATCGGAAGCAGAGCCGTTGATGATGAAAACAGAAACTTGGCTATTTTGCGTGAGGCGTCATTCGAGTTAACGGACCTACGTCGTTAATGTTTTTGTTTGAGCGGTCAGTTCTTTTCTTTCCGGAAACCGAGTGAGACGTTTCGTGATACAATGTATCACGTGGAATATGTCATATTCCATGTGAATGAACCGTTGGGGTCTTGGAGCTGGAAAAAATAAACCGCAATGGAATGGGTGAAAAACTACCGCTAGACAAAGTTGGACCCTCACGAAAACGTTTCCATCATTCGTAGACCATGTTCTACACGGAGCAAAAAAAAAAAAAAAAAAAAAAACCCGTTTCAATTCCGTGATTTCGTGACAAATAGCGAATTATTAATGAGGAACCCTTCCTTCGGGTATGTTCGGGCCCCAAACCCCCGTTGCACCTCTATCACGACTTCCACGACCCCGAAGGTTCGGTCCAACGGTCATCTACAGGGCGATCCGTCCCTTTGAAGCCTTATCAGCTCCTCCCATTGTACTCCATCTACACCCGCCATGTAAATGAAGTCCTGTTTTTCTTTCGGAGAGAAGAAAAAGTCGAAACGGCCCCCTCGCCTGGTCAGTTCCCATAATTCTCGTGTCGTTTTCTCGTTGCACATTGTTTGCAACATCGCCAAAGGGTCGGCCATTGTATGATTATGAGACGGCGCATGCTCCTTTTTAAATGTCTTGGGCCACATATACCTAATGCGCCAGTTATTTACGTGGTGCATTCTGATGTCACGTAAAACCAACACCCGTAAATCCCTTCCCATTTGAGAAAAAACAACTATGAAACGAAAGAACGCTGCTAATTTTACACAAGGGTTTATTATTCATTGATATAAGTAGGGTAGGTAATTGTAAAAACTTTTACATTTAATAATTTAAAAAGTTACAATAATTGTACATAGTAGTATATGTATAATTATTATACTTTTAATACCTAATTAAAAGGTAAGTACAATTATTGTAAAAAATAATTCTGTGTCAATATGAAAATATTTTTGAAACAAATTTAAAATAAAAAAAACTCGGCCCTTTGGGCCTCGCCTGGGGGCAAGCCCCTTGGACCCCCGGATGCTTTTTGAGCCTACTGCAGAAATTCAAGAAACATGGAACATTCTTTATCAACTGCGGGATTTAAAACCCCATCTTGCGTGTTGGAAAACTAACAGGTAGTTTTGGACAGTTACTGTCCAACGCCGAACTAGTGACCTAATGGAGACCAGTGACGATACCGAACTACGTACGCCTAACTAGTGGCCTAACGCCTGGTGAGGACGCCACGCTAGTGGCCTAACGTTAAGATAAATGAGTATGTCGAACTAGTGGCCTAACGCCTGGTGAGGACGCCACGCTAGTGGCCTAACGTTAAGATAAATGAGTATGTCGAACTAGTGGCCTAACATACGACAGGTGAGGAGGGCAAACTAGTGATCTAACAGTAAGTGAGGGCAAACTAGTGATCTAACAGTAAGTGAAAACGCCGAATTAGTGGTCTAACGTACGACAGGTGAGGACGCGGCACTAGTGGCCTAACGGTAAGACAAGAGAGGACGCTGAACTAGTGGCCTACTGTATGACAGGTGAGGATGCTGAACTAGTAGTCTAACGTATTTTTATATATCTATATATATAAAAATTAATCAGTATTTTGTTGGTGATCGCATAACTTGAGAACGGCTGGACCGATTTGGCTAATTTTGGTCTTGAATTATTTGTGGAAGTTCAGAGAAGGTTTATATATAATATAATATAATAATATAATAATGGAAAACCGCTATATTCCGCCGAAATTCCTCTCAAATTAATTCGACGATTCAAATGGGATGTATGGGATGTGTGGGATGTATGGGATGTGCCCGATGTATGGGATGATGTGTGGGATGTATGGGATGATGTATGGGATGTGTGGGATGTATGGGATGGTGTGTGGGATGTATGGGATGTGTGGGATGTATGGGATGGTGTGTGGGATGTATGGGGTGTGAGGGATGTATGGGCTGCATATAATTGGTGATAGACGGGAATTTGATAGGTACTTCACTACGACAAACCAACAAGCATTGTTACTATGAAAAATTAAGTTGACGGGTTGCCACGGGTGCATCATCGATAGGTGATGGGCGGGAATTTGATGTTTCGTGCGACGCACGGGTGTCCCAGCTATGAAATAATGAATTTTCAAAATCTTTAGATAGATACGTAAAACAACGAAACATTAATTCAATCTTCACGAACTCTTTTCAATATTGCAGCATTCTATTCGGCAGCCTTCAATGATGTCTTACTTTCTTCCAGATTATTCCAGACTAACAGTGTACTTAAATTTTATTTTCGTAACATGGTCATCCAGTTTATACGGGACAAATTATGTTTCATTTTATAAATAATTAAAATTTAGGACCTCTCAGCGACAGCAACGCGTCGCCGGGTAAGCTAGTTATGTAATATAGTGTTATATTATAAACGTGACACTCCTAGTTGCACAACTAGTTGGTAAACCCAGTATTTTGTCAAAATGTTATATTTTCAAAAAAAAATTCCTACTGCCCTAAACGACTCCAGCGGCCGACTTTTTTTGGAATCTAGACATGTTGAAACGTATAATGCTAAGTTTTGAGGCCAATCCGAATTTTGGACCTCCGACGCGATTACATAGGTGTATTATTACAAGAAAAAACTGGGGTGTGGTTTTATGAAACCACGGTAAAAGTGAAACTTTTTTCCCACTAGTCTCTCCGGCTCGCTTCGCTCGCTCCCCTAGTGGGGTACGTAGCATCGATGGACACGTTTTTTATGTCTAGTCCCCCCCCCCCATTTCCTACTCATTAACCTACCCTTGTATCTCTACCCACGGCTTCATTTTGGCGTTTTCTCAAATTGATTTCTAACGTGGCACCTGATAACAACAAAACAAGCGGCATTGTTTACTGCATCCAATGGATGCCATCCATTAATAACATCAATAAATATAAAATGGGGACATAATGACAAAGAACAAGGACGAAAGAAATGTGTGATAAATCGAGAGCTTTCCAACGAATGGTGAACGATTTTTGTACGATTATAACTGGCGAAGATGAAGTTCCGTAGCAACGAATCGGTTGTAAACGAAAATCAACGGTAGCGTGACGGGACAAGAAACGACACACAGACCAAAAAATTTGGGACGATGTAATAAAAGTTTCACTTTAATAATAACGCAAAACGCTGCCAATTTTACACAACAAAGAATTATAAACCCTCGTGTTTGAATTTTCAAACAATGTTGAGATGATCAGCTGCTTCTCAAAATTCCATGTCTAGTTTCGTATTTAATACGAAACTAGACATGAAATTTTGATCACTATTTTAAAAATTCCTTCGAATTTGGGAAGTTTTCCTTGAATGGGAAAACCGATCCCTATTTTGTCGACTATTTGTGATTTCACGATTCATATCAGATTTTGAACTTCTACAACCCCCGATGTCGGTCCGGTGACATTCAGGCTAGTAGGCGCCTTTTCATAACCACCGTCCCTCAAATCTAGGTCAATACGTTGTGACACCAAACCTTGCTCAGCCTCTGTTTTCTGTAATCTATTCACATTGACGCGACTTCTCAGGACGGTAAAACGTTCAAATCTTGAAGGCTTAGTGTTCTGCTTGGAACGCTCAGATAGTTTCGGTAGGTGTAATTGAAAAAGAGGGGCAATAAAAAAACACTCACAACCCCTTTTTTCTTCCTCTACGTGTTCGCCTGTTATTCATTAACGGTCTGAGAGCCCTTCGGGCCCATTTCGATTGACTTAGTTTCTTATTGCTTGAGTGGCACTCTGGCCGTAGCATCTCGAATGGGCGGATCATCAACTGTATTCAATTAATACTTCCATCAGAGCACCAAGAGGTTTGTTTCTACCTGCATTATCTGCCCTCTTGATCGTAAGAGGCCGTTATTTTCATATCACGAGTCATTCGAGTGCATATTCTCTGGGAGTCGTGAGGACATCTATTGAATTACATAATGATGGTGGTCTGGATTGTGGCTTCGAAGGAAACAGTAACCTATTGCCCTTTATATACCAGATCATAAATTTCGTAACCATGTTCGTCGGGAGGATAAAATAATTTTCCTGAGGATGTCAAAGTTCGGTTGTTGGCATCATTTTCAAGAGATTCGGAAATATCAACCAGAGTAGTAGGATTTGCTGGGGCCACCAAACCTCCAGGTAAAATGTTATGTTAATGTGTAATAAGTACCTACTTAGATTATTCCAATTGATGATCCCCTCAACTTCGAAGTAATATTGAATATCAAACTACTCGCATGTAATAATATTACATTAGTAGGTATATTATATTATACTATATTATACTACCGGGGGTTCTATGACCTTATACAATTTCATATCGACGGCCTTATATATTATCGACGGTTGCAAATTCATGGACTTTTATTCGTCTGTAGCTTCCAAATTACAGTTCCTATGGAAAAAAAAACCGCTGCAAATTTTACACAATGGTTTATTATTCTTCGATTTAGGTTAAATGAGCAAAAAATAATTCTTTGTCATAAGAAAATATTTTTGCAAAAAATTAGAAAAAACAAATGTTTCTATTGGAAGTTTTGGACAGATATGGGACCTCAAAAAATGGATTATGCGTCCAAAATTATAACGTAATGTAACGACACCTTATAATATAAGGTGTCGTTACATATTATGACCTCCTGGGATCGTTGAAAAATCCCATTTGCAGCCCAATGGATAGTTGAAAAATCCCATTTGCAGCACCATAGATCCCACAGGTGAAATTGTGTTGTTCTGGACTTCCAAAAATACGTCGAAAACGACGCCTAACTCGACCAATATCCGACAAGTTTCAAAAACTCCTCCCGTAGCCTCTTTTTAGCTCCATAGCGCCCCACGGATTTGGGCGATCGGGCTGAAAACTTTGCAGGCACAACTAGATGGTAAAACAACTATTTTGTCAAAATTTCAGATTTTTAGAAAAATTCCTACAGCCCCAAACGGCTCGGACGGCGGACGGACATTTTGTTTTTGGAATCTAGACATGTTGGAACGTATAATGTCATGATTTCAGGCCCATCAAAATTTTTGACTTCTGACAAGAATACATAGGAGTATTAAGAATATATTATTGCAAGAATAATAAACCAAAACTACAGAATAAAAATTATAGCGAATCTAACGGCAAATCCGGATAGCACATAAATTGTGAAATTTGGTCAATTGTATAGTATACGCTAAATTCCGCCAAGTATGCGCCCCTACCACCAGAGCGAACTGAAACTAGTCTTTTGCATGGTTCCTAAGAATCTTCTTAAGAATCTCCTCTCCTCTCCGACAACCACTAGGTCGAATTTCATCAAAATTCCTTAGCTTCCTTATTCCGTAGTTTTCCTTAATATTCCCGTTAGTTCACATGCTTTATGAAATTGTGTTTAAAATGGTCTTCTGAGTGTCCTCTAGATTCTAGAAGGTTCAACTCGGTACTATGACAGTAACACATCAGAAACCGCGTAGAAGCTTTCTCTTGAACTTTACGTCACGTTATTTTTTTTAGTGTTTTAATGTGGGTAAAGTTTTGATATTTCATTGGCTACGGCATGGGCAGGTTGGCTGGTAATTTGAGAGTAAGAAACTGGCCCCCCAGAGAAGACAGGTTATTTTTCAGCTTTATAGACACGCAATAGTAGAGAAACCTGCAGCGAATTTCCCTGCAGTTAGCGACAGTCCATAAATCTCTTAAAATTCAACCAAGCGAAAACTTCTCCCGTTTTTTTCCAGAAAAAGTCGAGTTTTACATTTGCTTTTTTTTTTTTCTCTTGAAGATTTAGTAGATGAGGCGGTCCATTTGCTCTGCCACAACATCATCACTCATGATATCAGCAGGATGCCGCTCTTCCCGGCTACCTGTAGCCCCGAGCACAATAAGCCACCGGCGAGGTCCATTGTCGCTACGGAACAACTGAGCCTTTTGTTCGGAAAGGGAAGACCTGATACTGGGAAGTTAAGTGTGCCAGCGCGACTGCCGTGTGCTTGGAAATTCACAATAAGTAGAAAGGTGCTTTGTGACATTGGTCGTAAAGTATGTCCGTTTAACAATTGGAAGAATAGGAAGCATCGTGTACCTAAGGTGAACCGCTTGGTAAAGTGATATAGTCATCTTTGAACAACCATTATTGGCGATTGCGTCTTGCCAGGGCTCGAGCAGAGCTTGGCTCCACAAAAACGCCGAATGGCAATTTTATGATCAGCTCCTGAAAGACTCAAAGCTTCGAGCGGGTTGTGTCGCCGTTGGTTCTCTTTTTTCGCTCCCCCCGAGAATGGAAATTGTCAAATCAAACGGCCGGAGCTCCTTCCCATTTTCATTTTCTTTTTCGCGTTCTTTCCCGAAGGCCAGGAGTCGTAATCCCATTAGAACGGGACTTTCTGGAGGGCGTCGAAGAACGCGAGTACTGAAACGGATGAAAAAATACAAAAATAAAAAAATTTACGACGAAGACAGGCTGTCGCATCGCACAAAGCTGACCCCAACTCCAAGAGCCTTTCGAACGGCTGTGGCGAATTCACGGACGTGACGTTTCAATTGTGTAAAACTCTTCACGATTTCGCATTTCCCGAAGTTATTTCACTGGTGTTCAAGTTCTAGGTTACGTTTACTACTTATAGGATAGAACGTTTTTTATTCATGAATGGATACGTTAAAAAGTCATAAGCGTCATAAAGTAGTCATTTTGGTTTATTATTCTTGGAATAATACACCATGTTATCGCGACGGGGGTCGACGACTCGGATCGGCCTCAAAATATGACATTATCCGTTTCAAGAGGTGTGGATTCTAAAACCGAAATATCCGTCCGCTGTCCGCCGTCTGCCGTCCGGGCCGTTTTGGGCAGTTGGTTTTGTTTTTGTTTTTTCATCTGAAATTTTGGCAAAATACTCGGTTTACCATCTAGTTGTAACCGCAAGGTATTCAGCCCGATCGCCCAAACCCGTGGGGCGCTATGAGGTTGAAATATGGGGTTAATATACTATGGGTTCGAGTTAGGTGTCGTTTTCGAGGCATTTAGACATTTAGTTTTGGACGTAGAATCCATTTTTGGGGGTCCCTGACCGATCAGATTTCACCTCTATAGAGCTTTCATGGGGCTACAAATTGGTATTTTTTAAGGATCCCAGGAGGTCAAATATTTTCCGTGTAAAAAGAAGTCAGACGGGAGATTTTGGGGTCACGCTTACCTAATCTCCTAAACTTCCTCATCAATACTGCATTAAATGACAGATACTTGAAAGCGTTGTTCAGAAAAGCAAGATCCAATTCCAGTTCAACTTTAACATCATCCCACTCGGGAACGCCAAAGAAGAGCACGTTAAAACCCCGTCGCCGACGCTCCTCCATCTCGGCAACAGCCTACTCCAAACACAAGGCGGTGCTGAGATAGGTACAGACGGATTCAATTTTCCCCTCTAACTTTCTCACGCTGACATCACACGCTGGTCCAGATCCGTAGTGTGTTTCTAGGGCCGAAACGCGGTTTTCCAGGCCAGATGCTCCTTTATTTTGCCCTCCAAAGATGACTCAAGAGAACTCATGTTAAGGCGAATAAGGATCTAGGATCTGGCTTCTATAAGGATCTGGGTTCGAACCCAGCAGCCACTAGACATCTTCCTTATACTGATAATCTCCTCTCGGAAGGCATTGGCGGACCAACGAGGGTATCTCGCCCAGGAAAACCTCTCCCATTTGCCGTTCGGAGCAGGCGTACCCCACTACTTCCGTAATCCCACTACTGTAACAGTACCCCACTACTTCCGTAATAACTGTTCAACACGCTCAACAGAAGTTAGTAGCGAGAGTTCGCCAACGCCTGGTTACAGGTACGGCATCCAGAGAGGAAGAAGGTCCTTCTTTGTGCACAACTGTCCACAATCCGGGCAGGAGGATCGAGATGATTTGCTCAGAGGGCAGGACCATTTGTCCCGTGTTGTATGGGCCACAAAATGGGGGTATTCAGAGGATTAAAGCGAGGGAGGCGAGTAGAGTAAGAGTTTTGATGTTACTTCGGAAGTGTCAATATTAAAATTTAATATTCCTTATTCTTGAAAATTTTCATACATAGTATGTAGGCCTATATATAGCCTATATATCTGTGCTTGTTGGGGAAAGGGGGTTAAGTCAAGCTTATTAAGCCTAACTTAACCCCTTTTCCCCAACAAGCACAGATATATACGATGTGGTTTCAAATTTCAGATTTAAAAAAAAAATCCTACTTATTGCCCATAACGGCTCGGACGGCGGAATCGAGTATGTTTTTCAAAATTGAATTATCCTTCATAAAACTCCTATAGAAAATATATCTACCTACCTACATAATATCTAACCTACCAATATACATTATATATCGATAAGTATCGTCAGAACCTGTTGGCCGCTCCTTTTTTCTTTCAGGACCTGTTGGCCGCTCGCGAAGGAGAATCTACATTTTTCAAATATCCCTAAGCGCAAATCTTCTTGTAAGCGTGCCCTGCCCGCGTACTAGTTGTAACCAAATGTTAAGCGCTCAAGATTTGCAGTATAACACGACCCCGAAATGAGGTCGTTCGATAACACGGTTAGCCGGGTATGACTAACCCTTCGAAATGTTATACGGACGAGAACACACACCCACGCGACAAATCTGACCTCACACCCGTTTATAGCTAAGGTCAGGTGGTGCAGAAGCTGGGTGGGGCCAGAGATAAAAGAACTCGGATGGGGAACGGCTGTCAAAGAAATTATTGTTGGATTAAACACTTTTCGAAGGGGTTTTGGAGTATACAATCGGTTTAAATAATTTTTTTTATTCAATTTTTTGTTTTCAAAAACACGATATAACTGATGAGGAATTATTCAGGTTCTAAATCTTTCTTTTCCAACACTCGCCATCCAAATCCTCGTATCTACACATGTGATCTGCTCCCGGGGGAAGCCCAAACATCACTTGCGTCCTCATTGTTCGCGAAGGTGGGCCGACCCTCCGGCCTCCGCACCCAAAACAGACGCGTTGGAAAACCAACCTTGTAACCTCTACAATCGGGGAAATTGAAAGTGAGCTATAAACTCTGTGACGCAATCCGGTTTCGAAACCTTTTTTTGCGAATGCTCTCGTTTTTTTTCGAATAATGCCACACATTAGCATACGCCGGCGAGTGGGCGCAATCTAGTGGGGAACTCCGTTCATCGGCCAAGTCTGGATCCACTCGGAGAGAGTTTGGTACCATAGATTGCTCTAGGAATGAAAATTTGAAGTTGTAACGTTAAGGTTTCGCTGTGTTGACCTTCCGGCGCACAGTGCATTTTTCAGCAATTTAGGGGGGAAGGAAAATCGAAAAATGGAAGTTGCAATAAACAATTACGAACCCAATGTGAACATGGATACCTAAGTAAGAGAAAATGGTTACAAAACATTCAAGTTCGACTGAGAAGAATGGCGCACTTTCCCAGACATGACGATTGCTAGTAGTCCGATTTCCAAACTTCTTCAACTGCTATTCGTAATCAACTGGTAGGTACGACTCAGGAGCAACCAAATGAGCGAGGTTTTCTACACGCTATGAATAATTATTAAGAGAAAGATATTTGTTGAACATTTAAGTCGCTTTCCGTATGCTCGTATAAGTCATTAAATTGGTGTTTTGACTTTGTTTTGTGGGATTTCAAGGTTCCCGTTCAGAGTTAAAACAAAAAATAAAAATAGTATATGACGATTCCAGACGAAGTAGTATATTTCCACGATAAATAAAAAACAACTTGTAGACGCGTTTCGGTTAACTAGACCATCGTCAGTACAATACTGTAGGTATAGTCCAATATTGCTATTATTGTACTGATGGTCTAGTTAACCGAAACAAGTTGTTATTTTATTTATCGTGGAAATCTACTACTTCGTCTGAAATCTTATTTTCATAAGATGGATGATTCCTACTATCTCGCCGCATCCACCTCACGTTAAATAAAAATAGTTCAGAAAACGGGTCGCGTGTTGAGTAGGCGGGACGTGCGCGTCTCTGGCAGGGCCGCCAACTTTTTTGCCCGTGGGCCACCATTTCCTTATTGTCGAGTCACCCAAGAAAGTCCGGGCTGCGGAAAAATCTCGAAGAAATGCGACGAGACGTCCGCAGGAAGATGCGAAGGGGTTCAAGCGTGGAGGTATGCAGAGGAAGAGCATTGGTACCCTCTGGTGGCTGGCGGGACTGTAAAACGAACGAGTCCTTGGCTATGAGGACGAAAATTCTTTGCCGAGATTGCATCTTGTCAGTCTCGCAGTATTAGGAAAAGCCAGTAAACAGAGGAAAAGAATCGGAAATAATTCGGACCGAAGCCGAAATCGTTAATACCTACCTTCCAGTGGACCGGATACACGGAATCTGAGTTTGCACCATCGCAGGTGGTGAGCTTGACTTTTGTCAGCCGAAAAACCACGACATTTTCACCGGTTTTTTCAGTTTTTCGCTTTTAACTCGGAAGATTTCCATCCTACAGAAAAACTAACCCGTTACAAAATGAAAGAGCATTAAGTTTGCTATTCAAAACATCACATGATCATCAGAATTGGATCAGCGGTTCAGCCACAATCGTTCGTCAGCCGATTTACCTACTAGCCTAGATAAGGTTTTTGCCAACTTTCATCAAATACACATTTTGGCCACAATTATTATAGACCGCTGTAACTTCTGATCAACAGCCCAAACCGAAAAAAAGCTATGGAATCAAAGTTCGTCATCACCAGGATCCTCATAACGGATTAATTTCCAGGTGGCAGGCAAGCTTGTGGTCCGAACTACAGTCGTGGAGGACCTCGAGGACAGCGAACTCGGGGGCAGGAACGATGTAACTTCGGCGGGAAGGTTCGCGTGACTCACTAAAATTGGACTAAACTCCTTTCAGCGGCCAGGCTCATCACAATCATCGTACCTGGTATGATCCCTCGATGTTTACACGGTTTGAATGGCACAGCGTGATCCTCTTTTGATATTAGCGTGGAGGTAAACGTCCGGAAAACACGGTACCACAGCGCTCTTTGCACCATATACAAGCTGAGACGAATATGACATCCTGATGAAGGCAATCTGGCAAGGTTATATGCCGCTGATGAAGTTCCCACTTGACATGATGCCACAAGGCTGCATCCACGAGGCAAGTTTCAAAGCTCCAATCGAAAGTACGAGTGCTCCTGACCGTTGCGACAGCCGATGCGGAGAAAGCCCATTTCCATCGTGACAAATCACCATTTTACTGCTTCCGTAATAATTCGACAATTTCCAAAGACTTCGGTAGGTACTTAGTACTTTTAGTGTCCGGGCAGATAACAGGGTAAAGTAATGGGCTTGAGGGGCCATAGACGTCAGCAGCATGGACTCAACATGCCCGGACTAGAAATCAATAATCTTAAAATTTAAGATTTAATCACATTTAATGTGATTCTACAAAACTTGCTCAACAAAACGCTGCTAATTTTATAGGTAATTCTGTGTCATTAAGAAAATACTTTTGAAAAAATTAAAAACCAAAACCAAAATTTCTGTACTATGTTCGGACATATGTGGGACCTCGAAAAATGGATAATGCGTTCAAAATTACTTGTTTGATCTCCTGAGATCCTTCAAAAACCCCATTCGTAGCCCCATAGATTCCCACGGTGAAATTGGATCATTCTGGGATCCCAAAAACGGGTTTTACGTAAAAAAAAAATACTTCGAAAACGACACCTAACTTGACCCCGTAGCCGAAATCCTTCAAAGTCCCTTTTTAGTCCCACTGAATCTGTGGCACAGAGCCCCATGGGTTCGGGCGATCGGGCTGAAAACCTTGCGGGCACAACTAGATGGCGAACTGAGTATTTTGTAAAAATGTCAGATTTAAAAAAAAAATTCCCATTGCCCAAAAACGGCAACCCCCCCGCTCGGATTCAGTAACGGGCTTCAGGATGGGGACGATTTTATTTCTCACTAATTTCGGATGAATGGGCCCGGGAACCGAACGTCGACTAATACTTTTTTCTGAAAGAACTTCATAATTTGAAGGCATAGCAGTGAGTTTTGGGCTCCTAAGGTGTAATACAAATTTCCAGGGCACCTTCGTAAATTTCAACTTTGAATCTGGAGGGAAAAGTGGCGCTACTCTCTCATTGGCTGCTACACGGCCGCCATTTCCGCCGTCACCTCCGGCAGATTCCCGCCGTTCCCTTCTTATGCGAGCGCACTCTGGCGGATTAGTAAAAGTGCCACCGCGGGAAAATTCAAAACGACAAATACTCACTAGTGATTTCCTCTGCTCAGACACCTAATTTCTCAGTGCTAACTGTACTGAGTACTTTGTTCATTACTAGTTCAACTATGTTCGGCCGAATTTTCCCATTTCTCTGACCTAGTTCCTTGACCCATTGAGGGATTCGGGGTATTTTCACTGCCAGCCTGATTGGGAGCAAGAGCGCGCCTCCCCGCCAGATTAAAGTGGCCGCGCGAAGCTAGCCGCTTGCTAGTAATCCTAAATCTAATTCTACAGTGATATCGGCGACTTTTTCTCACACCTTTTCCTCGAACCAGGTCTGTCCTTCGTTGGCGGAAAAAACATTTCTGTTCGCAAGGTGTGGCTCGAAGTCATGCGTTTCCAGTAGATTGGCCCACAAGTCAAACCGCCCACTTGTTCAAACGCTCCATACTGCCTCCAAACTTTGGTAGGCGATACGTTTCGAGGACGAAGACAAGGGATAATCACAGCATAACGAGAGATGAGAAGTTGGAGGGAGGGTGGGGGGGGGGGGCTTCGAGAAGCCAGAAAGTGAGTGGCATTAGTTTGAACTTGAAAGGTGGGACGCTGGAAACGAAAGTGAAACCCAGGGTGTGGTTTCAAACGAAGAACTCTCTCCCGTCATCAGGGTTCAAGTAACCATTGAGGGGGTACAGCTCCAGATTTGACCTCGTTACTACAAAAGGGAACCTCCTAAATGCGACCGTACCGGCCAAGACAACCTCAGAAACAGCACGAACTGGCCTTTCACCTTCTCTGGTCACACTGTGCACCCTGCCGTGAACGTGTTGCTCAACCTCATAGCAATCTGTCTCCAGCTTCATTACCATCTTGACTCCGGAACAACATTAATAACCCGATGGTTAAACGACAATTAGGTGCACAACGGTTTGTGAGAATGCATAATTATGCACTCGAAAAACTCATACTCACGGTAACCAAGAAGTCTAGCTCATGCGGCAAGGTTGACCATTGCACTCACCTGTAAAAAGCACAAAAATGTTATTGTTCAAAATGTCACTAGAAAGTATAAGGTAAGACACACCGATGTCTTACTTACATAAGGGGTTCATAATCTTCTTAAAAACTTTTTTCCAACGGTTCGTTTCCTAAATTTTTTCAAGGATGTTTTGGGAGGCCGAAAAGACGCAAATCATTGCGGCGGAAAGCCCGGAAAAATTAAATGATTTGAAGGTTTTTAAAATTAAAATACAAATTTAATTCAATTAGGATAGGTGGGGGCAAAGGTTCGAATGGCTCTTAGAAAATTAGTGGGGGAAGTTTCAAGGGAAATCTGGTAAGCAGCGCACTTGTCTACCCCAAGCCAGTAACCCTATCTTATCTCAAATTCGAAGGTTTGAGTGGGGTTTCAACAATGAGATGAGTTGATGTTCTTTAGTGCTGATGTAATTTTTCCGATGCGCCTAATGATCTATTAACACCACCTAATCCTCTATAAACAATTTTGAGCTGATTATAATTTGTTAGAGTGGTTTATAAGCTCTGTAATCCTATTTGCAAGTTTTGGTGTTCATTGAAGCAAAACAACGGCCATGTGGTCTAATCAAAAAGAATTCAAGATGTGGTAAAGATTTGCAATTTCAAAATTCTTTCAAAATTTTCCATTTAATGGTGTTCGCAATAATCTTGGGGCAAGGTTTCTACAAGGTAGGTCATCATCATTATTTTTCTGTCTGTTAAAAAGCCAAGTGAAGACAGATTTTATTGTCCTTCTTTTTATGAGTTGAATTATATCTGGTGTCTTATTAAATTCAGTAGAAAAATACCTGGTATTCTTTGATATATTATGACGAAATTTGTTGTAAGTGTTTCTTTATATTCTCTACCTTCATCATTCATTATTCAAGTCATCACTCATGCTCTCTTTCAATAATGACTCAACATTAAAATTTAATGCTGCATTCAATGCTAAAATATAAATTTTATATTCTTGTTTCTGTTCTTATCCAAGTCCCACTTCCAACAGTATCATCATTCATTGTTCAAGTGACTCATACTCCCATTTTATCATGTCTCATCATTCATGACCCATCGATCACTCCCATTCTCATCAGTTTCATCATTCCCCGTTCTTGGTTCACGTTTCATCATACATGTCCAAGTCTCTTCAGACTTGACCTTCATCGTCCAAGTTTCGTTCTTATCAGTTTCATCATTCAAGTATAATTCTTGCCATTCTCATAACTTATCATGCAGGTTTCATTATTTAAGTTATTCTGTCATTTTGTCATATCTTATAATTCATATTCAATCAATCATCAATCGGTAACATTCTTATCAAATTCACCTAGAAGTTTCATTACTCATGGTTCACTTTTCATCAATCCGGTTCAAGTCACATTTCGATCAGTTGTGTCATTCATTGTCAAAGTTTCATTCTCACCCAAGCCTCATTTTTATCAACATCATTATTATTCATCGTTCCTGTATCATTCTTATAAGTTTCATCATTAATACATTACGTTCGAACGTAATGTTTTTACCTTTATCTGGTGAACGGATGTAGTAAAATCACTTTGATAGTGTTGATTTTCTTGCATCAGGGTAAGTACAGTTTTCTATACTCGGAGATTTCCTTAATGTACTGACACAGGCTCTTTCTCTTCTATATAAAACTGATAAAGTCATAGTAATGGGCGATTTCAATGTATGCATTTTGGAGGATACTTCCAGATTTCGAGTTTTGTCTGATGTATTTTCCTCGTTCAACTTTTTCCCCCAAAACAATGCACCCACGAGAGGGAGAAGGTGCATTGACAATGTATTCACAAACTTTGTTTTGGCTATGGACGAGAAATGTTCTGTTGACGGGGTTTCTTTTTCAGACCATAATTCGATTTTCCTAAGCCTGACAGCCCCTGAAAACACAGATCCCGACGGGCACGTCGTAATGTCTCGCCCAGTTACAACTCCTAAACTAGATAAATTTGAATTCACTCTATTCAATATCAACTGGGATTTCGTATATGACAGTTTCGTTAATCTTGACTACAGATGGTCACATTTTGTGCATACCATCTCGAGCATGGCTCACCAGGCTTTCCCTACTATTCGTAGAAAACCCTTTAAAAAGAATCCGAAGCCCTGGTTTACTGAATCGTTAAAAAATATGAAAATCTTAGTCCGTCAAAATAAAATTCAAACCGAGTATGATTATAATCCCAAATTAAAAGCTAACTACCTTTCCCTCCGTAATGAGTATAAGAAAGCGATCAAAGCGGCTCTAGTATCCTACCATGAAAAAGACATTTTTGCGTCCGGAAACCCATCAAAGAAGACGTGGGAATACATCAACGAAAACCGCAATCAAACGAGGAAGGCTCCTAGAAACCTGAAATACACAGCTGACGACTTTAACTCATATTTCGCATCTGTAGCTTCAAAAACCATAGCAAATCTGCCCTCAGTAACCCAAAACCCCCTTGATTTTGAGATCAATCCTGCGCCTGAGCTACGTTTTTCATCACTGGAACCCGAACAAGTATTCAAAATTATATTATCTTTGAAAAATTCGAATGGTTGCGACTTTTATGGCTTATCTTCCAAAATGATTAAACATGTAGCACTGGCCATTGTTTACCCCCTGACTCATCTGATTAACGAGGCCATTTGTTCAAATTTCTTTCCTTCAGTTTTGAAAGTCGCAGAAGTGATTCCTTTGCACAAGAAGGGGGATACAGATGATATGTCCAACTACCGGCCTATTTCTAAACTCCCTTTGTTCTCGAAGGTATTTGAAAAAGCTATTAATAGGCAGATAAAAGATCACTTCGAGGATAACAATCTATTTGTCTCGGATCAGTACGGATTCAGAACAGGACGGACGACTGAGCAAGCAGTTTTGTGTATTTCAAGTCTAATTTGTGAATATTTTGAAAGAGGTCACTATGTTTCAGCAACAATGGTTGATGTTTCAAAGTGTTTTGATTGTGTGCCTCATAAACTGTTGCTGGCAAAATTACGATCGTACAAATTCTCCGCTGAAGCCGCAACCTTGATTAAGTCTTACTTGCACAATAGAGTCCAAGCTGTCCGCCTAAATGGTGCTGTCTCCGAATTGTCACAAATCGGAGACTTATCCGTAGTTCAAGGTAGCGTTCTAGGACCCACTCTCTTCCTGATATTTTCAAATGATCTTCCTCAACATTCAAATAAAAGGACTGTTATGTTTGCGGATGACTCAACGGTTCTTTCATCAGATTCTTCGTTGGCTGCCCTGGTAGAAAATGCAGATAGTACTGTCGGCGCTATTCGACATTGGTTCCATAAAAACCGTCTCGCTGTTAATGATTCAAAAACGGAGGTGATGTATTTTGGATTAAGGGACTTATCGCTGGCAGTGAGTGTTGGTAACCCTCAGTCCGTTAAAATGTTGGGTGTTGTACTGGATCCGAAACTGAGTTGGAGGCCTCACTGTGAACAGCTGGCCGCGTCCTTAAATAGCGTTTCCTTCCTTTTGCGAAGACTTTCCGACAAGCTTCCCAAGACTGCCGTTCTTGCTGCCTACTATTCAGTTTTTCAAAGTAGGGCTGGATATTGCATCCTTTGCTGGGGCCACTCGCCACACAGCGCCCTTGTATTCAGCAGTCAAAGGAGAGCTGTCAGAGCTATCATGGGCCTAAACTATCGGCAGGACTGCAGAGATGCTTTTCAGGAGCTGGGAATACTAACAGTACCAGCCCTGTACATCCTCGCTTGCCTTACCTATGTGCGGAAAAACATCACCTCATTCCCCTCAGCCTCTCACACTCACAATACACGAAGTGCCAGTCAGCTTTCGTTGCCCCACTCTCGTTTGGACGTCAGTAGAACCTCTACATCGTGGTGGGGAATAAAATTTTTTAATGCCCTTCCAAAATCTGTCCGAGAAGAGCCTGTGCCAAAATTTAGAATCTCATGTAAATCCCGACTGTCACAAATGGTGCCGTACTCATTTGAAGACTTTTTTCTCAACATCAATCCAGTGAAACGTCTTTAACGTGTACATGCCCTTAATTCATCAATTTACGTTTAAAATTTAATGTTACCATCTTACTTTGTATTTTCAGGCCTAACTTTAATTAACCGTGACCATTGTCAAAAGCACTCTGTGTAATATGGCAAATAAAACGCTTTCTGATTCTGATTCTGATTCTGATACTCTGACGCTCAAAAGTAAACACTGCTTTTGTTTAAGTCTTTTCTTAATATTTAATTGTGCTCCACCATGAGTGCAACCCCATGTTCTGCTAAGTGGTTGATGACGGATGGACTTTTCAGCCGCAGCTTTGTCTTGTGTATACTCATAATATGAGTATTATGAGTATCCACATTATATTATAATCTTCCCTACTGCATTCTTTTGTCTGTACCTAATGTTTTGTCTTGTCTTGTCTTAGACGCGAATTAGGTTCAAAGATTCGCTCTGGGCTGTCAAATAACTTGCCCATTCATTCCATGATCATTCATTTTTCTTTACGACTAAACCGTTTCGATTAAATGTGTCGATGGTTCAACACGGTTTGTCAAAAATTGAAAACTTGAGAGCAAAAAAGAAGGAAAATGAATGTTCATTGGTCTACGCGTGCCTTTTCCCAAACCTCCATACAATCAGTTGCAGTTCCTGGGTAGCTTTATCAGATAAGCCATCGCTGGGCAAAATTCGTTTCCATCGGTAAGTAAATTTCTATTAAAAACCCTGGAAATTCTCCGCTTCACGGAAAAACATTGAATCATGGATATGTTTACTGTAAACTCATCGTCACAAATTTTCGTTGTCGAGTAGAAACAGTAACTGTTTCTAGTAACCAACGCCAAACTTCCTTACAGACCAATCATGTGATTATAGTTTTCGCGATTATGTTGCATAACAAATTTTAGTGTCTTTAGGTGTCGTTTGGATATGTTTTTGGGCTGGGGGTCATTCTAAAATTATTTTAGAATGACCCCCAGCCCAAAAACATATCCATGTTAAAACGGACGGTAGACCCATGGTTCTACAGTCAGATCATTTAATAATGATTAATTTTACGCCTCATTCTAAACTCCTGTTAATCATTATTCAATGATAAAAATTCTGAGTTCTATTAAAAAAGGTTGTAGCTATATGTACAGTTGCTAAAATGTTAGTAATGAATTCCTGACCTTTCGAGTTGTTCCTGTTTAAAAAGAAATTTTTGATGGCAGGTACAAAGAGCATGATGAGAGGTAGCAGACTAGTTTAATATTAGGTGTACGATGATAATGCACGTATGTGTCCAAAAAAACATATCTATTATGACCACAGTGAAACGATGAGAGGAAGATTAGCCGAAGGAGACGAGCCAGCATAAAAATCTCTCATCTGAGGGACGAAAAGTGTGTGAAGCTGAATAATATTCTATTAATAGAATATATAACAATCAGATTTATGTTTTTCAATAATTTTTTTTTTTTTTTCATTCGCCTATCGAGCTTCTCCATTTAACGTTTGATGGCCCATCAATGATGGGTACCCATGAAAAGTGGGAAGGTCGATTTTTTCGAACCACCTACATCACTAGAGACGACTTTTGCCGTGAAAACATCATCGTTCTTACAAACATGTGCACTAAACTCACCAACTGAAGGACCTTTATAATATAAACTATATTATAGTTTAAATGTATAAATGAAATCCTCAATGAATAAATATTTGTAGTAAACACGAAACATTTGGTTTACCGTTTATTGTCTCTTTAAACATTTGGTTTACCGTTTATTGTCTCTTTAAACATTTCACAGCTTTTAACAAGATTGTCCCGAGTTCTTATAAAACGCTTCAAACGGTAGGTACAGGTAATTATCGTTTCGATAAAAATATCTGCAGAGGCTGGCCGCACCCTGCTGGATCCCGGTGGAGACTGAAAGGCGAGTTCAAGGTGAGACCAGCCATAATAAAGTGTGGTGCAACATACTTTTTAACAGCAGGGTCGAAGTGCTGAGTTCCTTCTTGGGTTTGGTGGGCGGTTGCTCCAATTTTTTCGTACCTACTTTCGAAAGAGGAACTGGAACTGGAACTCCCTAACCAAACTCATTAAATAATTTTGTCCAGTTTTTTTTTTTTTTTTTTTTTTTTGTCCTGTTACTTACCAGGTCTTGCCCATTTGGTTTATTGGCAGATTTTAGACCCATCGCAGGTTATAATTCAGTTTAAGGACCCAATGGGAGTGTTATTTGTACCGATTTGAGGTAGCGTTCCAAGGTTTTCTCTAATTACAGGGTAGTGTGTTGTGGGGGAGATCCGAAGACGCTTACTCCAAGTTCTTGTCACTGTTTATTGTGGAGGGGAAGATGGGGAGTAGGTACCTAATAGGCCCTTCAGAGTGAATGCTCCGCGAGGTAACTTCCTGGGTTTGCATCAACACCGGTGTTGGAGGAAAAGCTGGTCAGCGAGTTTTCTTCTCCTCTCTGGGTGCCGTAGACACTGACCAGCTGCAACTAGCCATTAGGTTGTGCTTGGGGCCTGTTATGACCCAATCTGTTCTGGTCCTTCTGCACCTGATTCTTGATATGCTCTTTTTTCAAAGACTTTGCTCCTGGTCCTTTCTTACCCTTTTCTGCTGACAATGACACTTACCCAGGATTAGCATTCTTTCCTATCACCTCCAGCGTACTTCATTCTTGGGTACATAATTTCATGTGCTCAGATTGGATCACCTGGATTTTGCAGGGATCTTTTGCTTCGCTGTGCCACCTCTTCTTGTAATATGTGGTGTTCAGATCGCCAGTAGTTGCGGATTGCAACAAACTGAAGCTACTGTCAGTAGACGCTGACGAACCCATTACTCTCTTTTACACTAATTTCGATAATTTAGCTTCTCAAAATTTAGTATTATTTAACATCGCTCCAGAGAGCGTTGAAGTCCTGGATGCTTGTCTATCTCTGAATGACTCTTGGCCAAATGCGCGCCTTCCCTCTATTTTGCCCTCCAAGCGCTGGACGGTGTATCGGTCCCCTCTGCAGAAGCCAAGGTATAATAAATTATTTATTGTAGTTTTGCACGCTACTATGTATAATGTGGAGTTACTGATAATCCCGTTATGTGTGCGAATATCAAGACGCGTCATTCGATCGGAGTCCACATTACAAGCTTGCTTCCTTCCTCCCTTTAGTTTCCGTCTTCCAGCCCTCTCCATTAAAATTCATAGCGAAGCCTTCTGTGTGGGATCTGCGGGAGTATTTCACTCGGGCCAAATAGGCAAAACGCGTCATGCGGGCGAACCGGCATCACGAACGGTTTCCGCCGACCGCTTCATTCTCTCAAGTATTTAAATGGGAAATTAGCCGCACCAACGAGGTAATTCGTGTTAATGCAGACGACGTAAATCATGAGGTGCAAAACTCCCTGGGGAGTGGATAAAATTAATTTTTCAATCTTCAGGAAGCGATGACTTCATCTCCGAAGTCAAAACATTTCAAGTTCTTGAAGAAATGTTAATAGAACAACTTCTTTAATTGTACGATAGTGTAAAGGTTTAGAAGATCAGAGATCAATGATTTTAGTATGCAGTAGGTAGGTATTAGCGACGGAGGTCAAAATGTTTATTTAAAATTTAATACAATATGAAGTAATAAATATGAGAGTCTTAAAATACTTTTGATTCATGTACACCAGTTCTCGTTATTTCCCACAACCACCTCACCATATCCTGTAAATAATCACGATTGCTCGGAGCGATCTGCATGAAATCATTTGAGTCACCGAGCGTCACGGAGTGACACAAAAATTAACCATCGTGGATTCACGTGGAGGAAGATGATAAGAAAATAGTCTAACTGTGCTGAATGTTAGGGTGCCCAGCAGACTGTGGTGTATAGCGGTATAGGCAGAAATGATATGGACGGAAGTGGCCTCTTACACATCCTGCTAAGACCACCTAAGTACAGCGGGATGAAGACACCGTTTGCAGAAGTTTTGGAGATGTTGAAAAGGCGAAGGGCGTTGCGGTAGGTAAGGGCGGAAACTCCTAATGGTAAGGGCAAAAGGTGTGATGTTTGTACATGTGTTAAGTGGTTAGTGGACCCCTAGTGGTGGAACAAAAAATACGCCTAATCATGATGGCCACGCGGGAATAATGTAATTGAGTGGCGCCTCCCAAGGGATACAACGCTACCTGACGCACCTGGTGACATCAGGAAGTGGTAGACCCATGGACCGAACACCGATGGATTTAGGGATGGCGTAATCGTTCGACTACCCGTTGAGTCCACCTCTTTTGACTCGATGCCCCCGACACCCACTAGAACCACAAATCAACCCTTAATTCCCAGAGGAACGGATCCTTGCACCTTCAAAGGGTGAAGAATAGCCCGCAGGCGTTCCCTCACTAAATAGGGTTTTCCCATTCATGCCATCCCAAACCAAGGCTTCTTGGGTGGTCGACATCACTGAAACCCAAACACTAGTAACTAAAGATGAAAGACAGGTGTCAGTTTGTGACTAAACAACACCTACGGTACAACTTTGAACGACGTGCGTATTCATAAAAGCCAAAACGGCAAATAATCAAACCATAGGACTTTTGAGAAAGATGGAGGGCCAACGAAGACCTTGTCGCTAGCCGGGCAGAAGACAAGGATTTTTCTGGAAACTGCCATTAAAATGGATCGAAAGAGCGAGAGAAGACGAGAAAACATTAAAATTGGGGTAAACTTCGATAGTAATGTTCAAAAAGACGGAAAAGCGAGTCTCATTGTTTACCTTTTCATACACTCACTCACGGGTATACGCTAGTATACGCCATATACATAGAGCAGAATTTGCCATTTAATGTATTTTGTGGTTTCCGACTTTTCTCGAACCATCGGAGACTTATGATTCATTATTCCTGGAATACTTACACCTATGTAATTGCGACGGAGGTCGAAAATTCTGATCGGCTTCAAAATTTGACAATAGAAGTTTCAATAGGTCTAGATTCCAAAAACGAAATAACTGTATGCCGTCCGCCGTCCGAGTCGTTTTCGGCAGTAGGATATTTTTTTTTAATCTGAAATTTTGACAAAATACTCGGTTTACCATCTAGTTGTTGCTTTCAGGCCGATCGCCTCACGGATTGGGGAAAGCTTTCGTCTATGGAGTCGATTTAGGTGTCGTTTTCGAAGTACTGTTGGGCGTAGAATCCATTTTTGGGGGTCCCCCCCAGAACGATCCGATTTCACTTTGGGGATCCATGGGGCTTTCATGGGGCTACAAATGGGATTTTTGAAGGATCCCAGGATAAATGAGTCATTTTCCGAGTAATTTCGGAAGCAAAATGCGCTTTTTTATTTTTTTCAAAATTTTTTAATTTTTAATTTTTTCAAAAATATTAAATATTTCTTATTAAAATTTATATTAAAAAATAGAAAAATTTTCTTATTGACACAGAAATAATTTTTGCAAAATTAGCCTATATCATCGAATAATAAACCCTTCTGCAAAATTTGCAGCGTTTTAAAAAAAATTTCCGACCATTGTAAGTATACCTACCTGACGAGATCTGTGGCATTGTCCTCATCCTCATTTGGCGCTTTAATAAAGTACGATGTGACTAGGGTGGCAGTTGCACCGCCCTGCTGCCTTTGCCTATTCAACTCTGGCCAAGGCCCAACATCTGGCTTTCCAATGTGCATGATACTCTTTCAAAGAAATACAGGATGACCGTTTTTTTTTTTTTTTTTTTTTTTTTTTTTTTAGGAAAACCGATTTGAAAGTTGGATTCAGCGTGAAAAAAATGATTGTGAAAACGATACTGAAAAATATAAGATGAGAAATTGGAAGGTCTCATAAAAGATTGAACGGAGCAGATTCAAAATATTTGGATATCTCAAGTCAGTGTAATTATGTCTCTTGGGAAATCAATTTTGTCCAACGTCTAAGGCGTTTATCTTTTGTGTACTGCGTCCTGCAGTTTAGTACGGGACGTTTGAAGTGACTTTAACGCGCGGTAAACTGGGTCTGTGTGGCTTTTCAGTTAGACACAACATTCTTCCTCTCATCCTTTTCATTTTACCGTCTCCTGTTTTTTTGCGTGTCCGCTCTTGGCAACAACGAGAATCCAGACAAAAGAGCTGAGTCGGTGGACAGGTGAAAACTCCATGACGAATATATTTTTTTTCTTCGCGTAAAGTAAAATAAATACACTCGTGGAGTTCTTCACGTTTGGTTAGCAAGTGGCAGTAATCCGTACAGAAACTGTTTACCGATACGAATCAGGAGTGGGGTTCACTCCATCCTTGTCCAGGGACGGTTGGAGCCACGCCTTGACTAGCGCTTTTTGCACTCAAGCTTTACTTCTTTTTTTTTCTCCCGGATAAAATTAACGGCATATAACGGCCGGCCTGTTCCATACAACCGATGGCTCCGATCAGAAATATCAAACCTACCCCAACCCTACTTAGAGTCCGAAATATAAGGCGACCTTTCCCATTCGGATTCGTCCTTCGGAACCCGTTTGGTGGGTTGTGCAAGACGGCAGTAAAAAAAGGACCTAAAAAGTTTTAAAATTGACCAGAGAGGATTAAACAGCGGATTTTCCTTGTTATGTGCCGAACTCTAATGTAGGACATGATTTATTCATGAACTATTTAATCCCGTCATCATACTTGAACTACTCCTTCGTATGAGGTTGTGTTCCTAATTCAATGCGTGTTGCATCGTTGGCAGAGCTCCGAAGAGTTGCGGTAGGAGGAAGACATGATAGACTCTCCAGGATGCAGTTGAACAAAGGTGAGCGCACGGTCACAGCTCTCTATGATAGGAGATTCCTAGGGGCAGCCCGAGGTTTTCACGGTTTTGCAAGTGACGTCGTGGTCTTTCCAGGTGTGGAAGTGAAGGAGTCAGTTTCTCCGAATGTCCTTGCTGCCAACGTGGTAAAACAAAGGGGCCTACTGACCAGATAAAGAGCTTTCCCTCAGAGACGACAAAAAATTTAGCATTCTGATATAATATATTATATATAATACTAGTCTCTCTGGCTCGCTTCGCTCGCTCCCCTAGTGGGGTGTATTGCCGCCTGTGGGGTGTATTGCCGCCTGTGGGGTGCGTAGCATCGATGGACACGTTCAAACCCCTACTCAGACATAAGGCCTCGCTCCGCTCGGCCCCTCCTATTCGTAGCAGAGACGATAGAAAAAATCGGCGTATTTTTAGGGCTTACCGTTTAGGAAATTATTATTTTTAATTCAATTCAACTTTTTTTACATAAAGGCCTCTCCATCTATCAAAGTTCCCTGGACACTCCGTTTTCTAAGATCCCTGGCCCCGCGCGAATTAAAACGATCCAATTGTCTTCTCACCGTGAAATCGCCCCCTCCCCCTCGGTTTTTTTGAAATCCGACTTCGGAATCGGATTGGCCATATTTTGGCGCGCATTTGGCTCGCGGATACCATACCCAAAAAATGGCTCCTTACTGGGTATTTTTGAACCCGAAAAAACGTGGGACAAACGCGAGAAAGACGATTTTTCGACGAATTTCCGGCGAATTTCCGAATTACGATTTGACCGACGTCTACCTCCAGGTCTGATCTATACGGCTGGTATTTTTTCGTAATTTTTTCGACCCCTTAAACGGGCTTTGGCGCGAGTTGAAAGTGGAAAACGTAGGACAAACGGGAGAAAGACGATTTTTCGACGAATTTTCCCTGGCCCCGCGCGAATTAAAACGATCCAATTGTCTTCTCACCGTGAAATCGCCCCCTCCCCCTCGGTTTTTTTGAAATCCGACTTCGGAATCGGATTGGCCATATTTTGGCGCGCATTTGGCTCGCGGATACCATACCCAAAAAATGGCTCCTTACTGGGTATTTTTGAACCCGAAAAAACGTGGGACAAAAGCGAGAAAGACGATTTTTCGACCCCTTAAACGGGCTTTGGCGCGAGTTGAAAGTGGAAAACGTAGGACTAACGGGAGAAAGACGATTTTTCGACGAATTTTCGACGAATTTCCCGGGCGAATTTCGGATTTTCGATTTGACCGACGTCTACCTCCAGGTCTGATCTATACGGCTCGTATTTTTTCGTAATTTTTTCGACCCCCTAAACGGCCAGCGAGCATAAAGTGAAAAAACTCACTCGGGAACGCGTTATCCCGTACCAACAAACCACACGGCTACCACACGGCGGCCAACACAATTTTATATTATTGTATGATGATTATATTATTACAAGATATTATCGCTACATTGAAATAATTTCAATGTACATTACCGCTACATTGTGAATAATTTTATTCACAACTCATACTAGTACCTACAATAATAATAATTTACAAGTATGAGTAGTATATTTTATCAAAATAATATTGATATTATATTCTACGATAAATTATATTCTACTAGTGATAATATCGAAAACCACCAAATCACAAATCACGCATTTGATTGGTCAGTGGAGATAATCTCCACTGACCTATCAAATCTGATGCAGAAGTACTTTCGAAAGTCAGAGCGCTCTATTGTTCTTTGAAGAACTCACCGAGCTATCAGGATGTCGCCTTCTTCAAAATTTCATATTTCTCTAGTCTTTCCGTTTTTTAGCCAAAATTGTACAAACTGGCGTTTGAGGGCGTAGAATAAGCGGACAAAACACGAAATTCCGACCTACCGATGATTCCCATTGTTCTCTCATTCATTTGAAACTATGATTCTGCCGCTGTCCGCACTATTTTTAATCAATTTTAGAAATAGAGGAAACGACTTTCTTTTTTTTTTTTTTTGTTCTAGCCTCTTTTACCAGGGACGGCTGCTAGCATTCTAAGTGCATACGAAAGAAGGTAACCATCCCGTTATGAATGTCGGTTCTGGTGCACTGAAGTCCTCGAAAAGGAAAGGAATATCCATTGACATGATAATATGGGAAGTGAAGTAACAAAGTTGACGACTTATCAATATTCATTGGCCTAACGCAGTTCCACGTGTTCCCTTTTGACTGAGTTGGTTCCCATGAATAGTAGAAAAAATAAAAAACAGACAAAATTGTCTGTTTTTATTTTTCCTGCTATTCCATTTAATGGAGTATAATTGCTTGGATTGCAGTGATAGGTACAGTACCTACTGTGCCAATGAGTAAAGTGATTTGGGGTCACATTTTAGCGTTCGGTCTCATTCGAACCAAGTTTCCTGAATAAATATGCTGTACAGCTTGAGCCACCCGGTCTCATTCGGCACGGTGTGGACGCCGGGCGTCCTAATTAAACGAGCGATGCGCCCAACAATTCCACAATTACTTGTTTGTAACAAAACATCAACGCTTTCCAATTTTTTGTTCGCAGACACCCTTTCATGATAGGGCGATCTCTATGGCTATGTGTATAGACGACACCACATGATCCGCTATGTGCGAACGCTATGACGTGAAATTCCGAGTCAAACCGTCGCATCCACTTAGTACCATAACAGGGAAAGCAACCCGCGCTCGAGTGCCGGATGGAAAACCACAAAACTCTTCCCAAGCCGCCAGAAGAAGGAAAGGTCCACATTCGGTAATACCATTGTAAGATAAGTGGTTGTGGGTGTTTGGGGAAAGTGGATAAACGGTCTTCATCTAGAGTAAATAAAAGAAAAAAGGCGTCGTCGGTTTGTTCGTGTTGACTCCAGCGTTGGGAATCCCAACTTGGGAAACCTACTGACAAAGCTCGGCATAATCCGCCGACAACAACTTTCTCGGTTTGGTATTTAGTTCCGAGCAAAACATTTGGTCGACTGCGTCACCGAATAATTGATGTTTGTGAGAGTAACTTATCGAATGAACTAACGGGCGTTTATTCCTTGACAACGTAAACATCCGGCCACATCATGGTATGTTCATCACACAATATACATAACAGTATTATGTATAATACATATCCCCTCCTTTTTCCGTTGTTGAGGAAAGACGGGATCGCCTGCACCTTCTCAGCTACTCATGATCTAGATGTTACAGCATAATCCACGAAGTGAAAATAGGCCTGAAATCCCAACGTCACATCCTGCAATAGGTACTTGCTCCTCTCTCTCCTGGAGCTGCAGGCTATTGAGGCATCCCCCGGAGCAGGCACTTTGCAGGGACCCTCTCACACCGTTCAGTCCCAGGGTCCATCTCCCCCACAGCCCTAGCCAACTTTCGCTGTCCAGCGATACGCACTGGCAATGGTTGATGCCGGCAGATCTGGTCGAGATGTCGGTGTCTCTGCCGACATCTAGAGCTCAAAGTGTTGATCCTGCAACGATCAATCCATTAGATCCACAAGTCTGTGCAGTGCTTGTAGTGGGATCAAAGGCTTTAGTTACCCTCAGGTGATCCCACATCTATAGATGCCTATAGGCAGAGACTGAAGTGCTCTCTGGATAATCCTGACGTACTCTCAGGATCCAGAGGTGCACCTCTGCAGAGATTAATCTTATCTTGATGACATTGTGTGCCTGAGAGTGGGTGTGTTCCTAATAATGTTACATTACATGTGTGGTGTGATGGGTGGAGTTCCAAAGCCTAGATGGTCCAAGTTAGTTTTCCCAGCTTGAGATGTCGAGGAATCCCCTCCGGGTTTACTAGGCTCAGATGGTTGATGTGGTGGGGACGAGCTGTGCATTTTCACCAGTCCTGATACGATTGGTTGATTGATTGATGCTTTATTTGTAAATCGCTATACAACATCACATAATAATTTTATATTATAAAATTTCAACAAACGACAACATCGACCAGGCTTTTTTTTTTCTTTCAACTTCTTGATGGTAACACTATTCACTTCGTAGAACTCCATTTGATTTGGAATAAAAGTCAGTAGCTTCTATAAAGGCGTAGAACAGAAGCTACTGACTTTTATTCCAAATCAAATTTTGTTTTTCTTTCAAAAAATTAATTAAGTGGATTTTAGTGCAGATTTTCTATTCGTACCGGTTAAAATCATTTGGCATGAGCGTCAGGCATTTATCTGTTAGGGCATTGTAAATGTTTATTCCCTGAAAATCGATGCTCAGGTCCTGTTCCGGCAGCTTTTTTTGAAATTGAATCTGCAATCTAGCTTCCACGCTCAAATGGGCTTCGCGGCTATGTACACAATAGCTGCAGTCGCAGATCCAGGAATGTATGTTGTCAGTTGAAGAAGACGGATGAGCCTCACGGATGGAATGAGGATTAACGAACACACGGTGCATAACTTTGCCCTCTGTTCTTCATGAATATGAATCAGCCATACAGTTATGAGAGGATCAACGACCCTCCCCGGACATATCTACTTATTTTGCGGTACTTCGCCGGTAGCATCCACGTCCCTTCTACGTGAACGCCTTTTGTGGGTTCTTCAAACTGGAGGACGTCCAAAAGATTACACAATGGCGACGCAACCCGCATGACTAAACGCCCGTAAAAACCCCCTCGTCAGAGCTCTGCCCACAAACCGACCTACATGCCCTGATGTGCTCGATGGTTCGTGGAATTGAGAAAATCTAGTTAACCTTCGTGCGGGCTATGAGCTCATTAAGCCGAGAGCACGAGGAAATTGAGAAATTTCTTCTACACGACGAGAATATATAAAAAGACGAGCACATCTTCAGGCTAGTGCAACGTTCGTGACCCAGTTCCAGATCCATAGCTCACCCTAGACGCGTGTGTGTGACGTCGGATCAAAGGTAGGTGAGATCGTCGGGCTATGGCCAGCATCGTCGAGTGTTGGTCGGTCGAAGAACCTTCAACTCTCCGACGGCGGCTCGACGGTACTTCTTTGGGCCGCAATTTTGACGACTTTCCACCCAACGTTGGGAAATGGTCAGGTCAGCAGACCGTCGGCCAAGCGGACATGCACACCGTCTGGCGACCGTCGCGACGACGATATCGCTCTAGCTCCTGAACTATTGGGTCTACAATCAACTTTGAGTAGTGAATTCTATAAAGGAAATTTAATGCTCTTTCACTTTGATGATAAAGACTTTTTCCATAGGACGCATAATTTCGGAGTTATGAGAAAACACCTGAAAGAAGTGCAAAATGTGGAGTTTTTGCGAATATCCCATAACGCGTAACAGATATTTGTTGGATTTCTTCAGATTCGGATTCAGCCCCTCAAAAAACATAGTATAAGACCAAAAAATCCAACCATATATTTTTTCCACGTCGCTATCATTTTCGCTATGGACGGGCAATCCCGGCGTTCCTGTGCAATTCGTGCAGATCATGGAAACGCCCGCCCACGAAAACGTCATTTGCAAGAAATATCCCCGCTTCGATTTTAAGTGCATTATCCGTTTAGGGTAAATCGGCCTTGCTCTTTATTTGAGACAGCTGGCCGTAGGGGGCGCAGCCCCATGAAAAATGAACATTTGGATGATATAAACTCCAATACAAGCAATATGTTAAACGGGTTTCTGGAGTCCGCGGAAAATGTCAAGGACTTTGGGTCTCCCCCACTTAGGGACTGTTGGGTGAGTCGTTAGGGAAAGTAGTTTACCCTCCTGGGAGGCTGTCTGTGCTCAAGTCTGTCACGTCCCAGTTCACCTTCCAAGTCCAGTTTTCCAACGCTCGCGGTGCTGAGGATGGCTCGTTATCGGAGAAATGGTTCTGGGCAGAAGCTCGTCTGGAGCAATTAACGCAAAAAAGCGAGTTGGAATCCGAAAAGTGAATGGTAACGATTTTTGAAGCAGAAATCGACTTTCTCTGTGCCATTAAGAGGATGGTTTTGGAGGTTGTCTGGAGAAACTATAAAAAAATCGTGTTTTGCAAAAAGTATTTTCCTACCACTAACCCTAAGACCGCTGAAATACCTCATAAGAAGGCGAAATTGATCTTACGAAATACTTGACGTTTACTTTGCGTACGCAATCGTAATGATTGTACCATTTATGGGTGAGCGATTACGTGGAGTTCATAACGACAGTACGTATTAGGATCTTACCAATAAGTGATTCGGCAAATTTCCCCTCTATTTCTATCCCAATTATGGTGTTGCCCCAAAGTCCTTTCTATTTGAAAATTCGACGTCATTCAATTGGACAGCTAACGAAAGACAATAAGACATAATGGACTGACGAAAAATTTCGAGCAATCAGACCGGATACGGCGAGAATCGCTGAAGTTAGCGCCCACAACTTGAGAGAAAGTGAACCATTGTTTTCAGGGCCCGTCTTGACTCATAAACCAATTAACCCGCATCGCGAACAATTAAGATTGGCACACATCGCCGTTTTTTTACCATCGCGTAATTTACGAGTACGCCCGCGACAACTACGATCGCTGATCAATGTGCACAAGTTAGAACATGTATGAAGAATTTATTGTAAATCGACGGTTGTTAGTTAACCCTCTGATACAATGATACGCCTCAAAAGGGGGTGGGTGTCTGATGTAGGTACCTACGGCCGTCGATCGACTTGCCACATATCGAGGGTCTCAAAGTCACATTTTGAGTTACCTACTTTTCAGGAGGGCCAAACAATTCATTCAAAACCATGAAATATTAAAACGCCATATAAAACACCAAAATTTTGCACCGACTATAGCAGCAAAAAACGAAAACGGTCACCGACTATAGCAGCAAAAAACGAAAACGGTCACAAGAGACGTACATATACGTTGGGCAAGTTTTGATAGAGCGAAGTCACGTTATTTACTCGCCACATTTTATTGTCTCAGTGTTTTCCCCTTTTACGTCAAAACCGCTAATTATAATAACTTATTAATAATGAGTTGCAAATAAACTGTGTGAGGGGACACCAAGCAGCCGACTTTGACGTGCTAGGAAGGAGCAGCCTCGAGGGCGATCCAACTCTGCCTAAGTCCAGCAAGACAAAACATACCCACACCACCAGCGATGCGTTATCGGGTCAATGACGTCAACACCTCGACTGGGATTAGCAACAGAATACAAGAAGGAGAGCGACTAGCTTCACTTTGTCACAGAAACCCCAAAATGAGAAATTCAGGAATCTAGAGATCCAGAAATTCAGAGATCAAGAGCTCCAGAAAATCCAGAAATTCCGAGATCTAGAAATTCAGGAATCCAGGGATTCCATGGCACAAAATATTAATTATGTGTGACGCCTCCGGTCATCGGCGGAGTTAGATGGTCCCCGCAGCCTCTTGCTTTCCCACGTGAGGGAGCGGACTAACTAGCGGTAGAACGGTGGAAGCATTTCCGTCTTCCATTCACTGATTCCAGAGTAACGGTGTGGTGTTTCCCAATAGCTGCATTACTCGTATTCACTGCTACTACTTACATGCAGTCATCATAATATTATTTCGCATCGGGCCTCCAGCCAGTTCTACCAGTCCCCTAAGAATATACCTACAACTTACACGGAAAATAAGCAACCGATGCGACTTTTCGTATTTAAATTACTTGTCGATTCAACTACCCTTTACCTCGTTCCGCAATTAAGGAGACCGTTTTGCCGTATACTTTATTACCAGCAATTATTTGTTGCCCCGTCGGAGGGGAATTGCATTGCAGTCGTCGGGACAATTTTTTTTATAACGACTTTCCAGCCGCCAACTAGTCCTGTTTTCGCGGTGATAACGACCGCCTATTCTCATAGGAAAGGCGGTTGTGTTTCAATGGGCAATTTGGGAGAATGATGCATGATCTCTATCACGAATGAAGACATTCCAAAACTAGTTGTGATATCTTAAAGATCTGGGATTGGCTTTTTGGTTACTTAGGTCTTGATGGAGAGGTTTGTCTTCTGACGTACTGCACACTTGCCGTTACCGGTTTAGGCAATTGATCGCTCATGAGATTGAGTCGAGATATAATTTTCGTTCCCGCCTTTTTGTTCGGGAAACACGGTGATCTGCTCAGTGCACAGCGCGTGGACTAATCGTTCCGATGTCGACTCACGCGCAAACCAGCACACCTGTTGATTCTCGCATCGGCGTTTTATCGAACGAGACATCGAGATCGCCATAAGAGGTGTTAAAATGATACAAATTGGATAACTCGTGAGTTTATTATTATTTCAAATCGAACGTATTCGTCGAGAGAGTGGTATATTTGGAAGACAGGTCCTTAGAAGAAGTTCCCCAAGTGTAAGAGACAAGGTGTCGCCAGACTACCGCGGGTTTTTCTTCTGCCACCCCAGCATTCTAAGATGTGATTGGTACTAGAACAATAATACTGGGCGGAGAATTCATGAGTTGTGCAAGTGATTGGGTGTAGAAAGTAAGAGATTGGTACCTAGGTGAATCCTAACACCAGTAGGAGAAGTAGATGTGATTAGTCGCAGATTTGGCCGCATGTGATTGGTCGCAGGAATTTATTTTGTGACTGGTAGGTAATTCAGCGTTTGGTAGGGGAAAATCACCAAAATGGTCGTAGGAATGTTGCAATTAGTCGCAGTATATGCGATTAGTCGTACTTTCTTTTATTAAATCCAAATTTTGGAAGTAGATTTTCTCCCACTAATCCCTAACACTCCTACAACCAATTTACGGGATTTTTTTTTTCTCAGTGGCGCCTGCCACAACATTTTGTATTAGGCTCCAGATCCCCTCGGTTCCTTTCCAGGATGCACCTTCACAACTGCTGTGGCATCAGGCTTGCTCGATATGTCGAGGTGTAAGAGTCACACCCAGCAAGGGAGGGGGGCGTCAGATAGGTCATTAAGGACTTAAAACCTGACCCACACACCAAGTTTCATCAAAATCTGTCGAGGGAAAGTTAAAATCGGGCTCTCCGATGATGCGTGGAAATGCCTTTTTGGCGCAATTTTAATCTGATTTAATCTGACTTTTAATCTAGATTTAATCTGACCTACATCACAAATTTAATTTAAATCGGGCTATCCGTCACAAATCTCCCCCCCCCCCCTCCCCCCACTCAACCGCAACACACACACACACAAAAGTGTCATCAAAATCTGTTGCCAGGAAGTGACGTTAAATGTGATTTTCTACTTAACCCCACCTCATAACCCCCGCCCTTTTGGCCATAAAAACTCTAAGCTCCGAGAAGGCACTTCCACACATCAAATCAAATTTCATCGAAATCCGCTCAGCCGTTTAGAATAGAGAAGTTGCGCTCAATCGCCCAGCTTGGATAACGCGCAATGGGTGTTTCGGACGTAAAATTTAACGTAGAATCCGAATCCGGAATCAAAAATCCGAAAAGATTCCAAAACCACCAGTTGCGCGCGTTGCGCGGGATTTTAATATAGCCTATACCACCCGGGGTCGTTTAGAAAACAAAAAAAAAAAAAAATCGTCGAAATCCGTTCAGGCGTCTATAGGGAGATAGACCGACAGAAACCTACAGGGAGACAGACAGACGGAAACCCAATTTTATAGAAGTACTTAGGTATATATAGAATCTATTATAGATTCTATATATATCTGATATCTCTTCTCTGTCTCCCTTAAATCAACAAGGTTTCTTTGTTCATATTATAGCTTCCCGTCCGGTAGGTCTATCGAAATCGAACTATCCATAACTCCATAACAAGAAAGCATATACCTACTATCTACGACGCATACAATCTCCTAGAGACGCCGGCTCCAGCAGACCGTAACAATCCACGCTTGAAATCCGCGTTCGGCCTTCCACATGTCCGCCAACAAGGTCCCGACCCCGCCGAAGACCACTGAAATTACTCCACTTTGAGACGGTATGTTAAGGAAATGAATAGGCAGTTGTGCGGACGATTACCTGCAAGGCTGGTACGTCGTAGGAAAAATCGGTAGGGTCCATTAATTTCAGTCAACGACTAGGTGAATTTATCCTGCACCGGTACACCTTGAGTTTGATGCTGGACGAAATATCGACCTCTGAAATAATTGACAGCTTTTGAATGTTTTCCTGAAAATACTGCAGGATCATCTTTGAGGCCGAATTTCGTCCCGTTTGGCACCTCGTTGAGCAATCGAAAACTGGTCGATTATTGCGGGTCCACGCAGCTCAAAACAGCGAGTGACCGCTTTTCTACCCACCGGGTGTTACCTTGTATGGAATGGGACCCGACAAGGCGGTAGGCAGACCATTCCAAGTTCGTTAACGGCAGTTCCTTGTCGGGTAAAAAGGGGAGTGTTTTAAAAAGGTTGTATAAGAAGTGACGATGGAATGAGCGTTAAAATCTTCATGACTGCTCCAGAAATGCAGTTATTGCGGTTCAGCAAGTGCCGCCTCACTGTGGGACAAACGCGGCCAAAACGCTGAAATGTGAACACGCTTGGTGAACATTATCCAATGATTTATGTATCTTAAATAGTTACAGAATAAAGCCTGGGTGTGTTTTTTTTTTCGAAAATATTCGGTTTGCAACCTTGCTTTAAAGCCTGAATCTTGGGCTTTTTGAAATTTCGGAAAATTACCGATTGAAAGCAACTTTCGTGAGCATGATATGCTCATACATGCATGAATACATTGTATTTTCATTGCAATTTTCCATGGAGTAAGACCTTTTTGACATGGTTCTCGTATTTTTGTGCAATTCGAGCGCCACAACGTTGTTTATCCTCATCTCAGGGAAATCATATTTCAATGCTAGCTCTAAATTTAGAGGATGCTAAGACCTATTTATAGGAAGAGCTAGAATTGCAAATAATATATTGCAAATAATATATTATATGATGTATGACACTATGACTGAAAGATACGAGTACTACGGTTTCTGACGCTTTTAATCAGTAATTTATCAACTTTATGCAATCAAGAGAAACTCCTATCAATATAACAGCTCCAATGTTTGCATCACCGGTGTCAGCGCCACGTTTTGTCCGAAAAAGGTTCAACATTGGTGAAGCAAGAAAGAAAAAAGGGAATATTCATTTTAATTAGTTATATTTTGATCAAAATATAAATTTCGAAGTTGAGCAGTTTTCTATTTTCGACGTTTCCACCAGTGAAAAAAAAAAGCTACAAAATTTGCAGCTTTTTTTTTTCACTGAGTACCTATGTAGGTGGAAACGTCGAAAATATAAATTTTAATTTTAAACAAGCGTTTATTATTCTTTGATATAAGTTAATTGCGCAAAAATCAACTCTGTCATTAAAAATATATTTTTGAAAAAATTAAAAAAAAAAATTTCTGTAGGTACAATGTTTGGACAGATACGGTACCTCGAAAAAATGGATTTTGCTCGAAAAACGACACCACATTTGAACTCTTAGGATCCTTCAAAAATCCAATTTGTACCCCAATGAATGCCCCATAGATCCCCACGGTGAAATTGGATCGTTTTGGGACCCCAAAAATGGATTCTACGTCCAAAAATACTTCGAAAACGACACCTAACTCGACCCCATACTCGAAAACCTTTGAAAACCCCTCCCGTAGCCCCATTTGAGCCCCATAGAGCTCCCCATGGGTTAGGACGATCGGGCTGAAGACCCTGCGGGCGCATAACTAGAAGGGAAACGAGTATTTTGACAAAATTTCAGATTTTTAGAAAAATTTCTACTGCCCAAAATGGATCGGACGGCGGACGAACATTTCGTTTGGATTCTAGACAAACTTTTAATGTCAAATTTTGAGGCCGATCAGAATTTTTTACCTCCGTCGCGATTACATGCGTGTATTATTCCAAGAACAATAAACCTAAATCGTAGTCCTCGCAGATGGGCTTGAGGCAATGCAGCCTTAGTGTATAGGTGTATCTATACAGTATAACCAGTAAGTTATAACAATGTAAGGCTGCATGGCGTGTATTGGTATAGTTGACGCCTTAAAACTGTCTATACTACGTTATATCGATATCATATCACCCACCACTAGTAGACATACACCCGACATCTGAACGTTTCAACGGTGGCGAAGTGGTAGCCAATGCACGTCAGAGCCATATGGTCGTCCTGACCGCAGAAAGATGGCATATTTCGCAACCCAGCCCTGCTTTCTCCCTCCTCTGCAACAGGCCCATCTACGGGGGAAAAGTGATGACGTATCTTCCCACAAGGCGGGGAGTTCTTCCGAGCTTTCGATCCGATTACCATCTTACAAAGCGCCCCTGATATAACGAAGTTTCGCCCGAAAGGAGGTCTCCCGACCTAAGACAACAAGCCGAACCCTGAGGGATGAATTGCGCAAACTATCGTGATCCAACTGACCTTGCACAGTTTTCATAGCGATTCTTTTGAAATTAGGTTTGAAACTGCTTGACCGATTGGCCATGATCCTCATTCATTTCATCAGAATACATTGAATTGTATTTACAATTGAAATACACAGCCAAGTTCCCCTTTTCTGAGCTGACTCCAACATGGAACAGGTGCTGAAACTCCTCCTCAAAGCTAGTTAACTTTGGACACGCCATTACCGACCTCATAATGTTATTGTAGCATCCGACACGCTTCCAAATCATTATGCCGGGGCACCCAGGCAATTTACACCAAAACCCAACCGACGGTTTCACAAAGGGAACGAACGGCTGTCAAAAAGATATGCGAAAATTGAAAAAAAAAAAAGGTCAAAAATACTTTCCGTCCCAGTTGCTGATGTGATTCGCGTTGCGAACGGTACGAATCACGTTAAACAAAAAACCGAGACCGGGAAATGAAGCAACTCCCAATCGACTTGACAGATAACGGGAACTAGCAATGAATAGTCAAATCTATTGAGAAAAATCATCTTGGGAAACGTCAAAGAGTACAGTTAGTGTCGAAGTGGTTCATAACAAGCCCACTCACCTGGAACGCCAACCTGAGATGATCACGTTTTTTAATAAGTTTATGAGGGATTGAACATATCCGCATGGAGCTACTACCAAAGGTTTTAGGCGCGTTAAAATTGGCAGACTCGGAAATCGTTAGTTGATCGACAGCTTCTGATATCCTCAATAGACGTTCCCACAGTGAGTGGGCGCGAGTGGGCAGACGAGTATGTTAATGAATCGAAATAATTTACTTGAGTCACACCAATAAAATGGGAATATTCTTCTACAGACCGAATAGACACCTACACACTGCAGAATGATTTAAATACAAATTTATAAAAAAGTTTATTAGGCGCCGAACTCAGGTGAGTGTTTTACAATGTAAAACTCATGTCATGTCCAACCAATGTGAGTCAGCTTTCCTGACTCAACATTAATTATGGTAGATAGATGTAAAAACGTTTCAGACACATATTTATATCACATGTACATCGTATAAATTTCAGTGGTTATACAATGTTTCACTATCTCGAACGAGATTGGGAACTGCCAGATGGTGCAGAGTTGCTGATCCAAGAGAAAGGATGGCAATGAAGGTGACCTCTCTGCTTCGTCTTTTAACTTTTGTATTTAGATAAAATACATAAGTTGGATACCGGTTTCGAGCTACACGCTCATCTTCAGTCCTATAAAACAAATACTCGTAATTACCAACTCCAATCAGTCAGACTTACAAATTACTATGAACCTTAAAATTACAAATTTGTGTGGAAGCTTATACAATTATCTTATAATAACATTTAAAGAATTATATTATAATATTACAATAATAGGTTATTAGGTTATGGGAAATTAATAACTGAAATTCCTTCCTCCCCTTCACGCCCTGGTTAGAAGCAGAAAGCCTCATTTATGTTTGGAAATTTGCAACATCACCATCGTCTCCTGGTACGTGCCACTTCTTTTCAAATTTCACCCATAACCTAATAACCTATTATTGTAATATTATAATATAATTCTTTAAATGTTATTATAAGATAATTGTATAAGCTTCCACACAAATTTGTAATTTTAAGGTTCATAGTAATTTGTAAGTCTGACTGATTGGAGTTGGTAATTACGAGTATTTGTTTTATAGGACTGAAGATGAGCGTGGAGCTCGAAACCGGTATCCAACTCATGTATTTTATCTAAATACAAAAGTTAAAAGACGAAGCAGAGAGGTCACCTTCATTGCCATCCTTTCTCTTGTTATACAATGTCTCTGAAAAATCCCTTATAGAATTCCGTAAGTACCCCACCCTAAAGTTCCTACGAGAACCAAGTCCACAAATAAATAAAAAAAAGTCCAAGAAAAAAAAAGGGACAAAAAAAAAAACCTTTTCTTGGTTAAATATCCAAGTCTGACATCACTGCCTGCGAGGTCCCAGCTTGTGCACGGATTGACACCTTCCATTGGGGGTACCCTTTCTTCCAGGATGGGAAAGAGCAAGAGAGCAAAAGATTGCGTCTTTTGAGAGCCAAAATCGGCGAATCTGGAGCCATGATGCAGATATTCCGAACTGAAATTCGCTTTTGGACACGTCTTAATGGTAACGGAAAAATCAGGGTCGCCCAGTGGCGTCCGGCCGTATCGCTGAACTTATCTCATCTCTACAGTTTATATATAAAGTTTATATATAAAATTTGGTATAGGTTGTTCAACCTTAGACTTTCACGTCAGAAGATGAAGCTTTTAGCGATACCGGAAACGTCAATGCCCCCCAGGTGGCTACCACCCACCTTTTAAAGCTTTCATTCGAAAAATAAATCACCTGAATGAAACCTCTCGACCAACTTTATGAGTAGTATCATCCCCAACGGTACTCACGGAATCAGAGTTCATTACTCTCCAAGTTATATTTCACGGTGCACAGGGAGGGGTATTCTGGTCCAAGAAATTGATCCAGGGGTCATTGTTACCGAGATTGTTGCACACCTCAGAGCAGATCCGTAATTGCGCGTTCACAGCAACGGCCGCGAACCTGATGCGGTTTCATACTTGGTATAGCTTTCTGGATGTTGCTCATCTCGCCCAACCACGAAGTGGTTGAATGAGCCAAAAAATGCTCTCAATTGTTCCGGGAAGTGTAGTTGAGGATCTCATATCACCTCATAGACATTTCGGAGATGCATAGCAATCATAGGACTAACACTTCCCTAAGTAATAGACAACGAAGTGTTGCTGAACCGCAAGAGGAAATTTCTTCTGGAAAAGAGACAAGAACCAACCAATGCTTTAGGCTGATACATCGATACAAGAAACAACCATCAGCCACCGTTATTGTGTCTTTTGGTCAATCTCGTCCTTCGTTTTCGAAGCCATCACGTTCACTGTTGGCCGACGTGTGGGTGAATCGAAGTGACTCGCCATTCCGATTCGTGTTAGTCGAAGAGGGCGAAAATTTGACGTTATTCGTTCGGCAAGGCTAAGCTCACAGCCCGTGAATGGGTTGAGACTCAGGCATACCACTACACAGGGTGGATGCAGATGGTGACTCAGAGACAAGACCCGATTTGTCTGGTCACAGGGGATGCTCCATACGGTATGATCTTCCGTTGAGTGTAAATTGTAATGAAGCTGCCTTTGACATAACATTATAAAGGCTTTATAACAGACAAAAGTGCAGTGCGAGTGCAATTATACGAAAAAGAGGATTTGAACGCTTGACAACACAGGCATACAATCAAAAGGAATCTAGGATCATTTAGATTACAGCACCTAATATTATGTTCAATGCGTAATCGTCGTCGAGTTGACGCGAGTTCGGAATTGATGGGAATGTAGGTAAGCAGTGATGTCATTCGATCCATCGATACATGCGCGATTCTTATAAGAATGACTATAGCCATAGAATGTGCAACAACGGAAGACGTCAACAAAAATTTCACATTCAATGTTCAGAAATGATCAAGCAGCAATAATTCGTACGGAAAAGAAAATACCCAAAACCAGCGAGGGGTACAGTGAGGCTAGTGTAAAGCAGAGCATGGGGGGGGGGGGGGGGGGATAACCAACTTGGGCGACGTTTTAGGAAGGGATAGGTATTTATGTACCGATATATCGGTAACTTCGATTTTTCTCCAGAAAAATGTTGATATTTCCACACATTTCCAGACATTTGAAAAACTTTTCGTACTTATATCGATATTTTTGCCTCGATATATCGGCAAGTCAAATGAGCAGTCCCTTGGTGCTAGAGCCTTCTCTATTAAATTCAAAATCGAACTACCTACCTGTATCTTTGTTATTAATGGAGAGTCCTTGAAAAGGGCAATGGCAAGCAACGAACAACCAAGCAACGAAACAACCAAGAAGTGGAAGAAATTAGATTTTTGTTACTTTCTCAGTTTATTTTGTTTGAACTGTTCCAAGTTCCGCCTTAAGTTTGTTTCCGACCTTTGGTTTATTATTCTTGGAATAGTACACTTATGCACTCGCGACGGAGGTCGAAAATTCTGATCGGCCTCAAAATTTGACATTATCCATTAAATGGATTCTATGACACCTACCTACGTGTCATGAAATTTTGATGACACGTAGATTCCACAAACGAAATGGCCGTCCGCGGTTCGAGCCGTTTCGGGTAGTAGGAATGTTTTTCAAGAATTTGAAATGTTGACTTATTGGGTTAATACTCGGTTTGTCATTTAGTTGGGCCCTCAAGGATTTCGGTCCAAGAGGGCTTTTTTGAAGGATTTCAGCTATAAATATAGTATAATCCCTATAATAGGGTCGAGTTACGAGTCGTTTTCGAAGAATTTTTGGACGTATAATCCATTTTTGCTGGTCCCAGAACGATTCGATTTCACCGTGGGGCTACAAATGGAATTTTTGAAGGATCCCACGAGGTCAAACATTTTTCGAGGTCCCACATCTGTCTGAACAATGTACTTTTTTTTTTTCAAAAATATTCTCTTAATTACACAAAATGTTTTGCACAATTAACATATGCGAAAGAATAATTACCCCTTGTGTAAAATTGTATTTTCCTTCAATACTCATCTCTAGTTTTAGGTGTCGGCATTCTTTAGCTCAGCCAGGCATATTCATCTCAAGAATTTCTCATTACTTCCTAAACATTTGACGAAATCACTACTTTTGCAGCCAGTACTCTGTCGATATCGCTACACAATAATTTTACCAGTGAGTAATAGTAAGTAATAACTGTTAGTATCATAACTGCCCCTGACAGGCACCCGTCGTAAAATCTTGACGGTTTTTAATCAGGAATTTGAAGCGACCCCGTTTTATTTATCGCTGCAGTAACGCACAGTAATGCGGCATTTAAGCACCTCCGCTGCGGTCACAGCCACCACATTGGTTCGTATTTCACACGAGAAGCATCCTCGCAATATATCTTACAGGGGCCGCGCGACCTCATGAGCGACCTTGAAAAATAACGATATTCCAACTATACGAGGAAAGTGGCCAGTTAAGGGATCCCTGATCGTAAAACTGAGGCAATCACAAAGGGCCTGGATGGTGCCGTAAATGAGAGAAAAACGGAGAGGGTGTTTCTTTGAAAACGTTCTGAAGAAAATGGCAGTTAAAAACAAAAACGTCAACATTTTCGCTTCGGGGGAAAAAACAAAAAACTTTTTTTTCTTCTAGTGAAGGAAAGAACAAGAAAACGCACGAGGTCGGAGGTTGTGGTGGTCACAGGGCATAATTGTCGCTTCGGAGGACTACCTGAGGTCTTCCCCCCAAACACCTTTGCAGAAAAATAGAAATCCAGAGGCCGCAATTTTCTTTGACGCTTCCAGAAGCCGCCTGAGGAATGTGTGGTTTCCGATTTGATCCTGGAGCTTAAAAGGTTGAGCGTTTTGACCTGGGCTCAAACCAAAAAGATCAAGTGGTCCTGCTCACCATTCAGCTGTCACACGTTGACATCTATTTGCAGCGGGTTTTACACCTTTTGTTCCTCAAAACCGGTGTCGAAGGTGGGAATATCGTTATTTTTGTCCATCTGGATGCGGTAGTGTCATTTTGGGGTTTGATACGGCGCACAGCGGTCTGAGGGCGATTTTTCAACTTGATTGTTGACTCAATTTGAATGTAGGTACAAGATGTAGGTGGAATGTAGGTGGAAGAGTAGAATTGAGCATTCCATGGGTTAATTGGTCAAAATATCGATTTTACAGCGTTACACAAGCTTGCAAAGACGGGAAAACGCCCATTTTCCGAAAATATATGTAAAAGAAAACGTAGAAAAATGGAGCTATTCATGTTAAAAACTAAATCCTTGTGTTTACTTCAAGTTCATATACATGTAAGATTCGTACTCAGGGAGAACACTGGATTGATTGCATCTGTAAAGAAGTTATTTATTTTATCAATATTCAAATACAATATTCGTTAGATAAATACTGGACCTTAAATTACATACTAGAGATCTGAACCATTGAACATACCTGTAAAGAAGAAATCTAAAACACAGGATCGTTCGAGTAGGAATCTCAGGAGCTCTGCTCCCGTTCACATTGACTGGTGAACCACAACTGCCTAACTAACTCGCAGGACCAAGATTACGGGAGACGCTATGAGCCGCAAACAACAACAACGGGATGATAGCGTTTGCCGTGGTGTTATTGGAAGTTTGACCCGATCAAACTTTACATCCCCCTTTTTTGGGATTTTTTGTTTTTTTTTTGTTTTTTTAAATTAAAATTTTTTTTTTGTTTTTAAGAAGTTTTCTGTGGCAGTGTTGCGAGGGTACCTGGGTAAAGCTTGGACACATGGAAGAAATTTGACTCCTTTTTTCGATAGCCTGAGTCAATCTTATAGATGGAGTTTGAGAGTTTTCCTATAATCTTATATGGACCTGTCCGAATTTCGTCCAGCTTGTTTCGATTCAGGCTGTTGCCTTGATGTACATAAACCATGTCCCCCACCTTGAATGTGGGTATTTTGCGGTTTTTATTGAACCTCTTTTTATTTAGTTCATGATTTTTTTGGGAATTCCTAATGGCTTGTTTCCTATCGTCCTCCAAATTACGGTGTGCGTTATGACCATGGGGTACAACCGGTATGTCTACATTATGCAACAAATAATTAGGACTGAATTTTGTGGATGTATGGATTGTGTTATTATACTCCTCAACGCATTCCTCTGCAAGTATTGACCACGGGCGTGTCGTGCTTGACGGTTCGTCATTTACTTTGCATCGAATCCGATTAACCAATGTTTGGTTTAGCCTTTCATTAAGGCCATTTGAAAATGCGCAGTCGACCGACGTGAAAACCAAATTCACATTATGCTGGTTTAAAAACAACTTGAACTCGTTGGAATTAATTCCACTGTACTGGTCAGCTAATAGAGTGCCTATTTGAACACCCTGTGATAAGACTTTGGTTAGGAGCTTAATGAAGTCATGAGCTTTCTGGTTTCTTGAAGTGTAGATATACGCATACCTAGTGAAATGGTCAACCAAAAGGTGTAAAAAACGCTTAGGTGACCGATTGCCCCCAAAACCACCAATGGTGTCAAGAGACATATATTGATATGGTCGTGTGGCAGGACCCAATTGGGAGAGATGGCCATAGGTGAATGGTATGCGAGATTTATTCTTAATACATACGCTGCAAGCTTGGCAAAAACTCGTAATCATTTTTGTCATATCCTTGCAGAAGTAGAAAGGAGTTATTTTCATTTGTATCTGTTTTGGACCAATATGACCAAATTTTTTATGTATTTTTTCAATCAGCTTATAGCAGAAGTCTGTAGAGACAATTATTCTACTTTTGTTTTTAAAGTTGCTGTAAAGTATATCACCTTCCTTTGTGACGCGGTGAGCTAGAGGTAGCTGACTATTTAATTGGTTTTGATCTCGGGTTATTTCCTCCAATTGGACTAAATTGACAATTTTCAAATCATCAGTGGGACCCAGAGATTCTAGAACGGGATTCCGCGATAAACAGTCAGCTTCGGAGTTTGACTGACCAGGGACATATTTTATCTTGAAATTGTACTGTGATAGGCAAAACATCATGTGTCCCAGTTCGTCATCATTTCGGGAATTTATGCGCAAGTGTTCCAGAGGCTTGTGATCGGATTCAACTTCAAACTCGATTCCTAGTAACCAGTGTTTCCAGTATATTAATGCTTCTTTAATAGCTAAGCATTCGAGGTAAATTGCTTTCTTTCGTTTCTGGTGTTCATTTAGTTTTTTTGAAAAATAGGCTACTGGTTTGAATGTTCCGTCGTCTTGTCTTTGCTTTAAAATTGCACCGATGCCATCAAGACTCGCATCAGTCTGGACGATTGTCCTTCTGACTGGACTGAAAATAGCGAGGCACGGCTCTGTGGAAAGACACGATTTGATTAAATTGAAAGCCTCCTCGCATTCCTTATTCCAGTTGAAAATGGCATTTTTCCTTAACAATTTATGTAAAGGCTCGAGCATTTGAGTGGCTTTCGGAATATATGAATGGTAGAAATTCACTTTGCCTAATAATTGCCTTATATTTTTTTTATTTTTAGGTGTTGGGAAATTTGTAAGTGGCAAAACGTTGTCGTTTATTGGTCGCGTTAAATTGTACTCGATTATATGACCAAGGTATTTCACGCTATTTGTAGCAAAGTTGCATTTTGAAAACTTAAGCCGGAATCCTTCTTTAATGAGTGCTTGCATTGATGCTTCAACATGACGTAAATGTTCTTCAAAAGATTTTGAAAAAATCAGGATATCATCAATGTAATTTACACAAAATGAATCTAAATCATTTTTTCGAAGTATGTTCCTCAATATTCGTTGGAAAATTGCCGGTGAGGTTTTTAAGCCAAAAGGTAAACATTTCCAATTATAGTGGCCTGTTTGTGTTACAAACCCTGTTTTATAATAGTCTTTCTGTCTGAGAGGGATTGACCAAAAAGCACTATTTATATCTAGCACCGAAAACCATTTACAGTCTCTGGTTTTCACTATTAGATCGGTGATTAGTGGAAAGGGCTGGCTTTCTGGTACAACTAATTTATTTAAATCTGTAAAATCAATACAGAGCCTATTTTTCTTATTTTCATCTCTCTTGTGGACTAGTGTTACAGGTGCCGCAAAAGGGGAGGTTGATTCTTCAATAAGGTTGGCTGATAGTAACCTTGAAATTTGAGACTCGATTTCATTTTGATCATCTACAGAGCACCTGTATGGTCGTTTTGAAACATATTTGTGTTCTATTAATTTTATCGTGGCTTGATGACCTGACACTGTACCGATATCGTATTTATCTTTAGCAAAAACGTTTTTGTATTTATGTAGGATATCGTTGATCTGTTTTTGTTGTTTATCCGGTAAATGGTTCAAGGTCGCTTGAAAGGTATCTCTGTACCCGGATTCGTTTACAGTTACACTTCTGGGATCTTCAAGCCCTAAGTTTGAAAAAACGATGCTAGATTGTCCATGCTCCAATGAACTTTGGGTTATTTCTAATTTATCATTTTGGCATAAGTGAAATTGTACAATTAAATCCAAACCAAGCAGAAAATCGTGACGGAACCCCTCACTTTTCACTACAAAGACGGATACCTTTTTTGACAGATTCATTATTTTCAGATCAATACTCACAATTCCACAAACTTTTCCGATACCACTGACCATACTGAATTTGCTATCATCATTTTTAGAGATGCGAATGCCAGATTTCCTAAGGAAATCGTAATTTATCAACGAAATATTCGCACCCGAATCGTAAATACCGGTGCATTTTTGGCTATTATTGATAAGCAAATCGACTTTTATCAGTGGTATCATCACTAGTTTTTTTGATCGCTAATTGCAGAGTTCAACTCCGACTCTATTTCCAAATTGTTCACAGTTTTAATTTTATTGGTATCCTTATACCAACAGTTTTTCTCCAAATGAAAACGAGTACCTCGATTTCCTTTTTCGCACAGAGAACAAGCCTTCTTCCTTTCGGTCGGTGATGCCTTTCGGTTTCGTCCAGAAGTCTCTGACGCTCGGGAAAGCTGGGCTGAATCCGTTGAAACGACGTCCTTAGGAGAGTTGCAGTCGAACTTCTTTAATTTTGCAAGTAGACCTCTCGTTGATCCGATGGAGGATCTACTTAACTCGTTCTGAATCTTTATGGGAAGACCCAGCACAATAAGATTCAGCATTATTTGTTCGGGAATTACGTGGTCGAGATCAAGAAGTAGTTTTTCCTTCTTCACAACGTAGTCCACGTAAGAGCCTGTCATGTAACGGAAATGGTAAGCAAATCGAACTGGAGTCCAGGAGTCGTCGCTGAAGGTAGTGGTGAGATCCTCTTTCCACAAATCCCAATCGGCCTCAATACCAAGTTTTTTCTGAGCGTTCGAAAACCAATCGTTCATTGATTTATCTAAACATAATTTGAATACTTCAATCAATCGTGGACCGTTCAGATTGAATCGAGCCGCTTCCCTCTCAAAATCGTTGACCCACGCCTGAACATTCTTGTTTCTGCTTGAAAATTTCTCAACAAGGAAATGCTTCATAATTTCGTTCAGGGAGTCGTCTTTTTTTTCAACCAGCTTATTGAGACACGCAACCAGTTCATGTAAACCAAATGCCGGTGCGCGTGAAGGTTCACTTGTCAGAGCGGATATCTCTGACAACAACAATTCATTGAAAAAAAAGTTGCCAGCCTCATCTCGATAACATGCCTCAACTTCCGGCGGAAGTATTACACTCACGGTCCGACTTTGACCTCTGGCCCTGATGGCGGCAATTGCTTTCTTAACTGGGGGGAGTTCCGCTAATTTCTTATGATGACTCATACCTTGTTGATCATCCGGAAAACCGTACCACATTTCTTCCTCCGCTTGTTTGATTTTCTTGAGTTTTAGAATCGTCGTCTTCTCATCCGAGGAGCTGGCCTCTGCGATTATGTAGAGCTGATATTTCGACATATTTCTTCATGCAGTCGAAAAGTTTTCGAAATTGTGTTTTAGATTTGTACAGATGCAAAAAAAAAAAAAAAAAAAAAAAAAAAAAAAAAAAAAAAAAAAAAAAAAAATCCCAAAAAGGGGGATGTAAAGTTTGATCGGGTCAAACTTCCAATAACACCACGGCAAACGCTATCATCCCGTTGTTGTTGTTTGCGGCTCATAGCGTCTCCCGTAATCTTGGTCCTGCGAGTTAGTTAGGCAGTTGTGGTTCACCAGTCAATGTGAACGGGAGCAGAGCTCCTGAGATTCCTACTCGAACGATCCTGTGTTTTAGATTTGTAAGATTCGTACTCAGGGAGAACACTGGATTGATTGCATCTGTAAAGAAGTTATTTATTTTATCAATATTCAAATACAATATTCGTTAGATAAATACTGGACCTTAAATTACATACTAGAGATCTGAACCATTGAACATACCTGTAAAGAAGAAATCTAAAACACAGGATCGTTCGAGTAGGAATCTCAGGAGCTCTGCTCCCGTTCACATTGACTGGTGAACCACAACTGCCTAACTAACTCGCAGGACCAAGATTACGGGAGACGCTATGAGCCGCAAACAACAACAACGGGATGATAGCGTTTGCCGTGGTGTTATTGGAAGTTTGACCCGATCAAACTTTACATACATATATCGTGAAGAATTATTTTTACTGATTTTTTTTTTGTTTTCCAGTCGGTTTCAGCTTGTTTAAAAAAATAAAATATCGAAAAAGACAACCGTTTTACATTTCAAAAGAGAAGGAAACACGGTGCGCCTAAGTGCGGTTGGTCTAGAAACACTCAGTAGGACCTGTTGAATACATAAATGCAGAGATCGGTTGCGGGAACTTGCGGCTTTGCTCAATATCTTAAAAAACACTGGCTTCGTATAGATTTAGGCCGGTCGCCAGAGGATTAAAAGGAAGCATTGGTGTAGAAGCTTTTTTAAATAATTTTTTATTGCATTTTTTTAACTATAAGAAATGTTAGAAATATTTTTGCCGGGAAAACTGATGGCGGCAAAAAAACTCGTTTTTTCGGACTTTTAACTCGAAAACTAAGCATCGCAGGGAAGACGTCACAAAGTTGAAGATCATAAAATGCTGCTTCGAATGACCACCTTATATTTTAGAATCGGATCAGCCGTTTAGACACAATCAAGCATCAAAAATAGGCTACTTTATCCAACTTCTGTTCAATCCTGTATAGTAACCGACTAAAGAGCAATCCAGTTATCTTCCCTGTTTTCAGGATACCTATTTCAGGAACCTATCATACCTGTCATAGGTATCTATCATACGTATCTATCACTACCTCTCATACTTATTTCAAGTACCTCATTTCAGGCACCTATCATACGTAGGTGTCTATCATATCTATTCAGGGTAGGTCATATCGATTCAACACCCCAAAAAACAGGGGCATACGAAGACATCGTAAGTGGATTATTTGACTAAAACATTGTTTTATCACAGTAACTTTATTATGAGCTGATATAGTCAATAGTCGCCTGGTAGTTTACAGCATCGACGGACCTAAGCTTCAAAATACGTGTTTCCACCACCTAACGGGAATCGCCATTTTTCGAGCAAAATAGTAGTTATCCTGAAGATGGAACATCCGGAATGTCCTGCAGCGTCTTTTCGAACGTCGCGGGAGCACGAAAGGTCTAATGGCGAGATCGTGCAAGCAAGTACGGGTCACTAACCTCCCGTCCTCCCTGACGTCATATTTCTCGCCTATTTTCGGGTTCCCCTTCCCCGACCGAAACATCAAGATTTCTTTAATAACGCCAAGAAACTTTTTTTTTTTTGGGCTGGACCGCCTTTTTCCGTGGACATTACATCTTGGGCGGGGGGACCTCTTTAATTGGACCACTTTATCACACCCGGGGAGGGGCCTTTCTTCGTTTGGACCGCCATCAGGAAACGATTCACGGACGACGTCGTGACTTTGGGACGTCGTTGGGAAAAAAAAGCCGGAACGTTTCTTCGGACTTCACGATTTCTAGGAACATGTCCGGTCCTCTATGGACAAAAAAAAAAAACTCGGGTCTTGGAAACGAAAAAGTACCTTCTTACTTTTTCCTAGGGTTGTTAAGTACTTGAAAATTACGGCAGATCCTGAAGGCACTCGAGAAGAAAAAACGCTGCAAATTTACACGAGGGTTTATTATTCTGTGATATAAGTTAATAATTAATTATCGTGCAAAATTTAATTCAGTGTCATCACGAATTCTATCTGATCGCGTGGTTATCAGTGGCTCAGTGGTTAGAGCGTTGGACTGCTGAGCCAAAGGCTGCTGGTTCGATCCCAGCAGCCGCTGGACATCTATCTGATTATCTTTCTGAAGGAAATGGCAACTGCCGTCGTATTCTGCCTATGAGACCTCTCAAATTTGCCGTTCGGAACCGGCGTTAAACAGAAGGTCCCTACTACTCCTGTAATTATTACTGTACAACACGCTCAACAGAAGTTAGTAGCGAGAGGTCGCCAACGCCCTCGGGTATGGCGCCCAAAGAAGAAGTCATCACGAAAATATGTTTGAAAAATTGGAATTACAATCTGTTTTTCCAAAAACACTTCTAGCAGTGTTGTCAAAACAGGTGAATTTACATTAGAAGAACTTCGAAAGTTCCTACCGTTGTATGCTTGAAAGAGCGATTCCGAGCTGTACTTTCCACATTTTATTTCGACTATGACTTATTTTGGTGAACAATTAGCGGTAGTGACTCGGCAGGTCGAAGGGAATCCAGAAAACGCCTAATGGATTTCCTTGATGGGCCCGACGTTAGCTCCTTAGACCGTCACAGGTGGCTCCGGAACCCAAAGGACGAAACCAACTGTTGTTTCGGGGCTACGGAGCGTGACCCGTCACCGTACACATCGTAGGTCTTCCCTTCAGGAAAGGGGAACAGTTAGAATTTATGAACTCCGAGGGCCAAAAGGTGCTAGACGTATGCAGGATTTATGGGGATCGGCCAACAGTTCCAGATCGGTTCACAGTTACTGTGAAAAGAGAATCGCAAATCGGGAGGTTTCAAATTCCTTGCTGGCGACAGCATTTAATGGTCCTTGTTTTTAAACCTGAAGTAGGTATCTACCTGAATCAAAATCATCAGAGGTCAGTGGTGTTGTGTGAAATGAAATTGAAAGATTTATTTGTGAACCCTTCCAGTGATACAAAGCCCAGTGTGCTCCTCCTGATTTTCAGTGCAACAAAACGCCGAAGACTTGGCGTATCTGGAATCCTCCATGCAGCAATTACTACACGCACAAGATAGTCCGGGGTGTTATTGGGCAGAAACAGTATGAGCCCTGACTTGGATTTCGTGCAGAACTGCACACAGTGGCGCACCGCCCGATTCAACAACATTCAGAAAAGCGGCAAGAACCAAAGACCAAACCATGACGAAAAAAGTCCACCCTCTCACTGAGTCTGATTACATCCAAGCCATGGCAGCAAGAATGTAGCACCCGAATTGAGTAATGAGTAAAAATTAGCTATTGGGATTTTCAGTTCGCCTTATCTTACTATATTGGAGCTCCAGCCTGTGGAGAACCGAGGAGTACCTAGGAGAACCATTTTTATTCTAAGGTACTTCTAAAAGTCGGACAAATTTGAAATTGGTCTCAAACAATTCAGTTCGGTGAGTAGATAACGAGACAAGTCTGAAAATTCAAAAGAGTTGGCTCAAAATGGTCCAATAAAATGTTCAAAGACTTTGAATATGAAAGACACTTAGTGTTCAAATAATATGGAATGGACCAGTTGACCTGGTGCTGGAAAAGCAGGATTGAAGGTGTGAGCGGACGGCTCCACGCGCGAACCTAACGGTGATGAAGGCGGGACAAAAGAAAAGCCCTCCCTGAGGACCTGAACGATACAGCAAATACAGGCATCACAATTCCCACCATGACTTCATCCATAAAATGTAAATAAGCATTTACTTCTGAAAGGAAGGAAGGACCCTATGGTACTTCTCAAACCAAATCATAAATTTTTCGCTAGTACCTAGGTAATCGTGCACGATTATACTATACCACCATCATAATGCTGTGTACCTATACCATGGTATACACAGCAGTATGATGGTGGTATAGTTCTAGATATGATGGGCAGATCTAACAGATTGGCTGTGACCAGCACTCTTTCTCCAAAATCCCGGCCGATCCGGACCCGATGCAAAAGCCTGCAATCTTCGGCTAGACCTCAGTTTCTTGCATAATCTCAAAGGAGAGCGCCCCGAACCCGTTTCCAGGGGGCCCCTCGGGCCTTCGTTTCTTCACTCGGAGGTTTGAGCCCGAAACCCGTTTTTTGTGGGAGAAGTCAACAGGAATTTATTGCCGGTTTGTTCAAACATGCAGATCCGATCGGGAAATTATGAGGTTTTAAATGATTTCGTCGGGAATGGGCAGTTACGATAAGAATAACACGACCCTGAGTTATATGTATGTAGTATACATTAAGCTTTGATTCATTATTCTCATAATAATCAATTTTGTTGACAAGATTTGCAGTTTGCAAAAACTAAAATTTAGTACGCCGCACAGTGGTGTCCAGGCGACAAAAACCCTGTTTTTCAAAACCGCAAAATTTGCTGTACTCATGTATGTTTCTTATAGTAGGTAATTAAAATGTGCTATCTCAAGCTGGTATGGATTTTTGGAAGAAAAAATTATATTCGGTGAAATTCAGTGTTTGCAGCTAAAAATTAAGGAACTTCATTCAAGAAAAACAAGCGTTTAGACAATTTTTTCGAACTATCATAAAACTTCCTTCACCTCATGATAATATCAAGCATAATAATAATTATGCTTGTGTTGTATCTCTAATAGGCAGTCCGTTTTTAAGACGTTTTTCTTGGTATTTCGCGTAGAAAAAGTGCTCGCCCCATCGTTTTGTAGCCCCATTAACGCCCCATAAATCCTCTTGGTGAAGTCAGATCGTCCTACCTAGTACCCCCAAAAATGTTTTCTACGTTCAAAAGTAGGTACCTCGAAAACGACACCTCACTATGTCTAAAAAATATGGTATAATATACCATTATAATATTATGCTCTATAATTTTTTTTTTAATTCAGCGCTTCTTGAATCATCACATTATGGGAGAAGCGAATTTTTTACCCACGACGCGAAAACAGATTGATTTTTCTGAGAATACTAAACCATAATGGTCCTGGTTCTCGAAAAAAGAATTATCACTTTATTTTCAAGTGAAAAACGATTTCACAAATCGAACATTTCTGATTCAACCGGGTTTTAATGAAAACAACTTGAAAAACAGGAGTTACCCAACTTTGTTTGTCGGAAGATCCAATTAGGATCCTCTTGAATCAGTTGGGTAACACCTCACACGAGCGCCGTCCATTAAGAGGCCTGAGGCAGCAGTTTTTTGTTGGAAACCACCGGCAAGTTGAGAACAGAAGACCACACGTTATCTAGGCAAACCAAACGGCGTGTTTTTTGGTCGATAATTAAATGCTTTCTAACCCAAAAATTCTGGTAGTTACAAGTGTCGATATATCCAAATAAATTGTGAAAGGAGTCATATTTTTTATGGTCGGGTAGGATTCCGAGTTTGTATTCATTGAAGAACTCACAGATCCGCCATTGTCGAGATGGTTTAGCCAATTTAAATTCAAGACTTCATGGGCTGAAGGCATTTTCGCTTTATTGCATACCACACGTGTACAAACCTCATAACAGTAGATCTGGTAGAACCGTTGACGAGGAAACTTGTTCGTCCTTTTACGACCAACATAAACACTCAGCGCAACAAGAGGCTCCTCCGAGACTGTTTATCGAATTCTTCACAACAAAAATGATCCCCCATTAGTCACATTATCTCCGAATGAGGTCCCAAAAAGGGGAAAACCCATAATGAACGTACGTAGTGGACATCGAACAAAGGCCGTAGGAAGTCAAGACGAACAAAGGAAGGGACAAAAATACCGCATCGAGAGCCATAAAGAATTATCATCCGGCTCCGGGAGAAAGAACAAAAACGGCCCTAATAACCGCAAAATGGGACCCCTCGAATCCTATCGGGACTCTGGTGGTGGGTGTTCGACTAAGATCACCACTAACACTACGCAAGAGATGTAAAAAGTCGAGGGTAAGGTAAATGTACCGGAAGTCGACACCTTAGAACAATTATTGTTGACTTGCGTGCATCCAAGTACCGCCTGGAAATGAAAAGCTAAGGCTAAGGGAACTAAGCTCTCAAACGAGAAGCAGAGAAGAACCAAGAAAGAGAAGAGTTTGATTTTAGCATTTTTTTGCATTTTTTGCAGCTTTGCCTTTTAATGAGGTTTTTTTTTTTTTTTTTTTTTTTTGCATCGGACGGCTTACCTACACCTACCTACGGACATTTCGTTTTTGGAATCTAGAGCTCTTGAAACGTATAATGTCAAATTTTGAGGCCGCTCAGAATTTTCGACCTCCGTCGCGATTACACAGCTGAATTATTCCAAGAATAATAAACCAAAAAACGCTGCAAATTTTACACAAGGGTTTATTATTCTTTGATATAGGTTACTTGTGCAGAAATTTAATTCTGTGTTAATGAAAAAAATTAAAAAAAAATTTTTTAATTTTTTTTTTCAAAAAAAATATTTTTGATTTTATTTTTTCAACAAATGTTTTTTCAAATTTTGTTTTGTTTTTTACTTGAAAAATATTTCACCTCCTGGGATCTTTCAGAAATCCCATTTGTAGCCCCATGAAAGCCCTATTGATCGCAACAGTGAAATCGGATCGCTGCGGGACCCCTAAAAATGGATTCTACGTCCAAAAATACTTCGAAAACGACACCTGACTCGATCCCATAGCCGAAAGCCTTCGAAAACCCCCTTCTGTAGCCCCATTTTAGCCCCATAGCGCCCCGCGGTTTTGGGCGATCGGGCTGAAAACCTTGCGGGCACAACTAGATGGTAAACCGAGTATTTTGTCAAAATTTCAGATTTTTAAAAAAATTCCTACTGCCCAAAACGGCCTGGACGGCGGACGGCGTACGGCGGACGGCGGACGGACATTTCGGTTTTGGAATCTAGACCACTTGAAACGGATAATGTCAAATTTTGAGGCCGATCGGAGTCGTCGACCCCCGTCGCGAAAACATAGGTGTATTATTCCAAGAATAATAAACCAAAAGGTGTATTGACTGAATGGGCCCCGGAACCGACTGTCGAATAATACTTTTTTCTGAAAGAACTTCATAATTTGAAGGCATAGCAGTGAGTTTTGGGCTCCTACGGTGTAATACAAATTTCCAGGGCACTGTCGAAAATTTCAACTTTGAATCTGGAGGGAAAAGTGGCACCACTCTCTCATTGGCTGCTCACGGCTGCCATTTCCGCCTTCACCTCCGGCAGATTCCCGTCGGCCCCTTCTTATGCTAGCGCACTCTGGCGGTTATAGTTGCTGGTAGTTATAGTTGCACCGCGGGAAAATTCAAAACGCCAAATATTCACTAGTGATTTCCTCTGCTCAGACACCTAATTTCTCAGTGCTAACTGTACTGAGTACTTTGTTCATTACTAGTTCAACTATGTTCGGCCGAATTTTCCCATTTCTCTGACCTAGTTCCGTGGCCCATTCACTTTTTTACCTAGGTACCGAAGAATATTGAATGAGCCTGGGCAACAAAATGTAAAAAAAGAAAATTAGTAAAATTTGTAGCGCTCAGTTTATCAATTTTATTTAGTTTAAAAAATGTCTTTTTGTTTTCAGCAAAAATTTATTGATTGCTCTCATTTCATACATAAACAATTCTGTTTCAGTTAGGAATTTGACATAAAATGTGAGTTTGAATACTGAAAATGTTCTATTTTTTCGTACTAAATTTCTGAAAAAATGACACAAAGCTCTAAAATGTTTATTGTGTCTCCCGGTGCCGACTTGAGAATTTCACTATTTAAATTGTAGACATCACCCAACGTGCTAAACCAACATCCAAGGCGTAGTTTGACCTCAGTCGAACAGACCGGAGGCACCCTCACGCCTCACTGGATCCGACTAGTTAAGGGACTTTTTTCCAGACAAAAGGCGTTTTTTTCAAGCTACTCGCAACGAGACGCTTCGTCGATGTTTCCTTTTCCCTTCGACTTCACCTTCTCTAACCCTCCATTCAAATCTCCGAGTATACTCAGTCCAACTGTAAGCCCTCCCGTAGCCCCATAGCGCCCCACGGGTTTGAACGATCGGGCTGAAAACCTTGAGGGCACAACTAGATGATAAACCGAGCATTTTGTCAAAATTTCACATTTTTTAAAAATTCCGTCTGTCCAAAACGGCCCGGACGGCTACAATAATCAGAATAAACGCATATAAATGCATATTAAAGTGGTTTACGTCGGAATAGCTTGTTTTTCATCAAATTTTCCCAGAATCCTCGACTAAGGTTTTTTTTAAATTAAATTTGAGTTTGTAAATTCAGTGTTATCTAAATGACCTAAATCCTGCTGAATTCGCCGTACTTTTTTTGCCACTCATGTACCAAATACTTTAGGTACCGACAATTTTTCGTGTAGATACATTTTACACTGCATAAAGATCCCCCCCCCCCCCCTCTCTTTGACTAAAGTTTTAGGAAATGCCGATTGGGAACTCGATTAATTTTTGGGCACATTATTCAGGATCAAAAAATTTAAGGCAAATTACACCCCCAGTGGGTAACACTAAAAGCGAAATAATTTAGTTTCAAAACTCCGCGACTTGGGAAAAATCGCTGTCTGGTTTCGGAATCAATGAAAAATCTTCGAAAAAATAGAAAGTGACAACCTGTGTAGCGTTCGGACCTCACTAACGGATTTTATGCCCAAAATTACCCAGAAATCGACGCTTCATTCGACCTCCTGCAACCATTCAAAAGCGTCGTAGGTATATATAGCCACACGCATCCATGTTACGGTACGGTGTAATATTATTATGGCGATCCCATATTTTATTATATCGACGCTACGTCCAATCATACTTCGTAAACGACACCCCACTCGACCCCTTTGCCAAAGTCCTTAAGGTCTTTTAATTTATTTAATTAAATAACCCCTCATGTTACAACCTTTTTAGCTCCACAGAGCCCCACCGTGTATACTGGAAAGGTTCGAGGCCCCCTAATAAATTGAATTACTTCGAAAATGATACCTCACTCGACTTTCAGGTCCAAGTCCCCTTATAGCCAAATATATATTTGAAGATTTTTTCGTTTCACTTTCGTATCTGTAAATTTTAACTGTTTTTCGAGCATATTTAAGAGCATATAGGGTGTTTTCGAGCATATCTGAGGAGCATAAAACAGATGTTTTTCGAGCGTATTTGGAGAGTTGATCGAGCATAATATTGATATTATCAATCCGAGCCTTAGCCTTTTCACTTAACCCTATGACCGTATTTTCATCGACTTTGCAAAAATTATTAGCACACATAATATTAAATATTATTAATTTTAAATTTTAAAATTAATAATATTCAAAAAGAGATTACATTGTAGGTTCCTTTTTTTCATTAACCCTGAAACCGCATTTCCACTGATTTTGGACTAAAGATGAAGTGACGGCTCGAAAAAGGACGCCAACAGCAGCGGCTTCCACTTCATTCCTTCGGGGTTTTATAGTAATTACCTATAAGCGGAATATATTATGAGATAAAGATATTTTATTTAATATACTTCATCGTTGAAAATAGTATTTTATATAAAGATGGATTCCCACCTTAATCCGCCGCATCCACCTTAATCTACATTAATATATATTTTTTAAATTTATTATTAAAAATATGGCGATGGATTCCCACTATCTGCGCCAGGCACATACCTAATAATTTTCCTATTATATCAGAAAAATATATAAATCAATTTTTTTCCAATACTCGGTTTGACGATTTATGGTGAAAAATAATTTTTTCAATTATTGTCGGCTCTTACCGGTTGTCATCGTGCGGTAGACGCCATCCAGGCGATGTGCACTCCAAATAGGGGGACCCGTCTTTCGTAAGGGGTCCCGCACACTCGCAACTTGAAATTTTAAATTTCCCGACCGCACCAGCTTATCCTAGTTGTAGCTGGACAACCGCTTTTCAATCGGGATGACGTCGATTTTGTCCGGGGTTACTATCGAATTCGACTAAAAACACCGTACAAATCGAAAAGCCGCACTTGATTGTTCTCGATTTTTTTTTACGGGGGGAGGGAAATACGACGGGTGGTGAAAGGGGGGGAACGGACTGTCGCGGCTCGAGTCACACAAGACACTGAAGGGAAAGACGGCGAGTCCGCTGATAGCGTCCCCCTCCGGGAGTTATAGACATTGCCAGTAACCGTGTGATAGTCTATCAAGTCTAGAAGGTCTTCTGCGGCCCACAGGACTCCTCCCACTGCTTGGACCTTCCGCAGTTCACCCCCGAAGGTACCCCACCCCCCGCCCCCTCGGACCAACATCCCAATGCAACCCGGAGATTTGAACCCGCGAGAGACAGGTCAACTATTGCGTAAGCCCGAGCAAAATTTTAAGGTCCCGTTAGACTTGAGCCAGATTGGCTTATTATTTTATACTCAGGTAATAATCGCAACAGAGGTCGACAATTCTGATCGGCCTCAAAATTTGACAAGATGTGTAGATTCCAAAAACCAAATTTCCGTCCGCCGTCCGAGCCGTTTTGAGCAGTAGGTAGGCAATTTTTTTTTAAATCAGAAATTTTGGCAAAATACTCGGTTTACCATCTAGTTGTGCCCCCAAGGTTTTCAGCCCGATCGCACAAACCCGTGGGGCGCTATGGGGTTGAGTTAGGTGTCGTTTTCGAATTATTTGTGGCGTAGAATCCATTTTTTGGGGTCCCAGAACGATCCGATTCCACCGTGGGGTCTACGGAGCCTTCCTGGGGATATGAATGGAATTTTTGAACGATCCCAGGAGATCAAATAAGCTGTCGTTTTACGAGTACATAAGTTTGGACAAAAAATCCGTTTTTTTTTCTAGGTCCCACATAATACACAATATTTTATTTTATTTTTTTTATTTTCAAAAATTTTGTTTTTGACGCAGGAACTAATTTTTGCACAATTAGCCGTATCAACCAATCCCAGACTTCGATTTATCATTTCAAAGATTTAGGATCAAAAGAAATTAATAAATTAATCCCATTATACATTCCTCAAACAAACGAACACAACAACGAAAAATAAAACAACAACGAAAATAAAACAATTACAACGAAAAATAAAACCTCTCAGATTTTCGGTTGCGGGGGTTATTAATAGGCACCCTCGTGAAGAAAGAACAAGCGACCAGCCGAACCCTCCCTCCCATCATTATTATCATCGAGCTCAAAGTCCAAGGTGCAACTCAAGTGTTTTGGTGGTGGGAAGGGGAAAGAAATTAAAGTCCCCTTTTTTTCCCTCTCGTAGGTAGGGTACAAATGATAATCCCTAATGATATAATTTTTCCCCTTCAGGGAAAAACATCAGATCATGGATATGTACGTCACACCAATTGTGATTGTGTACACTAGCAATGATTTTGTTTAACCTAGATACTGGGGTGAAAATTTCGTCACGCAAATTTTTCCATGACCCCCAGCCAAAAGACATAATATGATTGATATTATGCATGTCAATACGATTTAATACGTTGAGTGTTCCATTTATTTTAGAAACGGGGTGCCGCTTGCAAAATGCCGTTTCTAAGAATTATTCTTAATTGCGAAAATGGGCGCCCGTCGGAGAATAATCCGATTTATTGCAAATCGATGATGTCAGATATTAATTGGACCCTTGTAGAATGTTACATAATATGTAACATATTATTTTTGCTCATAATTATTCCTCAAAAATTGAGAAACTAGGAAGTGTTTTTTTTTTAAATTTCCCGAAACCTCAAGAATGGACATAAGCCCTTCCTCCTAAAATAACAAATTCAATTATTACTCACGACCACTCCACCCATCACTCTTTTTATTTTGTAATTCGTTTTAAAAATGTGATAACAAAAGAAATGGCGAAGGAATTTGATAAAAGTGAATGAAATTGATCAAATTTGTTGCTAAAATCAGGAGCAGTGAAGTCGTAGTATTTATCTCTCTAATCTACACAAAATTAAATCCAGTAGACAGGTGCAACCATTCCGAACATTAAAATGATTTTTTTTCTTTTACTAAGTTGGGGCCACTCTTTTCCTGAGCGTGAGAAGGCTTGATGTTCACTTGATCAGAAGACGAGGACGTTCACTAAGAGATGTCCTACACTCTCATCGTAAAAGATGTTTCTTAAAAAAACAAATCACTTGGCTCCAGATGTGAAATAATGCGCTATAATGGCACTGAGAGCCCCTCCATTCATGACGGATGGACAATTATTGTCATTTGTGCCTTTTCTCATTTTTCAGTGACCTCATAGGACACAAATATAAGTTTCAGAGATACGCCTGCGCTTCGCTTCACTCGCTAGCAAATCATACGGAAACAAGCAATATCATCAAGACAATCACCTGACAGACTGTAAAAATTGTTTGGAATGGATTTGACTCATGCCGCTAGGAGGAATACGACAAATCGGTTTGTCCTTCCACTGCCATACATAGAACTGTCTCTCCTCCTGATGAAACCATCAAATCGCTCGTCAAGTCCACGCCCTGTCGAACGGGTACTTATTTTCAGTTTACTGAGAAAACCGTTTTGGGCGCATTGTAATTTGAAGTCAGATAGCCATGTGAGTTCAAATTGTGTACCAAAAGAAGGGGCCCAGTGAAGGTGTTGTTTTAGAAAGGTTCGAGGTCTACAGCAAAATAACGGTTGCTTCATAAAAGCCGTTGTGCAGCTTACATTCGAGATGAATGACTTTCGCATTGCAGGTTTTAGAATGCTGATGCAGGGCTCATAAATAATGAAGTGCTGCAGTGCATCATTCTGATGAGAACACCGTGATGAATCAAGTCAGCGTTTTTTACCGCTGTTATGTTCCTAAGTAAGAAGAAAGTGGTAAACATAGGTCCGCTCATCAGATGCGTCACACTACTTAACAGTAATGTCTACAAAATATCGATATTTTACTTCCGATATATCGTCATCGATATTTGAGCTTCGATATTATCGGACCTATCGATATTTTTGTTCCGATGAATCGGTATCTATTTTAATTAAATAATATTTAATATTATTCGGGCGTCGCGATTTTGGTTTATTACTATTATTTGAATAATAGGTACCTACACCTATGCAATCGCAATGGAGGTAGAAAATTCTGATCGGCCTCAAAATTTGGCATTATCCGTTTCATGACACGTAGATTCCAAAAACGAAATGTCCGTCCGCCGTTTTGGGCAGTATTTTTTTTTTTTTTTTTTTTTTTTTTTAATCTGAAATTTTCACAAAACACTCGGCTTACCATCTAATGTAATCTAACTAGTTGTGCCCACAAGGTTTTCAACACGATCGCCCAAAGCCGTGGTCGAGTTAGTTGTAGTTTTCTAAATATTTTTTGACTTATAATCCATTTTTTGGGGTTCCTGAACGATCCGATGTCACCGTGGGGATCTATGGGGCTAAAATGGGATTTTTGAAGATCCCAGGTGGTCAAATAAGGAGTCATTTTCCGAGTAATTTTGGACGCAAAATCCGTTTTTCGACGTCCTAAATCAGTCCAACATTGTAAAGATTTTTTTTTTATTTATTTTTTTTTTATAAAGAGGAGACAATAAAAACGTTTGATCTCACTTTTTTTTTCAAAAATATTTTCTTATTGACACAGAATTAATTTTTGCTCAATTAACCTACATCGAAGAATAATAAACCCTTGTGTAAAATTTGCGACGGTTTTTTTAAACTAGAAAATTTCTAGTTTATTTAATAATTTCTATTATTAGATAATTATTATCTGAATACCTTAGGTAATTACTTACAGTTTATATTATAATATATTATATTTATACACTATATGTACTTATTACAATATCAGTTATAACTGATACTATCTTACCTTAGAAGAGAGAATCACCACCAGGTCATATACAGCAGAAGGTAGTTGGGCTTAAAATTGATAAGTAGAACAAAAATTGGGAGGAGTGCCAGAAATTTCAGATGTAGAACAACAATGGGGTTAGGTTTCAAGGAGGTTACACAAAACTATGTGTCCCTTATATATTATTTTAAATTATTGTATGATAATAAGGGGCACATAATTGTTGTTCTTACTCAAAAATTGTTTGTTTGTGAGCTGAGGTTTTTTTTAGCCTGAAGATGCTTTATAAATAAACCGAAACGTAAGCGTAGAAGATCCCTGAAGTCTTTTTACTGAACCTGCGACGCCCGTGGTACGAAAGAAACGACGTGCTCCAAGAAGACTTCCAACTATCTTCATACAAGAGACCATCACAACGAAATATGCGAAACTTTGTGGAGAAGGCCTTCTGAAGGGAACATCAATCCATGTGTCGCGACTCGCGACAGATCCCCCAGGTTTAGCGGCAAGTCTCAAGAGAAGGCATAGATCTCAGACATAATCGAGTCACCTCTCATTCTCCGTAACAACCAAAACATCCCAAACTAACAAAACAACCCATCAGAATAGCTCATCGAAGCTAGTGGTGATAATTAAAAAACTTTTTGACTTAGGCTTTGTTTTGCATTTTTAAAGCAAAAATCCATCGCAGGGAAAGTGATCCCATATCTCAAACAAACAAGCTGACGCACAATTGACTACCGAGGAGAGCGTGTCATTCAACAAGATTTACCTACCTGCTTACAGACAATTTCAATGACTTTTCCAACCGGTTGTTATTCAGACTTAATCCTTTTTTCGAGGCACGTGAGCAGATTCCCATTTGGTTGTCTCCTGAATGCTCCCGCCCAGCAATACCGTCAAGCTCATAATAGAACCTGCCTTCTTATAATCTGCCTCCTCACAGCTTTCCGTCCGTATTGTGCAACCCGCTCTCATTTCTTACCTTTTATACTGCCGTATTCAATTGAACGGCCTTTCCGCTCCTCCTTTGTAATGATAAGTGGCAGGCTTCGTTCCTTGAGGAGTCCTTAAATGTAAACAATCTCCCCGGAGAACAATTTCCCAGGCTGAATGACTCCAACCCTTACCTGTGGAATTGCATTTAAGTTTACAATGGAATAAAATGGTTGAAGTACGAGATGAAATGAAGACAGATGATCGTAAAAAGACTGCTGTAATGAACTAATTCAGAATGAAGCCTTTTTAAAAACGCTGCAAATTTTACACAAGGGTTTAAGTATTATTCTTTGACGTACGTTACATGTGCAGAAATTTAATTCTGTGCCAATAAAAACATTTTTAGAAAAAATTTGTTTTGGATTTTTTTGAAAAATTGTTTACCTACTTGAAAAATATTTAACCCCCTGGGATCCCTTAAAAATCCCATTTGTAGCCCCATGAGAGCCCTATAGATCGCAACAGTTCCGGACTCCAAAACATGGATTCTACGTCCAAAAAACTTCGAAAACTACACCTAACTCGATCCCATAGCCAAAAGCCTTCAAAAAAACCCTCCCGTAGCCTCATTTTAGCCCCATAGCGCCCAAAGGGTTTGGACGATCGGGCTGAAAACCTTGCGGGCACAACTAGATGGTAAACCGAGTATATAGGTATACAATATATATGACAATATATTGTCAAAATTTCAGATTAAAAAAAAAAAAATCCTACTGCCCAAAACGGCCCGGACGGCGGACGGACATTTCGGTTTCGGAATCTAAACCACTTGAAACGGATTTTAGACATTATAATGTCAAATTTTGAGGCCGATCGGAGTAGTCAACCACCGTCGCGAAAACATAGCAAACGCTGCAAATTTTACACAAGGGTTTATTATTCTTTGTTAAGGTTACCTATAGGCACCCTTGTGTAAAATTAAGTATACCTACTTAATATACATACTTCTTCAAGAATTAATTTTTGTCAATGGAAACATAATTTTGAAAAAAAAAAAAATCTACTTTGTTCGAACAGATGTGGGACCTCGAAAAATGGATTATGCGTCCAAAATTACTTGGAAAAATTTTCCAATATTTAATATTTAATATTAAATATTGACAATACTTATCAAATTTTGACCTCCTGGTATCCTTCAAAAATCCCATTTGTAGCTTCGTACGAGCCCAATAGATCCCTACGGTGACTTCAAATCGTTCTGGGACCCCCAAAATAGGATTTTACGCCCCATTGATTTTTTTAGCTCCACAGATCCCCACGGGTTTGGGAGACCGCGCTGAAAACCTTGTGGGCACTACTAGATGGTAAACCGAATATTTTGTCAAATTTCAGGTAAAAAAAAAAAAAAAAAAATGCATAGGTACTGCCCATAACGGCCCAGACGGCGGACGGACATTTTTGGAATCTAGACCTCTTGAAACGGATAATTTCAAATTTTGATGCTGATCTGAATTTTCGACCTCCGTCGCGATTACATAGCTGTACTTAAGTCTTGTAGCCTATTTGTTGCTCGAAGTGATATCAGTAGCAAATTGTTGACTTAATGCTGATGCATTGGTATTATTGTCATAGATGATAACTGACGCAACGAACAGGCTGGGTGTAAAAAGGGTCACAATGTGTCATGCTGAGTGAACTTGAAGCTAAAGTAGTAGTTGAGTAGTAAGCGAGGAACAGCATGAGAAGAGTAGTGAATGAAGAGCTAAATCAGAAAATTATTAAGCAAAGAGCTAAATCAGCAGAGAAGTGAGCAAGGAGCTGATTCAGCGGAGTAGTGAGCAAGGAGCAAATGAACAGATAAGGTACGCAAGGTAAGCAAGGAACTAAGGACTAGGGTCATGGTCAGGTGAGTAGTGAGTGAGGAGCTAAATCAGCAGAGTAGTGAGTGAGGATTTAGAATTTAATTCGCAGAGTTGTGAGTGAGAGCTAAATCAGCAAAGCACTCCCGTCATATCGTCGTAGTTCTCCGAATTGTTACCAAAAATATGTTTAATAGGTAATATTATCCATGCTATCATTCATTATCATGAAGTTTGGGTTTTCTTTTGTTCATAGGAAGCGATAATCAAATATTTTGTGCAAATCCCGAAGGCGAAGATGATTTTTTTACGCCGCATCTTTCATATGTGATTTTCTCGTCAAAAAGGCTTCGTGGAAAATGAGGGACTCGTTTCGGCGGTTGATGAATTCGTGGAGGGCAGACAACCTGCTGTAAACACGCCGTGGAGGAGAATCCATCTTCATTTGGACGTCTTCGCTCTCTGATAATGAAAAGGCCCTCGATGTAGAGGTGCTGAGGCCTTTACCGCAAACGACCTCTCATTCATTGGTTCCTATCAACGTTTCTCAGACAATGGCACTCAGCGTTGATATTTTTATTACTTAAGTTTTATGATGAACGCTTTCTAAATGGCAACTTCTTCCAACGCAGCGATGAAGCCGAATATGTACATTTTCATTTTTGAATTGGGTTTATAATTCCATCTGGATGAACTCCCATGTGGGTTGCCACTATTTAGTTACCTACTACGTTTTTGCTGCAACAGGCCGGGTGGCTTCCTTGCCTTGCTGGTAAAATGGTTCAAGTCATTTCAGAAGTTTGAGCTTGAGTGCAAGGAAAGATCATGGGGATTCGTTCCATCAGGCAGTCATTCTTGTGGAGGCTGAAAATTGGATTCAAGGAATTTACTGTCGTAGGTATTTATTGATTTCGCTGTAAATCGGATCTTGATTGTGAAACCTCCGTGTGGATTAGCAGTTATAACCAGAGGAATTGGAAGAATAACGAACTCTTTTGAAAGGTGGAGAATGTGACGAGAGAACTGGGAGTCATTTTTTTGCACGTAGACTCATATGGGAGAAGGAGAACAGGTTTCAGTTGTGTGGCAAGTGCAAATGCAAACGCAACGCCGTAACTATGGAGCGGTTATTGTTCGTCAAGACTCGGAGGTTCACGATTAATTCCTTTGCAAAATGTTGGTGAGTGAGAAACGTTTCGGGTCATTCTAGAAGTATGTACAAATGAATCATGATGCATCATGATGCATCATCATGTATACCCATGGGTAACGTGCATGGGTATACATGATCATCCTACATTCCTATTGGCCGTAATATCGGCCGTTTTCGGCGGGACCTTCGAGAGGCTGAACGAGTGGAGGGGGCGAAAGGAAGAGATGTAGCAGGCTGTGCAGGATGCGTGGGTCGAGGTAACGAATGCCAGGGCGGTGGCATTTTTAGCCGGATCTATAGATTTCTGGATTTGGGGGTTCAGTGTGTCGATTGGCCTGCTAAAACTCGGAGGGTCACAATGTTCGTGTTCCGATGGGTGCTGAGAGTCCGCGGTGACTTACTAACAGCCTCAACAGACTCAACAGCCGACATTTGCTGCACGAGGAGGATCAACGCATAGCTCTGCTCACTCTTCAACACGGGAGTGCCGTAGGACCTGGAGCATTTTGTCGCGGTTTGCCCTGTTTTGGTGAAGTTCTGCAAGCCGTTTGGGGAGACACCGCCCAAACCCCTGTTCCAAGAGACACTCTGCTCAGGAACTTGAATGGGGAAAATGGGCTGCATCTCGCCAGGTTCTGCTAGGCTGCGCGGGAAACCAGTAGGTATGGAGCTGGTCGAACAATTCTATTGGGACCGAGTGCCACGTTGACCCCTTGCTCATTTTTTATCGCTATTGCTTTATTCCTCACTAGGTTCAATAAATTGCGTTATCAATACCTAATATTATATCCATAGTAATAGACTTTTAAACTTAGTGTAAAAGTCCGTAAGTGAAAAATTTGAAGCGCTTTTTCATTGTTGGTGAAGTTTAACCATCTGCTTCACAGGCATAAGCTTCATTATGAATATCTTCTCAGTCCGTGTGTGGTCCTGATGGTGAGAAAATATGGAATTTGGGGGGAAACCTCCTCAGATTTTTATCGCCTTCCTCAGTGACTGCTGTGCTCTCCCAAGTTAATTGCGGGTCCAGTTCTCTCGATGGGCGGGAACTGGAACTATCCGGAGGAAAAACGTGACGGGGCTCTGATCTCTTTTAGTCACGCTAATGAAGGGGACGTGCGCTAGTCCAGAGTGAGCGGGAGTATGTGAGGGGTAGCAAAATAAAGAGGCGTACCGATAAGGTGAGCAGGTGGTGGCTAATGCAGTAGGTAAATGAGCTCGCGCGCATATAAAGAGAATCCGCTGGAATCGTTGATGGAGTTACCAGGAAAAATAGTTGTGGTCAGAGCGACAGCCATGACGACTCGGCCATCACTGCAATATTGATGACCTGAGCTGAATGTTGCAGACCACTAGTATGGGAACTCACCGACACTAGTTCTGCAAACGGTCTCTAGATCCCGAGTAGGTAAAAATTGATTCCGTGTCATTAACAAAGTAGGTATTTTTGAAAAATAAAAAATAAATGAATAAACACTATAATGCCTTCGAACGTTGTTATCATTTCTTTAGTAAGGATGACAATCTAAAATATAATATAAAATGTAATACATCATATTATTCATATTACATCATATTATGTATTAGGCATACTCTCAATAACTTATTAAAATCTTCAAGTAATCCTAATTCACAGTGTTAGTGGCCTTAACGTAGGTAACGACTCTCAAAAATTGGAACTAAGGAAGGTACAATTTTTCAAAGTTTAGCCAATAAAAATCGGAAATTTGATACTCTATACAAAATTTCCTCCGATTGTTGACCATTTTTCTGCGGTTTTTTAATAAGGTTTTTGGGGGTCTAAATTTAGACCTTTTAAAAGGTTGTAGACTAAACTGTAGTATAAGACTTATACTTAGTAATGTTTAATGTAAGTAGGTATATACCTACCTATTCGGAATCTGCAGTCAATTTCCTATAAGATGTGTCTTTTGAAAAAGTTCGGGTCAAGTCGGTTAGGTAGTACCTACTGGAAAATTCAGAGTAAAGAAAGGTCCAAAAATTAAAAAAAAAAAAAAAAACAAAAAAAAAAAAAAGCCATATTCGAATCAACCTGAAAAAAAAAACGGCTCACTTTCGGACCCATCCCCCACAAAAACACCTAGAATAGAATCTAGGCCGGCTTCTTTACTTATATCTGATATAAAGAAGCCGGCAACTCGGACGTCATTTTCTTTTGTAGACCAGTGTTATTCGGATGTTGCCAAAGTCCTTCAATAAACAGTGAAAAAATAATCGTGTCTCCGAATCGAATCAACCTAATGAATAAGACAATGTTTACCTACTAAACAAAATCACTAGGTCAACTTCAACTTCGAAGAAGCAATAATTATATCCATCATGCGGTAACCCTTTCTCTCACGTCACAAATAATATAATATAATATAATATTATTATAATATAATTATAGTATATAGTATTATTATAGTATATTATACTGTATAATACGGCATAATATTATCATGTTGCTGATTGGCGAAAAATTATCGCTACAGAAAGGATCTCAAATCTCGGTTGTAAAAGAAATGAGCTGGGGTGGCCAACTACTGGAACATGGCCAACTGCTGGATCTTCCCCCTAAAAGCTGGTTAGAGCTGAAACGTTGGAGGAAGTCAAAAACCAACGAGGTGTTTTATCCAGTAATATAACGTTCCCTCAAAGCCATAACTGGATGAGCTAACGGTCTCTCTGCCCCTTGATGTTTGCTCCTCTAATTATTTGGCGCGTTGCCTTCATTGTTCTTCACCTTCACGGTGTCACATACTGAGCTTAGGAGTTTCGCCGTTTCCTAGACACATTAGTACGTTAACTCATGACGTGCCATCCAGGAGGCCATGGGAACGAATGGCGGACCGTTAATGAAAAAGTCCACTTCGGCCCACCTATGAGAATCCCAACAGTACATTGTCTCGGAAAGTTGCAGCATTTTTTTTCTCTGAAGTTGTTTGCGAAACACGGCAACATACACGAGTAGCTGTCAACAGTACGAATCAGACACGAATCCAAGCGAGAAAAACATGTTTTGTCTTCTCTCAATAGGATTAAGCAGATTCCCTCTCACATGATGCAACCAGAGATTACTCGATTGGATGGATTGATAATGAACAATGACAAGGGGGGGGGGGGGGGGGGGCATTCCCTGTCGGCTACGCCAGCCATCCCCCACTCGTTCCGCCCTAGCCGACGGCCATTCTCTTCATGTGTTCAGGAGACGTTGTTTTCAAACGATGCAAATTTTACACAAAGGTTATTTTTCTTTCATAGGTATAGAAAACGCTGCAAATTTACACAAGGGTTTATTATTCTTTGTTATAGGTTAATTGTGCAAAAATTAATTTAGTGTCATAGAGAAAAATTTGGAAAAATAAGAATAATTTTTCTTTCTGAACAAACAATGTTTGGACAGATGTGGGACCAAGAAAAATGGATTATGCGTCCAAAATTACCAGTAAAACGACACCTGATTTCCTGGGATCCTTCAAGAATCCCCTTTTTGTAGCCCCATGAATGTCCCATGTCCACTTTACGGTGAAATCGAATCGTTCTGGGACCCCAAAAAATGGATTCTACGTCAAAAAATACTTTGAAAACGACACCTAACTCGGCCCCACAGCCGAACACCTTCAACAACATTGTACCTACTCCTCCCGTAGCCCCTTTGTAGCCCCAGGTTTGGGCGAGCGGGCTGAAAACCACGCGAGCACAACTAGATGGCGAACCGAGTATTTTGTCAACATTTCTGATTTAAAAAAATGCATACTTACTGCCCAAAACGGTGGGGACGGCGGACATATCGTTATTGGAATCTAGACTAGGTACCTACTTGAAACGAATACCTAATGCTAAATTTTGAGGCCGACCAGAATTTTCGACCTTCGTCGCGATTACATTCCAAGAATAATAAACCAAAATAATATCTCACGTGAAAGCACACTAATACCTTGTAGTTAACGCCACAGACATCCTCTATCGCGGTTGAAACCGTTGACTTGGCAGTCATGGCCGAGTCATGGCAATAACACTATGGCGTCCATCTTGCTATTGACCCCCCACCGAATCCGCGCGTTCCTTCAGCTCCTTCAACCTTCATAATACCTTTTGGAGGGTACCACCTGGTGTTTTTGGATGAGGCCAGAGGGAGTACGGGTGGAGATTCATCAGAGGCATGACACATTTGTTGTGATCTGCTGGCACTCAGAATGCTCCAGCCGCAGAAATGGAGGAAGTGGGTTCCTTAGGACTTCCCAGTCAGGTCTTTCTAAGTCCAGCAGATCCTCGGAATGAACGGGAGAAAACGCGCTTAACCGGCACAAGGAGTCGTGTTGGTTAAGGTTGTCTGTAGTCGCGTGATTACCGAGGGGTGGTTTTCTGGCTTCCGATCTTGTCAAGTACGGACGCCCACTTGACACCCCTGGTCTCGCAGGAGACCGCGTTTCCGGCTTCCAATGGGGCTGAATACTATTTAATATACTCTGGTAACCCCTCATGACAAGGCATAGTCCACCGGGGCCAATTCAATACCAGCTGGTACTTCACTTTTATGCGTTCCGTCACATACCTACTCGATACACTTTGCTCCGTCGCGATTACATAGGTGTATTACTTATTCCTAGAATAGGTAATAAACCAAAATCAGGACTGATAAGATTTTTGTAAGGTGGGACGAACACCCCCCCCCCCCCCCCCACCTACTCACTGGACTATTCGGTAGAGAGTGACCTTTGCGAAGGTCCAGGATGTTGGTGGATGACTCATCCTCGTGACTCGACCTCCTCTCTTCGTAGACACAGATACCAGCCATGCGGAGTGAGAACAAGAATAAACCGGGAAGTGATGTTCCTGATGGATGTGAAATCTACGCGGTACCTTCAAGTGAGGTGAATAATATGTAAATACCAGGGGGCCATCCCCTACTGGCTACGCAAGCCAACTCCCTTCGTCCCGCCCTGCCGGGCTGCTCTCTTCATAATATGACATAATATTATGTTCAGTACCTGAACATAATATAACATGTTATTATGTTCAGTACCTAGGTATGCAACGTTGTGAAAGTGGAAGGATTCATTTGGAAGGTACAATCTAGTTTTACTCCTTTCAGACTTCAGATAAGCCACATGGACCCATGTTTTGGTGATTTCAGATATTTCATCTACTAGGTACTCTCAGAAACAAAAGTTTTTTTTTTCAAACTTTTTGAAACCTTTTTTTGGCCAACTTTTTCCAACTGCTAGAAGTACCATTCGATAAAGATGACCAAAATCGTGTCCCCATCCACTACTTGCGGCTTTGTTACATCTAGCTCGGGTTGCGGCTTAAAATAAATGGAAACAGGGTACAATTTGCTTGAAAAGAGGAAGAGAGAGCTGGTTTACTACACCTTATACGCTATCTATTTCTCAGGATACAGCAGAATGCAAATCTCCGCATCCACATTGAATAGTCAATAAGGAACTGGTGTCAGATGACGTGATGGGCCATCCAAAGCAAGAGCATCCTACAGGAAGGCCGTGAATAATGCGTGCGCCATTACGCTGCCTGCTTTACGTTTCATGATTATTCCCGTATCATTTACAATTATTAACAAACCCTAGTCGAGGCTGAGGCAGAAGCACAATGGTGGTCGATAGACTGAGCAGTATTGCTAGCTATGTACTCTAAATCTTCCGCCACAATCTGACTCTAAGGGGCTCAATGGTCCTTAGACTGAAGAACCAAGGTCAACTAGGTCAACCGAAAGGCAACTAGAACAATCGATGGTCGGTGGTCAGAAGACGTAATTTCAAGGTTTTTGTGGGTTCTGTATGGTGTATCCAGCTCTTCTAGCAGACCATCGTCGACCAGGCTCCAAAGCACTCCCCTCTGTGGTCAGCCCCTGGCCTCCTCCGTCGCCAGATTCTTCCCTGCCAGGGAGGCTGCAATTATTCTGCTCCATAGCATGTTATCGACCCACTCACAAGGCACTGACTCGTATGTTGAACGGCTCTTCGACGACCTCGAAAAAGCCCAGTGCAATGTCCAGTGTCTCAACATGTATTTTTACCAACTGGTGAAGTGCAGTTTTCCATGATCTGCCTGATTGGTAGGCAAACTGCCCTGTATGAAGGGGATTCTGTATCAAAGCCTCCCCTCGCACATTTCACCCTGTGTAAAATTGTTAACGACTTGATGTAAGAACGTACATAAAGAAGTTATAAAGCGTTATTTGAAGACCAACGTTGGTCTGCTGGTTTGCACTTATGTTGATAGATCCAGGTGCACAACGTTCCCCTTCATTATAGAAGACGAAATCATCCAAATAATATTTGGACATATTATGCTGAGCGTCTCTTAAGTAGTCCTCTGGAATCTTCTGGGTATTGTTGCTCCTCCCCTCTCCTGCCGTAAAGGAACTGGGTCAGGGACGGAACTAGCTACTTGATCTTATTTTTCTTGGATCGGGTATGAGAGTGGATGCAGAGTCCTGGCTTCTTCCAGTGGTGATACTGGGAGCGCTATTGATGTTCTTGGTGGCTCTTGATTCAGCTGTCTGTGTCTACTCCAAACCGACTGATCTCCTCAAGGAGCAAGTCATTTCAAGGATATTGTAGCCTCATCCCCATTCTGCTTTCTCGCCCGTCATATTTATTCTGGTTTGGCCTCAATGAGCTCCTCCTCATCAACCGGCGGGCTGTACTTGGACGCCCTGACGCGACACTTCAAGATGATCTTGCCTGGTCGCGTTAGTCATGAAGCCTGGACCATGAAGTCGAGCGGCGATTAAGACAGATCATTCTTTCGTGTGGTGTGCAGGTAGTGGAAGTGCTCAGAAGTTATCTTACGACTTGACGTATTCTAGCAGAACTTCTTCCAATTGCGCGTGCGCGTTATCACTATGAAGGAGGTCAGACATATCGGTCTGACATTGTTATGACGACAATGATCCATTCTCCTCGGTTTGGAAATGAAGACGACGACCTTCACTCCTTCCCCTGGGATTGTAGACGAACGTCAGAAACCTATACACCTTAACAAGTGCTTCGATCAGCTGGGCCCTAGATAGATCCAGTCCTGGGACTTGTAAGAGAGAAATATTGCTCAGGCCCAATCACGGCTTGGAAAAATATGCACTTTTTGGGGAATGCGCAGTTGCCCTGAGATTCTCAGGGCTCACATTGTTATGACAGCCATCTGATGTTGCGCGCGACTTCTCCGGCTAACTGTGGCTATCTTCGCAACCCTTTTCGCGTCCAGGGGTTTGCTGTAAAAGATCCTCTGGCGTCCCCAATAGTGCCTATCTGAAATGGTATTTTGGCGAGTATCCGTTGGGCTCTCGCTGTCTCTTCCAGGAGTTTTTTTTTACATAATATGTACAAATCCTATGTATTATCTAACCTTGGATTTGTACGGAGCCCACATATCCGTCCTCTTACAACACATCCGCATCGAATTTGCCCTTTTTATGTTTTCCCAGGTGTTATTACTAAGCACGAGGTTACCAGAGCATCTAAAAATATAAACACACAGTGGTAATTACAAGAGTCTCATGTTTTCATGGGTTCTGCTATTTGTGGTTTCATCCTCAATGAATTGCCTGTTCAGTATGTATTCCAACCGTCAAGCTCGGAATGGAGAATATCCGTCGTCCGTAGCAATCATCAACGACACGAACATGGCGGGTGTAGGAGTGCTTGTATCTGTTAAGCATGTATTCACGGCATGCAGCATTATTGGGTTATTCGTCGTACGCGCCGCCGACAGACCCAATGATTTGCTCGACCATAGACGTTTTTCAAACCACTTCGAGAACGATCAACAGACGACGGCCAACGATCATACCGCTCCCACTGACGACGACGGAGATTACTACCCGGCTTACATTCATTTTCGGCAAGTGCGATTAATTATATCGCAATTTTTTTTCTCCCCACGACTAACCCACTCACATCTCTTCAGACCATACAATGTGGAGAATGTGTCCCTGGTGGTTGGCTCAAGATGGATGTACGCGTTGGAAGGAGGACAAACCAGAAGAGTAGGCAACAGTTTCCCGCATCCAGATTGTGAAATATCAGCCCCCAAGATTTCCAAGCAAGCAACAGCATCACCCTGGAATACTTTTACGTAGAAGCACAAGCTGAACGACAGCAGATAATAATAGTTTCCCTCATTACAGGCACGACGTGGGGGTTTTCCAGGCACAATTACCGTTCGAACTGACTGGCAATTTGAATTGCATATCACTCCTGGGTGAATCGGACACTACCGGAGGTTCAGTCGAGTATCAATACTTGTTGAGTGTTGGAACCACTTGCTCTATTGCCGGATGGGGTCGCACGCCGAGAGACAACTTTTCTGAACTCTTGCTAGTAGCTGAAGTGAAAGTGAGTTTATCAGTAACTGTTGCCTTAAAAAAAGCCCCCACCTTCCTGCTTACAGTGATTTTGTTGTTGTTGCTGTGCATGGTCTGTGTATGTTTATGGTTTAATGAAGACCGACAGGAATCCCAATGTAGCCCTACAACAATCTGATGCTCTTACTGCTTTGGAGGTTTTCCCTGACGGTGTGGAGGACTGAAGCGTGTATGGCCTTTGCAACTGCTGTTTGATGGCCCCAGCGACAACAAGGCCCCAGCAGGCAGCAACGGACCCAGTTGGGGGCGACAGCTGGTCGAGCAACAGCTCCGAATAGTTATTTTCCAATAATAGGGGGCAATTGAGAAAAATTTTCATTTAATGCACTTGGTTTGTAAAGCCTTCCATCCACTGCACTTCGTGGGTGGGAGCCAAGCGCTAGCCAAGTTAGCCCCATGGCTAATACACATTTTGTAGGGCTTGAAGGAAAAGCTCTCCCACTCACGTCAAGGCGCCCTTCTGAAGGGCTGTGGTGAAGGTGAGACATCGATGGCGGGTCATAGTGCATCAAGGAGCTTGCAGATACTCTTCTTGAAAGAGTTTTCCAAGTCTATGAACTGAGGTAGTTACTTACACGATGGGCATCGCACTCAAGCCAGTTTCCCCGCCAAACAGCATGTGCCATGTAATCCGTCCAACCACTTTTCTAGCTTGCTTATTGCTAGGTTGCTAATTTATCACCTGGCCATTACAGGTCGTTCCTAGCGGGTATTGCATCAACCAAACTTGCCGAATTTCGAAACGACTCTGCCGCGACTTCGCAGTCAATTTTGCCACGGAATACAAACTGTGCGGTCGCAACGTCGGCAAAGCCCACGCCTGCGACAATGACGTCGGCGCCGCTCTTCACTGTAACGGTGACGTTTACGGCATCCTGACATGGATCTACAGCTGTTCGGCAGGCTCCTATTTGATTTTCGACTTAGTTCACGGATCCTACGATTTGTTCTACACAACGCAGCGAGAAGCGTCGAGAGCTGGATTGTTGACTTCGGATCGATTAGTGACAGTTCTGTTAGGAATAAAATTGGTTTTATTCGGTTTTAAATAAATTAACCCTTTCGTGAATGAGCCTTCGTGGTAACTGAACATTGCATAGACTCGCCTTGCCATATAATAATGTTGTATTTGTACACGGTTGCAAAACATCAGTTCAAAATATCGCTTCGTGTGATATCTCATCTCTGGTCCAGGGAGGCCACTTATTTTTGTTTGATAATTATAATTCGTCTAAGGCCCAAGCGGGGCACTTATTTTTTCTTGACAATATCAAGAATTATTAATTATGACATAATCATCGTCTGACATTGTCGTCTCAGGCCCAGGCAGGCTACTGGTTCTTGCTTGATATCTCGTCTCTGTTCCAGGCAGGCCGCTTCTCTACACGTGGTATCTTGACAAGATAATCTTGTCTCTGATCCGGAGGTGCCATTTCTTCTCCCGAGATATTATCTCGTCGCTGGTCGTGAAAGGGTTGAGAAGAAACGCTGCAAATTTTACGCAAGGGTTTATTATACTTTGATATATCAAAGAATGACCTATGTATAGGTTATATGTCCGAATATTAATTCTGTCAACAAAAACTTTGAAAATTTCAATTTTTTTTTAATTTTCTTCTTTTCAAAACATTTTTTTTTTTACTGGAAAATATTCGATCTCTTAGGATTTTTCAAAAATCCATTAAATGCACAAATTTTGTAGACCCATGAAAGCCCTATAGATCGCCACAGTGAAATCGGATCGCTCAGGGACCCCCAAAAATGGATTCTACGTCCAAAAATACTTCGAAAACGACTCATAACTCGATCCCATAGGCAAAAGTCTTCAAAAAACCTCCCGTAGCCCCATTTTAGCCCCATAGAGCCCCATGGGTTTGAGTGATCGGGCTGAAAACCTTGCGGGCACAACTAGATGGTAAACCAAGTATTTTGTCAAAATTTTAGATTAAAAAAAAAAAAAATTCCTACTGTACGGCGAGCGGCGGATGGACATTTCGGTTTTGGAATCTAGACCTCTTGAAACGGATAATGTCAAATTTTGAGGCCGATCGGAGTCGTCGACCTCCGTCGTGATTACATAGGTGTATTATTCCATGAATAATAAACCGAAAATGCTGCAAGTTTATTTCTGTCTATGAAAAGTTATTTAAAAACAATGAAAATTGAAAAACCTGTACAGTGGAACAGATGACGCTAAGAGGTGGCGTAAATTAGAATAATTAAAATTAAAAACGCATCTGGCTGATCGGTTTAATGTTGTGTCTTCAGCTCATAGGTATAGCCCCCTGTACCTGTATATAGTATATACAGGTACAGGGGCTATATATTATATGAAAAAAACAACCACAATGGATTTGTCTTTTCGTACTGTCTGGAAAGCAGAGGGGCGGAAAGTTGGAGTTCAGCATTATCAACCAAAACACATTCAGCATCGCGATTCGATGGGTAGGTACATTTTCGTAATTATAATTTAACGCCAGTCCTTCGGGCGAACAATGCATTTGAATTTCATTGGTTTTGCAGCTCCGTCGTTTTCTAGTCGTGTCGAATTGGTCACGATGATGTTAGTACATTTCCACACGGCTGTTCGTCATTAAGTCAGTTGCTAGAAGCCGTACAGATTTGATTAAATCCTGAAATTCGGTTCGTCCCGTATTCCCAACGTTCAGAATGTGTTGGATAAGAGCCGCGGGGTATTTCAAGACGATTACTACGCATTATGGAAGCGAATACCAAATTTTCTGAACAGAGAGAATCGTATCATATCCCCTTCATACTTTTATCTGCCAAAAAAGCAATTGAGCACGCATATAGGCAAGCAGGTTTAAAGGTAGGTGAACAACCAAAACAAACCCGATTTTGCCCCAGCTCTTACAAAATTTGTAGTTTTAAACTGCATAGTTCTGGTGTTGTTCGAAGGAACAGAATCCAAAGTCGAGGATTCAGCGCCTTCAACTCTAAAACAGCATCCTAATTTCGATTATTTGAAGACGCCTCACCACCAACCAGGGTCACAACCTCGCGTTTTTTTGGTTGCTCTTCCCACAAAGACTGATTTTCTGATTCGAACGCAAATCACCTTGAGGTCACTCGACGCTTAAATCCGGAAAAAGAAAATTACTACCGCGATTTAAAGTTCCGTCAATCGTTCTAGGGTTTTTTTTTTCGGCGGAGAGAAGGTCCTTTCAAATGGGCCCGATTGTTGCGAGCATTAACCATCAGACACACGAGATCATCTGCCCCAAAACCTGCAATTCCGGGACCTTCGCTCGACCTTAGCGATTGACCCGCCACGATCCTGTCTGAATTTTCGGCTAGCCCGTAGATAGATAATGCCTATCAGGTAACTTTTTTTTATTATCCATCCAATCGAGTAACCACTCGATTAAATCTACAATTATTGTAGAGTGATGTCGACGAAAGCCAAACTGATGGGTTGGAACGAGGTTCCGTTCCTCTACTATTTTCAATTCCTCAGCAGGCTATCCAGGTTTTAGGATCATTATGAACTCAGCAAGTTTCAATAAGAGTCCAACTTGGGCTGTCCAAGCTAACAACCAATAATTATTAACGCGTACGGTTCTTTGATACTGTACCTACAGGTTTCATCTTTTTTCTTCATCATATTTTATACGTTTTTTTTAAAACGTGGGTAAATCAGAAAAACTGGACTGATTTGCGGTAAAACGAACCTTTCATCTGTGGGAGGGCCAAGACGTGAGTGTTATGGAAGGCGGGGCACCTTTTAAACGGTATCACGACTTGCAAACTGGATTTTTCTCACTTCGCAGGCGATAAGTTGGGTCAAATAACGAAATGATGGTGGGCAGAATGCCGGTTGGGAAATTTCTTTGGTCGCAAATCATCGCATGTTACCGTTGTCGCTCACGGGCGTTTAAAGCGACTTGAATTCGTCACTCCGTTCGTATCACTTTGGTACGCCTTATGCACTATAAATCACACCATGCAAAAGAGTCGTTCTGTCTGTTGTGCAGCTCCTTGTGTCAAACGAGGCGTACAAAATGGCCGCTTTTGGTCCAACACGACGAGAGAGGCCGCTCATTTGCTCAAGAGGAAATGGCACAAGATGTATTTTTTTCGCCTCTAAAAAGCTGCGTTGAGGAGGCGTCAAAATCCGTGGAACTGTAAAATCCAATCCCATGCGATGATGGGCTGTGTGAAATAATGAGGTGGTTTTCGAAGGGAAGAAGATCCGAGAATATGGACGAATCAAACCTTTTGAAGTGTTTTTGAACGTAGAATCCATTTTTGGTGGCCCAGAACAATCCGATTCCACCGTGGGGGTATAGGTATGGGGCTTTCATGCCCAATCCATAAAATCCAGCCCAATAAGGTGCGTCTACGCGATTGACTGCTGTGTCCAGGCAGAGGAAATTGCTATGATAAGCCCTCCCCATACTAAAATCCCATGTAGGTATTAGGAGACTATCATGTCTATTATACACACGCATAGTAAATCATTTGGAGAGTATCACGCGCCATCCATTTTCTTAGGACAATAAAACAATGCAATGATTTTCTTATCCGTTTCACGAGGTCTTGTATTTGAAATTTCCATTTTAGGTGCTGATCAAGTATCACACCTTTAGGTGTCAATAGATACTTTCCACACCACTTTTTCCAGACCTTCCCACTGGCACGAAGCTCCGCCGTCCGAGCCGTTTTGGACAGTAGGAATTTTTTTTTTTTTTTTTAATCTGAAATTTTGACGGTTTACTATCTACTTGTGCCCGCAAGGTTTTCAGCCCGATCGCCCAAACCCGTGGGGCGCTATGAGGCTAAGGGAGGGTTTATTTGAAGGCTTTTTGGCTATGGAATTGAGTTAGGTGTCGTTTTCGAAGTTTTTTTTTAAACGTAGAATCCATTAATGGGGGTCCCGGAACGATCCGATTTCCGGGAGGTCAAATACGCATTTTGTTTAAGAAGTCAAAATTTGTTTTTCTGGTTGTATTTTCCGAGCAAAAAAAATTTTGCAAAAACAAAACAAACAAAAAATGGAAAAACAAATTTTTCCTCCCCAAATTTTTTTTATTGACACGGAATTAATTTCTGCAAACGTAACCTATATCAGAGAATATCAAACAATTCTGTAAAATTTGCAGCGTTTTCGAAAGTGTGTTTCTGCACCAGTGTTTTGCACACAGGGAAAGAAGATTTTTGCAGTAACTGCATAACCCCCTGTCGACAACTGTTGTCGACAGGGGGTTATGCACTAGTGGTCGACATACGTGCGTTGATAGTCGACATGGGACTTGCATCAGTAGTCGATGGCCCCCAAAACCGCAATTTGTTTACTGTTATTGGTTTTTGGCCATTTTCACTCAGACGGAAGCGTCTGGACGAAATGTTCATTCCATGCTTTTTTAAAGAAGACAAGATTCTGCGTCGATTGAGTACTTACCCTGTCGACCCGATCCAGTTGAGCCGTCTGGCTGAAATCGAAAGTTGATATACTAATGGTAACTACTTAGTAATGTTATTGAAATTATGTGGCTTTTAACGATTAGAAACCATCCTGTCGACTACTGACTCAGAGCAGATTACAGAATGCACTCATATAATATATGATGATATTATGGGTCGACTATAGTCGACGTAGCCAGAAAACAGTCAACAATCGTTAAAATGGCAAATATTTTGGATCAACATAAACTAGAAACACTAGGGACTCCGTAAAAGGGAACACATAAATTCGGGAAAGATTAAAAATATCAAGTGACAAGAGGTTAACTAACTCAATGGGTTCTTGGCCTTCCAGCTAACGAATCACCTCATGACAACTGCAAACATCTTTCCACTTTTTCAGTCTTTCCCGCTCGTTTTCAAGGAGAGTCTGGAGGCCCGCCGGTGATGCCGGTTCCGAGCGCCATCTCCTGTGTTTTGTTGTAACCTTCTCCCGTGTTTTGTGCGCCATCCTCCCAAACCGCAACTACGAATTACGAACTGAAACCGAAACTTGTCAATTTTTGTTGGTAGTTGGCTCTGGTGTAGGTAAAATTGTCGAAAATTGGAATTTTTTTGTTGTTGCAGTGATTTGGTGAAAGTGTCTGTGAGCTTCAAGTACTTACAAATTTTAAAATGAACGTGCTTCATTCATTGTGATTTTTTACGTAGGTACCTACCTACCTTGTGGTTTCATGATTTTTTCTAAAAACTATATATATAGATATACAACTCCAAATTATTCTGATTTATATATTATGCAGGGTGTCCACGTTCGTGTATTAATTACCTAATTATACCTAGGTACGCTTAACGCCATTCATGCTTTCTTTGATCTATCCAATCTGACCTTCTTGCAAACTGTCCGTCACCACAGCGATAGTGATTGGACTTTGTAAATGAGGGAAGGGAATTCCAGTGAGTCAGCCATTAAAACGTCCACTTCAAGACTGAATAATTTTAAATAGGTAAGTACTTACCTAAATCTTTCTGAAGCTGTCGTCAGTCATACATTCCCCCTTTTTCATTGATTTACCATAGTTTGTTAGTGGGTCAATAAATAATTGAACATGGGGGGAGGGGGGGGGGGGATTAATTACACCTCTCGTTTTATTTGGCTATGCTAACTCAAACAATGGCAATGTCGTAGCTGATTTTTGGGTACCTACCTACCTAGCGTTTAAAGAACGTTTCCGATTCTCTGTTGAAAAACATGAACCATCAATTGCCAGGATCCCCCCGCCTCCTTGTCAATATTTTAGTTACTCTATGCTCCCTTGTGGACCACTGAAACCATTCGGTGCGCATCGCATCAGACACAAGGGAAAGCGGGCTGCTTGTGGTTACAACAAAACACAGGAGATGGCGCTCGGAACCGGCATCACCGGCGGCCCTCTAGACACTCCTTCGTTTTCATAGCAACTTCCCATCAAACATTCAGAAGACATTAGAGGATCAAGAACGACACCCAGGGAAAATGTAAGGTGGATGCGGCGAGATAGTGGGAATCCATCTTAAAAAAGACGATTTAAGACGAAGTAGTCTATTTCCACGATAAAAATATATATATAACTTGTATTTATATTTTTTACGCACTTTTTTTTTACGACACCCAGGAATTAGAATCAATGTCCTTAAGCTTAGCTTTTCTCAATTTTCGAAGGGGGTGTCGACTGATGGTGCAGTGTCGACTATGGGTACTTTTACCTTAACACCAATTAAAATTTAGAAACATAACATCCGAACTTTTGTAACTTTTGTAACCGAACTTAGGCACCTTAGTCAAGATTGACTGGACCAATTTTGAAATGTATAATGTCTGAAATTTTAAGCTTTGTATTGACTTTCAAGTCGAAAAATTGTTTGTTCGCCAATCGCATCTTGCGTTTCAGGACTTCCTGAGCAAATTTGGTTTCGTGTTCGTCTTGTCTGTCCGGATTTCCTTATTAAGCTTTCCCAATTTCGCTCCGATTTCATAAAAATTTTCAGGAAATTTGCAGGCGAGGACCCTTAGTACGCAACGGTGAATGTTGAGACTCATTTGAGAGAAATTGACCATTCAACAGAAGGTCATAATATTATATTGTTCCGATTGGAAACAGTTCGAGGGTGATTCCGGTTTTGGGGACGTGTGGGCCGCTGCAAATCACAAGTTCCCTGCAGGGCGTTCTCGGAAATGTCCGACCTTGAAACTGTTATTGGGGAGATGTGGCCGGGGCCAGCAAGGACGTCGGTGCCCACGCCGCCTCCCACGTGGCGCCAATAACCGGCCGCCTCCCGATGACGCCCCCCCCCCCCCCCCCGCAGTCCCAGTATCTTGTCGGGCTGCCTGTCATCGGGGGACCTCCCTCGAAGAGAACCGGCTTGCCGATCGGTCCGTTATGTATGCTCATTGCAAATCGGTATTAGCCATCTCGCCGGTTCTTATCATCTCAAACGACCACCTGTACTCTTTGGGTTTTGGTTTATTATTCTCAAAATATTCAACCTATGTATTGGCAACGAGGGTCGCAAAATTCATCATAACGAGTAACTGGGGTTAGATCTCAAAAATGATATGTCCGTCCGCCGTTTTGTGCTATAGGATTTTTTTTTTTTTTTTGAAAAAATTGTTTTTTGCGAAATTGTCAATTATTGTGAAAAAATACTCGATATATCACCTAGTTGTGCCCGCAAGGTTTTCAGCCCGATCGCCACAACCCGTGGGGCTCTATGGGACTAAAATGGGACTACGGGAGGATTTTTTCTCTATGGGCTCAAGTGGGGTGTCGTCGAAGTACTTTTCGACGAAGAATCAATTTTTGGGGGTCCCAGAACGATCCGATTCCACTGTGGGGATCTATGGGGCTACTAAGGGGATTTTTGAAGGATCCCAGGTGGTCAAATGAGGTGCCGTTTTCCGAGTAATTTTTGACGCGTATTCCGCGTTGTTTTCTTTTTCAAAATTCTTGTTTTAAAAATATTATGTTTTTAATACCCCAGAATTAATTTTTGTACAATTAACCTACAACAAAGAATAATAAACCTTTGTGTAAAATAGGCACTTCTGAAACCCTGAAAAATGTAGTAGTACCTACCTACTTGGTTTAAGGTGGGTCTACACGGGGACACTTATTGCGGTAGAGCGAGAGCTAGAGCTCTCGAGAGAAGTGTGGACGGCCCGTAGAGTAGTTGCGAGAGCAGTCTAGCGGTGCTCTCGGGCTCTCGCGTTCCCCCTTCCCTCTCGACGTGTGGACGGCAGTGCAACTGCTCTCTGAATCAGTCTCGAGAAGTTTCACCTACGGGAAACTTGTTGCTAGAGCGATGGCCAGTGCGGGTACGAAAGAGTGGACGAAAGATGAGACGGAAACGTTCATCAGTCGTTTGGAGTCGTATCCCGAGCTTTGGGATGTATCCTCTGAAGTATACAAGGACCGAAACAGGAGAGCAGTTTCTATCGCGGCTCTGGCAAATGAATTTGCCACAGATGCAAAAGAAATCGGGAGAAAACTACACAATATACGGACGCAACTCAACAGCGAGTTGAGAATTTCGTTTTCGTTTTTCAGACTTTAATCATTAATATGGTCGTTAGACAGTAGCCAGCGTTTGGTCAGATTTCGGACGATTTAAAACTAAAATTTCAGTCATACGGTCAATATTAAGAACATAGCTAGATTTAAATTAAATTTAGGTTGCTTTTTAGCCGTTTAGTCGTTATCATGACAGTAGGTACCTACCCAGATTTTAGTTGGTTTGTTCGCCTCTAGTCGTTTAGTCAGTCGCTGAACTGATCATAATTTAGAATGACAGCTAGTTTTGTCCACTTTTTAATAATTTTGAAATGTTTATTATTTAGACAGTACCGACATGGGTCGTTATTAAGACAGAAGCCAGATTTTCGTCCGTCTTTTGACACCATAATGGTAGGTAATTAACAAATCGGCAATGCCGGATCAAAGTGGCTTTGCCGTTCATAAAAGGATTATCAAGCTGCTTGCTTTTATTTTCTTACTTGAAATAAGAAGAAAATTAAATTAATTTAATTAATGAGAAATTGTTTAATTAAATTAACTAATTAATACGAAATTGTCTTCTCCTCGAAGGAAGTCTGTTTCTTCTTTCCATCATTTCCTAAAAATAATCATGTTAGAAATTATTTCCGATAAAAATAATGATTTTAATATCAGATATTAAAGAAATAAATACTTAAAAATAAATGAAATACAGCAGTTTACAGTCAACAACTCATCTCTCTCTCTGCAGATTCTGGAATGAGTTGGTGACTAAACCGCTGTATTTTATTGACAGAAACTACTAGTCCTCTGTATTCTCATTGATACCTACCAATATTTGGCTAATTAAAGCTAGGCCTAATCGCCAATAAGGCTAATAATTAGCCTTGAGGATGAACGCGATGTTTACCTAGGTCAATAATAGTAGTTTAGACAGAATTATACACACAACAAAAGACACTGTATATTAAAATTTAATATAATTTAACATAACTTTAATTAACATTTAATGTTAATGTAAATTAGATGAATTTTTCACTCCTGAATATTGAGCATCCTTCAGCGTCAGGCACAGCACAGAATAGTTAATTGAAATATGTAATCATTTAACGATCAATCCTCGACGAACCCATCAGACGGTCGGAATGAAACTGAGTGAACGAAGACGAATCTCTCTCTCGCGCAATTGCAAGAAAGGGGGGTTGTGTGGACACTCTCGCAACTGCTCTCGCAACCACGAGCGAGAGCAGTTGCGAGACCGGTCTCAGACACTCACTCTAGCGCTCTCAGGGCTCATGGTGTAGACGCGGCTGACACTGCTCTACGCAATTAGTGTCGCTCTAGCTCTCTCCGTGTAGACCCACCTTTACGGTCTAGTTGTGACCGCAATATTGCTTCCGAGTCTGCGAAGCAGCGGAAGCCTTGTGTTCACTTTCGGGAGAAAAAAAATTTTTGTTGTCCGAATTTAAAATTTCCACTCGCATTTTGCGTTTCATAGCCTACTGAACAAATTTGGTTCCGTGTCTGTCGGTCTGTGGGTCTGTGGGTCTGTGGGTCTGTGGGTCTGTGGGTCTGTCGGTCTGTCCGCATTTCCTTGTTACAGCCATAATTTCCACAATTTTGAATGAACTTAGCTCAAATTTTGAGGGATTATGCGGATCAGGCTCCTTGAGGTCCCATACGAATTTCAGCACAATTGAATCAGCGGTACGCTCTGCGCATGCGCTAACGTGAAATTCTTGAAACAGGCATAACTTTCTCAATTTTGATTGGATTTCAATCAAATTTTCAGGAATTGTGTGCGTATAGCTCTAGATGGTACCCTGTCAGTTTCATCACGATTGAATCAGCGGTACGCTCAGCACATGCGCGAACGTAATTTCCTTGCCCAGCCATAACTCCTACAATTTTGATCGGATTTCAATCAAATTTTCAGGAATTGTGTGGATATAGCCCTAGATGGTTCCCTATCAGTTTCATCACGATTGAATCAGTGGTACTCCCTGCGCATGCGCGAACGTAATTTTTATATATATATATTCTTGAAACTCTCGAGAAATTCAAAAATGATGTACGTTCTGAGATAGGTTGAGCGCCCTCAAGGATTTTTTCCGTTTTCCCCTCCTTCAACCCCCTCTCCTTCCCTAAAGAAGGCGTTTTTTCGGAAGAAAAAGGCCGGGTTTGTATCAGTCTTTATTACAGCGTCAAGCTTTCGGGATTAGCTGGGATCCCTTCTTCAGGACCTACAACATGCCAGGTGGGAATGAGACCTTCTAATGGTATACACATAAATAGCGAGATGGTACTGGCTAACAAGTGTGAAGTCTTACCTTAAAATGTAGAATTAATAGATTGGTTGTTAACAATCATCGTCTGAGGCCTAATATGGAATCACATCCGGTTTGTCAAAGTTTCAGTCATATCACCTATGAGGATTAAATTGTGTGAGTTATATTTTTATAAACAAGTGAAGCAGTATTGAGGGATAGTGCATGAACGGGCTTGCTTGCAGTGTTGGGGCTTACTAGGTTACTATATTGCCGACTAGGTACATTTACACTGACTAGAGCTTGATTTAGATCACATTATGCTTATTAAATAAATATTCTCCAGAATTTCTGAAACATGATCACGTTGTGACTTTTAAATGCTAATGAGGTTAGGGTCTGGTAACCTTCGCCAGGATGAACCTCTTGGCGGAGGCTCACAGTGAGTAATTAGACGCTTATCATCTGATTATAGACATAGGCACCTATTCGGATATTATTCTGCATTCATTCCTACATCGCTTCTAATGTCTGGTTGTTTTAGAAATAAAGGTATAAATATATCATGTAAATCTATAATGTCTGTCATTTTATTTAAAGTTTTCTGTTTGTTCTTCAGGATTTCAATATTTTCTAGTGTTCTCCTTTTAAATAGGTTGGGTTCAATTCTCAGCGATTTAGTACCACCCCAGTCGATCTCATGATTGGTTTCTAATGCATGCTTTGCTAGACCTACCTTTTTAATCTTTTGGTTTATGTTACCTTGGTGATTTTTTACCCGGCTTCCTAATAATTGGTAACTTTGCCCTATGTAAATTTTTTTGCAAGAACATTCGATTTGATAAATATTATTTCTTGTTTTTAGGAGTGGAATTTTGTCTTTAAGTGAGGGGAGGAATTTACTAAGTTTGTTAGGGTATCTCCAGGCTATAGCTGTTTTAGGTGACTCACGGGATATGATCTGTCTTATTTTATTTTCCCACATTGGGTAATATGTGAATGAAACGAATTTTCTTTCAGGTTTGTTTTCTTCTATTTTATGGACTAGGTTAGCATTCTCCATTTGTTTCGCAATATGTTTATTAATTTCAGGAACTGTGGTTATATTACTGCTATATTTTTTAGATACTGGTTTAAAGTAGAAGTCTATCCGGTTTGCTGGTGGGATTATAGATTCTAGGTTTGAATAGGTGTGGGTAGTGTTCAGTTTCAGGTTGAAAGATACATGTTTGGCTATTTGAGGTTTATGGGGAGGCAGTGTTACATTCTCCACGTTGACAGCTATTCTGGGTGTGCTAGAGATGGGAGGGGGCGCAGCTTCAGAGTATATTACCTTCCTTTCAGCTTTTGCTATGGTATTTTTGGCTAGGATTGGTGGGTAATCGTTAAGCATGGCTAAACTCAAAAGTTTTGCCCTCACACTGTTGAAGTATTTTTCAGAAGTCAGTTTAAATGCAGTGGCGGACATATTGAGTAAGAGGTTTTTCTTCATGGATATGGGGTGGGCGGAATAGAAATTTATCATTTGTCCTGTATGGGTTGGTTTAGTATACCATTTAAATTCCAGTGTTCTATTTTGATTCAAAATGATACTCAGATCCAGAAATGGTAGCTCATTATTGTTACTATGTTGTTTGGTGAATTTCAAGCTTTTATTCATGTCATTAATTTCATTAAGTAAAGAATCTATTTTATCTTTAGGGGCAGCTAGGATTAAGTCATCTATGTACTTAAATATGAAAAGAATATGAGTTTGGGTTTTTTTAAGAAAGTTATCGAGAAGGTCATTCATTATCAAGTCCGCCACAACGACCGAAATGGATCCCCCCATCTCCATACCCCGTCTTTGTTTATAGATCTTATTATTGAAACGGAAGTACCCTTCATCACATACAAGTTTGAAGCCTTTTATAAAGTCAGTGACTTGCTTAATAGGTGAATTACAGTTGATGTCCTGCCAGTTTCTGCGGATAATCTCGATCGCGTCACTGGTTCTCAAGGACGGGAACATCTCCATGACGTCAAACGAAACTATTTCGTAGTCCGCAGGGATGGAGACATTTAGCAGCCGCTGTTTCAGCTCATACGCGTTGGAGACGTTGTATGGGTTCTTGTTGGTGAAGGGCTTCAAGATATTTGCGTACCAGGTAGCCAGGTTTCTAGTGGGTCCGTTGATCGTTGATACGATTGGTCTGATGGTTTGCGGGTCTTTATGAGTCTTCAACTTGCCGTAGAGTCGTGGTGCAGTGGAATGCTTGTTACTGATAAAAATATAACTCACACAATTTAATCCTCATAGGTGATATGACTGAAACTTTGACAAACCGGATGTGATTCCATATTAGGCCTCAGACGATGATTGTTAACAACCAATCTATTAATTCTACATTTTAAGGTAAGACTTCACACTTGTTAGCCAGTACCATCTCGCTATTTATGTGTATACCATTAGAAGGTCTCATTCCCACCTGGCATGTTGTAGGTCCTGAAGAAGGGATCCCAGCTAATCCCGAAAGCTTGACGCTGTAATAAAGACTGATACAAACCCGGCCTTTTTCTTCCGAAAAAACGCCTAGTATAAAGCCGGCCTCCCTGCCCTACAATTCCCTAAAGAAGGGAAGGAGTGGGGATTTCAGCCAATATTGATCCGATTTTGATGAAATTTTCAGGGATTACGCGGGTTGTGCCGTAGATGATTACCCAGGCTTTGGGTAAAAAATTGAATCAGCGGTACGCTCTGCGCATGCGCTAACGTGAAATTCTTGAAACAGGCATAACTTTCACAATTTTGATCGGATTTCAATGAAATTTTCAGGAATTGTGTGGGTATAGCCCTAGATGGTTCCCTATCAGTTTCATCATGATTGAATCAGTGGTACTCCCTGCGCATGCGCGAACGTAATTTTCTTGTTACAGTTGTTACGTTCATTTTGAACTTGGCACGAGGAAGCTCATGTGCCATTGCCTTGGCAGTGTATTTTCATTCAGATCGCTCAAACCGTTGAGACTACACAAAGAAATGGATTTTCGTTTATTATTTTTGGAATAACACACCATTTTTGGAACAATACAATGATAATAAACCCTTGCGTACCATTTTCAGTGTTGTTCCTTCGAGTTGTCAGCATCGAAGCTACATGGAGTCGTTTAGGGCTTTGAAACCTTGTCCGCCCACGTCATCTCCCCCGATGATGGAAATAAATGGAAGTAATTTCCCCCTTTGAGGACGTTCATTTCTCCACCTCCCTTATTAGAAGGAGATAAAGATTTTTTACCTCCATTGGAACCTCCCAACCGATTAGCCAAAAACAAAATCGACGATGTCTGAGAAGGCAGTTGGCCGAATCTTTGCCGAAGGTCGGTTGAGTCAAGATCGCCAAATTACACTGTAAACACGAACTTATGGGGTTTCGTGAAAGGAAAAACAGCACAAAACTAACAACGTGACCCTTTTTGAAGTTGAGAGGAGTCCAGAAACGCCTACGAAATCTGGAGAGTCAGGGAAAATTCGTATATTTAAGTGGGTGGGTTCCTGAATTTTCGAACGTATTAAATTTTGTGGTTGAGGTTTGGTGGAAAGATGCTGTGAATCTCGTAAATCTACCAGGACAAATGTATTTTAGCGTGGTTTCCCGCTTAAGATATTCGCTTGATAATGGGAAAATATTTAAAAAAAAAAAAAAAAAAGTTGAAAATAATTAAACAGGTGGAAAATTGGTAAATATTGAGACAAGAGTGAAGCTGAATTTGGCGGAAACCGCAACAACACTATTAGAGGAGCAAAACGAATTGTGAAAAAACGCGACCTATCTATTCCGTTCTGATCAATATGATTTTTGGGTTCTAAATAAATTTGAGTTCATTTTCATAGTGCTATGCTCCTCCATCACTAATAATAAGGCATGACCTGGCTAATTTAGTGACATGTACTTTTCTAAACCTAAATACTTGAGTAAGAGGGTAAGAGCAGTAGATATTGTTCCGTGAAAGGGCTCCGCTAGCCAAAAAGTTTGGGAAGGCCTGAAGAAATGGAAGATGGATAAAACATCATTTTATAGGATATATAAACTACCAATAGGCGGTATAGGATCAATAGCGCGCATTGATAAACGCCACTTTTAGAGTTATCGGGAATAATATTCTAGCGCTATATTATAGCGTTACAGCTACTTTATTGATCCGTTGTGTTTGATAAACCGGCCCTAAATGTTTTATCCATCTTCATTTCTCTTCCATTACAAATTTTGTACCCTCAGGCCGTACCCTCAACCGTTTTTCGTTGATTATAAGTTTCTTAATAAGGTTAATTCTGACTTTTTTTTTCATTTTTGAGGCCGATAAAATTTTTGACCCCCGTCGTGCAAACATACGTTCGTAAGAATAATAAAACCGCGTTAAATGTCTGATGCAACTTGTAAGCTTGTAATGTGTTAAATTCCTCTCCGAGAAGCGGCATGAAAACTTAATCCGCTCTGACCATCGTTGAGTCTCCCACGCTCTTAATATCTCGGTTTAACTGTTCCGTCAGCCTTACAAGGATTCCAAGTTCATTATGGTAATCTCGTCTGGCTATCAAATGCTATCGTAACCCCCTCACACGCCGGAAGAATTGAATAAAGTAATAACTGTAACGTTGGATTCCGTTAATGCGCGGTAATTATAAAGCTGCGTAAGGGAATGGTGAACACAAAGACGAGACCAGATGGTCAGAGTAACTTTCCATTGGATCAAATGGGTCCGCTGACGTCTCACGGTGCTTCGACTATTAGGTGCCATGGCAAAAAGTCAGATTCAACCAAAAGAAGAGTTATAATTAGGGCTCGGATTCAAGCACATTAGCATATTTTTTCCTGTACAGTAAACATTTAAAGAGGCCTTTTGGTAGTATTTTCACCACTATCGGATCAACAGAATTTAAATTTACCGAGCATATAAATGCATAAACCGCGATCTTCAGAATAAATGCATATAACTGCATATTCTACTGGGTTTCATCCAAATAGTTAGTTTTTCATCAAATTTCCCTAGAATTTGGGCCTCCATTACCTAAGGTTTTGGTTTATTATTCTTGGAAAAATACACCTAGGTATGTAATCGCGACGGAGGTCGACGACTCCGATCGGCGTCAAAATGTGAAATTATCCGTTTCAAAAGGTCTTGATTCCAAAACCGAAATGTCCGTGTAGGTACGTACACGCCGCCCGAGCCTTTTTGGGCAGTAGGAAATTTTGACAGAATACTTGGTTTACCATCTAGTTGTGCCCGCAAGGTTTTCAGCCCGATCGCCTAAACCCGTGGGGCGCTATGGGGTTAAAATGGGGCTACGGGAGGGGTTTTTGAAGGCTTTTGGCTCTGGAATCGAGTTAGGTGTCGTTTTCGAAGTATTTTTGGACGTAGAATCAATTTTTTGGGGTCTCAGAACGATCCGATTTCTTTGTGGGGATCTATAGGGCTTTCATGGGGCTACAAATGGGATTTTTGAAAAATCCCAGGAGTCGAATATTTTCCGAGTATAAAAAAATTGTTTTGAAAAAAAAAAGTTTGAAAAAAAGTTTTAAAATAGGTACGGACTTAGCCGAACTTCAGAAAATCCGACACTTCAGGAATTTCTAAGGAACCCAGAACCTCCTGCTTGCTTCATAAGTTCGTTGATTATGATTTTTGTTTTGTTTTTGCTGATCTTGACTTTTTTCCACTTAAATTCATAGGGTCGAAACACTGTGCGTCGCTTGGCGAGGTCTTCTTCTTTTCTTCAAATAAAATTCTAAGATGTGGGAAAACATCCTGTACCGGGAAGGAATTCTCTTCCTGGACACTTCCAAAGCCGTCGTCATACTCGAGAAGACACCGGAAAATGGGAAAAGAAACGCCGCAACGCTGGGGGAGCTCGAAGTCCGACGAACTTGCCATTTGATTCGCGGTAATTGGCAATAGACCATTCCCAATGCCGTGTAATTGGACATTATTGAAGGTGTTGTATAAATTTATGTCCCTCTCCCGCCCCCAGTCGGCGAACTAAGGGCTGCGGGTAATTGCCGATAATCCTCATAAGGAAGGTCGTCCCGAGACTCCAACAATACGAAGGGATTTTATAGACGTGAGAGATGGTGAAGAATTATGATTGATGCAAATAGTTTTTTAGTTAATCGCCGTTTCCACTCTTATCAACTTTTTTCCCCGTTCAAAAATCAATTAACAACGTCTACGTGCTTCTTAGCCAGACAGTCTGGTTCTCGACTAATGAGTTTTCAATTATTTTTAATTAGAATTGCTGTTTCTTATGCGAAGATATTTGTATTCGAATAAGTACAAACTGATATTCAAACAAAACTACTTCCAATTCAACAACACTATATGTGGGACATCCCCCACTCCAGATGTTGGGTGTGTACCTATAGGTAAGGCGACCAACCGTCCTGGCAGCTGCCTAGGATTTAGACTTTTTTTTTTTTTTTTATGGGTTTTTTAGACCTTCGTCCTGCCAAGCGCTACGTCCTGCTTTTTGTGAGAAAGTCCTGTTTTGTCCTGTTGTTGAGAGAGTATGTAAGCAGGCAACTAGCTTCGTACTTCAAACCTACCAGCTAGGGGAAAATGCAGCTACTGGGGGGGGGGGGGGGGGACTAGAAACCAATCAAGCTGAAGAGAAAGGAGAAACGTAGGGATTTTCCCCTACTTACCTACAGTGCTTGGTCCCCAATTGTTCTCAATGTTCATAAAATTTATGAACATCATTTAATGATCTGCCGAGAGTTCTCAGGCTTTGCAGCTACCAGCTCTTTGCTGATGACTTTCAAGTTTACTTGCCCAGCGGTTTGGGTGAATTCAGTGCATGGACTGAATAGGGAGTCTGTGCAGGTGGGAGGAACGTATCATTTAAATATCATTAATATCATATAATATATGATATTATCATATATCATATATCATAATTAATTGGGCGGGTGTAGAGTGGGCCCCGAGCCCGAGGGGCAGAGGATAAGGAGATAATCCGGTGTGTAGGCTGGGCCCATCCCTTCTCCTGACATAATCCGCGAGCCATCTCGCAATGTGGACCCTTGCAATCAGTTCACATCATAGCACAGGTTTGGGGCACAGTACCCGAGAGGGTTGTGTGTGCGGAGTGGCAGAAAATCGCTGGTGCTAATCCCAGACCTTGACATTGAGCACTGAGAAGAGATTCCCAGGTTGTCTGTCAGAGACCGCTGTGTGACTCTTCAAGGATAACTTCACCAGAAGCGTATCCAGACGCTTCAGGGTGGAGTCCTCAGAGATGGAACCAGTGTCTTCCATGATGTGGCTGCAATGGCGAGAGGTGCTATGGGGTCCAGTGCTTGAGCAGAAGGCACTGGGTTTCCTCATCCTAGCAATAGCAGGAAAGAGGAAATTCCCAGAGCCTGGCAACATTTGGATTTACTTTGCTTTAACGTTTTACTCATTTCTCACCGATCGCCAATGAGTAGGAGTGGGCCCAGCTTACACCTCCGTTCTGAGGAAGGAATTAGGTGATGAGATGGGTGGGCCCAGTCTACAATAGGGGGCGAGGATTAGGGCTCAGTCTGCAATCGCCCAATTAATTAATCGATTAATATCATTCAACCAGTGGGTTCAATCTTTTGCCAGTGCCTGTTTTGCACTACTATGTGATCCGTGTTCTGCGACTTCTGTTTAAAATGCTGTTCAACACCCTTCCGTCCTACTTAGATTCCCTCGCTCACCGCGCATCTTCCAATAGATCAGGTGCTCTTCTAATTCGCTCTCACAGAAAGTCTGTGATGAATAAATCTTTCGAGGTTGCTGGGGCGAGGCTCTGGAACGCTTTACCAACTGGTGTGCGCACGTTGCCCACCCTTGGGCCTGTTCATGGCCGCCGTTATGAGGCATTTTGCTGATGCGAATTAATCGTGTCATATCATTCATCCCCCCCCCCCCCCTATCCTTCTCCATTTTCTACAATAGTTTTTTTCGTTTTTTTTATCTAACCTATAAAATTTATTGTATTGTTTACTTTTATGCCTCTTTTAAGCAAAGTAATTTATGTGAGCCACTATGGACTTCTTACTTATTGTATCGTCTAAGCTCAATAAAGTTTTCTTATTATTATTGTTATTACTCATAGTCCTACTCCTGAGCCTTTGGATGTAAGAAGGACGTAGGGCATTCCTACGCAAAAGGAAGGGATTTTTTCATACAAATTGTATAGGTAAACACTGAAATTTCCCAAAATTGTTTCATTTTATTCATTCATTTTTTAATAGGTACTATTCAAAACATATTATTGTTGTGATTGATTTACCCTGTAGGGTTGGTTTACCGATCATCCCTTGTATCGCCAGAAGGCATTTACAATTAAACCTTTTCATTCATTTCATTCAATATTATTCAAAATATTATTGTTTCATAATTTTTTTGTGAGGAAAGAATAAAGGCATTTTACAGCTATCATGGTGGGTTCAGTCTCTATGAAGATCCATGCTACAGTTAACTGACAAAAAGTGTTACGTTTTATTGGAACGAAATTTGGGAGACGAGATTTGTCTGTCTCGGCATCACGCCCAAACGGTAGCGCCTAGGTAGACGCTGTTTTCAGCATAGGTAGCGTAGGTAGCGCCTAGGTTTCATCCTTCCGAGGCCCGAGTCTTCCGGCTTCGGGCGTTCCTTCCCGACCGAGTTTGTTTACGTTTCCTCCGTAAATAAGGAAATTCGCCGATGAGGAAAAAGTGTCCCAACTTTTTTCCACAAATCCGAGTTTCTCGTGTTTCGCCGAAAAAGAGATTTCGCCGCGATTCCAACGCTACCAAAACGATTTTCGTGGGAGGAGCCGTTCCCCACGAACGGGAAACTGCGCCCCGTTCTTTTTTTTAGTGTGGGTAAATCCTGCTTCATTGAGTGTATAAGTAGCCCGGTCACTTGCTTGGCAACGTTACTAGCCAAAGCATGTTCCATGTTTCTTGAATTTTAGCCAAAGCAGTAACTTGTGGTTTTTTTTTTTTTTTTTTTTTTGTCGAATCACTCAGGCTCGGTTTACTTCTGTTCCTGAAAAATTAATCGATTCGCAAAAGTTTCACATCTCAGCGCCTCATAAAATAGTCTTCATAAAGTAGAAAGCTATGAATTTTCATTCAAGTAGCAGCTTCAAGATCTATGCTGTTGAGAGATGTGTCGTGGTGGACAAAAGGATCCCGGACAACAAATGGCATTGCGAAGCGGTAGGCAGGTTAGGTTCATGAAAGAGAAAATCGTCAAAAGGAAATGCCCTCATGAAAAACAGAATGGAAACAAGGCATTAACCGACAGGACGTCGGGCTCTCAGTGCACTATCACGTTGTGAATACAGCTTGCAGGAGGCGGCAAAATGCCATTCAGAAAGTTTAAAAGCCTTCTCGAGAGAGGATTGAAGAAAAGTGACGACCGTTCAACCGAGCCGGACAAAAAAGCATAAACATAACAACGCCATTGTTTGTTGGACGATTTCCAGCTTATTCCGCGGCAACGGCCTGTTGATCCAAGATGAATTTCCTGGCAGGGAAGTGTTTCAAGAAGGAAGACACTGCAAAAGCTGTCACGACAGCCCACTAAGAGGCTTGTTGTAGGGGTTGTAGAGAATGTGGTGTGTGTGGGGGTGGTGCAATGAACTATTGATCACATACATAATATATTATCGTAATACGGTATCAGTAAGCACAGCAGCAGTCCCATCAAAAGGGAGTGGCTTAATAATTAAGCCACAAGTATTGTAAAACAACAGTAGGTACCTAACAATTATTGTTAAATGCAAAATTGAGGCGATGGAAACTAGCAACCTTCCACAACCTTTCAATTCCCTGTCCACTACTTCAGCCCCACCATAAATTCCCTCCTAATTTCCCTTTGGATGGGCGCATCTTTCTCTTCTCGCCAAAGAACCCATGCGACGTTTAGGTACCGAACATGGCCGTTTATCCTTCGGGAACATGTACGGGTGGGATTAATAGCATATTGTATGCAATTTAAAGACCCCCATATCCCTGAACCCTCTTCTTACAAACTTGCGGAACTAGGTACTAACAGTTACCTCCTATTCATCGATGAATGTGCTTGTAACATGCTGTAAATATCCTTTCTAGATACCGTAGCGTACCTACCTTGCACTGGGCAATGGTTCTAGACCGACAGATAGTGTTAACGCGGAGGGATGCTGAAAAGCTCTCGATAATTCCAAAATCAACCTTCTTCTGTCACGAGTTTCAACCCACACACAGCCCACAGGAGGTCCGCCGAGGATTTTCTCCTGAAAAATATTCCGTGATTAGGTAGTGTTTCCGTTTCATGTGAATCTTTCAGCCTTCGGTAAGTTTCAGATTTCCACCAACCTCAACAAAAGCTTCTTACCGCCTATTTCTTATACGGTATGCCCTTTTGCAAATTATCAACCACCCATCTTTAATTTCACTCCGTGTCCTTTCCCTCCTATCTTCAACGTTGATCCCACACAATGAACTGCGCGAAAGAGGACATTCATTTCGAAGTTCCCAGAAACAGGATGTTGCCTACACTGACCATTCGCAACTGTTTATGTATTTAAATTAATTCCCTTCATCTTGATCTTCCTTCTTATCATCATATTTATACCTATCCGGTGATCATCTTTTATAACCGAACCCTATTGTTTTCAAGTTTGTTTTATTTGCATGGAACCCGATAGCAAAAATTTATTGTTCGACTCCCACTAACGAATCTGAGTCGTCGTGGAAGAGATTTTGTTTATTGATAGGGTACCTAAATGGGAACTGAGTGCTGCTTGTGTGTGGAGGATTAGTTTGGGCCGGGTTAGGTTTCCCATGGTCCATGCTTGATGTGTCAAGGATTACGCTGGATTCGCTGCGCAGGCGGTGATGGTTGGGGCAGTGAAAGCAAGCGGTGTGTCCTGACGAGAGCTGTCCACGACCTGAGGCACCGGGTAGAGTGCCTGCTCTCGCATCTGTGCTTCCCTCATGAGGGAAGCACAGATCTGCAGACCTTCCCACGTTCGTGGGATCACCCGAGGGTCTGGACGGATGTCTTGATTCTTTTGGCCTATGCACACTCTTTGGGACCAGACAAAGCGTCAGAGGACCCTTCACTCCTGCCCATGGTTTCCCCGCTTTACAGCCAAAATTTCGTGATCGTGAGTCGATCCACACATTTCAGTGATGTCAGTGAATACTCGGCCATCCGTGCTCCGTGCCCTTCAATTGCGTCAAATTGTCCACACACCAGCGTTACATGCCACACGGAGCACTGATGGCCGAGGATTCACTGAAACACTGGAATGTGTGGATCGACCCTTAACGCGGACTTGCAATTAGCTGGACTTTAGCGGAGTTGGATCGCCCCCACCGTAGGTAATAAATATAATATAAATATTTATATGTATTGCAATTGCACCATCCTGATTAGGCAATCAACTAAGCACATTCAAGCCGTCATCGTTTGATGTCATCCGCCCGTAATGGTAATTGACTTGAACGGTGAGCCATAACTAGTGTCTATTCTTAGTCACTGTGGCGAATCAGGGAAGGATTTATTTGTAAATTATTCCGAAGGTACGTGTGCAGACGGAACGAGTTGGAAAATGTTGCATCAGGTTGGGCGACAAAGAGTCATCGTGATTGTAAATGGCCTCCTGTATTTACAATTATTGTTTAGGTAACAAGTTAAGGACATCTGTTACAGTAGCTGGCATCAGTAGCTGGTGAAGAGGCGACCACAAAATCTAAACTACCTATTTTGTAAACACTTCACATTAAAAAAAAAAAAAACGCTGCAAATTTTACACAAGGGTTTATTATTCTTTGATAGACGTTACTTGTGCAGAAATTTAATTCTGTCAATGAAAAAATTTTGAAAAAAATTTTTGGATTTTTATTTCTCAAAAAAAAAAGTTTTTGTATTTTCTTTGTTTCAAAAATTTTTTCTTCAAAAATTCTTTATTTGTTACTCGAAAAATATTTAACATCCTGGGATCCTTCAAAAATCTCAATTTTAGCCCCATGAAAGCCCTGTAGATCGCCACAGTGAAATCGGATCGTTTTGGGACCCCCAAAAATGGATTCTACGTCCAAAAATACTTCGAAAACAACACCTAACTCGATCCCATAGCTAAAAGCCTTCAAAAAAACCCCCCCATTTTAGCCCCATAGCGCCCCACGGGTTCGGGCGATCGGACTGAAAACCTTGCGGGCATAACTAGATGGTAAACCAAGTATTTTGTCAAAATTTCAGATTAAAAAAAAAATTCCTACTGCCCAAAACGGCCCGGACGGCGGACGGACATTTCGGATTTTGAATGTAGAACTCTTGAAACGGATAATGTCAAATTTTGAGGCCGATCGGAGTCGTCGACCCCCGTCGCGAAAACATAGGTGTATTATTCCAAGAATAATAAACCAAAATCCTACTGCTCAAAACGGCTCGAACGGCGGACGGACATTTTGGTTTTGGAATCTAGACCTCTTGAAACGAATAATGTCAAATTTTGCGGCCGATCAGATTTGTCGACCCCCGTCGCGATTACAAATGTGCATTATTCCTTGAATAATACACCAAAAAAATCAGTTTACATAAGTAACTTAAGTCTTGTTCGGTTCGGAAAAATATATTCCGAGCAGTCTTAAGCACTTCAACGATGCCACGAAATTAACCAAAACGGACACAAAAATTGACATTCCGTTGGGCTCCTTCCTTCAAATTTTCGTAACCGCTTCTTGGCCCATCGCGCTGTCCCAAGTTCATTAAATGAACAAAGTTTGAGGGCTCATCCCAGCACCGTTATCCGAGTCATTAGCAAACACAAGGGATAGCGAAGGTACCTTCCTAATAGGTTGGATAAAACTTAATTAACAATGTGGACGAGGTTCTCATGATATAAATCTTAGTTAGCCTTCGACAGTGATCACCTCAGATAATACAGGTGGAATGAGGTACAAAAGCCTCGCGGAAGTTTTAATAATTGAATTAAGACATCCACCAACCGGCGATTTGCATAGAAGATACTTAATTCACTAGATAGGCCCTACTTCGCTCATTTACTCGGATAGCATCGTCTGCAATTTTAAGTGTTATCGCATTACACGTTTTTGTGTGAAAAAATACACATTTTCCGCTCAAAAACGTGCGATGCTGGCAATGACTTTCTGTTACTAGTACATAACCTTTGTGGGGAACTCAACTTTCTCTCGATGTCCTTCCCGCTCACGCAGGCTCGAGGGGCCGATAGGTACGCAGCGAGCTACTGAGCATAAGCGCACTGCCGCTCCCGAGATCGGCCATCGGACATTTCGTTTTTGGAATCTAGACACTTTGAAACGGATAATGTCAAATTTTGAGGCCGATCAGAATTTTCGCCCTCCTTCGCGATTGCATAGGTGTATTATTCCAAGAATAATAAACCAAAATTGGAACACGTCACTCCTCCGAGTCCTCTTGTTCTGAATATGGCGTTTGTGGTTGTGTTTTTTGTGGTTTGTGGCGTTTTGTGGCCTCTTTACTTTTGTGAGGGGAGGTTTGAGTACCACTGGTGAAAATGAGAAGGAGCGGGAGGAGACACATAAAGTATTTGGCACTTGATGATTTTTTCCAGGATCCAAAATCTCCAAGGATGGGAAGGGGATAATAAGGGCCAACCTTATCGTCCTCAACGTTGAAAATTGCTCTATGATCTCCTTCACTCGAAGAATCCAGCCGCTGATATTTGATTAATTCGTGCTGATCCATTCGTGGTGGCCGCCTGGAGAGAGTCGAAGCCGTCTGGGATCATGGCGCGTTGCTGGACCAAAAGCTGTCGTTCGTTGCACATATTAATGCGTTGGTGACCAAGGACTATAGGATGCTAGGTTTTGTCTGAAGAGCCTCACGGGACTTCTAGCGTAATGGGATCCAGACACTGCTCTATCTTTCGCTGGACCGGTCTCGAGTTCTCCACCCTCGTATGGTCTCCATATTAGGTATGAAGAACACAAAACTTGTGGTAGTTCAAAGTCGTTTCCAGCGAACCCACCAAGTCACAAATGAGTTCATAGCTAATACTGTCTTCACTATCACTCATAGAATCGGATTAAAAAATTATTATTTTTTAAATATATTTTTGTGACGAAGCTGTAGACCAGCATCAGACTAGGGGTGTCTGACTGGGCCAAGAGGCGTTCATAACTAGGGCATCTCTTTTCTTCATTGTCCAAGGGGTCTATTACTGGTCCATTGCTGGTTCATTACTGGTCCATTACTGGCCCATCTAACCTGTGTGTAACCGACAGTTCCGATTTTCAGGATGCCTCACTGGGGGGAAAAAAGTCCTTATGAAAACTGGATTTACAACAATATTTACCCTGATTGTGAGTAGGGTATACTAAAATTAAGACAAGCAAACGGGAAACGTTTTAAATGCTTAATTATTGGGCAGCAATTGAATATATTCAATTGCTTCAAATATATTTCAGGGAATATTTTCTTCGATCTGTCTGTAACTGGTCCCTCTTCCCTACATAACATAAATTAGTATAGTAGGGTATTTTTGTGATATCATCACGGATTTGGCACCGCTCCTTTGAGCAAAACTACTCTTCTCATAAAAAATTGCGGTTCGGCACTGATTAAAGAGCCCTTCTACTTAAATGGTCGAGGATTCGTTGGTAACTTCTTCTAGTTAGTGACAACTGGGTTCTTGATGGATTAAATGGGTGGCATTGGAACTAACGTACAAAATGGACATTTTTCTCCTTCAATCGGCCGTAATTTTCCACTCCGCTAGGGTTCTTTTGATATCGTCCGGATGATCTGCCTATCAAGAAGGGTCCATTTTTCATCTTACAATTTACATCGAAAAGTTCACGCCTTGAACGCTGTGGATTAATCCAAACTACTACTTAAGAAGTTTCCCCTGTCCGGTGATTGGGATCGGGGCGTTAATTAAGTTAATGGCGCTCATCCTGGAAGATCCTCCCAAAGTTCGGAAACTCGCGGAAAAAAAGACGAAATCTCGGGTTACGTGAATTCCGGCCGAAGGGGTCGACCTTTTCAAGAGATAACATTCATTCTCGTCCGTTGAAGTTAACTAATGGACGGCCCTGCACTCTGAAATGGGCGAAACAATGAAGAAGCCGCACCGCCTCTGCCACGTAAAAACCCACTTTGTTTCACCCCAAGATTAAACTCTAGGGTCGTTGAAATCTCGAGGGTTGATGGAAAAATCGTGACACTGTGCAGACCCCACAACCGGCCAACCTGAGACATTGTAATTTGTCCAAACGAAAACCTTATTTTAATTGGTTCAAACATCATGAGCAGGTCGTTTGGCCAACTCGAAGATTTGAGTTACCGTCGTGAGAACTTACAATGTAAAGTTGAACTATAAACTCGCTCTTGCAGAAGGATCATCACCTACTCTACTCATGCAACGCTGGAATTTTTACACAAGGTTGTATTATTCTTTTATATATCAAAGAGTATATACACTCGTATACTCGTATACCTATAGGTCAGGTAATTGTGCAAAAATTAATTCTGAGAAAGTAACAATATAGGTAGGTACCTATTTTTGAAAATATCAAAAGAAAAAAATTCCCATATTACGCAGCCCGATGATTCTCACGCACATAACGCACCGCAAACGGGCTCCAAAGATTTGATGCGCTCATTCCCAGGCACCTTAGAGCTTTTTTTAACTCAAAGCCTTCATCACTATTCTTTTGGAAATATATTGAAGCCTATCGCAGATGAATCAATAGGAGCCCAGGAATATTGCTAGGTAAATTAGAAAATGGGTTATTATAACTCATATACCTACCTAATTGGTATTACCTATAACATGTATGCCCTTTTTGTTGGGATCACAAAATGAAGCCTCCCATCAGTTCCCTGCAAGAAGGGCGCACCCTTTCTAAACGAAAACGTTGCAAATTTTACACAAGGGTTTATTACTTGATATCTATATCAAATAATAAACCCTATAAGTTACTTGTACGAAAATCAACAAATTTGTTTTTCAACAAAAAAATTTTTTTCGAGTTTTTTCTTTCACTCGAAAATATTTGATCTCCTTCAAAAATCCTCATGAAAGCTCTGTAGATCCCCACGGTGAAATAGGATCGTTCAGGGACCCCCAAAATTGGATTCTATGTCCAAAAATACTTCGAAAACGACACTAACTCGACCCCATAGATGAAAACCTTAAAAAAAACTTCCCGTAGCCCCATTTTAGCGCTCCACGGGTTTGGCACACTTATAGAAGAAAACGTGGCGGATTGAATTCTGCATTCCCCCAAAAAGGGCACATGGGTCTCGCAGTTTCCGAGATGCGGTCAAATTCAAATGAAATATCCTATATATCCTAGTTATCCTTATAGTTGCGACCCCCCTCTCAGGCGAGGGTGTCTGAATTGAGGTCCTTGTTGCATCCGAATAATAATTATTACACAATTATTGTGGTCATACATTTGTGGTCATACAGACAATTATTGTGGTCATACATTAACTGAACTTTTTTGCAACATCCTACCGAATAGAGAGGGTTCCTGGATTCGAAAGCCTGCATGTCCTAGGAGCTCCTCGCCCATCAAGCAGCACCTCCAACTGCTTCTGTCACTCATCAAGTCTCTCCAAGTCTCCGTGTATATGGCACTGGTGCTGCTGTGCTTGGTGTTGCGAGCTCTGCAAACCATGACCCCTCTGCCTCCACCATCCTACCAAATATGGAGGGGAACCTATTCGCCGACATCCAGAGTGTAAAAGAAGACTAAATCCACCCCAGACTCAATATAAAATTTATTCATTTAATGAAGTAGCTGAGCGTGCTCTTCGATAGGCCGTACACTCGCTTCACGAAATACCTCAGCACCTGCTCCTTAGCATCTGACCGAATGAGTCCATTTACATGACCCCATTGCACATAATGGCTCTTGATGCTGCCAGAAAAACTCTGACAACGACTAGGTACGCGTGTTGACTAATTGACTGATTTACAATCTCTCCACCTTGAACCGCAATCGGATATTACCTTTCGAACATGGGACCGCAATTATTGTTATATCTCACTCATGGACTGGGAGCTCGTGACCGCAACTGGGATACAGCCATGGGTCTATGTGACCTCCGCAATTAAGATAGGACCGTAGTATAGGACCGAAGATAGTGAGTAGTTTAATCTGTGGATAGGACTAACCGTTCCCGAGTTATGGGCTAACACTTTTTTTAATTTGCCATTTTTTTTACCGTGCCCTCCCCACCCTTATCACATCTCAAATCAAAGTTTCACAGAGATTAGCCGTGATGGGGAGTTTAATCAACTTTCACGAGGGGGGGAGTGGAATCGGGCCAATAGTTTCCGAACTAAAGCCGAAAGCGTTCTGAAAAGTATCGTTTTCCGCTTACCGAGAGGTGTCAGATTGGGCATACTAATACTGGTCAACGTATGGGTTTTATTTTCGACGCGCCACGGGTTTTTCGCGGAAACCCGACACTCCAACCATGCGGGTGTATGGGCAAAACCGGCAGGTGTATGGGCACCCAATTGGAATCCGCCGGAAACGGTAAACTCGAACATTTGAGCTTACGTCGCGAACATTTCAAGCTGAACTACTTGCTCTTTTTGATGGTGGATCGACTCGCTTGTCATCGTCAAACTTGCGAATTTTTTTTAATTTTTATTCGTGCATGCGGGGCGTGAATTAGCGAGGCGTAATAAAAGATTGAGGGGCCATCGGCCAGTGGATGCCGAGGAACGCGTAACGGTAAGCCCGCGCCTGCTCGACCCGCCCGCCCGTTTACATAGAAAATCCGTGAAAAAAAAGAAGAAAAAAAGTAAGATGTAGTAAGGTGGAAGTCCTTTGATGACAGTGAGGGGGAGGCAATGACCCGTTGATGTTTTTGGCCGTGAGCTGACGGACAAAACCTTCTCGTTCGTAACTGCATCACTTTTCGATCCAATTTAAAATTTCTAAAAAGAAAACAGTCAAAACTTTGCATAAAATTATAAAAAAAGAAACACACTATAAGGCACCCTATCTATTACAAAATCTAGATGAGAAATGAAGAGACATTGTTCTCCAAAAAATCACGTCACAATAATTGTAATTACAATTATTACTACCTACTTGTTTGTAATAATTATAATTATTACAAACAAGTAGGTAGGTACTTACTTTAAAATATGGCCCTTTCTAGGGCTGTCTGTGGGGCATTGAAGTGATCTCTTCCCTTCTTGAAGCCCATTTCACCTGCGACTCGCAGGCTGCGAGCACCGTGGTGACCGCCTCCATATCCTCTTCATTCCACTAAGTGTCTTGTGTAAAATGTGCAGTTTTTTTTTCACATAACTGATGGAGATTGATTTTTAGAGCAAGTAACCGGTTGGAATCGTTTTCCTGGATTCCTTTGGTCCATCCTGGGTGGATGCGTAGGCTACAGGGGGTAATGGCAGGGTTTCCGATATCTACGCAGGAATCGGAAGGCCATTACAGGATTCAGGGTGACCTTAGAATTGCGGTACGAGGGATTTCACGATTTCGGGATGAACTTCGGATCGGAATCCGGGGCCGTTTCACACCTTAAAATCCCAATAGGTTGAAGAACCTGTTGTAGGAAACGGTACATTTAGACCGTACATTTCATCTTCTTAGAATACCTATCCGAAGAGTTGGAATGTTCAGGACAGTTGATTTCCAATGCGAAACGATGCAAATTTTACACAAGGGTTTATTTTCTTTGTTATTCCTGGGTCAAGGATTCCCAAACTGGGGTCCACAGCGAACTTCGAGAGAAATTGTTACATTCTTACGAAAACGTATACAATAAAAAACTCAAAAATTACTTTCACTGCAAAGAAAATAATAAAATTTGTACTAATAGGTATAAATACTATTTAATAGGTACCTAAATAAAATGGCCAAGCCCTTTAAGGACCAGGAAGGAGCCTGGAAGGTCAAGATCGAGGAGATCCCATCTCCTCCAAGCTCTGCGAGCGTAAACGAGACAGGAGGAGTTTAGACAAAATTCGCAAAATGTTTTCTTCGGGTTTTACCAATATTTTGAAAACTAAGCGTTTCTCGTGGAAACACACTATTAGCAACATTAAAGGAAACGAATGTGTATCATACAACAGTAACTGTTGATGATCAGACAACGGTAATGCCGCTAGAGCGCACTAAACTAGTAAAACCCCTAGTAAAACCCCCTTCCTTAAAGGGAAGTTCCCTTTGAGCGGTTCGGATGGAACGAGTTCAATGCCATCTTCACCTGCCTGAATGCTGATTGGAAAGCGTACCATTTGCAGGATATACTGCATTACCCATCCCATCTCTGAGAGCGTCGTCAGAGAGCTCTCCTTGAGATGTACCTTTCTTAAATCTCTTCCCTAGCAAGCTCAATGAGGCAACCCCTTCCCATGAGGACAGATGAATCCTCAACATGACCAGTAGGCACCTCGTGGTGTTCCTCGATTTAAATAATAAGGTACCTCCAGAAGTTAGGTACCGGCCCAGTTAACGTGTCTGATAGCAGAGGTTGGAAATGTAGCTGGCTCAGTTGGCCATTTTCTGAAAAATCCCGGCCCAGTTGGCAAACACCCAGTCTCGGTGAGAGGAGTTGATGGGGGTATTTGAAGGAATAAGATACTTGCAAAGCGTGGCTTCTATACGAGACAACTACTTGCACTAATGCACTTACAGTTCCAAAATTCATCGATGTGAGGTCTAAAATCCATAAGTTACTTCCTGTTTAGCCATCAGATATCAATTTTCGCACGAAGATAGGAGAGCTCACCAATTCACTATCAATAGGTACGGTATTCGAGAAGGTTTAACAGAAATTCCGTGCCGACGGTTCATGGTTGAATGATTTGCTAGCAGTGCTTGAATAGATTTAAGAATTATGTTAAACAATATACGGGCACGTCAGAAGAATTATGTTAAACAAAATACGGGCACATCAGAATCTGATTCCATAGGTCGGTTCTGAATTTAATATTCCTCTCAAGTGTACTTGGCTTCAACACGTTGAGCCGGCTCAGTCGGATAAAATGTAAATCGTTCGATTTTCACGTTCTAGACGGTCTGTTCCAGTCACTTTTGAAATTAATTCGGCGCCAGAAGCTGTTTTAATGGTCGCTTTAAGATGATCCGACCTTGGACCCGTTGAAGTCATATTTATCAAAAAGCGATGAGCCCTTAAGCTCTCCAGATCCCTCGAGACATCACGCGAGGTTCGCCGAGGGTTTCCGAGCGATGGTCGTGGGACGATCGCGTCATCGCGCAGTGGATTTTAGAGCCGGAGGGTTCAAGGGAGACGTTAAAGACTTGGCGAATGTGAGACCGATTTCTGGCTCAGCGGGAGATCCTGATTGGCCATGAATTTGATTGATGATTCCCAACTGGATTTCATCATTGTTTCATGGGGAGGTGTGGAAAAATCGGATGAGTTCTTTGAGATTTGTTCACTTCCTGTTTTTGCAAGGTAAGTTCAGAATGCATTCCAATCCTTGTGAATGATGGTCAAATGTCCAGGTATGAAAGCGTATCTTGAATGGCAGTGGTACACACAAAACGTCCCTGAAACTTTCAATACCTTCTTCATTCGTGATTAATGTTTGGGAACAAACCGCATTCTGTGCGTTAGAAGGGAGGTCAAACGCAACCGAGTTTATTCAGCCTTTTTTTCCAGCTATTGATACTCAAGCTTCCGCCACCTTTTTTTTTTCGCTAAGCCGCATGTGAGGGCTATGCGCACGGCAGAGGAACAGGAAATAACTGCAGGGGCTGCAACTGTTGCGTCCGAAGTCTCTTTGTCAGGCATTAGCTGACCAAAACTTGAGAACAGAAGAGGAGAGACCCAAAGAATGGAAGGTTGGAATGGTCTGATGGATGAATTTTAGCTGGAACATGCCTTTGCCATGATCTAACTATCTAACAACCAGAAAACGTTATGCATGGAAGAACGAAAACATTGCGGCACCGATAAACACAAGGATGTGATAACGAAAGAAAAAATATCGATAATGATATCAAAATTTGATACCGCACTTGAAAAAAAAAAAGAAAAAAAGTATCACTACTTCCGTCTTAATGGTACATTTTTTTCAAGGGGCTACTGCTAGAGCTCGCCCATATTTAGGGAGCGCCACGACTGGAGGGGCGGGGTTTGCGCCACCCAAAGTAGGAGCCACTGCTCAACCGCCCCTTGTGACGGGTTGTGACATTGTGTGAATGGACATATCGATACCAATTATTGTATTATACAATCTATCCCCCCCCCCCCCCCATTTTCTTTCAATTTACTTTATAATCATTTGTTCATGAAAAATGTTAAATTCAAAACGTCGGTACTCACGTCAAATTTCAGAAAGGTAAGAGTACAAAATCCTCCAAACCAAAATGTTGTAGTAATAATCGATTATGCCGTTGATGAGTGACAACAATGTTTGGACAGATGTGGACCCTCGAAAAAAATGGATGTTGCGTCCAAAATTACTCGGAAAACCTCACCTTACTTGACTTCCAGGGATCCTTCACAATCCCATTAATATTAAATGTTGTAGCTCCAAGAAAGCCCCATAGATCCCCTCAGTTAAATCGGATTGTTTTGGGACCCTATTCTAAGTCCGAAATTACTTCGAGAACGACATCCCACTCGACTCCAAAGCCGAAACTTTAAAAAACCCTCCCGTAGCCCCTATTTATTCCCACGGGTTAGGGCGATCGGGCTGAAAACCTTGCGGGCACAGCTAGACTATAAACCGAGTATTTTGCCAAAATTTCATATTTTTAAATAAATTCCCTTGCCCAAAACGGGTCGGACGGCGGACGAACATTTCATTTTGGAAACTAGACATCTTGAAACGTATGTCAAATTATAAAGCGGATCATAATGTCGACCTCCGTCGCGATTACATAGGTACAGTGTACCAGGTGCAACTATTATTCCGAGAATAATAAAGCAAAAGGTCGCTCCAGGGCTAGACTACGTCGTCGTCGGCGCTACGCTGAGACGGAACCAAGATGACGATCAGTAGGAGGACCGGAGTTTCTGGCAACAAGCTGTCTGAGGCAACCCCTGACAGGAGGACAAGCCTATAAAAGTTAAAAAAAGAGAGAAAAAAAAGAGGTAAGTGTTAGAGACCTTCCCATCTCGTATAAGGACCATGAACTCACCAGCTGGTGCAATACCTACCCCTCTTCTGCAGTTTGGCTTATGAGGTCATTGAGTTTTGCTAACGAGGCAAATAAAATTGAATTACTTCGGTGAGACCTGGCACGCGAATCGCATTCTCACTCGGCCCCTAACAATTTGGAATTATCTCCAACTCAAAAGGTCGATCTATAAAGTCCGCGTTACGGTTTGAACTCCACCCTCGCCCGTATCTTCGCGTACCTTTCCGGACCGACCGTTGAATTCACTCCGCTGATTAGAATTGCAACATCTCTGTATGAGGGATGGGCCTGGATTCAGTATTACGCTGAGTCCTTTCGGAGGAGTGTAGATGGAGAGGCGAAATTCAGGAGAGTGTAGGCACAATAACATTTTTGGAGCTAAATTTTGGTTTATTATTCTTGGAATAGTACACCTATGTAATCGCGACGAAGGTCGAAAATTCTGAGCGGCCTCAAAATTTGACATTATCTGTTTCAATTGAAACGGACAGACACTTGAAAGTGTCTAGATTCCAAAAAGGAAATTTCTGTAGGTACGCCGTTCGAGCCGTTATAGGCAGTAGGAATGAAATTTTGAGAAAATACTTGGTTTACCATATAGGTTGTGCCCGCAAGGTTTTCAGCCCGATCGCCCCATCCCGTGGGGCTCTATGGGACTAAAAAGGTGATACAGGAGGGATTTTTGAAGGGTTTCGGCTGTGGGGTCGTGTTAGGTGTCGTTTTGTGGACGTAGAATCCATTTTTGGGGGGGTTACAACGATTCGTTTTCCCCGTGGATCTATTGGGCTCACATGGGGCTACAGCTGGGATGTTTTGAAGGATCCCAGGAGGTCAACTATTTTCCGAGTAATTTTGGACGCATAACCAATTTTTCTAGGTTCCACATCTTTTTTAACACAGAATGTGTTTTTATGATGACCTGCCGGTTGAAATGATCACTAAACTGTGACATTAAAAAGCGATACGCACTATAATCGCGAAAAGTATAACCATAATCATATTATGATTGGTCTGTAAGGAAGTTTGGCGGATGGTTAAAGTTGAGACAAAATTGAGGTACAGGATTTTGGTTCGGGTTCAGTTACCTATTAAAAGCAAATGAAGCAGTCATGCGGAAAGGGCATGACGATGTTTGAGAGTAGGTAGGAGACACGAAGCTCCTAGGAACCGGCTGAAAAGAGAAAATCAACGCAAAAACACATTCTGTGGCCTATAGGTGACACCGTAGTGATTTCGTACGGAGTATGGAAAAAGAAACAACCCCGGGGGTCTAGGTGGCGGAGCCCCCCTGGTGGGATCAAGGGGCGGAGTCTTTTGCGGCGCGAAGCGCCGAGTTTTTCATTTTTAATTACTTGGTATTGACACAGAATTAATCTTTGCACAAGAAACCCTTATCAAAGAATAACAAACCCTTGTGTAAAATATCCATCGGTTTTTATCTAATACTTAGATATAAAAACTGCAAAACAATCAAAATAAAAAATTAAGATCCAAACTTTTTCCAAAATCCAATTAAATTGAAGTTATAAAATTAAAATCCACAAAAGTGAACAATATTAAAAGCACAAGGAGTCGACACTGCATCAGTAGGAAAACAAATTTTTCCTCCGGGCTAGTTTCTCGATGGCATTTGAAACCCTCCTGTACAGTTTTTGATCTTCACTTGAAGGACGAAATTCATCCATCAACGTCTCCAGAGTCACCTCTTACTCCATCATTTTCCTGAGCATTGCTCTCGAAGTCTTGACCCAAATCCCTCCATACCGTCACCGCTTGAATCATCCTATTGGAGCTAAAACTACGTGACTTTGGTCCCCCTCGAGTGACTCCATGATTGAAAGTTTCTCGACGAAAAAAAAAAAAAAAAAAAAAAAAAAAAACCAGTGAGGTTTTCTTGAATGGACTGGGGAGACGTTATTATGGATTCATGATGAGGGTGATCGAACCTTTTACGTCAAACCCACAAAATCAAATCTACGTTAATTTTTTCTTTCTTTGTCTTTTAATTTTACAAGTCATCAACCTCAATCCTCCCATCCGGAGTTTTCCCGCGTGACCGGACGGCCCGGACGGGAGTCATCTCTTTCTAATCGTTCCGCCGCAAAAGGAGGAGAAGAAGAAGACTTCCGACCCCACCAATAACTCCTCTGTCAACGTCCTCAGCGACTCCGGTTTTGCTCCTTTTAATTGGAGTTATAACTCGGTGCAGATTCACCGAACAGGAAAAAGGGAGTTTGAAAGAAATGGATTTTTACAAAAAAAAAAAAAAAAGGATTTGCGCTATAAGATAAAGTAGGTACAGTAAATTTAATGAAAGAGGTTGGTTTATTGTTTTCCTGTTTTTGTGGGCTCAACTAAAAAACCGAGAATTTTGTCCAAATTTCAGATTTAAAATGTATCCTTTCCTATAAAACTGATGACGAGTATCGACACTGCATGCAGATACATCTATACATGGATATGTCGAATGATATACCTATTATAGGTACTATATAATACTATTATAGTTTTTGTTAGACGGGAATTTGATAATTCACTCCGAGAAACTAACAAGCGTTGTTGCTATGAAAAATTAAGTTGACGGGTTGCCATGGGTGCAACCAATAAAAAACGTTGCATTTTTTGTGTGTCGCCAAATTTGTGTCGCAAAATTTTGCAAGACCCCAGAACTAAGACATATCCATGTCAAAAACTGCCCAAAACGGCTCGGACGGCGGACGGACATTTCGTTTTTGGAATCTACACATCTTGAAACGGATTTATCCGTTTATCATTACAATGTCAAATTTTGAGGCCGAATTAGGTATACATAATTCATTTCTCACTTTTGGTTTATATATAAACCAAAAGTGAGAAATGAATGGTTTTAGAGACAAAAAGCCTATCGTATAGGTAGTTGATATTTGTGGGGAATTAATCCCCACTCCTGTTTACATCAGCCAAGCGGAGTTGATGCGGGAAACGGCGGGACCACTCACGGGGTGGGACCAGCTTCGCCTCTGAATTTGGTTTACTCAACCCATTATTTTCTTTACCATCATGCGATGGCTAACCTCAGTTTCCCCAGGAAACTGGGAATCCTTTTTTTCAATCAGGGTTCTTCCCTGCAGTTTCTGAACACGACATCTCGTGCAGGGAAGCTGCAGAGATGAACTCAGATTCGACACGTGTTCTGTCCGATCAGCAGTCCTGCCCTGACATATCAGCCCAGGAGTCCGGATGAATAAAAATGCGTTATACTGCGGGGTCCAGAGCTGAACACGACAGCTCGTGCCGAGCTCCTGAGACTCCGGACCTCCTGTGGGGGTTTTAAGAGAGGGACTAGGGAAACCATGTCCTCCCCAACACCTCGTGCTGGACATGATCATCCCCTTCAGGTCAATCCGCCGCAAGCTCCACACCCATTTCCGTGGCTGGATTCTACCTCAGGTTTGGAGCTCATGACAATACTTCGTTCGACACCCTGAATGGAGATGTTTCCACATTCCCTTCCTCTTCCTTCAAAACACTGGCGACGAAATCGTGGATTTACCCCCCACGCTCCGCCAAACTCATAACACCTAAATTTAGGGAATTTAACATCCAAATTAGGTACACAAAAACAGCAACCCCCAGCAAAACCGAATCTTGGTGTGTGCCCACACCTCCCTTCCGGAGATTTGTGGAAACTGAGGTATCCTGACAGTTCTTCATGAAAGGCCGGTGGAGACAGATTCCCCCATCCAGGCAGCTGTACAGCACGACGCGCACGGACGTCCATGTACCAGACAAATCGGGTCAGAGACCAGATCGCCTTATACCAGCCAATCCCTCCTCTTCTGCCACAACACAGAGCAGCGTAATAGGGGATCTCACGCCCCTGAAATTCTGCTATTCTCAAAACAACAATTTAAGTGGCCAAATTTGTCCAACAAATTTACTTACACGCCTTAAACACTAGTCAGAGCTTGTTAACAATAATTATTATGAATTAATAAGAATGAATATAATATCTGATCTTCTGATGAATACCAGTGAGTGGTGTAATATTCATATTACATTCCTCAGAAGTTTCGGGGGAGTTCTTGACACATCAAGCCAGGACCCTGGGAAAGCTAACCTTGCCTACACCACTCACAATCCTCCACACGTAAGTGTTCATTGAACACTTGCGTGTGGAGGATTGCGAGTGGTGGCACACGTGCCTTCGGAACTCTGCCCAATACACAATAACATTTTTGGTAGTTGATAATGAATTGTTGACGATCAGCACCGTCGACGTCCATGTGAATGTATGTACCCCCATGACTTGTAACGAATGTGGGGTTTCAGGCTGGCTGAACCTCCCCAGAGAATAAGCAAAATGCCTGATAGAAATCTGCGATAACCAACCGATAAATCTTCGCTATAGAGATGAAGAAGGCAAAGAACGTGGCTATTACGGATGATACAGGTCTGCCTACAGCCCGCCATTACGGTTAGTTATAATGAGACCGTAGGCAGCCTAGTAGGCCTGTAAGTAGAAGCTTATCGAGAAGGGGCAATCTGATCGGGAGAAAAACGACACCAGGGGTTACAGGTCCGGAGTCTTCACAGTAGTCTTTGTCAGGCCGACAGCCGATTTCAGATTCCATTTACGGTTCAGCGACTCGAGTTCACCGATCTGGAAGGGACTTGTAAAATTTCACGGAGCTGCAAAATCAGCCAAGTGCCTCACTTGATAAACGGCAAACCCGGTCCGATCCCGTAATAGAACCATCCTGAAAAATCGACTTACACGAAATAAATACCTTTGGAGGCGAGAGAAGAGCTATAAATAATTTACCAGGCGGATTTGGAGAGGTCCCGAGGCGTGATGCTCAAACATAATCAAAGCCGTAAGTCATCGACAGCCTTGAAGATGAGTCAGTGGGGCTGGTGGGGAACAAACACAGCCACATTGCCACTTCAACAGTTCGTTTACTCAACCACACGTATTGGGACCCCCTACAGTTTGCTATGATGGCCTCATAATTGGTCGTTCAGTGTACGCAAATTTACTACCACAAGGGGTTTCAATATGCCGACTCCCTGACCGGAATAGTTACAGGCTCAATAAATAGATACCGAAGTAATTATATGTATGAACATTCCTTGCAAATTGTACAACGAAGAACATGCTCCAGAATCGAGAAGCCGATAGAAAATTAGCACTAAATCTTGACAGAACATGGAACATGCGTTTGCATCCTGGAGTCTACTGAAAAAACTGTTAACTGCAGAGGTTTTTTTTTTTTTTCTTCCACATAATTGCTAGCAATCGACAATGAGCTCCTTTAATGATTAAAAAAAAAGTTTTTCCTGCAAAGATCGTGCTTCAAAAGTTACGAAAACGGGTCCATATTGCAGAAACCCCGTTTCAATTATTTATAGGGCCTTAGGAAAAATATTATATTTGAATTCCGAGGTCTGGAGAGGGTACATGACGTGGGCTGCTTCATCGTCTTTTGATTGGCCGGGAGATTCCTCTCTCTCTCATCTACGCAAGTCAGCCAACTTTACTACGCGAAAAGTCGACCCCAAAAATCTAAAATCGGGTTAATCATTATAGAAGGTCATTCAAAAATTTAGCATCGAGGTTATTATCAAAGAAGGTGATTCAAAAATCGACCCGGGCCGAGTGTTTTTATTCCGATTCTGATTCAGATTTATTATTTAGCGCTCTGGCGGCTCAGTGCCCAACTACTCGACGCCCAGCCTGGCGAGGTGTGATGTCAAATATGCCCGGCGTTCATTTCAAAATCTCTAACATTTCGAAAACAGCTCAGCACGTACCTATACGGATTTTCGAAATAAAAATGGGGGTTTATGGGTTTTAAAGGGTGCTGAATCCGAATATGTTGTCAGAAATGCTGAATTCTGACCTTTTCAAGGAGCCCATTGTGGTTTAAGGTGAGTGAAGTAACGTACTTCATAAGTATTAGTAGTAGTAGTAGTAGTAGTAGTAGTAGTAGTAGTAGTAGTAGTAGTAGTAGTAGTAGTAGTAGGTAGTAGTAACCTGCGAAGTGACCTCGTATTTAATTTTTGGAGTGTTCGATGTTGCGAGCAAAAATAAAGTCGATGCAAGATCCTCCACGAGTGGTAGATAATGAGCTCCTTGAATGATTTTTTTAAATTTTCTTTCCTGGAAAGAAATCCGGGTACTCATCAGAGAAGGTCATTCGAGAATCGAGGTTATCATCAAAGATGGTTATGCGAAAATAGACCCGGGCCAAGTGTTTTTATTTTTCAGCGCTCTGGCGGCTCAGTGCCCAACTACTCGACGCCCAGCGTGGCGAGGTGTGACGTTGCGTGCGCTCCCCTTTCCGTTCAGAACCGTCAACATTTCTAAAACAGCTCTGCACGTAATTTTGCGGATTTTCGAATAACCAAAAACCAAACATTTGTGTAGGGGGGTTTCAAACGGTGCTGAATCCGCATACTATTCGGATATATTATGTTGATTGAAATGACGAATTCCGACCTTTACAAGGAGGCCATTAAAAAAGGTACCTAATTTAAAAAAAACTTATAGGTACCTACCTACCTTCAAAACCTTCCCTCATATCTACAATTTGTAAGGAATTGGCGTCGTTGGCGCTTCAGTTCCCACTGTCACTCATAACTTCCAATCTTTGATGAACGCACCAATTATTCCTATGCAATATTCTGCCCCTAAGTCGAATTGTCCCTTCACTGAAGCACCACACAACCAATAATTTGCCCCACACTTCATCACCCGAGTCTTGAAACGTGCTCTAGCTCCACAACCGCTCACCATCTTTGACGACCTCACCTGTCCTAAGAGAAGTTTAGTGACCTCCATCGTCTTTCTTACGGCTCAGCATTGATATGGAAACCCACGGGGACGAGAGTTCAAAAACGTCGGGGAAAAAATGAACGTCATTCTTCGGACCGCATTGTTTCCACTCAAGTGACCGTCCTGGCCGAGAAGCTTAAACGGTAGCATACCCCAAGTTTTTTTTTTTTTTCCCCTTATGACGTTCTAAACTATGCTATAACTCTCCTCAGTCCATTTCAGAGCAATCTCGCTACCCGGACGCCCCATCATTGCATAATCAACATCAATAAAAAGAGTGTGAGGTGTCATTGAACTCGTTTGAATGTATAAACTTTTAAAGTTAGGGGAGAATGGGAGAGTTTCAGCCAGAGCTAAGATTTGAGGATTTTTAGGATGTTTTACCCCCTCCCCAGAGAGCCTAGCTCTAGACGGAAGGGGTTTTGAAGGTTTCACTATGGGTTCGAGTGGGGTGTCGTTTTCGAATTATATTTCAACACAGAATTCACTTTTGGGGTCTCAGAATTAGGGATGACATGGATATATCGATTTATACAATACATCGTTATATTGGGTTTGGGGAATCTGGACTGATTTCCCCATTTTTACCACTCTCTTCTCGCGGATCGCCAGCCCACCAGAGCTAGTATTGGCGGGGGGAGCTGGGAGCGACCTCGGCGCTCGTGCTAACCCTGGTAATACGCGTACGTCATACGGGAGTAAGGAGGTATTACATTTTGCTGTGGAACCCCCTCTTGCATGTAGCACGAGCCGCCACTGCTATATGTCATTTGACAAATATATCGATATAATAATTGGAATAATTGGATATAATTATTTTAATATTATTACTTTCGATTATTCCAACTCAGAATTATCCAATTTCACCGTGGGAGTCGATGGGGGCTTTCATGGGAATATAAATGGGGCTCTCTAAGGATGCCAGGAAGTCGATTGAGATGAAGTTTTCCGAGTAATGTTGAACGTACCAATATACTGTTTTTTTAATGCTCTCTTAAAAGTGTTGTTTGCATTTTTGAGCTTTTTTTTTTGGAAATTTCAATTTTTCACAATCCAGGCCTGGGAAGTTAAGTATTTTTTGTTGAAATAGAATCACCCTTTTAGCGAGCAGATGTTCCATACAGGAACCGGCAATATTTTATTTGATGGGGCAGTGTTAGGAATGGACTTGGGATGGTCATCGACATGCACCTAAGGTAGTTGGATAGCGTGATTCTAGATTCCTTTCACCCGATTTGTGTGAAAAAGGTAAGTTATGCGGGGAGAAGAAGGTATGTTGTCCGAGGTGGAACTGATGATTATCCCAATAGCTCACGACCATGAAGCAGAAAGTAACCAAAGGGGATTTTAAGGGATGGAGGGAGTATTTGATGCATGCAATAGGATAGAGAACTTGAGGAGTAATGCTCAGAAGAAGCTCCCCATTTTCATACAATTTGGTGATAGGTACGTCTTATACCATGGGGGCACAGAATATCTAGAACTTCAGTCTTTTCGTTTTTATGTTATATTTTCTTTCTCCTTCTCTCTCTCTCTAAGGGTATTAGTCATCGGCTTGCGAGCAGACTGAAAAAGAGTACAATCACGTGAAGTTTCATGGAAATGTGCTACCACGGAACGGTTGGCTACCGTCCGTGCGGTTTGGAGGGGTGAAGGAACCAGGATGACAGCCAACCCACGAGGATCCTGAGACTGACCTTTTCAGATGTACAAGTTCTTGTAGGTGTATTAGTCACTTTTGCTTTGAAGATAATTACCTTAAGTAAAGTGCTCGCTCTGGTCAATTACTCTAGATCGCCGGGGGCGTCAATTTGAAATGTAGGTATTTGCTTTCAAGGACTCTAACGGCCTAGCCTGCTTGGGTTTTAGTCCAGTCAATCCGTAGCGAAAAATTGAAATATCATTTGATGATATGTCGTGGAAAAAATATATGGATGGAGTTTTTGGTCTATCCGCAGTAGCCGCAACATGTCGTATGGCCATATTATTAATATGGTCATAAAGTATATGGGCACAATGAGAAAACGCCGCAACGAAATGTAAATTGCCAAGAGGAATCGATTGGCGATCCTTATTTTTTTCGAATGGTAGCCCTGAAATGTTCGAAATCGCCAATAAGCACCACGGTCTAACAGAGGTTCATGCCGGGGTTAAGAAAGTTTTTTGCCTCTCTTGAAAAGTTGCCCCAAACTTCTTACGGTATGTTGTCACGACAGCGTCGACATATCACTAGCGGCAATACCTACACCCCACAGGTTGCAACTTTTTTTTTTTTTTTTTTTTTTTAAATTTTCAGTTCTCTTAAACTTGAAAACCTTGGGCCATTTTCCGAAAAGCTGTAATATCTTGACAGGTCGCTGTTGTATGACGGAATTTTCTGGTGAATCCCGTGAAAACCTTCAAGTCGTATTTCTTATCCCGTTTGGAATAGCAGGATCAGACCGCGAACGGATTTGGGCGTCAGACGTGCTCGTCCGTGTGTCGCTCCGGTCCGTCCATTGTCGCCTTTCAGAGCCGATTCCTGGCGGGCTCAAGCACGCGCCCGGTCACCTTATTATTAATATCATCCCGACGCCGGGGACGTGTTCTCGGGGAATGCTTTGCCTTTTTCTTTTGGAGTCTGGGTCGGAGCAAACTGGGCCGAATCAACGGCAGCCGGAACGTGACCCTTCTCGTGCATGTGAGCTCCTGAGTCCACTACATACTTTGAAAACCCTTTTAAAATGGCAGTAAATCGTCCCCTAGGGCCGCTCCTTAGCGTTTTTGAATACGGCCCCTAGTGTCTGTTTTCTGGCAATTTGAGCAAATTTTCGACTTGAATTAAAGCCATACAGGTATAGGTCTAACCCGATGAGAAGCAGCGCAGTGACACAGTTTGCGTCATGTTGATTCCTTTTTCTACTAGACGGAAACATTGGGAAAAATATGGAAAAATCCTTCGACAATGGCCGGCGACCCGTTTCAGCCAAATTTCCTTTGTTCCCCACTGGACAACTCGCTTAAAAATCGGCCTAAAAAGTTGATTAAAAAAAAACGGGACTGGGCCGAGAACGACCAAAAAACTCGGAAAAAGTCCTCCCTGAGCCCCTTTTTCGCCCCACAGAGCCCCACGAGTTTGATCATTCCGGCTGAAAATCTTGCTGACGCTTCAGATGGAGAACCGAGTATAAATACAAATTTGACAAATTTCAAATAAAAAAATAAAAAATAAAAAGACGTTTTTTATATCATGAATGACCGCCGTAAAAAAAAGGTACTTTTCCGTTATACCCCCCCCCCCCCCCACTCGATTTTGGTTGGCTTTGGGTGCCTTAAAGCCATCGGGAGGGGCTCAAAATCGAGTTCGGTGGGTGGGGGTGTTATAACGGAAAAGGGCTCGAATTTGGGTGCCTTAAAGCCATCAGGAGGGGTGTTTATGAACACTAAATCGAGTGGGGGGGGGGGGGGGGGGGGTATAACGGAAAAGTACCAAAAATAATAATAAAATAATAATAATCGTAATAATAAATACTACGAGTAGTTAGTTATTGTAATAATTACTGAGAATTCTACGAACATGAAAACATTTTGGAAATCCCTTCACGTCGTCACGTAGGGACGGGGAGTTCGACTCCTAGTTAGAGGGGTTTTGCAAAATTGTTTGGAATCCAGTGGGGAGAAACGATGTCTCAAAGCTAGTCCCATATTAGTCGACTGAATAGCTATTTCGCCATTTCGGAAAGTCTCATTTTCTCCATCCAATCAGCTGGCCCCCCGAAGACAAAAAAAAACAAAAAAAAAACTCCAATTTCGAAAATAGCTCAATTTTCCCCAATCCTTCTCCGTAACTCTTCGGGGGCCTTAAGCTATTTATCCCAATAATTTCCCGTCTCCGCGTAATGAACCTGCCTCAGGTCGTCCTCAAACCTATTAGGGCGGCAGCACTTATCCCATTGGCACAGACTTGAAGGGAGACTGGAAAACCCCGGGGTAATAAAAAGGGCATAAACCTTTACCTATCTGTTCAAGGACATCCAGATCGTTGAACTTCACGCTGCTTCTCAGACATTACAGTAATTCAGGGGTTATTTATTCATTTTAAAATTTAATCTTCTTTATTTTTTCTTGAGGTCCATACCACTATTATACTGATAGTACGGAGAAATTAGAAAATGCAGAGGAACATTTTGGGAAGTTGTAATCTCTACGGTTCTGTATGTCGCTGAACACGAATCTGAGTACCTATTATCGGATAAAAAAAATATCGATAATTATATTATCTAGTAACATAATATCGTCACTCAAGTTCGGCACGTAATTTACATTCACGCGTTTACATAATATATATTATGAGGCAAAAAAATGCTTAATCTGTTACGCGCTGTTTTATTAGTAACTAATAACTGTTTTATCAGTTCCGCTCTTTATTTTTTTTTTTTTTTCATCATTTACGCGTTGCTTTATCAGTTGCATTGATTCATCTGTGATGGGCAATTTTTCTCAGTTATAATATAACAGTGTATACCTAACTAAGAAAAATATTATTATTAATTATGAACTGTAATCATTTTCACGTATTCATGTTTCCAGGATACCTTGGATCGATGATAAATTGCCCACACACCAGCGTTACATGCCGCACGGTTTCACTGATATCACTGATAATATCGCTCCTCCGGAACAATAGTGGTATATCTCTGATAATATTATTATTATCCCTTAACCTCTGTCGAAGAATAATAAACCATTGTATAAAATTTGCTGCGTTCTTCCTAATTTCACCGTACTATTACTTTTCAGGAGTACCTGACGTTAAGGGGATAATATTATGGTAGTCGAGAAACCAAAATTGTTAATATTCACTTTTGACTTTCGAAACCATTTTTTTCGGATTCCTCGCCCCCAAAAACATGGAAAAATATACCAGGATCTCCATATACGTGTATATATGTATACTGATAAATGAAAAATATAAAATATATACCATAATAAAAGTCGAAATAACTTCGGCCCTAATTGAGCTACAGAGTTCAAATTTTGACCACATGTTCTATGGTACTAGACGGAAATATTTAGGGAACAGAATTTGTTTACATCAAAAATTGTAATTTATATGACTTGTCTCCGGAATCGTAAATAAATTTTTTTTTTTTTAATGTCCCCCCACTCACTTCTAGGGGCTCCACAGGAAAACTGTTCCCTAAATATTTCCGTCTAGTACCCTAGAACACGTGGTAAAAATTTGAACTCTGTAGCTCAAATAGGGCCGGAGTTATTTCGACATTCATGTAAAAATATGTGAAAAATCAGATGTCCGAGAAATCAGCTGTCTAAGTTTTCCTTCGGGTTTAGACGATGTCTGAACGCTTCCGCATTGGCTGCAATGAATCTAATCTAAAAAACGATGCTTCCGCGCTACCTTGCAGTCTTGGAAGGAATTAATTCCTTATTATTGTATCCAACTCCCCCCCCCCCCCCCCCCCCAACACCGCCACCTCCTGCCCAATTGCTACTTCGAATAAAAATGAGCGACTAATTCGTGGTTTGACGTCACATATTAGGACCGGGGTTGGAACGGAATATCCCTCACCTTACCGTCGAGATTTCGACATAAAATATGCCATCATCAGGGCAAAAGTGGTTTCGTAGGAAAATGTACACGTACACTATATACTGCCCTACCTAAGATAAAAGTAAGTATGTACTTAGACAAACACACATGAGTATAAAACGGAACGAATATATATATATATATATATATTATGTATGGTCTCGGGTACATAGTCATACCATAAATATATGTTAGGTAGGTACTATATTTTCTATAAAAAAAGTTTTGCTATAAGTTTTGATGCTTTTTGATGCCAGCCCGGGCGCGTCCGCGAGCGGGAGATCGCTCTCCACTCTACTGGCAACATTCCGTAAAATTGGAATTACGCTGATTTCCAATGGTCGGAGGTGATTTTTGGACATACCATCGTGTTCCTCACACTTCAAACTATTAAAAATCGTTATGAAATTTTTTTCGAAAATGTGGTCATTTTCGACTACCATATCGCCTGTGGGGAATAACTCTCGGACAAGTCTAGAAAAACGCAAATAACAAACCGTTACCTACTGCTGAAATTATCGAGGGGTTGTTAATTAACCGGTCTGCGTGAGTTGGCATTCAGCTACTAATTCATGTTTGTAAATCCAAAACGCCTTATCTTCTTGTGCGAACGTGTTAGTGATTCCCCACAGATCCAAGATCCAGATGCAAAGGCAAAACGCGGCAAATTTTACACAAGGGTTTAATATTCTTTGATATAGGTTAGGACTTGTGCAAAAAATAATTCTGTCAATTTTGAAAAAAAAACATTTTTTAAAATTTTTTTTTTTTAAGTACTCGGAAAATATTTGACCTACTGGGATCGTTCAAAAATCCCATTTTTAGCGCCATGAAAGCCCCATTGATTCGGAAAATGAAATCGTATCGTTCCGGAACCCCCAAAAATGGATTCTACGTCCAAAAATACTTCGAAGACGACACCTAACTCGAACCCATAGTATATTAACCCCATCGTTAAACCCCATAGCGCCCCACGGGTTTGAGCGATCGGGCCGAAAACCTTGCGGGCACAACTAGATGGTAAACCAAGTATTTTGCCAAAATTTCAAATTAAAAAAAAAAAGAAATTTATTATTGCCCAAAACGGCTCGGACGGCGTACGGCGGACGCACATTTCGGTTTTGGAATCCAGACCACTAGAAACGGATGTCAAATTTTGAGACCGATCGGAGTCGTCGACCTCCGTCGCGATTACATAGGTTGGAGTAAGTATTGTTCCAAGAACAGTAGACCAAAAGCTAGTTTCGTGTCGATGATTACCGCCCACTCTTTACTCTGTGTTACTTACTGCCTAAGCCCTCAAGGGACTGCAGTGACTCCCTCTTGTGTTTGAAAATAAAAAGACCAAACATGGGCGCTCAAGTGTTAAAATGTTTAATAACGTGATTTATTGTGCACGCAAATTGCTGTTGGGACAAGTTTACCGAACAATACGTGCCTAAATGGCTGCTTCCTCTTCTTCCGCGCTGCTTCCACCGCGACCTCTGTAAGGCTGCACGGATTTCTTGGGTCGTTTCTTTTTGGGAATAAAATGCCTCCAGAATCGTCTCCACCATATGACAAAACTAACTGACCAGTCGCTGAATCTTTGCTTGAAGGTTCCTTCAGCGGAATATGACGAAGACCTCGATGTATTCGTTGTCCTCCGTTGATCATTTGGGGAAGATCTCGCTGCAAAATTGAAGTTCCACGGTCTCAAAGTGCATATTTTCACGTGGGGTTGATGTTATTATTTGATGATAACTAATAAAATCTCATGAAAAATTGCGGATAAAATGGTAAAAATTGTCTAAAAACTTGTTAACTACTTGTCTTGCAGTTTCAATGATGACTTGAAAGTCTCTTTCCCAAAGTGTTCCAACTTGTGCCTACCTTTGTTCTTACCCCCTGTCACAGGGCTTTTGGAACAAAAATATATCTTAGGTATTTTGAATAATCATAAATTAAGTTATGTAACCAAGTTAACTTAGTTAACCTCAGTAAAATGAAGAATCCTCAGTTAGGTACCTACATTTGTTGTTTGCCAATTTTTGCCATATTGAGAAAATTCCTCTAACTTTGATCGGCTCTATCTCGATTTATATGATGTTTAGGGAAAAGGTTTGAGCAGACAAATTTGTAGTAAATTTAATGCTCGACAACTTTGGAATGGGATCGAGTTAGGTGTCGTTTTCGAAGTATTTTTTTCTCGTATCTGTAGGGGGGAAGGGCCGGTCAAATTGAATCGCCCGGACCGGATATATCCGCCCCTGCTTGGAAACCCATTGGTAAGTGATTCACTGATGATAGCAGTAATTTCGTGGCCAAAAACGCCATTCATCTTGTGACCAAGCGTGTCCCCACGCTCGCCATATTGGTAGGTAGACAAACGTGTAGCATTTTAGTAGCCAAACGTGTTGCGTTTTCAACCCTCGGTGGCCAAACGTGATGCTCCCATCTGGTCACCCTACGTTAGTTGTTCTTCGTTAATGTTTTCTTCGTTATTATTATTGTATTTACTGAAAAAGCCTCTTTACAATAGATGTAAGATAATATTATTTCGCCATAGTCTTACGTTCAGTAACTGATTCAGTCCTTGCCACCATTACTGTCAGCCAAAGCTGTGATTTTGATTCTTCATTCATCTCCTAAAATGAAAACATCTAGTTCAGTTAGTTATACAATGGGGTTGTTGCCAACGCCAATGAGTCATGTGACCAGCCAATTATTTTTGTAAACCGATCGGAATTATGGATTAAAATTCAAATAATAACTCTAAACAACGGGAAATATACAACCAAGATGTCACATCTGAAACAGAAATTGTCGGACACCAGCAGTGGGAGATCCCTGAACGCCGTGAGGAGCATCCTCAAGAAAGAAGAATCGAAATCCAGAACGAAAAGCTCGTGCCTCCGATTTGACGATTCGAGCCTCAGCAAAATATACATTTTCGACATGGAAGAGCCCGGAAATATGCCCGACGTGCTGTCTCTGAGTTCGCAAGACATACCAGCCCTGTTGTTGGAATATCCGGACTTGACGCCGTCCGAAGAGCAGTTCAAGAAAATACGCGACGCTCGGCAGAAAGAGTTCAGGATGAAGAGGAAGAAACACCACCACAACGAGTTCATGGTCGTGAAGAGCAGGACGGTGCTCGACGATGAAGATTTGGAGTCCAGCTTGAATACGCTGAACTTAAGCCAAGAAAAAACGTGATATTTTCTAATGCCAACAGGAAAATCGACAAGACCACCAGCAGCTTCAATAAAACGATTCGATCAAACACTCAACGTTTTACGTTTAGCATAATTCAAAGAAATTTGGTGCCACGAAATTGTTCATTTAGCTTGTATGACTTGCGTTCAAGAGGGACGAAAATGTGGTGTGGAATTTACGACAATATCATGATGCTTTTGGCTAAAAGCGACTATACATAGTATTACATACATGATTGTCCTCTTCCATGTTGGGTTAGCAAGGATCAACGAGGATCCCTTTTCAGACCAGGCTCGTTCTTGTTCATAAAGTCGCGGGTTTAAGAGACATCTAGGGGATTGAAATGTGGGGTTGATGAATTTATGAGCGTTTCCCAACCGGAAAAATCCGAGTGAATCCCCATTTTCCTTTGTGGACCCTCCGCGGCCACCACAGCACGTGCTGTTGGTGCTTGTTTCGTATTTAGGAAAAATCTCCTTGGCATGTTTCTTAGTGCTATTTCCATAGTCTTGCAGGAAAAGGAACAGACGGGGTTTTCGTTCATGTACATGAGGTAGTATTTCTAAGTTCAAAATATCCTTTATTTTTAAAAACGCTGCCTATTTTACACAAGGGTTTATTATTTTATTATATAAATTAACCAAACATTAATTCTATACTTATCCATAAAACTTATTAAAAATATATATATATATCCATCCTATAAGTATATATCCATAAAAACGTATTAAAAAAAATTGTTGTTCTTATCTTCTCGTAAAAGTTGTGGAATGATACCCCCAAAATGGATTATACGTCCTGAATTATTCGGGAGCGATGCCTCATTCGACTTCTATTAAATGCCTCATTTGTAGCTCCATGGCAGCCCCATAGATCCTCTCGGTGAAATCCGATACTTGTAGGGCCCTAAATAATGAATTCTACGTCCTAAAAAGGTTTTGGTCAGCTAGATTAAATCTAGCTGACCAAAACCTTTTTAGGCCGTAGAATTCATTTAATATAATAAGAATTTAAATTTTAAATTCTGGACCACTGTGCGACGTTTCTCGCCCACTATTATTATTTGGCTTGGAGAATCCCGACTACTTCACTTCGGCGACGCGTCCCGGAAGCCCACAGCTCATACCATGGAAACTTCAGCCTGCCCTTACAGAAGCCCTAGAAGTGTACCATAATATGGATATTAGGTATAGGTTTGTTTCTGGTGCGAGAGTGTGAGGCGATGTGAGGAGCTTACGCATGCGCAGTGCTACGTTTCGTTGGCCACTCCCACCAACTCACGGTTCCAGGCGTAATAATATTATTACATAATATTATTATAACATAATAATTATTATGTCATAATATTATTATAACATAATAATTATTATAACATAATAATTATTATAACATTATAATTATTATGTCATAATATTATTATAACATAATAATTATTATGTCATAATATTATTATGACATGTGAGGATCGAATTCTCTGTTCCAGGAGTGTGAGTTGTGAGGCGATGTAAGGTGCTCACACATGCTCACATTTCGGAATGTGAGCAAGTGAGTGTGAGTTACCCCCTATATGTGGGTTTCTCGATAGGTAACATTCGATTGTTTTCGAATGTGAAGAAGAAGAATGTCAGCTGATTTTCGGGGTGATCCGGCCATGTTTGAGCAGATCGTGCTTTTTGAGTTTTTTAAAATTGTTTTTACAAGTACCAGTAGTTGTGCTCTTTGAGTTTTTTATTGTTTTTATAAAATGTCAGGGCATAAATTTTACCCAAATTTCTTTAGTACCTAAGCTTTCTGGGGAAAATTTGAAGAGGTATGAAGTGAAGTGAAGTTTGTGTGGTGGTGATCCTTACGAAGAGTATGTGAATTTTAACACTACGCCTCCTGTGATTCCTGATGTTTCCCGTGAGGATATTGAGGACTATTGAATACAAATTTTGTTCTTGAAAACTGATTTTCTTTCGTTGAAGCAATTAAAGAATCACTAATCGCTCGAGGCCCACAATTATCTCACTAGTGGCCATATAAAGGGATGCACAACGAAAACTACCTAGGTACCTACGTACTATGATCGTGACTATGTGCGTTTGGAAAGGTAAGAGCCACTACCGAATTTAACTCTTTTCTTAAAGACAAGTTGGAGTTTTGTCGAACGTCGAGAGCACGGTTATAACCCGTGTCGTATGCGGCATCCATTTCTTCTAGCTAATCGCCGTCTGAATGAGTCCCTATGATCTCGAATCCCCGGTATCCCGTTGCTAGCATCGCAAAATTTGATATTTAATAGAGTTCATGACGTTAGAAGAGAATAATTATTCAGCTCTTGCTCTCCCTCCAAAAAAGGCTATTTTTGATAGGGTGGACGTGGCAGATAGTCGAAACGTCGCACAGTTTTCGCAAAGCGTAACTTCGAACAAGCGTTCTGAAAACAATCTCACGTAGGCACGTAAAATTCACCCGTTTTTGGTTCGGTACCAGCAGATACAATACATACAAAACGGCAATACTTGAAAGAAGAAAGTAGGAAAACTTGGTTCAATTGTTCATGATTCGAGTTCACTGTTGCTTAACGTCCCTTTCAAAGTACGTGAATACCTACTTACCTGACTTATTTGAGGGCGTTAGAAAACGAAAGCGCATCAGCGTAATAATCTGTCTCAACGTACCATAACTTCTCAAACGACGTCTTCCATTTTGTGATTTGCATTTTCCTTTCGCAATTGTTAACTACAGAGGTGCAGGTATAAATGCAAGGACACGGACGACTGTTTTCGGACCATAGTGCAAAGCAAAAAGTGCATCATAGAAAGTGTGGAGCTGCTTGAATTCACAGCACGAACAGAGAGAGTGGGTCAATTTTTTTCTCTGAGGCATCAGAATGGAGCAGCCATTTACTTGAGGCCTATCTGACGTCGGTGAACAATTTTGCGTCCAGCCTTCGAGACCCTCCAATGGGGAGACTGTCCGGGCTGTGTTCAGTGATTCACTGCCACATCGCCATTTTGCCCAGAATGCCACCAATACGGGTGGGTCCGAACGTATAATGAGAGGATTTATGCTGGCCGGTGGCCCAGAGGCGAGCCAGGATGATTTATTTCAGCTGACTCATAACACCTTCAGGTCATTGCATTCCCTGAGTTCTTATGGCACAAATTATTTGGGAAATTTGATTTTTGACGGTAGCACTCTTTCCACCAACTTTATGGATCAGCGTTTGGGTCAACTTAAAAGGCTCTGCGTTGTTTGAGGCCGATCGGTGTCGTCGACCTCCGTCGCGATTACAAAGGTGTATTATACCAAGAATAATAAACCAAAAATAACACGTAAAAGGACATGATCTCTGACTCACTTTCCACTTCCCTATATACGTCCCAAGCGTTTTATTTCCATTTATCTTCCAAGGAGTGCCGAAGGCAATGTTCTTGAGACGGGTAACAGTATTCATCTCTCGAAAATCAAGCACGTGTGCTTTTATTGTGTACAATAAAAAATTCAACTACGAGAGAATAATTCTCTAGTTTTTTGATCGAGGTGTAATAATTACCTATTATTACAACTCGATCAAAAAAATTTTTTTTCTTTTATTGATAGCTGAGGTTATTTTCCTTCATTGTAATGCACTGTTCTTTTATTTACATTACATCCGTGTGACAATTGTCTATGCATTGTTTGGCATTGGCCACCCACACTATTCGAGATAGGATAACGTATTTTATCGAACCTTTCAAATGGAGATAGGAAGTTCTAACTTGGTGCCAAAGACGCGCCACGCCAAAATCTACTCAACCATGTACCTAACTCCAAATACACCAAAATGGTCGATAGGGAGTTTTATCCTAGGACGGCAGAACGCACTTTTCAAAGAAAAGGAAGACGAGAACAGGTTGGGCGGCAAGAACTTTTTGTTACCAGTAAAAGTTCCCTCACTGAAAATTTAATTGTCCTTTTGGTTTATTATTCTTGGAATAATACACCTATGTTTTCGCGACGGGGGTCGACGACTCCGATCGGCCTCAAAATTTGACATTATCCGTTTAAAGAGGTCTACATTCTAAATCCGAAATGTCCGTCCGCCGTACGCCGTCCAGGCCGTTTTGGGCAGTAGGAATTTTTTTAAAAATCTGAAATTTCGACAAAATACTTGGTTTACCATCTAGTTGTGCCCGCAATGTTTTCAGTCCGATCGCCCAAACCCGTGGGGCGCTATGGGGCTATAATGGGGCTACGGGAGGGGTTTTTTGAAGGCTTTTAGCTATGGGATCGAGTTAGGTGTCGCTTTCGAAGTATTTTTGGACGTAGAATCCATTTTTTGGGGTCCCGCAACGATCCGATTTCACTGGGGCGATGTTTAGGGCATTCGTGGGGCTAAAAATGGGATTTTTGAAGGATCCCAGGATGTTAAATATTTTTCGAGTAAAAAATACAGTTTTTGAAAAAACACATTTTTGAACAAAAAAAAATCCAAAAAAAAAATTTTTTTGAGATAAAAATCCAAAAAAAAATTTTTTTTTATTTTTATTTTTTCATTGACAGAATTAACTTTCTGCACAAGTAACGTATATCAAAGAATAATAAACCCTTGTGTAAAATTTGCAGCGTTTTTAGTTAGATTCGGATTCTCGAGCAAAATCACGTCTGAGAGAAAAAAGTATTTTAATTAATTTTTTCCTACCTACCAAGCGTAACATCAAATTTTAATTTAATGGAGGTCCCAGTATCACAGATGATTTCTCTCCATTTCATGATATTTTGCTCATGCCTTTTTAAACAGGAGATATTTTTCACTGGGACTTTGATTTTCGGGTCAATTTATTCGTAAAGATGACTTCGGCCTTGTTGGTTGTAATTTTTGTGACGGTGGTGAGTCACTCATGCCCAGGAATGGCGGCAAGTTCTTACTGCGGAGCAGAGTTTAAGTGCGGTGCCACAGAACACTATGCGTGCAAACACGACATACAGAAAGAGAAAGCGTCGCCAGAAATAGAGATCGTCGGAACGAAATCGAAGATTAAGATGCCTTTGTTGGATGCAACGACTACCAAAAAACGTAAGTAAATCCTGACAGATATAAATGACTTCCGCAACAAAGTGGCTGGAGGGGACGTAGACGGCTACAAATCTAGTTCGAACATGCGTAAATTGACATGGGACGACGAATTTGAAAAGTTTGCCCACATTATTGCTTCAAATCCGGATGGCGTTAATCCTCAGGATATGCCCCAAGGAGGAGGTTGGATATCGTTGGATATCAAATTCAAAAATACCGCTATACTCTTTTTTGAAGTTCTGAGTGGGGCTGAAACGTTGATAGTTGACGCGTCGAGGCAGAATGTCGACCCTGAATTAATTAAAAGTTTCAGACGTCTACCCCCTGTCCCTTCTAATCTTGCTACCGCCCTCCAGAGACCGCCTCCAGAGAAATATTACCCGATGATCATCACAACGCTGCTATGGGCCAGTACCTCAAAGGTTGGATGCAAATATCTTGACGTAAACATTGTGACGACTACCACAATGGTTGCTGATGGTACTACTAAGACGACTCCCGCTAAGAACTCGCGACTTGCATGCATCTTTGGCGAAGGGGTGAACACCGATGGTCAGCCAGTCTACGCGGAGGGTAGCCCCTGCAGTGAGTGCCCTGAGGGTACCGCATGCTCAGAATCATCAGACTGGCCGAATTTGTGCACCAGTGGCACACCTATTCCGATCTGCACGAAATTCCTCTCAATAGCTATCGCCGTCCACATCTTGTGAAATAAATTGCCTGACAACTCGGCGTTGTAAACGAATGATGAATTCATTTCTGTTACTCAGAGAGCAAGAGTTGAATGAAGTGTGCTGGTACGGAGCTACTTTCCAAACTTTTATATTCCAGGTTCCAAAAGGGGAAATTCATTGCCGTTTGGACCACACGAACACCCTCACAGCGATTTTTGGAAAAAATCCATTCCTCCAGGTGCCATAATCCAAGTGATAGCTATGTTTAGGGCTCGGATTGATAATATTACGCTCGATAAAATCAAATTTATATGCTCGAAAAACCCGTAACGCTTTTGGTTTAAGATTCTTGGAATAATACACCTATGTTTTCGTGACGGGGGTCGACGACTCCGATCGGCCTCAAAATTTGACATTATCCGTTTCAAGAGGTCTACATTCTAAATCCGAAATGTCCGTCCGACGTTCGGGCCGTTTTGGGCAGCAGGAATTTTTTTTTAAATCTGAAATTTTGACAAAATACTCGGTTTACCCTAGTTGTGCCCACAAGGTTTTCAGCCCGATCGCCCAAACCCGTGGGGCGCTATGAGGCTAAAATGGGGCTACAGGAGGTTTTTTTAAGGCTTTTGTCTATGGGATCGAGTCAGGTGTCGTTTTCGAAGTATTTTTGGACGTAGAATCCATTTTTGGGGGTCCTGGAACGATCCGATTTCACTGTTACTTTCATGGGGCTACAAATGGGATTTTTGAAGGATCCCAGGAGGTCAAATATTTTTCATGTAAAAAACAAAAAATTTTGAAAAAAAAATCCAAAAAAATTTTTTTTTTAAATAAAATCTAAAAAATTTTTTTAAATTTTTTCATTGACACAGAATTAAATTTCTACCCAAGTAACCTATATCAAAGAATAATAAACCCTTGTGTAAAATTTGCAGCGTTTTTCTTTTCTTCTCTGTTATTTCCAGCATAGTGTTCAAAAACCCTACGATTATATCTTAGAACAATGATTACTCTATCTCTAATTTTTTTTTCTTTATTTCAGGAGGATTTGACAATAAGCATCCGAATTCACTGAGAATAATATCACTTTTCCCCTACAAAAAGTACCCTTCCCTTGAAAATGTGTTTTGGCAGCGCTCAAGCTGCTGCGAAACAGTTTCTCCTGTTCTGCATACCCGTTCCTATTCTTTGTACCTGTGGAAAAAAACAGTGTGAGCTGCAATGGAGACCAGCACGCACAGCCATTATGATTTAGCTAAGTCACGTGACCTCCCCCCCCCCCATCTCCGTCATCATTCTTTTGCATGCTGAGGTTCAGAAACGGGCGTCAGAAATCTGACGTCATTCCCCAGCCGAATGGAACTGTTATAAAAAATAGTATGAACTAGTTACTAACTTGCATCAACAGTGAAACCATGGGCAGTTGTTACTGCGTTTTTCCCCAAACTGAACTTCTTAAATAAAACATTTCTCTCCTCTCGCTCACTCTCTCCTTCTCTCTTTCTCTTACTATCTTTGGAGGTTCTCTGAACCAGAGAACCCCTGGACGAACCGCCTGGATACAACTGATTTCCGTAAACATTCGATACTTGCAAAAAGAAGGAAAGCCTGGTGCGTAAAATACTTCTGGTAACCCGACGTCACTCGGAAGAGGGCTTGTCCGTCAACCTGAACATCTTTCAAACAAAGAACAAAAATGTTTTTTTCCCTTCAGTCCATCCTGTCGAGCCTATTGTATTATCCTATTCCTTCACACCCTCAAAGGTCCTTCACCCTCCCAGTTTGTTAACACCCACTCTTTTGTCATATTCTTTCCCTCTTGTTCAAAACTAATCACCTCCCTCTTCCCCAAGTCGCCCACACCCACCCATACATCTTTTCACGTTTTTATTTCAGATAGGCTGCCTCTGCCTCGTAACACTATTCTGGGCGACAGATCCACCTAATTGGACGATCCTGAAATTCTTCAGTCCGCAGCTTCGTAACTCCGCCAACCTTTTCAGCGAGCTCCTCCCACGACCGGACAATTACCAGAGATGCCAGATTAGCTACTGAGGGCCGAACAAAAGAATAAAACGCTAGGCACCTTGTTGTAGGGCGAGTCATTGATGCTGAATGAAATTTGTGGATTTTACAGGGGAAATTTTCATGAGGTAGACGGACTCATGAGTTGACGTTCATTAATTTGTCTCAGTTTCGGCACACTTCATGATTGTCACACTATTTTTTCCCGGATTGAACGTGAATTTTGGTTTATTATTCTTGGAACAATACACGTAAGTATGTATTCAAGTTGGAGGACGAAAATTCTGATCGGCCTCAAAATTTGACATTATCTGATTCATGACTCAAGCCGTTTTGGGCAGTGAGATTTTTTTATCCGGAAATTTTGCCAAAATACTCGGTTTTCATGTAGATGCTCCCGCAAGGTTTTCAGCCGGATCGCCCAAACCCGTGGAGCTCTGTGGGGCTAAAAAGAGGCTATGGGAGGGGTTTTTGAAGGTTTTTCTCTATGTAGTCGAGTAAGGTGTCGTTTTCGACGTATCTTTGGACGTAGAATCCAATTTTGGGGGTCCCAGATCGATCCGCGCTCACCGTGGAGATCTATGCGGCTTTCATGGGGCTACAAATGGAGCTTTTGAAAAATCCCAGGTCAAAATTTGAAATTTTCTAATAAGGTGTCGTTTTCCGAGTAGTTTAGGACGCATAAGTAATCAATTTTTTTTTAGGCCTCGAATTAGAATCTCCATAGGATCACCCTAGTGCTAATAATAATGATTACTAGCGGAGACACCCGTACTTCGCACGAAATATTAGATTCCCATCTGTTGTCAAACAATAATGCATCCATCCTTCACTCGGAACACCCGTTACAACCCGTAGAATACACGAATTATTCGTTTATCTCCATAATAATCGCTCCAGTCAAACATAATCTCCAAGTTATAGTGTAACAACTCAATGAGTATCTTAGAAGCGATATGCAACCCACAATAGGAAAACACAACTCACCACTCGCACACTTTTACCATCCAAAGACGTATTTTGAGCGATGCGACCATAATAATTATGGTCCTACAATTATTTTCCTTGAAATTAAAAGGGGAAGTGATGAAATGAAGCCTCCGAAGACACAGCATGGAAATGGAAGACAGAGACGGCTCCTCTGCAAGGAAAAGCATTCTAAAACCTCCTGATTCTGGTGGAAAGAAATCCGCGGTGGATAAAAAACTTATATTTGACGAAGAAAACATCAAGTATGTTTGAGTGTAAAAACTTCAGTTGTGGAGCGCAGACACAGGATACTTGACTCATCGAGCATGGACCCTGGGAAAGCTAATTTGCCCTACATCACTCACAATCCTCAACACCGAACAAACAACACCGAAGTAATACCTCTGTTAGGAACCCACCCATACTCAAATACACAGGACACCCACACAGTCGCCATTTCCCATCCAGCTAACATTTTCAAAATTATTACCAGGGAAACTCACCACCCAGAAAACAAGGATTACGGCTTCATGAAAATTCCCGAGTGCAACACTCCCTTCGAAAGGCATCGGCCCTCAGAAGTCACTCCAATTGATCCAGAAGAGTTGGGAAAGCGGTTGACAAGGCTTGACGAGATGACCGAAGAAGAGGCAAAACTTGAAGAAGAAAGGAGGAAAGCTTTTCAGGAGAAGAAAAAGGCGCACTACAAGGGAGAATATAAAGAGGCGAAGAACAAAGAGGACAAGCTGTAATATTAACGTAAGGTCTGATTTTATTATTCACTCAATACTAACTATTGAGTTAATAATAATTATTATTGAAATAACTATTAACTCATTAATTATTATTGAAATAACAGTTGCCAATATGTCCTATTGACAGCCACAGTGCAAGTTCATTTCCGGCTGAAATGAAGGTTTTGAGATTTTCTGGTCAATTTCGACCTAGTGCATGTTCTGGGACAAGAAAAAAAAACTGTTCCTCCACTCTTGCTGAATTTTCATGTATAATAATAGCCCTCTGTGGAGACATCAATTTGAATTTGATGACGAACATAGACAGAGATTTTATAAATGTCATGCATGTAACATTTAGTCGACAATTGAACAACATTCAATCATTGAATCATATGATTCAATAGTTGAATGTTATCATTATAATAGTCATTATAATGGTCGGATCGAAACGGGGTTTCAACCGTATCCTACCTAGAGATGCGAATTTTAATAGAAAATTGTCAACGAGCGATTTCCGACGACGAGCGATTTCTGACGGCGAGTTTAAAATTTTAGATTTCCTGAGATCCCGGCGCGTTTGGGTCTTCAAACCCGGCCGCTGTCAAGGAAGTCGGAAAGACGTACTCAGGGACCTTACAATGGTGGAGGAGGCGGGAAAATTTTTTTTTTTTTTTTGGTGGGGGAACGAATAGGGGGGGTCGCAGACCCCCCCGGCCGAGCGGAGCGAGGCCTCATGCCTGCTTAAGCGGTCGGCCGAGCGAAGCGAGGCCTTATGTCTGAGTAGGGGTTTGAACACACCCCCCCGGCCGAGCGAAGCGAGGCCCCCCTGTCCGAATAAGCGATCGGCCTCGCGAAGCGAGGCCCACGGGGGGTCTGGGGGGCGGAGCCCCCCAGCTGGGTGCGTAGGCGAGCAAAGCGAGCCGGAGCATCTAGTCATTATAATAGTTGTTATTATTATTATTGAATGATACAGTGTTCACACGATAATGTTTACATATCATGTACCTAGAGCATCTGGAAACGAGAAATTATATATCATAATATATAACAACTTTATTTATTAAAAATATTAATTCAGTTACTATAAGCTGTTATTAAGCTTTTAAGTGTTGTCTAATAATAATAAATTACGTGTTTATAATGTACGTAAACTATAATTGAGATGTTATATAAACACGCAATTTATAATTATTACATATTATGTAATTTTGTGGTTTTCTCTTCCTGCGTTCATTTCTACCATTAACTTCATCTAATTTCTCCCTTGATGGAGAAAATAATACCAAGACATATCCATGATCTATTGTTTTTCCCATCAAAGAATCATGTTTTTTCCCATCAGGTTTTATGACGGTTAGGAATAGACTGACGCCAATTTCCCTAATAACAGTTACCTATAATACGCTCAATCTCAGATTGAAGTAGGTACTTAACTTAATAATGATCCAAACACATAGGTTACAACCTACAAGTAGGAATACCCGGTAAAACTCTAGCACCGAGGATTTCCTCTATTGTGATGAAAAGGTCCAAGATGCTGAAGACAGTTACTGTCTTCCGCCAATAATATACTCCTGCTGAGGTGGATATTATTCCGGGTCATCTTCCTCATCGTGGACCCTTTCATCACAAGAGATAGATAGAGTTACCTTGGAGCATACTATGTCTATTATGTGTCCATTACCAAATTAGTTAATTAGTTAAAACCGTGTAATTTACAATAAAACTGAGTGTAAATTCCTGTAAGTCATGGAATTGGGCCCAAAATTCTTATCTCGAGTAAAGTGCGATTCATAAGTGAATCATAATGTCCGTCTTTGGATTTGGCATAAAGAAGTCATGGAGCAGGCTATCTGGAGTTCATGGAATTAAAAATACGCAGTTTTTTTAGCTCTCATGAAAAATTTTACTTTGGGCACTTATTTTTTTGCAATGTGGCTGTCGATATTAAACAATTCGCCTTTCATTGAGTCGGCTGCGCAGCTTTGTTTGTTTGCGGCTCTGCGGAAATGTCATATTCATTGCCAGGCCACCGTTGGGAAAGAGTCAAAAAGACGCCGCGCCTTAACTTTTCAATGTCAGATTAATATGTTTATCTGTAACCGCCACGGCTCGAGAGTGCAACATTGACAGAGGGGCTTCAATGCCAACAAAAGGTGGAAAGAAATCCGTTGAGAACGCCGAGCTTTGGCCACGCATTCACGCCTTTTTATGCCGTGGTGGCTTGTCCATTTTCCAACGTCTTCATGAATTATGAGGCGGACAATAGTGTTATACCCTGTGAATAGATGTCACGTCTTGTTTCGCCAAATCCCGACCCGCTTTGTTTTGCGGTTCGTCATGATTTTTCTCGTGTTTTGTCTATTTAAGAATATTCGTTGTTTTTTTTTTTTACTGGTCCTCATCTTCAACATTTTTTGTCCGTCCGGGTTTGTCATCCAGGAAGCCGCTCTTCTTCGCTACCGTTATCCCCAGGCGCAGGAAGATTAGCAAGATTTTCTACGGCTACCGGCCTCTCCGGAAAATGGATTTCCTAATGGTTGAAGAGAACAAAAGAAGAGTTTCCTCTCGAAATTTTCCGTAGGTGTAGCAGAAGGGGTCATCGCACGTGTCAATGTAGAATCATGGAAATCCGTCTGAAATGAGGGAATTTATTTTGTATCCCAGTAAACACTCAATAAAACTTGTAGCAATTCTATTTTCACTCTAATATTTGACACTACACAACAAATTTTTTTTTTTTTTTTTTTTTTTTTTTTTTTTTTTTTTTTTATTTGCCAAAGCCAAATAATGACAGAGCAAAAGTCAAAAGTTAGAACATACAGAATAAGCTGACTGGTTATAGGGCCGATTATATTGACTGTAATAATGGGAATGACAGAGAAAATAGCATCAACTCGACTGCAAATGTACAAAACAATGAATGGCCGTGCACAAGACAATGACAAGAAAATACATGACAAGACAATGAAGACTAATTCACCACAGGCCATTTGATCTTGAAAAATTCCTCTAGAGAATATAATTCTTCTTTTACCAGGTGGGACTTCACGTACTTATAGAAGGATTTAGCTGGTAAATCCCGAACATGGTGGGGTAGGGAGTTGAACAGACGGGAGCCCACCTGTATTGGGTCGTTCTGTTGGGCATTAGAGAGGCGGGTGAAAGGGATGATGACATCACCCCGGGAGCGAGTATTATGCTGGTGCGAGTCAGCAACCATGGGCAGACACGAAGAATTGGACTTTACATGGTTTAACACAACCAATACATAAGTGCTAGGAATAGTAAGAATTCCTAAACGAGTGAAAGAGCCCCTACAACTCTGACCCCATGATAGATTGGCCATTATTCTGATGACTCGCTTTTGAAGTTTAAATATGGTTAAAGCATGATTGGAATTGCCCCAAGCGATGATACAATAGGAGGCTCTACTGGCAAAGCAAGCATGATAAACCGAAAGCAGGACCTGGTCGGACACTATTCCTTTCAATCTCCTAACCATGTAAATAACGGATGATAACTTAGGCGACAATACCTCAACATGTGAAAGCCACGAGAGACGATTATCCACCATCAAGCCCAGGAAATTAACCGATTGGTCCAGGCGCCTGTTTAGACCCAATTCCAGAGTCTGGGTTTTACTTTTGTTTAAAATTAATTCATTGGCCGAGCACCAACTTTCGATAATCTTTGATCTGTTTAAAGAATCATGCCTAAGCTCAGTACATGAAGCTCCCCTCGCCAAGCTAGTTATATCATCAGCAAATAAGAATATTGTCTTCGAGTCTGGAAACTGATAAGCCAAGTCATTGATAAACATAAGAAAAAAACATGGACCTAGGATACTACCTTGTTTGACACCACAGGGTATAGCTACTTCCTGGGAAACACAACCGTTGAAGTAAACCACCTGCGACCACCCTTCAAGAAAGCTCTTGATGAACAAAACTGATTTATAAGTAAAACCATAGTGGTCGAGTTTTTTGAGAAGCAGGTCATGCGGCACAAGATCAAAAGCCTTCGACAAATCGAAGAGGCTGAGCGAGGTGTGTTGTTTACTCTCTAATGCGGAGTATAACTGAGAGATCAATGAGATCACAGCTGTGGAAGTACTACGGCCTTTGCGAAAGCCAAACTGCTGAGGATGGAGCACATCATGGTCAACCAAATGCCCTAAAATTCTCCGCAACATGACCCCCTCCATAACCTTCACCAAAGTGGGCAACTTAGAGACCGGTCGAAAACCCTCGTACTCATTGGAACTCCCTTTCTTAGGGATGGGAGATATAACAGTTAGGGATGGGAGATATAACGGGTTACCCCTCACGTCAGAGTTGTCCGTGAATACCATGGACGATAATGCTACGATGGGCAAAGATAGATTGAGGTAAAGGCAACCTGTGATGAGCGCAAACAGCCCGAAACTATCGATAAATCGACGATGATATTCGACATGACATTGTGTCTGTTTATTGGCTGGGAGGTCGAGGGAAACGCTGTACATTTTTCACAAGGATTAATAATTAACCCTTATATTGAAGCTCCAACACGAGGAGGAGAAGGATGACCGTGGAGGATGCTCATTTTTATTCTAGATGTCGGAAAAATTTGAAAAATAAAATAAAATAAAATTCAGCGTGGCGAGCGTAGTACGAGAAAAGTCAGAAAAATCCAAACAGTTGGCTCAAAATTGCTCAAAAAATACTGGATGGACCATTTGACAGGATTTTGGAATGCACGTCGGGCGGGGGCGCGCCCGGGCGGAGGACAATTTTTGCGGTTTGCCCACGAACGGCGGCAAATCCCCCCCCCCCCCACCAACACCACGACGACCCTCTCTGCCGAGTTGGAATGGTCGGGGAAAAGGTGCCAATTTCGGTGGTGGGAGGGTGACTGTGTTTACGGGGTGAGAAGACGGCACCGCCGGTCGTTTAATGGGGGGGGGGGGGTGTTTTCCCGTCGGTGTTGACGGGAATCACGAAGGATAGGTAGGGTGACCACAAATGTTTGAGCTTAAAAGGGGACACCTACCCCCACTGGAAAATGATCGTGTATGTTATGCACCTAAACAACACCTACTTACTTACTCAACTGAGTACAATAAGAGTGTTGGTAGGGATTTTAATCACATTCAAAATATACTCTGCAATCATGCCTACTTATCCTTTATTTTTGGGAAAACCCCATTGGAAAAGCAAGCAAAACTAGATTTTAAATTGCGGAGGTAACCAAATGTGTAAGTTAGTAAGTAGGTACACTATTTGAGGAAACATAACTGACAAAATCACAGAAAAGGCGTCAAATCAGAGGCGTGCTAAAACTCTTAAGGGAGGACGAGGAGGAGAAGGAGAGTGAGCGATTTTGGTCATCTTTATTCTAGGGCACTTCTAGCGGTCGGAAAAATCTGAAATTGGTCTTAAAAAATTCACTTTAGTGAGTAGATGACGGGGAAAAAATTGAAGCCTCCAAAAAGTTGCTCCACGTGGCGCATTTAAGCTCCAAAAGTGGACAAAAAATAGGCGCTGGAGCAGTTAACAGGATGTTGGGATGGCAGTGCGCTGAGGGGTATCAGACCTAAAAAATAAAAAATAAAAATAACGGAACTGCCTATAGTCAAATAGATTTGACTCAAAACATTGAGAAAACAATTTAACATAAATATTTACATAAAATATTTACATAAACAAAAGTTTATAGCCAGATCGTAGAACCATGTCTCACATACATTCTTGCCAGGTCAGGAAGTCGTCGAATGTATAATATACATTCCATATACATTCCATGTATAATATACATGCTCCATATTATGGAGCAAGTTCAATTAGGTAAACGCTCACTTTGGACCTTAGAGAAACCTGTGACTTGATTTTTAAAGCGCTCGGGACGGCATTGAAAAACTTTATCCCCCACCAAGAACTACTATCCCTGGAGGCTGTCAGACGATGGATCGGTAAGTAAACAAAATTTATTTAATGTCATCTTTGTTCCTAGTTGAGTAGCCGTGATCAGACGAATTCTACTACAATTATAATTGCCGATATTTCTGCGGATGTAGGAAAATTTAATACAATCAAGAATGAATACTTCAGGGATAGTTAATATATTAACTAATAAAATATATTTTATTACCTAAAATGTTTAGGTATTCCGCTTGTAGGCGTCCCTGCAAACCTCCCGGTACTTAATGGCCGGCTAAAACTGCCCCTCGTTGGGCAGAGAAAATTGCTGAGGCCCGAACTTGAAATAGCATAGATGCTCAACTATGAAAACGTGCATGAAAATCTAGAACAGCGGATTTTGACAGCCAGTCAGATAGGCGTCTCAAAAAGAAAAATATAACAGTTCAATTTACTTACCAATGGATTACAGGGGAACTTCCAGTTTAAGTTTAACTCCAAGGAAGGATACCTACGTCTTTAGGGTTTTCAGCAATAGAAGTCAGATCTCTCAGCCCGAGGTACTAGTACATAACATTTGTCTTGACGACAATAAATTTTACTGAGAGTCTGTTTCATGCAAACAAATTCGTAGCTGCCTTCCCAGAGAGAGCTGACAGTGCCGAATCCCTAGCAACAAGTGACGTATCATCCGTAAAAAGGATGGGGGACGATTTTAGACTGTGGGGCAAGTCATTTATGAAGATCAAAAAAAAAAAAAAAAAAAAAACGCCCCAATAGGTTCTGATCCGGAAAACCATGCAAAATGAGAAGAAACTTAGAAACGGTGCCATTAGGACGAACAGCATGGGTTCTGACGGTAAGGTAACTATGAATCATTGAAACCGCAGACTGAGAAAAGTAGTTCTTGGAAATAAGGATAGAGAATCAAAATTGTCCATTCACACGGGTTTATTGGTATAAGAACGAGCGACTCCTGGTGTGAACGAGCGATTTAGAAGAGGCTGATGATGGGCTAAAACCCGAAACCGGTCCCATTTCTTATACCAATAAACCCGTGTGAATGGACAATTTTGATTCTCTATCCTTATTGATAGATCTCACACAATCCCAGGACACCATACGATCATTTTGATCAAGTACTTGGAAAGTTTGAGAACGAGGAGCGGATGGGAGATGCAATCAAAGCATTTGGCCGCGACTATTAAAGTTCCAGATGAGTCCGTCTGTAAAAATCCCATTTATAGCCCCATAAAAACCCCATAGCAGAATCGGATTTAGAGCAAGTATTTTAGACAATAAATGTAACTAAATTTTGGATATAGTAGGTTTTGGCACTAAATTTTGATAAATTGATGTAAAATTATGATTGGATGACATGTTGTCTTTATCCTCCTAGGCTTGTCTGGCCGGCTGGGTGCTGTAGGGTTATAGGAGGCCATATATAATAAGACAGACTCGTCATTTAAACCTCCTGTAAAATTATGGGGAACAATTATAAATAAAAATTGATTTGAACTAAAAACGGTTATCAAATGAACGATAAAGAAGTTTTAAATAATATTCTATTTCATAATTAAATTAAAATAATAATATTATTTTAAAATAATAATATTATTTTAATTTAGTTATGGAATATCCATATTATGGATATCTAGAAGATGGAAATCAGAAAATCCTGAATATTCCGATCTGAATTTTCTGATCTTCATTAAGAAAATTCTAAATATTGATCTCAGAACACAAAGAATTCAGATTAAAAAACGCTGCAAATTTTACACAAGGGTTTATTATTCTTTGATATACGGTACTTGTGCAGAAATTTAATTCTGTCAATGAAAAAATTTAAAAAAAATTTTTTTTTTTGGATTTTTATCTCAAAAAAATTTTTTTTTTGGATTTTTTTGTTCAAAAATGTGTTTTTTTTCAAAAACTCGGTATTTTTTACTAGAAAAATATTTAACATCCTGGGATCCTTCAAAAATCCCATTTTTAGCCCCGCGAATGCCCTAAACATTGCCCCAGTGAAATCGGATCGTTCCGGGACCCCAAAAAATGGATTCTACGTCCAAAAATACTTCGAAAACGACACCTAAATCGATCCCATAGCTAAAAGCCTTCAAAAAACCCCTCCCGTAGCCCCATTATAGCCCCATAGCGCCCCACGGGTTTGGGCGATCGGACTGAAAACCTTGCGGGCACAACTAGATGGTAAACCAAGTATTTTCTCGAAATTTTAGATTTTTTAAAAAATTCCTACTGCCCAAAACGGCCTGGACGGCGGACGGCGTACGGCGTACGGCGGACGGACATTTCGGATTTAGAATGTAGACCACTTGAAACGGATAATGTCAAATTCTGAGCCCGATCGGAGTCGTCGACCCTTGTCGCGAAAACATAGGTGTATTATTCCAAGAATAATAAACCAAAACTGAAATTCTCTAGAAGTGGATACCAAAGACAAGTAAAGCAGAAAAAAAAAAAAAAATAATAATAAAAATAAAATAAATCGTAATCGTAGGTACATAACATTATAGGTATGTTTTAAACCAGTCTTCAAAACAAGGTAATCACATTAAAATATTTTCCTATCATCATAAAATAGGTAGGGCATACCTACGTGTCATGTCATCGAGTAAATGAAAATTCGGGATGGCTGTGATGGATTTTCCCTGTAGGTGTCCGCTTGTAAAGCCGTGAGCGCTGAAGTCAAAAGGTAGGTTTAAAACTATGGAACGAAACACTTAACGGATTTAGTAGGTTTTGGGGGCAAACCCAATTTTCGAGATCGGTTTATGGGGTGATGTGGACGGATTTGGCAGAAAACCGATGTATCGCGGATTTCAGTGACATGTTCTCTAGATGGTTTCCACCATCTAAAGAACAAGAATCATTCAAATCCGCGTTTTTTTTTTTTTTTTTTTTTTTTTCGAAAAATGGATGTAGTAAAAACACTCCTGATTTACTCGGAAAATGACCCATCATTCGACCTCCTGGCACCTTTCAAAAGACACTCTTTTGTTCTTTCTACTACCCAGGCACATTGGGTCTCAGATATAGCTAAGAGTCCACAAATTTCAATCTCCGGACGAAAGGGCACCACCCACTCCATGTTCATTTGTGAGTCAGATCTGAGCACACTAATGATAATTGAAGCTTAGTAGACCCTGTAATGAGAGGTCGCTTTCTTATTCAATCGCTAGACCACCAACCACACTAATAAGCTCTCACGAAAAACATTCGCTTTGTTCTGTTTTGTCGGATACGGACGAGGCTCTTTGAAAGTTTACTTTGAAGGAAAACTCCAGTTCCCGGGTAAGAGGAAATGGGCTCTCGGATGTTTCCCGGCTGTCGGCCTGACGCATCTTCCGTGTGCTAATCGGTTAATTAATTTGATCTGACATTGGAAGAGATTGAGGAAGCAGGCAAATCTGAATGGCCTTTAACCTTGATTGTTCCTCTCCAACACGTCTTGGGCTAGTTTTAATCTGCAATGAGGGTAGGTACACTGCAAATTTTACCAGAGTTTGCTATAATTGTAAACTCCTGTAAAATTTGAATTATTCTATTGTGAAAATAGTGGAAAACTTTGATTTGATTAACAAAAAACGCTGCAAATTTTACACAAGGGTTTATTATTCTTTATTATAGGTTAATTGTGCAAAAATTAATTCATCACATTTTGCAACACACCGTTTGAGGTCAGTTCCCATAATGAGGCATCTTTCATTCCTAATTTTATTCGGACAATCTCCAACCCGGTAGAATCTTAAGGGTAAAGCACACTCAACCGAAGACCCCCTAGCAAAGTCGGCCTTCCCCATTGACTCTTGAAAACGTACGTGACTTCGCCTTACGAGAGAAAGACGCAAGGACGTTTTCAGAGACTTCTTTTGACTTGGGGTTTCTTGAAGGCATCGAATCGTGAGGAGCGAACGTTTCATCGCAGGCTGTGGGAAAAACGAAGATTTCGGCTCATTGTGCGAAGCCAGACGAACGATGTAGCAAGGTCGTGGCTAAAAATCATATAGGAGGAAACTAATGAAGGAATCACTGCCGGGTTTCAAGCGTAATGGGGATTTTTTTCGGCTAGAGACGAGAAGTTAGTACAGAGTTTAATACTTCCGGATGCCAGTTATTGCTAGTTGTAGCTCGAATATGAGAACAGCTTTCTACCGAGTGGCGCGATCAGTTCTGACCGTGAAGTAAAATGTGAAAATTCTCGGGGTGGAGTCTAAAAGCTTTGGTTCAGGCGTGGGCGACTCCCAAGGACAGTTACTTTGTAAAAATAAAACCCAAATGTCTCTCCCCGAACGGTGCGGAGCTCTGGACATTGGAAGTACCTTCGGTGGTGGTGGCAAAAGGTGGTAGGTGTGTTGTGTAAGGCCAATCGCCCACATCTGACGACCTCTGTCGTTCTGTCGCTCCTACACGGCAGGGCGCCACACCTAACAGATCCGGGTACCGACCAAAAGGTTTCCTACTCCAATATTCCCAATGAAGCTACCGAAATGATACCGAACACGGAAAGGCGCATCACGTTCTAAAGCCATAAACTCACCCACTCAAGATAGCAAAAGTCAGCTTTGGCAGTCAGCTTTGACATTAAAAATTTTTTCAATCAACCTTTTTCAATGAGACAGCAAATTTAAAAAGAGAACTACCCACTCAATCCGTCAAATTGTCAAGAATTGACAATAATGTATTAATGTATTACTTAGTATTCTTCTCAATTCGATACAAACAATCATTCTATAAAGCCAGATAAATCTTTGGATCATAATGAATTGGCACTTGGTTGATAACGAAGACCGTTCAAGTGGACTGTTTTTTTCCGTCGTTTTATCCACATTTTGACAGTTTAGGTGGAACATCGTGGGGATACTTGTTTCACGATCCCACGGCCCAACTCCTACCCAAAGAGCGTGTAGCTGGTGCCAATGCCCCATCAGATTCCTACACAAAACCAAATAAAATTAAAAGAATTGAACCACGGGCGTCCTGTAACGTTTTCTCGTTGATTAAAAAAACAGTCATCAATAGGAGAAAGGTTATTTAAACAGTGCAGTGCTTTGACAGGGCAGAAACAAGAAGAGAACTACACGAAGAAATTCTTAGAACCACAACATAAAACTATCAGTGGGTCCCATTAAACTATAATGATATAAAATGGCTGTTGACGTCATGCAATCTTAAGCTCAATAAAAACCAGATTTAAAGATCATGTTACGATCTGGACGTGGGCGGGAGGAAACCCTCTTCTGCTCGTTTGATGGTCGAGGGCATTAAACCTCTCACGACGGATATGCTCATCTTAGTATTCAACCGCCTATCAATTGCTCATTTCGCCTTTAACGCCTTAAATAGGCATCGGGCCGGAGGTATCAATTATTTCCAAAACCCGAGTTTTCCCGATGTGAGGATCACGGCGGTCGTTGGGGAGGCGTCGTCAATCGGTTGGGGGAGTCATGAAATGGTAGTCGTTTGAGGAAGGTTGAAATAATATTTCATATTATTAATGTTCAAATTCTTCTTCATCCAGTGCCTCTTCATTATCCGCCATTCCAGACGTTGGCTATCATCATAGTGAGTGCGCCCCTGTCCTCCGCCGTTTTGAAGAGCTCCTCCGCACGCTGGATCCCCGTCCACTTCCTGATACTATTCAACATGGCCCAAGTAGGTAGCCTATACCTACTATAGGTTATCTTACGGCGCTTCACGACGCGCAGAAACTGTCGCTCACAGCAGCCACATTTCGAACGACTCCGTCCTGTTCATGGTAGCGACCCTTAAGGTCCAAGCTTCTACCCCATAAAGAAGCGTTAAGAAGTGTAACTGACAGGTTAGTGGTGTGGAAACTGCTATGGAGCCACTTAACTGACAGGGCTTTTCGTTCTTCCTGTTTCTTCGCCTTATGGGCTCTTACGAGGTTTTGATTGGCTTGCGTTTGGTGCCTTGCCTGACAGTCGCCGCTCCTTCCTTGACATGCTATCAGCTGCTCCCTCATGATTGGGTGCGCCCAGGATGGGCCTTGTGGAGGCTGCACGTGTCGGGGCCAAGGAAGGGGTAGAACTAGCTATGCCGGATCTTATTGGCCAGTCTTGGGTCTGCATGACATAAAGCAATGCTCACAATGTGAGCTCACTATGTCATACCGCTACATAGCTTCGTACCTTGTGTTTATTTATTTATTTATTTATTTAATAAAAAAACGGGCGAGCCCAATTACAAAACAGTGTTAATATTACAATTATATTATAATAAGACCAATAGCACACGCGCCTATCACTGATTAAATTAAGGTGAAGGATTGAGGAAGAGGTGACGGAAAAGTTGAGATTTAACGGAGGAGTGGGGAGAGGAAAGGATATCGATAAAGGGAGGGGACGTGGAGAGGAGATTAACTTCACGAGGAATCCGACAGAAGGGGCGGTGATATAAGTAATTGGTAGAAGAGAAGGGGACGGCAAAGGGTAAGGCTGTACGGGATGATAGACGGGGTACGAGAAAACCGATGCGAGCAAGTAGATCAGGAGAATCGATCCGGCCCGACAGCAGACCGTGAAAGAACGACACGTCAGCGCACAAGCGACGGTCGCGAGGAGACAGCAGGCTATATTGGCGAGAGAGCAAATCGTAGTTGAGGTTCTCACGGGGAATAGAAAGCTTGTAGGCGAGGTATCGGAGGAAGGCCCTGAAAACGCGCTCAACCTGAATAATATGGCATTCGTAATGAGGGCTCCAGATGACCGACGCATATTCTAGAATTGGCTGCACGAGGGTCTTGTAGAGAGTCACTAGGGCAGGAGCATGTGAGAACTCTCTGGTGTTACGTTTTACGAAACCAAGCATGCGCAACCCGCGAGCGACAACCCAATCTATATGGTCCGAGAAGGAGAGCTGGGAGTCTAGGTGCACGCCAAGATCAACAATACTGGCCAAGCGAGGAAGGGCAACCCCATTGATTGAGTAGGTGCGGAGGACCGGATAGTGAGCACGGTAAAAAGAGATAGTTGAACATTTTGACGGGTTAAGGGCCAGGCCGTTGAAGTCACACCACAGAGAGAGGGCATCGAGTGTTGTTGGATACTGAGGCGCGCCATGTGTTGGTTCCATAATTTGTGCCAGCAAAGGCGGCAATCCAGCTAGCTCTGGCGGCATGACATTGTGAGCATCTGAAAAAAGTGTGCTCCACATCTTCGTCTAATCCGCAGGTTGATGTCGGTTTCAGGTGAAATACGTGCAGTTTGGTATTGAAATCACCATGAACTCTACAGTACTGAGACATGTATTGGTCTAGTGTGACAAATCAGCTCTTGACATCTGGGCAATTGGTGAACGTATGCCGGCCCATCGTCTCTCATCGACGCTGCCATTGTTCCATGGCCCACGTCTCAACTTCTTCGCTGGTGGTACGTTGTCGTAGTGTTTGGTAGCCTGTAAGTTGGTGCTGACGATCATGGTTTATGAGTCATGTAGCAGCTGGGCTTATTGCTCAAAGATCGGCTGGAAGCCTATGTGCCATGACTTGTAGGGCTTTTGTACTAGTAGTAGATGTTGTGCGGTAAGCATTCGCCCCACTCTGCTTTTATTAATGCAGTCCAAAGCTTGCCTGCCTTCAGACGTCCAGGCTGGGCATCAAAATCAAAAAATCAAAATCAAGGTTTTTTATTTGCAGAGACCAATATGACACAGCAAACGTCAAAAATGAGTTGGTACAATGAAATACATCAGGCAATCGCATGGTACAGGGCAAAATAAAACAATGGTACATGATAGGTGTGGTCATCTAAACAAACTAAAATAACTCAGGACGTAAGTAGAAACATGACAACAGATGAGACAAGGCATGCGTACAGCAGGGATGTCTCGTATAGGGCTGAATACATGAGCGACCGGGACCGATATTCTGTTTCCCACGTTACCTTGGACAGAGGTTTTGTTCGTCCAGACGACATATTATGCCGACGGGTCAAAGTTCTTGGCGAGCAAGACCCCGAGATACTTGTACTCGTACTTCATTGTTCTGCCGCCCATTCGAAAAACTGGAGGGCTTCTCATATTCCCCCACGCAAGTACATAGATTAGTGAGTGAGTAGACAATTCAGCTGAGCAACTCAGTCAAATTGTCATCATTCGTTAGAAATAGGTACCTACTGACAAATTCGGTAGGGAGCACTCCTGAGTCAGAACGAGACGATTGAAAGTACGGGCTCCAACCAGATCAGCTGATTCAGCCTGACCACAGAGTAAGGTAGTAAAGAGCCTGACTACCCTCGAAACCTGAAACTCGGTAGTTTAACCGACCTCCCCCCCCCCCCTCCACCGAACCCTCAAACCAGGACGCGTCACCCCTCCAACATGTTTTCACGACGGGGGTCAAAAAATTTGACTGGTCACAACATTTGTATTAATTAAAATTAAGTTTAATTATTTACAAGTTTAATTACTCAACGTTTCGTGCTGTGCAGATTTCAAAAATCAAATTAGGCGGTTTTGGAATTGCTGACTAGGTGCTGCGATTTAAATGAAACGTATGGTGGAGGTCCACTGACCGTGTGTCGCCTCTGTAATGGCTAAAGAGGTTGACAATTCTGATCAGCTTCAAAATTTGTTATTTTATACGGTTCAAGATTCCAAAAACGAAATGTCATTCGCCGTCCGGGTCGTTTCGGGCAGTAGGATTTTTTTTTGTTTTTAATCCGATATTTTGACAAAATACTTGGTTTACCATCTAGTTGTGCCCGCAAGGTTTTCAGTTTGATCGCCTAAACCCTTGGGCCCGGGCGCTATGGGGCTAAAATGGGGCTACGGGAGGGGTTTTTGAAGGGTTTCAGCTATGGGGTCGAGTTAGGTGTCGTTTTCGAAGTATTTTTGGACGTATAATCCATTTTTGGGCGTCCCAGAACGGTCCAATTTCACCGTGGGGATTTACGGGGCTACCAATGGGATTTTTGAATTAACTTAAGAATCCCTGGAGGTCAAATAAGGTGTCGTTTTCCGAATAATTTTGGAGGCATAATCCTTTTTCGAGGACCCATATCTTTCCAATCATTGTACAAAAAAATAATTTTTTTTCGCACCTAATGGCTCAGAATTAATTTATGCACTTGATGTAGGTTCGTTGTAATATGTATATTAGGGTATACCCTACCTAGTGTAAAATTTTCTGCATTTTTTATTTATTCAGAATTTAGTCCGTAAATCCAAACCGATTAGGTAAACAACAGAAAAAACTCCTGAAAAAAGGAAGCACGCGGTGGAATAAAGAAGGAAGAGACGTCCTGCAGGCCAAATAAGCACCTAGAATAACTTCTTTTACCGAAGCTTTATTGGTTGACAACCGCTTGGCTGTCAATTTTCCAAATGGTTTCCCACGGCTAATTTTTCGATAATTTCCTCGAGCCGTTCTCGGAGCTGAAGAGCGAAATATGTACGTAGAAGTACCAATAAAACAGGCCAGGGGACACATTCAAACTCTAATTGTTCACGGACGATCGAACAAAACAGTACCTGGCGTGTTATTTCGAGAAAAAAAAAAGGCCGATTTAGTGTAGGTAGTGGAGGGACTCAGCTTCATTTTCTCTGGAGGACTTAAACGCGTTGGAATATAGTACAAACGCTTTTAGAAACCGCACTGGTCACACAGAAAACAACTATAGTTTTTGTACCTTGCAAAATGATTTAATCATTTCTTAGCAGAGTGACAATTTGGGAAAAAAAAGGTGTTGGACACGTTCTATTGTTGTTTTCGTCAGAACTGAAGAGCCTCGTCCTGAAAAAAAAAAAAAAAAACGGGCGAAACGATAGGTAATTTTTCACCCGAAAGATTTTCGACTGAACAAGAGGTCATGGGCCAACATCCTCGAGATTTCGGGTCAAGCGGTTCAGAGAGCTCAGCATCCGCAGAAATGACGGGACTTCCTTCTGAACGGCCTTGCTGACTTTGAATAGACATTTCGAGAGTTTGATTCTGCGAATCACTTTTTGAACGTTTAATAGGGATCGTGGATGCGGCAGCCGCCTGATATTAATGAAACCCTCAATATAGTTAGGCGATTCACTGTAAGTTGCCCCCTACATCGTTCCTTGAAATTACATGTCATTGTGACTATAATTTCTAACTGCATAAAATTCTCTTATAGGTTGATGCGATGTATGTGACCAGCCGGATGTGATTCTGTATTGCTCCATAGACGATGATTGTTATTTTATTCAATCTAATTCCTTAATTTTAATATAAGACATGATGACCTGCCACTAGGCTGATACCACCTTTACGTAAGCACTTGCCATGTACCATGTCCCTTTGGCATGCTGAAGAAGGGTTCTCACCCAAGCCCGAAAGCTTGACATCTAAGGAAAGCATTATTACAACAATTCGGCATTTTCTTCCAAGACGCCCAGTATAAACATGCCGGTTCTCCTCCCCTACAACTAAAAATAAAAACAGCGCCTGGTATGTGAATTAGCTGGTAACTCTGTACAAACAAAGTAGCGCTTCAAGCTAAGAAGCATTTTGCACATTTCTTCAATTACATTATCACAGCTTATCAACGATAAAACAGAAGGCTAGCAAGGGGAGCATCAGGCTGGAGCACTGAGCCACAAGACTTTGGGCGTTTCCGGCCCTCGTCACCATCATACTCCACCCCTTCTCACGTATGTCGCCCGCTTGTTCATTTCTTTCGAATTCTAGGCTCAACCTCAGGCCAAAAATGCTATGAAAACGATCCCGTAGATGAAATCCTACAAAAACCCCTCATTCAGCACCTTTTTAGTTTCGTAGAACCCCGTGAGTTTGTGCGATTGGGCTGAAAACCTTGCGGATACAAACAGAATAAACCAAGTATTTTGTCAACAATTTCTGTTCTGGACACTGGACGGAAATTTCAGTTATGGAATCTACACAGGACATCACCTTGAAACGTAGATATAATGACAAATATTGCGGACGATCGAAATAGTTGACCCCTGTGGCAATTACCAAAGTGTACCTATGTTCCAAGAATAATAAACAAAATTTGTATTTATCATAATTATCATAAGACTTATGATAATTATGATAAATACAAATACTTAGTATTATACATTTGTGAGCGTCATGTCACATGACTCATGTGATGTCATGTTGCTCACAAACAAAACGCGCGCAGATGAGGGAGAAGGAACCGAGCGCTAGGCGATGGCAAGGAGGGCCGGAAACGACTGTAGCCACTGGGCTCAATGCTCTGGCCAGACGCTCCTGTTAGCAAGGTATCAACATGAGATCCTCCAGATTATTGTCCCCGGCGTACACGTGCAGCCACAGTGTGTCCGTCAGATTTCTGTCGACCTTTTCTAGGAACAAGGCTCTCATCAGGGCTGGGGGAATGACACCATCAGGCTCTCAGCTCTTGCTGCAAAAGATTGCTGGGTTATGAGACGCTGGCTCGCTGGAGTGTAGCCCTGCCAGAAAGGCTCCGGGCTTCTCATTACTCGTTCATACAGGGATAATGTTGCTGCTTCCCTACGAACATCTAAGGGCTCAACGCCAGCTCGAAGTTCCAAGGCCACAATTGGGGTGGGATTCGGCCCTCCAGTAATCACCCTGAGCGCTTTATTCTGAACGATGTCCAGCTTCTTCGGTACATTGGGGGACGCGGTAATGGCCAGCTTGCCCCCGTACTGCATGGCTGGGCGCACGTATGACTTATTGCCTATATAAGTTATAGGCAAGCGACAGCACGTCTTGTGAGGCTCCCCACTATCCACGAATTTTAAGTCAGTGATTTTCTCCATTTTATCTCATGTTAACCCTATTTTCCCACCCACTCAAGAACATTGAAAGTAAAACTTTTGCGTGGACCAAAATCGCTAATGCGTCCCACCTTCATCTTCAAAACTCTCCTCGGGGTTTCCCTTGAAAAGCTCTTTTGAAACGGAAATTTGCATGATGATGGAATCCAGGGGATTCTCAAGGACGATCGGTGGGCAGTGTTCCCTACCCAACGGATATTTGAATAATCTACTCATCGCAATGAATCAATCAAAATCTATTCATCGAGATTTCTCCCCAAATGGACGTTTGAGGGTTGGGAAAAAATTGATGACTGTGGCGATCTATAGAGCTTTCGTGGGGCTACACATGGATTTTTTAAATGATCCCAGGAGGATAACATTTTTCAAGTAAAAAACGAAAAACTTTTGAAAAAAAATTTTTTTTTTTCATTGACGGAATTAAATTTTTACACAAGTAGGTAACGTATAAATTATACGGTATAATATACGTATTACCTATCAAAGAATAATAAACCCTTGTGTAAAATTTGCAGCGGTTTTAATCTGAAATACTGTTTTTCTAATCTGAAATTTCGACAAAATTGGTACCTACTATGTTTTTCATCTAGCTGTGCCCGCAAGGATGTCAGCCCGATCGCCCAAACCCGTGGGGCGCTAAAAATGGGGCTACGGGAGGTTTTTTTGAAGCTTTTCGGCTATGAGGTCGAGGTAGGTGTCATTTTAGAATTATTTTAGTGGTAGAAGTAGGTATTATTCAGAACCATCAGATTTCACCGCGGGGATCTATGGAGCCTTCATGGGACTACAAATGGCTACCTGGCGCGGGGCCGAATTTTTTCGTTTCACTTTCCTTTCTTTACATTTTAATGGCGCTTTTCGTATATTTAAGAGCTTAATATGCTTACATTTTCGAGCATAGTTGAAGATTTTATCGAGCATAATATGCTCGAATAGAATAGATATTATATATTCGAGCCCTAGTGTCCGAGTCTTTGGTGTTTAAAAATGGTCAACTTATGATACGGTTTCGAAGCAACCATTTAAGGAGTAGGATCGGGTTTACCTTATAAAATGCTAACGTGAGTTTTCACCCACACGAAGGTGACATCAGGTCGCGATCCACCGAGGGTTGCAAAACCAACACCGACGACATCTGCTGTGGGCAGATGCTCCGTGGGAGGTGAAATCCGTTCTTGGAAATGAGGGATTTCTTTATCTTTGCTCATCGGCCGAGGGATCAGCAGGTTCCTTGAACCCGTGGAACGGCAGGGTGGTCGATATTGTATGTGCTTGAAGGAAACAGTTTACTGTACTTGAAGAAGGATATCTATAAGGATAACTAGAAGGATAAATATATATATAGCTGACTGCTCTGGTAAATAGTTTCCTCGCTGACTACTCTGCTGATTCGACTCCTCACTCAATACTATATTGATTCAGCTCCTCATTAAGGATGAGATATCGTTATCAATATTTTCCTTGCCATGCGCTTGGTTTTTTCAAAAAGGCGGAATAAAACTCTCTCAAAACTCAGTAGTACGTACTACTGGTTGCGAAGGTTATGCCCAATAACTTCTAAGTCAACTCTGGGGACAATTTACTTTGGGCTATTCGTTTCTCGAATACGGTAAAGGCTCATCTTCTATTCTAGCCCTTACAATTTGGATATTGTTTTCAAGTTGCAAAAGCGAGCATAATGCCAGGCATAATGGCGTTGCATAATGGCAGGCATTCCTCCTCTGACGTCTCGCAGGGGTGTCTTCAGAAGAGAAGGACTACCTACATCGAACGACATCAATATCGATATTTTGTTTCGATCTTCCATCCCTTGTAGAGAGTGAGGAGTCACTACTGTGCTGATTTAAAGTACATTTTAAATGTGCAAATTTGCTCCTCCCTCTCTACTCTGCTGATTTCGCTGTATCAGTTGCTCTGTAACGTCTTTGTTGTCGTTACAAATTGCTGGCACCCAGCCATAAGACATACCCAAGTCACTAAGTACTAGAAACCACGACGGATTACGGCATAACACTAGCAGCTCTTCATTATTTACAACCGATAAAAGAAAAATACTTAAGACGCGGAACGATCCATAAAACACCATTTGGAGGTATTGAGAAGAAGTAAGAAGCTTTTCTCAGACGCCTAAGTACAGTTTTCAATCAGGAAGATGGTCTGGTCGGATCGGTCAGTCTATAAGAAACCACCTGCAGTGCAAGTCCTCCACCCTCCCTTTTACTTCAAGGCTACCCATTTCAAGCTCATCTCAAAGGTCATATATCTTGGTTTCTCAGGAAGAACACGTACAATCGTTCCGCTAATAACTACTGTTGCTGAGGCCCGCCTTAACTGTCACATGTTTTTCAGAAGAGAAGACAGAAATTGAACGACCGACCGCTTATTGCTTTTTGGGAGGTTGACTCAAAACAAAACGCGTTTTCAGCGTTACAATGATTGCACTCTCAAATATCCAAAGGTTTGGATTAAAGATGAGTGCCCACTCGACACAAACGTGCCCGTGAATTCACCTCGCAGCCTCTTGACCTTCGTGGACCCCGGACGATGCCAACCCGAGGAATAACCGACTAGCTAGGCCCATAATAACAGATATTAATCTAGAGGACTCATCTTCTGTCTGGACTCCCAACCATCTCGCATGGCAAATAGTGTTTTTTATTTTTGGTTTCCCCGCTCCACCATTTCAGGCCGGCTAACAAAAGAACTTCATCAAGTGCTCGTCCACCTTTTGATTCACGGAGGAGATTGTGCGGTTTGAGCTCTCTTCCGCTTGATCTTTGATGGAATGAATATCCCCCTGTTACATTGCCAAGTTCATCTTCTCTTGAGTAAGAACGCTGCAAAGTTTACACAAGAGTTTATTAATCTCTAATACAGGTTAATTGTGCAAACATATTTTCTTATCGACTCAGAATTAATAGTACCTAACTATTAACTGTTACTATTAATATATAACAGTTATATATTAATATATAACAGTTAGGTACTGTTATTATTAATTCTGCGTCATTAAAAAAATATTTTTGAGAAATTTTTTTTTTCTCTGTACAATGATTGGTGTGTGTGGGACCTCGAAAAATGGATTATGCGCCCAAAATTACTCGGAAAACGACACGTTAGGTATTAAATTTTGACTTCCTAGGATCCATCAACAATCCCATTTGCCCCATGAAATCCCCACAGTGAAATCCGATGGTTCTGGAACCCCAAAAATGGATTCTACGTCCAAAAATACTTCGAAAACGACTACAAACTCGATCCCATAGCCGAAACCCTTCAAAAACCCCTCCCGTAGCCCCATAGCGCCCCACGGGTTTGGGCGATCGGGCTGAAAACCTCGCGGGCACAATTAGATGATAAAACAAGTAGGTATTTTGCCCAAAACAGGAAGCCGTTCCTTCGCGGAACGACTTATTCAGCGGTTTAGGGGTGACTCCCCCTCTTACCACGTCCGCGGAAGTCTATGGATTCATAATGCCTAATTACGATCTTTTGGCGGGATAGAGGAGCCCCAGGAGAGGAGTCCGCTTCAGATCAGTCTGGAGGCAGCAGTTAGAATAACATATTATGGAGTTTGCGCCTAAATAATAATGAAAAACAGGAATTCACTCTCACTTTGCTCTGCCCAAAATAATTTCTTAAAAATAATAATGGAAGAACGAAAAATAGTGTAGAAGATGAGTTTTCTGATAATCTTCTATATCTATCTATATACTAATAAGAGAAAAGTGGTGTTTGTTTGTGTCACGTTCTACGGTCTAAACGGCCAAACCAATTTTAATTATTGAAAAAAAAAAAAAAAAAAATGAAAAAAAAAAAAAAAAAAGAATCCGAGGATTTAAAAATTGCTTTATACCTACCCTCTAAGGGATTCCCAGGGAGAGTTTAATAAGGCCGTATTTTTCCTTCAACACCTTTACTACAAATCCGGACGTTTCAAAAGCGTGTCAGCTTCAATCATCAGGGTATCTAGCAACATTACAAACCAGGCATTAGGCTACATCCCTAATTCAAACCTAAAACTTATTACCAAGCTCGTACTCACAGGCACTTACTTCATCATTCATAAATCTCAATGCCACAAGCATCGTCGTCAACAAGGAACTCTCAGGCCATCTCACAACAGCAGATGGAACAGGACACCTGTCAAGTGCAATTTCAAACATTAAGTAGGTAATTTTACATTTTACAACTTTATATAGGTACCAGAGAAACGAACGGCACCTACGGTAGGTGACCTACCAGGGGTAAATTTCAGTACTGCGGCAAAACTACTCGACATATTATAACGGGGGAAATTCCCCCGCGGAATTTGACTAGATAAACAGGAACTGGGTTGAGCTCTAACATTTTTGTTGTTGTTGTTGTTGTTGTTGTTGCTCTAACATTTTTGCTAATTTAAACCTCATTAAATGATTAAATTTTAATGGTATGAGGTTAGGACGGTATCAGATGATAAGGAATCAACGTCGCACACTCTTCCACGGTAATGCCCCAAACAGCATTGGTGGATACACCTACTACTTGGCAATGGTAGGCACTACTAAAAAAATATAAAAAATAAAATATTATTAAAAATAATATTATCACTCCACAAAACTTCATTGCGCATGTCAAGCTTACACAATGTGTTTAAGTCATCACTTAACCATTATTTTTCAAATAGACAAAAAAATGTTTGGTTCAGTACCCTTCATGTCATTTTGACGACGTTTTTTTCTTCCTTTTGCGATAATATCCTATATTTGCGATTCATATTATGAATATGTTCCAAAATCCGCCTTTTATTTAAACATGGTTCATTTTCACATCAAAAATTTTTTTTCTCCTACCTATTTTATTTGAAAAATAATGGTAAAGTGATGTGTAAGCTTGTCAAGTGCAATGAAATTTTGTCGAAAAACATTATTATTTAAAAATATTTTGAATAGTTCCTACCATTGCCAAGTAGGTACCTATTAGGTGAGTCGACCATGGCTGTTTGGGACATTACCCTGGAAGAGTGTGCGACGTTGATTAATTATCATCAGATACCGTCCTAACCTCATACGATCCTATTTATTCCTATTTATTTATTTAATATTTATTTATTTATTTATCCCCTATTTATCCTCCGTCCAGGAGAATCAATATAATATAATATTGAAGCTGAGATGTCAGCATCAACACTTGTTCGTCCTGGATCCACAGTTGATACGGGAGTCAGAGGACTGGCTTCCCTAAACAAATTGTCGCCAAGGGAGGCAGGGTCCGCTGACCTGGCCCCCCTAGATGAAATGTCGCCAGGGGAGGCCTGATCCGCGGTCCCAATCAAAAACATACTGCGTTGTGGCATTCTTATTCAAACAATATGAATAGCCGGTCAGTTAAATGATGACGCCGGCGACACGATCGGGAGTTTGAATAATTCGCAGATAAGCTTGTCATCCCGATCACGTTGCCAGAAGTGGCACTTCCCGTGGACCGCGATTGATCGAAGAGGTGCGGGCGAACGAATTTAAGCCAGACGAGTTTGGCCCATGCGTTCTTAGGCTCTTGGGTTCTTAGTAGTGTAATCTGTGTTCTTAGTTCGGTTTGCTTACGCAGCCATCGATTTTCTTTTAAAAATCTTGAGTCGTGATTCCAAGAACTTAAACGGTAAAACAACGTTTGTCGGGTCAGCTATTAAACCAATAAAGGATTGTGTGCTGTTGAAAATAAAAATAATAATTATTGATTCATATTGAAAGATATAGATTTGAATAGTGAATTTTACAATGATTCAACACTGTTTTACTCAATAGCATTCCAATGTGGTAATATTATACTTGAGTTCCCTCTCTGTAACGGAAGGCGGGATCATATTGTTGCAACACCATCCAGAAAAAGATACGGCTTGTGGGAGATCCTTAAAAGTTACGGGCGGGATTCGAGTGGGTTTTCAAAATGAAGCCGAAACAATAGTTCTCCTTATGACGAGGCCCGGTGACAAGGACGATTGTGAAACTAACGATTCGCCGTTAGGAGATTCAGCCTACGAAATTTTCTTCTTGACATGACGCCACGTTCGAAATTAAAAGATGTTTTAAGACTCTCGCTTGTAAGATAACCAGACATGCACAGTGACCAAACTCATGGAAGGCCTTACGATTTGAGTTAAAAAAAAAAAAAAAAAAAAAAAAAAACAATTAAAAATTAAATTATTTACACTTAACTGACTCGATGATGTGGGACCGGGTTCGCCTTGACACTTATCGACCCGGTCACGGTCACGTTTCTCCCTATGTTGGACCCCTTCTTTGAAAACCCCCGAAAATAATGGCAAATCGTGGGCCAGAGAACCCCCAAGGATCGGGCTTCTGGTGTCATCCGTCCTTCCATGCGAGGGATGGCCTTGGCCCTAGGACGTGCTCCATGCGTTCATCTGAGGAGGGTTTGCGGTTTTGGAGCCTCATTAGTGTCCATCGAATCTTGCTAGTATCCATCATTGCCGCGGGTCAATCGAAGATTTTTTTAATTTTTTTTTTAGCAATAGGAACTTGCGTCTGGACAGACAGAACCAGCCTCTGGAATGAGATTGAACCAAGCGAACAAAAAACGAAAATTCGAACATCACGAGAGAGAAGGACAATAATACCGTGGAATTTGGAGAAAATCGTAGGATAGAAGGAGGTAACTACAAAATATACGGTCGTTCTAGGGAATATCAAATTTTGAGAGGATAATATCTTGTGATATTATAATGTTTTATTGAAAGGGGATTATATATATAAAAACGCTGCAAATTGTACCCAAGGATTTATTATTACTAGCACTCTGACGGGGGGGGGCTCGCTTCGCTCGCCCACTTGATGGGGTACGTTACAGTGTTCGGGCATCCCTTGGCCCACTACCAACTCAATGTGCTGTCAACTGCTCCAACCCCTATTTTTTGTCCACTTTTGGAGCGCCACGTGGTGCAACTTTTTGATGGTTCCAGACTTTTCTCATTCTATGCGCCAAACTAGGTTTTTTAAGACCAATTTCAGATTATTCCGACGTCTAGAAGAGCCAAATAATTGTTATGAGCATTCTACTACTAGTACTACTACTAGTACAACTCCTACTACTAGTACTACTACTAGTACTTCTACTACTAGTACTACTACTAGTACAACTCCTCTACTTGGAGCTTTAATATTTTGCCTATAAAACTCTTTCAGGGCTGTGAATATGGGTTTCTACGGTGAAACTTGGTCAAAGATGGCAAAAATTTGGCAATAAGGGTTGTTTCCCCAAAATCGGGGATTTCACCCCACTGCAGCACACATGTGTGCTGATTCAATCGGACTGTAATCAACGAAGACAGGAAGAGTTGCGCGGATTTGCGCGCGACGGAAATTGCGCTCAAAGTGCTTATCAGATGTAAAATTGGGAATCCAAATTCGAGAAAAATACGGCGGACGGACATTGCGGTTTTGGAATCTAGACCCTTTGATACGGATAATGTCCAACTTTGAGGCCAATCGGAGTCGTCGACCTCCGTCGCTATTACATACGTGTACCTATAATACACGTATGTAATAATAATTACCTATTCCAAGAATAATAAATCAAAATAGGGGTTCCCATTTGAAATAAGAAAGTTGGGCGCAAATGCGCCTATTCGGTCGCATCTTTGGAGGATCTTAACCCTCCTATTAGTAGCTAAATGGGAATTAGAGATGGTAGCAAGAATCGGCGTATTTTTATCACTAACCGTTTAGGAGGAGAAGGCTTGTGGCATAACCTCATAGCCAGGGACACGGTCTGAATAGTGGTATAGGTTAATAATAATTATTAACCTATACCTAATTATAATTAGGTATAGGTTAATATAGGTTAATAATTATTAACCTATACCTAATAATGTTAATTATTAACATTAATTTTTGCAAATAAATTGATTGTGTAAAAATTAATTCTTTGTCATTAAGAAAAGTAGGTTTTGGAAAAAAAAAAAAAAAAAATTCTGTACCGTGTTTGGAGAGAAGTGGGATCTCGAAAGAATGGATGTTGCGTCCAAAATTACTCAGAAATCGACATCTTATTTGACCTCGTGGGATTTTATGGAATTTTGGTATTTATGAATTGCTTAGTTTTTACCAGCGTTACTAAACTGTCTCTGATGCTCCTCTCTCACACGGTACGTCTGCAGGGGAGGCAAATGCTGGACACCGGTATGTCGGCCCAAGGCCACGACCGGGTCCCCCTAAAATAGTGGGAAACTCCACCCTGGACCTATTTAGTCAGGTCCAGGGCCGCCAGCACTTGCCTCAGGGACTCGGAGGTCCACGGGCCTGGGGGCAGCAGGCCGCCTTATCTAGGCGGCCGCCCCCTGCGAAAAGTGGGCAAACTCCGCCAGTGCCTTGAAGGCCGTGGCTGTGCCCACATAGCGGGACCAATCTGCCCGCCCCCCATCGGGGAAGACAGGACCAGCCTCTCGGCCGAGAACTGCGGGCAATCCCTAAGGATATGCTCAGCAGAGCCCGGGGAGGCGCACCAATAACACCGACCGGACGGCTGCAGGGGAGCGTTTGAATGAAATAGTGCATCCCAAAGCATACATTTCAGAGTCAGATGGCGTTTTGAAGCTCAATATCACGCGGTATTCCAGCCCGAGGGTGTTAATCCCGTCAAATAACTCGGAAACCGGCGACCATATAAAACCGATTCCGATGACTCACCTTTTCGCCTTTAGGTATAAACGGGAAGATTCGCCTCAACCCGACCCAAGAAAAGGCGAAATGGCTCGGCACTAAATTCTAATTGAGGTTCGGCTAGTCTGATGCCCAATACGGTCCACGGCAATGTAGCTTATCCAGTTTGGAGCAGGTACCTTCTTTTTGTGTTTTACGTCCGTCCCAAGCTTATAAGGCGAAGGCCTCCTACGTTGGTTAATTTATAAGGGTCTTGCAAATTTCTCACCTACGTCGTATGACCTTAGGGTCGTTAAAACAAGTGGCTAACGCGGTAAGAATTACCACGCATTATAAAAATTATCCCCTGATGAATATTTCACATTTTTGTAGAGGATTTCGGTTTAAAAAAAAGTCCTTCCAGAGTTTTCCAGGTTTTTCAGCCAATGAAATAAGTCCGTTATCATCAGTTCGGTTATAAAATGGTGTAACAAAAATTGAAAGGAAAACGACGTGTTTAGTACCTTCTAAATATGAAGTCTAGTGCGGAATTCATCAAACGTTCCCAAAGTGTGTTTTAATTGAAACCATGGTGGACCATGGCGAAAACCGTGTTCCAGGTGGATCTGTAGGTTGACAGCAGTTGGACTAGAACCGACAGCTCGAATTAGTGTGGTTGGGAGCTGTCAGCTTCTGTCGTCAGACGCCGTCAGACCAGTACCTACTGGAACAAACCTAATAAGTGAACGGTTAGGATAACACTACGAAGGTAGACTTCAACGCACGACAGATGTGTGTTGCGTGATAGCGTTCACACCTTGGCATGTGGAGGCCTGCCTGCACAGAATAGCCGAGCCGTTTTTGACAGTAGGTAGCCTTTTTTTTTTAATCTTAAATTTTGACGAAATACTCGGTTTACTATCTAGTTGCAAGGTTATCAGCCCGATCGCTCAGTGGGTTAGAAAGGGCTACGGGAGGGTTTTTTGAAGGGTTTTGGCTTTGGGGTCGAGTTAGGTGTGGAATCCATTTTTGAGGGTCCCAGAACGATCAAATTTCACCGGCTTTCATGGGGCTTCGAATGGGATTCTTGAAGTATGCCAGGAGGTCAAATACGGTGTTGTTTTCCGAGTAATTTTGAACGCGAAATCCGTTTTTCGAGATCTCACATCAGATGTGGACAGATTCTGTCTAAACCTCGTACAGAAAAATAAATTTTTTTTTTTTTACATCGTCTCGAACTTTTTTATTTTTCAAAAATATTTTCTAAATGACAGAATTAATTTTTGCCCAATAATTATTTATTAACCTTACCAAAGAATAAATTCGCTCGCCCGCCCCACTTCTGGCGGCATGATCGGGAAGTACCCCTTCTCCTGCTAACGAGAGAGCTGCTAATAATTATTATTTGGGCTCCCCGATCGCGTCGCCGGCGTTATCATTTAACTGACTGGCTATTCTTATAGCTCTTGTAAGAATGTCAACCAACAGTGCATTTTCGATTAGGACCGAGGGTACTTTTCCGTTATACCCCCCCCCCCCCCCACGCGATTTTGGTTGGCTTTGGGTGCCTTAAAGCCATCGGGAGGGGTGTGTATGAAACACGAAATCGCGGGGGGGGGGGGGGGGTATAACGGAAAAGTACCGGACCGAGGATCAGGCCTCCCCTGGCGACCCCTGGGGAGCCAAGTCAGCGGACCAAATTATTTCGTGTGAATCCGTTGCCCAGGCAACCACTAGGGACAACTTCTCTCTGGCCCGCGGAAGATCGGATTGACAGTGGGCCTGACCTCTCTTGGCGATAATTTGTCTGGGGATCCCACCCCTCTGATTCTCTTATCATAAGCGGTTCCAGGGCGAACTAATATTGATGCTGACACTTCAGCTTCAATATTGGATTCTCCTGGACTATCTTCCAGAGATCAACTCATTCCAGACTATCACGACACTACTATAACTATAACTACCTCAATACCGCCTCCTAGGATAGCAGATCGCGACATCTCGCGTTATGCCTTAGGACGGGATATTCAGGTACTTCCTTCACCTTCCTCCAAAGACAACGGGGGGGGCATCCCAAATATGCTTGAGGCCTTCTCCCAAACACAACACAAATATTGATAGAACTAATAAACACTTAGGAAATCAGTTTGTGCATGTGCGCCAAAAACGGGATTATGGGATTACAAGGCTGATCCAGTTGAGCCCGGAACCGGGAGCCACTTGCGCGCGAACGACCGGCCCTTCGGAATGATACGACAATAACTCGAGCTGACATAACTATCGGAGCAGAGTTCGGTGCTTGAGCTGATTTATCTGTATCGGAGCAGAGTTTATGGCCTGCACTGTCCTCGTCAGTAACGTTTTTATCCTTGACACTGCGATCCCCGTTCAACAACACCTCTTTTGTGATGAATCGAGTCGAAATAAGTTATAGCGAAAAGGGAAAGCCCTTGATTTTATATGAAGGATTTAAATTCCGCGAAGACCAAGAAGTGCGTACTTCGGCACTCAACTGGCAACACCACAAGTATAATACTTTCTCAACTTGACTGGAAAAGTATGAAGTATGAAGTATGAATGATGAAAAATGTGTGCAATAACATCCCAAGGAACGCAGCAAAATCATGCCCAATGATGTCATCCTCTGTACTTCTCATGGAGCCGCCTCACCAAGTATTTCGGACTCGATGCCACCGAAGGTGAATGGGAAGTTGAAAAATAGACGGTGGCGTCACCTTTTGCGACTCATCACTTTTTAACCTCCGCTAGCTAAAACCTCCCGTTGAGATCATGAAGGCAACGAGGCAAAACGTACACACGGGGTAGTTAGCGCAAACTCGGCGTCACCCTCGATCAAGAAGCATTCATCAAGAAGGAAAAAAAAGAACCTGCCAAGACTTACACGGGTAGAGTTATAATCCTTGGTGGAGCAGAGCTTAGCGGCGGCGAGTGATGTCACAGTGATGTCACCGAACCAAAAGAACGAACAATTCGTGGTGAATCTTCGAGTATCTTCGTCACAATGTCAAGGGGACATCCAATTGATCACGACTTCCCCTTGAAATAGGCTATTCAAGCATTTCTGTGTAAGACAAGAAAATCCCATGATTTAACCCACTTGGTTCACGTGTGTCACCCAACTATGTAGGTACTGTATTTTATGTTTTACTAGTCTCTCTGGATCGCTTCGCTCGCTCCCCTAGTGGGGTGTATTGCCGCCTGTGGGGTGTATTGCCGCCTGTGGGGTGTATTGCCGCCTGTGGGGTGTATTGCCGCCTGTGGGGTGCGTAGCATCGATGGACACGTTCAAACCCCTACTCAGACATAAGGCCTCGCTCCGCTCGGCCCCTCCTATTTGTAGCAGAGACGATAGAAAAAATCGGCGTATTTTTAGGGCTTACCGTTTAGGAAATTATTATTTTTAATAATTAAAAATGAATTATTCAATTCATAATTAAATTGATTGATGAATTATTCAATTAATAATTAAAATTGAATTATTCAATTCAACTTTTTTTAAATAAAGGCCTCTCCATCTATCAAAGTTCCCTGGACCCTCCGTTTTCTAAGATCCCTGGCCCCGCGCGAATTAAAACGATCCAATTGTCTTCTCACCATGAAATCGCCCCCTCCCCCTCGGTTTTTTTGAAATCCGACTTCGGAATCGGATTGACCATATTTTGGCGCGCATTTGGCTCGCGGATACCATACCCAAAAAATGGCTCCTTACTGGGTATTTTTGAACCCGAAAAAACGTGGGACAAACGCGAGAAAGACGATTTTTCGACGAATTTCCGGCGAATTTCCCGGGCGAATTTCCGAATTACGATTTGACCGACGTCTTCCTCCAGGTCTGATCTATACGGCTGGTATTTTTTCGTAATTTTTTCGACCCCTTAAACGGGCTTTGGCGCGAGTTGAAAGTGGAAAACGTAGGACAAACGGGAGAAAGACGATTTTTCGACGAATTTTCCCTGGCCCCGCGCGAATTAAAACGATCCAATTGTCTTCTCACCGTGAAATCGCCCCCTCCCCCTCGGTTTTTTTGAAATCCGACTTCGGAATCGGATTGGCCATATTTTGGCGCGCATTTGGTTCGCGGATACCATACCCAAAAAATGGCTCCTTACTGGGTATTTTTGAACCCGAAAAAACGTGGGACAAACGCGATAAAGACGATTTTTCGACGAATTTTCGACGAATTTCCCGGGCGAATTTCGGATTTACGATTTGACCGACGTCTTCCTCCAGTTCTGATCTATACGGCTCGTATTTTTTCGTAATTTTTTCGACCCCCTAAACGGCCAGCGAGCGGAAAGTGAAAAAACTCATTCGGGAACGCGTTATCCCGTACCAACAAACCACACGGCTACCACACGGCGGCCAACACGATTTTATATTATTGTATGATGATTTTATAAAAACCCCTCCCGTAGCCCCATTTTAGCCCCATAGCGCCCCACGGGTTTGGGCGATCGAGCTGAAAACCTTACGGGCACAACTAGATGGTAAACCGAGTATTTTGTAAAAATTTCAGATTTAAAAAAAAAAGCCTACTGCTCAAAACGGCCCGTACGGCGGACGGACATTTCGTTTTTGGCATCTAGACCTCTTGAAACGAATAATGTCAAATTTTGAGGCCTATCAGAATTTTCGACGTAGAATTCATTTTTGGAGGTCCAGGAACGATCCGATTTCACTGTCGGGATCTGTTACATCCCTACAGTAAGTAGAGCTAATAATGGGATGTTTGAAGGAATCCCAGGAGATCAAATATTTTCCGATTAAAAAAAATCCAAAAAAACATTTTTTTTTTTAAATTTAAATTACATTTTTTTCTAAAATTTTATTTATCGACACAGAATTAATTTTTGGACAAGTTGCCTATATAAAAGAAAAATAAACCTTGTGGAACGTTTGCAGCGTTTTTCGATTCCTAAAAACTCACTTGCATTACCTGCTCCTATCCCGATTCGTTCTGTGTAGGAGGATTGAATCCTTGGGTAGTAAAAATTTTGTACCTACTTTAAAATGAGTAAATTTCAACGTAGCTATATCATGTTTAACACAATGTGTTAAGTATGATGTTATCATGTCCACTAACAACTTTCTCCCGTCTCTGCTGGGCCTCAAGATTTGAAACGTTAGTTAGTTCAATCAATTTAAACGTCACACTACATACCTATCTACAGTCTGTGTTAAATGAGGAATCCAAACTATTAGTTGGGTCGTGATCTTACGGATGTGCTCAAAAAGACCGTTTTCTATTGCAGTCGTGAGTTGCAAGCGGTCACGACGAGATGGCATCAATAATTATCGGGGATAATCTACTACTTGTAGCGTTAGTAGATACGTTCCGTAGTGACAGTTTTATCCTATTTACTCTTCAATTCATTGCAACAACCTCCATACTCGTGTTCGTGCATATGCACATTTTCATTCTCGTGAAGTTAACTAAGATTTTAATCTTTTTGAAATAAACGGGAAAAGTTTAATTTGACTCGCATTGTTGAGTAGGAGGTACTCAAGTGGTCCGAGAGCTATGCCAAAGAAAAAAAAGCTGCAAAATTTGGCATAGCTTAAAGAATTTTGAAAAGGTAGGTAATAAAACTTGGCCCTTTGGGCAAGCCCCCTGGACCCCCGGATGCATTAGGTTTATTATTCTTGGTCTAATACACCTATCAAAAAGTGGTTGGTTGCCGATGGTGCAGAGGTAGACCACCTAGTAATGACATGGTTAGGGAGAGAAAACGACTCCTCTGCTGGTTTAAACGTTCTCTCTCCCAAACCACCTCATTTATTACTCCTATGTTTTCGCGAAGGAGGTCGCCGACTCCGATCGGCCTCAAAATTTGACATGATCTGTTTCGAAAGGTCTAGATTCCAAAACCGAAATGTCATTCCGCCGAACGCCGTCCGCCGTCAACCGTCCGGGTCGTTTTAGGCAGTAGGAAATTTTTTTTTTTAATCTGAAATTTTGGCAAAATACTTAGGTTACCATCTAGTTGTGCCCGCAAGGTTTTCAGCCCGATCGCCCAAACCCGTGGGGCGCTATGGGGCTAAAATGGGGCCACGGGAGGGTTCTCTGAAGGGATTTGACTTTGGGATCGAGTTAGGTGTCGTTTTCGAAGTATTTTTGGACATAGAATCCATTTTTTGGGGTCCCGGAACGATCCGATTTCACTGTGGCGATCTAAAGGGCTTTCATGCGGCTAAAAATGGGATTTTTGAAGGATCCCAAGAGGTTATTATTTTTCGAGTAAAAACAAAGAATTTTTGAAAAAAAAAGTCCCCAAGAAATTATTATTCTTTTTCCAAAATCTTTTTATTGACACACAATTGAATGTTACCTTTATGAAAGACTAATAAACCCTTGTGTAAAATTTGCAGCGTTTTACTTAGAGCCGGTTGAAATTCAAGAAACATGGAACATGCTTTATTACCCGTGGGATTGGAACCCATCTTGCGTGTTGGAAAAGTAGGTCCTAACTGTCCGAACTAGTGGCCTGGCGGTGAGACAAGTGATGATGCTGAGCTGGTGGCATCATACGACGGGTGAGGACGCCGAACTAGTGGCCTAACGGTAAGACAAGAGAGGAGGCCGAACTAGTGGCCTAAAGTTCCGACATTTCGAGGTTTTTTGAGATTTTGACGTTGAGCGTCCCAGATTCGTGTTCAGAACCATCCGAAAAATGATATAAAAACGTTGAAAAAATTTCTGCACCACTCTTTGAGACGAAAAATCACCTGGCGACTGGACTGCAAGCAGACGAGTCGTTCCCTGAGAAACCGATTTCGATCCTGAGCTTATAACGTCTCATTCAACTGGTTCGCAAAGTGGTATATACGGCCGGTCCCAAGTGGGGGAAGATAGTGGATAGTTTCCTAGGGCCTTGAACCCTGAGGGGTTAGCTCTCCCCGGCACTGCTCTCGACAGGGCAACCTTGATCCCATAAACTGTCGCTTATGTCGCAGGCGGGGTACACTTTCCTCGTTGGATCGGACAGGGCGAGGCACGAACCCGGTAAATCTCCTGCGGGGCCGCTAACGAAGGAACAAAGCCACGTTCGAAGGGAACTTTTCACTCTCGATATGCTGATTTGGACGACGTTGGATTTTGTCTTTTTTTTTGTTTTAATATGGCCGCATCGAGGTGCATCTGCCGGTGCATCTTTTTTTTCTTTTTTTTTCTAACAAAAAGACCAACTTGGCAACCTTCAGGCATTCCGGATAACACAACCGACAGGAATAGAATTGAAATTCGCGACCGACTCCAGCTACTTCATCTGTGGACGAGTCACTGTGCAAATTCTTAAACAAATTGGTCTTCCGGTAGTCGGCTATTTGTACAACTTCTCAAACAGTTTCTCATCGAGTGGTTCATCGAAATGGACGAAGCATGACGACAGTACCAATAAATTTCTAACAGGATCCGTGAAGTCATCTCAAGGTTGTACATCGAAGTAGCGTTGCATCCAAACATTTCTAGCGAGACGCAGGTCTCGCGATGCCAAGCTAAGAGAGACGCGGCGCCTATAATTAGGGTGGCCTGATTTAGGTATACTAGATGCTCCGGCTCGCTTTGCTCGCCTACGCACCCAGCTTCGCGAGGCCGATCGCTTAAGCAGAATTGTGGGTGAATTGCCGCTTGTGGGAGTATTGCCACCTGTGGGTGTATTGCCGCCTGTGAGTGTATATTGCCGCCTGTGGGTGAATTGCCGCCCCCCAGACCCTCCCTAGTGGGTGTATTGCCGCTTGTGGATGTATTGCCCACTGTGGTTGTATATTGCCGCCTGTGATTGGGTGAATCAAGGTATGAAAATGATTAGCCGAGCGAAGTAAGGCCCCCTTGTCAAAGTGCTAGTCTATTAGCTGAGCGAAGTAAGTCAAAGTGCTAGTGAAATCAATTTTCAAAAGTCTACTCTCTACCGCCCGAGCGAGGAACCCCCCCCCCCCCCCCCCCCCTCCTTGCCATAGTGCTAGTGAAATCAAATCAAATTTGAAAACTCATAGGGAAAAAACCCATGGGGCGATATGGGGCTAAAAAGGCCTAGAAGATGATCAGCTGAGCGAAATAAGACGCCCCTCCTGTCAAAGTGCTAGTGAACTCAATTTTGAAAACTCCACCATCATAATAATAGAATAGAACTACCTATGTGGGTGGCTGAGCAAAGCGAGCTCCCTCTGGCCGATAACATGATCGGCAGAGCGAAGTAAACCCCCCTCCCTCCCCTGTCAAAGTGCTAGTGAAATCAAATCAAAACTCACAGTAAAAAACCCAGTGGGGCGCTATGGGACTAAAATGCCGAGGGGGTAGAGTTAAGTGTCGTTTTCCAAGTATTTTTGGGGACGACCTATGGAGCTTTCATGGGGCTATACGAAATTAGACCCCCTGTCAACGTGCTAGTGAAATCAAATTTCCACCATCAATAATAATAGAACTACCTATGTGGGTGGCCGAGCAAAGCGAGTCCCCTGGCCGTTAAAATGATCAGCTGAGTGAAGTATGCCCCCCCCCCCTCCCAACCTGTCATAGTGCTAGTGAAATCAAATCAAAGTTGAAAATTCACAGGAAAAATATGGGGCTAAAATGGCGAGGGGGTAGAGTTAAGTGTCGTTGGAAGGGAGGGGGTTGAAGGAGGGGAAACCGGAAAAAATCCTTGAGGGCGCTCAACCTATCTCAGAACGTAGAGCATTTTTGAATTTCTCGAGATTTTCAAGAATATTATATATATTAGTGATATAGATTATTTATAAGGGTCTTGCTTGATCGCTCGTACATATAGATCCTTGTTTGGGGGGGGGGGGGGGGGGGGGAGTAAGGACCCCCTGTCAAAAGTGCTAGTGAAATCAAATTTGAAAACTCCACCATCAATAATAGGAGAACTACCTATGTCGGTGGCCGAGCAAAGCAAGACCCCTCTGGCTAATAAAGTAATCGCCCGAGCGAAGCAAGACCCCCCCTGTCATTTGAAAAGTTTGAAAAAAGCCTACCCTGGCTGGTAAATTGATCGGCCGAGCGAGAAACCCCCCCTGGCAACGTGTCAAATTTGACAACTCACAGGAAAAAAACCCTGGGGTGCCATCAATAGTTAGTTGCTCGCCTATGCACCCAGCTGATACGCCTACGCACACGTTCATAACCCTGCATCAAGGTCAACTGCTCCTTCAACATCAACCCCCCTGGCTGATAAAATGATCGGCCGAGTGAAGTATGCCCCCCCTCCCGCCCTGTCATAGTGCTAGTGAAATCAAATCATAGTTGAAAACTCACAGGGAAAATATGGGGCTAAAATGGCGAGGGGGTAGAGTTAGTGTCGTTTTCCAAGTATTTTTGGACGAAGTATCCCCTGGCGGATAAAATGATTCCCTGAAAATTTCATCAAAATCGAATCAATAGTGGCTGAAATCCCCACTCCTTTTCTTTAGTTGAAGGAGGGGAAAATGGAAAAAATCCTTGAGGGCGCTCAACGTATCTCAGAATTTAGATCATTTTTGAATTTTTATTTTATTTTAATTTTTATTTAATTTTTATTTTAATTTTTCTATTTTTATTTTTTAAATTCAATTAAATTCATTTTATGAGATAATCGATTCTACTTTTCTCGATAATCGATTCAATTTAAATCGATTCATTTAATTTACATCCATCTGGGAGACCTTGCGCATAGACCTAGCGAGCGCCCCTTAAAGGCTGATGTCCCACCCGCTCAGAGTGATGAGTGAGGGCGGGGGGATAGAGGGTGTTGAGAGGCTGGGAGTGAAGCCGAGCCAGAATTCACCCGACGGCTCGCCCGACCCGCGATTTAACGAAAACTGCAAAACTGAAATCGCCGTCCTGTCACAGGAAAAATTTTAATTTTATTTTTATTTTTATTTTTTTATTTTTATTTTTTAAATTCAATTAAATTCATTTTATGAGATAATCGATTCAGTTTAAATCGATTCTACTTTTCTCGATAATCGATTCAATTTAAATCGATTCATTTAATTTACATCCATCTGGGAGACCTTGCGCATAGACCTAGCGAGCGCCCCTTAAAGGCTGATGTCCCACCCGCTCAGAGTGATGAGTGAGGGCGGGGGGATAGAGGGTGTTGAGAGGCTGGGAGTGAAGCCGAGCCAGAATTCACCCGACGGCTCGCCCGACCCGCGATTTAACGAAAACTGCAAAACTGAAATCGCCGTCCTGATCCGCTCATTGTCGGAATGAATTTGGTCGATATCTCCTATTAAAATTCGGATCTCTAGGTAGGCTACGGACGAAACGCGAGAAAAATCCGTCTATTAACGGCGGAATAAGACGCAAAAATTAATTGAGCGAATTCGCGCGCGCCAAAAAATTCGCGCTATTCGCTTATCGGACGTAAAATTGGTCGAGGAATCCGAATCCGGTGAAAAAAATAGGGGTTCCCATTTGAAATAAGAAAGTTGATGTCAATTGCGCGGATTTGAGCGCATTTTAGAAAAATCTCGACCCCCCTAGTGAGTCTTAAACGGTCGCCCGAGACGATAGGAAAAATCGGCGTATTTTTACGACCCCCTGTCAAAGTGCTAGTGAAATCAAATTTGAAAACTCCACCATCAATAATAGGAGAACTACCTATGTTGGTGGCCGAGCAAAGCAAGACCCCTCTGGCTAATAAAATAATCGCCCGAGCGAAGCAAGACCCCCCCCCTGTCATTTGAAAAGTTTGAAAAAAGCCTCCCCTGGCTGGTAAATTCATCGGCCGAGCGAGAAACCCCCCCCCCTTGGCAACGTGTCAAATTTGACAACTCACAGGAAAAAAACCCTGGGGTGCCATCAATAGTTAGTTGCTCGCCTACGCACCCAGCTGAGTAACCCTAGTGGGGTGCATAGCATCGATGGACACGTTCATAACCCTGCATCAAGGTCAACTGCTCCTTCAACATCAACCCCCCTGGCTGATAAAATGATCGGCCGAGTGAAGTATGCCCCCCCTCCCACCCTGTCATAGTGCTAGTGAAATCAAATCATAGTTGATAACTCACAGGAAAAATATGGGGCTAAAATGGCGAGGGGGTAGAGTTAAGTGTCGTTTTCCAAGTATTTTTGGGGAAAGTAAGGCCCCCTGTCATAGTGCTAGTGAAATCAAATTTGCAAAGCCTTCCCTTGATAATAATAGAACTACCTATGTCGGTGGTCGAGCATTGCGAGTCCCCTGGCTGTTAAAATGATCTTCAACCTATCTCAGAACATAGAGCATTTTTGAATTTCTCGAGATTTTCAAGAATATTATATATATTAGTGATATAGATTATTTATAAGGGTCTTGCGTGATCGCTCGTACATATAGATCCTTGTTTGGGGGGGGGGGGGGGGGAGTAAGGACCCCCTGTCAAAGTGCTAGTGAAATGAAATTTGAAAACTCCACCATCAATAATAGGAGAACTACCTATGTCGGTGGCCGAGCAAAGCAAGGCCCCTCTGGCTAATAAAATAATCGCCCGAGCGAAGCAAGACCCCCCCTGTCATTTGAAAAGTTTGAAAAAAGCCTCCCCTGGCTGGTAAATTGATCGGCCGAGCGAGAAACCCCCCCTTGGCAACGTGTCAAATTTGACAACTCACAGGATTATTATTATCATGTACTGTTTTTCAAGTAGGTAAATCAATAATTTTTCAATAAAATTATAAGTCCAGGCCGTTTTGGGCGGTAGGAAGGGTGTATATAAATTTTGGACGTAGAATCCTTTTTTGGGGAATATCAGAGACCTGAAGAGCAGGCGGGCCCCATATGTTTCAAAATCGTTCCAAATAATAATTAATTTCGGCAAAACTATTATTAGGTACTATTATTATTATGTACTGTTTTTCAATTAGGTAAATCAATAATTTTTCAATAAAATTATAAGTCCAGGCCGTTTTGGGCGGTAGGAAGGGTGTATATAAATTTTGGACGTAGAATCCTTTTTTGGGGAATATCAGAGACTTGAAGAGCAGGGCTAAGTAATATTATAAGAGATCTAGATCCCCACTCCTTATTCGGACAGGGGGGCATTTTTGAATTTTTATTTTTTAATTTATTTTATATTGATTTTAATTTTTTTTATTTTTTTTATTTTTTTATTTTTTTTTCAAATTCAATTAAATTCAATTTTTCGATAATCGATTCAGTTTAAATCGATTCTACTTTTCTCGATAATCGATTCAGTTTAAATCGATTCTACTTTTCTCGATTCATTTAATTTACATCCATTTCCGTCTGGGAGAGATCTCGTAGACCTCGTGAGCGCCCCTGTAAGGCTGATGTCCCACCCGCTCAGAGTGAAGAGTGAGGGTGGGGGGGTATCGGCTGGGAGTAAACCGAGCGGGATCCACCCGCCGGTGACGGCCACCCAGTTTTCTGACGTAAATTAAAGGAATCTCCAAAACTGAAATCGCCGTCCTGATCCGCTCATTGTCGGAATGAATTTGGTCGATATCTCCTATTAAAATTTGGATCTCAAGGTAGGCTACGGACGAAACGCGGAAAAAATCCGTCTATTAACGGCGGAATAAGACGCAAAAATTAATTGAGCGAATTCGCGCGCGCCAAAAAATTCGCGCTACCCCCTTATCGGACGTAAAATTGGTCGAGGAATCGGAATCCGATGAAAAAAATAGGGGTTCCCATTTGAAATAAGAAAGTTGATGTCAATTGCGCGGATTTGAGCGCATTTTAGAAAAATCTCGACCCCCCTAGTGACTCTTAAACGGTCGCCCGAGACGATAGGAAAAATCGGCGTATTTTTACGACTTACCGTTTAGTCAGAGTAGGCGTTTGACATACATAGCCAGCCAGCCAGCCACAGACACGGTGAGGATTAGTGATTTAGAATAGAATAGAGACTAGATGCTCCGGCTCGCTTTGCTCGCCTACGCACCCAGCTGGGGGGCTCCGCCCCCCAGACCCCCCCGTGGGCCTCGCTTCGCGAGGCCGATCGCTTAAGGAGACATGTGGGTGAATTGCCGCTTGTGGGTGTATTGCCACCTGTGGGTGTATTGCCGCCTGTGAGTGTATATTGCCGCCTGTGGGTGAATTGCCGCCCCCCAGACCCCCCCTAGTGGGTGTATTGCCGCTTGTGGATGTATTGCCCACTGTGGTTGTATATTGCCGCCTGTGATTTGGGTGAATCATGGTACGAAAATTATTAGCCGAGCGAAGTAAGGCCCCCTTGTCAAAGTGCTAGTCTATTAGCTGAGCGAAGTAAGTCAAAGTGCTAGTGAAATCAAATCAAAACTCACAGTAAATAAACCCTGTGGGGCGCTATGGGACTAAAATGCCGAGGGGGTAGAGTTAAGTGTCGTTTTCCAAGTATTTTTGGGGACGACCTATGGAGCTTTCATGGGGCTATACGAAATTAGACCCCCTGTCAACGTGCTAGTGAAATCAAATTTCCACCATCAATAATAATAGAACTACCTATGTGGGTGGCCGAGCAAAGCGAGTCCCCTGGCCGTTAAAATGATCGGCTGAGTGAAGTATGCCCCCCCCCCTCCCAACCTGTCATAGTGCTAGTGAAATCAAATCAAAGTTGAAAACTCACAGGAAAAATATGGGGCTAAAATGGCGAGGGGGTAGAGTTAAGTGTCGTTTTCCAAGTATTTTTGGGGAAAGGGGAAGTATTTTTGGGGAAATTAAGGCCCCCTGTCAAGTGCTAGTGAAATCAAATTTGAAAAGCCTTCCCTTGATAATAATAGAACTACATATGTCGGTGGCCGAGCAAAGCGAGTCCCCTGGCCGTTAAAATGATCGGCCGAGTAAAGTATGCCCCCCCTCCCACCATGTCATAGTGCTAGTGAAATCAAATCAAAGTTGAAAATTCACGGGAAAAATATGGGGCTAAAATGGCGAGGGGGTAGAGTTAAGTGTCATTGGAAGGGAGGGGGTTGAAGGAGGGGAAAACGGAAAAAATCCTTGAGGGCGCTCAACCTATCTCAGAACGTAGAGCATTTTTGAATTTCTCGAGATTTTCAAGAATATTATATATATTAGTGTTGAAAACGACTCCTACACTACGACAGCCACGCCACGTTGCTACCTTGACGCAATCTGGCGGCTTCTGGGAGAACTTCGACTTCGTTGTCCGACTCGTTTGATGAAACATCGTATTATAATCGTTCTTTCGTTTTGTTCGTCATTAAATCAGTTTAAGTGATCGATTCGTTGATTTATTCGAGCACCGCACTTCGTACTAAGGTAAAAGACGTTTTTACACTCGAAGGAACATCGGATTATCGCAATATGAGCTCAGCTTGGCTTGCATGCGGAAAGCAAGCCCAGGTCGGCTCTCGTTCGGCCATTCGGTAAGTTGACTTCGGTCGTCACATTTTATTCGCTTCTTTCGAGTTGACAGCAAACCGTAAATTCGATGTGTACTGTCAGACCCCCCTGAACGGAAACTACGGAAACCGAATCTCGAATGTCAACACTTCGTAACAAACCGGAAACCGGTATTAGAACAAATTCGACAACGGCTCGACTTAAACCGACATGGAGGGCTTCCGTTCAGGTGAATTTCGATTCGGCTGCTTAAATCCATGGTTGCAGAAAGTCCCCCCATAATTCGTACCCATGCATTATTCGATTCGATGGGTCTGACAGGATTTCGTTTCGGTATGCTTGGTCCTGCTTTCGAAAGTCATGGGCATATTCGACGAAACCGGAGGGACCTTGCTGTACAAACCGGAAACCGTTTTCGCCCTCGATTTTGAGAATTTTTGACATGTAAACCGGAGACCGTATTTCGCCCTCGAATTTGCGAATTTTCGTCATGTAAACCGGAGAACGTATTTCGCCCTCGAATTTGCGAATTTTCGTCATGTAAACCGGAAACCGTATTTCGCCCTCGAATTTTCGAATTATCGTCATGTAAACCGGAAACCGTATTTCACTTTCGATTTGCGTATTTTCTTTATGTAAACCGGAAACCGTTTTTAGCCCTCGATCTTTCGAATCGTCTACATCATCGATCAAGACTTTGCTGCGGAAACCGATTTTCGACCTTGAATTTGGGATCGTCCAGCCTGGAACCACCTCGACGTCACTGGAAAAGGGGCCCTTTCGAAGGGCAATGGCGGCTACCCACTCGAAGACTGTAAGGTCTACTATTATTGAATCGAAGTCAGGAAACATCGATTTAATGGTATAGTTCGTTGCTTTTAGCTCTTCTTGTTTCGTCACAATATTCGACTTAGGTATTCAGCACGAAATTTAAATGTGTCTCGTTTTCTTCCCGTGGTCTGTCAACCGTATAATCGGTAATTATTGTGTGCTATCTGCCGTATAATCGATTGTTCGTTTTGGTAGGCATCGATTTGATCTCAATCGATTTCGAATTTTCTTATCACCATATCGTTTGGTTCTTCACATTCACAATCGAACCCCAAACTCCTCTATCGACTTCAAAACACCATTTGAATTGGTCATGGGAAGGCTCCCTACATTACAATATATCCTTCGATTTGGATGTGAGGCTTACGTCCTCGACAATCATGTCAAGTCTAAATCCAAATTCGCGCCTAGGTCCCTGCTCAGTTTTCTGTTAGAATGTGGGGACACGGGGTACACACTCTTTAATATGGACACTAAAACCATCGTCCGGTCGAAACAAGTGGATTTTATTGAAAATCGGGTTTTTGCTGACTTCAAACCCAAAACGCACACTAGACCTTTGTTCAGTCAAGATGATTTAAAAACGGAGTTTTCAATTGACTTTCCAGTTTCAATATCTGATCCACCTGCTGAACAAGCTTCCGAGCTACTCAAACAATCAGCTCCGGCTGTCGAAAACACTCAAGACGAGACCATGGTTCAGGTAGACGAAATAGTCGAGGGCTCGCAGGAACCCCCACAGACACCCACATTTGCTGACAGACGTAACATTTTAGAAGAGACTGACGAATACGAGTTTTTTGAAGAGGATGATACTCTAAATTTACTGTGTTTTGCTAACGAAATTCAGTCAGATACTGAACCACAAACTTATAAACAGGCCATTTGTTCACCTGACGCAAGACAATGGGTAGAAGCAATAAAACATGAATTCCGAGCAATCGAACATTCCAAAACTTGGGAAATCATACCAAAATCACGTATCCCTATAGGTTCCAAAATATTAAAATCTCGCTGGGTACATCGTCGCAAGAACGAAGCAAATGGTAGGTACTGTCAGATTTAGGAGTCGTCTCGTTGCCAAAGGGTTTGCTGATAACAATAGTTACGAATTAGCTGAACTTTATGCCCCCGTTGCGAGACTTCCAGATTTGCGGTTTGTAGCAGCCGAATTCGACCTTGACCTTGCTCAATTTGACATTAAATTCGTGTGGGAAGATAGTCGTGAACTTGCCATCATGCTTATTTATGTAGATGATGTTTTACTTGCGTCAAATTCGGCGGCTAAAGTAAATGACGTTCGTGAACTGTTGAAACATGAATTTGATATAACAGATTTGGGTCAACCCAAGAAATTTTTGGGCATTGAAATCACCAGAGATCGGAAAAAGAAAACGATTAAATCTATTATAAAGAAATTTTCTATTAGCCAAAATGCCCATATCAAAGCTATGTTAAACCGGTTCGACCCTCATAGTACAAAGATTGTTTCAACTCCTATGATCCCTGATATCGACAGTGTTGTACTAAAACAAACCTCAAATTCTGTCGACCCCTCAGTTCCCTTTAGACAGGCAATAGGGTCACTTTTGTATATTCAATCCGGAACTCGTCCTGACATCGCTTTTTCTATCAACTGGCTTAGTCGGAGACAGTCTAAATTTTCGGAAAAAGATTGGGAAGCAGTTATCCGAATTATGAGATACCTAAGGGGAACAACCGATCTGGGAATCACCTTTAAGGGGAACTCGAACGATCTCACATGCTTTGTAGATGCATCTCTTGGTCTTAAAGACGCTAACGGACATTCCTCCACTGGCTACATAGTTTTGTTGTTTGGGGACCCAGTGAGTTGGAAGACCAAGAAACAAACTCACGTGGCTCTCAGCTCATCGGAAAGTGAATTTGTTGCAATGAGTCATGCAGCTAGGGAATTAGCGTGCCTCCAAAATATGTGTCGTACGATCTTACATCTCGATCTGACTCCCACCATGTTTGAAGACTGTAAGCCAGCCATTAGGCTAGCAGAGGTGGACGAATCGACTGCTCTCAAACACCTTGTTAGGCTTTCTTATCTGTACGTTCGGGAGCAATGTAAAAACGGGAGTTTACGCCTAGCTTGGGTTGATACTGAAAATCAAGTTGCTGATACATTTACAAAACCCCTTGTTAAATCTAAATTCCTGAAGTTTAGAGACTCGATCCTCTCAGTGATCAGACACTCTGAAATCTATTCAAACACACTGCCATGAATTATTTCACGGCCTAACTGAGACTTCTACCTTCCGATTGGCTTGCCTAATTTTAGTCTACTTACTTACTTACTTATCCCTGATAATGTAAAACTGGCATGTTATTTTGACCAAACCGGAAACTTCGAAACCGTATTCCCAAACCGGAGAAATTAGACCGGACTAAACCGGACCAAACCGGAATGCTGAAACCGGATTCATCACTGCAGCATCGGATTCATCACTGCAGCATCGTGGTTGTCTGGCATGATGCGAGTCTTCTCATCTGACTTGCATCTCTTCTCTTCGATTGCTGTCTTCTTCTCCGTGTAGCAGTCGAGGGGGGCTGTTGAAAACGACTCCTACACTACGACAGCCACGCCACGTTGCTACCTTGACGCAATCTGGCGGCTTCTGGGAGAACTTCGACTTCGTTGTCCGACTCGTTTGATGAAACATCGTATTATAATCGTTCTTTCGTTTTGTTCGTCATTAAATCAGTTTAAGTGATCGATTCGTTGATTTATTCGAGCACCGCACTTCGTACTAAGGTAAAAGACGTTTTTACACTCGAAGGAACATCGGATTATCGCAATAATTAGTGATATAGATTATTTATAAGGGTCTTGCGTGATCGCTCGTACATATAGATCCTTGTTTGGTGGGGGGGGGGGGGGGGGGGGGGGGAAGTAAGGACCACCTGTCAAAGTGCTAGTGAAATCAAATTTGAAAACTCCACCATCAATAATAGGAGAACTACCTATGTCGGTGGCCGAGCAAAGCAAGACCCCCCCTGTCATTTGAAAAGTTTGAAAAAAGCCTCCCCTGGCTGGTAAATTGATCGGCCGAGAACCCCCCCCCCCCCCCCCCCTGGCAACGTGTCAAATTTGACAACTCACAGGAAAAAAACCCTGGGGTGCCATCAATAGTTAGTTGCTCGCCTACGCACCCGGCTGAGTAACCCTAGTGGGGTGCATAGCATCGATGGACACGTTCATAACCCTGCATCAAGGTCAACTGCTCCTTCAACATCAACCCCCCTGGCTGATAAAATGATCGGCCGAGTGAAGTATGCCCCCCCCCCTCCCACCCTGTCAGAGTGCTAGTGAAATCAAATCATAGTTGAAAACTCACAGGAAAAATTTTTATTTTATTTTAATTTTTATTTTAATTTTTTTATTTTTATTTTTTAAATTCAATTAAATTCATTTTATGAGATAATCGATTCCGATTATAAGATAAGCGAGTCCCCTGGCAGTTAAAATGATCGGCCGAGTGAAGTATGCCCCCCCTCCCACCCTGTCATAGTGCTAGTGAAATCAAATCATAGTTGAAAACTCACAGGAAAAATTTTTATTTTTTTAATTTTTATTTTATTTTTATTTTAATTTTCTTATTTTAATTTTTAAATTCAATTAAATTCAATTTTTCGATAATCGATTCAGTTTAAATCGATTCTACTTTTCTCGATAATCGATTCAATTTAAATCCATGATAAAATGATCGGCCGAGTGAAGTATGCCCCCCCTCCCACCCTGTCATAGTGCTAGTGAAATCAAATCATAGTTGAAAACTCACAGGAAAAATGTGGGGCTAAAATGGCGAGGGGGTAGAGTTAAGTGTCGTTTTCCAAGTATTTTTGGGTAAAGTAAGGCCCCCTGTCATAGTGCTAGTGAAATCAAATTTGCAAAGCCTTCCCTTGATAATAATAGAACTACCTATGTCGGTGGCCGAGCATTGCGAGTCCCCTGGCCGTTAAAATGATCGGCCAAGTGAAGTATGCCCCCCCTCCCACCCTGTCATAGTGCTAGTGAAATCAAATCATAGTTGAAAACTCACAGGAAAAATTTTTATTTTATTTTAATTTTAATTTTATTTTTATTTTAATTTTTTTATTTTTATTTTTTAAATTCAATTAAATTCATTTTATGAGATAATCGATTCCGATTATAAGATAAGCGAGTCCCCTGGCAGTTAAAATGATCGGCCGAGTGAAGTATGCCCCCCCTCCCACCCTGTCATAGTGCTAGTGAAATCAAATCATAGTTGAAAACTCACAGGAAAAATTTTTATTTTTTTAATTTTTATTTTATTTTTATTTTAATTTTCTTATTTTAATTTTTAAATTCAATTAAATTCAATTTTTCGATAATCGATTCAGTTTAAATCGATTCTACTTTTCTCGATAATCGATTCAATTTAAATCGATTCATTTAATTTACATCCATCTGGGAGACCTTGCGCATAGACCTAGCGAGTGCCCCTTAAAGGCTGATGTCCCACCCACTCAAGTGATGAGTGAGGGCGGGGGGGTATCGGCATTTGGTAAGCCGAGCAAGAATTCACCCGACTGCTCGCCCGCCCCGCGATTTAAAGAAAAATGCAAAACTGAAATCGCCGTCCTCATTCGCTCAGCGTCGCAATGAATTTTTTCGGTATCTCCTATTAAAATTCGGATCTCTAGGTAGGCTACGGACGAAACGCGAAAAAAATCCGTCTATTAAAGGAGGAATAAATCGAAAAAATAAATTGAGCGAATTCGCGCGCGTCATAAAATTCGCGCAATTCGCTTATCGGACGTAAAATGTGTCGAAGAATCCGAATCCGGTGAAAAAAATAGGGGTTCCCATTTGAAATAAGAAAGTTGATGTCAATTGCGCGGATTTGAGCGAATTTTTGAGAATTCTCGACCCCCCTAGATACACTTAAACGGTCCACACAGACGATAGGAAAAATCGGCGTATTTTTAGGGCTTACCGTTTAGTCAGAGTAGGCGATTGACATACTCAGCCAGATAGTCAGCCACAGACACGGTGAGGATTAGTGATTTAGATTATTCTTGGAATAATACACCTAAGTGATCGCGACGGGGGTTGTTATTTTTCGTTGCAGCAGAATGCAAAATGAAACAAGTAGTAAGGTTTTGTGAGCTGTAATTTTGTAAGAAAATTTTGACCTTGTCTTTGCACTCTGTGTTCTTGGCAATAAAAATCTTGAATCTGAATCTGAATCAAGCCATCAATTGAATTGAATAGAAGAGCGCAACCTTTCTGTCGCTACGAAATCAAAACCGTAACTAAGAATTCGTAACTTGACACACACGGTATCTAACGACCAAACTATGTCGTCGGGATCGGACGAATCGTCGACGACGGAGGAGATTTTGATAGCCTATAACCACCCCCAGAACTCGCTGATCACAATGAGACCACCCTCATGAAAATCTGTTCAGCCGCTCGGGCGTGATCCTGTGATACACAAACATACAAAAACACAAACAAACAAACAAACAAACAAAAAATAAAAAATAAAAATGACATGTCGAAGAGATGAGCGCACCTTTCCATTTTTTGAGGGAAAGGTTGCGCTAAAAATGTCAGTGTTTTCGAAGTTGACCTATCCGACCATTTCGATACATTAGGGCACCAACAAACTTTTACAGCTCGGAAACCGGTAAAACACCGCTGAGTGACGCTGTAAACCGCTTTGATAACACGCCAAAATGACGGGATTGTTTTCAAATAACGACCAACCCGACCGTTTTTCATCTGAAATGATGATGTTTTGAGGGCGAACGGAATTGGCATTTCCCCAGTTGGTCACGGCGAGTCACTCGGTGTATTGCTCTTCCATTTTCTCGGGAGACACAGATTACGATGTCAACCGATCCTAAGGGAGGTTTTAACTTCTGAAGGTCCACCGTCAGAGGCTGTCATTTCACGTCCGTTACTCCTCAGCGTGATTGGAGTTGGCAAAAAGGAAGCCGGAGTCGTTTACTTGAACTTGAGACAGGATTTAATTTCGACAGACGGGATTTTTCGCGGAGATGAGCCCCCGTTTGAAGGTTTGAGGTGCCGCCGTCCGTTGAATCCGGACGGAGTTTCGTCTGAGGTTTTTTTTCCAGTTCCTTCCCGAAAGGGCAATTTACGGCAAATAGCAGGGCGCTGGATAACAAGCCAAGAAAGTGCCATTCTTTTCTTGTCGTCCAGTCAAAACTACGGAGAAGTCAACGTTTTTAGGAACTTTCCGGTTTTTAGGAACTAATGTTACCTAGTGCGGTTTTAGGTTTATTATTATTCTCAGACTAGGTAATGTTTTTGCGGAGGTCACAAATTTTGAGGTCGATCAAAACTTATAAGTACGAAGTATAGACTTCAAAAATTAAATGTCCGTCTGCCGTCCGCCGTCCAAGCCGTTTTAGGCAGTAGGATTTTTTTAATTTTTTATCTGGAATGTTGAAAAAATACTGGGTTTCGATCTAGTTGTGCCCGCAAGGTTTTCAGCCCGATCGCCCAAACCTGTGGGGCGCTATGGGGCTATGGGAGGGGTTTCTGAAGGCTTTTAGCTACGGGATCGAGTTTGGTGTCGTTTTCGAAGTATTTTTGAACGCAGAATCCGTTTTTGGGGGTTCGAGAACAAGCCGATTTCACTGAGGAAATCTAGGGGACTTTCATGGGGCTACAAAAGCGATTTTTGGATTTTTGAAGGATTCCCTGGGTCTTCCTGCAGAAGGTCAACACACATTAAAACTCTAAATAGAGGAGGAGGAGGAGGAGGAGGAGGAGGAGGATGCTCATATTTATTAGTTGGCACTTCTAGATGTCGGAAAAATCTGAAATTAGCATTAAAAAATCCAGTTTGGTGAGCACATTGCGAGAAAAGTCTGAAACCTCCAAAAAGTTGCTTCATGTGGGGCATCTAAGCTCCAAAAGAGGACGATAAATAGGGGCTGGAGCAATTGACAGGATATTGAGGTGGTAGTAGGCCGAGGGGGTCCGAGGGGAACGCGGTTGCAAAATTTGATATTGTCCGTATAAAGACCCATAGATTCCAAAAACGAAATGTCCGTCCGCCGTCCGAGCCGTTTTGGGCAGTAGGAGTTTTTCTAAATATCAGATATTTAGATCAGATTCTGAAATTTTGGCAAAACACTCGGTTTACCATCTAGTTGTGCCCGCCTGGTTTTCAGCCGATCGCCCAAACCCGTGGGGCTTTTTAGGACTAAAGAGGGGCTGCGGGGGGAGTTTTCGAAGGTTTTCGGCTAAGGGGTCGAGTTAGGTGACGTTTTCGAAGTATTTTTGGACGTAGAATTCATTTTTGGGGGTCCCAGAACTATCCGATTCCTCTGTGGGGCTTTTAACGGGCTACAAAATTTGTAGCCCGGTGAAAGCCCCCATTTAATAAGACTTTTGAATGATCCCAGGAGGTCAAATAAGGTGTCGTTTTCCGAGTAATTCGGGACGCAAAATCCGATTTGTTGGGATCCCACATCTATCCATACGTTTTGAAGATTATTTTTTTCTTCAAAAATTTTTTTTTTTACTGACAGAATAATTTTTTGCACAATGCAAGGTAAATTTTTAATCTTCATCAAATAATAATAAACCCTTGTTTAAAATCAGCAACTTTTTTTCTAATGCAATACAACGCGTTCCAACACATTATGAAAACGACCGACACCAACTTTGAGCTCCATCACTGAATTTACAAACGTTTTCATGTGTGAGCCTTGTAATCCTGTGTTTAAGAACTTGTTCTCAGGTGCCTGGTTACTATCCACATAGCTGAATCACGACGGTCAGATGATATCGCCGGAGAGGAACGCCGTGCCCGTGTAGGGAAACGCCATCAAACCCAACAATAAAATATCCCTTTCTTCATTTCATTTGTACCTACAACCCGAAGAACCGACTCGGCCTGACCATACGGAGCCTCTTGAGGGCTATTTGTACAACTTGGGCGCATCTCCCTTTTTTGGTAGCGTATTAAATGTACCTAGTCGACCGAAGGCGTCGATTGCTTCGTGTCAACTCGGCGGAAAATCGCACGGAGAAATATTCCAACCCCAAAAACGGACTCGGAGGTGAGCTTGTCGGATATTTTTTTCTTCTTCGTGAAACCTGCACGAGTTCTTCAGGAGAGTGTTGTCAATCTACATAGTAAGTTCACACATATGGTGTGCCGGCTCGGTACACTTGAGCATAATTCAGACGAATCTGGCGTGAAGGTTTCCCCGTGGAAGCACCTGACAAGACACTAAAAATAATTTTTTTTTTTTCAGGTTAAAATATTTCACCTACACAACCAGCAATATTACTTTTATAAAACAACTTTTGATTTATTACTCTTTGAATTATGCACCCATGTACTATGTAAGCACCGCAGAGTTCGAAAACTCTGATGGGCCTGAAAATGGTAGGTAGGTACATTATTCGTTACAAGATGTCTAGATTCCAAAAATGAAATGTCCGCCCGCCGCTCAGTGGTGCAAAACGTCCATATTTTGGGGGAAAAAAACCTCTGAGAACCCCATACTTATAGGAAATTTGACGCTGATCACGAATACCTATACCCCATGTCCTTGTACATAAAATTGCTTCTTAGCCTTATTTTTTCCAAAATACCTCAAATAACCACGTTTTTCAGTTCCCTAAAATTTAAAATTTCCACTTGAAGTCGGAAAATTGCTAAGTTATAGATAAGATAGGTAAGTTATTTTCATGACTTTGTAGGGCAAAACAATCAGGCCATTTATATCAAATATATAATTAATTAACTTACTTAATTAACAAACTTAAATTTTAAGTTTGTTTCAAAGGTTCGAACCAGAAATATCTCGCTGTAACTTATCAGTCACTGTAATATAGTAAGTGGATAAAGATTACTATATATTATACAGTAATCTTTATCCACTTATCGAATTAATTAATCCACTGCTAAGACCCTGAAAGGGTTCACGTATGTTTCCATAGTGTTTTCTCGATTTCACTAAACGAGCGCCGAAACTATCGCTGGTCCTCTGAAAGGTCTATCTAGGTAAGGTCGTGTTTGAAGAACATTCACTTCAACAACATGCTAATGAACGGGTTTGTTGGCGCAGTCATCATCTGAGATCATAGCTGGACGGGGATGCCCCCTTGTAAAGATGAGTCGATCGTTTTGTATGAAATCGAGCCGCAAAGATGTGATCTGTACCGCACTCGAGGCTGGTGGATTTTGGGTATTGACGTCAGATTCTTTTCCTACGACAATATTAGTTATTGTGTGGTGTTTGGTGGAGTTCCGAAGGCGCATAATCCATGTTGCCGCCGTTTGTTTGGGAAAGGAGAGCGGAATATAGAGGAGAGTCTAGCCCCAGGCAATCCTTGTCGGGTCTCAGCGCTACCTCGCGCCGCTTCAACGAACTAAGTGCTTTTCGCGATTTACATTAAGCATGCGAACTCTGGTGGCGCTCGGAAGACTCACTCAAAAACGGCAAGTCACCCACCTGCCCTATGTAATTTGAAGCGCCTGGCACCTAATTATTCAGTTTTCTTCCAATTATAGCCATGTCGGGGTACGAAAATTGGAAATTGAAGAAGAATAATTCACTAATTATTAGTTTGTTAAGAAATAAAGACGCAGTTCGAGGTTGATTTCGCAATTTCGCTAAAAGAAAAATAATCGTTTGTGTGGACCTTGACGACGAATATGCAGGGGGGCGTTTTGCTGTGTGTACGGGAGCAAAACAAGGATTTTTCTTATTCAGTTTTCTTCCAGTTTAAAAATAAACCTAGTCACGCAACGTTAACCCAACCAGCGAACTTTCTTTGAAAAGCCCTCACTGGCTGGAAATTATAATCTGGGTGGCCGGTTGGTCAGTCTAGATTCCAAAACCAAAATGTCCTACCTTATGCCGTCTGAGCAGTTTTTAGCAGTAGGCATTTTTTTGCCTACATACTCAAATTTTGACAACATACTTGGTTTACCATCTAGTTGTGCCCGCAAGGATTTCAGCTCGATCGCCCAAACCCGTGGGGCGCTATGGGGCTACGTGAGGGTTTTTTAAAAAGGGTTTTGGCTATGGGATCGATTTAGGTGTCGTTTTCGGTATTTTTGGACGTAGAATCCATTTTTGGGGTTCCCGGAACGATCTGATTTCACCGTGGGAATCTATGGCGCTACAAACGGGATTTTTTAAGTATCCCAGGGTGTACAGTATATATGGAGTATTTGTTTTTCGTAATTGCCATATAAACCTGTTATCCGAGAGTTGAGAATAGTTTCGTGATGATTAAAAACCGAGGGGGATAACGGGAAAGTAACTCAGAGACCTCTTGATTTTGCAGTCTTGAGAACAATACATATTATTAAGTCAGGATCGAAGGAAGTAGGTTTTACAATGTGCCTCGTCAAAATGAGAACAAAGTCAGAGGTCAGAAAGGCCAGCTGGACAGGGAAGCCTCTTTTTAACATAACTATAAACCAAACAAGCTCTTGGACTGTAAAATCAGAACAACATTGGATCTTGGGGGAAAACGATTGAAATTGGAATTGATTATTAGGCTGGTAGGAGCTCACCTGTTGCAATAACGTAAGATGGCGACGGCTTACTTACATTCCACTGACGTTCCGGCCTTACATGTACAGTGGAATGATAAAATTTTCTCTCCTTTTATGCTGATTCTTCCTTCCACGACGTGCAAACCAATGCATAACTATTGGTGCAGACATCCTCTGGCAGTCGAACACCACACACAATTATGTGGCCAGCATTGATCACAGCCACCACCTCGCAAAAATTCCGGAACTCTACATTACAATTGGCGTATTTGAATATATAACTAAGCCTAAGCATAACGTTAGGTAAATAGGAACGGGATTCCGTTACGGGAATCAGGGAAACGGGAATCAGGGAACCGAAAAGAAATAAGGAAAGGACTTATTATTATTATTTTGTCAGAGCTGAGATAAGAGTGATAAGAGATTCCTTATTCTTCTTCTTCTGGTCCGATTATCTAGTAATCGATTTTTCATGCCAACATCGAGTTTAGGTGTACCAAAAAATAATTATGAGCGATTTTGTGAAGAAATCCTCCATATCGCCTCTTGAGATTGAGACAGCTTGCCGGGAATGAACGGCCATTTTGGAAACGACTACAGCGCTCCAGTGTTAATGTAAATCGCGATTACCAGATGATCTTATCTTCCCGCTTGTTTTGGGAAAAAAAAAACGCTGCAAATTTTAGACTAAACAAAACACTGCCAACTTTCGATTGATGGGCCTATTTCGCGTGCGGAACTAGGTCAAATTTTGCGGAGCCGTTAGTTGGCTACAATAATAATAATTATAATCAAAATCAAAAATTGATATTTATAGCAATACCTAGTGAAAAATATCAATAATTATTATTGATATTTTTCACTATTGCTTCCTGGTCTACCGAAGCATTATTTTCACTTTCGGGGGCAAAAAGATTTAATTAAAATGTTCGCTCTCATTTCGCGTTTGAGGACCTTCTGAGCAAATTTGGTTCCGTGTCTGGCTGTCCGTCTGTCCGAATTTCCTTGTAACAGCCATAAATTCCACAATGTTGATCCGATTTCAGTAAAATTTCCAGTGATTATGCGGGTACAGCTCCTTGAGGTCCCATGTATATTTCATGATGATTGAATCAGTAGTAAGCTCTGTGCATGCGCAAACTTAATTTTCTTGTTACAGCTATAAGTTCGTCAATTTTGTGTTAACCTAAGAGTCCAATTTGGCTGTATATCGGGTTGTCTTACAACGCGAGGAAGCTATGTGATATGTCCCTCTTGACAAGGTACCTATTTTTCTGTGTCTACAATAGAAAAATTGGGCAAAAATTAATTCTGCCGTTAAAAAATTAATTTAAAAAAACTAAGAAAGTGTTTGGACAGATGAGGGACCCCCAAGATAGAATTACTTACCTATGCGTCCAAAATTACTTCGAAAACGACACCTCATTAGACCTCCTTGGAACCTTCAAAAATCCCATTTGTAGGCCCATGAAAGCCCCATTGATCCCCATGGTAAAATCGAATCGTTCTTGAACCCCCAAAATAGATTCTTCGTCAAAAAATAATTCGAAAACCACACCAAACTCGACCTTATGGCCGAACCCCTTCTGTAGCTCTATTTTAGCCCCACGGGTTTGGGCGATCGGGCTGAAAACGTAGCGGGCACAACTAGACGGTAAACCGAGTATTTTGTCAAAATTTCAGATTTTCAAAAATTCCTACTACAGCGGACGGTCATTTGATTTTTGAAATCTATGCATCATGAAACGATCCTCATTATGTCCAATTTTGAGGCCGATCAAAACTGTAAAAATTACAGCAAGGAATGTAGGTATCTAATAATACCTGAAAACCTAATAATGCTAAACATAATATAAAAATAAATATAAAAAATGTAATTGGTTTTGGAGGTCAACCCTGTGAATAAACGCTTTTGGACAGGCTTCACAAGAAAATACGTCGCAAAACAGGTGAGGGCGAGCTCTTGAAAACAGTCGACGCCGATTTGATAGGATGATGCCGCTCCAGGCGGGGCGCGAACAGCTGATACGAAATCAGTGAAGGTAGTTCGGTGAAGCGGCGCGAGGTAGCGCTGAGACCCGACAAGGATTGCCTAGGGGCAGACTCTCCTGGAATATAGCATCCAGCCCCTGGGACGAAATCACGATTAGCCCAGTCATATTACAGCAGTTTGAACAAAAAATAGCGTAAAAAGGTACTCGGCGGGTTCATAAACCCACATATGACTATGTTTTTCGGTGAGCTGAATTCGAACTTGAAGTTGGCCAACAAAACAATCGACGGCTTTACAAAAACATTCCTTAAAAAAAAAAAAAAAAAAAAAAAAAAAAAAAAAAAAAAATGCGGACTTTTCCCACAAAATCGCTTATAACTTGAAAAGTATGCATCCTAGCGTATCCCTCCCTATTTACCGTATGAAAGTAAATAACTTTTCCTTCAAAATGCTCTGGTCACATTCAATTTTCGAACGCAAAGTACTGCCGCTAGAGCGCGCTGAAAAAGACCGACATTTTGGTACTAGAGAAACAAAGTCTTGACTAGCCCCAGACGCTATCTCGTCGCGTTTTCGCCATGAATATGTCGCACTGCGAGTTCACAAAAGGCGCTTTTTAGTAGAAGGGGCGCTTTTTGGAGATTCAAAAACTGGAAATATTCGCGTTTAAAGTTTTTGCAGTTTTCCCAAACTCAATTGTGGCTCTGCTATTTAAGCTAGCTTCGTATTTTTTTTTAATTGTGTACGAAATTTATTCCATAATCAATGGAGCTAGGTTTTTACCAGGTCCCAACTAACAAAGCAGGTTAAACTCGTTTGAACTCCAAAAAACCGTGAGTTTTCCGAAAAGCGCCTGTTGCGTTTTCGAGTTTTTTTTTATAAGAGTCCGTTCACACTTAACTGTCCTCATTAAATTTTTTCATTTGCAATTATGAACAGTGCATTTTTCATTATAAAAAATTATCAGTAAGCAATAATAAAGTTATGCTATAATCATTTTGGAGGTAAAGGGACAAGGAGGATTTGGAAAATGACGAAAATAAGTTCAAAAAAATTAACAAAAGTTTTTTTTTTTTTTGCGTCGTTTTCACGACTCACGTTCTTTCTTTTTTCACCCTAAGAACTAAATTTCACTTTTTGCACTTTTGGTATCGGTACTTTTTATCTCTCATGTCTGATTAAAGGTAGGAAGTTGAAAGTTTAGGGTGAAAAAAGAAAGAACGTCGAATATAACTTTGAATAAGAAAAGATATAATATATAATATTATTATAATATAATATTATTATCCAATTTTCAGCTTGGTACTGCGGGTACTAAGTTTCGCAAGTTAGTAGCACTGGAATCATAAATTTATTTCGAACAAAATCTCTCGCAGGTACGTACGTTCTTTGCTATCACTTTCAAGAAAGATGACAAAATCAAGTTATGCAGTTTAATTTCCGCATTATTCATCAACAAATGGTAAAAAAAGAGTAAATAACTAATTAGGCAACTCACCAAAGGTAACTGACGTTGGTGGGTAAAATACATTTTCCGAGATTTCTCATGTTATTCACAGTTGGTTGTAAAAATCACAATAAGCATTAGGGATGATTTTCTTATCAAAAAGTTTCATCAATTCCGCCTTTTTCTTTTCGTGAGTTTTTGGTTTCTCCTCAAAAGCTGGAGGCAACTCAACAGGCAGTGGTTCGCTTACTTTTCTCGAGGATCTTTTAGTAGCGTTCAATCGTACAACTCCAAAGTTTTCGTTTTTATACGAAGTCTTGTATTCGAACCCCTCAGGATCACTCTTGTAAAGTCGGATAACTTTTAAATCCCTTGAAATTGTTGCCCATTTTACGAGTAATATCTTGAAATTTGAAAAAGTCTTGGTGGCAAAGCTCACTGATGACAAAAAATGGAGCATTTTTTTTTTTTTTTTTTTCAATCTCTTATAATTTGTAAGTATTGAGATATAGTGTAAATTGGTCCTTTCTTGACACTCTTCTTAATATTTTTTTCGATAAGCGAATGTACAGTGTCGCCTTCATTTTGGGTGTGTCCCATAATTAAATATTTATGAGTGATACTCCTCAAATTTCGAATCACACGAAGGGCATGATTGTAAAGAGCGAGAATGACATTCTCGCATAAGACTTAGTACAGTGTACTTATTGCTTCCGAGTCTGCGAAGCAGCAGAAGCCTTGTGTTCACTTTCGGGAGCCAAAAACTTTTTGTTGTCCGAATTCAAAATTTCCACTCGCATTTTGCGTTTCATAGCCTACTGAACAAATTTGGTTCCGTGTCTGTCGGTCTGTGGGTCTGTGGGTCTGTGGGTCTGTCGGTCTGTCGGTCTGTCCGCATTTCCTTGTTACAGCCATAATTTCCACAATTTTGAATGAATTTAGCTCAAATTTTGAGGGATTATACGGATCAGGCTGCTTGAGGTCCCATACGAATTTCATCACAATAGAATCAGCGGTACGCTCTGCGCATGCGCTAACGTGAAATTCTTGAAACAGGCATAACTTTCACAATTTTGATTTCAATCAAATTTTCAGGAATTGTGTGCGTATAGCTCTAGATGGTACCCTGTCAGTTTCATCACGATTGAATCAGCAGTACCTACGCTCAGTACATGCGCGAACGTAATTTTCTTACCACAGCGGATTTCAATTATATTTTCAGGAATTGTGTGGGTATAGCCCTAGATGGTCCCCTATCAGTTTCATCGCGATTGCATTAGTGGTACTCCCTGCGCATGCGCGAACGTAATTTTCTTGTTACAGTGACAACTACGTTCATTTTGAACTTGGCACGAGGAAGCTCATGTGCCATTGCCTTGGCAGTGTATTTTTATTCTGCCCCGGGCAATTGTCCGAATAGAATATCACATCGAATTCATGGTGTTGCTGTCTGCTTGAGAAAACGCAGTACACACGATGCCAGTTCGTTAGCTCCCCTCCTTGCCTCACTCTCATTCCAAATGTAGCAGTAGGCTTGCATATTATTCAATTCACAGATGGTGAAATTGTAATTTGCGACTTTGCTGAGGTAATAAAATACCGATACCTCTCCTCTGGGCATAGGAAGGGATCAAGGGAAGAAGGAATTCAAGGGAACAAGGGGCGCTTTCTAGAAAGCGCCGGTTGTCCTCCCTACCTCTCTTGCCGGCTGCATCGGACCAACTGAGACAAGTAACTTGCGCCCCTTGTCCATCAACTTCCCCCTTACTTTCTTGCAGTTTTCAATGGACTCGAAATGCTCTCTACTGGTAGCGATTGGAATTATCAAAATGATTGTTGCGCCATCTGGTAAAGCTCGGTCTTCCGGTTCCATAAGGAGTTTTTAGTTTTTCAGAGTACAAGGGGCGCTTTTCTAAAGCGCCCCTTGTGAACTCGCAGTGCCGTCAGATTCTTTTCCTACGACAATATTAGTTATTGTGTGGTGTTTGGTGGAGTTCCGAAGGCGCATAATCCATGTTGCCGCCGTTTGTTTGGGAAAGGAGAGCGGAATATAGCATCCAGCCCCTGGGACGAAATCACGATTAGCCCAGTCATATTACAGCAGTTTGAACAAAAAATAGCGTAAAAAGGTACTCGGCGGGTTCATAAACCCACATATGACTATGTTTTTCGGTGAGCTGAATTCGAACTTGAAGTTGGCCAACAAAACAATCGACGGCTTTACAAAAACATTCCTTAAAAAAAAAAAAAAAAAAAAATGCGGACTTTTCCCACAAAATCGCTTATAACTTGAAAAGTATGCATCCTAGCGTATCCCTCCCTATTTACCGTATGAAAGTAAATAACTTTTCCTTCAAAATGCTCTGGTCACATTCAATTTTCGAACGCAAAGTACTGCCGCTAGAGCGCGCTGAAAAAGACCGACATTTTGGTACTAGAGAAACAAAGTCTTGACTAGCCCCAGACGCTATCTCGTCGCGTTTTCGCCATGAATATGTGTTTTATATCAAATCATCCTATTTTTATCCACCAAACTTTCAATGATGTAAATGCCGTAGAACATGAATAGTCCGTAGCAGACGGAGTTTCTCTCGTGCCAAAAAGTCGCTCATTTTCAACGCGCTCTAGCGGTAAATTTTATCTATTTTCATTCGGTAAATAGTGAGAGATACGCTAGGATGCATACTTTTCAAGTTATAAGCGATTTTGTGGAAAATGTTTGAAATATTTAGGGTTTTTTGCGGTTTTCGTTGTGAAGCCGTCGTTTGTTTAGTTGGCACACTTCAAATTTGGATTCGGCACTCCGAAAAACCCCCTCGTTTTTTCTGAATCAGGCAGTTTGGAACACCAGGACTGGAATGGCTTGGGAGCGCATCCTCGCGTAGTTCTTCCTAACCCCTCTTCTCCTTTTCAGTCCGCTGACCATGTGTCGCCTTTTCAATTAAGGCGTTTCTGGGCCTGCTGACCCAGGGGCGACGACACGCTGTGGCCATGATGCCAATGCGTATCCTTGGTACCTACTCAGTATGCACCACTCGTATTATCTGCAACATTTCTTGAATAATTTTGCTCGCGGACAGTTTCAATTTGAATACTTGACATATTATGGTCAATTATTGACTGTATGTATTATACATCCATCATTTTTTTCATCTTAAATTGCCGCCCCTGGTTCAGCAGACCCGGTTATGCGGAAAACAGTTGACAATAGAGCTAATGGTACCGAAGACAGGCGAATACTTGACCGCTGTGGGTCGGTGTCTCGTTTTTCGCATCGCTTACAGCTGTCAGCGTTTTTCGTAACCCGCCGGTTCCATCATACAAAAACCACCAAAAACTTTGCGATTGGGAAGGTGAGCGCCAACCTTGCAAGGTCGGGACGCCCCGACGGCCTTGAAGGTTGTCGAGGAATTTCAGCCGGTCATTTGAGGCCAAGAGGTCGAAGGGTACCTCATCAGCATTCGTGACCAAGCTGTATAGTATTTTTTGCTTGTTTGCCTAAGCGAGCTATTTCTATACCGACGTATATAAGATAAGATAGGTATGTTGTTGGAAACTTGTTGAGGGTCAGTCAAATAAGACGAGATTTTTGCCGACGTTTCAAGAGATATATTCTCCTATCATCAGGTCAAGTGCAGGGACAAGGGCAGTACACGATGTGAACCGTCGCTGTCGTACAAATATACTGTCAATATAATCAGTATATTTGTACGACAGCGACGGTTCACATCGTGTACTGCCCTTGTCCCTGCACTTGCCCTGATGATAGGAGAATAGGTATATCTCTTGAAACGTCGACAAAAATCTCGTCTTATTTGACTGACCCTCAACAAGTTTCCAACAACATTAATTGAAACGGTCAACATCACCATCAACTATAAGATAGGTATAATTTGAGAAAAAATTGTTTCCAATGAAGATGTAGAATGAAAATGCTGCACATTTTACACACGGGATAACAATCTTCCATACAGGTCAATAGTGCAAATATTACCTAATTCTTAGGCGGATTGGCAAGCCAGGCGATCGGTCGAAGCTGTAAAAAAAAATAATTTTTTTTACAGCAGATAATTATTATCTGCCTAAAATATGCACTCGAGACCGAAAATGAAAACTCAACACAAAATAATACGATCTGGTTGGCTTAAGCCAACAAATTTGTTCCTCATAGGGTGGATGGCAAGTGCAATAAATGCGTAATTTGTGCTACAAGGTTTTAAAATAGTGCAACCTCATGTATGCAAGTTTATTTTTGATTTGCAAAACGGCCAATTGGCTTTGGTCGTTTCCAGAACTCCTCACCATCGCCTACCAATTGGTCCCTTCGCCCTCATCAGAGAGCGTTTTGTGTGTGAGAGTTATGTGGTTTTGGTTAAATAGTCTTAGAATACCTAATACAATTTGGTATTTGCAAACCCTTCAAAAAACCTTCCCGTAGCCCTATTTTATCCCCACAGAGCCCCAAGGGTGATTGAGCTGAAAACCTTGCGGCTCGACTAGATGGTAAACCGAGTATTTTGGCAACATTTTCTGATTTTGAGAAAAATTCCAACCGCCCAAAACGGCTCGAACGGCTGACGGACGTTTTGTTTTTGGAATCTAGACACCTCTAAACGTATAATGTCAAATTTTGAGGCCGATCCTGATTGTCGACTTCCATCTCGATTACACAGAATGATAAACCAAAATAGAAGTACCGGATTCTCATCACTTTATTTTGCTTACTTTTCAAACGCAAAGAATGTTTTACATAAACATTATTCTATAACTGCATGAAGTTCTTCTGGCAGCCGCCTACTTACAATATTGATGTTATTTGAGCCTCAGGGCGACTTGATCACCATATTCAAGCTAACATCTTCATCTCTAAACAATATCCATTTGGTTGGTGAATCTCGTTCTAAAAATATTCAATTAGTCACGACTGAAGATGATTGTGAACTTATCTTCCATCTTCAGTGGCCCTCCCGATCATGCTCACTTCTCGTCCATTTTCTTGACTGTCGAAAGAAAAAAACGGCGATTCATATCCGGGTTGGAGTGAGCCGGAACTGGTAGGTAATTCATTGGGGTTCCCGTTTACGTACTTACAATATTTCGTACGGAATTTCCAGCGCCTGGCAGGAGATACCGCTTTCCATCAAGAAAGATTTTTTTAGCTTGTGTGGTTGTGTTCCCGACGGCCTGTGTGTGGTGTGATGGGAGGAGATGTAAAGGGGCTATGTCCAAAATCACGCTTGTGATAGAAAGTCGTCTGTCAAAGATTTTTTTTTTTTCAAAATCTTTCGTAATGAAAACGATTTGAATGGCTTGCGGAACAAAGGGCCTATGTGCTATTGGAAAACACTGGCACTTAGGCCCTTTGTATCGGAAGCCCTTCAATTGATTTTTGCACAATTAACCGGTATCAAAGAACAAAAAACCCGCGTGTAAAATTTGCAGCGCTTTTAAAATTCATTTCAATCATAATTTTCTTAAGAAAAATAAATTTTTACTCGCATTTAGCCTATTGACACATTACAACACAGCCTAACTTCCAGTATCTTGCGCAACACCTCCTTATTACCAAATTTCAAACTCCAACACTGCCTAGTTGACCGATTTTCGTGAAATTATTAACTAAATTGATATTTGCGTTACAAATGAGTTTTTGAGGCGCTTTTTGATTACAATACGGCAAAAAAAGTAGTATGGAAAAGTCAATTAGGCGGTGTTGCTTCTCAGGCGACGAGATACCAATCGTATAAATTCGTTGAGGTCCGTTATGGAGTGACGCACGTGTCTGATGATCGGTTATCTGTGAGCAGAAACAGGGCTATAGAAAGCAGAAAGCAGAATTCAGAGACCAGAACCTGCTTTCAGTTCTTATACTGAAGAATGACATTCTATTTATTGTATAATCCTCTTATGTTGCGGGAAATGTTGCTAAAAAAAATCCCCTAAAAAAGTGCTGGAAATGCTGAAACTCCAAACGCTAGTGAATTTTGCGAGCTCAAAAGAGGGCTTTCCTAAATATCCGCACGCAGGTAGCGTATGAAAGTACCTACTCCGTTACATAACACTCATAACTGTATTGTCAAGTGCAAGTCATAAGATACTCCCGGCTGTGACACTGACGACGACCTTGCTATAAACCGACACATAACACTCTGATACCTATCGTTACCAATCTGGATCAGTTATCGCATGCAAGATCTACTCAACCACGAAGGATTTGCAGGGCGAATGTTGTTTGAGCCAAGGAAATCCCTGAACACTAATGGTGTACCTACTGTTAGAATTGAAGGAGCGTTTGAATGTATATTTTGGGGTTTGAAACTCCCACAAATCAAACCCCGAATGGCAATCACGATATGAGACATTCCATTGATTCGTTGAGGCTAAAACTGTTGGTGTGGCAAAGTTCCAACTTCTGGGCGTTAAGGTTTTATTTGTTTCGGATTCCGTTGCACACCGCATGTGTGTGTTATCCACCTCCCGAATATCAATGAAGACTGCTAAATTTGGTGAGGGAAGGCGAGGAAGAAATCTATACTGTGACTCAAGAGGGCGTTTCAGGAGGCCATTTGTAATAGGTACAGTGTAATGATTTACTAGGAGTTGTGGTTCCCGCCGGATTCGAACTTATTAGCATATTTTTTTCCTCTCTAGTAAACATCGGGTCGAGGATGCAATTCTGAGGCTCCGTCGACTGGTCGCCGAGACCCCCGGATGATTTGCACTCGGAGGACATCCTGGACATCCGAGGTGGCGTTTGATAATGTCTGGTGCGCCATGGGCGGCAGTTCTGCTCGCTCTCCGTGAGCGCTCCTGCCCTGGCCCTCTCTTTGCGCTTGCCTCTAGCTACCTGAGGGACAGGGAGGTCGAGTCGCCACCAGGGGCTGCCTGCAGGGCTCTGGGTGCTCGTCCACTGGAAGCGTATTCGAACGGCGCGGCGCTTCGCGCTGCACAAGAGGCGGCAGAGCAAGCGACAACGAGCGGCAGGGATCGTCCACTGCAAGCGCAAACGCGCGTCGGGCTTCAAGTTTACAAGTGCATCCGTAGAAATTTGTGCCTCTATCTTTTTTCCATTAAATGGAAAAATTTTGTCATGGACCCAGAGGAGTTATATTATTTCCTTGAAAGCAACATTCAATTGCGAAGACGGGTGTATTGTATAGACGGGAGATATTATATATCTCCTACAACGATTTTTGGTTTATTATTCTTGGAATAATACCTACACTGATGTAATCGCGATGGAGGTCGAAGACTCCGATCGGCCTCAAAATTTGACATTATCCCTTTCAAGAGGTCTACATTTTAAATCCGAAATGTCAGTCCGCCGTCCGTCGTCCGGGCCGTTTTGGGCAGAAGGAATGTTTTAAAAAATCTGAATTTTTGACAAAATACTTGGTTCACCATCTCGTTGCGCCCGCATGGTTTTCAGCCCGATCACCCTAATACGTGGGGCGCTATGGGGCTAAAATGGGGCTACGGGAGGGTTTTTTGAAGGCATTTGGCTATAGGATCGAGATAGGTGTCGTTTTCAAAGGATTTTTGGACGTAGAATCCATTTTGGGGGTCCCGAAACGATCCAATTTCACTGTGGCGATCTATAGGGCTTTCACGGGGCTACAAATGGTATTTTTGAAGGATCCCACGAGGACAAAATTTGTCAAAAATATTTAATATTTTTCAAGAAAACAAAAACATTTTGAAAAAAAAAAAAATTTTGAAAAAAAAAAAAAAAAATCCCCCCCCCCCCCCCACCAATATTTTTTTTTCAAAACTTATTTTCATTGACACTGAATTTAATTTTTGCACAAGTAACCTATATCAAAGAATAATAAACCCTTGTGTAAAATTTGCAGCGTTTCAATAAATCATCGTGCGGATCGATCTCTCGGAGTCATCATTGGTCTCGACCCTCAAACGCTCTCTGGGTCCTTATATAATTTGATAATATCAAATGGTATATTATACGATCTCGCAGTGGGATATTACAATAATAAACCAAAAGTCGACTCTAGCTAATAGGTACTACTACTTACTACCTACTTAACTCTAAAATCACCCGATTCGGGTCCTGTTTCTACACTAGGGTTTCAAAATTTGAAACCCTAGTGTAGAAACAGGTAAACTTATTTAATAAGTGTTATGAGTTCATTTCCCTCGACGAGAATCCCTCGCTAACTTGCCGTGTTCTCCGACCAAACTTCCAAGCGCGAGAACATTCAAGAATTTTCACACTCGGACGTCCTTTTGATTGGGCGGAATCCCGCACATTGGCTCGGCACCTTTTGAACTCGAAGGCTCGGAACGATACCGAAGGGAAATTGCACGTTTCCAGGCGATTTTCGACTACGTGAGAAACCTTCCGGCGACGAGCCGGGGATTCCTTCGATGGACATCAGTGATTCACAGGGTGGCTCGTCCGTCAGAGGGCGCTGATGGGACGTCGGAAGGTGTCAATGTTCGGAGCACCGCATAACACCGTAATGGCCACTTGGCCGGAGTGGCTGAGGTGGTTGCTCCGAGGAAAACAATCGGAAATTACTTGAATTTCTCCTGTAGGTACGTGACCTTCGCCTACTATAAATCCTTATTCTTCGAAACAGAAAGCACCACAATCATGGTTACCATGTCCATGTGTGTCGGGGGGGTCCTACATTTTACACTTTTTCCTACAAAATGTCCTACACGCTTGAATTTGGGATAATTGTCCTACATTCCGACTTGGAAGAAAAAATACTTTATAACAAACATGCCTGCAGCCATCACATCAAAGTTTTATAGACCAAAAAAAAAAAAAAAAAATGAAATTTCCTGGATTCAAAGTTCCGTGAGTTCCACAACTACTTACGTTCTTCAAACTCCCGATTTATTGAAAAAAAAAAAAAAAAAATAATAATAATAATAATAATAATAATAAGCAAAAGCCTCAGCCAAGAGGCATCATGTTATTTATTTTAAGCTGACTTCTCCAGTCTGAGTGTCCGTCAGTAGTTTGATCCCAAAAACCACGATCATAATATGAAAGCATACTACATTTCCACTTGGATTGTCCTCCTTTCACAAAAAAGGAGATGGTACCTACCCCTGACTACAACAGAAGGAACCATGAAATTTTGCTACATTTGAAAAGCGATCTGTCATCGCCAGTGGCGTCAAGTCCTATCACAGCCAAGAACTGAGCTAAGTGGAATCCTACGGAGTCACATCACGGAACACCCGATTAACATCATTGCTTGGAAGATGCTAAGTGTCCAGAGGATGACATAAGAAACATCGTGTAAAAATAGCCATCGTATAGAATTGTGTGTTCCTTTAAGCCACCCCGTGCGTATGGAGTCATCACTGACGAAACCGACGACCCTCAAGGACGATTCACGACGACTAATGAGCTAAAAATAAATAGGCACAGTCGAGGTTATTATCAGGGAAATAATTTTTATTTACATTAATGCAGGGATGTAACAAAATTTGATTAACGCGTTTTTTTCGGTCACGACGAAAAAAATGGCCTTGGCGGTTCACTTTTATGGAAGGGTAGTTGGGACGGATTATGTCGGTGGACACTTGAGGCAAAGTCTCTTCCTGCACTGTCCTGCTAATTATTATGGCAGTTCGTAATGGCTTAGTCGTGAGGAGAGCGTCTAAAATGATACAGTGGTTTAGGAGCTCTGATAACTTCATTTCCTACTAACTTGACACCCTCGACAAATGCGGTTAGACAGGTGTCGTTGTCTTTGTACTACAAATAAGACTTACCTAGCTAAATTTCAAGATTTGGCTAAAACTCGGGTCGAGATTTTCTCCTCCTGGTAACATTCGTTGTACAACCTTGAGAAAGGTTTGTCACCCTCACCTGATCACCATGTCCTGGAGGCTCCATCCTCTTTGACACCTCAACAGAATCATAAGTAGCTTTTGAGGAACCTTTCTTCCTCTCCGATAACAACGCTTTGTTTGATGTACCTCCCTAAACATTTTTCATCATTAAAGTTGCTCGCACTCGTTCATAAATTAGGTTTGTCCTTGTTTTCCTGGATTTATTATTCTTATTTTAGACAAGAAAAACTTACTAAGTGGTTGTTTGCCGATGTTGCAGAGGTCTAACTCAAGAAAAACCCGCCTAACGTATGTGGGCAGTTAGGTCCCGGCTAAAGCATGTCTCATGCTAAATATTACTTTTTCTCCACTCAATGGATGAAAATTGACTCATGGATCTGGTGGAGACAACTAGGGACGTCCAACCAGTAGCCCAACGGTAAGAAAGCGAGGACGCCCAACTATAGAGGCTTAGTATGACAATAATTGAAGTTGAACTATTCAGCTTCCTCAGTTGTCTTACTGTCAGGCCACTCGCTTCGCTCGGCCACTTAACTCGGACAGGGGCCCATCACATGCCTCACGAAACTTTGGTACACAGTAGGTACAAGGTTGCCAGGTTAACCAGGCTGGGCAGGTATGAAACATGGGCTTGTTAACCTGTTAACCTGTCTGGCCTCGAAGTTCAAAATTTTAAATTGATGTATTTTATTGATATTGATTATATTGAAACGATGTTCCTTCATTGTTTAGTTTTGGTACTAACTCATTGCAGACAATTAATATAATATATATATCATATATATTTTTACAATGTAAACTAAATTTTAGTTTAGGCTGGTTTATTATAAAGGTTAAATTCCATTGTTTCTAGGTTAAATTCCATTGTTTTCCTCCTGCGTAGGTTACAGGAGAAGCTACCCAAAACTGCAGTCGTAGCAGCATTCCATGCTGCTTTTATGAGTCGTGCGACTTATGCCATCCTCTGTTGGGGTCATGCCGCGTCGGCTGCCGCAGTTTTCGCATGCCAACGCAGGGCTGTACGAGTGGTCGCTGGGCTGAAGTACCAGCAGGATTGTAAGCCAGCCTTCATAAGATTAAACATCTTGACCATCCCTGCGGTTTACATACTCGAAGCTACGAGCTACGTTTTCTCCAACTTACACGAGTATCATACCTCCACTCATGGGTGTAGAACACGGCATGGGAGTGACTTGCTGGTGCCTTTTCACCGCTTGAAATCATCCCGCATCAGCAGTTCATGGTGGGGTATTAAATTTTTCAATGCCATCCCTAAAGAGTTGCGAGCGAAATTTACGGCAACAAACGTTAGGCCAAAACTTGTCAAGTTTTTAAAATCCATCGCACCCTTTGATTTTAATGAATTTTTCCTCAGTATAAAGAATGTATGAGAGCTCTAGTTAGGCATAGGTTTTGGAAATTAGGTATCTAATAGCTTGTTAATGATGTACTACCTACCGCTGTATTATTGAAGTAAGTTTTTGTGAGCTGTAATTTTGTAAGGAAATTTTGACCTTGTCTTTGCACTCTGTGTTCTTGGCAATAAAAAATCTTGAATCTTGAATCTTATAATATAAGTATATTATACTTGAGGGTAGCGAGGTTCTGTCATATACGGCTTTCAGTTCTTCTAAGCCAACGTTTCGTTGTATGCATTTTGTAGCACTGAAGATGGTGTAAAAATATACCGAGACGTTGGCGTAGAAGAACTGAACTGCTATTTGCGGATGACACTTCCTTAATCTTAAAAAGCCCAACTCAGGTCCCACTTTACGCTTCCGAACTAGCAGCACTTAAGTGGTCTCCGACTAGTTCAGAACGAACAAGCTGTCGATGAACGCTGATAAGACCAACACTATGAGGTTTGGGTTGAGGGATCTATGCTGGAGGAAGTTAGATTCCTAGGAGTGACGCTCGACACCAAACGTAGTTGGACAGCCCACTGTTCCCAGCTGGAATCGGCCCTGAACGGATAAACATTTCTGCTCAGGCACCTGCGCGAACGCCTCTGTTGGCCGCATTCCATGCTTGTTTCCAATTTCGGGCTGTCTATGCCATCATCTGCTGGGGACACTCACCAGCCTCCTCAAAAATCTTCGCCTGTCAAAGAAAAGCTGTACGAGTTGTGGCTGGTTTGGGCTATCGTGAAGATTGTAGACCGGCTTACAAAGACCTCGGAATTCTAACTATCCCCGCCACATTCATCTTTGAATGCGCTTGCTATGTGAGAAGAAATCTGGATAAGTTCCGAGCTCCGGATCACGGTTACCCTACCCGCAATAAGCTTAACCTTAGTCTTCCCCGTCAACGGCTTCCCCATCAATCGCTGTGGAACCTCTTGGTGGGATATTAAATTTTATAACGCTCTTCCATATGACTCACGAGGTGCGCCAGTCGAGATACTTGTCTTAACATTAGGCCACTAGTGCTGGGTCCTCACCTGTCGTACGTTTGGCCACTAGTTCAGCGTCCTCACCCATTGTAGGCCACTAGTTCAGTGTCGTCACTTGTTTTACTGTTAGGCCATGCCCTAGTGCACTTGTTCGGCGTCCTCACCCATCGTATGTTAGGCCACTAGCTTGGTATCCTCACTTGTCTTACCGTTAGGCCTCTAGTTCGGCGTCCTCACCCGTCGTACGTGAGGCCACTAGTTCGGCGTCCTCAATTGTCTTACCGTCAGGCCACTAGTTCTGCATCCTCCTTGTCAGCGACAAGTCTTGTCTAACTGCCAGGCCACTTGCTCGGTATCCTGTTTGTATGTTTCGTTGCTCACATTAAAATTTAATGTAAGATACAAATTTTGTATCTTACTAATCGGGAGAGAATGAAGCCTGGACTTAAAGTATTGGGAATGAGCTAATAATAATTTGGAATATGAACGAATTGTGTCTACATTTGTGAATACATTGTATTGAATTGAATTGTTATAATATACTTACTAAGTTTCTTGAATTGCAAAGGCTCTAAGCAAAAAGGATCCGGGGGTCCAGGGGGCCTACCATATAAAAATATTCTTTTTATATTTTACGTTTCTGGAAAAATGTGAAACTAACCATAAGGAGTCTCAATTATAATAATATTATATTATAATATAACATAATATGTTGTAAGAGGGCGCGTTGTTAGAAAGTCGTTATCAGCAGCTCTTCACAACCTGGAATCGAAAAAACTGCCCTTAGCTACTTTCTCCGTACCTATTTTGTCAAAATTTCAGACAATTTCATTTTTGGAATTTACCCATCTTGAAACTTGAGGGGGCAAATTGTGAGGCCGATCGGAATTTTGGACTCCCGACGCGGATACCTACATAGATTGATTGTTTCGAGAACAATAAACCAAAAAAGGCTCGTTAGTCAACTAAAATCCCCGCGATCGATCCTGATCGACACGATTTCGCCCACTTCGACCTCGGAAAGTCCCCCACAAATCGATAATTACACCTCACTTGACGGGTTTCAATGCAAATTTTCCCCAAGTGCGGGAAAACAACAGAATTACATAGTTTGTTCCGTTGTGGCCGTCAGGTTTCGCGGCGGAGGCGACTTTTTTTTTTTTTTTTTTTTTTTTTTCTTCTTTTTTTCCAAGGCGACTCCGGCGATTTCTCGTCAGGAAAGCGTCGAACGCAAATCGAAAATTGTTGTTTTAATTGGGACGACGAATAATCGGCCATTAAGACGGGGAGGAAAATGCCATACATTATTTACAGCTATTCGTCAGGCACCTGCAACTCAACATTTCCTCTTTTCGTAATAGTCCAGTCACCAGTTCGGAAGGGGGGGGGGGGGGGGGGGGACCTTGCAAAAATTATGGTCAAAACCACGGTAGGTAGAAGAACTTCTTCTACCTACCGTGGTCAAAACGAAACTTTGGTGGTTTGTTTGTGTTCGGTTAGTGATGTTAAAACCACATTTTGCACTCAACATTGTGCTATTTTGGGGGTGGCCAAAAAACCGCGAAATCTTCGCACTTTTTTTCGTTTTGTTTTGCCAATTACGTGAAAACTAAGCACCGCCCGACAAAAGTCAACAAAACAAAATTTAAAGGTTATTAAATTCTCAACATTTCCTCTTTTCGTAACCGTTACTGCTGTTCAACTTGAACGAGCTGGGATTTCGAATTTATGGAAACTCTTCACTTTAATGAACTAAGTACTTACTTTATTGAATTTCTAATACATATTAGTAGCGAACATTCGTTTAGGTAGACATAATATGTCTACGACATTCATAGGTAGACATTTTACATTGATTGAACCCTTCTTTTACACACCTTCACACATACATCAATTTAATAGATTCAAGTAAATCTAAGTAACATAAGTTAATTATTAACTTAAAACGATATACCTACAGGGTGGTTCTTAAGGAGTGGACCACCCTCTTTGCAGTGAATTTCGTAGCATAACAAATCGTCGCCACCACGCATATCTCATTTTTTGGCTGTTTTGAATTTGGTACATACTTACTTATCTTTATGTAAAATCCGACGACCTTTCGATTAAAAATACCTAGTGTGGTAGCGGTAGGAAGGACCATTAAAGAGAAATAGAAGTAAATGTTGATAACGCATCAAATCAGCACACACGAGAGTTCGTCGTTCAGAGGAGAAAGAGAGCTACTTACCTACAACGTACATGCCGAAAAAACTACTTACGATATTGCTTAGGTACTATGTTTACATCAATGGCGTTTAGTTCGCAATTTGTTTAGTCCTTGGCTAGGTAACAGACGACATTTTGCAAAAACCGCAGTATTTTGAAATTTTTATTATTTTTACCGCTCGCAGAGCAGCCTGTTCTGGAATTCTGAATTCTAAGTGGAGGGGAGAATTTTACTCGTGGAAGCGTTCGAGTTGTGATTCGAATGGCTAGATCTCGCTCAGTGACCTGTTGATGAGAGGGTTGAAATGAATTAGACGACTGTAGAGCTGACGTTGGAACCATAAGAATCTTCCCAGAGTTCGGAGCCAATTTTGACGATGAGGCCGACGACCAAAACGAGGATGGCGAAGACGATGATACGTTTGCCCCAACTGGTGGCTCTCGGGGTCACGGACGTGTATCGCCTGAATTGACGTTTCGGTTTGACGGCGAGCTCTTCTGTCAGTTTTTCGGCGACGCTAGGGAGGGCGGCGGGCTCGCTGGATCGCCTGGGGGGATCATCAGAGTCGACGTCAAGAGCCCGAATCGAAACCTCTGAAAATAGGACATGTGTTTAGGCAGCAGCTCAAAAAATGACCTAAAAAGTGACGCAAGGAACAGTTCTGACCATGATAGTCTCTATCATTGCACGGCGGGAGCTTCGGAGTGACGTCAACGACTCGAGGGACGTCGGAATGATCCGAAACGAAGACGTGGGGCAAAGTACCGGCCAATACCGGCGGCGACGGGGGCAGCACCGACGGCGGAGTCGTCCCCGGCAGGGCGGCCCCGATTGACGACGCCATCAGTGGAACGAAAGCCGGTAGACGAGATCCGGAACCGACGCCGAACGTCAAAGGAGCGGAGGATGGGCCGACGACGAATGGAACGGCAGCTGAATGGTCGCTGATCAGCAGTTGAGGCGGGCATGTCGGCAGCACGGATGGATAGGCGTCGTTGTAGTTCATCTTCACTGCATTTACCCCCTGACATTACAGTTTTGTTCTTCCCTTTCGAAACTCACCATCTGTTAACATCAACTTCTTGATATTTACAATCGATAGTATTAAATATAAATAAACATAGTAAATTTTGAAAAATGATTTGGCAAGCAACGGCGGCGATGGCATAAAAGCTTGACAGGCTCATAAAATTAGTGACCGGTCAGCCAAAACGGCAGCAAGGAGGGGAAGATGATATGAACCGAGGCATGGCAGGGACTGGTTCGTCCCCCTAGCTGCCTGAGAAGATTGTCCTGGATTGTGGGCTGGATTCGAGATTGATCTCGCATACTGATGGTTGCGAGACAAGAGCCAAGCTGCGGCCTGTGATCTGCAGCACAACTCTGGGGAACTGCAGCTTCGATGAGGACAATATTGTGAAAGTTGTTGCAAAAGCAAACCCCTCTCTGGTCGATGAAGAGGGTGACGAAAGCCAAAAGACAAGTAGCCTGTCTTTTATGCAAGATAAAAACTTCAACTTCAGTTTTCAACCGAACTCGTTCCTCTTCAACAGCTAAAATAGTGAAATAGCAGCAAAACAATTTTTCTACTGGGTGAGAAGCAAAAGTGCTTTGGGTTTTCTCTGATATAGGATGTCCTGGAGGCATTTGAGAAAAGGTACCTTGCCTCAGCTACTATTCGACGTCTATTCGAGTCGAATAATTCGACCTGTCTAAGGCTTTCCACTTGGTGCCCCCATGATTTACTGCTGCGCAAGTTGCAATACTATCGGATTGACCCGCTTGCTTTGTCTTTTTTCAAAACCTACCTGGAGGGCTGGTCCCAGACGGTATCATATGATAGCCTAGAGTCGGCGGAGGTGGTTATAGGTACCGTGTGGCGTTATGCAGGGAAGTGTTCTGGGTTCCTGCTGCTTCATTCTGTTTATCAACGATTTGGCCTATCAATTCCCGCAGACGGATCGCATCTTCCTCTTTGCTGCGCTCGCTTCAGGGTCCTCTCAGGGTGTCCTACAGCAGAGGGTTTTGGCCATGTCGTCCAGGTCGTCGGTCATCAAGTCTTGGTGTTCTGCAAACTCTTTGAGACTCAATGTAGGGATGACTCAGGCCCTTGATTTCAGTCTGAGCTGACCAGTCAGTAAACCAGTTTGGCTTGATGGTCGATAGTAGGCTCACATGGGGTTCCCACATTGATCACCTTATAATAAAATGTATTATCTAAGTTGTCATCGACGTTGTTTATGGTGAGAAGGTTGGCCCGAATCGTTTCTCAGGACATACCTACTAACTAAGTATTGTTTATTTTGCCTGCGTCGAGAGCAGGTTGTCGTACTACGTCCTGCAATGGGGACATTCATGCCACACTAGTAGGGGTTTCCTTTAAAAAAAAAAAAAAAAAAATCACGAAGGGTGTGAGTCCTGTCGGAGGGCTTTCAGAGATCTCGGCGTTCTGACACTCCCCAGCATCTATATTCTGTCGCTGCTCAAATATGTCCACCAGAATGTGTCGGCTTTCCAGACTGGATCTGTTGTCCACTCTTACGCTACTCGAGGAAGGAACGAAATTAACCCTCCTTTTACCCGATTCGGCATAATCCAGAGAACAAGCGCAACTTATATTGGACCCTTTTTTTACCAGCTTCCTTAGAACGTCAAGTCCCTTTCCCCCAAGATGATCAGATTTTTATGAAGAAGATTCTGACCAGGGCCGAGCTTTACAGGGTCGAAGAGTTCTTTGACGTGGATCGATGGGGTGCAGTGTGATCTCTACTTTTTTTTTTTTAATACGTAGGTATGCTTTTGATATTTGATAATTGTATTGGCCTTATCAAGTTTAGGCATGAGCAAATAAAACGTTATTGATTGATGTTGTTTTGTGAGGATAATTTGAATGTTGGAGAGTTTGATGGTTGTTAGGATGCTGCTGTTGTATGGGTGGTGTACTGCTGTTTTGATTATGTTGTTAGGATGCTGTTATGTTTGGGTGATGTTTTGTGCGGGTGATTTGGATGATGTTTTGATGTTGTTTTTGAACTTTTTCAGTGTTTTTGGATGCCTCCTGGTTGATTGCTTCATTCCACACCAAAGCGAGCTCAAATTATGAGTGCCAAAACTAGTTCTGTACTGCACTGACAGTTGAAATACTGGTTCTTTCCCCGTATTGGTTTCAAAAAACGTTCCTGCTCCGTTTTTTTTTTTTTTTTTTTTTTTTTTTTTTTTTTTTGCGAAGGACGGTAATTTTCCAGAGTAATGTTACATCAGCAAGACCGACCTCGCAGAATTGATACAAAAAGGAGTAAAACAGCAAAGTTTTCACCTCAGCGCCTCAATTGAAGGGTGGCAGAATCTGACGTAAAACGGCCCAAGTTCTTAACTTCATTCACGTTTCTGAGTCCTAAGTGAAATACGTGAAAAAATCGTCTTTGGAAAAATCGGGCACCCTTCAATGTACCTACTTGTGCACCACGGAAAGCCATTCATAAAACATTACCAATCGTTAAAACTTACAGCTATTTGACGATGGATGTACAATTGCTAAAAACAAACACAACACATCACTGGTCCCCCTAGAAACTCAATTTTACACCTGCACATGAAATGTCGATAGTTCGCGAATTTCTTCGTTCGATTAGTGTGAACTTTGCCGAATGAGGGCGAGTTTCGGCTCGACTTAGCAAGCAATCGAGTGTTCCACTAGATGTGTTTACCTTTGTCTATTTCCAGCCCACTATTTTAAGTCCCCTCCACGTCCGATTTGATCCGGATGGCAAACAGAGGGGAAACCCCGATTTAGTGGATTAGCGAGGCAAGTTGGGCTTGGAAAAACAAGTTAGTTTATTGGGAATTTTTATTGGCCGCTTAGAAATTATGCGAACGTAACCCGGGGCTGTTTTAAACGTCGTACCAACTTCGACTGAGGATGGTGAATGGCCAAGTCAACGGTGCTATTGGCTCAAACAGTGGTCGAAAGTGTCCGAAATCCCCGAAATTGAAAATGATTAAAATCGGGTTCTGGGTGAAGTAGGTCACAGTCATAAGAATGTAGTAAAAAAAAAAAAAAAAATAAAAAATAAAAAATAAAAAAAAACGGAAAAAAGTCCCCAAATTTACCATCTTGGAAAAAAATCCCCGTACGACGGAAAGCCAGTCCCTGGAAAAAAAAAGAAAAAAAAACGCTGAAAATTTTACACAATGGGTTCGTATTCTTCGATATAGGCTACTCGTGCGAAAATTAATTCTGTGAGTAAACATTTTTGAAAAAAAAGTTTTTTTTTTCTTCAGAAATTTTTTGCAAAAAAAATTGTTTAACTCGGAAAAATATTCGAGTAAAAAACATTTTTTAATAAAAAATATTTAATATTAAATATTGACCTCCTGGGCTCCCATAGATTCCTACGGTGAAATCGGATCGTTCGGGGACCCCCATAAATGGATTCTACGTCCATAAATACTTCGAAAACGACACCTAACTCGATCCCATAGCAAAAACCCTTCAAAAAAACCCTCCCATAGCCCCATTCTAGCCCCACGGGTTGAGGCGATCGGGCCTTGCGGGCACAACTAAATGTTAAACCGAGTGTTTTGTCAAAATTGCAGATACTAAAAAAAAATCTCAATGCCCAAAACGACTCAGACGGCGGAATCTAGACCTAATGAAACGTACCTATAATGCCAAATTGTGAGGCCAATCAGAATTTCCGACCTACGTTACGAGTACATGGGTGTATTATTAAATAAATTTTATTCCAAGGATAATAACCCAAAATCCTGGGGGTAGGTAATTGATAACTGGCAACGCTGACGAACCTGGCATGAGCAGGAAACGACACTGCAGTTTTAAACGTCGACATGTCATGATCGGCTGAGGATGGTGAATGGCCAAGTCCTATTTGGCTCAAACCGGCGCACAAACTGTACATCGCGAAATGGTCGTCACCGTCCAAAAAAGGGAAGATCCTGCCTAGTAACCCGATAGTTGACCAATTGTTTCAGCCAGTCAGTTCATTGTGTGTTAATTCCGATGAGTCGCGACAGTTTGCGGTTCGGCGGACGTTTCCCAAAATGTGAACGAACGGTTTTGAGGTTTCGAAAAGGACACGAAGGGTCTGGGAAGTTACCGTTGCTGAGCGATTTGAGGTTGTCCGAACGTCTGCAGCGGTTAGGAATGTCTGGACTTTAGGCACAGCGATGTTTACAATCATCGGCCAGATTTGATAGGAGTATCTTTAACCGCCTCTAGGACTCACTTAATTAGCCTAAATAGGATCGTAATTTATAGATGGAACATGCTTTAGCCGTGACCTAAGTGACCAAAAACCTTAGTCGGGGAGAGAGACGCGGGAGTGTCACGTTTATATATTACGTAATATATAACCGAGTTATAGTCTTCCCCTGTTCTTCAGGTGGGAAGCGGAATGAATGTGAAAAATTTTCAAAATCGCCAATTTTCCTCCTTTATCACCGCTTTATAAAATATTATATATTATATATAAAGCGTATATTATACGCGATTACGAAGGTGTACTATTGGAAGAATAATGAACAAAAAGATGTCACACCTTTTGTGGGGTGGACCATTTTTTTTTTTTTTTTTCAGCCTCTATTGACTGGACTGTTTTCTGGCGACCACCTCGAGTTTTACACTTTCCGCCACATTTAGCGTCCTGGTGCAATGCACTGTCCTTATTAAATAAATACATAAATTCTATGTATGTCTGTGTTCCCTCTCAACTTGACCACTGGATTTTATATCAGTGCGTGGGGCTGTTAAGCCCAGTCCAAAATCCCAGACAGATCCGTTACCACAAAACAACAGGATCTGATCCTTCCAAGCACAACCCAATAAGGACCCAGCGTGGGATTAGTTGCGTTTGGTTTATCTTAGTTTTCGTATTCCTTTTTCGGGATCTAGCGGTATTTTTGTCCACACCGAATATTTTAACTGGTCAGTCACCGGGCAATTAACTCTTCCCATTTCCAACACTTGTAATCCCGACACCTGTCCAGACGCGTCAACTTTCACCGTGTAGATTTTCGTTTATTATTCTTGGAATTTAAAAAATCTGAAATGTTGACAAAATACTTGGTTTACCATCTACTTAGTTGTGTCTGGAAGGTTTTCAGCCCGATCGCTCAAACCCGTCGGGCGCTGTGGGGCTAAAAAGGGGATAAGGGAGGTTGGAGGTTTTCGGCTATGGGGTCGAGTTAGGTGTCGTTTTCGAAGCATTCTTGAACGTAGAATCCATTTTTTTGGGGTCCCAGAACGATCCGATTTCACGGTGGGGATCTATGGGGCTTTCATGGGGCTACAAATGGGATTTTTTAAGGATCCCAGGAGGTCAAAATTAGACCTATTTAATTAGGTGTCGTTTTCGCACTATTTTAGGACGTAGAATCCATTTTTGGGGGGTCCCAGATCGATCCGATTTCATTGTGAAGATCTATAGGGCTTTCATGGGGCTACACGAAGTAGTATATTTTGGGGGGTCCCAGATCGATCCAATTTTGCTGTAGGGATCCATTAGACTTTGATGGGGCTGCAAATCAAAGTTTTGAAGGATGCCAGGAAGTCAAGTAAGATGTCGTTTTCCGAGTAATCTTGGACGCAAAATGAGGTCCCACATCAGATGTAAATAATGGAATATTAATAAATAACTTTGAATAAAAAGAAAAAAAAAAATATTTTTTTTTTTTCCAAAAATATTTATTAATGACACGAAAATAATTTTTACACAATTAGCCCCAAGTCAAAGGATAATACACTCTTCTGTAATTTTCAGGGACATGTCAGTAGGTATTTGTTTCATCGTGATACCGGTCCCCCGCGCTATAATTGTTTACCTAAATAAACAATTTAGTATTCAAACCAGCAGAGGAGTCGTTCTCTCTCCCTAACCAACTCATTGGATTAGACCTCCGCACCATCGGCAAACAACCACTTAGTGATGGGCTTTGGTTTGTAACGGGCCTCGTAGGGTTCATTTGACAAGACTCATTAGCCACCTGAGAACGCGGGTTATGATGGGAATGAGAACTTGAGATGATCGCTTAGTTCTGCTAATTACCGCAGATCCTAACGGGCCAGTTTTGGTCCTCAGTAGATTACACACCCACGAAAAAATTCACCATTCTGAGGGCAATAACGGCCTCAACTCTAACGTGTTGGTTCAACGTGGTTGGGAGAGTGGACGAGGCGGGACTTCAAGAAACATTTGTAATAAGCTCATTCAGTAGTTCAACTACATTTATGTAGTTATAACTAGAAAAACCAAATCATCGTGCACCCAACAGAAGTCGATTAATGAGTTTAAATCGTCACAGTGACCTTTGCAAATGGTACCCGCATTATCGTTCTAAACGGACCAGCAATCAGACAGTTACGTTCAGAGTTTGCCATTTAACCGGGACAAGGCCTTTACTATTACGCTATTACAATCTCACTAATGAGCTGAGATTGCAGTTAACTGCAGCCGATGTGTCAGTAGGTAGATGTGACGATCAAGGAAACTATTTGTCAGCGAATTGCTTCGACGATTGGAGGAATTAGCCTACTAGGTACAGGGAGTGCCTTGGTTGGGTTGTACCTATTGGTTATTCAAAATGAATGGATTATCGGGGCTTCCCAAACAGTGGTCCGCAGGCCCCCTGGTTAATGAAATCATTCTGCCTTTCAATTTTGCCTTTTTGCGTTTCCGTCATTGTATAAAAATAAACAAACCAGCATCTAATGTATTACGTTTGTTAGGGTTCTTGCTCCACGATCCCTATCCATCTGGAAGTTAGGAAGCGTAAATGGAAATGGATAGGGCATTCTTTATGAAAACCTGACGGCGCGATAGAAAAAGATGCTCTTCAGTGGAACCCTCAAGGAGGAAGAAACATCGAAAGACCCAGCCCAATTCCATGGAATCGGTCCCTGGGTCGGCAAAACTTGGAATGATGCTCGGAGGACAGCGGCTAGAAGAACGGAATGGAAGATGCTTGTGGATGCCCTATGCTTCAATGGGAATCAAAGGAGATAAGTACGCCATCCCATCCCCATTATGGACCATCTGGAAGCAATCTCCTCCAAGCTCTGTGAGTTTGGACGAGACAGGTGCAGTTTAAGGCTCAATTTGCTTGGTCGAAAGTAGAAATAACCTCAAAATTTTCTCGGTCTTTGCTTATATTTTGAAAACTGAGCGTTTCTCGTTGGAACAGACTATGCGCAAAATTAAAGACAGCCAAATTTTCTTCAAAATGCGTATACCTACTTCAATTTTGAAGATTGGAACAATATTAAGGCAGCTAGAGCGTGCTGAAAAAGGCAATTTACCTGAAGCCAGTAAACGCCCAGCTCATTCCAGGTTTTTAATAGGTACCTACTAAAATTCAGTGACATGAATGTAAATCTAAATACTTGAGAAGAAAGGGCCCGCAGTAGATATTGTTCCGCAGACCAAAAGGTTTGGGAAGCCCTGGATTAGGTAATTCCAAGATTTTTTTAGCATTGTTAGCTTAATAAAATATACAGTAACTGAAACATGGCATTGATTTCTCCCCACCCTGTCGTTAACGAATTTATTGTTGAATAAATTAACCGATACTATGTCATAAAACAGTCTAAAAGGCTCTTTCGTTGTCTTACGGTCCAGCAACGCCCTTGAATATGATATTATTTACAAGCCACGGTGAGCTTGTAAATAATACCGCTCGATCAAAAGCGCCGTCCGTTCGCGATAAAAGTGGTCGTCGAGTGTTAATGGCGTTGAGGATTTTACGTTTCTTTTTCTTCTTCTTTTTCCGTCTCCTTCGCAGTGAAAAGTTCACAGGGGGAAAAAATACAAAAGATCGGCCGTATTGCTCGGCCCTGGGCAATAATTTCCATTTGAACAGCTACACATCCTGAGTCTGGAAAAATCCTGAGGTCAGCGGACACGGGTCAGACCGGTTCGCTAGATTTGGTCTCAAGTGTCTGTTTCAGGGCCCACGCCCTCCTACACACGTCTTTTCAAATCTACTGCCGCCGATTCCGAGGCCACAATCCCTATTTCATTGTTGGATCTTATTCCTTTAAATTGAAGTCGTAATTTTCTCCATACCGGAGCGTTCAAATTAACACTAGAACACTACTAATCTTTCACGAGGGCTTATTCTGGTTTCGTAATTATTGTGCAAAATATAATTCAACGCCAATAAAAGATATATTTCTAAAAAAGTTTTTTTTTTTTTTTCAAACCTATAAACAGGGTGGTACAGTGTTTGGGCCGATATAAGATCATCCGAAATGGATTTTACGCCCAAAATTACTTGGAAAACAACTCCTGATTCGACCTCCTGATTCGACCTCCTGATCACGACCATGAAAACCAACTTTTGAAGTTTTATAAGGGTTTAGACTAAAATTTAGTCTAAACATTTAATGATAGATAGATAGATAGATAGATAAAGTTTATTAGGTACCTAATATCAAGTACATAATAAACAATACAGCATGGCATAATGCCGTCTGCCGGAGGTTCGGACATATGAAATTCCATATGGAATTACCTAATTAAATTATAATTTAATTTAAACGGGTTTGTTGTAAATATCCACGAAATTAACATCCACTAGCTCCTTATTTAAACCCATCACAATCCCCTCACTTGCGCGCTCGAAAACACCGTTCTTTTACTTCGCACTGCCCTTACATTATCCTTACCAAATACATCATCAAATAAAATTTATCTTCTTCCAATAAATTAGTCTCCATAAGAACAATCATTTGAAATGATTTTACAAAACTAGATGATTTTACAAAACTAAGAAATTCGATACTCCTCTTTTTGATCATATGGCCAAATATAATGTTATTATAAGCTAAAATTCGATGCCGAAATTTGTCAGGTCACTCGCCAAATTCTTCCCCCAAAGCTCCAGCTGGTTGACTTCCTCTCGTCAGTCGGGCCGCATTCCACCAGATCTACCACCATCCTCCTCGTCCTCTGAGCGTAGCGTCGCTCTTGTAGCCGTCAGGTCAACGCCGGCGATTCTATTGACAACCTGGATCCCGCCGCCGAACCGCGAGCACAGCCCAACCCCGTCGTCCCATTGATAGGTCCGGTCGAGTATCATCATTTGGTCCGCCCTAACCTTACACGGGCTTTTCACGGTCTTGCGCAACTCCTTGCGAATGCGAAGCAACTTCGCTTTTCTTTGGCGAATCGAGAAGGGAAAATCCTGAGAAACCTCGAACCCACTATCTTTCAGAACGGAGCATTTTTTGAATATGCGCCATTTGTCATTATGGTCACGCAGACCGACTAGCAAGGCAGAGCCTCCCTTGGCGCCCGACAAGAGCCGAACTAAATCAATTCCTATAGACTCAGTAATCTGAAGAATCTCACGGAAGAGATTTCGGACTGTACGCGTGAGGTCATCCGTTTTCTCAAACCTAAGCCCGTGAATGATGATGTTACTTTTTCGCGCGTCTAATTCCAGCTTTTCAATTCTTTTATCTCGATTAATAGCCGCCTTTTTAATTTGCTTTATTTCTATGGAGATTTTTTCGTAATTCTTTCCCACATTGTCAATCTCGGTCTTGAGGCTCTGAATGTCATCCTTCGTAGCCAGATTAAGCATTTTTCGGTCCAATAGCTTCTTCATTTCGTCCAAAAAATTGCCGCCGCCGGAAGCCATAGTTTTTTTTTTTTTTCTCACTATCCGAGCCAACTTCAGGAGAGCTCCTGGGCCGCTTAGTGGGGTTTTCACTTTTATTTGGACCCCTAGGAGGCCTCCGACTATCTTCACGACCGACTGCACTACTTCGTAGAGGAAAGACTTAATTAATTTGCTGTTGCTGCTTGTAACTGACGAGCGTAAATAGAGCCAGACAGACTCTCAAGCGACCTGACCTCTCGACAATTCAAACTTCGATGAAATCGCGCGATCTTGTTGAGATGCAAAAGGAGGGGGGCCTCCAGCGTCCTGGCGAGACTGGTGGCAGAATACAGGCTGTTCGCCATGGCGGAGGTTTATCCCAGTTCTTGCCAATCAACTATGGAGTCCCACAAGGCTCAGTCCTCGGCCCAATTTTATTTCTAATTTTTATCAATGATCTCCCGGCATGCCTTCTGAATTCTTCAGCAATTCCCATTCTTTTTGCTGATGATACATCTTTGGTCATGAGAAGCAAATCATGTTCTACTCTCTGCGAAATCGAAGTTGCTTCTCTTGAAGCTGTCACAAATTGGTTCTCAGTAAACCAACTCTCAGTAAATTGTGATAAGACCAGCATTATGAGGTTTGGGTTGAGAGATTTGTCGAGTCTCGACAATAATCTGGCTGACGTAAGATTCCTTGGCGTCTCCCTTGACCCAAGGCTTGACTGGAGGTCCCATTGTACTCGCCTCGTTTCAACTCTCAATAGCTACACCTTTTTATTGAGGCGTCTCTCTGAAAGACTGACAAAGCCTGCTGTCCTCGCAGCTTATCATGCTTGTTTTCATAGCAGAGCTGTCTATGCAATTCTCTGTTGGGGACACTCCCCCGCATCTTCCATTGTTTTTGCATCTCAGAGAAAAGCTGTACGGGTCGTGGCTGGTATTCGCTATCGCGAGGATTGTAGACCAGCATTTGTCGAGCTCAAAATTCTCACTATCCCAGCTATTTACATCCTTGAAGGCTTAAATTATGTGAGGAGGAACTTTGATAAATTCCTCAGGCCCGACCATCAATACTCCACACGTGGCAAAAGCAAACTCATACTCCCCTTTCATCGCCTAACTACTTCCCGGAATTGCACCACCTGGTGGGGGCTCAAATTTTTTAACGCTCTCCCAGCAGATATCCGGGATGCTCCAGCTGGTGCGTTCGGGGCCCGTATCAAGGGTTACCTCATCAGGCTTGCTCCTTACAGCTTTGATGAGTTCTTTGCTGACGCCGTAAATTGGTCCATGTAGTGTGCCTGTATTTTGTTGTGTTATAGCTAGGTTAAGTTGGTCCATGTAGTGTGCCTGTATTTTGTTTTGTTATAGCTAGGTTAAGTTAATCAGTTTTTTTCTTGTTTTTTTCCTGTATGTATTTGACCATTGCCCATACATTCTGTGTTTCTGGCAAATAAAAGTTTTGATTTGATTTGATTTGATTTGATTCAATAGGATGGAGGCAGAGAGGGGAGTCTCAGTCCGAGGAGGGGGCCGTATTTGAGCCTGAACAAACTTGATCCTCGTAAAAAATCGTAAAGCGAGCTCAAAACTATTCAAATTACTGACGAAATAGGCCGTCGTTCAACACCACCAATCACACATCTAGGTTGTCTGTAGCGAAATGTACCCGGGTACAAAAAATCAAGTCTCAACATGAGCTGCAAACCAGTTAAGGGGAGTCGGACTCAAAAAATGACCAAAAAATCGAAAAAAAATTTTTTCTCTATTTTCATTCTACATCTATTCCTGAGCATTTCCCTTCTTCCCGTTTTCAATTTGGACATTCAGAAGTTGTTCTGTGATGTTTCAAAGTTTGATCCACTAGACGTTCTCAGAGGGGCGCTCGAGTCCTCACGCTCTAGAGGGGCGCGACGGACTAAATACGAACAGAACGCTTTTCATATCAACTTATTTTATTGATTAGAAAATAGAAATTACAAAATCTGAAAATAAAAGATTAGGAAATTTGAAAAATCGATATCCTTTAGCGCTGTAGGCTGGTTAGTCTCCTTCGGCAGCATCAAATACACCTTCCAGATTTTTTCTCATAAGTGACACTGTGGTTGTCTGACCAGCTAAACCTTCACTTACAACACTTTAGAGTTGGAATAGTGAGAATTAGCTTCACAACCCATGGAAACAATAGAGATATTACAAGCCAAGCCATGCCTTGTAGTGACGGATAGGTACATGTCATGTAAATCGGCATATGTACAGATTTTCGTAGCAAATGTTATAGCAAGCAATGTCTTTCAAACTACCTATCACCAAACGCCGGAATGTTTATCACGTCATGCACACTATTGAATTCGCAGTATCTTGACATACCTGGGGTCAATTTACTTTGAGGCGGTACTCGATGTAGCTGCCGAAGTCGAGGACTTGTCGGGTGTCGCGGGATCATCCGGGTCCGGGCGTCACAGGTTCAACAAATTTCGACACTTTTGGACCACAAAATACTTTCTTCTTTTTCCCAAATAACTTGCACCGACACATTTTACACCGGAAGAAAGGACGTGAGGAATAAAACCTTTCAATTCACAGACTTGAGGATCAAAACTTTGTTAGAACTTGAATCAAAACATTGAACTGGCGTTTAGCACTTGAACTTTGAAGAAACGTGAAATAACCAGGAAAACCTTATATTTGAAATAACCTTCCATTTGTGTTGTCCACTGTTCCGTTCGTGGAAAAATAAATATTTACAGCAGAATGATGACTCATTGTTGATGAGTTGTCGGCCGGCCGCTCAACCATCAAGGCGCGTGACGGAAACTTTGAACGCTTCCTGAAAAGTTGTGTTTTCTTCTCGTTCGGTGTAGATATCTCGGGAACCATTGAAGCTTTTTACATTCTGTTTTTTTCTACTTGAACGTAAACGTGTGATCTTCAAAATTAGTGGGACAGAAAAATCAGAAAATCATTAGAATCGTAGAACCGGGGCAGGGAAGGGAGATGAAAACCATACACTTTACATTTTAGATTCCTGCCGTACCTATGCCTGCTAAAAAAAAAAAAGTAATCGACTCAATCTGATCGTGACATTTTAAAGAATACAGGAAAAAAAGAAAAATTGAAATCGCTTCACGGGGTGAGGAGCAATGTGCACCCAAAAGAGGTAAGGGAGGTGAAGACCATACTTTTTACATTTTAGATTCCTGCCGTACCTAAGCCTGCTAAAACAAAACTAAGCCACTCATTCTAATCTTGAGTTTTCAACGAATACAGCCAAAAAAGAAAAATTGAAATCGCTTCACGGGGTGAGGAGCAATGAGCTCACAAACAGAAGTCACGAAGGCCGGGAGGCGGGTGGGGTTTTTTGAGTCCGACTCCCCCATTAGGGAAAAGAAAACAGAGCGCACACGCAACGTGTTGTCACTTCGAACGTCCGATCCGAACTCTCTAAACATTTAATGTAATAATATTCAGGATGTAAGTATATATTATATATATACATTTAATGTAATATATACTTACATCCTGAATATTATTCAGAATCTACAGTAAATTTGCTATAAGATGAATGTCTTTTGAAGAAGTTCGAGTGAAGTCAGTGATTGCTTGAAAGTGCAATGGAAGGCCCGAAAAACCGAAACATTACAAAAGAAAAAGAAATAGTTGCCACGGGTATCGGTAACGCTTTTAGTTTACGGGTTGCCACGGGTTTCGGTAACGCTTTTTTCGGTTGTGTGCCAAAGTAAAGACATGAAAATGTCAAAAACCTTATTCGAACCAAGTAAAAAACGGTTATCATTTTCGTATTCACCACCCTCAAAAACCCCTAAAATAGGTAAAAAGAAGCCAGCAACTCGCAGGTCTTTTTTTTTCTCTCTCTTCTTTTCTGTACACGTACACGTACATGTACTGTAGATGTATGTATATGTCGCTGTCATTTTGTCAAATTCGTCATTTTACTAAGGTTCCTAGGTGAACTGTCAAAATTTGCGTTTTCTTCCAACAAAAACGATTATTTAATAATCGTTTTTGTTGGAAGAAAACGCACATTAAATATGCGTTTTCGTCAAATTTTGACAGATTGCCTAGGCATTTAGTAAAATGATTAAGCGTTTAACTAAATGACGGGCAGGGTCCGGCAAATTGTAAAACGAGTGAGGTCGTGAATATCAGATAATCATATTCTATTAAACACTAGATTCTAGTGTTTAATGCGACTACAATACGAAACATACAATATCAATATACAATAAAATATTATCAATACAAAATTTTTGTATTTTGTAATTGACGACTCTATCCACCTAGGTCGTCAAGAAGTCAGAGTCAGGGTCCTATCACATATTTTCACATGGAGAGCTTTCGTGGGAGCGAGATGAGCACTTGATGACGGATTTGACAAAATGACTGCGAACATACATCTAGTAGATAATATCAATCAATATTACAACGAATTATTCTAGGAGTCGGTACGCGCCTGAATAACTTTACTTACTCGCCGAACCTCACGCCTTTTGGAAAGGTCAGACTGGACATATCCACGAAGATAACGAGACCACGTAGGTACATCTTACATTACAAGTCACTTGGCATTCAAATGGTAAACCTGTGTTTCCGGTGTGGTCCGTCAACCGCTTTCACGCCTGAATCATCGAGTTCAAGGGAGTTCGCCATTGGCCCTCAAGTACAAACGTGCATTGTCGATCTTGAGTAGAAGAAAAATAAAAATAAATAAACAGATTGATCTACCAAACCAACTTGGTGGTTAATGAGATGAGTGACCCTGGGCCCTTATATTATTATAATATAATATTAGATATTATAATTATAAATACTGATAAATTGAGGAACCTCAAGCGTTGTTTAAAAGCATAAAATGAAAGTCGTAATAAATAAAAAGTCTTAATAAAAGAGGGGGAGATCTCACGATTGTTGGATTTGACCGATACACTCAGAAACGTTGCTTGCTCTTCCTCCGTTCTTTTTCTGGATTTTGTGTGATTTGGTGTGTGAGTTTCTAATTTTGGCGCTATAAAACACCTACCGGTACTACACTACCGGTGTAGTATTATAGTAAACTAGCTGCTCCGGCTCGCTTTGCTCGCCTACGCACCCATCCGGGGGGCTGCGCCCCCCTGGACCCCCCAGTGGGTGAGTAGCATCGATGGACACGTTGGAACCCCCACATGAAGGAATTCCCAAATTCGCAGAATTGCAGTGCTCGGTTGGGACAGCTTGAAACAATAATAATAATATTTAAACATGTCTCATGTAGAATAATAAAGTTGAAACATGTTTCAATATTATTATTATTATGTTTCAAGCTGTCCCAACCGAGCACTGCAATTCTGCGAATTTGGGAATTCCTTCATGTGGGGGTTCCAACGTGTCCATCGATGCTACTCACCCACTGGGGGGTCCAGGGGGGCGCAGCCCCCCGGATGGGTGCGTAGGCGAGCAAAGCGAGCCGGAGCAGCTAGTACTTCTATATTATCGTCAAAGTGCTAGTGAAATCAAATTTAAAGTCCACCATCAATCCCTGAAAATTTCATCAAAATCGAATCAATATTGGCTGAACCTGCTGGGAGAAGGTTAGGCCAGTGTCGACTCATGAATGAATATACCTATTACATCTCTAATGGTGAGGATAAGCAGTTAGGCAAGCTCCAAACAGATAAATCCCCCCCCCCCCCCCTCGCCTTTTTCAGGGGAATTCACACTCTCGGGACACTTTAGGACACTTTCAGGACACTATTTGAACTCACCCCAGAGTCATCATATGGTAACTCACCCCAGAGTCATCATATGGTACAAAATTGGGACTGCTGGAAACGGCTTTTCATTGTATGTATATAGGTAAACCATTCGTTCCCGAGGGATTCATACTCGCAGGACAGTTTTGGACAATTTAAGGGACACTATCCAAAACTTTTTATGTGATACCTGAGATCACGATGGAAAAAACCGTATCTCCCTATCTTCAACGGTTTTATAGAAGTACTGCGCTCCCCCCCCCCCCCCCCCCCCCGAACATCCCATCTCTCTATCTCTAATGGTTGAGGATACATGGGATACACAGTTTCATTGTGTATAGGTAATGATTGTATATAGGTAATCCATACAGTTGGGACAGCTCGAAACGGCTTTTCATTGTATATAGGTAATGATTGTATAAAGGTATTTCGGACGTAGAATTAAACGTAGAATCGGAATCCGCGATAAAAAAAAAAAAAAAAAAAAAATGTAGGTAGGTAGTAAATTTGAATGTGTAGGTAGGTAGGAAAAAGAATGAGATTTTTTGTTAAATAAGCCTGGGTACTCATCTAAGGCACAACCCGGGTGATCCCTGAAAATTTCATCAAAATCGAATCAATAGTGGCTGAAATCCCCACTCCTTCTTTTCTTTAGTTGAAGGAGGGGAAAACGGAAAAAATCCTTGAGGGCGCTCAACCTATCTCAGAATGTAGATCATTTTTGAATTTCTCGAGATTTTCAAGAATATATATTAATTTTTTAATTTTTTTTTAATTCAATTTAATACAATTTTTCGATACTTTTCTCGATAATCGATTCAATTTAAATCGATTCATTTAATTTACATCAATTTCCATCTGGGAGACCATGCGCATAAACCTTGGGAGCGCCCCTTAAAGGCTGATGTCCCACCCGCTCAGAGTGAAGAGTGATGGCGGGGGGATAGAGGGTTTCACCCGTCGCGACGGGTCGGTGACGCCCGCCCAGTTTTTTCAAAACTCAACTCGCTCTCAAAAGTCGCTCATCGTCGGAATGAATTTGGTCGATATCTCCTATTAAAATTCGGATCTCTAGGTAGGCTACGGACGAAACGCGAACAAAATCCGTCTATTAACGGCGGAATAAATCGAAAAAATTAATTGAGCGAATTCGCGCGCGCCAAAAAATTCGCGCAACAGGTATTACGGACGTAGAATTAAACGTAGAATCGGAATCTGCGATAAAAAATGGGGGTTATAGGGGAGCGAAAAACACGTTTCGCGCAAATTCGCGGGGTTGCGCGCGTCGCGCGGGATTTTCATATAGCCTATGTTGTGGCGGCAAGGACACCGGATCGTTAGAAAAAATCCCCGTGGAAATCCGTCCAGCCGTTTAGGCGCCTATAAGGCACGACAGACAGACAGAAACCTCATTTTATAGAAGTATAGATAGATAGATAGATAGATAGATAGATAGATAGATAGATAGATAGATATGTTAATGTGCTGCAGGCTACACGGATTTATAGCGTAGACCTACCTATTATAGGTAGGTCTACGCTATAAAACCGTGTAGCCTGCAGCACATTAACATATTTACCATAATACCTATGCAGCGAATAAGGCAAAACGTTCGATCCAGGGTTAAATAAGGACCCAACTACAAGCGATTGTTTGATCCAACTCACATCGAACGACTTAACCGCAACAGATAGAGTCTTATTCGCAACATTCATGCGTTGTAAAGTTGCACAACCTTTCATTGGAAGGCGTCAAGAAACCACACAACACACCGTTGGCTGGGGGAAATTCACCAAATTTAAATTTTGTAATGAAAACCACAGGGGAAAAAAGGGGGGAAACTTCAGATTTCCGATTTTTTGCAATATAAAATGTAAAGTCTGGCATTTCAACATCTTAGTAATCCTAACCTCATCCTTTCAATTCAATTTCAATCTGGAATGCTTGTATGTCATACAATGGTTTTATAAGCCATGGCGAGACCTCAAAAAGTATATATTATATACAATTTAATATACTATTTATTAAATAAAATACAAGGCGACAAAATACTTAGCCCAACGCTTTGGGGAGATAATTACCAAAAATCGAATGATTGATTGCTATGCTGTACCTGCATTAGGTATCGGGCGATTGGATGTCAGGTGAAGCTAGGTTTCCAGAGATTATCTTTTTTGAACCACTTTTTCACAGTAGGAGTACTTACCCTCTTTCCAATCTTCACGTTTCCTCATTGCGTTTCTCTTTTTCTTCTGTAGCGACGGCTACGAGGTTTGACGAGAGTCGTCCGAGTCAACCGTGGAGTCACCGTCCGAGGAGCCGTGAGTTGAGGGCCTCAACTCACGGCTCCTCGGACGGTGACCCCTCAACTTGAGGCAAGCTGCTGTAACGTGAAAGATTGGTCTTTAATTACTAGCGTATCGTGCTTTATCTTGTGCTCCAGGCCGTTTTTTTCGCGTCAAGAAAATACAGGTAGGTACAAACCTTTGCGAGATTCCCTTACGACTTTGGGTTGGACATTTGAAATGGTTATGCCCTCATTTTTAAGCTGGTTGCCGGCTCTGAGAAGTACGTGTAACCAGAGACTAGAGTCAGGCGAATTGGTCCTTTTGGTCTTAGAATATTCACTTCATCAATGTCGCGAGACGAAATATTCACGCCGATTTTGAGGAAAGTATCGAGAATCAATAATTGATTTCTCAAATTATTTGAGCAGATTGGGACTAGAAACCTTTTCTTCCAGCTTGATACCCCTTATTATCATGTTGATTCTCGTTTGTTGGTCCTGCATGCGTTTCTCGAGTGTGTCTACTTTCGTAACGATCACTTCGATTCGTTTATCGATTTTGGCCGACAGTTTCGAGCACCGCTTTTATTTCCTCGTTTTTTATTACAGCTCACTACAGACGTTGTCGTAATCTACATTTTAGCGATGAAGATGAGAGAACATTCGATAGTGGTCAGGATCACAAGAAGACAGTAATAGTGTAAAGGTTGCATAGCGTTTTTTCAGTGTCGTCTTCTCTGCTAACATAACCACTTGAAGCAGACTCAAGGAATTCGTACCGTTCTTTGGTAAACCAACGTACATCTTTAGCTCCAGTAAATACAGTAAAATTTACTGTGTATTACTGTGTACGAATGTATTTAATACATTCGCAGAGTATAATTTAAAATATTTTAAATTATTAGTAAATTTTACTACCGTTGAAAAACTTCAACTTGTTTGTCGTTCACCAACGAGCTTAGGGAGTTCTCTTGAATTTTAGTGTATTATATGGAATAATACACAGGTGTATAATACACAGGTCTACGTAATCGCGACGGAGGTCGAAAATTCTGATCGGCCTCAAAATTTGACAATATAACGTTTCAAGTTACGTAGATCCCTAAAACAAAATGTCCATCCGTCAACCAGTTTTTTTTTTTAAATCTGAAATTTTGACAAAATTTCTCGGTTTTCATCTAGTTGTGCCCGCAAGGTTTTCAGCTCGGTCCCCCCCCCCCCCCCCCCCCCGTATGGGGTCGAGTTAGGTGTCGTTTTCGAAGTGTATTTGGGTACAAGTGTTGGACGTACAATCCATTTTTGGGGGTCCCAGAGTGATCCGATTTCACCTTGGGGATTACTTGGTGCTTTCATGGGGCAACAGAAGGGATTTTTCAAGGATCACAGGAGGTCAAAATTTATTTATTTAACAAGGTACTTATCGTTTTCCGAGTAATTTTCTACGCAAAATCCGTTTTTTCGAGGTCCCTCATCCGACCAAACATTGTGCAGAAAAAAGTTTTCAATTTTGGTTTATTATTCTTGGAATAATACACCTATGTTTTCGCGACGGAGGTCGACGACTCGGATCGGCCTCAAAACTTGACATTATCCGTTTCAAGAGGTCTACATTCAAAATCCGAACTGTCCGTCCGCCGTTCGCCGTCCGCCGTCCGGGCCGTTTTGGGCAGTAGGAATTTTTTTTTAATCTGAAATTTTGGCAAAATACTTGGTTTACCATCTAGTTGCGCCCGCAAGGTTTTCAGTCCGATCGCCCAAACCCGTGGGGCGCTATGGGGCTAAAATGGGGCTACCGGAGGGGTATTTTGAAGGCTTTTAGCTATGGGATTGTGTTAGGTGTCGTTTTCGAAGTATTTTTGGACGTAGAATCCATTTTTGGGGGTCCCGAAACGATCCGATTTCACTGTGGCGATCTATAGGGCTTTCATAGGGCTAAAAATGGGATTTTTGAAGGATCACAAGAAGTTAAATATTTTTCGAGTAAAAATGAAAGAACTTTTGAAAAAACACATTTTTGAAGAAAAAAATCCCCCCAAAATTTTTTTGAAATATAAAAATCCAAAAAAAAATTTTTTTTAAATTTTTTTATTGACAGAAATAAATGTCTGTACAAGTAACCTATATCAAAGAATAATAAACCCTTGTGTAAAATTTGCAGCGTTTTTTCAAGAATATAATATATTCTTTAAGAATGCGTTCTTTAAGAAAATAGAAGAACGCAGGTGGTTGGTTTGAGCGATGGACTGCTGCTGAGTTTGCTGGTTCGATCCCAGCAGCCGCCAGACATACCTACTGATGATATTATACTGATGATCACCTCTCGGAAGGCAATGGCGAACCACCGCCAGGAAAAGATCTCGCCTAGGAAAACCTCTCACATTAAACGGCAAATTTTGCCGTTCAGAGCAGAAGTAGTGAGAGGTCGCCAACGCCTGGTTACAGGTATGGCACCCAGAGAAGAGAAGAAGAAAAGAACGCAGAATTAATTTTTTGCATCATTTTTCTATCAATGAATAATAAACCCTAGTGTAAAATTTGCCGCGTTTTTGGAATCTACCTAGGTGTCGTGAAACGGATAATGTCAAATTTTGAGGCGGATCAAAAGTTTCTACCTCCGTCGCGATTACACGAGTGTATGATTCCAAGAATAATAAACCAAAATGTACAACATTCAACTAGAAGGAATGAAGAGAATGAGGAGTATTAGAAAAGGAAATCTAATTAGTACAAGACTTGTACAAGACTTGTCAAATTAGTACTTAGTACTAATTTGACAAGATTTCGGTTTTGCATAAGGTAGGTAAGTTTACCTTACCGAAAACATAACCAACTTGATAGTTGCAATGAGGCGTCTAGGAAGGAAAATTTCTACTAAAAGTCAGATATTGACGACTATAGTACCTACCAATATATTGGTTGTTGGGTAACAATTTTCGACTTCTCCAGAACTAATTATGGCCTGACAATGGGAGGAGGGGTTACGACGGGGGTTTTCGCCTCAACATTGACATTCCACTAGATTAGCAGTGACACCGTTGATTATATCCTCGTCCGTCTAATTGCTCGCATTCGAGTGATAATCCAATCATCTCATGTTTATTCATTTATCATCTCAAGTTTTATGATTTAAAAAGTAGTTTCAGCTTCAAGTGGTTGAAATTAAAATCTTGAAAGATAAGCAATAACGTGCTGATGGTTTTTCTTAATGGCCAGCGTTTTAATGAAGAGCCTGTGAAGATATCATTTTCAAGTGGAGTATCGAAATGAAAATTTACGGCTTATCACTATGAGTTGCTCACGTTATCGATTCACTTACCCAATGTCACAAGTACACTCGACTCTTTTCTCTTCATTCAGCTCAAATTATTTACTTTTGATTTAAAAACGTAACCCCGTTATTAATTTTGTTTTCCCACTTGAGGAGTTCATACACATAATTAAATTCGTTGACGTCAATAAGTTGCGAACTACTTTCCTCCTACCTTGTTTGATGGTATAAAATCTCTTTTTTCCAGGAGCTCATTCTCATATCACCGTCCTGTACACAGATTAAACTACTGAGTCCTGTAACTGCAGAGGTGAGTTCCTTGTCACATACAGCAAACAATAATATTTTGTTGGGTTATACACGCATTTTTGTCTTGTTTCAGTGAATTCATTCAACATGAACTCGTTTCCGTTTGCCATTGTGGCTGTGGCAGCTCTAGCTGGTTTCGTTCAAGGGGTCAGTTCAACGTGAAAAGTTTTATGGAACCCTTAGATTGACATTGAATTTTCCATTATTTGAATGGGGTTGATGTTTTTTGCAGGAAAGTTGCTATTGTACTGAGCAATATGAACCCGTGTGCGCTTCCAACGGCGAGACCTTCTCCAACCCCTGCATGGTGACGTGTTACAACTTCAACTACCACGACAGTAAGCGAATTATGCGATTATTGCAAATCGATTGTGTCAGATATTAATTGGATCCTTGTAGAATGTTAAGGTATATTTTTCCCATAATTATTTCTCAAAAATTGAGAAAAATAGGAAGTTTTTTTTTCCTAATTTCCCAAAACCTCAAGAATGGACTAAGATAACAAATTCAAATTTTATTGCCACTTTACTTCTTGCAGATCTCACGATTGTTGAATTTGACCGATGCGCTCAGAAACAAACGTTGCTTGCATTTCGTCAGCTCCCTACAGACGTGAGTACCTACACTATTATAGTAATACTACAGCAAATTATGCAACATAATTTCAAAGCAACACCACGTTCGACCTGGGCTTAAATATGGGCCCAACTCTACAAGAGATTGAATTCTCTGAAGCTCAAATAACGCCTTCACCCCTACAGATAGTGTCTTTTTCGTAACATCCACGCTATTTAAAGTTGCATAATCTTTCATTGGAAGGCGTCAAGAAACCACACACCGCCGTAGCACAGAGGAAACTCACGCGAATATATTCATCATAACAATTATGACTAATTATACTGACCAGTAATTATTAATTGTTAATATTGCAGAAACAGACCTGCTTCCGTCATTGCCCTCACACTCCTCTTCCGGTTTGTGGCTCTGACGGCGTCACTTATGGCAGCTCCTGCGCTCTCAACTGCGTCAAGAACAACGACAACGACAAAAAAGGTACATCAGATGAGACAGATTCTGTCACATGCCGGCAAAAAAAAAAAAAAAAAAAAAAATCCAATCCAAAAGCATTGAAGTGCTAAAAGAATTTTCTGTGTCATTTCAGATGTGAAGGAAGTTCACAGAGGTCCCTGCAGTTCCTTGTTGAAACAGGTAGGTGCATCCACCCAGGGCAGTGGAGAGAAAATCCGGGCCCGGGGGCAAAATTCATCGGGCCCCCTTAAAAAAAAAAAAAAAACAATCTCAAGAAAATCCGGGCCCCCCTAGGAAGGCCGGGCCCGGGGGCAACGGGTCCAGTGCCCCCCCCCCCCTCCCCTCTCCACGGGGCTGCATCCACCCTAACAAAATCCCCAAAACCAAAGTTATTATAATAACTCTTTATAAAGAGTAGGATGCATAAATTTCTAGCTTCCCTCATAATTTTTCAGCTTTAAAAAAATGTGTTTCATTTTGGTTTGTTATTCTTGGAATAAGACACCTTTGTAGTCGCAACGGGGGTCGAAAATTCTGATAGGCCTCAAAATTTGACATTATTCGTTTCAAGATGTTTAGATTTCAAAAACGAAATGTCCGTCCGCCTTCCGAGCGGTTTGGTTTTTTTTTTTTTTTTTTTTTTTTTTGGCTACCAACTGCATGAGCTCATTGGAGCTATCAGCAGGCCCCCACATTTAGTGGCGACACTACAGGAGGAGACGAAAGGGAAGGGGAAATAGGGATGGGGGGGGGGATGGGTTAGCGATATCCAGAGTGGGAGCCACTGCTCAACCACTCTTACTATGGGTCGTTCCCAGCTGTCGTTCCCCTCAGGGCTCACTGTTGCCTGAGGACCATTTACTTGTGTCCGGTTATCAGCCGGATCGCCCAAACCTGTGGGGCGCTATGTGGCTAAAATGGGGCTACGGCAGAGGTTTTCGGCTATGGGGTCGAGTTAGGTGTGGTTTGCGAAGTATTTTTGGACGTAGAATCCATTTTTAGTGGTCCCAGAATGATTCGATTCCACTGGGTGGATCTCATGGCGTTCATGGGGGTACAAATGTGATTTTGAAGGATCCCAGGAGGTCAAATATTTTCAGAGTAATTTTGGACGTAGGTATAATTCATTTTTCGAAGTCCCAAATTTTTTTTAACTGGTTTGTTGGGAATACCTTCTTGGCATATTTCGGCCGGGTTGGTTGCGGGGTAAAAGAAGGTTGGTGAGACGAGTCATTCTCTATTAGGCTTTACTTCCTCGTTCCAAGCTTTCGGTATCCATGGTAGGTAGCATCTTCAGGGTTCTGGTAATAGACTTTAACACCTCTTCGGTTCAAAACAGAATAAACTCAAGTTTAATCAAACGGCATAGAAGATTAACAAGAAGAACAAGAAGAAGGCTGGAAAGAGTTGAGGAAATCTTCTTCCAACTGTTTGGTTCACTGTATAATATTGACGAGAACGAGTGTTCTAAGGCTGCAATCAACCCCATTCAAATAAAACAACACCCCAATTATTTGTTTATTTGTTATTTACAGAAAATTTCCTGCTTCCGTCTCTGCCCTCACACTCCTCTTCCGGTTTGTGGCTCTGACGGCGTCACTTATGGCAGCTCTTGCGCTCTCAAATGCACGAAGGAAATCAACGAGGCTAAGAAAGGTACCGACGGTAAATTTACTAATCGTCAATAAATATATTATAGCGATTTTGCTATTACTGTAAGGTAAACCTTAATTTCAGATGTTGTCGAAGTTCATAGTGGCCGTTGCACGTCCGAATCTCTCGAAGAAGGCGAACAAGCTTGATGGTACGCCTACATTTTTTTTTTTTTTTTCATTTAAAGTTCAACATTCTTGTAAAGTATTTTTGCATGTAACCAATACTTAGGTAGTCATTGGCAGAAAATGGTTTTGTTCACCAGATCAGATTATAGCATTCTTAAAGAAATCAGACGTCTATTTTAAGATACAACTTAGCTGCTTAGACGCTTGTAACTTAATGATACTTAAGTATAGTTGATGATGAATTAATTTAGGTTTACGCCAATTGAACAAAAAATAATCAAAAACATGATTGTCAAAATCTATACTTTCAATTTATTTCATGTTGGGCCAGTCAAATAGACCAAAAATCGCTAAAATCGCAAGAACACGACTACTTAGGTCAATTTTTTTTATTTATTTTAATGTTGTTACGATCACTCCCAGTAGTGTATACCCAAGTTTGCAGCTTCGCAAAACCTGAGCTCGCTGCGTGACAGTCGAAAAACCTCAAAATTTTCGGACGTTTTTTGGTTTTCGGCTTATAATATAAGGAGATATTATCTATAATAGGTATACAAAACAAATTACTCGTACCCTTTTTAAAGTAGACAAAATCCGCTAACTTTTGAGACCAACCGCAGCTCTGTAGGTCTAATAGTTTTCGAGATACAGCTTTTCAAAAAGTAGTTTTCGGCTGTAACTATTTGCCCGATTCCAAATTTAATTTTTTCTCGTGAAAGCTGATTAAATTTCCTATTGCAGCTATCCTGTGAGGAACTTTGATTTGAGCTTTAATAAGACAGGGGCAGCCACGACAACACAATTGCACATTTTAGCAAAAACGTCTTTTCCGCACATTTTTGCCTTGATCGAAGCGGTTAGCCCGATCTTAATAATTAAGAGAATTATTCTCTTTTTTCTGGGGAAAGCTGATTAAATTTCGTACAAGGGACGGTACATTGCATTTCTGTCGAGACAGAAAAAGTGCCATTAGTATTCTTCGGAAAGGGTTTTTGCCAAAATTTGCAATTGCTTAGCGAATTTTGTCTACTTTAAAAAGGCTACGAGTACATAATTTGTTTTTTCCCCCTCCTTAACCCCTCTTTTCCCATTAATTCCGTGTTTCCACTACCTTTAACCCTCCCCTTCCCCCTCTGCCATTTCCGGCGATCTGAAACGGGCTGTGAACGAGGGGGACCCGATAGTACTGTTGAAAAAGCGACAGGCGAAGCGTCTCCATATCACGTGAGTGAACTTTGTTGAAATCTATTTCATCATATACCTAAGAATATATGATGAAATATATTTTCAGCCCTGAAAACAAAGAACTGCAGGCTGTGCCCATCATCTCACCTGACAACCATTTCATCGACACCTGATGACAACAAATTGAGGAAATGGAAAATTAAAATTGCACGTACAAAAAATTTTTTAATTTACTTCCTATTCACCAAGTGAAACAATAGATCGTTACGAAAAACTCTTATAACTCACAAGAGATTAGAGGTTTTTCATCAAATAGCAGTTAGTTAGTATGTCGAGAGTATGACATTGTGACGCATCCCCCCAAAATCATAGACGTTTGGGCGCGCATGGACCGACCGTTTCGACGCACCTCGATAACTGAGTTGAGAACTCGTCTGGACGCACCTATGATGAAATATCTGGCCTGATGGGAAAACCTCCATAACAGCAACTTCTTCAAAATCTGTAACATTCTGATCCCCAAATTTTCATTGCAAAGTCCAAAACTGAATTTTGGCAACCTTTCGATTTTTACATTAGTCAAAACACCCACAGGTAGGACACCCTTGTCCAACACGATGCACTCCATTCCCCGCTAGATCAGGAACTTTGACCAGGGGCGGTCCGTCCTTCAGGCCACTATGGGCAGTGCCCCCGCTAATTTTTCCGACGGAAGGAAGAAACCCCATTTTATTTTAGTAAACTCGCAAACTGCATTGATTCGAATGAAAGGAAGTGATCATACTGTCCCACAACACTGCTGTTGCAAAATTCGGTGACAGCGCTATCTGTCATAAAATTACAAAAAGTATTCGCTTCGCTCGGCCCCCCTGTCCGAATAAGCGCTCGGCCGAGCGGAGCGAGGCCTTATGTCTGCTTAAGCGATCGGCCTCGCGAAGCGAGGCCCACGGGGGGTCTGGGGGGCGGAGCCCCCCAGCTGGGTGCGTAGGCGAGCAAAGCGAGCCGGAGCATCTAGTCTGTCATAAAATTACAAAAAGTATTCTGCGCATGTCTACAGCGGGCACGGGGTAGAAGGCGTTATTTTTTTCGTTCACCGGCCACGGGCCCTCAGTTCTATAAATTTCTGACAGATAGCGCTGTCAACAGTCAGGACTTATGAGGAAAGTCAAAATCATGGAGTTCTCACAATCATTACGACTGCCTGGGTCAAAACCCTTCCAGGAAGGGCCTTCCGTTTCCTAAAATGATCTTTTATAGAAGCATCGTTTCCGTTGGGCTTTCTTTTGATCAAATTTTGTGTTATTGTGTTATTTGCCGATGTTTATCATGAGTGCAGTGGTGTATTTAAACGCGCAGCAAAATTTGACGTACAGTAAGAGGTTTCAGTTGAAGGAATCGGGCCGACCGCCGCGGCGCGCCGCCACATTTGGCACTGACCCAACGAGTGAATAATAAAGGTGGCAGTTTGCCACTCGTAAGTTTCACCCTTGTGTGTAGGTAGCAAAAAAACCCTGGTTAACTGGTTGCCCGAGGAAATGCTTTTTTTTTTTCTTTTCTTTTCTTTTTTTTGTTGTTATGTTTGGCTAAATTAAGTTGGGATTGACAGGCAGCCCCGTTGGATACTGGTCAGTTTTTCACTTCAGCAAAACAACCGTGATTCTCACTTGCCAAGAGCTGCCTTATTACGAAAAAGAAAAGGAATTTCGAGGAAAATTTGCTTTAAAAAAGGCAACTCAGTTATTTAGTCCCTCAATTAATCAATTTTTAAAGTGCCCCAGCATGCCCAAGACCCGCAAGCCAGAACTGACTTTGACTCAATATTCACGTCTATAGACATTAATAAAATATATTTTAATTGATCGGGTCGATACTGCGAAAGAAACTAACTACTTAATAGGCTCGATACTGCTCGTGATACGATGTGAATCGGTGTTTATGCTTATACCCAGGTGCGTCTAAAGAGCCCGTTCGCTGAAAGAGACAAGTGCGGCCAAACAGCCTCCCCGTGCAGAGCTGTTTGGGCGCAAGGTGCGTCCAAACGTCACTCTCCCAGTATGTCATACCAGTTAGTATTTCATACCTTAACCATTTAATGGTTTCCACAATTTAAAGTGGAGAATACGGATGGCACAAGGTGGATTACTCAAAAGTTCACAGCCAGCCGAAAGTAATATTTTCCTCAGATACGAATCCAATTACTATTCTGGTAACTCCGTCATGGTTTTGATGGAACTTGTGAGTTGGGATGCGGACATTTTGGCATTTTGAGCCAATACAAAATCCGCCGAATCTTCTGGTTCGAGAGACAGGATTTTGGCACATTCGTCCAACAATGATAAGACGTTGTCGATTTCCAGTTTGAATTTGTCCAGGGTGATTACTTTCAATTGGAGTTTGGTCCGGCTCATCATCAAGAGTGCCACGTGAAGCTCAAACAGGATCCGTCCTGAATAATGAAAGTTCGCCTCGTTTGAATAATTAAAAAAAAAAAAAAAAAAAAAAATCAGCACTTGTTGACACGCTTGTCATTTACCTCGCATTCTTGTCACGCCGGGTTCGATGACAGACAGTGTGTCCAACAGCTGTTGGCAAAATTGTGCTTTCCTTTCGAGAAGTACGTCAGGCAGCATGTCCATCGTGTAGCCCTCGACGCGTCCGTACAGCTGAGCCAAAATGTGCCCGATGGACACGTTGACAGCGTGACGGGGATGGACTGAACTCTTGTACGACCGCAGCAACTGTAAAAAATTGCAGAGAAGGGGGAGGGGTGGGTAAGACGGGATACCATAATATACCATGATATTATCTTTTTTGGACGATTGTGACTACAATGTCATTCAAATGTAGCTAAATATGACACTGAAGGGCACCCTGCTGAACGGATGCTGAAGGTGTACCTACATGCAAATACTGTGTTCCAAATTGATTAATAGGTCTAGCAATATTTGGGTTGTGTGTTTGGTGGATGGCCTCCAGAGTAACGGAGAGTTTGCCCTCGGTGTCTTTGGCGGAAGAAGAATGGAGTACCTGACGGGCGATGCGTGGGATTTTTCCCAAGTCGACACCGCTGTTCTGTAAATTCTCACTGACTTTTTTCGCCAGGAGATTTCCTCAGGGCTCTCCTGATTCCCCGCCCCTGACGAACTGCTGTTGAAAGTTGAAGGCGCGTCTCCGGCGCCTGACAGAACGACTCCGAGAGGCGACGGTCAACCAACCCAACCTGAGCTTCACTCGCCTGTTGCATTTTGCCAGGTCCCTTCCCTTTTGGTTTATTATTCTTGGAATAATACACCTATGTTTTCGCGACGGGGGTCGACGACTCCGATCGGGCTCAAAATTTGACATTATCCGTTTCAAGAGGTCTACATTCTAAATCCGAAATGTCCGTCCGCCGTCCAGGCCGTTTTGGGCAGTAGGAAATTTTAAAAAAATCTGAAATTTCGACAAAATACTTGCTTTACCATCTAGTTGTGCCCGCAAGGTTTTCAGGCCGATCGCCCAAACCCGTGGGGCGCTATGGGGCTATAATGGGGCTACGGGAGGGGTTTTTTGAAGGCTTTTAGCTATCATAGCTAAAAACGACACCTAACTCGATCCCATAATGGGATCGAGTTAGGTGTCGTTTTCGAAGTATTTTTGGACGTGGAATCCATTTTTTGGGGTCCCGGAACGATCCTATTTCACTGGGGCGATCTTTATGGCATTCGTGGGGCTAAAAATGGGATTTTTGAAGGATCCCAGGATGTTAAATATCTTTCGAGTAAAAAATACAGAATTTTTGAAAAAACACATTTTTGAACTAAAAAATTTTTTTATTGACAGAATTAAATTTCTGCACAAGTAACGTATATCAAAGAATAATAAACCCTTGTGTAAAATTTGCAGCGTTTTTGGTTTATTATTCTTGGAATAATACACCTATGTTTTCGCGACGGGGGTCGACGACTCCGATCGGGCTCAAAATTTGACATTATCCGTTTCAAGAGGTCTACATTCTAAATCCGAAATGTCCGTCCGCCGTCCAGGCCGTTTTGGGCAGTAGGAATTTTTTTAAAAATCTGAAATTTTGACAAAATACTTGGTTTACCATCTAGTTGTGCCCGCAAGGTTTTCAGTCCGATCGCCCAAACCCGTGGGGCGCTATGGGGCTATAATGGGGCTACGGGAGGGTTTTTTTGAAGGCTTTTAACTATGGGATCGAGTTAGGTGTCGTTTTCGAAGTATTTTTGGACAGCTTTTTTTTTTTTTTTTTTTTTCATTGACAGAATTAAATTTCTGCACAAGTACCGTAGGTATATCAAAGAATAATAAACCCTTGTGTAAAATTTGCAGCGTTTTTCTTTTATTTACGTTGTTAATTTGAAGTAGGATAGATTTGAAGGTGTCTCTCTTCCTTCCAAGTTTTGGGAAAAATAGTGTTGTAGAAGAAGTTGCTTTGTATTTTGCGGTTTTCAGTACCTAGTTCATCTTGTCGAATTTACACCCTTCAGGCCAATTTTGAGCGTAATAAACTTGTATTTCTTGGCCCTTCAGTCGACCCGACCCGAGCTTGTTCGGTATCGTCAACCCTTTAGTGACGTCGTTTTATAACATTTTTAATAGTTCCTGCGTAGGTGTTTGCAACGCCAGACTGCAATGCTGCGTCACGCCGCCGACGCACAGTGGGGCGAGTGACCCGATTCCGCGGACATCCCACTTTCAGACCCTTAAAAATTTTCTCTTGACACGTAACCTGGGTCTTTCATGTTTTTTTGGCGTGCTGAATCCGAATCTGAAGTCAGTTTGTCGCTAGAGAATCAAGTTGTGGAGATACAGCCCCGTAAAATGGTGTAAACGTGCGAAATTTTCAACTTTCGATTCTGCTCGTGCGCCTTTATTACATGAAATTTATCGCTGAACACGAATATGCCACCCATGATGGGTCTTAAATACTCCTATGTCATGGAAATGGGCAAATAACCTTCTTTTTGAAGCGAATTTTCAAAGAAATTTGGAGGATGCTAATCAAATTAGACTCCTTCTAAATGATAAGGCCGACCATGTCCTAAATAATAGTGTGGGGATAAGCGTGAGTCGACGAGAAGAAAACAGCAAAACGCTCAGCAGAATCAACAACCAAGAGAAATGCAGTTAATTTAGTAAAATTTCATCTAAAAAAGAATTTAAATTCAAAAGTTGTATTTGGACCGCTATTTCGGTCAACATGGTCACTATTGACGAGTCTCCTTCCCCTTAACCTTATAGAATTCTATTTGATTCGACACAGACTTACTTTTTCGGCCGTTTCCAACTTTTCGGGGCCGATTTCCATATACTCGAGCTGAGCAAGATCATTCTGGATTTTCAAATGGAGCCTCTGCGCGATTTCTCCGGATAAGGTTTTAATGCAATGAGAGCATTTCCATTCCGCGTTGACGTCTGAAGTCAAAAACATTCATGACAAATAATAGTTGGTTGTCTTGATCGCTCCAGGCGGCGTACAATGTATTGAATCGCGTTTTTAGCTTCAGTTTTTAGAATAATGAACCAAAAATACGCCGATTTTTGCTAACATCTCGGATTCCCATTTAGCTAGGGATCTCGGATTCCCATTTAGTCCTACATACTAATAGGACGGAGGCCGGCGAATTGGATCGGCCTCAAAATTGGACATTATCTGTTTCAAGAGGTCTACATTCTAAATCCGAAATGTCCGTCCGCCATCCGGGCCGTTTTGGGCAGTACCTCGGAATTTATTTTTTCAACGTGAAATTTTGACAAAATACTCGGTTAACCATCTAGTTGTGCTCGCAAGATTTTCAGCCGGATCGCCCAAACCCGTGGGGCGCTATGGGGCTAAAATGGGGGGACGGGAGGGTTTTTTCGAAGGCTGTCGGCTATGGGATCGAGTTAGGTGTCATTTTCGTAGTATTTTTGAACGTAGAATCCATTTTTGGGGGTCCCGGAACGATCTGATTTCACTGTGGGGATCGATGGGGCTTTCATGGGGCTACAAATGGGATTTGGGTGATTCAAACTCTGAGCATCTGATTGTAAATGTAACTTGATTACATCTTAAGTAGCAGTATCGGTTATTCGCAACCACCACCCAACTCACCCAACGGGTTTGACGACAAAATGAGGCCATTGTCGCAAGACGGACACTTGAAGGAGCTCATGTGAGTACCAAGTTCTTTTGGATCTTTGCATCGCTCGCAGTCGCATTCGAAATATTTGGTACTTTTGAGAGCACCTCTTCGGATCATTGTGGGGTCGAGGCTGCTGGTGTATGAACAAAACACTTCACTACCCTCGTCTATGCTGACCGACGCTCGCATTACCATCCTTACGGGACAAAAAAAAAAAAAATTACAACCTACAAGGCATTTTTATGACATTAAATGTTCACATTCACCATTCCTGGAAACCTACTTGTAATTTTCGGGTAGAATCGAGTGTGTCGTGTTGGCAACGCAGTTATGAGATGGAATACTGGATTTGGGGTAGATGCCTCTTATAGGGACGGCCATCGCGTCGGGAAGAATTTCAAAGGAATTCACCTCGAGTATACCGCATACCTTTCGAATCAAATCTTCGCCAAACCTGAAATTTTGATAATGCAGGAAAGTGAAAAAAAAAGAGAAATAGTTAAAACACGATAGTCACCAATGAAGGAAATATTCTCACAAATAGAGAAGTTGGTAGGTCAACGAATCTTCTAGAAATCATTACTCTGTAAGCTAGGTATGTACTCTCAACCTAAAGGCGGGGAAGGACTAGGCAAGGGTAACGCTTTCAAGAAAATAAGGAAAGGAATGATAGATGCGGGCATAGGGTTTTTCAAGAATTCGTCCACCTGGCAACATACCTCTATTGTGAAGTAGGTCACAAACCTCTCAGCGAGTTTACATTTGTGTCTCAAAAACTCCACCACGTTGATACGTTCGGCTTCCCAGATCTCTTGGTTTTCCTTTCGCAGGTTGTTGTGGTCCATCATTGGGAATACTTCACTTTCCCAAATTTTCACTTCCTTTTCTGTGGCGACAAGCGTCCTCAGTGGTGCTATACACTCGAGTTGAGGTCCTGGCTCGGCGTTCGGATTGTAAGCAACGCCCGCCTCGGCGAAAATCGAACACTCGTAGTCCCGGTGCCAAATTTTTTGCGAGCATTCTGGTGAACAAATTGGCCATCTGAAAAAAAAAAACTATCTCGTTCAGTTCTGTAGAAATTGATCAGAAATTTTACCGTCTTAAAAATGTTGATCCTCACTTGCATTTCTCACACAGGACGACTTCCGTTAGATAGTGGTAGCAGCCGAGGCAGCACAAAGGTGAGTCGTTTTTGAGCCCGACCACAAAAGGCATCTCATGAAGTATCTCATCTCCAGCTTCGACATTTTTGCTTATTTTAGCAAATCTGCGTCAAATATCAAATTATCGACAAATACAAAACATAATCAACTTAACAAAGCTTGCATGGAAAAGTAGGTAAGCTAGCATGTCACTATGTCTACAACGTCACTCAAAATATGTCATATTTTTTCCATAAGTCAGAAATCAAACCACTCAGATAACAACGTGACCGAGTGAGGATTACATTAAATTCTACACTACTTACCACTAACTACAATCTACTACGAACGGCAAACATAAATGGGAAGCGTGAACAAGTTCAGTCAATCGGTAGCGAAAAATATCAGTTATGCTTAGCATGACCGGTCGTGCTACCTATTGAGATATTCGCAAAAAACTCCAAAATGTTAGCACTTTTTTCAGTTTTTCTGCTTATAACTCCGAATCTATGCGTCCTACAGCGAAAACCAGTAATATCGAAGGGAAAGAGCATTAAATTTCCTATAAGATTCACTAGTCAAAGTTGATTCTGTGTCATCAAAAGATTATTTAAAAAAAAAAAAAAAATCCGTAGGTACGATGTTTGGACAGATGTGGCAATGACCGCAAAAATTGATTTTGCGTCCAAAATTACTCGGAAAAAGTCAACGTATGACCCTCCTGAGACCCTTCAAAAAATTTTTGAAGGGTCTTTAATAAGGGTATTTAATACCATGTGTAGCCATGAAAGATCGTTCTGGGTCCGCTAAAAATTCACAAATACTTCGAAAACGAGACCTAACTTGATCCCATAGCCGAAAACCTTCAAAAAACCCTCCTGTAGCCCGATTGCACCCCACGGGTTCGAGCGATCGGGCTGAAAACCTTTTGAGCACAACTAGATGGTAACCCGAGTATTTTGTCAACATTTCAGATTTAAAGAAAAAATTAATACTGACCAAAACGGCTCGAATTGCGTATGGCGGACGGCGGACGGACTTTTCGTATTTAGGAAGCTAGACATTTTGAAACGAGGGAATACCTCCCTAATGTCAAATTTTGAGGCCGATCTGAATTTTCTACCTCCGACACGAATTTGTAGGTGTACCTACTACCTATTCCAAGAATAATAAACCAAAAGCCGCGATGTATATCGAAGTGTATCAATATCTACAGATCCTACACATCGATATAAATACATGCATCTATATCGTTGCCATCCCTATCCATCCCTTCTGTTTTCTTGAGCGCGAGGTCCGTCGTTCCCATAGCCAAAAGCCTTTTAAAAATTTAAAAAAGCACCCCCCGTAGCACCCCGTAGAGTATTATGGCAAAATTTAAGATTTAAAAAAAAATCCTACTGGCCAACACTACTCGGACGGCGGACGGGCATTTTGTTTTTGGAATCTACGTTTCGTGAAACGTATTTATACCGAGTAGTGTTGGCCAGTAGGATTTTTTTTTAAATCTTAAATATTATAATGTTATTATAAACAAATAAAATATACAAATAAATAAATATTATAAACATTAAAATGTCAAATTTTGAAGCCGATCAGAATTTTTGACCTCTGACACGAATGTATATGATTCCAAGAACAATAATCCAAAATTTGTCAAGAAACGAGCTATGTCTTATAATAAGCTCCATGATTATAATAACACTATCACAAATTATGTGACAATCTGATTTTGTCGAAAACTGCCCCGCGACCCTTCAATCGTATTTTTCATTTGCCACTCAACGTAAAATGAATTAACATCACACTCAAGACTGTTTTGGTTAGATACCTACATCAAAAGATTTATTGCTAGACAACAAAAACGGGTCATGTCAAGTACCATCGCAATCTAACCTGGTACAACGTCTGAGCACCGACAGTGATGGGTATTTATCACCTTCCAAAATATCGCTGGCGTCAAACAGTCAAATTAGTGCGTTGAATTCATTTTTAGAGCTTAATTTAATCAACGAAGTAGGTAGGTTCTCTGGTTCCCATGTCTTACCTTCCAACCTTATCGTTGGCACACACTACCAATAAATCACACATATTTGCTGGGAGAATTTCACTTAATGTCATTCACCTACACCGAAAAATCCGAAATTAATCTATCAGTGTCACAAAAATTTAGTGCCTTTCACGGCTTTATTCGCTTTGAGCGTACGAAGTGAACTGAGCTCAGAAATGCGCGACCGCTTTGGTTTGTTACCTCACACTCGTTCTGGCTCATTCTAGAACTAGGAACTTCGCCAAGTTTATCTGGCAGCTCATCTAACCTTAGGTACCTACATAACTGATTTAATATTTTCATGAGGCGTTATGGAATTTAGGCAATTTGGAAGGCGTTTCAGTGGGCGTAAAATTAACAATAATTGAAATTATTTCAAACAAACTCTTAGCATTTCGCACGTCTAGGATGGGAAAAACAGAAGAAGAATAATCATTCAGATTATTATCAACCACTTTTGGTTTATTATTCTTGGAATAACGGGGGTCGACGAATCCGATCGGCCTCAAAATTTGACATTATCCGTTTCAAGAGGTCTACATTCCAAAACCGAAATGGCCGTCCGGCCCGTTTTGGGCAGTAGGCATTTTTTAAATCTGAAATGTTGACAAAATACTCGGTTTGCCATCTAGTTGTGCCCGCAAGGGTTTCAGCTCGATCGCCCAAACCCGTAGAGCGCTATGGGGCTAAAATGGGGCTACGGGACGGGGTTTTTGAAGGTTTTTGGCTATGGGATTTTATTCGAGTATTTTTGGGCGTAAGTAGAATCCATTTTTTGGGGTCCCGGAACGGTCTGATTTCACTGTGGGGATCTGGAGGGCTTTCATGGGGCTACAAATGGGAATTTTGAAAAATCCCAGGAGGTCCCAGGAGGAATAATATTATTTTCCAAGTAAAAAAAAAAAAAAAAAAGTTCTGAAAACAAAAAATTTTTAATTTTTTTTTCCAAAATTTTCCTGTTGACACAGAATTAATAATATTAATTCTGTCCGAACACAGAATTAATAATGTTAACACAGAATTAATAATGATAATTACATGTCCGAACATATGTAACCCATATCAAAGAATAATAAACACTAGAGTAAAATTTGCAGCGTTTTTCAATGTTGATTGTTATGTTTGTGAGTATAGGTTATTAAATTATACTCAACAACTTAATTAAACTAGCTGGGACACCCGTGCTTCGCACGAAACATCAAACCCATCACCTATCAACGATGCACCCGTGGCAACCCGTCAACTTAATTTTTCATAGTAACAACGCTTGTTGGTTTCTCGTAGTGAATTATCAAATTCCCGTCTATCACCAATAATAATTATTGGTGGATAATTCAGAATCAGAATCAGAATCAGAAAGCGTTTTATTTGCCATATTACGCAGAGTGCTTTTGACAATGGTCACGGTTAATTAAAGTTAGGCCTGAAAATACAAAGTAAGATGGTAACATTAAATTTTAAACGTAAATTGATGAATTAAGGGCATGTACACGTTAAAGACGTTTCACTGGATTGATGTTGAGAAAAAAGTCTTCAAATGAGTACGGCACCATTTGTGACAGTCGGGATTTACATGAGATTCTAAATTTTGGCACAGGCTCTTCTCGGACAGATTTTGGAAGGGCATTAAAAAATTTTATTCCCCACCACGATGTAGAGGTTCTACTGACGTCCAAACGAGAGTGGGGCAACGAAAGCTGACTGGCACTTCGTGTATTGTGAGTGTGAGAGGCTGAGGGGAATGAGGTGATGTTTTTCCGCACATAGGTAAGGCAAGCGAGGATGTACAGGGCTGGTACTGTTAGTATTCCCAGCTCCTGAAAAGCATCTCTGCAGTCCTGCCGATAGTTTAGGCCCATGATAGCTCTGACAGCTCTCCTTTGACTGCTGAATACAAGGGCGCTGTGTGGCGAGTGGCCCCAGCAAAGGATGCAATATCCAGCCCTACTTTGAAAAACTGAATAGTAGGCAGCAAGAACGGCAGTCTTGGGAAGCTTGTCGGAAAGTCTTCGCAAAAGAAAGGAAACGCTATTTAAGGACGCGGCCAGCTGTTCACAGTGAGGCCTCCAACTCAGTTTCGGATCCAGTACAACACCCAACATTTTAACGGACTGAGGGTTACCAACACTCACTGCCAGCGATAAGTCCCTTAATCCAAAATAAATCACCTCCGTTTTTGAATCATTAACAGCGAGACGGTTTTTATGGAACCAATGTCGAATAGCGCCGACAGTACTATCTGCATTTTCTACCAGGGCAGCCAACGAAGAATCTGATGAAAGAACCGTTGAGTCATCCGCAAACATAACAGTCCTTTTATTTGAATGTTGAGGAAGATCATTTGAAAATATCAGGAAGAGAGTGGGTCCTAGAACGCTACCTTGAACTACGGATAAGTCTCCGATTTGTGACAATTCGGAGACAGCACCATTTAGGCGGACAGCTTGGACTCTATTGTGCAAGTAAGACTTAATCAAGGTTGCGGCTTCAGCGGAGAATTTGTACGATCGTAATTTTGCCAGCAACAGTTTATGAGGCACACAATCAAAACACTTTGAAACATCAACCATTGTTGCTGAAACATAGTGACCTCTTTCAAAATATTCACAAATTAGACTTGAAATACACAAAACTGCTTGCTCAGTCGTCCGTCCTGTTCTGAATCCGTACTGATCCGAGACAAATAGATTGTTATCCTCGAAGTGATCTTTTATCTGCCTATTAATAGCTTTTTCAAATACCTTCGAGAACAAAGGGAGTTTAGAAATAGGCCGGTAGTTGGACATATCATCTGTATCCCCCTTCTTGTGCAAAGGAATCACTTCTGCGACTTTCAAAACTGAAGGAAAGAAATTTGAACAAATGGCCTCGTTAATCAGATGAGTCAGGGGGTAAACAATGGCCAGTGCTACATGTTTAATCATTTTGGATGATAAGCCATAAAAGTCGCAACCATTCGAATTTTTCAAAGATAATATAATTTTGAATACTTGTTCGGGTTCCAGTGATGAAAAACGTAGCTCAGGCGCAGGATTGATCTCAAAATCAAGGGGGTTTTGGGTTACTGAGGGCAGATTTGCTATGGTTTTTGAAGCTACAGATGCGAAATATGAGTTAAAGTCGTCAGCTGTGTATTTCAGGTTTCTAGGAGCCTTCCTCGTTTGATTGCGGTTTTCGTTGATGTATTCCCACATCTTCTTTGATGGGTTTCCGGACGCAAAAATGTCTTTTTCATGGTAGGATACTAGAGCCGCTTTGATCGCTTTCTTATACTCATTACGGAGGGAAAGGTAGTTAGCTTTTAATTTGGGATTAGAATCATACTCGGTTTGAATTTTATTTTGACGGACTAAGATTTTCATATTTTTTAACGATTCAGTAAACTAATTATTATATGCAGCCCATAGCAACCCATCAACTCAAAATGAAATTACCCAGTAGGTATCTATTAAACAAATCGAAGGCTCGCAAAAAATACTCGCAACCGCCTACCGACGATCTTCGAATAACTTGCGAACGGGTTATCGCACAAAAATCGTTTTGTACTCGTTGGAACCAGCGTGAAAAGCTCATTCAAGAGAGCCTTGTACGAACGAAATCGGACAAAAACTTTCGTTCCACTTTTGAGGCCTCCATAGTTACACCTCAGAGATAAACAACTTTCGTCGTGAAGGAGCACCCGAAAACCGATGAAGGGGATGAGTGAAGAAAAATCAAGGTAGCCTATGACCATCGCGCTGGTTTTTGGAACAGGTCGCAATAAACGGCACGCGAATCGCTCATTCCGTTCAGGCGTGAAAATGGAACAAACAGACAGACATTAAATTTTCTCGGTTTTTATTAGGTGGATTATAATATGGCCTTAAACTGAACTGGGATTTCTTCCTTTACAACATGAGCATGTGTCCACATCATGTGATGCTCTCGGCCCAACGACAGAGTCAATCAGTGCATATAAAATCGATAATTAAGATAATACTCCGGAAACGCCACGTGTACACTATTTTGCCCGTTCTTTACGGCTTATCTCGAGTTGACACGGAATGCCACAACGTGGCACGTGTTTACTCGCCACATAGTTGAGCTAACTGAGAGGGCGTGAACAACATTTGCGAACAAGATAAACCAGCTCGGATCACGTTAAGCGTCCAAGAATCACGAATAACCCACTCAGAATGATGGATTTCATTCTGTAATTGGCCAATAAATTGGAATATCTCGATAACAGCTAAATTGTATTTATTTATGATAATCTCACCATGAAATCTTTTCAGACTAATTAGCACCATTTATTACGATAAACCAACGAGCTCCTAAGGAAACCACTGATCTTGCTAATGGTACAAATCGTTGGGAGTTTTAAACTCTCTCGCTGTGCATCAAGGAGAATAATTGTTTCTCCACTGGGAGTATTATTCCCCTTAAAATCGGCTTTGCAGCATTTAGGAAACAGTTTATTCAAATACGTTGGAGAGGACTTTCAAGGAAGTTCCTTCTTTTGAAGCTTTTGTTCCAGTTGGAAAATCAAGCCAGACAATGATGATATTACGAAAGCATTGTACGGCGGAAAGGACTGTTCCAGGAGTGGGCGAATTCTTGAATGTTAGGTTTATTGAATCCTGCCGGGTTTTAAGGAACCTCTTGAAAGTTCTGTTGCGGTTAGACTTCCGGTACCTAGTGTATCTTTTGTTACCTACTTCCTTGGAAGAAATTGTAGTGGGTGAAGAAATGATGGATCGAAGATGAAGAAATAACATGGCTCTAGTCACTTTACTCAGTTGTTCAGAAGACTGCTTCAAAACTGATGCAGGTTTTGGTTTACCTACTATAGTAGGTCTACTGGCACTCTGACAAAAGGCCTCGCTTCGCTCGGCCAACCACTTTCTCGGGCAGGAGGGTCGGTTCGCGCTCGCCCATTTGAATAACACCTAGGTCGAGTGATGGGGTAGGATACAGAGGAAACGACGACTCAATCAGACAGTGAACAACGAAGATAGGGATAGCTGCGCAAATTTGCGCTGAGAATTAGTGGTATACGGGGGTCGACAATTCAGGACGGCCTCAAAATTTGACATTATCCGTTTCAAGAGGTCTAGATTCCAAAAACGAAATGTTCGTCTGCCGAAGGCGCGAAACGCCGTCCGGGCCGTTTTGGACAGTAGGTAGGCATTTTTTTAAGAATCTGAAATTTTGACAGAATACTTGGTTCACCTGGTGAACCAAGTATTCTGTCAAAATTTCACCGAGATGGTGAACTTCACCATCTCGTTGTGCCCGCAAGGTTTTCAGCCCATCGCCCAAACCCGTGGGGCTAAACAGGGGCTACGGGAGGGACTTTTTGAAGGGTTTTGGATATGGGATCGAGTTAGGTGTCGTTTTCGGAGTTTTTAACGTAGAATCCATTTTTGGGAGTCCCAGATAGAAGCGATTTCATTGTGGGGATATATAGGGTTTTCATGAGTCTACAACTGGGGTTTTTGAAGGACCCCAGAACGTCTAATATTTTCCAAGTAAGTAAATTTTTTTTTTTTTTGAAATTTTGAAAAAAAAGTCATTGATTATTAGCCCAGAACGATCCGATTTCACCGTGGGGATCTAAGGGGCTTTCATGGGGCTGCAAATGAGATTTTTAGCGGATCCAAAGGATGTTAAATAAGCTGCTTTTCCAAGTAATTTTGGGCGCATAATTATTATTATTAATAGTATAATCTATTGGAGTCCCACACTTGTCCGAACATTGTACAGAATAATTTTTTAATTTTTTATTTTTATTTTTATTTTTTTATTGCACAGAATTAATTTTTGCACCATCCAAAAATAATAAACCCTCGTGTAAAATTGTCAGCGTTTTATTCTTCGAGTTTTTGCCAGTTTTTTTTCCCCGATTTCGTCCACAGTGCGATTGCTCTAGTAGAACCGGAGAAACATACATGTATGTATATTTTCCACACTGATGAAATTCCCTTCTAAGGGACTTCATGTAGGTTCCCCTACTCGACTTCATGCATGAAGTCCCTTAGAAGGGAATTTCATCAGTGCGGAAAATATTCAAACTACCGACCTCTTGATCTGCACTTTGACTTTTCCCTGGAATCACAATCAACCTACGGCTCCCACCTCAACTTTTCAAACCCAATTTCGAGTTCGGAAGCCTACCCAAAAACAAAGTTCCCTCGCGGTAAATTAACCCTCCCTCAACCCCACGAAGCTCGAGCTACATTTTTAACATTAAAATTTCATCAGAGCCGGTTTATCCAATTAGAAACATGCGTCCAAGCCGGGTGACGTGCTTTGAATGTCGGATATCTCCTCAACTTTAAATATCGAACTTCGTTGCCCCCCTGCTGACCTCAGGAACTTCCAAGGTTCACCGCTGTTCTACTCAATTAACGCCTGCCACTCATTCTGCGAGCGTAACTTCCTTAATTAGGGTTCAATTGTACATGTTGAGCCACCCACTGGGAACGATCTACATTTTGTACATTCACTGCCTTAAAATTTAATGGACAAGTGATACTGGAAAAGGCCAGAATTAAATGTAAGAACGGTCATAGAAGGTCTCAGTAACTTTTGGTTTATTATTCAGAGTAGGGATGCAAATTGATTATCGATTAAATAAAAATACGCTGCAAATTTTACACAAGGGTTTATTATTCTTTGATATAGGTAGGTTACATGTCCGACATGTCCGAATATTAATATTATCAACAACAACAAAAAAAAAAAAAAAAAAGAAAAATTGAAAAAGAAAAATTCGAGTTGGTTTATAAAAAAAAAAAATGTGGGTTTTATTGTGTTTAACCATTTTTGGTTCTCACAAGTGGGGCAGGAGCCGACCCCGCACTGCACCCAGATAATCACAGATAAGGTACGAAGTCTTAGATAGTCTTGCTCCAGAGAAAGGATTCACATAAACTTGCGTTCAGAGGTGAATTGTCTGCCGACAAGCCAGGTAAATACCTACCTGTAATATTACAACACATGATTTTTGGTCAAACATTGGTGTTCGGCCCGGATTCGAACCAGGCTGATCAGCGCTCCGACTGATTTGTAAACAGACGAAGCTCTGTCGCCTTAGTCCACCGGGCCAAAAAAAAAAAATGTTAATTTCTTTTTTCAATTTTTGTTGGTTTTTTTTTTTTGTCAAAACAAATTTTTTACTCGGAAAATATTCGACCTCCAGGAATTTTTCAAAAATCCCATTTGTAGCCCCATTTTAGCTCCATAGCGCCCCACAGGTTTGGGCGATCGGACTGAAAACCTTGCGAGCACAACTAGTTGGTAAACCGAGTATTTTGTCAACATTTCAGATTTAAAAATAATAAGCCTACTGCTCAAAAAGGACGGACATTTTGGTTTTGGAATCGATACATCTTGAAACGGATAATGTCAAATTTTGAGGCCGATCGGAGTAGTCGACCTCCGTCGCGAAAACAGGAGACACCTATTAGGTGTAGGTGTTATAGGTGTATTAATAACAATTATTAATTATTATTATTAGTGTATTATTATAATAGTAATAATAAGTGTAGGTATTATTCTTGGAATAAGTCCAAGAATAATAAACCAAAAGCTCTTTTGGAGATGAATTTGTAGCTTTTGGGCTCCAAATTCAGAATCTCGAGAAAAAATAATTGGGCAAAATGAAAAATATCGTTTTTGCAAAATGTTAAAATTTAAGTCAGTGGAGACTGAAGTTGCTTTGTTGAATGGAGACATTGAAAAAACGTAAATTTTCGGTATAATATTATGATTATGGTTTTCGAAATTAAGCAGTCGTTTCATCATTTTGAAACGAGGTCAGAAAGAACGCTACCTACATTTTATTTCGGATACGTCCTTTCCTAGTTCGAGAAAAACGTCGTGGTCTACATGAAAATCACTGGTCCAATCACCATAATGTACGTTTTCGTGAGAATGACCCTTATAAGGGTCACCTATAGGTGATGTGAGAAACCGAATAAAAATGTGTTGACGTCTGAAACGACGAGGTTTTGCTGTCGATGAAATGCCCGAGTTTGCCTGGCTTGAAAACCTCCCCCCTTCTTCCTCCACGCGATACCTTCCGGATGAAATATTGGACCTGTCAATCTCTTCCTGGTTGGCAACCCTTACACCGTTTCCTCCCCCATCAGACGCAGCCACCGTTGTTTTTAACTCAACTTTCGGGGCTGGCTGCGGGGAGGGCGGCCTCTATCGTGTATTAAACGCTCTTATTAACAGTTAGTTAATCATCTGGCGCCTGTTAAAATCGAACGCCGCTCAGGTTGTCGGGGTTCATAATGAGGTGACAAACAAGCGATCACCTCCGTAAAATGAATTCACCCAAAGCTGATTGAAAAATTTACTTACTTTGTAGGTTCATACGCGAGCATTGAATAATGTTCAATATAATGAAATGAAAAGGTTTATTAATTTTGTAAAAGCCTTCCGGCGACACGAGGATGAAACTAAACCGTGACCCAGGGTGAATGATACACTAAAATAACCTCTCCACCACACATAAATGATGGTTTATAAGTCCGTGTTTCAGAAAGGAACCTTTGGGTTTCGTAAGTAGTATTGTTTACCTCTAAGAACCTCTGCCCAAAGTGAACACAATGTGTTCACTCATATGTGCGTCATATGATGAAAATCTCAAAAACGGAAAAATGGCACTTATGATGGTTTGCCTCTGAGGTAGGTAAGTAGGTACAGAAATATTTTTCAAGTTAAGAACAAAACATTTTGCAAAAAATTTTTTTTGAAAAAAAAAAACCCGGACGGTAGACCTATGGTTCTACAGTCGGATCATTTAATACCCTCTACTTGTCACCAACCGCTAAACTTCCTTAGAGACCAATCATGTGATTATAGTTTTCGCGATCATGTTGCGGTCAAAATCCCCCGTGACGTGGCGAAAACAAATGGAAACGTCCTGTTAATCATTATTAAATGATAATAAATGATAAAAAAAAATTTATTCATTGACACAGAATTAAATTTCATCTCAAGTAACCTATAGGTTACAAAGAATAATAAACCCTAGTGTAAAATTTGCAGCGTTTTCCGTGGGATTTTTGAAGGATCCTTTGAGTTCAAATGAGGTGTCGTTTTCCGAGTAGTTTTGGACGCATGATCCACTTTTCGAGGCATCTCATCAGATGACAGATTCTGTCCTAACACTGTACCGAAAATATTTTTTGTCAGTTTTATTTTTATCATTTAATAATAACGTTTCCATTTGTTTTCGTCACGTCACGAGCGTCACGTCACGGGGGATTTTGAGAGCAACGTGATCGCGAAAACTATAATCACATGATTGGTCTCTAAGGAAGTTTAGCGGTTGGTTACAAGTAGAGGGTTGGTGTAAAATTAATCATTTTTCAAAAATAGGTTTTCTTATTGACACAGAATTTTTGCACAAATAACCTACATCATAGAATAATAAACCCTTGCGGAAAATTTGCAGCTTTTTTCCAGCTTTTATTTGCAGCTTTTACTTAATATCCTGCAAGCTCATGATTTCATTATCCTTTTATCCACTTACACGAATTAGTTCCAGAAAGCTAGCTGGCTAATTGGGCTTATTCTAAGCAGGGTTCATTATTAGCCGAGGATCACGGAGTATCCGGAGTTTTAGAGAACGTAAATATAAATACACGTCCGATACAACCCAGCTCGAGGAGGGCCATGAACCCTCAAAAAAGGGGAAAAAGCAGTGCCGGCTCGTGCCACAATCAAGAGGGGTACAACAGCAGAATTTAATACTATTTCTAGGTGGCCGGCTTGCATGACTGCAGGGTGTTTAGGAAGGAAACGCCGGGTGCTTAGTGGGATTTTTACTCAAGCTTTCGGGGAATGCTTGTCCCCTTCTTCCTTTTTGAACGTAGGACGTTGGAAAATATTGAAATTCCAACCATCAAAATCTATCCCACCCCCCTACCCCAGTACCCTAGCCACATCATATACCTAGAACCCATTTCAATTAAGCCATATAACAGTAACTTAAGAAACAAATTGCACATAGATTTTATAATTATATTAGATTAGACTAGTCTCTCTGGCTCGCTTTGCTCGCTCCCCTAGTGGTGTGCGTAGCATCGATGGACACGTTCATAACCCTGCATCAAGGTCAACTGCTCCTTCAACATCAATCCCCCTGGCTGATAAAATGATCGGCCGAGCGAAGCAAGGCCCCCCCACCCCTGTCAAAGTGCTAGTGAAATCAAATTTGAAACAATATAACTACCTATGTGGGCGGCTGAGCAAAGCGAGCCCCCTGGCCGATAAAATGATTAACTGAGCGAAGTAAGGCCCCCCTGAATTTGAAAAGGGTGCTAGAAGGTCGTTGGGGGGGGGGGGGGGGGGGGTAGAGTGATCGTGGCGGGTGGGCGGGGAACTGCAGACGCGAATTAAAATGATCCAATTGTCTTCTCAGCCGTCCTACACAGAAATCCGTTCAGCCGTTTAGGTGCCTATAAGACACGACAGCCATAGAAACCTGTGCCTCAAATCACCCGCCTGCAGACCCCGTGCGAATTAAAACGATCCAATTATTGTCTTCTCACCGTGAACTCGCCCCCTCCCCCTCGTGGGGTGCGTAGCATCGATGGACACGTTCATAACCCTGCATCAAGGCTAACTGCTCCTTCAACATCAACCCCCCTGGCTGATAAAATGATATTGGCTGGAATCCCCACTCCTACCCTTCTTTAGGAAAGGAGAGGGGGTTGAAGGAGGGGAAAACGGAAAAAATCCTTGAGGGCGCTCAAACTATCTCAGAACATAGAATCTATAATCTGATTATTTTTGAATTTCTCGAGATTTTCAAGAAAATATATACAGTAGACTCCGCTTTATGGGGGCACCTCGGGACCAGAGCATTTTGCCCCAATTAAGCGGGTGCCCCAATAAGGCAGAATTCCTAAATCCCCCACCCTCCCAAATCTTTGAATTTTATGAAAAGGGAGTTCATAGTGAATCGAGTTGTGTAGCATTAAATGAATTTATATTATATTGTACATTTATATATATATCGGGTGGCAAGGGGGTAGATGGGCGAAGGGTTTACAGGGGGGGAACGCTTCACTCAGTCGATCACCCCTTCGGGGGGGGGGGGGGGGGCGTAGAGGTTGCACGGGGGAGGTAGAGTTTGCACGTCGGTGCCTCACCCCGCGCGAATTAAAACGATCCAATTGTCTTCTCACCATGAAATCGCCCCCTCCCCCTCGGTTTTTTGAAATCCGACTTCGGAATCGGATTGGCCATATTTTGGCGCGCAAAACGGCTCCTTACTGGGTATTTTTGAACCCGAAAAAACGTGGGACAAACGAAAGACGATTTATTTCGGCGAATTTACGATTTACGATTTAACCGACGTCTTCCTCCAGGTCTGATCTATACGGCTCGTATTGTTTCTTAATTTTTTTTCGACCCCCTAAACGGCCTTTGGCGCGAGTGGAAAGTGAAAAAACTCACTCGGGAACGTCGTTATCCCGTACCACCGTACCTATCTACCTACCACCAACACGATTTTATAATATAAAAATTAATAATTATTATAGGTATCATAATACAATAATATTATTATTGTATTATGATACCTATAATAATCATTATAACTTAACAGGTACACCCGCTCACCATGTAACTGCGCCTGCACTCCACCAGACGTCCGCCACGGCCGGCAACTGGACGTAAGATAACAAAAAAAAACCAAGTATAACCAGAGACATACCTCACCACTAGTCACGCCAACCCTCACATCTCACGTTAAATACAGCCACTCCAAATTCGCATATTTTGTCAAAATTCAACTCTTAACCCGTCTCCCCCCCTCCGCAAAACGTCCAACACCGTCACCGGCAGCCAACCATCCCCAAACCACGACCTATAAGTAAATAGAAATACAACGGACCCAATAAGGTAAACAACATCCACATGGTCACATCTCCGAAATAGTCATTTATGAGTCGTAAAAGTGGTGTGGTAAATTTATAGTCATAAATTATGACTATAAATTTACCACACCACTTCCCCCCCCCCCCCCCCTAACCCAATTTACATTCCACCAGATCACCCAATGCGTACCAAACGACCAGCTGCCCGGCGGCGACGGCTGGGGGATTGCAGCACGCAGAGACGTTACCAATACCAATATTAAATCGAGTAGGTAAGCCTTCAACTATCCCATACTACATAAATGTATTTGTATGTAAGTATACCTTATCTAGTCATCACTGTCGCTAATATTAAGGTGTTATCCCCAGTTTCCTGAAGATGGCACCCTGTCGGCCGAAAGCTCGAAAGAATAAACACTTATAGACTCGACCACCTTCTGTCACCCCACCTCGAACCGGCTGAAATATGCCAAGAAGGTACTCCCAAAATACCTACAAGTATAATTTTTATGAAAATACTACATTTTTTGCGGTCTTGGCCAATATAATATATTGTATATAGTATATTGTACTATATACTGGTGAAAAAACTGGCAACCCTATTCACAAACCATTTCGTTGCCAACTGAGAAAGCGTTCATTTAGAATATATTATATTCTCAGACTCGGAAGACATATTTGATGATAAGGGCAACGGAGGGGAAATATTTCCCCCTTGAAACACCTGTTGATTCCCCTTTTTCCCGCCCGCTGACAGACCGCCCCCGCCTCCTGGGATATAAAGGGGGCGGCAAAGAGGCGGCGGCCCTCATAAGCCTTCGGGAGAAATTCGCGGACGCTCGCCACCTCTGAACACGAACCTCCTCTGCATACCGACCGGCCCTTCCGAGTCCACGTGAACGTTCAGGTACGAAAATGTGGACATTACTTTGACTTTGAACATCGAGGGTGGACGCAATTTAACGGGTCGAACATTTTCCGAGGCGAGCAAACTGGAACGTCAGATGAATAGTACGGTGGGGTGCAACTAACAACTCCCACCTCAAAAATCCAAGTAATTTCGGATTAATAAACATGAATAAAACACTGTTTATTCGCGTACTCGTTTCACAAGGTGCAGTTTCAAAAAATGATGATGATAATTTTTGATGATCTTATCATAAATCATAAAATTTATGATTTATTTAATTTAATGATATTTTATGATTCATTTAATGATTATCCTTCCACCGTATTATAAGAAACTTATAATCAACGAAAAACGGTCCTGATTTCCTTCTATTACGAAATTTCCTGAGACTAGGAATTGTTTATCCATCTTCAATTCATGCTTTATTTTACCATTAAATGATAAAATAAAGCATATAAATTTTATAAATGATAAAATAAATTCATATTTATAATATTATTCCTTTTTAATTATTTGTATTATTAAAAAGGAATAATAATATAAATATGAATAAATAAAACGTGAAGTGATAAATAAACAATATGAACAAGTAAATAAATACTTGTAACTATAACTTATAACTGTTATAAGTTAGAGTAAATGTTGTTTTATCAAAGAAAAAAGTGGGAGTACCGGTTTGTTAAGACTTGAAAAAGGAAGTATCTTTTAGAGGAATAAATTTACGCTGTTTGCGTGGATTCAAACCGATATTTTCTCACGACGTTGTAAAATATAGTAATTATAAATTTTCTTCTCTATTTTTTAAGGCCCAAACTCCCAAAAACAAAACGCAGCAAAATTTACACAAGGGTTTATTGTTCTCTGATTTAGAATAGTCGTGGAAAAGTAAATAATTAACTTTTAATTAAAGTTAATAATTAACCAGAATTATTCTGGTCATTAAAAAAATATTTTTGAAAAAAAAAAAAAAAAAAATGAACAATGTTTGGACCTCGATAAATATGCGTCCAAAATTACTCGGAAAACGACACCTTATTTGACCTCCGGTGATCCTTCAAAAATCCCACTTGTAGCCGCTTGAAAGCCCCATAAATCCTCACGGTGCAATCGGATTGTTCTGGAACCCCCGAAAATGGATTTTACGTCCAAAAATACGTTGAAAGCGACGCCTAGCTCGACCTCTTAGCCGAAAACCTTCAAAAACCCCTCTAGTGGCTATTATTCAGCCCCACAGAACCCCAGGGGTTTGGATGAACGGGCTGAAAACCTTGCAGCGTTAACTAGATGGTAAACAGAATGTTTTGTCAAAATTTCAGATTTAAAAAAACATTCCTACTGCCCTTAAAGACCCGAACGGCGGACGGACATTTCGTTTTTGGAATCTTGAAACGTATAGTGTCGAAATTTGAGACCTCCGTCGCGATCACATAGGTATATTATTCCAAGTATGATAAACCAAAAGTTAGAGAGAAGGAGAAAATATTTTACCTATTCGAAATTTGCTAATCGAAGGAGATCAGCATTCTGTCCTCTCGGACCTCCTTTTAAAGCAAAAATTTATCATGTGTCGGTAGGTACCAAATCACCTCCTGAAGAGCTCAAACCCTGTGGGAAGAGCGAAAGGCGCCTCGAGATGACACTGTATTGCATACTTCATCAAATGCAATAAACATTTCAACAACATAACCAACGGCTTTCTCCCTCAACACCCCCTGTAAATTGTTTATTTAAATAAACGGATTAGACCTCTGCACCTTCGGCAAAAACCACACCGTGACCACACCATAATACACCTATGTAATCGCGACGGAGGTCGAAAATTGGTTTTAAGGGCACTTAAGCGCGTATCATATCGGCGCTCGTCCCTACCTGACCCGAATTCGTTGCATTTCGGTGCCCCAAAATCCTCAGGTAAAATTTCAGTTTCGTTTCGGCGCCCGACTTAAATCTGACAGGGGATTATGTTTGAAACGGTGACCCGAAAATTCGCCCCCGGAAAAAACGCCCCCGTCCGTGAATTTGAGAAAGAATGCAATATTGGTATGTAATTTGAAAAAAGAGAAGAGAAGAGAAATGCATGAAGATGAGGTATGCTGTTGAACGCGTGTAGGATTTACGTAAGCATTATTATTAATTAGCATTAAGTGCTTAATCAAATTTTGATTCGTTGCAACTCGGCTGGCTCTTGTCATCACTTCCGGGCTCATCTTCTTCATCTTCAAGTGAATCCTGTTCCAAGTCTCTAACATGTTTTTTGTTTTTTCTTGTCATCTTAATTGCTTGCGCCAAGGATTTCAGGCATGCAGCGATATATCGTATACCTACATCCGCTTTGTCATATCAACGTCCCTTGCAACCAGTTCTGGATGAAGTCAAGCACTCCCAGTCTTATTGGTCTTCTCCTCTTGTGCTCGTATCCATCATCATGACCTACTACAATTTTATCGTAGGGACGTTTTGCCTTTCGAGGCCACTGATAAAACGATTCCTCGTCCACTCATTAATAATGATTATCGGATTTCGAATAAGCTACGCAGCTTAGATTTGGTCTCAAAATTTGTTACAGGGGGGGGGGGGGGGGGGGGGGCAGAACGCTCAAATCCGAAAGCTTCGGAGGTGACATTTTCAACAGCCAAGAGAAACCATTCATAACAAGCCATCAATTGAATTGAATAGATGAGCGCAACCTTTCTGTTACTACGAAACCAAAACCGTAACTAAGAATTCGTAACTTGACACACTATCTAACGACCAAACTATGTCGTCGGGATCGGACAAATCGTAGACGACGGAGGTGATTTTGATAGCCTATAACCACCTCCAGAACTCGCTGATCACAATGAGACCACCCTCATGAAAATCTGTTCTGCCGCTCGGGCGTGATCCTGTGATACACACACACACAAAAACTGGACGGTAGACCTATGGTTCTACAGTCAGATCAATATTAAATTTTAATAATGATTAATTTTACACCAACCCTCTACTTGTAACCAACCGCTAAACTTCCTGAGACCAATCATGTGATTATAGTTTTCGCGATCATGTTGCTCTCAAAATCCCCCGTGACGTGACGCTCGTGACGTGACGAAAACAAAATTTTGGGAAAAACGAGCGAAAAACAAAAAGGCTATAATTGTTTACCTGAATAAACAATTTAGTATTCAGCAGAGGAGTCGTTCTCTCTCCCTAACCAAACTCATTGGATTAGACCTCTGCACCATCGGCAAACAACCACTTTGAAAACAAAATTTGTTTTCGTCACGCCACGGGGGATTTTTAGAGCAACATGATCGCGAAAACTATAATCCATTTCCATTTAATGGAAACGTCCTGTTAATCCTGTTAATCATCATCTCTTCGACATTTTTTTTTATCATTTAATGATTAAAAAAAAAATGTCGAAGAGATGAGCGCACCTTTCCATTTTTTGAGGGAAAGGTTGCGCTAATAAAAACGACGGTAAATCCTTGCAAATTGAACGCCCTTTACGTCTTTCATGGTATCAACCAAAGAATAATTTTGCCTAAATATTCAGTAAGTTCGTTAACACTTCTAACTCGGCTCCACTCAACGCAAACGGGTAATTCTATTAAAATAAATCCCCAAAGAGCCCAATTTGTTGTCATTCACGCTCCATTCAGTTGAATCCCACGCTCGATTGTACAGAATGAGACGGTTTTTAAGCTTTCGGTAACAGGAAAACCCGTGCGTTAGGTACCCCGCTTTAGTCAAATCCTCTTTTCCCGAAAGTCGCGACGAACTCCGTGTTTGACGACAGCATGAACGAGTTTACTGTTACGGCCCACAAAAAAAAAGAAAAAAAAAGTTTGGTTCGGAGCACACCAATTCGCCAATTTACGCGAATGGAATTTCCATAATAATGAGGGCTACGACGAAGAGTAAGGGTTTATGCTTCGTCCCGTGGAAAATGGGAAGAAGACAAAGGGAATAATAATGAGCTTTTAAGAGGAAGGTATACAACGTCAGCAATGATTGATCGGCATAATAATAGAAATGTAATACAGGCAGAAATGGCACATTTACGCCTGATTAAGAGCGACTTTTGCGAAGTGTCTCAGAGAAATGGATGTAAGAAAGAACGTATTTTCACCGACACAAGGGAAGCTTGACTTCATGCGTCAGAATACACTAGGCTGCCTTTTCCTTGGAATTATGTATCAGGCGTCTAATTAATTGTACCTGGAACTCGATGGAACTTTTGAGAACTTGGAACTTGACAGGATGTTAGGAGGTGCTGTGGGATGACTCGTGTTATGCAATAATAATTCTCCGAAAAACTACAACTTTCGGATAATTTTTGGTTTTTCGCCAATAACTTCTAAACTGTGCTCTTTTCGACCAAAAGGTTTCTTTCCAAAGTTGTCGAACGTTAAATTTGTCATTCGTCTCGTTGTGTTTCAGAGAGGCTCCCTACCGAATTTCAGCTGTCTAGGGTGAAAAAAAAATCATTTGCCAGCGATAATATTAAGAAAAAAATTTATCTACGATACTTAATATTCTTTATTTACCTACAGATTTTTTTTTTTTTTTTTCATTTCTGAAATAATCTTGTTAAAATACTTGGTTTGCAATCTGCCCGCAAGGGTTTCAGCCCGAGCGCTCAAAACATGTGGGGCTCTGTAGGGCGAGAAAGGGGCTACGGGAGGGAACTTTCGAAGGGTTTCAGCTATGGGGTCGAGTTAGGTATCGTTTTCGAAGTATTTTACGACGTAGAATCCATTTTTGGGGGTCCCAGATTGATCCGATTTCACCGTGGGGGTCTATGGGGATTTCTTGGGGCTACAAACGGGATTTTTGAAGGATCCCAGTAGGTCAAATAATTTCCGAGTAATTTTGGCCGCATATTCCATTTTTCGAGGCCCTACAGGGGGGGGGGGGGGGGGGGTCAGAAGACAAGAAGTCAAAATTAGGTGAAAAAACGCTGCAAATGTTACACAAGGGTTTGTTATTCTTTGATGTGATAAATCTATATTATAGGTTAATTGTTAAAAAAAATAAATAAATAAAATTAAACTGTTAATTATGAACACAATAATAGTGCAAAAATTAATTCTGTGTTGATGAAAAATAGTTTTGAAAAATTAAAAAAAAAATTGTCTGTAGGGTACCTACTTACAACGTTTTGACGGATGTGAGACCTCGAAAAATTAATTATGCGTCCAAAATAACTCGGAAACGACACCTTATTCGACCTCATTAATGAATGGAATTTTTCAAGGATACAATTGTATCCTTGAAAAATTCTACTTGTAACCCTTAAAGCCCCACAGTGAAATCGGATCGTTCTGGATCCCCCATAAATGGGTTCTGTTAGTTTATAAACAGCATTCAGCAATTCAGCATTATTTTGCTCGGCCTAGATGCCTAACCGCCCCCACCACTATCACACCTGAGGTGACCTTCAGTTGTCAGTTAAGCCTAATAATTTGATCCATCTTTCGTGCTTCTTAATAAATCCGTTTCGTAATTTTTCCAATTTTTCATTTAAAAACCAACAGGTTCTACCAGGAAAACGACATACTCGACCCCAAAGCCGAAAACCTTCAAAAACCCCTCCCGAAATCCCTCTATAGCCCCACGGGTTTGGGCGATCGAGCTGAAAATCTTGCGGGCACAACTAGATAATAAACCAAGTATTCTGTCAAAATTTCAGACTTTAAAAAAAGTTCGTAGAGTGAGCTAGAACACTCGGCCTTGCCTTTGGTGCTTCGGCGAACAGGAACTCTCACTATGTGAAGGGGTAGGTAACCGGCGTGGACTGCACGTCCCCCATAGTTGTCTGCTCTGCAAATGCAGGAGAGGCATAGCCTCTAGAAGTGGGCGAGTCCTCCTAAACCTCAAGAGACACGCCCAAAACGGCTCGGACGGCGTACGGACCTTCCTTTTTTGGAATCTAGACATCTTGAAACGAATAATGTCAAATTATGAGGCCGTTGAGATTATTGTCTCTATGGTATGAATGAGACGCCTTCAAAGTTCTTGTGTTTCGACACTTCTCCAAGAAGGTAAATGATCATAATTGGAAGGTGTCGAAATATGGTCGTGGCCCCTAAAATGTGGGTAAAGGGCTGATACATCTCCCTTGATTCCTCGAGCGGATCAGAGACCGTCAAAGAGTCTTTGAGAGTTTCAAAGGCTAATCAACGCCGGAGGGGGAGCTCATTGATTTAACAACCTATTCTCCTTCCATTTAGGGGAGGTGACTGATGGGGAGGCCCACCATCTTATGATGTTATCACCTCCTTAGAAACCGCACCTTACTGCTTTCTCTGCCGTATCACCCTCTCAGGAATGGGCCACTTGAGCTCCGTATCGCCGCTGTACGTAGGCGTTGACTTAGGGAGTTTCCCAAGTATATTTTCAAGGAATTCGGACTCTTAGTTAGATGAGTGCTGAAATTCATGCAGAAATGGTATTTTGCGCCACATTTGTCCAATTCGAGACAATTGTGGTGTTAACTTCGGAATCGCTCAATATCAAGCAGTACCTAATAATTTATTCGTTATTCCAGAACGTCCATTTTCTTGCCTTGCAGGCTTCTGGGATTACTACTTTTTTTTTTTTAAAAATTATAGATGATAAGGATATCTTCAAAAAGCGTTAGATTCGCATAATAGTGTACAAAAAGTGGAATGAAAAGCAAAATAGTCAGCGAGAATGCGTTTTGACACAAGTGGAAAAATGTGATCGCTTTTGTTATCAGATGAATTATGTAGGAAAATTATGCTCTATCACTTTTGGATTATTATTCTTGGAATAATACACCTATGTAATCGCGACGGAAGTCGACGACTCCGATCGGCCTTAAAATTTGACATTTCAAGAGGTCTAGATTCCAAAACCAAAATGTCCGTCCGCCGTCCGGGCCGTTTTGGACAGTAAGCTTTTTTTTTCTTTTTTTTTTTTTTTTTTTTTTTTTTTTTTTAAATCTGAAAACTTGTCAAAATACTCGGTTTACCACCTAGTTGTGCCGGCAAGGTTTCCATGTCGATTGGCCGGAACCCGTGGGGCGCTATGGGGCTGTGGCGGCTCTCCAGGTGAAGCAAGTGAGACGGCGCCTCACCTGATCATCCACCATCCACCGACAATAATAATTTACAATAATGTTTAATTATTAATAAATACTGTAATGCCGAAATCGCGGCGGATTACTTACAATCTGCGACGTGGAGTTCGAAGGGAGTCACTTGAATGCACTTCTCAAGGACGCCAGTTCAGGATGCAGCTTGATAAGGACCCGAGCGAAAGGAAGGATCCAGGAAGGTCAATTATTGTTCGTGCATTCTTCAGGAGATCCGTGAATTGCCTTTGTACGTCAAAAAGGAACTTATGTTCAAGTCAACAGGATGCAACTTGATAACGATCCAACGAAGAAAGAGTCCCACGATGAATTTGATCACCAAATTTGGACGACACTTGAATTTGAAATAAAACAGCGTTTTTGGACAGAGTGAGAACGAGAGTGGCGGACCACCCAACTTTGGGAGATTGAATTCAAATTTGATTTTCCAATAACATGAATCGCCTCATTTTGTCAGGCCACCCAGAGCCGCTACTTACTGCTGTTGGACTAAAATGAGGATGCGAGAGGGGTTTCCGAAGGTTTTCGGCCATGGGGTCGAGCTCAGTGTTTCGAGGTATTTTTGAACGTAGAATCCATTTTTGGGGGTCCCTGAACGATTCGATTTCACCATGGGTATCTATAGGGCTTTCATGGGGCTACAGATGGGATTTTTTAACGATCCCAGGAGGTCAAATACGGTGCTGTTTTCCAAAATCCGTTTTTCGATATCCCACATTTATCCTTGTGCTGCAAAAAAAATATATCGTTTTTTCAACTTAGATTTTTCGCACTAAATAATATATTGGGCGTAAGGTATATTATACCTGTGTTCATCGATTAATCGATTAAAAATCGAAAAACAAAAACCGTTTAAATGTTTTGATCTCAATTCTTCGCTGATATAAACTACAAGAATAATTTAAATTATTTTAAAATACACATTTCATTTTTCCTCCTTTGCAAGAGTCGAGGTTTTTTGTGTCGATTTAAATCGATTTTTTTTCAGCACTAACCCCTCCAAACATTCTACTTACAAAAATATACCGTTTTTTATTTTATATTTTTTCAAAAATATTTTCTTAATGACGCAGAATTAATTGTACATCAAGGGTTCTTTGATGTACATCAAAGAACCCTTGTGTCAAATTTGCAGAGTTGTTGTATTTCGAAATAACGAACACTAGGTTGAATCCGCCCATGTCGTCTGGGTCTACCCCGAATATCCGAGGATTTTTAGACGCAAATCACCTTGCCAACACTTTAGTTTAGTCCATCAGAGAAATTTTCTAATGGATTTTCTCGTATTTAAAGCAAACAATACGCCGCGTCGGCAGGTGATTAACAGTTAATGACCTGCTGAGAATAGCAAATAATGCAAGAATAGCATAAGTTAGTAATGCAAATCTTCAGGGAAAGGATTAGGGCTGACATCTAACACCATGCAAATCACCTCAAAATTTTATTCCATCTGGTATTACATTAAATGTAATAAATTTTATTACATCTAAAAATGTTGCTTTGTTAACACGGCGGGTACATGTTAGCATACAAATCTTCTGGTTGAGGATCAGCATATGCGCCAAACACCATCGCCATGGCCACAGCAACAGCAAGAATCACCGACGATAGTTTCATAGTTCCTATAGTAAAATTGCAACGAAGCGTTAATGAGATTTGAAATCGCCGAGTTAATAAACATATTAACATGTTAATATAATTCAGTGTTACTTGATCTGTATTAAAATGCGATCACCATTGCTGACTGAGTGAACAGATCTCGGACGTCTTTGAATAATTCAATAACTTACTTTAATTATTAAAGTAAATCGAGTTTTAACTCTCAGTAAAAATAATCGAACGAGGAAAAGAAGGATCCGCGGGTTATCGAAATTTCAGGCTTAACAATGTCCCTACTGCCAAAAAGAGCTTGTGTAGGTTGGTATCTTACCTCGTTTGATGGTCAGTCACACGAATACATCCTGCTTGGAGGTAGTGCAACGTTTTATACCAAAAGCCGTCGGAAAACTTAAATCAGGCGGAACAAAAATACGAAATAAAAAAGTTTAAAACATTCCTTGACTTTTGAAGCGAAGTCTTTTATTTCAATTGTCATCATTTGCGCAACATTTTATTTAACATCATTCTCGGACAAACGGATTAGTCCCAGCGAGGAAAAACGTGATGATCTCACCGACACAAGATGATAAATATAATGTACCTATCGTTTGAAAATATTTAATATTAAAAATATTAAATATTTTCAAAGGATAGGAACATTAAATTGTAGGTACAAATTTTGTGGGGCACCCCCATGTGGTGTGTTGGGTATGTACCTACATTATTAAATAATGTACAAAAAAACTAATTTTGTTTTCCCTAATATTATATGAAGGGTACCTACCTACATGGAAAAAACAAGGGTAGTCACAAATTTTTCTTTTCGAGAAAAGCTGATTTTCAAGTTTGAAACATTGGGAAAATTGCTAAAATCTTTTGAAATTTCGTTAGATCCACTGGTATTTCCTGTGGTGGATTACAACTGGTTTGTTAGGAATTAAAATTTGTACACCAATAAAAGTACCTAGTCCTTTTCCACAGCAACTATGAAATACCAAAAAAAAAAAAAGTCACAACAGTTTAGTCAAGTCAAGTCAAATCAAAGTCACAACAGTTTAGTCAACGAGAATACGATACATTATAGTGACAGTGTTATGACTGAACATAATATGTATATTATATTATAATAATTACATTGTAGTGCCTATTGGCATAATACCATAAGTAAGTTATGCCTATAGGCACATATAACTTACTTATAACTATAGGGCATATAACTTACTCAAGATATAACTTTACCAAATGGAGCATAATAAGTGCTTAATGGAGCAAGGAGGAACTCGAAGATCTCGCAGCAATGGTGAGCCAACATGTATTTGTCAAGGAACCTAGTAAGCTGCGGCGAAGCTGCTTTATAGTGTCTGCTTTACCTGTTCACTACTACCCGCTTGAAGAGCTGAGTTGACCAGAGCTTGCCGTACCCAGTCATGTACCTACCTGCAGGTAGGTTGGGTGTCCCAGCTAATGTTGTAATCAGCTGAAACCCTTTTCCGGCCTGATCCCGCATGGGAACATCCTGGTCAAACATACACACTACCTCCCGGGGCAGGTCAATCCTGGCTGCAACCAGTTCCAGAAAATCTAAGCCCACTATAGTGGGCTTAGATTTTCTGGAACTGAAGCATATATGCTCTTGTTTTTCATGTCCACAACAAGAAATATCTGCTTGACGTCTCATTACCTGCCGTGTGTTGCTATTGTTGACGGCCTCATTCTCAAATTACAGGCTGTGACTACATCTGGTCGTAGAAGGGACACTGTAGCTCCTGTGTCTACTAACAGCATGCACGATGAATCATTCACGCTTACCTCCTGAAAACGGGCTTTAGAACAGTTACCACCTGTGGCACCTTGTGGAGGGGCATGGCTCGTTTCTTCGGCTTGATACCATTCTTCAGATTCTTCGAATTCCACTGGCGTGAATCCCGTATAGTCGCATGAACTGACTGGTCAGCCTCACGTTCTTGTGCCTTCTGCATTGCCTGTCTTAATGTGTTCGGAGATGAAATACTGACTGGCATTCTCACGTCCTCACTGCCGATTGCGTGAATGAAAGAGCGTACCGCTATCTTTCTACAGCGGGAATTGGGTAGTCAGGAAACGCCCCATGTGGCAAGCGATCGATATCAGTTGCTAGTTCAGCCAGGTATTCATGTGCTCGATGCCGTCGTATAACCAGCTGGGTGGGAAGCATTGCAGTGTGATGCTCCGAACCAAAGCGCATTTGAAGAGCCTCTGCAAGCTTTGTGGAACTTGCCTGATGCTCCTTGGTACGATTATGGAACACTGACAAGGAGGGCCCTGACTGGGAGGCCACCAGGTGCTTCCCCAACTCCCTGTCCATCGTCCACATGACGGCGTTTGCGATATCCAAAAACTGTCCCAAGGGACTGACCCATCAAACCTATTTGGTCGAAGCATACTCGCAGTACGTGACGGTGTATTCACCCAGTGCGAGGGGCCAGAGAGAGGTGGCTGTGAGGTGGTTAAACCACTCAACGCCAGGGATTGCGAGTTGAGCAAAACTACCAGTTGACATATCTAACTGCTGCTGTACGGTTTTAACGACGCCTCAACTGTAGCCAATCATTGCGTCATTGGTGGCTCGTCGTTGTCGCGTGCGTCGTGGTGTTGTGCTGTCACTACCACCCGACGAGACCCCCCCCTACGTTGAACGCTTCGTCGAAGCCAGGGGCACGTCTCCAACAGCGGCAGGTGTGCGACGAGTTGACCGCGTCGCCGAACTCGCGGGCTCAGGAAGTTGTGGAACCTCGTCAACATTGGCTGGTGTACGATGAGTAGCCATCGTCCTTCTCGGCGGTTGGGACCGAGACATGTGGTAGCCCCACGTTGGCCGCCAAATTGTGATAAATCCAACTTTTAACACTGTACAACCGCGTGTATTTCTCAAAACAACAGCCAGTTTTCTCTTTTACTACTGAACTACCAGAGGAGCAGAGCTTACTTGTGGGGATTCCAAGGCCGTTGGCTGTGCGATTTCAACACCGTAGAGGTATAAGTAACCTACCCAGATGAAGAACTTATCAACGACATTTAATAGAATTAGGTGGTTCTGTTTTTTGTGCTCCCCCAGTTCATTTTAACGCTGTATTTGCGTCGTAAATGTCGAAATATGGGATTTTAAAATAATGACGTAATTATTTACCAGAATCAGGTACCTCACGATAGTTGTAGTTAGTTTTGTTCTTCTTTAAATTTTGATTTATTATTCTTAGAATAATACTGCTGCCCTTAGTTAAAACGTCCTACGTAGGACTGTACAGTACAAAGAATTTGAACTAAGATGGACGTTTTAACTGTGGACGGCAGAATACACCTAGCTAGGTGTATTCCAGGTATATAATCGCGACGGAGATCGACGACTCCGATCGGCCTCAAAATTCAAGAGGTCACGATACCAAAAAACCATTTCAGATTCCAAAACGCAGCAAATATTACACAAGACTTTATTATTCTTCGATATAGGTTAACTTGAAAATTAATCCTGTGTCAATGAAAATATTTTTGAAAAAATAATTTTTTTTTTAAATTTTTTTATTCGAAAAATATTAAATATTTTGACCTCCTGGGTTCCTTCAAAATTCTTATTTTTGTAGCCCCATGAAAGTACTAGAGTTTCCAACAGTGAAATTGGATCGTTCCGGGACCCCTAAAAATGGATTATTCGTCCAAAAGTACTTCGAAAACGACACCTAACTCGACCCCATAGCCAATAGCCTTAAAAAATCTCTCCCATAGCCCCATTTTAGCCCCATAGCGCCCCTCGGGTCTGGGCGATCGTTCTGAAAACATTGCGGGCACAACTTGATGGTAAAGCAAATATTTTGTCAAAAATTCAGATTTAAAAAAATTCCTACTGCCCAAAACGGTTGCCAAACAGGTTACCATGGTTGCCAGATTTTTTCGGATTAAATAAAGTACATCCTGGCTGCAATCAAGGAAAAATAAAGTATTTCAATGAAAACTAAAGTATCCATTAAAGTTCACGTTCTCAACTTAAGCACTAAGGTATTTTTCATTCAGCATCTGCACACATTAGCTTGAATGTGTCAAATTACCGAGAATACGAAAATAAGACCCTCGGAGATTTAGCATCCCTAGTGTGAGGATTGAGTTGGCTGTTCCAAAAGCGGGAGTGTGAGGCGATGTAAGGAGCTCACATTTCGGACTGTGAGCATGTGAGTGTGAGTTACCTCCTCTACAACTCGCTTGATAACCTTGAGTAATCTCCCTAGATCTCTTAGATCCTGACTTCAGAAGTGTCAAGCGCACAAATCTTTGTTCATTTGAGTTCATGAAAAATTCAAAATGAATTTTTGACATCCTTGACATCCTCACACCCACACTTACATCCCCTCACGCTCCAGGAAAAAACCTTATGACATTGTATTCTTTTCGCAAGGAATACTGATCATCCAGTCGGACATGGGACAATCGTCCTTTTATCTCAGCGTGTTCCATAAAGACAACGGGGATGTCGACCCAATCAATCACTGCGCCTCGATCTTTACGGTCGGATCGTAATGCGGGTTAACCCGATAGGCAGACCTGTGCCCGATCACCGCCGACGGTAGAAGGGCATATTCCTCACAAAAGGCTATGGAAGTTAGGACTGACCTTTTGTTATCCACAAATAAAAGCTCGCGCAGAGAGGAATTCTAATTCGACGAATGCAGAAAAAAGGTGATTTCAGGGAAAACCCCTCACTCGCATTCCATACGTCGTTGTGCAATTTTTTCGGATTCATAACGGTAGGTAGGTACCAATTTTAGGTTCATTATCTTTTGGTTTTATGACTTACACAATTTGTTCAAAATTTAATTTAATTGGGTTAGGGATCCCGAGTTCGTCGAAAAAACGCTGCAAATTTTACACAATGGTTTGTTCTAATGGAATAATTTATTGTGCTGAACAACTTATTTCACCAAAAATTAATTCCATGTGAATAAAAAAATACTTGACGAAATGTTTAAAAACGATTCTTGTCAACTGTTCGGACAGATGTGAGACCCCAAAGCATGCAATCCACGTCCTAAATTACTGGAAAACGACACCTCATTCGACCTCCTGGCATCTTTCAAATCCCCATTTGATGGTCCCTTAAATCTCCAGGGTGAAATGGGATCGTTCTGGGTCCCAAGAACATTGATTCTACTTCCAAAAACACTTCGATAACGACACCTCACTCGAAGCCACCCGTAGCCCCACTGAACCCCACGGGTTGGGCAATCGGGCTAAAAACCATGCGGGCACAACAGGAGAACCGAGTAAATACAAAATATAATCTGATACCCGCTTTTGGATTATTATTCTTGGATTAATACGCCTATGTGATCGCGACGGAGGTCGACGACTCGGATCGGCATCAAAGTTTTGGGCAGTAGGAATTTTTTAAACAATCTGAAATTCTGGCAAAATACCAAGTCTTGGTTTACGGGATTGCCCGAACCCGTGGGGCGCTATGGGGCTACGGGAGGCGTTTTTTGAAGGCTTTTGGCTATGAGATCGAGTTAGGTGTCGTTTTCGAAGTATTTTTGGTCGTAGAACCCATTTTTGGGGTCCCGGAACGATCCTATTTCACTGTTGCGATCTATAGGGCTTTCATGGGGCTACAAATGGGATTTTTGAAGGATCCCAGGAGGTCAAATATTTTTTAAGTAAAAAACGAGTGTTGAAAAAAACTTTTTTGAAAAAAAAAAATCCAAAAAATTTTCTAAAATTTTTTCATTGACACAATTAAATTTCTGCACCAGTAAGTAATCTACATCAAAGAATAATAAGCCCTAGCGTAAAATTAGTAGCGTTTTATAAGTTTAGGATTCTCCCATAATTAATTTTCCACTCCTCCTCTCACCGCTGATAATTTCCTCTTGGTAGTAAATTATGAACCGCCAGTTCCAAATAAGTTATGAAATTATAAGGATTTTTTTTTGTCTATCCCTGATTTCCGTCGAATGTCGGTCGTCATACGGTTGGGGGGCTGCGAATGATTGAGAGCTCTCGTCGTCGGAGTGACGGAAACAGATGTCAAATTGAACGAAACTCGGCTAGGCGTCAGTGGGTGGCACACGATATATCCATAACGTGATTGTATTTTCTACTGATTTGACCTTTAATTTATACCATGTCATCTACCTATACCTCTAATTCAGAACCTGTCTGTGGGTAGGACTAGCAAGCCTGTGGGTAGGAACCTACGTAATATCACAAGTATTTCACAAGATTACTCCCCTTAAACGAAAGGGATAAAATTATGGGATTATATTCTTGAAATAAAAATTTTATGTTTTGACAACGTGCGTCCAAACAATCGGTTTGTGAGCCTCCGTGGCGTGCGCAGGGACGGCTCTATACCACCGATACCTATATCGATATATCGAAATATCGATACTTTTGGTTTATTATTTTTGGAATAATACACCTATGTAATCGCGAAGGAGGTCGACATTTCTGATCGGCCTCCAAATTTGACATTATCCGTTTAAAGTCACGCAGATTCCAAAAACGAAATAACCGTCCGCCGTCCGAGCCGTTTCGGGCAGTAGGAATTTGTTTTTATGTTTGAAAGTTTGACAATATACAGTAATCCCTCGTTATCCGCGGGATATACGTCCTCAAAATTTCCCACGGATACCAATTCTATTCACCTAGGTTAAAATGGGGGATAGGGCAATGGCATTTCAAAATTCAGCAGATTTGATAAAATATAGTTGTAATTATTCCAGTAATTGTAATAATATTAATGTTTTCATGATTGTCAGATATTATCTGACAATCATGAAAACATTGGAAAATTTGATGAAGCGTGTAACCTCCATCAATTATGATCTGCTGTAGTTCTTTTGGGAAGGTGGAATTAATGCTTAAGCAGTCACATGATCAGCTGAAGCGCTTTCACCAGTAAGTTTTATATTTTGAAGGCCATAAAGGTCACAGTGTGGTGTTTGTCGACGGTGCAGAGGTCTAATCCAATGAGGTGGTTAGGGTGAGAAATGACTCCTCTGCTGAGTATGATACTTTTTAATTGCAAATTAAATGTTATATTTAACTACATTCCCATTCAGCTCATTCTAAGATACCATTATTTCATTCATGAAGTAGTCCTATAATAAGGATTATGATAAATATAATAGATGTTAAAAATCATCAGCAGAGGAGTCATTTCTCACCCTAACCGCCATAAAGGTCGTTAAAATTTTCAAACCACCCCTTACTCGCTCTAAAATCATTAGGGGGCGTTTCAGATTGGGAAGACTGAGGTTGATTCGAAGTCGTTGATACGTAGTCAAAGGACGCGGTTAACGCGGGAGGGGTTGCTATTAAATTTTATCGAACCGCGGTTACGAAATCCGCGAATACGAAACCCACGGATAACGAGGGATTACTGTACATGGTTTACCATTTAGTTGGCAAGGTTTTCAGCCCCATCGCCCAATTACGTAAGGCTATGTGGGGCTAGAAAGGGGGCTATGGGAGGTTTTTATTTCTATAAAGCCAAAAGGTCATTACAAAGGTTGGCTTATAATATAAAAGCGATAATAATAATACATAGTTATACGAGAAAAAAGAAAGAAATCAAGCAAAATCAGAGTTATGACAATCATGAGAAAATAATTCATTACTTCTGCAAACAAAATTTGTTTGCAGAAGTAATGTGTTGTGTTTCCGAGACAGAATGTGTTGTGATAAGTGAGGGTTCTATTTTTTATTTAATAAAAAAATAAAAAATAGAACCCTCACTTATCACAACACGTTCTGTCTCGGAGGACTGTTCTTAAAAAATTATACAGCCTGAGCCGGGATGTCCGTGAACACACCGCGTTGACGTCGTCCCGTGGTATTGTAGTAAAAGCTTTCACGAGACAGAGAGAAATTCGGAATCGGGCCAATAGTTTCCGAGCTACAGCCGAAAACGGTCAGAAACCCGAGGTTTTCCGCTTAGCGGTGTCAGATTGGGCGTTTCTTGTTTTGGTTTAAATTCGTTTTCTCGGTTAGTAGAAGTATAATTAATTTTCGTACAAGTATCTTACATCAAAGAATAATAACAACCTTGTTTAACATTTGCAGCGTTTTTAGTACGTAGGTGACATAGTACCTATGTGAAGTCCTTGTAGGCACAAACGTGTACCTATTTTGGTCTAAACACTCTCTTCAAAAGACTTTGCGTGCCAGCTTACGTGAATACAACAGCGTTTGCCAAACTTGAATTATTAATTAGATCTTTGCAGGCGTCGTGGCTCTTCAAATGAGCAGGTCGGAGGTTTATCAAGTATTGAATCTGGAAACCGGCGGACAAAATTATATGTTGAAATAGGGATTTCGGTTAGTCTGTCTAGGAATAGGTGACATTTTGAGAAACCCATAGGGAGAATAGGTTGGTGGAAAACAAAAAGAAACTATCACGTTTGTACATTATTCAACAATGCAGTTAGGTACGTCAGAAGTGTAAATAACGTTTTCTGGGAAGTTTTCTGATTTTGATGAACATGCGAATCGTAACACAATCAAGAATTTTTTATTTGCCAAAGCCAAAATTTCATCTCAAAATCATTATTTAATAATGATAAAGCAAAAGTTAAAAGTTAGAAAATACAGAATAAGCTGACTGGTTATAGAGCCGATTATTTATTATATTGACTGTAATACCTAATGGGAATGACAGAGAAAATGGCATTAACTTGACTGCAGATCTACAAAACAATGAATGGCCGTGCACAAGACGGGATTCGAACCCGTGGCCTCAACAGAATGCAGGGCGAAGTGGTTAACGCCCAGAACCACCCGGCTAATCCGGCCACCTTCGTTTTTGGTTTATTATTCTTGGAATAATACACCTATGTTTTCGCGACGGGGGTCGACGACTCCGATCGGGCTCAAAATTTGACATTATCCGTTTCAAGAGGTCTACATTCTAAATCCGAAATGGCCGTCCGCCGTACGCCGTCCGCCGTCCAGGCCGTTTTGGGCAGTAGGAATTTTTTTAAAAATCTGAAATTTCGGCAAAATACTTGGTTTACCATCTAGTTGTGCCCGCAAGGTTTTCAGTCCGATCGGCCAAACCCGTGGGGCGCTATGGGGCTATAATGGGGCTACGGGAGGGTTTTTTTTTAAGGCTTTTAGCTATGGGATCGAGTTAGGTGTCGTTTTCGAAGTATTTTTGGACGTAGAATCCATTTTTTGGGGCCCCGGAACGATCCGATTTCACTAGGGCGATCTTTAGGGCATTCGTGGGGCTAAAAATGGGATTTTTGAAGGATCCCAGGATGTTAAATATTTTTCGAGTAAAAAATACAGCATTTTTGAAATAGAAACATTTTTGTACAAAAAATCCAAAAAAAAAAATTTTTTTTGAGATAAAAATCCAAAAAAAAATTTATTTTTTATTTTTTCATTGACAGAATTAAATTTCTGCACAAGTAACGTATATCAAAGAATAATAAACCCTTGTGTAAAATTTGCAGCGTTTTTAATGGGAACCCCTAATTTTGGTTTATTATTCTTGGAATAATACACCTATGTTTTCGCGACGGGGGACGACGACTCCGATCGGCCTCAAAATTTGACATTATCCGTTTCAAGAGGTCTACATTCAAGATCCGAAATGTCCGTCCGCCGTCCAGGCCGTTTTGGGCAGTAGGAATTTTTTTAAAAATCTGAAATTCTGGCAAAATACTTGGTTTACCATCTAGTTGTGCCCGCAAGGTTTTCAGTCCGATCGCCCAAACCCGTGGGGCGCTATGGGGCTATAATGGGGCTACGGGTGGGGTTTTGTGAAGGCTTTGGGGTATGGGATCGAGTTAGGTGTCGTTTTCGAAGTATTTTTGGACGTAGAATCCATTTTTGGGGGTCCCGAGACGATCCGATTTCACTGTCGCGATCTATAGGGCTTTCATGGGGCTAAAAATGGGATTTTTGAAGAATCCCAGGAGGTTAAATGTTTTTCGAGTAAAAAATACATAATTTTTGAAAAAAAAATCCCCCCAAAAAAATTTTTTTTTGAAATATAAAAATCTAAAAAAAAATTTTTAATTTTTTTCATTGACAGAATTAAATTTCTGTACAAGTAACCTATATCAAAGAATAATAAACCCTTGTGTAAAATTTGCAGCGGTTTTTATGTTGGATTCGGATTCTTGAGCCAATTTTACTTCCAATAAGCCCGTTGAGCGCAAATCCACGAAACTCTTCCTTTCTTCGTTGTTTACTGTCCACTGTATCTTACCTCATCAATAGACCTATGATTCAAATGGGCGACAAAGCGAGCCTCCCTTGTCCCCTTAAATTGTGCGCAAACCGGCGCACTTGCGCTCAACTTTCTTATTTTAAGTGGGAACCTAATTTTTATGTCGGATTTGGACTCCTGAGCCAATTTTACGTCTCATAAGCCCACTGAGCGCAATTTTCGATGAGAGCAAATCCGCGCAATTCTTCTTATCTCCGTTGTTTACAGTCCGATTGGCGTTTCCACTGTAGCCTACCCCATCACTTGACCAACTGTTCAAATGGGCGAGCGAAGTGAGCCCACCTTTCCAAGTGGTCGGCCGAGCGAAACGAGGCCCCCTGTCAGAGTGCTAGTAAAACTTAACTCTTGTTCTTGACTTGTAAGCACAATTTTATTGTACAAATTTAGTGCCATACAGCAAAATCTTCGAAAGTGAGAAATGAGAATCTCATTATCTGATAATAACAATTCTGTCATTTACGGTCGGTGAATTTGCAGTGCCTACGTAACACAGTTACCTACGTCGAATTACGCATAAATTGAACTACCTACCTGACTGTCGTGACCGTCTAATAACGTTTAAAAATAAGTCCTCGATTTACTGCATTGCGGCAGATAATAAATTCACATAAGAGTATGCTGTGTTTATTAACTGAAAAAAAGGGAATAAAAGCATTAACAGACGTCTCCTGTCAGTGGACACCAAAATACCTCGAAGCAGTGGTTTTCTTGAAAATGTTCTTACTTTTGCGTACGTCTCCCAATTTATTGGCGTTAGAGTGACGGCTGACCTGAGGACCAAAGGTTGTTTGGTTCTCTCCACCATGATCATCAAAGTCTTTTTCGCCCTTTTGTCCAAATCCTTCCAATTGGTGTCGTAGAGCTCTTCGTGTAAGGAATCTGCCTAGGATGAAATCGTTTGCCTCGGTACATCGGAATTTAATGTTACATACATTCACTCAAGCCGTACGAGATTGTCTTACTAGCTCCACAACTTGCTCAGTCTGCCAACAGGCCATGCCCAAGTTCAACATCTCGTCGAAGATTAAGATTCCCCCGAAAGCCATAGAACTCACTTTACCTCCCTGTAAGTTGTCAAAATACAAACATGAATTTGCAAATTGATAAATCTCCGAGTTGCAATGCAGGATTGGTCGAGGCTTACTATAATGAATAATATCAATGTCGAACACATCATAATGGATAAAATAATTGCAGCAACGAAGTATGGCCATCCAATGATTTCTTGAAAATGGTTGAATGCCCTGAAATGAGACAGATATCTTAGTCATTGTATGATGAAGCAAATGTGAGACACTGGTTGTTTAATAAACAAACAAACAATGGCCAATAGGTATTTATTTATTCATCTATTGATCAGGCTTCGAAAGTCGTCAAAGAAATTTATAGCAATTTAAGGCTCACTCTATTATCTTGACGTGGTGGCGCGCACATGAGTTCAAGTACTTGTTGTAAATCCTGAGAAAATGCGGGTCTTTGTACAGTTTTCTTGTCGTCAGAGATGTCCTCCCCTCTTCTATAAAACGGTTGTGCGAGAACATTTCGAGTTTTCGTAATCTGTATTTGAGAATTGTAAGTTGAAGTGCAATTTCTTGCATGACAATAGCTTGCAATCCTGTTAACGCTGAAATAGGAAAATCACCTGAGGTAATTGACGTAGGAGAGTTTGCAAAGCGATTCGAACAGTTCAGAGCATGCGCAGTCGGACCAAGAGTGGGTGTACCTCGTCTTCCAGGAATCCTAGTCAAGTCCTCAATCCTAGATGATATGGATGAGGCCACCACCTGCTGGCTACCCAAGCCAACCCCCGACCATGTGCCACCTGGCCTCAGACCCAACAACTCGTTTTCCCATATTGTGCAGGTTTGTTTTTTCTTAAAAAATACGGATATTTTTTTATTTTTGCTCCACTTTTGGAGCTTAGATGCGCCACGTGGAGCAATTTTTTGGTGGTTTCAGACTTTTCTCGCACTATGTTCGGCAAACTGGATTTTTTAAGATCAATGAGGTGGTTAGGGTGAGAAATGACTCCTCTGCTGAAATGAACTCAGCAGAGGAGTCATTTCTCACCCTAACCACCTCATTGGATTAGACCTCTGCACCGTCGGCAAACACCACACTGTTTTTAAGATCAGTTTTTAAGATCAGATTTTTCCGACCGCTAGAAGTGCCCTAGAATAAAGATGACCAGAATCGTGTCACCCTCTTCCTCGGGCTGCGGCTTTAATATAATATATTAATATTATTAGACTAGGGGGCCATCCAACCCCCGTCGTTCCACCCTGGCGGGCAGGGCGGCCTGGAGGGGTGGTCGTTGCGGCCTTAGCCGAAAAATGGGTTAAATTCTCGTGATAGGCGCCCCTTTTGTCTCTGCAACGCCCTCCACCCCCCTCCGCGGATCCTTTCTTTCGTCCCCCCGAGCAACCTGTCAATCAAAATTGAACACTGAGCCCGGTTTTTGAGCAATTTTGAGGGCACGTTTTGGTGTTTTCAGACTTTTCTCGTAGGTACTATGATCGCCATAGGAATTTTTTGGTTTGTGATTCAAATTTTTGCGACATCTAGAAGTGCCTTAAATGACCTCTCCTCCTCGTCCTCCTCCACCTCGTGTTGCAGCTTCAATATAATAGATTGATAGACCTGCACTGGGCCTTCCTCTGTACCTTGCTATTATTTATATAATAATATTATGCAAGAAGGTCAATGACGATATTATTATGACCTTAGGTCATAATAATATCGTTGTTCCAGTTCAAGGCCGTTCTGTCTCAAAAATAGTCGATTCTGAGCTTTTTGCACGAAACATCCTCAAATCACCTCTACTTTCATCGTGCAAGACTGTTTCGTCTATAATCGGGCGGGCATTCTTGGGCCATCTTGTAAGTTGTGGTACAATGCTATTGCAAGAGTGATGTAATAATATTACATGGGTTATTATGTGATAACCCATCGGTGAGTAACACTTCCAACTCAATTCTCCGTGTAAAACAGAACTATCACAGTGGTTTTTTCCTTACAATAGAGGTTTAACCCTGCGATAGCCCTCTCTTGCTCTCAAATATTGCCTGCAGTATCAGAGTCAAACTGTAGGTAATATCCAACTTTTGCGCAACAATCCTTTTGTTGTTGTGTTCAAAATATTGGCTTGAATTATCTCTAAAAACCTGAAGCATTTTTTGGTGCAAGAAAGGAACATCTTGGATTGGCCATAAAATGGCCATTCGTAATTTTCACATACTTAATCCAGAAGAGGGAAAAATCATCTGGGAATCAATAGGAGAGTCCTATGGTATAGTGCGTGAAACATTTGAACCTGTTTGGATAGTGCGGGTAGAGGAAATTGAAGTAGGCAAGCAAAAACTTTAGATGACTCTCCTGAAAAATTGTGATTTTTGAGATATACTGGTCTTGAACTGGGCGAACGAATGGAATAAGGTCATATTATGACCTGCGACGAAGGTCCCACATGGAAGACAAGATTGGCACTCACCCCATGATTGGTGCAAAGTGAAAGAGCCGTTTTGATGAGTTTTGCGGGGAGTCGAGTGGGACGCGGTCAATTTGGTTTATTATTCTTGGAATCAGAGCCGTGGAGAGAAAATCCGGGCCCGGGGGCAAAATTCTTCGGGCCCCCTTAAAAAAAAAAAAAAAAAAAAAAAAAAGGTGCTTATGAAAATTTTTCCTATATTGATCGGTCCCTTTTCCCATTTTGCCTCTCCTACCCCCTTTTTTTACAAAAAAAAAAAACGTTCTCAAGAAAATCCGGGCCCCCCTACGAAGGCCGGGCCCGGGGGCAACGGGTCCAGTGCCCCCCCTCTCTACGGGGCTGCTTGGAATATTACACCTTTGTTTTCGCGACGGAGGTCGACGACTCGGATCGGCCTCAAAATTTGACATTATCCGTTTCAAGAGGTCTAGATTCGAAAACCGAAATGTCCGTCCGCCGTCCGGGCCGTTTAAGGGCAGTAGGAATTTTGTTTTAAATCTGAAATTTTGACAATATACTTGGTTTACTAACTAGTTGTGCCCGCAAGGTTTTCAGCCCGATCGCCCAAACCCGTGGGGCGCTATGGGGCTACGGGAGGCGTTTTTTGAAGGCTTTTGGCTATGGGATCGAGTTAGGTGTCGTTTTCGAAGTATTTTTGGACGTAGAATCCATTTTTTGGGGTCCCGGAACGATCCGATTTCACTGTTGCGGTCATGGGGCTACAAATGGGATTTTTGCAGGATCCCAGGAGGTCAAATGTTTTTCGAGTAAAAATTCCGTGGGTGTTTGCATCGGGGATGGACGGGAATGTGATATTCCGTGCGAAGCACGGGTGTCCCAGCTAGTATCAAATAATAATAAACCCTTGTGTAAAATTTGCAGCGTTTTTAATATAGATTTCGGGCTTTCACCATAAATATTGGGAAATGCTATGATTTTCTGGTTGAACCTAACATTTACCGCACTTCGGGGTTTTACAGTAACATAATATATATATATATATAATAATTATATAAAAAGTTTTGGTTTACGCGTAAATAATATTCGTATAATAAACCTTGTAATAAAATAAAGTTCAAATTCATATTTTGTGTGCAATATCTTATGTTTATCATGCTTTTTATTATTACTTCAATCGTTAATTTTATAGGTTTTTTTTTTATTTTGTACGCAAGGAGGGGACAAAAGTTCCCATGTAAAATAAATAAATTAAATAAAATTATTTTTTTATTTTTTTATTTACACAACTTTGTGTAAAATTTGCAGCGTTTGTAATTTCGCTGGAAAGTCGGCGACTCAGGGAGTCGAGTGGGCTAGAAATTTTCCCGCTCTTCCACTTTTGGTTCTACGGGAGTCGATCGTCCGTCCTCCGTTCCAAACACTTCAAATATTTCCTTGAAATCTAAATTACGGCTGTGATCCTCTTGGTGAGTTCTCATCCAGCCAAAAACATTAATTCCGGCTGTGTTTTCTTTCACGTAATTTTGATTGTTATTTGAGCATAGCATTTTTACCAAATCCATCTGTATAATTAAATTTGACTGTATTAAATACAGTAAATTTTACTGAAACTTACCCGTGAAAAATCCTGCATTCATGGTGCCAGTGAATACTTGGGAGAATGATGTACCGTAATGGAGGAAACTGTTGGTGATTTTGAAAGGGTACCAAACTGGCACAGGCACCAACATGTACACGTCGTCAATATAAGGCACCTCTTCGATTCCAGCTCTTGCATCAATCAATGGCCGTGTAAGTGCAGTGACCGCCGTCAGTAGTATGTATATCGGCTGAACGATAATAACGAATAATTTTTGCCTTCTCTGCCTGCGAACTTCTTCCACCATTTCAGGAATTTCTTCGCCGTCCTCGTAATCGAAGAAACCTTCAGACATGATCTTGAATACAGAGATCATTGCTTTTCTTTTTAAGAAGATGAGGCATGACAAGGTAAAACTCAAAAAATGGATGATCAATATGTTCATAGAGAGCGCAGCAGCGGCCAAGTCGTTTCTTTGTATGTACACCGTTATGACGAACGTGACGACGTAGTAAGAAGTCCAGAACGAGTAAATAAGAACGTAAATGATGCTGAATATTCTGTATTTTGGACGAAGGTCTGGAAAAAAGCATGAAACGGCCAAAAGCAAGCTGAATTCCTTGTAGACGTATTTGTATATATTATCAGTCATTTGAGGAGAACCTGAGGCCCAGTCGCGGAGGTAGTTAGCTAACCGTCCCATATCTGCAAACTGGTCGACGAATACTGGACTGAAAAAACCACGGGTTCATGGGGGGGGGGGGGGGTTACCAACCGTGAATTATGAAGAATAGTTTCTAGCTGGCGTTTTGGTCCTTCAAATGAGCAGGTGAGGACTCTGTTTATTAAATATTGACTTGGGAAACGGTGGTTTGTACCGGTAGAGTAAATTACTTGTCTAGTTGTATGGATTTTGGTGGCCTGTCTATGAATAGGTTGTGGGGAAATGACTCTCACGTGTGTTAGCTACTTTGTAAGGAACATCGGCGAATGGAAGATAGGAGCGCTTCCGTGCTCTACCCCTAGACTGCGACGCCTGCTACCCAGCGCGGGAAACGGGGGTCTGCTCCTTCCCCACACGTCACAGTTGATGGCCGCACGGTCTAGCAGCGCACGTCCGCATTTGCTCAATGAGCAGCAAACTGCGTTGTAGTATTGGATCCCGCGAGTTTATGCTGATTTTAAATTTTCAAATTGCTAAAGGATCATTGAGAGATGTTGTTTTTTGCACTTGCCCCAGTAAAACCAGAATGAGCATTCTAAACATTGAACAGGCCAGTTACGCACTTACCCCACTTCAAGGGGAAGGGTGTAAGTCAGGGTTGGACAGCTATTTCAGTCATAATGCTCACAATTGATACAGCTACGAAAAATCAATCGTCCATTGAAAAACAAGAGATTCAGAGGTATCCAGGGCAAAAATAATTCTTATAATAATAAGTACAATGATATTTGGACACTCTAATAGTCAGTAATCTGATAAATACTAGCATATTGTGGAAAGTTATTGAAAAAGGAAGGTTATTCCATGAAAATCCTTCGTGCACAGCGAAGGAACCCACTCACAAAAATCCATATTTAATCTTCCATATTTAATCTTCTAGCTTCCTACATCTCATTTTGAATGGAAAATTCATTCCAGTTAATTTTGCTTGATCATTAATGTACAATAACATTAGAAACAACTCGTGATGAATCACGGCAATTTTACGTTTTCCATGTTTCAACGATCCCCTACTGTCCTAATGAATTTAGGCTCACTTGTCCCCCGGAAATGCTGTAGCCAGCTCATACCCAACACATAATAATACACATATACATAATATTATATACCGTCCCTTAGACCGGGGAACAAAATTTGTTTACATCTTTATCTATAAAAATGACTGCCAAATCTTTAAGGGCACTACTTAAAAACCAGTGGAGTGTTTGGCATCAAATTGTATGGATATGTTTGTGAAGCATCGTAGATGGTCTTAAAGAAGTTTCTACAAAATCGATCACCCGGTGTAAAAATTGAGTCGGTGGTACTCCGGGCTTTTCGGAAGCCATTTTGGTTTTCAGGTAAAAGGGAGCCTGAGTCAGCGAAGGTGGAAAGCCTATTGGTTTGCGAAAATATTTAGGTTTGCGAATTTATCGAAGAAATTCCCTACCTTGGCAGTGAATTTATTATTTTAGTTTTGTTTTGAAACCAATAATAATAATTATTGTTATAACAATAATTATAACAATTATTGTTTATTGAATTAATTAATTCTTACACAGTTGGTTTATCAGTTGCTGTTTATACCCAAGAATGATAAGTTCTTTGTTAATCCTGGATAATAGTACCTATTCATATCAGAACTGCTGTAATTTGCGTTGTAATGAATGCCTATTGTCTTGAAACGAACATCACAGGAGACTAATACTGGCCTTTATTAAAGGGGTCCCTTTAGACAGCTTTCTTTTCTCTCGTGACACCCGTGTAGCCCACTTTATTAAAACTCCACAAGCACCAAAATTCATTTAATGAAATTCTGCGTCACAGATCAATATTTCACATAATGGGTAGCCGATTTTGGTTAAATATTCTTGGTTTACCTATCACACCTATGTAATCGCGACGGAGGTCGAAAATTCTGATCGGCCCCAAAATTGGACATTACTTGTCATATAATTATGCCATATAAATATAACAATAATTTTGCCCAAATTTGGGCAGTGTGGATTTTTATACAAATCTGAAATTTTGACAAAATACTCGGTTTACCATCTAGTTGTGCCCGTAAGGTTTTCAGCCCGATCGCCCTAACTCGTGGGGCTCTGTGTGGCTAAAAAGGGGCTATGGGAGGGGTTTTTGAACGGGTATAATGTGTATGACATTGTATTATACATGTTGCGCTTATGCAGACAGGCTGCACCTACCGGCGAGAAGCCTCTGATGATTCGCCCGTGAAATCACCCAAAGGTTGGGATATTGGGTTTGATCTCGGCATTGACGAGGGTTTGTCTCATTTGGGTGACCGGAGAGGAATCCAGACTCATTGTTCTGGCTGGAGATTTGATGGACGGAAGCTGATCCTTGTGGCGCAGATGACCGGATCAAGTGTGGTTTCCAATAGACAACGACATCTGGAGAGGCTTCGGCAAACCACTCAATCGTCCCGTCAACAGTGAGGTGGCCAGGACGATGACGCTCTCCTGAAAATGCACACCTTACACCTCACGTCCTGCGTCGAAAATAGTAACTTCCAATAATTATTATAACTATCAGATTCATTACGAAATGAAGATATAATATCTTATAGCATAAACCGTGAAATTTCGGTGAGGGGCGGAGGGGAATGTGATGATAAAAATTATACCCAAGGGTTTATTATTCCTTGATTTAGGTTAATTGTGCAAAAATTAATTCTGTGTCATTAAGAGAATATTTTTGATTCTTCAAATTTATTTTCCTTTTCTGCATACATTATTTCTACGTACGTTATTTACATTTCTTATATCGTTCAAATTTATGATTTTTGTTTGATAAATCTTTCCTGATAATCTATATCTATTTTCATAGCGATTGCCGATTTTCTATTTTTACTACATCGTTTTATTACATTCCTTTATGTTCATCCACCCATGATAGTTAAATATGAAAATTTCATTATTACAAAACACCTATATACAATTTAATTATTCATTTAACGACCTAGGCGAGAGCTGAAAAGGAAAATAAATTTTAATTTTGCTATAAAACTTCTCAACATCCAAAAACATAAATCAAAGAACTGGTTTCGAAGAAGAATTTGAATGAATGCCACAGAATAATTGAGAAATGATCGGCTTTTCCTCGACCATTGTCGGCCGCAATTATAGGCCGAGGAGAATGCCTTGTATAGAAATGGAAATCAGAAAATGAAGAATCCAGAACTTTTGACAAAATACTCGGTTTGCCATCTAGTTGTGCCCGCAAGGTTTTCAGAACGATCGCCCTCACCCGTGGGGCTCTATGGGGCTAAAAAGGGGCTTCGGGAAGAGTTTGAGGTTTTCGAGTATGCTATCGAGTGGGGTGTCATTCTCGAAGTACTTTTGAACGTGGAATCCATTTTTTGGGATCCCGGGACCATCGGATTTCACCGACAGGATCTATGGGGCTAAAAATGGGGCTTTCGAAAGATGCCAGCAAGTCGAAGGAGGTTTCGTTTTTTGAGTTCCTAATTTTGGACGCTAAATCCATTTTTCGGAGTCCCAAATCCGGCCACAAACTCACAGAAAATTAAAAAAGAAAAGATAAAAATAAAATTTCCTACAATTTTTAAAAATTGATAATAGACTTAATTTTTGATAATTTATATCGAAGAATAATGAACCTTTCTGTATAGTTTGCAGCGTTTTCTGAGTGGCCTCTGGCATCACTGCCCCTAGCTAGCTAGAAGCTTCTAAGCTAGGTACTCTCGTAAAACATTATTTCACGTTCCGCACATCAGAAATCCCTTCTTTTTTTCACTTCCAAAGGCGTTTCTTTTCTCGAACCATCCTCTTACAATAGCAAGAAGTAGCGCCAACCTCCTTACATATTTACAAGCCACCCCCTCGCAGCTGATCCCACACCGCATAATTTTTCAGCTTTACCTGCCTCAAACACCATCTGGAAGTGCCAAGTTTACGATGTTTTACCCACCAGTTGAGGGAAAGAAGGGAAAATCTGTTAACTCCTGAATTATTTCACATATTGGATGTCGTTTTCGTGTCTTAAAATGAGCTGAGCGTTATTTTGATGTCATTAGTAGATGTACGTAGTATATTATTTCTTGAACAAACCCGGAAACAATTATAATATAATTTTATTGTGCTACGAATTCGTTTCCTTTGATTCTTCGTTCTGCTTCGTTCTCCCCGTTTTCTACGTCCGGACGGAATCTCGTCCATTTTTCGTTGTCCAGTGGAATGCCGACCATTTCAGTTCCCAGATGCAAGAAACCAGCTCATCAGCGTTGGCAGAGATTACAGCAGGGATGGTCTGCCACGAAAACATTTTAATAACTACACATCAAAGAAATTTCTGCGTCTATTATTTATGTGTTGATAATATCAAATATTAGGCTTTTTTATTAGGCTTTACATATTATGTAAAGGCATTTGGTCAGCGGATTCCCCTTCCTGTGTTTAAACACGTTGATATTGACGGGTGATTACCGTAGAACGGTAGGTACAGTAGAACTACTGGTAATTCATAGCTCGCGGGCCAAAACCGTTGGGTGTCGTTACGATTCCGAGCGATGGGTTGGAAAATGGCCCTTACAGGGTTACTTTCTCCTTTCATTGAAGCTAACCCTTGGAGCGTAATCAGTATATTGGATTCTACTAAAAAATGTGGGTTTTATTGTGTTTAACCATTTTTGGTTCTCACAAGTGGGGCAGGAGCCGACCCCACACTGCGACCAGATAATCACAGATAAGGTAAGAGAGTCTTAGATAGTCATGCTCCAGAGGAAGGATTCACATAAACTTGCGTTCAGAGGTGAATTGTCTGCCGACAAGCCAGGTATCACAACACTTGATTGATTTTTGGTCAAACATTGGTGTTCGGCCCGGATTCGAACCAGGCTGATCAGCGCTCCGACTGATTTGTAAACAGACGAAGCTCTGTCGCCTTAGCTCACTGGGCCACCCTGACCCCTATTGGATTCTACTATATTGGAGCTGCTACGAGGAAGGGGTCTGAGGCCAGATGGGATACGGTCTGGGCAGGGCACCCTTTGGAAAATACTAACCTGCGCCCTTAAATAGTAAACTATTAACCCTATGGTTATAATAAAACGCTGCAATTTTACACAAGGGTTTATTATTCTCTGATACAGGTAACTTGTGCAGAAATTAATTCTGTGTCAATGAAAAAATTTTGGGAAAGAAACTCCACTTATGGGAGGGGGGTTGGCTGGCCTTAGCCAGAAGGGGTAGCCCCCTAGTTAAACTAAAGGCTTAGTTACTAAGCGTAAAATTTAGGCTTATTTAATAAAATTTAATCGTAGGTCACGCTTGCAACCGTAGCCTCACGCAATAGATGATATTTAAATTTTAAAGGAATAAAATGTATTCCTTTAAAATTTCATTTAATGAAAAAACTGCTCGTGTTGCCAAGTACAGGCGCCTTCCTCAGGTTTCCACAAGTTGCATCTACTCAGCAAAATAACGGAGATGACACGACCACTTATTGCTCCTCCGCGAGTTTCTCAGCAGTTTCATTAGACCCGCAGAAAGGAAGTTCATGGCTCCGTATACGCTTTAGCTGCAAGTAACATGAACCTTTCTGGATCACCAAGACGATTTTCCCTATTCCCTTTATTAAAGACTCCTAAAGGTCCTAATAGTGCTGCATTAGTACTGACAAGACCTTAGCGATATGCTCTCGTTCTTCCCGCAAGTACGACTACATTCACCTCCTTCGGTTTCAATATTTAATTCGAGATGGCACGAATCGTGAGTATCCGCCTGGTTTCCGTTCCACATCAGGGTGAAAAGGTTTGATCCAAACGGGGCGTAAACCTACGAAACCGAACCCGTCGATGTAGAAAATTACTATAGACACGGGAGTCATTCGACGTTGGCGAAAATAACGGAAACGACGACGTGCCCAAACGTTGGATAGATTTTCCGAGCTTTTGAGGCCTAACGAGCCGTACTTGTTAATCGCCTCAGTGGGAAAGTGTTTCCCTCTTTTCAATAGAAAGAGAGCCCAATTTCGCTCGTGTGAGATGTAACAGAAATGAGTAGGGTAAAACCCCCGGGGACTCATTAACTGAAGGGTAATCATGCGGGGGTAATCCCTCCGGGTCGGTCCGTCCTTGGGATTCCACCACGATAGAGGACGAGCGAGGAAGGTGGACCTTGGGATTCGAATGAACGCTGCTCTTCAGATCCAGCCAATACAATGAAGTTACGGATTCACACCTAGTTGACAAATGCAGAGATCGTATCCGTATCAACTCGGGAGTTCGGTGTGTTACTCAGCTAGTGAAGGGTTGAAATTTAAAGTTACGGAAAGTGATCGTGGGGAGTCAAGCAGGAGTCGACTGCTTTGGCTCGATCTGTTGGTTGGTTTGGCTCTGCTTGGGTCATGTCCTGTTAGAGTCACGTCTCAACCTTTCGGTTTTGGCTCGTATTTTGGTTTAAACCAGTCTCAACATTTCGATTGGAATCACTCGGTTCCAAGAGATGCGGCTGTCGACTCAGAATCCATGGAAGATCATGGAGTTGTCCGCCCAATCATTCAAATAGAACCGATGACCCTGCGTCTTGTCGAAGTTCAGTCTGAGAGATTTGGATGTCCACCAAGCTTGCAATGTTTCGTCTGAAGGTTGGAGATTGAGGGATACGGCGTCCGAAAGGGAGCCATTCACTAGCAAAGTCATATTCACATTAACACGCAGCGAACACAAATAATATTATGTCGCTTTGTCTGTTGTTAAATTTGTACCGCTAGATCGTTTACGTACAGCAAAAACAGGGTTGGCCCCAGAACTAGGGATTGCAATCCCGGGATCCCGGGATCCCGAAATCCCGGGATCCCGGTCGATTTTTGCCAATTTGAAATCCCGGGATTCGTGGTGTCAATCCCGGGATCCCGGGGTTCGAGAATTAATTGCACCTCATACGTAAATTGCTCAAGTCTTTTCGGGAAAAATCTTTTAACAACGGACAATAATTCGAAGGCTAAGTGAAAGTGCTCTAAGATGAAAACTGTGAAGTCCCATGAATGATAGAAGAAAGGATTCGGAAATCTATGAACCAGCCGATGCCGGTGCCGAAAATACGAAAAGATTTATCGACCACAATTAAAAAAGAAACGAGCCTGTTCAAAAATGGAGGCAGCCGAGGCCACCATTTGGATTTAGTATACAAAATTTGTGGATATTTAATATCTCCTTTTAGAGGCCGGTCAGCGGACAAAAAAGGGGGCTTAGAACGGAAAAATAGACACGTTCTAATTTTTTGGTTTATTATTCTTGGAATAATACACCTATGTTTTCGCGACGCGGGTCGACGACTCCGATGGGCCTCAAAATTTGACATTATCCGTTTCAAGAGGTCTACATTCAAAATCCGAAATGTCCGTCCGCCGTCCGCCGTCCGCCGTCCGCCGTCCAGGCCGTTTTGGGCAGTAGGAATTTTTTTTAAAATCTGAAATTTTGGCAAAATACTTGGTTTACCATCTAGTTGTGCCCGCAAGGTTTTCAGTCCGATCGCCCAAACCCGTGGGGCGCTATGGGGCTAAAATGGGGCTACAGGAGGGGTGTTTTGAAGGCTTTTAGCTATGGGATCGAGTTAGGTGTCGTTTTCGAAGTATTTTTGGACGTAGAATCCATTTTTGGGGGTCCCGGAACGATCCGATTTCACTGTGGCGTTCTATAGGGCTCTCATGGGGGTAAAAATGGGATTTTTGAAGGATCCCATGAAGTTAAATATTTTTCGAGTAAAAATTAAAGAATTTTTGAAAAAACACATTTTTGAAAAAAAAAATCCCCCCAAAAATTTTTTTTTGAAATATAAAAATCCAAAAAAATTTTTTAAATTTTTTTTATTGACAGAATTAAATGTCTGTACAAGTAACCTATATCACAAAATAATAAACCCTTGTGTAAAATTTGCAGCGTTTTGTTTTTTACTCGAAAAACATTTGACCTGGGATCCGTCAAAAATCCCATTTGTAGCCCCAAGAAGCCCAATAGATCGCCACAGTGAAATCGGATCGTTCCGGCACCCCCCAAAAACGGATTCTACGTCCAAAAATACTTCGAAAATGACACCCAACTCGACCCCCATTGCTGAACACTTTCGAAAACCCCTCCCGTAGCCCCACAGTGATTTGGGCGATCGGGATGAAAACCTTGCGGGCACAACTAGATGGTAAACCGAGTAGGTATTTTGTCAAATTTTCAGATTTAAAAAAACTTCCTACTGCCCACAACGGCCCGGACGGCGGACGGACATTTCGGTTTTGGAATCAAGACCTCGTGAAACAGATAATGTCAAATTTTGAGGCCGATCGGAGTCGTCGACCTCTGTCGCGAAAATGTAATATTGGAACCTACTGGGAAAGCTCATGAGTAGCAGATTAAGCTCAGCATGGCAGTGTCTTCGTGAAGCTCTCGCATCCGAGATCTCACTTCATAGCTGTTCGGATGCCAATAATTTCATTAGGTAGATGTTCTACGTTCAAATGGAGAAGAGTAGTTCTGTTCGAAAAGTAAGAGAAATTGGTTCGTTTTGTCCAATCTCCAATACTGATGCAGCATCAGTATTGGAGTGATGCTCATTCGATTATCTAAATCATTCGTTTTGTTCATCACTATCAACAGTGACAAGTTGTTCGGCGTCCAACGACTGAATTTCCTGCGAACCCTATTTTTTTATTTTTAGAAAAACCAATCATTATTGAAAAGCGAGTAAAAGAGGTCAGAGGTCAGAGTCCGGGGGTTGGCTGATTTTAGCCAGCACCCCCCCCCTGATATATTTCATTCCCAACAAATACCAACCAATAGTTCCATGGAGGCGCCTAACACTCGACCTCAAAAGAAGAGAGACCTTAAACTCATTGAGCCTCCTATGCCTCTACCAGTTGAACACTTGACCAACCCAACGGATGGACTACGAACAACTTCGTCCAGTTCTTCGATCTCTTCAAACTCGTGTGTGTCCTCTTATGTGTGTTCAAATTTTGTCAAGACGTTCTTGGTATGTGTAATAATGCAGTGAGGGAGAAAATGTAACAAATTACTCGACCTCAGCCTTCGTTAGGATGGGTAACTATGGGAAACTATTCCTAAACATTAACCAAATACCCACTGTAGGCACTTCACGAGAGCCATCCTACCTTCAACCTACCATCTTCCTTTCTTCTGCCAGCCTTCTCTTCTATCCTTTGGTGCAGCTTCTTCCTCGAGCTCCTTTCCTCGTTTTTTTTTCTTCTGTTGACTGGGAAGCCTCTGGATCTGCCATGTTTAAGCCTCCGATCACTGGAGAACTGGTGACTCCAACGCAATACAGGGGAATTGAACCCGAGCTGATGCCAATTTCTGTAAAATGTGAAAATGATGAGAAAAGGATCGAACTCTCGGCCCTGGCATTTATATATAAAGAGAACCCCCTTTTTACAACTAATTATTATTAATTAGTTGTAAAAAGGGGTTTCCCCCATGTGACCTCCTCCTACCCCCCCAACTAAGGGGGGGGCTTTCCCCAAATAGTCACACCTTCCTCACCAATTGGGTTAGGTTAGGTTACTGGAACAAAGCATCAATCGTGTGGAACAGGCGGTAAACGTTCCAGGCAGGAAACAAGCAGTATAAATGCTCCAGGCAGCAAACAGGCAGTATAAACGCTCAATGCAGCAAACAGGCAGTATAAATGCTCAATGCAGCAAACAGGCATTATAAATGCTCAATGCAGCAAACAGGCAGAATAAATGCTCTGTGCAGGAAACAGGCAGAATAAATGCTCTGTGCAGGAAACAGGCAGTATAAATGCTCTGTGCAGGAAACAGGCAGTATAAATGCTCTGTGCAGCAAACAGGCAGCATAAACACTCAATTCAGCAAACAGGCAGAATAAATGCTCAATGCAGCAAACAGGCAGAATAAATGCTCTGTGCAGGAAACAGGCAGTATAAATGCTCTGTGCAGCAAACAGGCAGCATAAACACACAATTCAGCAAACAGGCAGAATAAATGCTCTGTACAGGAAACAGGCAGTATAAACACTCAATGCAGCAAACAGGTAGGTAGTATAAATGCTCCAAGCAGGAAACGGGCACGCTCCATGAAGAACAAAGGCAATATTAACTTTCATGCAGCAAACAGTCCGTAAACATTCTATGGCAACAAGCGGTGACAGGGAAGGAAGACGTGCCAACTATGGAAACTAGCGGTGATAACTTTACACAGGCAACAGGCAATGGCCAACGGAACTACTTACTTTTGGGGTTTCTCCTCTTACCAGGGGCTGCTCAATATCGCCCGACACCAAACCCTTTGGTCCAGACAATCATCCTTGGTGAGGTTGAGGCGACGCATCGAGTGGGCACCCTTCTTCAGTTCGCCTTCTGGAGAACCTTTCTGCGGCCATACCTATGACAGACATGCCTGTACCATTGGAGCGTCCTCTTGTCCAACGAGCTACAGCTGATTCTCCTTGGGGACAAAACACAAACTACTCTCCCTCAACATCTTCTTATCTTTTTCATAATTTGCCGCTCCTCTTCACACCATTCATCCCCCTCCATTGGCAGTATACTTTCAACAAAAACACTGAGGATGAGCTGTTTAGTTCGGCAATGGATTTCTCTGCCCCACCACTGACAGTTGAGGGCTGAGAGCTTGAATTGTTCCTTTGGCTAATGAAATCCGGGTTTCAATATCCAATTTGCACACTCCTGACTTGTCAATGATGGAATCCAGAAACTTGAGAGAATGGACATTACCAACATCAAAAACCTCTAGGGCGACCTATGGAACCCTTAAAGAACGAGAGCCAAGAGTAGATAATCAGAACTTGCATGTCTTCATTTTGTCAAAGGACTCTAAAAATCTAAAGATAAGGCTTCAAAATTTGAAGTCTTTTTTGTGTTTGTGAGCCCTCTATTTAATAGAGGGCTCACAAACACAACTTTTTTCGATAAAGACAAAACAGTACTTAACTACTCTCCCTCAACGTTCCTTCTTACCTTTCATAGTTTGCTGCTCCTCTTCACGCCATTCCTCCCCCACCATTGGCAGTAGCGTCAGACTGAAGACCCTTTGGGATCTTGGGAAGCGTTCTTTAAATAAACTCACTAAAACCTATTTGCCAAATTATTTGCCTTCCTGGTGATTTCATGCAGAATTTGGCGACATCATTGCAGCAGCAACTCTTGTCTAGTGTGTCCCTTCGCAGCAGAAAAAGTGGATTGGCTCGAAGATGATGAGAAGATATGTTGGTGGTCTTATCATTCAGAGTACTTCAGTTATGACGCTGATGCTCCCAAGAAGCCTGCCATCGAGGCTGAAATATAAAATGAACGTTTAGCAAGGAAATCCACTTCATATTTATTTCACTGTAGTCAATCAAACTCACCAACAATGTCTTCTCTGTAAATTCAGTCAATGATGGCAGCTGCAGATGTTGAAGAGCAGATTGGCAGTAGCATCAGACTGAAGACCCTTTGGGATCTTGAGAAGCGTTCTTTAAATAAACTCACTAAAACCTATTTGCCAAATTATTTGCCTTCCTGGTGATTTCATGCAGAATTTGGCGACATCATTGCAGCAGCAACTCTTGTCTAGTGTGTCCCTTCGCAGCAGAAAAAGTGGATTGGCTCATAGATGATGAGAAGATATGTTGGTGGTCATATCATTCAGAGTACTTCAGTTATGACGCTGATGCTCCCAAGAAGCCTGCCATCGAGGCTGAAATATAAAATGAACGTTTAGCAAGGAAATCCACTTCATATTTATTTCACTGTAGTCAATCAAACTCACCAACAATGTCTTCTCTGTAAATTCAGTCAATGATGGCAGCTGCAGATGTTGAGGAGCAGATTGGCAGTAGCGTCAGACTGAAGACCCTTTGGGATCTTGAGAAGCGTTCTATAAATAAACTCACTAAAAGCTATTTGCCAAATTATTTGCCTTCCTGGTGATTTCATGCAGAATTTGGCGACACCATTGCTGCAGCAACTCTTGTCTGGTGTGTCGCTTCGGTGCAGAAAAAGTGGATTGGCTCGTAGATGATGAGAAGATATGTTGGTGGTCTTCTATTCAGAGTACTTCAGTAATGACGCTGATGCTCCCAAGAATTCTGCCATCGAGGCTGAAATACAAAATGACCGTTTAGCAAGGAAATCCACTCCATATCTATTTCACTTTAGTCAATCAAACTCACCAACAATGTCTTCTCTGTAAATTCAGTCAATGATGGCAGCTGCAGATGTTGAGTACTGTTTGTGGAGTCAAACAATATCCACCCAAGGAGCATGAAGAAAGCTATGACGCTGAACGCATTGCAGCATCACCTTGTCTGGGGTGTCTGCAGAATCACTTTGCTTCAGTGCAGAAAAACTGGATTGATTCGTAGACGATGAGCAGATAATACCAACATAATATGTTATATAATATTATTATGTTGGTAGTCTTGCCCATCATTCGGAGTAGGTACCTGCTTACTTACTTCAGTAAATGACGCTGATGCTCTCACGTGGTCTGACATCAGAGGCTGGTTACGAAATCACTGTTCCGCTAAATAAAGAAGAAGTACCTAAAGATGAAACAACCACCATCCATTTGTCTCACCAAATACAAGAAGAAAAGGCAAAAACCGTGAAAACAACATCCAGGCCAGGTCGTCATATCCCCGAGCTGAGCACGGTCCACCAAACTTCACGGATGGACGACACAGTAAGAGATATTCAGTTTGCACAATGTAGAAGTCAGAGACAACAACATTATGCCCACAACATCAAATATTGTGCCGGTTGGAGAAGCCAACACCTGGCTCCAGAACCCAGCGTGAGAAACATGACAATCTACAGCAATTTGTTTCACCAACTACCAAATACAAGAAGAAAAGACAAAAACAGTGGAAACAACAACCAGGCCTAGTCGTCATATCCCCGAGCTGAGCACGGACCACCAAACTTCACGGATGGACGACACAGTAAGAGATATTCGGTTTGCACAATGTAGAAGTCAGAGACAACAACATTATGCCCGCAACATCAAATATTGTGCCGGTTGGAGAAGCCAACACCTGGCTCCGGAACCCAGCGTGAGAAACATGACAATCTACAGCAATTTGTCTCACCAAATACAAGAAGAAAAGGCAAAAACCGTGAAAACAACATCCAGGCCAGGTCGTCATATCCCCGAGCTGAGCACGGTCCACCAAACTTCACGGATGGACGACACAGTAAGAGATATTCAGTTTGCACAATGTAGAAGTCAGAGACAACAACATTATGCCCACAACATCAAATATTGTGCCGGTTGGAGAAGCCAACACCTGGCTCCGGAACCCAGCATGAGAAACATGACAATCTATAGCAATTTGTTTCACCAAATACAAGAAGAAATGGCAAAAACAGTGGAAACAACAACCAGGCCTAGTCGTCATATCCCCGAGCTGAGCACGGACCACCAAACTTCACGGATGGACGACACAGTAAGAGATATTCGGTTTGCACAATGTAGAAGTCAGAGACAACAACATTATGCCCGCAACATCAAATATTGTGCCGGTTGGAGAAGCCAACACCTGGCTCCGGAACCCAGCGTGAGAAACATGACAATCTACAGCAATTTGTCTCACCAAATACAAGAAGAAAAGGCAAAAACCGTGAAAACAACATCCAGGCCAGGTCGTCATATCCCCGAGCTGAGCACGGTCCACCAAACTTCACGGATGGACGACACAGTAAGAGATATTCAGTTTGCACAATGTAGAAGTCAGAGACAACAACATTATGCCCGCAACATCAAATATTGTGCCGATTGGAGAAGCCAACACATGGCTCCGGAACTCAGCGTGAGAAACATGACAATCTACAGCAATTTGTTTCACAAAGACAACAGTTGCCTACCTAATACCCTAATTGCTTTAAAAAAAAAAAACCTTGGAGCCACTGGCATGCAATTTACTACAGAATAGAGATTGATAGGAGAATGTTCGAAGCCTACCACTTCAAAACACAACATTAGAGCTGAGTTGTTCTCTCTTGAGGAATTTGGGGGGATACAGTTGAGTAAATTTGGGGGGGGGGGGGAGGAGTCAATTTATGCTTTGTAAGCTGAGGACACTAATGTATTGTAAACTTATTGTAATTTTTTACCAGCTTTTTTGAGTACATGTGCGTTTTTTTACTGGTTTATGCAAAAAGAAGTAGGGAGTTGTGGGAGTTCTGAAGAATATTCTAATTGTAATGAACAACGTTTATGCCTACGTGGGTTACTTATTGTTTTGTGGAATGCAATTATTGGAATTGTCTACTAAGTAGTTTGTGTGTGTGTGTGTTGTATATATAACCTAGCCACCTAAATATGTACCTACTCTTCGTGTTCTTGATTCTTGAAACGAACAAATACCACGTGAAATGTGACTGTGGATAAAAGAAGCTTCCTCTCGTCGTCCTTCAGCTGAAGTTCTTGAAGTTCATGAAGTTCAACATGCCAAAGGGAGGAAAGAGACTAATTTCCAACAGTGGCTCCACAAAATGGCATTCAGGTTGGGTAGTATTTAAGCATTGATTTAAGTTCAGATTGACCATTTGACGAATTTCATTAGCGTTTTTTGAAAACTTCAAAGAGTGGAAAATAAAGTGAGTAGTGACCATCAAGTCACAAGAATGTTGAAAAGGAACTTGAATGCCATCCTGAATGGTTTGACATGCTTTTGAATTGTACCTGGCTCAATAAATGTTGATGAGCATGCCTGAAAAAAAAAAAAATCGTTTTAAAAAAAATGATGTGAAACTGTACAGTACGTTTCAACAAAATGTACGCAGAGTTTACTTACCACCCAAACCTTGTCCATGAAGCGTTCAGGAACTTAGGAGAAACTCGGAGAAGACCCCCACACCCCACCCCCCACCCAAACGCCGCGAGACTTGGGAGCATTAACGGACACTCGCGTGTTGGATGGATGTGGCAGCAGCAGCGATGGCAACGCAAGTTGTGAAGTCGACAAACGCAGTGATGGCCAAGGAGCACGTCTCGAGGTCTTGACTGAGTCTAGAAGTCTTCTTTTCTTCTCGGTGGTGTCAAAACAGGAAGTGTGTTCTTACACTACCGTCACTGTGATAGCCCACGCACACAGACTGGCATTGACGCTCTTCAATCGTTACGTGCCAATGATAATATATACGCCTGACTGTCGAGTTCAATGCTACTGGTAACTAACACAGTAGAAACGTTTCGAGTTTTGTTTCTCACTGGTTGGCGTACCTAGTCCCCCCTCCCACCAGAGCCTACCTACACAATCAGCCCCACCATCCAGATCGAACCAAACTGAAACTCCATCACTGTGCCAGTCCACCACGCCTGCCACTAGCATCGGAAGTTCAGATCCGTTTACCAAGTTTACCAGCTGTTGATAATTGGAGCTGACCAACCATTGCAACCTTACTCTCACAGTGACCACCACTCACATGCACGGCGAATCACCATGGCAGAAGCGATCTCCAGCCTTGTTAACCACTTCCGCCACTTCATCCACCCTAAGACTACCTACCTACCCGAGACCTAATGGGAAAGACTATAACTAACTTACAATCTATAATCCACGCGGCAGGCAGGCAAGGAGGCACAGCTTCGCAAGCTATCAAAATTTGATTATTTAATAATGAATGGCAGGCTGGATCCTACGAGCTGGCTTATCCTTGCTGCGTACCACGTTTACCTACAAACCGCCTCACACATCCTGTTGACACCACCCAACTAGCCTACGCGCACTTAAAACACTTTACACAACACTGCACTTTAACACTCCGATGAGGCCCAACGCGGTTGCTCCTATTTACGCTCCCAAGATCAACTAATTTCAGCCCAATCCATGATTCACACTCCACTTTACCTGAATGTTAGAAATAAATTTTGATTTTTTTTAAGTAACTGTAATTGATTCTGTCACCACTGTTTTGGTGGTGGTGAGCGCTTTCAATGTGAAAACCTCATCGTCTGACTATTGATGACGTTATCACATCGAAAGCGCTCGCCACCGCCAAAACAGCCAGCGACGGGCTCAACCAGAGTTATGTAGTCACTGGCAGGCCCCAAAACCCTTTACACTCAATACCATTATTATTTTTTATTCAATTTGCCAGGACATTGTGAATTAGTTATTTTCTCGATGGAATTTAGTGAATGATTTTGTGAACTGAATGATTCTTTACTTTTGTTTTAAGGAGTATTGAATACGAATGAAGTGGATACGAATTTTGAGTGAAGTTTTTTACCGAAGAGGTCTAATGAGGAGGTTAAGGAGGGAAATTACTCCTCTGCTGTTGTGGGTACTAAATTGAAGTGTGGAAACCAGTTTCGAGCAACTAAGCTCATCTACAGCCCAGAGGAATTTGAAGTAGTTGAACCTATACTGAGGTTTTTTATTATTATTTTATTTTTTTATTTTTAAGTATAAACCTGAGTAGGTATAGGTTCAACTACTTCAAGTTAGTTAGGTAGGCCTACTCTGGGCTGTAGTTGAGTTAAGTTGCTCGAAACCCATCATGACCCTATAATTGTAGCCCCCCCCCCCCCCCCCCCCCAACGAAACGAGGAAAATATTTTATTACTCTGAAATGATCACAATAAATAATTAGATTTTTATTTAAGATGCTTTGACCAAATGAAATGAATCAATATTCTATTAATTTTTTGTGCTGCAATACTTTAAAGCGTAATTTTCAGTCCCCTGATTTTAAAAATGTTTACTTCCCCGGACATAGCCCCCCCCCCCCCCTTTAAAACTGCAACAACAGGCGATTTCTCTCCCTAACCTCCACATACGAATTTCAAGTTTGCCACATCGCGAACTGACTGTCCCTTGCAGGCACAACATTAAATGTGTACAAATTTTGTCAGAATTTCAGATTTGTTGACTCTAAAAAAGAAATCCTAGGTACCGCCTAAAAGGGCTCGGACGGCGGGAGGGAACATTACAGTTTTGGAACTTAGGTACCCATCTTGAAACGTGAAATGACAAATTTTGAGGCCGATTCCAAAAAAACTCACGAGAATAATAAAACATTCATTAACGGTAGAAAAAAAGCTCAACAAGAGAGACAGAGAATCCCTCAATGAGATCAACTTGATGCTGAACTAAATAAACCAATCAGGAGGGTTTGTGGGCTTCATGAATAGAAAATACCGCGAGTGAGAAACAATAATTATTCGTAAAAGATGAATAATTCATCTTACAATAATTATTATTGTAATCAGTTCATACCAAATACGTTTTCGTCTAAAACAATGGCAACGCGACAACTTTCTTTCTATTCGTTACTCTCCCGGATGATAATATCACATTGTGCGATAAGTGGAGATAATTTCAAATGAATTGGGCTGAAATTACATTTAAATTTAAAAAATACCCCAACATGACCTCCCCGTAGAGCTGCTGGGAGAAGACTGAGTGATGACGAGGACGGGGCCACACCCTTCGCGGTCGTTCGATGTGGCATGTTGCACGAACTCCGCTGGTGTTCGTGTAAGGTCTACACAGCTAGGTCTGCGGGCCGAACGCGCAGACCTTACAGGCCTTGTAGAGATTCTGTGGTTCCGCGAGAGGGCTACAACTTAGTAGGTAACAATGAATAAAAATAATAACAATGATTATTATTCTTAGTTAGGTACCTATACTAAATGTTTGACCCCTCTGGGACTCAACATTGCCCTTAAACATCTCATGATGCGAAAATTCCATGAATAAAATGTATAAAGTGAATAAGTGTTACTATTCTTTGATAGGTACCTATAGGTTAATTATGAAAAATTAAATCTGTACCAAAGGAAACATTTTTGAAAAAATTAAAAATTAATTCTGTACCAAAGGAAATATTTTTGAAAAAATTAAAAATAGTTACCTACTTACTTATTAGGTTGGACAGAAGTGGGGGCATAAAAAAAAAAAAAAAAAAAAAACGTCCAAAATTACTCGGAATACGACACCTACCTATTAAACAGGTTTTTGAAAAATCTGAAATATTGACAAAAGACTCGGTTTGCCATCTAGTTGTGCCTGCAAGGTTTTCAGCCCGATCGCCCAAACCCGTGGGGCGCTATGGGGCTAAAATGAGGCTACGGGAAGGGTTTTTTGAAGGTTTTCTGCTATGAGGTCGAGTTAGGTGTCGATTTCGAAGTATTTCTGGACGTAGAATCCATTTTTTGGGGTGACGGAACGATCCGATTTCACTGTGGGGATCTATTGGGCTTTCAGGAGGCTACAAAAGGGATTTTTGAAGGTTTCAAATAAGATGTAGTTTTCCGAGTAATTTTGGACGCAAAATCTATTTTTTTATGTCCTTCCGAAGTACAGATTATGGTTTATTACCTATTCGTGGAATAATACACATGTGTATATACACAGGTGTAGGTCTACACCTTTGTAATCGCGACGGAGGTCAACGACTCCGATCGGCCTCAAAATTTGACATTATCCGTTTCAAGAGGTCCAGATTCCAAAACCGAAATGTCCGTACGCCGTCCGGGCGGTTTTGGACAGTAGGAATTTTTTTTAAAATCTGAAATTTTGACAAAATATATTTTGTATAGGTTCACCTACACCAAATACTTGGTTAACCATCTAGTTGTGCCCGCAAAGTTTTCAGCCCGATCGCCCAAACCCGTGGGGCGCTATGGGGCTAATTTGGAGCTACAGGAGGGTTTTTTTGTAGGTTTTCGGCTATGGGGTCGAGTTTGGTGGCGTTTTCGAAGTATTTTTGAGCGTAGAATCCATTTTTTGGGGTCCCGGAACGATCCAATTTCACTGTGGATAGCTTATAGGCTTTCATGGATATATCGCTCCTCCGGAGGAATAGTGGTATAAGTCCAAAAACCTTACTTTTGGGAAATCGCAATTTAAGATTTTTCACATATTTGTTAGCGTGTTGCAGACACGAGGGCTTTGTTTCCGATATCCGATGCTTCTCAGGCTTTCATATTATTATCTACCTTTCAGGTTTTCCCAAAGCTTCTTCTCCCCCTTCTCATTCACGACGCGCATGTATTAAAATCAATTAAATTTCAATTATGTACCACTCTTATCCCAAGAAATTGGGCCCAAATGGATGGTACATCTTGACATGATCCACTACTGTACTGATGAACACACGGGATGACACACGTTAATATTGGAATAGTAGTGGTACATTTTTGAAATGATCCGGTTTTGCCACTGCAAGCACACAAAAAAGGATATTTTCTTGGTTGAACAGCGGTACTTCTTGAAATATACCAGTACTGAAGTGAAAAAAATAAGGTTAATACCTGATTTTTCTGACGGATAGCGGCTCATTAGAGATGAACCAACCTTCTTCAAACGAAATGTCGGTAATCTGCATGGAAAACATACCGGTTCATCTGCTCTCTCCCGAGTAATTTTTGAACTATGCTTAAACCAATAATACCCCCATGTTAAGCTCGTCGCGAGCTACCCAATGGTATATATAACTCAAAACAGCTGTTTTTAGACTTACTTATACCACTATTACTCCGGAGGAGCGATATCCATGAAAGCTTTCCATAAGGGAGTCCCACTCAACCACCTGAACCATATTTCAGAAAATCCCTCACCCTCCAGTTTATGAGCGATCTCTAAAATTTCACCCAACGTTGCTGTTTCCGAACCAGTCAAATTTTTTTCTGGATCCATCACCCCGACCACTCCAGGCCATAATTTTATCGATGGATTCCTTGATGTTGTAAAAGCAATGTGCGATATTGTGGGTTTTCCACGTCAAAGGAGCAGCATCCATCGATTTCAAGGTTTAAGGGCATTTAGGCAAAAACCGCTGTTAGTGAGGGTTTACTGTATTAAGGTCCATCCACAAATTAATTACATTGTTTCACTTTTTTGGAGAACGAATATTTTGGGCGAGAGATGAGATGAGTTCCCCCATAGAGGGATCCTGTACGCTGCTCTAGTCTGCTTCCATGGAAGCAAGCGCAGTACACTGTGCGTAGAACCTCAGGAGAAACCGCGCCAACCAATCTTCTCAGCATAAATATGCTGGAGGAAAGCTTAGATGAAAGTACCTCTGTGTGCCTGGCCCAAGACAGTCGATTATCGACCTCAATTACCACAAGATAGAGTTGTCCATTGTCGAGATCGATCCTGGACAGCGGTCCGGTTAACGAAACCGGCGGACGTGACGTCTCGACACAGCAGAATCTGTTGTGTTGACCGGCCTCCAAGTAGAGGGCGAATCAAGGCTGGTTTGGCAAGTTCACGTGAACGAGGGATTCGGATAAAGGGACTGAGGGGATGCTGCATCAGGGTGAGTGCATTCCAGACAGTCAGAGCGAGCGTATGCCCGTCTGCCCGTCGTAGGCCCGGGAGTCGACTATCTCCTGGACCTTCCAGATCGTCACCTGGACCTCCGGGACTCTCTTCTCAGCCCAAGCAACTCCGGACAGGACCCCCGGGACCCCTACGTCGTTAAGATGAAGTCCCTGGCGATTTACACTGCAGCGACCCTCATGAGTAGCTTGGGCTAGCTCCCACGTCTCGTGAGAAGACATTTCGCGTTCGGTATCGGGTGTTAGGATGTTCACGAACGATATATTTATTTCACTGTATAATAAATACGCTTAGGGTCACAACCCTTTGGAACTAATTTCCATACCTCCTGATTGCCTGGGAGAGAGATCAGTCAATTAACCCTCATTTCATAATATAATAATTATTGACTCCCGAACGGAGAGCCATTTCACTCTCCGACAGTCATCTTTCCATTCAGCTCCAACAACAAACCCTGTCTTCCCTGGAATTTCCCTGACGCGTCTGCGGTCGGCGGCGGCGCACTGTTTTTTTTTTTCGCCACTCTAGCTGGACAAAAGTCCAAAAAAAAGTTTGATTTGGAATAAAAGTCAGTAGCTTCTGTTCTACGCCTTTATTTTTCTCCCTTCTCCTACATGCGATACAAGGCTCAACGTAAACAATAAGGTTTGTTCCAGGTCTGACGGCGTCTGTTGACAAAACAGACAGCTGTCGGCAGCAGTCCCAATGCCTTCGTCTGTCGAGTTCTGTCGAACAGCCCACCTTCTAACCTGGAACGCGAACTGTCAACAAAATTGTATAATTGTATTCAGAATAATCAACCTTTTTCGAGAGAGGAGTATCATAAGGGCGGGAATGAGTCATTTAAAGTGTTTGAGGGGAAATACGAGGACTTTGGGAGGACGCGAGTACAACTTGATGCGTCAAGCACCAAAATAAAGGAGGTTATGAGAGAGGTTTCAACTGGGTTATCCAAGTCGACAGCTCCCAACCGAACTCATTCGAGCTGTCGGTTTCCGTCCGACTGCAGTTGAACTGCTGTCAACCTACAAATCGACCTGGAACAGCCGGCGACGGCGACCTGGAACAGCAGTTTTCTCAACTGCGCATGTCTCCGTCGATTTCTGTTAACAGTCCGTCAAACCTGGAACGAACCTGTTATTCATCAGCTCGGTCAGTGATATCAATTTCGCCACCAGAACGCTCTCTTTTCAGTCCCGTCACGATCCCTATTATGCAGGCAGTAATAATGTTTACCAACTAGGTCAGGCTTTCATTTCGAACATTGAGCTGTGAGATATTCAGACAGTCCAGTCAAAACCACAAAACTACGAAAAGCTTCGTTTATTATTAAAAAAGTGACAAATTAATAAAAATATGTGAGAATGAGCCCCAGATGAGAATGTCAAAATGTTCGGCATTCACTTAGGCGGCAATTCTCTCGTTCTTCCAGCTGTTCTTTTCTTTGAGGTACATGACTCTGTCTGCGATCCTGGGCCCAAGAGACTCGTAAAACTCGATCATCGACGGGAAGATCTTGTAGGCGACCCTGAAACAATTGAAAGCTTTCGTCAAAGTGAGGAACACGTCTGAAGACGAAATTTTGCTCGTAGGGTGGCAGCAACCGTCAACAGATTTCGGCGCTCGGTGAAAAAATTATTCCAAGTATAAATTGTGAGCGCAAAATGACCAAATTTGTGTAAACAGTATCAGTAAAACACTTACACGTGGTCGGGTTTGGCAAGGGCGTTGGCTCCTTCCTTATATTCGTTGAGGATCTGATCGTGGTGCTTCTTGAGCTCGTCCCACTCGATGGAAGTCCCCTGGTGGCACACGACCGCTCGGATTTTGCAGAAAAGCGGCTCAGAGTCGTACAGGTCCTTCCAATTATCGTAAGGCAATTCTTCAATGGGTCCTTCTATCCTCACCTGAAAGAGATCAAACTCTCATGACTAACTAGAACAGTAGGAAGTTCCAGAGGTGGGGGAAGAGAAGTACGAGGGGCGTGAGGTGGTTAGGAATAGAATATAGAATAGAATAGAATATTTTGGTTTATTATTCTTGGAATAATACACCTATGTTTTCGCGACGGAGGTGGACGACTCCGATCGGCCTCAAAATTTGACATTATCCGTTTCAAGAGGTCTACATTCTAAATCCGAAATGTCCGTCCGCCGTCCGGGCCGTTTTGGGCAGTAGAATTTTTTTTAAATCTGAAGTTTTGACAAAATACTCGCTTTACCATCTAGTTGTGCCCGCAAGGTTTTCAGCCCGATCGCCCAAACCCGTGGGGCGCTATGGGGCTAAAATGGGGCTACAGAAGGGGGTTTTTGAAGGCTTTCGGCTATGGGATCGAGTCAGGTGTCGTTTTCGAAGTATTATTGGACGTAGAATCCATTTTTTGGGGTCCCGCAGCGATCCGATTTCACTGTGGCGATCTATAGGGCTTTCATGGGGCTAAATATGGGATTTTTGAAGGATCCCAGGAGGTTAAATATTTTTCGAGTAAAGAATAAAGAATTTTTTGAAAAACAATTTTTTTGAAAAAAAAAAAAAAAATCCAAAAACTTTTTTCCAACATTTTTTCTTTTGACTCAGAAATAATTTTTGCGCAACTAACCTATATCAAAGAATAATAAACCCTTGTGTAAAATTTGCAGCGTTTTTTTTTAAATGTTATCAGGGACGGTACCAGCTTCGAAACCCTTGTGCTAAAATTTAATGCTGGATGCTCGAAAAGCCGCGAAATTTTCGGATTTTTTTTTTTCAGTTCTTGGCTTTTAGCTTCAAAAATGTGCTCCCTAACGAAAAAGTCACTGTATACTATTTTCAAGTAGACAAGATTTGCTACCATTTGAGCGCAACGGCAGCTTTCTAGGACCAATGGGCCCCGAGATTAACCCTCTTCAAACATTGACCATTTTCCCCCAAATTTAGAAATCGTGGTTTTATCCTTCTTCAGTACGGAATATCGGCTATGATATTCATCCCGAATTCATCCACGAGGAAAGTTATGAGGAATGAAATTGTAGAGCAGTGATTCAGCTTCAATTTAAGCACAACCAGAACACGTAGGACTATCCCACTGACCTCCGTAGAAGCTGAGAGGGCCTTTTGAGTAGCAGGACTATTTTCGACAAAGCTAAGAAGCAAATTGGCTGATCCAACTTTGAATGCTTTCTAAGATCCAACATTATGATTTCTAAAAGCACATTTTTTGAGTACATAAGTGAAATTTCTCCTTCATGAGAGAAGTAATATTTTATATAATTTACAATTATTGTAAATAAACAAGTTTTTCGTCGTTTTTAATCAATTTTTTCACGTTCATACAAAAATCATCAATCCCGGGATTAATCCCGGGATCCCGGGATTGCCTCTGACAAATCCCGGGATCCCGGGATTCAGAAAAACGTTCGGGATTGCAATCCCTACCCAGAACGGAACCCTGCTTTACCGCTGCTGCTCAACGGCTCGATCTGTTCGATGGTTTGGCTCTGTTTGACTTCTCAATCTGGAGTGGAATCCCAAGGTGTTGGTAGGACGATACCTACTAATGGATGGTGTGGAATCCCAAGATAAGCCGATCTGAGCTCATAACGAGGGTCCTTGGTGGAATCCATAGCCGCCCGTTTTCGGCCCCCATTTGCGGCTGCTTTTAAAATAGGTAGCTTTTAGGATCCAAAAATTTATTACCTCGTCAGTAGTATCGGGATTAGGATCCAACGAAAAATCTCAATCTTTTGCCGAGCTTTCGAAACATATAATTTCTTCTTCAGGGCCTACACAGAACAATTATGTCACATAATTATATGTTTCGAAAGCTCGGCAAAAGATTGAGATTTTTCGTTGGATCCTAATCCCGATACTACTGACGAGGCTTTTAGGATGTTCTAGAAATGTTGCTTATTGTACTGCACCTTTATTTGAGCCACACTGCAAGTTATCATAAATAAAAACGCTGCAAATTATACACAAGGATTTATTATTCTTTGATATAGGTTACTTGTGCAGAAATTAAATTCTGTGTCAATAAAAAAAAATTTGGGAATTTTTTTTTTCAATTTTTTTTTTTTTTCAAAATGTTTTTGTTTTTTACTTGAGAAATATTTGAACTACAGAAATCCTTCAAAAATCCCAATTTCAGCCCCATGAAAGCCCTGTAGATCGCAACAGTGAAATCGGATCGTTCCGGGGAACCCAAAAAATGGATTCTACGTTCAAAAAACCTACTTCGAAAACGACACCTAACTCGATCCCATAGCCAAAATCCTACAAAAAACGCCTCCCGTAGCCCCATTTTAGCCCCGCAGGTTTGGGCGATCGGGCTGAAAATATTGCGGTCACAACTAGATGGCAAACCAAGTAAGTAAGTATTCTGTTGTGCTGGGTGACATGGGAGGCGGACGTTATGAAATAAACTTGACCTCTACAGTGAAAGTGACCCTAAATATTTATCCAGTATTTTTACAAGTTGATATTTCGTAAAATATGATTCCCTGAGCACCCCCCGTAGGGAGCGTAGCCGAGATATTATTCCACAGCCTCGAGGGAACATACATACCTACCCACACACACCTGCATACCTCCAAACATGCTCAAGCTGTTCGGAATAACAATGTACCCAGGAACCAAATGGCACAAATGTGTCTAAATTACACCAAGGCATCGGAGGAGTGGGGGGGGGGGATGAGAAGCCACACGTGTTGCTCGAATAATCTCGGTGACAAACCTCGGGACAATTTGGGCGTATTGTGGGCTCATCTTTTTGTCAATTTGTTCCGTTGGGTTTAATACTCCGTTTTCGCGATCGTTTTTTTAATCGCTCTTAAAATTTGTCCTCATAAAATTCATGATTGGTAGATTCCCGGCCCAGTTGGCAAACACCTTGAAGACATCTTGAAACGTAAGTCAAATTTTGAGGCCGATCAGAATTGTCGACCTCCGTCGCGATTACGTAGACCTGTGTAGGTATTATTAATACGAATATTAATATATTAATTGATGACTATAATCATCACATATGATGTTAGAAATGAGAAACTTCGACCTTTCCAAGGAACTCATTGTTTCAATAAAAGTAACAAGCCAGAAACTGATGTATTGCAAATATATTTCCCCAATTTTGGAACTTGAACCGAATGTATCTCGAAAAGTACAGAAATCTAATTACATTTCTGTACTTTTCGAGATACATTTTCGAGATTTGGATACATTCGGTTCAAGTTAATGTCATTATGAAGACCAAACTCCTAGCAAATTTTATTGACATTTTATGTCTTTACTTTGGCACATAAACGAAAAAAGCGTTTAAAAAAGCGTGCGGTTGGTATTTCAATAGGATCTCTAAACGACAGATACCGGAATGGATAGCAATCGATGCCCAAGTGTAGTGAATGCCAGTTTTCTACACGATATGTCTCAGAAAAACCTCCCCCCAGAACCCCCCTCCCCTCCCCCCTCCCAAAAAAAAACGTCGTTTAGCGGTTTAAGCCGATAAGGTTCATTCCCAAAAACTGCCAATTTTCAACTCGAAAAAAAGTAAAAATTCCACCTCTTCGAAAAATTTAGAAAACATTCCTGCATGTTCCAAAGACCTTCCGAAGACTGTTAAAGGTTGTTTACACGTTTATTGAATTTTTACATTCGATGTAGGTAGCTAAAAACAGCTTGACGCGTAGCAATGTTGGCCAATTTGCATCTCTCGTCCAATAAAGAAAAGTCTTCATGATTTAGTCATGAAGCAGTGCAAAATACCACTCTCATGCCTCAGAATTAAAAATTTCAATACTAAATGTTAATTAAGTTTTAATATTCTATTTTTCCTACTGAAGACGGGTTTTCTATAAGTTGACCCGTTTTCGTAACTTTCGAAGGATGACCTTTAAAGAGAAAAATTAAACGAAAAATATTCAAGGAGCTCATTAAGAACTTGTACTTTTTTGTGTTATCAAGACATGGTTCATTTTAGTTTATTAGTTGATGGTGATGTTGACCGTTTCAATTAATGTTGTTGGAAACTTGTTGAGGGTCAGTCAAATAATTATTCGACTGACCCTCAACAAGTTTCCAACAACATTTTAGTTTATTATTCTTGGAATAATATATAGGTAATATATAATTATATTATAATCGCGATTACATAGGTTACCGTTTAGTTGTGCTCTCAAGGTTTTCAGTCCGATCGCTCAAACCCGTGGGGCTCTGTGGGGCTAAAAAAAGGCCTACAGGAGGGCTCATATGAAGCAAAAGCCTTTTTAAAAACCTCCCATTTTAACCTCATAGCGCCCCACGGGTTTGGACGATCGGACTGAAAACCTTGCGGGCACAACTAGACGAGTATTTTGTTAAAATTTTTAGATTTTCAAAATAATTCCTACTGCCCAAAACCGCTCGAACGGCGGACGGACATTTCGTTTTTGGAATCTAGACACTTTGAAACGGATAATGCCAATAATTTGACAATTTTTACAAAATTATATTGAATCCGATCAGAATTTCCGACCTTCGTCGCGACTACATACCTATTCGTATTATTCCAAGAATAATAAACCAAAAGTGGATATGGCCAAAAATGACATGTTATTACCCCTTTAAAAAAACGAGTTTATTCAATAAACGACCCCCGTCTTGAAGATGAGGAAATTTCGCAAACGATGCATCAATATTATGAGTGTGAATACAAAACCTCGTGCCCCTGAGCTCTTCCTGTCTTTTTTTTATTTATTTTAACGATACCCTAAGGCGATACTTCGGAAAATATGTCAGAAGAACTGTTTCCTGGGTGCGTTCATCTTGCTGCTGAAGGTAGAAGAGAAATGAGTCGACTTAACGACGTTAAGGATGTCGCCCAGGGGGAACAACGCGATGTATACGAGGGATGGAAAAAGGACAAGTTCCCTGATAACCCCCAGTCATGCATCATCCCTTATCACTCAATGATTGACTGGACCGTGTTTGGGTTCGGACGATTTTTAATTCGGTTTTTCCCTTCGACGTGTAAACCCTCGTCAGTTTGCAAGACGTAACGGAAAACACGTCATGTGGGAGCTCCCGTTTTTTCTCGATTCTATTCTCTCGGTTTTATAGCCAGTTTTTGTATCAACCTTACAGTGTGATTATGTATCCCTAGATAATGGAGCGTCCAAGATGATCCACGTCGTATATTCAACAAGATAGTGGAGCCCATAGAGAAGTCCTCACGTCCTGCACTCGTAAAAACAGCCCAAAGGGATTTTTCATTTCGTCGACTCTTGAAGCAGTACATTACTTTTACACACAGTAGAGAGCCATTTCAAACTCGCTCAGCCTACTTTTAGTCACATTCTTCCCCATTCACCAACTCCGCCATTTTGGTTTATTATTATTGGACTTCATGAAGTCACAGCAATACACCTTTGTGATCGCGACGGAGTTCGGAAATTCTGAACGGCATTAAAATTTGACATTATTCGTTTCAAGAGGTCCAAATTCCAAAATCGAAATGTCCGTCCGCCGTCCGAGCTGTTTTGGGCAGTAGGAATTTTTTTTTTTAATCTGAAAATTTGACAAAATAATATATTTTGGAACGCTCCTTTGGAACAAGACTATCATAACTCAAAAAACGCAATTTTTCAGCCGTTTAAAGTTTTGAACGAGTATTAAACTACATTGCAGCTTCCTGAGACAAGATTGAAAGACAGTTTCTTTTTCATGCAGATCCTTAGGACCTTAGAAAACTAACTGCAGGGTTCACCTATACTTAGCAACTCGATCACACCCTTAAACTAGGTACCGAGAGCTTTCATCCCTTATTCCGAGATATGATAGTATTGCGCAGAATTATTTGTCACAGTGGCCAAAAATGGACGAAGAGAGGAAAATGTTTGGTCAAGACTATGATATCTCCGACAAAATAACGAAATAATTATATTGAGATAATTATTATCTCAAAATTCTGACAGAAGATTCGGGAAAGAGTATTCTATAACTAAAAAAATCAGTATTGTAGAAAATAAATTCGGTGGGGAACAACTCACCATTTCAGTAAGACTATCACATTTAGAGATGTGACGGTCTTCTTCATTACTTCAAGATGAAGTGGGGAGATGTCATAGTTTCACACAGCGCGTCCTGGCGACAGGAATGTCAGGATGAGTAGGAACGTGCTAGAGTCTAGCACATTCTCACTCATCCTGGCCCATTATGTGCTAGACTCTAGCACATAATTTTCCCGACACTTTCAAGTCCATATGCGGGTTTAGCTCAAAACTTGGAAATTTTGAGTTGTGATAGTCTTGTTCCAAAGGAGGTACTCGGTTTACCATCTAGTTATTCCCGCAAGGTTTTGAGCCCGATCGCCGAAACCCGTGGGGCTCCAAGGGGCTACGGGAGGGGTTTTTGAAGGTTTTCGGCTACGGGGTCGGGGTAGATGTCGTTTTCGAAGAATTTTCGGGGTCCCAGAACGATCCGATTTCACCGTGGGGATCTATGGGGCTTTCTGGAAGCTACAAATGGGATTATTGAAGGATCCCAGGAGGTCGTATAAGGTGTCGTTTTCCGAGGTCCCACATCTGTCCAAGCATGTTTTTTTAAAGCATTTATTTTATTGTATAAAATTTTAATTTTCTTCTTCTTTTTCAGGTTTGATGTGAAGAACATGTTTTAGTACCATCGCGACCAATTAGAGTGGGGGTAAGCATGTATAGTTTGATATGAAGAAGAGGTTTTCTTCCCGCGATTCCTAATATATTCGTAATATTCTCCTTTTATTAAGGGGAGTGATATTTTCCAAATTGTTTTTCAGAAATAATTTTTGAAAACAATTCACTTTTGTATGATTTATCAAGTTATGAATGATTTATAATGAAAATAGTAATCAGTAAAGTGAGGACCAAAATCAATGAGTTTGAGATGTACCTACGGGACCCACCTCCATATTAAATATTTTTAGGGAAATTTTCCCTTGAAAGCGGTCGTTGCGTCACATTCCTTCTGTTTCATTTTCGTCGAACCCTTTTACCATTCCATGAAGTGCCCAAATCAATAATTGTTATAATATCAATCAGCCGATATCGAAGAATAATAAACCCTAGGATAAAATTTTCAGAGTTCTATTAATTGATATATAACACATTATGCGTCCCAACAATTAAACCACAGTCCATTCTGCGCCCCCAAACTTTAATGTCGAAGGCGAGCTGTAATTACGGGTATCTACGGCAAGTTAAGCTCCAATCACGATTTAAAACGAAGTTATCCCTCCATTGAACTATGCAAAGTTTCCACCCTTTATTACCGCCATTTTCACGGCCTTAAAAGTGGGGATCCGATTTATTTCGTTAGGCCTGTTGACGCTCAAGTTGGCCTTCAAGGGGAACCTTTTGTTCGACAGTGCTTCAACCAACTTTACATCACTCTCGACAACTTCTGAATCATTTACGGGCTCAAACGAGGTTTCGTCATTGTTTTTGCGGAGAGCCCCGTCTCGTTCCAGATTCGCCTAATTTATTGAACGACCAGTCACTTATCTAATTTGGGGAAAACTTGGAAAAGTTAAAGTCTCGTAAGAAAAACCGCAGATTCCGCTCACCCCCCCTTAATGATTTTAAAACGATAGAAAACTTAATTTTCAGACAGTTCGGCGGAAATTTCCAATTTAACTTCGTCTAACCCAAATAAATAAGCATTTGGCTAGGATATACCAATGGGGAATGGAAAGGCTTATACATTTTTTTAATTGATAGAAGGTTTCCTGATAACTCTGAAAATTTGATGAAAACTCTCATCACAACTTCACATTAATTTTCATAATTTATGGAGAAGTCAAAGTTTGACGAATTTTACACAAGGGTTATCTTTGATATAGGTTACTTGTGCAACACATAATCCGTCCGTCGTCCGGAACGTTTTGGGCAGTAGAATTTTTTATTTATTTTTTATTCTGAAATTTTGACAAAATACTTGGTTTACCATCTAGTTGTGCCCGCAACGTTTTCAGCCCGAACGCCCAAACCCGTGAGGGTAAAAAGAGGCTAAGGGAGGGTTTTTTTGAAGAATTTCGGCTTGGTGGGGGTGTCGTTCTCGAAGTATTTTTGGGCGTGGAATCCATTTTTGGGGGTACCAGAACGATCCGATGCTCGCCGTGGGATTTTATCTAGCTTTCATGGGGCTACAAATGGGACTTTTGAAGGAATCTTTTTTTCAACCTTTTTTTTATCGAACCAGAGTTAATTTTTGCACAAGTAACCTATATCAAAGAAGAATAAACCCTTGTGTAAAATTTGCAGCGTATCATTAATAATTAATTCCACTTTTTCAAAGAATAACAATCCGCTAGGTAAAGTTTGCAGCGTTTTCGAATCTAGGAATCTATACATCAATAGTATAATATCAAATTTTGAGGCCGATCAAAATTGTTGACCTCCGTCGCGACGACTTAGGTGTACCTACTATAATAATTCGCCGAAGTAATCGCGATGGAATAATACTATTATTCTCTATTATTTGTTATTATTCTTTATTTATTTTATTGTTCTTTATAATTTTTTATTATTATTTATTTATTTGGTTTATTTATTAGTTATTATATATTATTTATTTGGTTTATAAACCAAAATGCCCAAAATTAGTCAGGTTCCCGCACGATGAGGTGAGATCTCTCCCTCGAGGTGACATGGATAGTTTATAAACTAATTAACGTTGGAAGGAGTAGGCTATTATGGCATAATATTACTGAAACTACATTGTAGTTTCAGTAATAACCCTTAGTCGTGGAGTATCCGAGGTAAGTCAACGGCAATTAACTCCACCGTGTTAATTCTGAAGAGCCCCCTGCTGAGCCCTCGAAAGATCACGATGACGATACGACAAAGATAGACGCGAAACTACTTCTCCCGCACAAACGAGGGTTAAGTGCCCCGTCCAAGTAAGTGGAGGCTTAACTTTGAAAATCCTTCACCTCCACCCGCGATAAAATGAGCGTCTTGGATCCCCTGGCGTCCAGGCTACGTCGCCTCCATAAATCAGTCAGGGAATTTGTTAATTAGGTACCTAGTAGTAAACTAAGCCCAACAGTTTCACCGTCGGGGGTGTGACGGTAAAAAGCTCAAGTTCTTATTGAGCTTGAATTAAGTAGCATAGAAGAACGAGTCTCTTTATTCCATGATTATGTAGAAAATGGGGGATAACTTGAAGGGCCTTCACGCAATGAGGTCCAGCTTATGTAAATCCAGAGTATTATTATACGAGTGGAAAGTGAAAAAAACTCACTCGGGAACACGTTATCCTGTACCACCCTACCAACCACTCGCCTACCACACGCCAACACGATTATATATTATTGTATGATGATTATACTAGCTGACCCGGTGCGCTTCGCTGCACTCAATCAATCATAATCATCAATAAAAAGTACGGGTAAACTGCGAAAACACACCGACAGATTTTGAAAATTCATTAACGGCACGAACGATTTTGTAGAAACTTCTTAAAAGCCATCTAAAATGCTTCAAAAACATTCTCACACAATTTGGTGCCATACACTCCACTGGTTTTTAAGTAGTGAGTCCTCAAACAGATTTGGCTGTCATTTTTATAGATATAGATTAGTGGAGTACAACCTCCGTTTACTGTAATGCAAGATTTGAATTCAAGATTTATCGGAGATGGTTTCCCATTGGAGATGTATCCGTTGGTTTATAATTCTTGGAATAATACAACTATGTAGTCGCGACGGACGTCGAAAATTCTGATCGGCCTCAAAATTGGACATTAACCGTTTCAAGACACGTAGATTCCAAAAACAAAATTGTCTGTCCGCCGTCCGAGCCGCCTTGGGCAGTAGGAACTTCTTTTAATCATAAATTTTAACAAAATACTCGGTTTACCATCTAGTTGTGCCCGCAAAGTTTTCAGCCCGATCGCCCAAACCCGTGGGGCTCTTTGGGACTGAAGAGAGTCTATGGGAGGGGTTTTTGAAGGTTTTCGGCTGTGGGGCCAAGTTAGGTATAGTTTTCGAAGTATTTTTGGGCGTGTTTATAATCCATATTTTGGGGTCCCAGAACGATCCGATGAGAATAATAAACCCTCGTCTAAAATTTGCGGCGTTTTGGTTTATAGTTCTTGGAATAATACACCTATGTATTCGCGACCGGACCGTTTTGGCAGTAGGAATTTATTTTAAATCGGTTCACCGTCTAGTGGTGCCTGCAAGGTTTTGAGCACGATCGCCCAAACCTACGGGGCTGAAAAGGGGCTACAGGAGGGGTTTTCGACAATGGGTTTGAGTAAGGTGTCGTTTTCGTAGTATTTTTGGACGCAGAATTCATTTTTGGGCGTCCCAGAATGATCCGATTTCACCGTGGGGCTTTCAGGAAGCTACAATCGGGATTATTGAAGGATCCCAGAGTACCTAGGTCAAAGAAGGTGTCGTTTTCCGAGTATTTTTGGACGCACAATATTTTTTTCGAGGTCCCCACATCTGGCCAAACATCATACAGAAAAAAATCTTGTCTTGATTGTCAGAAAATTTCCTACAAAATGAAAGGATTCTCTGGTTAAAAATATCGATACCTAATTTTTTTTAAATCGATTCTTCACTTTTTAGCCATCCCTACGAAGTCGTAAATTGGAAATGAAATGAATCTTTGATTTATATTAATGTCACTTTTAGCGGAGAAAGTAACTTCGGTGAATTATCGAAGCCGAGGATTTAAATAAACTGGACCTCTTTGGTGAAACTGGCCTAAGAAATATAATTAATGACGCAGAGGGGGTTTCACAATAATTGTCACCTCCAATTTTCCCGGCACCCCATCACACGCCGGAAATGAAATGTACCTACCCCACGTTAGGTAACTCGATATTTCGCTGGTATACCACATCTGTTTATTACGTTTGAAAACCCAATTAAAGATGAAAACCGTCTGTCGGGGGCCACTCGAGTCTGTCAACGCGATGGGGCGGAAAAGTCAACACGATATCAGCTTGTCATAATATATAACGCCAAATGAAATCAGACGTTATGTCCGGACGATACAGTTTGCACTTCGGATTCCCCTCCTTCGCCGTTGGGTTGACTTTCCGTCGGAGTTAAATGAGTTCCAACGACGTTATCTTTATTAACTTTTTTCCGGAATCAAAAATATATATATCTAAACGAGTAACAAGTAAAAACAAAAAAGTTTCACTTTAAAACATAAACAAGGAACAAGGCCGCCTGCATGCATTTGCCCTTCAGCCCGGCGTCTTATGCCCTTCTGGGCGCCGTCGGAGGTACTCTGTGGTGACACTGCGAGTTCTCAGCAGTCAACGGTTTTCAGTCATCTTCCCAGTGTTCCTCCACAACACCGGCACCATCTTCTGTACCAAGTGACCGTAGCCGCCGTCGCGTATTCAGGAGTCGGAGGTTCACTGCCTGGACGAGCGCAATTTGAGTCTTTACTTTCACCCAACCAGACATTACGGAATATGGTCGGTCCCAGGGCGTGTGCCAAGCGCTTCACGAAACGTCCGAATTCAGCCTGCACAGCCCCGTCGCTTGAGATGACCAACGGTGTGAATAAACCCCCAAGTTTTTGCAGATTGCCTTCTTTTGCAGGACAGTCTCGACAGCTTACCCTCATGGTGTTCTGCGAATGGTCTAGCCGTCAACCCCACCACAACTTCGTTTTCCCGCAACCTATCACCACCACCACCACGACCACAGCATCGCTGGCGAGCTTCTGGCTAGATTGGAGAGTGTCCGCGACCTCGGTGTCCTTCTGGATACTCGACTGACCTTCAATCGCCAGTGACTATCAATGGCCATATTGCCGAGGTCGCTGGTCGTGCGTTCCGTGCTCTTGGGTTCTTAAAGCGTTGTGCTAGGGAGTTTGACTCCATCCCAGCCATGATTACGCTTTACAAGGCACTCGTACTTCCAGTCGTGGAATTCTCATCTGTGGTCTGGAACCCTTTTTACCAGTGCCACATAGACAGTCTGGAGCGAGTGCATCTGGCCTTTCTGCGCTTCCTGTCTGGATTACGTGGAGCTGGGTACTAAATTCCAGCTTTTGAGGCCTTCCGATCGCCGCTTCGTCGCTGACATCCCTCTCCATCCCAATCACTCATTCGGTATAGTATACGTGAGGGTATTGTTACTTAATTTCCAATACTAACCTGGTATCGATAGTTACTTACCTATTGAGTATGGTATCGATACTGGCACCACTTATCCATAATTAGTATGTACTTGACGTAGTCCTTGAGCCCACCTGTAGGTACAGTAAATAACTGCATCAATTTCACTCTCAGAACCGTCGATAAATGTCGCCGAATTATCTCCCAAGTAGGCCACGTCCGGCTTTAGCTCCACTGAGTCAGGAAATCCGAGTCCAAATCTTCGTGGTTACTTAGATAGACCTGCAATTTATTAACCCCTGTTGTTAGCCGTTGGTTCCCACTCAGCAGACCACGTCGCCAAAGCTGAAATTAAAAATGACCCCTACAGGTCTCTCACTTTGTTCGCATAATATTATGTTGACAGATCCACGACTATATCCCGACCAGAAGAGCCGCTTCCTATAACGAGTACGTTCTGATCCAGGAAAGGTTTTGGCGTTCTGTACTGGTGCGAATGTATCGCATTCCCCTTAAAACCATCTGCCCCCTTCACTTCGGACACCTGCGGTTTGAAATAGTGCCGGAAACAAAGGATTGGGTGTTGAAATATTCAACTTGAGTACTGTTCTAAAGCCTCAAAAACGTGTGCAACGCTGTTGAAGCCCCGAATGACGCAGTTTTGTATCCAAATGGTATTGACTTTATTAGGAGTCTTCGGGTCGAGCTTTTCTCAATAATATTTGTTAACTTGTGGTAAAGTCGAGAAAAACTGTCTTATCAGTCATACTAGGTTTGTTCCTGGAGAGTGATTGTGAGCGTGAGGGGATGTGGGCGTGAGGATGTCGAAAATCCCATGGCCTCTTTTCTGGTCCTACACCAAATTGTGCCTTCGTTGTGTTCGAGTATACTACCTTTCCCTATCTGACTTCTGGAGTCTTGCCCAGTATACAAGTTCTTATCTACGATTGTTGCGGGTAGAATTATTTTATTCCTCGCCCAGAATTGGCCGAAAATATCTGTTTCGTGACGTTTTTCCATAAAGTCGCATATGATTTTTTTGACAAAAATGACTATCCAAGGTGTGTTTCTCGACTCAAAAATGACTATTTTATGATTTTTAAAAAAAACGATGACTATGAAGGTTATGACTTTTTGGCGTCTCTGGTGATGGCTCTTGAACAACGACACATTTCAGTGCAGTGAAGAGTCTTGAAAGACGATTGAAATAGTTTGCCGTTTCCTAAATTTCTCGGTCAATAGTGAGAATGACCACCTCTGCCAATAACCAATTTACGACGCCCAAACGGAGTGCTTCGCAGTTCCTTCGCTCTGTGCACGTGGTGCATTGTGTTCGGAGCAGAAAGGATGACAAAAAGGGACGTTCATTGGTTCCCTAATAAGATTTCTATCGGAGAACGTCCTCTCGACCTCAAAGGGACTCGGGAAGCAATCTGTGGACAAGTCATTATTGCTATGAACTCGTCTCTTTTATGTAGGTAGGCCATCGTGGGGTGCTTGCAACCGGGGAAAGGTAAAAGCTTTGCCCTTACGAACCTCCCTCAGAAAATTTTTTGTTCTGTTGACTTTCTGCCCGTCAAACGGAATGACAAATATCTGGCAGAAAGTACTGGTTTTTGGGTGTCTCCTGACGGTCTAAATCCAAAGTGAAGTTTCACCCAAGGTGTCCTCATTAAAACTAGATTAATCTGGCTTTCCCGAAAAAGACGGGCTTCAACTCTGTTGATTTAATTACGTGAATATCTAGTTATTAAGTAGAATCTGGAATTTATTTAAATCGCCAAGTAGTTGTAGAGTAGTTCGATCTCCAGTATTCGATTTTTTTCGGAATCGGGTCTTTGCAAAGATTCCATGAAATTGCATGAAATAACGCGGATTTAGTTCGATAAATTTTGTTTCCGAAGGATCTAAAGATTGAACCTATAGAGCAAAAAGCTGTCGACACGTTCCTAATCCGTCTTTATTATTTCATTATATTTGAATAATTGAGGCACAAGAGTTGTACCTATAATGTCTTGAAATTGCGTTAAGTAATGAGTTTGGTTAGGGAGAGAGAACGACTCCTCTGCTGAATACTAAATTGTTTATTCAGGTAAACAATAATTGTTTACCTGAATAATTATTATAGCGTGGGGACCGGTTTCGAGCAACTAAGCTCATCTACAGCCCAGAGTGACTTGAGGTGGTTGAACGTACAATCAGTTCTGGTTCAGAACTGATTGTACGTTCAACCACCTCAAGTCACTCTGGGCTGTAGATGAGCTTAGTTGCTCGAAACCGGTCCCCACGCTATAATTGTTTACCTGAATAAACAATTTAGTATTCAGCAGAGGAGTCGTTCTCTCTCCCTAACCAAACTCATTGGATTAGACCTCTGCACCATCGGCAAACAACCACTTTGCGTTAAGTACTAAAAAATTCGGGTTTTTAAGAGGCTCGTCATTCACGAAATAATTTTTTCCGCCTTCCAATTGCAAGACCAGAAAAAACGCTGCGCATTTTACTCAAGGGTTTATTATTCTTAATTGTGCAAAAATTAATTCTGTTTCTATAACAAAATATTTTTGAAAAATTTAAAGGAAATTTTTCAGTGGAATGCTTGGACGGATGTGGACCTCGAAAAATGGATTATGCTTCAAAAATCTCACAGAAAACGTCACCTTATTAAATAAATTTTGACCTTCTGGGATTCTTCAAAAATCCATTTTGTAGCCCCACGGTGATCCCCACAGTAAAATCGGATCGTTCTGGGACCCCCAAAAATTGATTCTACGTTCAAATATACTTCAAAAACGACACCTAACTCGACCCCATAGCCGAAAACCATAAAAAACCCTACCGTAGCCATATTTTAGCCCCATAGCGCCCCACGGGGTTGAACGATCGGGCTGAAGACCATTTAATGGTACCGAGTATTTTGTCGAAATTTTAGATTTAAAAAACAACTCCTACTGCCCAAAACGACTCGGACAGTTGGGTAGAGGGGGAAAAAGGTACATTTTCCAAAGTCACTTTTTCAATGGTTTTGTGCGTTATTTACATCGTATTACCTGTAGAATCGTGCTGTACTATAGTTTTCCAGTTGAAGCGTTCAATTAGTGCAAAATGTAAGATGAAAAGTAAGTTAAAGAGTTTTTCCGTTTTGGAAGGGAATATTTGGAAAAATCTCTCCTTCCAACGACGTTTCGGAAAAAAAATAAAAAAACATGCATGTTGTCATTAGAAGTCACATAGGCAGTATCTGTAAAAAATGCCAAAGTTAATTTTATGATAAAGTTTCGAAGTTAAAGTTCGATTTTGGGGCTTAATTTTGATTGAGATATGCATACGAATCGAGCTGCGCTTTCCTGCGGTCTGGCACATTTTTTTCCTTCAAGTTCTGACCCTAAAGAAAGAGCTGTAAAAGTTTGAGACCCCTTTTCGTCCCTATTCGATCACAGTTAATTTTTAAAGCTACCGATACGATACCATCCAAGCGCATTCTGTTGGGGGGGGGGGGGGGGGGGGTGTTGGTAAAAAGAGGCTGTGGGAGGGTTTTTTGAAGGATTTCGGCTGTGATATAGAGTGGTGTGTCGTTTTCGAAGTATTTTTAGACGTCGAATCCCTTTTTAGGGCTCCCAGAACGATCCGATTTCACTGTGGGAATCCACGGGGCTATAAATGGGATTGTTGAAGGATCCCAGGAGGTCAAATAAAGTGTCGTTTTCCGAGTAATTTTTGACGCATAGGTAATCTATTTTTCGAGGTCCCTCATCTAACCAAACAATGTAGGATTTTATAATTTATTTTAATTTTTTCAAAAATATTTTCTCAATGACCCAGAAAAATTTTTTGCACAATTAACCTATAACAAAGAATAATAATTTGATTCGTGAGCGCTTTTTTGCGTTTTCGGACCACTGTGCAACGTCTCTATCTCGTGCCCAATTCTTTCGCTCTCCTCTCCAGCTTTTTCACCCCCACGCATCTGACCTGGCCAGGTTGCTCGTCCTTCTTTACATGCCCCGTTGTGCTACAACTGGTAGATAATGTGAAATTCTGGTTGCCTCGCTCCTCAGTCTGCGCATGAAGATGATCCTCCTTTTCATGTTTACCATCTCCCTGCATTTGAAAGGATCAACCTCAACCATTCCGCTCTGGAATTGGATTTCCCTTTGTCCCTCGGCAGTCTGTCACGTGAACGCCATTCACCCCACCAGTTAGTTGATCATCGTAATAATATTATGATGATCAAATATTATTTGAAGTTGTCTCCCCGCGAATTGCTATTTACTCTGTAAACGAAAGAGGCTAGTGATGTATACGTTGCATATACGAGGCAATACGACGTGAACCTTATGGAGCTAATCTGCAGAGGGGATGACCTTGTTCTGTTGTTCTGTTTGCTAACGTCCATTTATCGCGCTGGACTAAGCCGTAAATTTACAGTACACATAAACCCTTCTGAGATAGGACGCGGATTCTGCTGGTGCTTGAGTTAATCCCCGAAAGCTCTATGAATCACAACAAATTAATATTTATATAGTTTGTAATAAGATGTGCAAATTCCAAAAGCGAAATGTCCGTCCGCCGTCCGAGAAGGAATTTTTTCAAAAATATGAAATTTTGACCAAATACTCGGTTTCCTATCTAGTTGTGCCGCGAAGTATTCAGTCCGATTACCCAAACCCGTGGGGCGCTATGGGACTAAAATGGGGCTACGAGAGGTTTTTTTTAAAGGGTTTCGCCTATGGGAAATCTTCTTTCATCAATCTAACAATCTAAGTAAAAAAGCTGAAAATTTCACACTAGGGTTCATTAGTCTTCTATAGAGGTTACTTGTGCAGAAATTTAATTCCGTCAATGGAAAAATTTTTAGAAAACAGCAAAACGCTTGCATACGAGTCTGCAACACATTGGGACATTTTATTTCTTTATTCCCCCCAATCACCACCCTTTCTCCTACCCTTGTATCTCTACCCAAGGCTTCATTTTAGCATTTTCTCAAAGTGGTTTCTAACGTGGAAACTAATAAGAACAAAACAAGCGGCATTGTTCACTACATCCATTAATAACATCAATAAAATTTATTTTATATTTAATATAAAATGGCGACATGAATACCAAGAACAAGTACGAAAGAAAATTTCTTTTTATAATTTTATAATGTAATAACTTTCTTTTTAATGCGTGATAAATCGAGAGCTTTCCAACGAATGGTGAACGATTTCTGTCCCTTGAAAACTAAATAAGTCTCATTTCCCCAGCAACGACTCGGTTGTAAGCCGAAATCATCAGAAAATTTATGTAACGCTCTTGGTGGACACTTTTTCGTGACGGTTTTTATTTTAATGTGCCAAAGTAAAGACATAGGACCTAAAATGTCAAAACGCTGCAAATTTTACACAAGGGTTTATTATTCTTTGATATAGGTAGGTTACTAAGTACGACAAGTCTTGTACAGAAATTTAATAATTAAATTTCTACATCCAGGTATTGGTTGAGGGAGTAAGCCGTTGGTTGTTCGTTTTTATGGCATTTATTCGATGTTAGATAATGCCTCGAGGCGCCTTTCGCCTGTTCCCTGGAGGGGAAGAAGGCTCTTCAGGAGTAAATAGTCGACCTGTCGGCAACATTACAGAAGCGTGGTGGTACGGGGTGGTTCTTATAAGCTAATTATACAGTTATACAGAGGTCGAAAGTAATTAGGTATAGGTTATTACCTTGTCATTCATTTTTGTTTTTGTCCCCTCCGCTGGTGCATTTCTTTCTCCAGAGCGCAGTGCAATTTTTGGTGTAGTTTAGAGGAGGCATAGGTGGTTTATTTCTTCCTGTTTTAAATGATTAAATTTAGTTGATTGGGTTAGGTACATCAACTAAATTTAATCATTTAAAACAGGAAGAAATAAACCACCTATGCCTCCTCTAAACTACACCAAAAATTGCACTGCGCTCTGGAGAAAGAAATGCACCAGCGGAGGGGACAAAAACAAAAATGAATGACAAGGTAATAACCTATACCTAATTACTTTCGACCTCTGTATAAATGTATAATTAGCTTATAAGAACCACCCCGTACCACCACGCTTCTGTAATGTTGCCGACAGGTCGACTATTTACTCCTGAAGAGCCTTCTTCCCCTCCAGGGAACAGGCGAAAGGCGCCTCGAGGCATTATCTAACATCGAATAAATGCCATAAAAACGAACAACCAACGGCTTACTCCCTCAACCAATACCTGGATGTAACAATATGGAAGCCGATCCAACTACGCAGAATTAAATTTCTGTACTAGACTTGTTGTCTTTATTGTTGTGTATTAAATTTCTGTACTAGACTTGTTGTTAAAAATTTAAAAAAATTTTTTTGGACTTTTATAATATAAAAGTGAAATATTATAATATATAATATGAAATATTATTTCAAAAAAATATTTTTTTTGGGGGATTTTTTCAAAAATTCTTTTTTTTTTCATTAAAAAAATTTTTAACTACCTACATATTTAATATTTAACCTCCTGGGATCCTTCAAAAATCCTATTTTTAGCCCCCATGAAAGCCCTATAGATCGCCACAGTGAAATCGGTACGTTCCGGGACCCCAAAAATGGATTCTACGTTCAAAAATACTTCGAAAACGACACCTAACTCGATCCTATAGCTAAAAGCCTTCATAAAACCCTTCCCGTAGCCCCATAGCGCCCTACGCGTTTGGGCGATCGGACTGAAAACCTTGCGGGCACAACTAGATGGTAAACCAAGTATTTTGTCAAAATTTCAGATTTTTTTAAAAATTCCTCCGGAACCTGTAACTAATATATCAAAGAACAATAAACCCTCGTGTAAAATTTGCAGCGTTTTTATAGTTAGGAGACGTGTTCCACCTCGAAACGCGCTAATAGACAAGCCCCCACATTGCTTGCTATGAAGGCCGACAGTTACTTATTGCAACCATAATTTTAAAACTGCTGAACCACTCGACACACGGGTGGCTTGGAAGTTTTGAAATTGACGGTATGACCCTTTCAAGCTCTCCAGGCGATTTCCTCTCTCGGACACTTAGCTCGGCGCTGGTTATGGCCCCATCATAGTTCGTTCCTGCAATAAATCGAATGGATCCATGAAAAAGTGAATCGATTCGCGTTCAGACATTTCCCCATGAAACGGCGTTGAGTCGTATCCCAGTCGATGAGAACTCGAAGGTGCAAACGATTAAAGGAGGTTCCAGTCTGGTGATAAAACTCGTGGGGGTTTCGAATTGCAGGGTCATTTTTTGTCATTAGATGACAATAAGAATGTCTCGATCATTACTCTTGGAATAATACACCTGCAACGGAGGTCGAAAATTCTGATCGGCCTCAAAGTTTGACATTATCCGTTCCAAGAGGTCTAGATTCCAAAGACAAAATGTCCATCCGCCGTTTTCTTCTAAAAATATGCATATTGGACCACGAAAATACAGGAGACATGTAAGTAGGTATTCTTATAAGTATACCTACCTAAATAAGACCTAACACCACCCCCCCCCCCCCCCCCCTTGTGGGTACCTTAATAAGATGCATTCCAAAATAAAATATGACAAGGACAAATAAAAAAACAATACACTCAACTACTTGCACCTCTCAATCTCACGTAGGTACATGCAACAAACTCCAGTTTGGCATCTACCGAAAACCAACCTCAACTGTTACGGCTACAGGTACTTCAAGCCACCCTGAACATCACAAACTCAGCTCACAGACAGATGATATTGACTCAAGACTATTCCACGTACATTTCGATTTTGGTTCATTATTCATTGAATAGAGATCAATTGCTCTAAGAAAATGCAATTAGGAGGGTTTTGACGTGAAGAAGCTCGCTTGCAGAATGAGATAAGCTCTGCCCACTCCCCCCCCCCCCCCCCCCCCCCGACTCAGTACGCCCATCGAAGCTCCTGACTTGTGGGGCTCTTTTGGTCAAAAGGTTTTTTTTTTAGGTTTTCGGATCTGATATCGAGTGGGGTGTCGTTTTCGAAGTATATTTGGATGTAATCCGTTTTTTTGGGGATCCCAGAACTATCCGATTTCGCCTCGGGGATCTATGGAGCTTTCGTGGGGCTACAAATGGGGCTTTTGGAGAACGTCAGAAGGTCAAAAGAGTTGTTGATTCCCGAGTAATTTTAGTCGCATGATCTCTTTTTTGGGGGTCCCACATCTGTCCAAACCTATATCAAAGAATAAAAACCCTCGTGTAAAATTTGCAGCGTTTTTTGAATAATACGTATCTTGAAACAAACACTGTAATTACGAATAATAATTATTATGCGCTGAATCCTTCTTATTCTAAATATGAAATCGTTCGAAAATTGTTGCTTGAGAAGGTGACTTGAGCAAACACTAACGAAACAGGGGAAATTTAGCATCTCTCCGAGATTGTTTCGGAACAGACGCCTACACATTGCTTGCCATGAAGACCAACACCATGTAACGGAACACCCAAGTCAACTTTTCTGGAACGAGGTTGGGTAAAGATGGAGTTTCTTACTCGGCAACGCAACTTTTAAAGGAACCAACTTTTCCACAGACTGAATGAACAAGGCCGAACTTCCTCGTACCTCTCGGTTTACTGCAAGGTGGGAATCCTCCTTGTCTGAGTAATATCCGGCCCTCCTCAAATGGGTTTCGCGTCTTCGGAGGTGGGCGTCGATCGGGAAGACCCGTTTTCACCGCCGAGTTTTCCCCATCATTGTTTGTATAAACACGATTGTGAAACGTCAACAGAAAGTAAAACAACAGTTGCGCCTCGTGCCTCAATTTCTTCGCCATTTATTTTTGGTTTATTATTCAGGGAATAATACACCTAGGTATGTACCTACTTGCAACGGCGGTCGAAAATTCTGATCGGCCTCAAACATTTGACATCCGTTTCAAGATGTCCAGATTCCAAAAGCAAAATTTAATGTCTGTCCGCCGTCCGGTCTTTTTTGGGAAGCAGGAGTTTTTTAAGGCTGAAATTTTGACAAAATACTCGGTTTACCAATCTAGTTGTGCCCACAAGGTTTTCAGCCCGATCGCTCAAACCCGTGGAGCGCTATGGGGCTAAAATGGGACTACGGGAGGGGTTTTTGAAGGGTTTCGGCTATGGGGTCGAGTTAGGTGTCGATTTCGAAGTATTTTTGGACGCAGAATCTATTTTTTAGGGTCCCGGAATGATCCGATTTCACTGTTGCGATCTACAGGGCTTTCATGGGGCTACAAATGGGATTTTTGAAGGAACCTGGCACGTCAAATAAGGTTTTCCGAGTAATTTTGGACGCAAAATCCATTTTTCGAGTTCCCAATCGGTTCAAACATTGTAGGTACAGATTTTTTTTTTTCAAAATTTTCTCCTTGACAGAAAATTTGCAGCATTTTATTGAAAGAAACAGCAATTCACTATGGGATTTCCTCAATTGTACCCAGTAGTAGAATTCGCTGTATAATCGCGACAAAAATATCTGCTATTTTATATCACATCTTTTGTTTTCTTTGTCACTCACTGCAACCGGCTCAGCATTGTTGAAATTCGCGGAAAAAATCCCTACCGGGAAAGGAATTTTCCCTGACTTCAAACGACAGATGTCTACAACAAAGAGAATACCCCTACGTCAGCATTAACATAATCACCTTTTCTTTGTTGGTTAGGTTTTTTTCTGTACGCTAAAGTACACGAACTGAGAACCTTCTTATTATGACGAATAGCTTGTGTGGTGGACGTTTGGAATTTCAAAACAAGTCCTTACACATAGATAGGTAGGTGTGATTTTGGATGAATTATTTTGATGATAAATTTATTAGATGAAACATTTTTACTGTGGAATGAACAAATTTAGCCTTCCATCGTGATAAGTTGCATCACAAGTTCGTGAGTCAACAATTCAAATACCGCATTAGGAGCTTAGGATGTTGCCGATAGAGGGGCTTGGTTTATTATTCTTGGACTAATACACCTATGATTCACGACGGGTTTCGAAAATTTTTGATCGGCCTCAAAATGAGTCATTCGTTTCAAAATTTCAAGATGTCCAGATTCCAAAAATAAAATGTCCGCACAGTATGTAATCGATGAAAAAAACCTTACATTTCAAAAGACGCTAAAAATTTGTGCTTTTAGGTCTAAACTATAGTTCGATAATACATAACCATTTTCCGTAGCTTATTTTGCCACAAAGAAGCGTCCGGATAGGGGCTACCCGATTCCTTCCAGGTAATCGTTGGGTTCTTAATAATTAAGAAAAAAATAATCCAGACATGTTTCCATTCCTAATTATTAGGAATGGAAACGTGTCAGGATTTTTTTTTTTTTTTTTTTTTTTTTTTAATCGATAGAAGGCGTCCAAATAATACTGAAAATGGGGTTAAAACACAAACTTCAAGTTCGAACGAATTTATAAAATTTATAGTAAAATTGCAATATGAATTTTGGCGGAAACCCGAGGTCAGCTCCTATTGGTCGACGAGTTGGCCAGCATTAAAAAACTAAAAACTGAAGGATCGGTCACGTCGAATAAGTTAATTTATAAATTAACAACATGTCACAAATAAGTTGAATCAATACCTACATACATAGGATCACATTCACAACAAAGCGAACACGGCCATTTTCGCGTTACTCCAGTGTCACCTGTTCCAAACACCAAGAAAATCAAGAAAAAATTTTAAAAATCGACCTGAACTGTGGTGTCTTTGTTTGGAAACCGGGACCGGTGTAGGTGACTACATCGGTTTTTGAATCGGCCAGAACAACTTAAGATGATTATAAACCACGTGAAAGACTTTTTGTCACAAAAATGATGTAGGTATTTTTCCTTTTGGTTTATTATTCTTGGAATAATACACCTATGTTTTCGCGACGGGGGTCGACGACTCCGATCGGGCTCAAAATTTGACATTATCCGTTTCAAGTGGTCTACATTCTAAATCCGAAATGTCCGTCCGCCGTACGCCGTACGCCGTACGCCGTCCGCCGTCCAGGCCGTTTTGGACAGTAGGAATTTTTTAAAAAATCTGAAATTTCGGCCAAATACTTGGTTTACCATCTAGTTGTGCCCGCAAGGTTTTCAGTCCGATCGCCCAAACCCGTGGGGCGCTATGGGGCTATAATGGGGCTACGGGAGGGGTTTTTTGAAGGCTTTTAGCTATGGGATCGAGTTAGGTGTCGTTTTCGAAGTATTTTTGGACGTAGAATCCATTTTTTGGGGTCCCGGAACGATCCGATTTCACTGTGCCGATCTATAGGGCTCTCATGGGGGTAAAAATGGGATTTTTGAAGGATCCCAGGATGTTAAATATTTTTCGAGTAAAAAATACGGAATTTTTGAAAAAACACATTTTTGAACAAAAAAATCCAAAAAAAAATTTTTTTGAGATAAAAATCCAAAAAAAACATTTTTTTTTTTTTTTCTTCATTGACAGAATTAAATTTCTGCACAAGTAATGTATATCAAAGAATAATAAACCCTTGTGTAAAATTTGCAGCGTTTTTGACTTCTAACAACATGGTACAGGATGATTTTAACCCGAAATTCGGGTGCAATACCATTCCGCATTATCACCCGATTCCTTCCCGAAGTGTTCCGAGAAAGGAACAAGGTTCAAATGTCTCAGTTAGCAGAAACCAAAACCGATATGTCCGTCCGCCGTACGCCGCCCGGGCCGTTTTGGACAGTAAGATTTTTTTTTTAATCTGAAATTTTGACAAAATACTTGGTTTACCATCTAGTTGTCCCCCCAAGGTTTTCAGTCCGATCGCCCAAACCCGTGGTGCCCTATGGGGTTAAAATGGGCCTATGGGAGGGTTTTTTTTTTTAAGGCTTTGAGCTATTGGATCGAGTTAGGTGTCGTTTTCGAAGTATTTTTGGACGTATAATCCATTTTTGGGGGTCCCGGAACGATCCAATTTCACTGTGGCGATCTATAGAGCTTTCATGGGGCTAAAATGGGATTTTTGAGGAATCCCAGGAGGTTAAATATTATTCGAGTAAAAAATAAAGAATTTTTGAAAGAAAAAAAAAAAATCCAAAAAAAAAAGGTTTTCCATTGGCACAGAAATAATTTTTGCACAAGAAACCTATATCAAAGAATAATAAAACCTAGTGTAAAATTTGCAGCGTTTTTTTTTTTCCCCTCTCCCTTAGCGATTTTGAGAATTATTCTCACTCTGCCAAATGTGTAACCCAAAATGTTTAACTTGAACAGACAATATGCCTTCAAGATTTCACCCACCCCCCCCCCCCCCCCCATCCCCCTACAATGCAAACTCCAGCTTCTGCTGCCGTCGAACCAAACATTCTGGGACCGTCGAGAAGGCAATATTGGGTTAGTTGGGTTTGTAGTGGGCGAGAGGGCAGGAAAATCGTCGACGTCGACTCGAAACAAACACGCGTCGTTTTGTCGTCGTGGTAACAGCTCGGCAAAGTGGAAGGCATCCGGGTGGTTTCCTCTACCATACCCCCATCCCACCCCCCGCTCCACCGAGCTATTTTATCGGTGACATTTCTCGAGTGGAGATAGTAGGTCAAAAACTTCCCGATATAGAAAAACGACGAGTGACGTCACGCGTGATTGAAATTTATTCGAGATTAGCTGATATAACAAGGTTTAATAAAAATCTGAAGCCTCCTCGTCTTTACCAATCAACTACTTCATTCAAAACGAACTGCAGATCAGTGATAATATTGATTGGCGAATTTAAAAATAACTCCTTGCAGAGATGGCTTCCTGTTTTAAGCACAGAGTTAAGTGCCTACCTTCGTCTCAATTTTAACTTTTGGTTTATTATTCTTCGTTTTGGGTTTTTGGGTTACTTGTGGGAAAATTGTTTCTGTGTCAATAACAAAAGTTAATGTTTGAAACAGATTTTGACCACCTGGGATCCGTCAAAAATCCCATTTTTAGCCACGTGAAGGCCCTATATATCCCCACAGTGAAGTGGACCCCTAAAAATGGATTTTACGTCCAAAAATACTACGAAAACGACACCAAACTCGATCCCATAGCCTTCAAAAAACCCTCCCGTAGCACCATGGCGCCCCTCAGGTTTTAGCGATCGGGCTGAAATCGTTGCGAGCACAACTAAATGGTAAAACAAGTATTTTGTCAAAATTTCAGATGATTAAAAAAATTCCAAGGTAGGAATCTAGGAATCCTACTGCCCAAAACGGCTCGGACGGCGGACGGATATTTCGGTTTTGGAATCTAGACCTCTTGAAACGGATGTTGTCAAATTCTGAGGCCGATCGGAGTCGTCGACCTCCGTCGCGATTACAAAGGTGTATTATTCCATGAATAACATATTATTCAATTCGTTGTCAAATCACGTTGTTACAATAATGATTATTACAATTATTGTAACAACGTGATTTGATAACGAATTGAATAAAGAATTATTCTGCCCACCATTCGCACGGTAGGCACTTCTTGACAAACCTTGGGTGCCTATCCTAAAAGGCTCTACAACTTTCATTATGGAACATTTTTCGCTAGAAGCGGCCCTTTTAAAGATACAGCTGTTTGAGTGCGAAAAAGTGATTTTTCGATAAACGTGTAAAATTCGGCCTTTTTCAAATCGCTCTGGCTCCTGAACTATTGGGTCTACAATCAACTTTGACGCATGAATTTTAAAGGAAATTTAATGCTCTTTCATTTTGATGATGAGGACTTTTGTCATAGATCGCATAGTTTCGGAGTTATCAGCCAAAAACTGAAAAAAGTGCAAACATTTTGGTTTTTATTTGCAAACGCATAGCAGAGCTCTTCAGATTTGGATTCAGCACCCCAAAAAAAGGAGTAAGACCAAAAAAATCCAACCATATATTTTTTCCGAGTCACTATCTTTTTTGCAACGAATTTACCGGACTATACATAGAATATCGATAGAATGTTAGAAAATATACTCATACCGAAATCCAAAATCGATAGTTTTTTCCTTCGATATCCATCCCTATTATGAATGAAATTTGTTATCGTTTTGTATTTTTACGGTGAACTTGGCTATCAGAAAACTACCATCACTTTACCTTTCCTTGAACATTTAACAGTTTCCTGGTTGTTGGTGAGGTCCCCACCGCATCAATATAACTTTCCCGTTTGAAGGTGATGGCTCGGCAGCCTCGGGAGGAAGTTAGTTTCTGCCCTTGATTTTTCATTAACCGTGTGTGACGACGAACGAACGGCCCCCGAATACTAAAAGGCCCTCTTCCAAGTATCGTATCGAGCATTCACAAACTATATTAATTCAGAGTTATAAGGAAACGTGTCCGGGGTAACAACGGGAAACGGTAGATGGAAAAACTTCTTGTGGCTTTAGAGGTTTGATGGAATAATTCACTTTATCCCCTCTTCCACGACCCACCATTGAATTTAAATGGTCTCTCGGCAAGAAACCACTATGAAGTCAACTTTTTCATAATATGAAAACGCTGCCAACTTGTCAAGTTTGTCATTAAAACTTTTTTTTATTTTTACGAGACAAATGAAAAGACGCGGATCTTCCAAAAATGGATTATGCGTCCAAAATTACCTGGAAACCAACACCTCATTTGACCTTCTGCGATCGTTCAATTTCATGGCACGACAAATGGGACTTTTGAGGCCCCATAGATCCCGAAGGTGAAATAGGATCCTTCTGGGACCACCTAAAATGGATTCTACGTCCAAAAATTTAGTGGTAGGTACTAATTTTTAAGTTATTCCAACTCTGCACGAAAGCTGATTCGGACGGAGTTATGCAAAAAGGGTGTAAGCGAATACCTACCTAATTTTCCAAAATGAAGTTGTTCGTACCGTTGAATTCGTCTCTACAATGCATAACTAGATGGTAAATCGAGTATTCTGTCACAATTCCAGATTTTAAAAAAGATTCCTACTGCCCAAAACGGCCCAGGCGGCGTACGGCGGACGGACATTTCGTCTTTGGAATCTAGACCTCTTGAAACGGATAATGTCAAATTTTGAGGCCGATCTGAGTCTTCGACCTCCGTCGCGAAAACATAGGTGTATTATTCCGATAATAATAAACCAAAAGGGTGTAAGCGACAGGAATTTTGCAATGTGGGTGTAAGCGACTACATGAACCGCAAAAAGGGGTGTAAGCGACGTGGATTCCTCGGGATAGGAGAGAATGGTAATTTGGCACTCACCCCTTTTTGAAGATTCAAAACTCGAAAACCAGATACGCATTCAGGGTGTAACCCTCAAAACCCTTCGAAGGGCGGTTCGTAATGCTTTGAAACCTCAATAGCCAGCAACAGCACCACCAAAACCACAGCAACTACAGCGCCCTCTTGATCCGGAGGCTGAAAAACTTTGATCAGCGATTCCCGAAAATAATTTAGTCAGACTAAATTATTTAGTCAGTGTCGCTAACACCCTTTTTGCATAACTCCGTCCATTCAATTTAAGCTAATTTAGCTTAGGTACCTGCTCACACGTTTCCTGCTCAGAAATGGCGGCGGGGTTTTAACGCACATTTTCACCCGTTTTGGCCGGTGGAAGGTATTTTTCATCCTAAGTGAGGTTCCTCGTACTAAGCTATTATCGCTAGGGAAATGTTCGACTAATGAAACCTATATAACCGAAGTCAAGCTGCCGGAGGTTGTGCGATTAATGGTTTTTCGGGGAGCCGCTTCCCGGAAGATTGAAACACTTTTGGTTTATTGTTCTTGGAGTAATACATCTATATATCAAATTTGCCAAAGTGGCTGGCGACCTTCTGTGGCAATCCTATATATGATCGGCCTCAAAATTTGACATTATAATGTCAAACGGATAAATCCGTTTCATGACACGTAGATTTCAAAATCGAAATGTACGCCCTCTGAGCCGTTTTGGGCAGTAGGGATTTTTTTGAAAGACTGAAATTTTGACAAAATACTCGGTTTACCGTTGTGCAAGATTTTCAGCTTTTCAGCCCGATCGCCCAAACCCGTGGGGCTAAAATGGGGCTACAGGAGGGGTTTATGATGGTTTTCGGCTATGGAGTCAAGTTAGGTGACGTTTTTAAAGTATTTTTGGACGTAGATTCCAGTTTTGGGGGTAAGTACATGAACAGCCCGATTCCACCGTGGGGTTCTTAGGGATTTTCGGTGGATCCCAGGAGGTCAAATAAGGTGTCGTTTTCCGAGTAATTTGAACGCAAAATCTATTTTTCGAGGCCCATATCTGTCCAAACATTGCACAGAATTCCGCAGTGGGAAAATAAGGCTGTTGGCTTTCGCAGACGATCTCGTTTGACTGGCGACTGGCCCAACGGCCCTGCAACTCAGGATGAAAGACATCAGTAACTACTGTGAAAAGTGGAAGGAACCTAATCATAAATCTGAACAAGTCCGAAGACTATGATTTTTTCTAATGGAGGAAGAAGGGCTCGCAATGAATCCTGGACACTGGATGGGGAACCGATTGAGCGGGCGAAGAGCTGAAATCGAGTGACACATTTTAGAGAAAAGTTGTTGTCCTCAAACTGAGCTTTCAACAGCCTGTCTGCAATAGTTGACAATAAGTTGATCCCCATGAACAGTAAATGGAAGCTCTTTGATGGCGCTGTAAAGACGATTGCCGCATATGGAGCACAAGTCATTGCGAGTAAAGCGTATGACACGCTTGAGAGGTGCCAATGTGCATTTATAAAGCGTATTTTCGGCTTACCGTTCAATAGGCCATGGTACGAGTACCTACGGGTAGGAGTTGCTCGTGGAGTCAGTCGCTTTTCATGCTCAACGCTGCTCTCTATGCAACATGGGAACGAAAGAAGACGCCGTGTATTTCATCAGTGTGCGCCATATCCTGGCTGGGATCCGGAGGAAGGATGGTACCTAATCGATTTGGGGAAACGAGCGGCTGAGCCTAGCTGTGAGCGGCAATCGATTTGGGCAAAGGGCAGCGAGGGAGACGCGATTGAATTGGGAAAACGCTCATACAGTCGGTCACTCTCGGTCACGTTCACATCCCTCGATCTGGTCATAATGTATCTGAGTCCCAACAACATTGAGATGGATCTCGTCAAGGCAAAGGGTATGTTCCAGTCTCAAAAGGAAGACCGTTGAGGAGGTTAAGTTGATTCGGAAAGAGCTGATGTCGTCACCCACGTCTAACTTAGAACACACTGACGCGAAGCTTACAAGCAGATTTGTGAATATGAATATGAATACCGTTATGAATATGAATAACGTTATTCATATTCATGAATAACCGATTATTCACCGTTTTATTCATGAATAACCGATTATTCACAGTTTTATTTATGAATAACCGGTTATTCACATTTTTATTTATGAATAACGCGTTATTCACGGTTTAATTCATGAATAACTCATTATTCACGTTTTTATTCACAAACAACCACCAATTTTGAACCCACTCCACAAGCTTTTATTTCATTTTTCCTAAGAAATTCATAAATAACGCGTTATTCACATTATTAATGTGAATAATAATAGTAATAATTCACACTATTAGTGCTCTACCATTAATGACGAAAACCTCTCTATTGTATAACTCCCAACGTATTACACTGGACATTCAGTAGGACAGAGCAGCCTTAATCCACCAAAGGTCGATCCATCCAAAGGTCCGTCATTGAACTGTATCTTTCCGTTATGAATTCCCAAATTGCAATAAAGGAATTGTTCACTCAAGAAAATTGACTAAGTTGTGAGAGTGTTTTAGATCAAGAGACTCAGATGATACCTTTGAAAACACGCAACAAAATTTCGACTTTCGACAAAATTTCGACAAAACTCAACAACAAACTCAAACAACAAAACATTCTGCCAGATGCTGCCAGATCTGCTGGCAGATACGTTAGGTATGCCAGATGAAGCAGAAGCAGAAGAGTAGAAGAGCAGGGAACGACGAGAGACGGATCAACCCCTCAGTTGATGACCCACATGTTCACAGTACGTGCTTTCACTTTCCCCCAATTCGATCGTCCCTTGCTCACAATCGTTTCCCCAATTCGATTGAGATTCAGTCCGGTTTTCCCCAATTCGAACACTACCCGAGGAAGTGGTTCAGCAGACCAACAATGTCCAGAGAGGAGACACAGGCAGCACTCAGGTCCCCGGACTTCCAGGTCGTTGGCATTTACTGCTCCGAGGCTTGGCAGTACCGATGGTCATTGGTAAAACAATTCAATTATTATTGAACGAATAGATTGAGTTATTTTTTCTTTTTTGAACAAGAAAAAAACACGAGTGGTGACTAGATTATTAAGAACAAAAGCCGATATTATTTACTAAGAAATATTAGAGAACCATGTAGCTTTTGTTTCACATAACAATCGACAAACAGAGGTACCTACTTTTTTTTTGGCAAGCCAACCCAGCCGATGGCAACAGGCTTTTTCAGAGGTCCTAATATGAACCATGAACAACTTGTAATAGAAGAAATGAGTTGTTTTAAATTTACCTCTTTCATTCGAATGTTCATTCATTGCACAGAATTTTTCTTGGCTCAGAACTAATTTTTACACAATTAGGTAACCAATGTGTATCAAAGAATAATAAACCCTCTTGTAAAATTTGCATCGTTTTTAAATATGCGGTTGTTGGAAAAACTCCCGTGAATTTTAGTCAAACGTTAATTAAACGATGACAATTTAACTCCGAATACGTGTCGGAAATGTGAAATTCAAACTCCCTTGAGATCCTCGAGTTAATCATCTTATCACTCGCTCTTTTCTGAAGATTTTCCCGACTCTCTGAAAAAGGGTTTCCCGACGGATTTCCTCCCTTGGTTCCTCGCCCGTATTCGAACAAATAAGAACGGGGAGCCTGAAATAAAATTCAATCAACTTCCCTTCTGACAGGCGGCCGTTCTTTTTTGGCATCGTGACAATGTAAGAATCAACTGGAGAGAATGATGAGCCGGACGACTCGAATTAATGACGTCAGCACGTCACAGCGATTCGTAGATGATTGATCTAAATTTTATAGTATAAAATTTCATATTTAGTTATAATTCGGGTTCGGATCGATAGGATCGAAAAACCTCTAAATAAGCGTACCTATTGAACCCAGCAAATAAGACCGTAAGATCAAAAACCCCTAAAATTTGTCTTGTAAGGTTTTTTTTTAAGGGTTAATAAGACCTCATTTAGGATCAAAAAACTTGTTGAGATGTTCGAGAATGGTTGAAAAATGCTTGATAATATCAAAATAATATTTTGATATTATCAAGCATTTTTCAACCATATTATGCTTTTAAAAAAATGCTAGCACGAGTTCCAAAAAATTGAAAAAAGGATCAAATCATTCGTAGAGTTTGCATTAGTGTATAATAATATTATACTTACACTATTATTATTATTATTATTATTATTTAAAAAATTTGGTTGGTTTATGCATCCTCCTTGGCTGGTCGGCCTTAGTGCGGTGGGGTTGTTCCGGAGGTTATAGGGTGAATAAAATGCCACCCTCTAGCCACATCCGATCTTCACAAAGTATCTATGCCCCCTCCCCCCGCCGTAATAGAACCCCATGACTGGGGTGGAGAGCATACCTTACAACATTTAATGTAAATTTGCCAAGGTACGCATCAATTGTCAATATAAATACTTATTGTTAGCCAGAACTAACAACTTACGGAACCATATTGTTACATAGAAATCTGTTTTGCAGTAACCCTGAAGATGGCCTAATACACGGTCGAAAGCTTGGAAGATAAACACCCTTTTTATTCACCCTATAACCTCCGGAACAACCCCACCGCACTTTAAAAAAAAATTGAAAAAGAACCTAATGCAGGTGCATGACAAATCATACCTACTAATAGTCCAGTCAATCAATGATAGCGACGTGGAAAAAAAAAATATGAAGTTGGATTTTTGGTCTTAATCTATGTTTTTTGGTGAGCTGAATCCGAATCTGAAGAGATCCAACAAACATCTGCTATGCGTTTTGAGATATTCGCAGAAAACTCCAAAATGTTTGCACTTTTTCCAGTTTTTTTTTTTTTTTTTTTCCAGTATAACTCCGAAACTATGCAATCTACAGCCACCAAATGCGTCCAAAAGTCACCATTATAAAATTTCCTCTATAATGCATCCGGCAACTTTGATTGAAGACCCAGTTGAACAGGAGCTGAGCGCGTTGATTTTTTTTTTTTTTTTTTTTTTGATCGGTTAGCCAACCTTCAAATTCATACGGGACGTTCTCAAACTTTCGTCTCAAGTTATGGCAATTTATTTGGTAATGTTTCTTCTCGTGCAATGTGAGTTGGCTTATTGTTTCTAAACTTGGTGCGTATTTGTTTTTCAGTCATGAATTGGTTTATCTTGACTTGCACTCGTGAGGACGGGCAGTCAAGAGCTGAGCCAACATCGGGTCGAGTTATCAAAAACACGAGAGTTCGGAGAGTTATTCGATAGGGAGTCCCTGAGGATACCCTCTCACCCTTCATGTTCAACACACTGGTAGGAAAAGGTCCAATAGGAAAAGCCGTCAGATGGATAGATGTTTTTCAGAAAAATCTCATCCTCTGTTTAAACAGTGATCGACAATAAACAATACAGCATGGTTTGTGAACCGTCTGCAGGATTTCAACAACAATAAGAAATTATAGCAGTTTTACAGTTGATTTGTTTACTGTTTTGTTTCCTTGCATCAGAAGCGGATGTTTTTTTTTTTTTTTTGTTTTTGTTTTTTTTCAATTGTGTAGTTGAAAGGCTTTCTTCTTTTGTGGTCTGTGTTTGTACAGTCTCCCAGTGATTAAAAAAATAAGAATTTGTTGATCATGTTCAAACGGCCTAAGTACCACCCCCATTGGCCATCTGCCTAAGTGCAACACCCTATCCACTGCTCACCAGTTGTTTTTCGCGCTTTTGTAACGATTTGCTGAGCGTCCTCAACGGATTAGCGCTGTCATACTGCTCCGTTAACCCGTTGTGTTCGAAAGTCCGACCTCCTGAGAGTTTATCGATTCCATTTGCCGTCTACCTTCTCATTTCCATTTTCTCATCTCATCTCTTCAAAGATGATTCACTTACCGTCCTATTGACATGCTTTCCGTGGAAAATGGCGAAATGTGCGTTCTTTTAAACGTTTTAAACTTATTTCGAATTTGATGGAAGGGACTCGTTTCCTGTTTAGTTCGTAATTTCTTAATATCCACTCTAAGGATTTGTTTTGATAAAGCGTTATGCAGTGCCGTCGTTTCTGTATTGTCCTCGGATCGAAGCAGTGCGGTTGAAGAAGTCACGACCCGCCCACTCAAGTGCGCCAACCGTTCCAAACCATCTCGTTAATTTTCACGTCAGGATGGAAACTCTCCGACGATGAAAGTTTGAAGGGGGGAAGGCACATTTTGCCTGCCGACATACTTCCGGGAGCTCATTCAGCCTTCATCAATCATAATGAGGGCGCCATTCTCAGTTGAAAAGTAAAATGAGTGAAGTAGGTACTCAGGAGGGTTGAGGCAATGAGAAAAATTTTCTTATTATTTAATAATCGTTTGATTGGGTCATCAATGCGGCGCCCTCTGTTAGGCAGATCCTCAATCTCCTCTCAATCCTCTCAATCTCGCGGGTATCAGTTCTCTTGTTATAAATTAATTAAATTGACGAAATGACAGAGGATCCGACGCAGAATCCAGTACCTAACTCAACACCCCCCCCCCCCCCCCCTTTCACCTACTACTCATTAGTTAATTAATGATAATGTGATACACTGGAGTCAGTTACAGGCGTACCCTTCTGGTCATTTATAAGCATTTAATTAATTGAGAGGCATCCAATTCACAGTATGTTCGTCATGAAGCAAACGTATCGTACACGTTAATTTATTCAAATCGTAATCGCTTCCATTATGTACGCCATTCAATGAAACATGCCGAGTGAAATTTGACTGAACCTGGTCTTAATATCTGGTGGGTCCGCTGTCGGGGGGGGGGGGGGGGGGGGCTCACGTAAGGTATGGTGCGTAACATAAAAAGAAAATTTCTTTTTCATAATCATCGTTGGTATCTTGGCAGCTAATGCAAGAATAAAAGAAAATCTAAAATATTAAAAGAAAATAGACGGTAAAAGAAGTTGAACAATGTTGATTAATTAAGTATAACAAGTGATTATAACAAATACCTAGTCCGCTGACCTGGTGCCAAACACAAAAATTTGTTGTGTAATTGAATAATCGCTGCAAAGTTTACACTGGGGCAGTGAATGGGAACTTCACCCAACACGACTCTTTGTGCCAGATGAGGAAGTACCTCGCTGACCCTTCCTAGGACCTGCCAGAGTCAGAACTTGACCATTCGAGTGAGCCAGGTCCTTCATTTCTGTAGCTGGAAAACTTCCAGGATCTGCGGATCACGTGTTATGCCACTGGCAAGTTTTCACCTAAACTCCCTCCTTTTTCATCTGCAAACACCGGCGGTGTAAACACAGACGACGTGCTGCATGCATTCCGCCAAACACGTCACAAAAATAATAAATTATTAGTAAAACACAATCATTTAGGTACACGCCCAACACCCGATCATGGGGGTGTCCCACACGTGACATTACCTGTCCCAGTGCCATCGGAATGCGCGTCTCCTTTGATATCTTCCCATTCGCCGAGTAGTAGCAACAATTTAAAAAAAAATAAAGCCGAGCCCTCGTTTATTATTCTAAACTTACCTACCAGCTACCTGATAATTACTGCTCCAACCATTGGTTGCTTTTTCTACAATTTTATTTTCAGCCATTTACAATATTAAATAATGTAAATTTTACATACCTACCTATACCTTATTATTTTTCAGCCATATACATTTTTTTTTTTTTTTTTTTTTTTTTTTTTTACTTTAATCACGTCTGAAACGATGAGATGGATTGGTTCACATTGCTTACCGATAACAAACGGAGACGAATGAAATTGAAAAGACCGAGAGACAATCATTTATCCGACGGAGTTCCGACAATCAATGGATTTCATTTTGAGCGAAACGTCGAGTGAAAAAGCATGAGGGAACAGGAGTAACATCTCGTTATTTATGAAGGAAGTTTGTATTCTTATTCTCGGGAGGATAGCCGTGGACGTTCATCATTTAGAACAGGTGGTGGTTACGCAGGCTGGATCATTACTCACTATAAATGGAAACTAACGCAAGTGTACATAGGCACCTAATGTGGGCGAGCCTGAAAAACAAGTCAAGCCTACATCTTTACAACTGCCAGTGTTCTCAAAAATGTTTTTCTATATTTAATATAGAATACTAGCCGTCCTGACCCAAGGCCTCGCTTCGCTCGGCCGACCATCGTAACTAGTGTTTCGGACGCAGAAATTAACGTAGAATCCGGAACCACGATAAAAATGGGGGATATTCATTTTTTCCGAGTAATCTTGATAATTAATTTTTTTGGGTCCTTCAACGATTTCAACAAACTTTTGCTGTTTTCTCGTGGTGATTAAAAATATATCCTATAGCTATATTACTATTATACTATAATATAGGCTATATATAGCCTGTGTATATATACACAGTGCTGGGCGTCCTGTTTTTTCATTTTCAGAAGATGTGGATGACCGGCGATTGGTCGAGATCCCACATCTTTTCAAAGACTACCTACTGAAAATGTTTTAATTTTATTTAATTTTTTCAAAAATATTTTCTTATTGGCACATAATTCATTTTCGCAATATTAACCTACATCACAGAATAAAAAACGCTTGTGTAAAATTTGCTGCGGTTTTTTTTTTTTTTTTTTTTTAATCTCTCGACTGTATAAAAAGCTCTCAAACTTTTCTCTGTGAGTGCTGAAAAAAGAAGGTATTAAGTGAATGTCACCTCTGGCTATGACATCCATTTATATAGTGAATCCTTTTACTTTTAACCCAAATTTTAAAAGAAGGCATTTTTTTCTCTCGCGTAGAGTTTGTTCATTTGCCGGCAATAATCGTTAACTCCATTTTACTTGCAGGGAGAAGACTTGAACAGGGGCCTTCATTGCCATCCTTCAACTCCAATCAAGAACGATCAAACAGGGAAACAATTAAGGTAAAGCAATATAAACAATAACGTTTTTGTTGAGTGTTGCTTAAAATATCGCTTCAATTCAAGAGTGTTACGGCACAACAGTCTGCTTGCATCTTCATTCTTGATAACACCGACGAATTTTAAGATTCTCATTTACGAGTTCTCAAATTAATCTTGCAACAACTGTTACAACTTGGTGAACAACAAATTCGGACGATGGAGGGAGCCACAAAATACGGGACAAGACCAATAAAGATGGGGTTCAAAAGGCGAGAAGTTCTCTAATTCTTAGCCAGAAAGTTGGAAAATTAAAGTCGAGCCTCGCAAATCTAATTGGGATTTGGCAATTTCGGAGGAGAAAGGGAAGTTTCCTTTGGTTGTGATAATAATTACAGTTCTGAATCAACGTTTCTCTGAATATTTACAGTGAGGTAAATTTTTTAGAATCGCTGTAGAGTTTGGTCGCCATGACGTCAAATTTTGGCGACCAAAAGGGCTAAAATTGCTCAGTTGTGAACTCCACACATGAAGAAGGGTAGGTCGGTAGGTAGGGTAGAAAAATAATTATCCGACTCCCAATCAGAGTTCATTTGACATCATGAAAAACGATGCACATTTTACACAAGGGTTAACTATTCTTTGATATTATATAGATTATGGGGGACACCCCCGCTAAATTATCGCTAAATTATCAATCCCTTTTGAGTGAACACGAAATATGACAATATCATCACTGTGTGATTACTCTGTTTTACCTTTTCGAACGAAGTAGAATCTACTGATGTATCGGAGTATATTTGAGCAAAATCGCAGCAACACAACGTACAGCAAGCGACAGATAGTTTCGAACACGTAAAACCAAAGTTATTAGAAGCACTTCAGGTGATGCCCAGTTCATGTGTGTAGTGGAGGCGCCTGCATCAGCATGTAGGTAGTGAGCACAGATTAAACTACTGGTAGTGAGTGAGTAGGTAGGTAGGCACCATCTTGGTCTTAGTATCTTGGTATCTTGATGGTCAGTTTTCTTAACACAGTGCAATCTAAAGTTTCAATTTGAACCTGATTAACCTCACACGTCGTTAGTCTCGCAATTATTCCCTTCCAATTAGCCATCCACATAATTAGTAACAACCCAAATCCCTCATACTACCGTCTCCTAATTTGCCTAATAGCCTACAAAACGGTGTTGAATGACGTTGTATTAGTGCACCTCGGTCGTTCCAAATGTCCACTTAATGGACGAATGACTAGTCACACAAACGGGCTCATTAGATTTTATAAACCGAATTAAGCGTAATATCATTCAGATTAGAAAAAAATACTGTACAAAATCTGTTATTTAATAACAAATCACATTATACTAAACCTTATTATTCAATGAACAAGAACATCCAAATTACCGAGAATTTTCTTCTCATAGCACTCGGTAGAAAAAAGAAGGTAAAATGTTTTGCCCTTAAGATTAATTATCCCTTAAGATGAATCCCTTAAATGGGATTCATTTCATAATAAGCTTGCCCTTTCAACTATGTTAGCTACAGTGTTATTAGCAACTTGAAGTCAACCTTGAGTTTCTTTCATTTTACTTCAAAAATGAATTGTGAATGCCATGGTTGGATTTCACCTCCATAAGGTAAGCTAAAAGTAGGTCGTATGTCAGTTGATGTAGCACCTCATTTGAGTACCTACTGTCGTATTGAGAAACAAAAGATAGTTTTTAGCGCAACCTTTTTCCAAAAAATGGAAAGGTGCGCTCACCTCCTCGACATGTTTTTTTTTTTTTTTTGTGTACAGAGCATCACGCCCGAGCGGCTCAACAGATTTTCATGAGGGTGGTCTCATTGTGATCAGCGAGTTCGTGGGGTGGTTATAGGCTACCTTGATTTTTCCTCCCTCATCCCTTTCATCGGTTTTCGGGAGGTACTTCACGACGAAAGTTGTTTATCTCTGATGTGTAACTAAGGAGGCCTCAAAAGGGGGACGAAAGTTTTTGTCCGATTTCGTTGGTACAAGGGTCTATGGAATGAGCTTTTTAGGCTGATTCCAACGACTCCAAAACGATTTTTGCAGCCTGAGCCGTTCGTTACCTCTGATCGGCATAAGGTTTTCTTAAGCATCGGTCGTTAGGGTGCAGTTGTTTACATAATTATATCTAATTAAGAAACGCCTCATATCCGTCGTTAGGGTGCAGTTGTTTACGTACCTAATGAGCATCACGTGGATATTTTTGATGTGTTGTGTGGCATAGTTTGGTCGCTAGATACCTACTGTTTCTTAGTTAAATATATCGTAATAACAAAAGGTTGCGCTCATCTATTCAATTCAATTGATGGCTTGTTCAAAATCTTAAGGGATTTCAAAATGTTCGTAAGGATTGTTTTTTGTTTGTTTTTTTCGCCAGTAAACCACTGTGCGACAGGTTGAGAATTGTTTTAGGAGTTATCCAGAAGCTTACTTAGGTATTGCTTAGTTGTGGCTGGTTTGGTTGCTACCTGGCGTTGTTGGCTGCTCAGGTTAGGTTCCACACGTGTAGCCCCCCCCCCCCCCCCCCCCTCCTTCTTGAAACTCGAGCTTATTTCTACGGGTGCCCTTCTCAAAGCCTACGTTCGGAGTCACTTCGGCTGAGGATTCGACGGAGGAGGAGTGCGATTTAACCGACAGGGGGTTCGGATTTCATCACACCGTCGAAATCCTTCCCTGGTGGAGGGTTTAACGTTCCTGCGACGTTGACGACGGAACTTGAAGGTACTCACTTACAGAAAAACCCAACAACGACCAGCTCCATTCCAGCTCCTGGTTCCTACTAGAGCTGGGTAATAAGCACTGGTAGCTACTGTAGCAATGACTCTCGCATTCTGCTTTCCTCCCCTACCTTGGCGGATACAAAGCGAGTGACAGCATCTCGAGTCCCCATTTTGCACTATTGAAAGTTTAAGAGAGGGGGTTTTGCAGGTTCTTGGGCATGATATCGTAAGCGTTTTGGACGTAGAGCCCTTTTTTGGTGGGGTCCCAGAACCATTGGATTCCACCGTGAGAATCTATGGGGCTTTCATGGGGCTTTAAAGGAAGCAAGTCGAATGAGGTGTCGTTTTCCGAGTAATTTTTTGACGCATAATTCATTTTTGGGGACGCCGCACTGGTGGGATAACGGTAGGAAAAGTAAAGATGCCGAACAAGTGTCCTGACGTACGGCTGGTCAGGACGCTGAACTATTAGCCTAACGGTAAGACAAGTGAGGACGCCGAACTAATGATCTAACGTAGGTACGACAGATGAGGACGCTGAACTAGTGGCCTAATGGTTAGATAAGTGAGGACGCCGATCTAGTGGCCTAACATACGACACGTGAGGGCGCCACACTAGTGACCACACGGTAAGACTTGTGAGGATACCGAACTAGTGGCCTAACGTTTATTAAATAAACGTATATAATTACTTAATATATAAATTTTATATATTAAGTAATTATATACGTGACACTACCGCATCTCCTTTCCCGACTGCATAACGTTTTTGGGCAGTTAGGTCACGGCTAAATTATTTTCCATGCTTAAATCTGACACACAAGACATTTTGAAACGTATATTGTCACATTTTGAGGCCGATCAGAATTGTAGACCTCCGTCGTGATTACATAGTTGTATTATTTCAAGAATAATAAACCAAAAGCAATAGTTACTGTACTGCAAAAGGCAGTATATCTGACCACCTAACTTATACTTACTTTATTATCCCGGACTGCTGCAGTCCGGGATAATAAAGTACCAAAATACGGGATAATAAGGTAAGTATAAGTAGCAGCTGCAATGGAACTTGATTCACGTCGAAGACAGGACGATACTGTACTGAAAATGCAAACTGAACCTTATCAGGGTGCTACGCAGTACGATGTGGTCCCCGGCGATCCGGAGAAAAGTTCAGGTGGGTCAGAGCAACATATGACGACACAATAAAAGCTTGTTGATTGTCGAAATGTGACACCCCCTGACCCTTCGAGGGCAATCAAGCTCGGATGTCACACGTTCGACCCCCCCCCCCCCCCCCCCCATAAAACCTCAAACTTTTCTCCGTCCTTTTCCCCTCCGCTTCCTAATGAAACCTTTTGACATAGACGGCAATTTCCTTGCGGTCTTATTAAGAGCTTTGCTTCAAACCTTCCCTGTACATCGTTTATTTAACGAGGAGTCGACATGGAATAGTGAAACAATAACATTCCAACCCATCTGACAGTAGGACCTAACTGCAAACACTTTACACATTTTCAGTTAATAACTGAAAATAATATTTCCCCTTTCATGAGTTGGTATCCTTGAATTAGGGACGGTACGATACCACTCAACTACCGAGCCTCGATTCGGGGGGGGGGGGGGGGGGGGGGTGCGTTAACTAAATCCACAAAGATGCCAATTAATGCACAGATTTTCGGTCAAGTAGCAATTATTAATTATGGGCAAATGGTGGGAACAGATAAGAAAGTTTGAGCGTCTTTGCCCTGGTTGATGAAGAACGATGAAGGTGTCGTCCTGCTAAGGTGGCGGGGAGCGTTCTTGCAAAGGCGCCTTGTCCTGTCAGGTCCTGGGTTCCGACGGTCGACGATTTGGGGGCCACAAGCTCAAAGGTAGTTGTGGGCGTATTAGAGGGCCTTGAGAGGCCTGCCGCGCTGGGGGAAAAGCGTTCCCGACGGTGAGTCGTCCACTGGTGGAGGGGCTCGAGAGGTTGGACCTTCCAGGGTTCGTCGGACATGCCAGCAGGGCGTGCCACTCAGATCTTCACACACAGAGGGCCTCGAAAGGCCAGGCTTTACAGAGGCGTGCTCTGGACTTCGGGACGTTGGACTTCGAGAGGCAATCCTGAGGAGTGTCTTGATGACGTTAACGGCACAATCAGGCATGGTTTCCTGCAGCTTGGAACAGTCTAGAAGGGTTTCAACTGAACTGGAGGGGGGGGGGGGGGGGGGGGCAGAAAGTCTTCAGCCAAAAACTATCACAGAAACTGCTCTGACAAATGCAGACGACAGACTGATCAATGAGCAAGATGAACGCTCGTCGATGTGAGGGAGTCCCCTTCCCTCGTCCCCAGAGTGTTGGTAGAGCAGGTGATGATAGATCTCTCCCTGGTGTTAGCGGGACAGCGGTAAGGCGGTCTTCCACTGCAAGCTGCCAGGTTTCCGCCACTTTGGTCGTTGTTGGTGAGTAACCTATCCGCTTACACCATAGTGCCTAACATGGCAATTACTTGAACTATACGCCACCCACGCCATACCACCAGGTATACGGTCAAAACATTCAAGGGCCACCTGACCATCTAAAGTTTTTTGGACCCGTGTTCAATCATCTTCTTTCCATGGAAATTCAATCAAATGCTGCAGCAGAATTGTCTTTCATCAAAGAATAGATAAAATTCATCTGTGGAGTGCAAACCTGAAGTACAATGAGCAGAAAGTTGTTTGGCTAATAAGCAGTAATGATGTGAAGTTTTTATAGAGGTCGAGAGCAATTTTGAGCCGCAGCTTCGGATCACCTATGTATTATTTTTCGGCGAAATCGTTTGCCGTACGTTCCATTGTGTTTTATTTGAACCCATTGATGAGCTCGTTACATAAATTTTAGAACCCTTGTATTTTTTGAGGTCGAGTTTACAGCGTTTTGGAAAAATTACTGTGGGAAGATTGTGGTCAGTCTACCACTTTCTCCCTCCCCCCTCGCCAAATACTCGCCACTTACTCGCTTTTGAAAGTTGGCAGTATTAGGCAGTAGGTACATATTTTGTATACCTACATATTTTCTATGTTTTCAAGAATATAGAATCTATCGTCTTTATTCAAGATTTGTGGTTTTTGAGTGGTGCCCATTTTTTCCCACACGCCTGGCCACTTACTCCCACTGGGTGGAAGAAAGTGGTCAAAAAATTGGGCGTACCTAGCCGTAAATTATCATTTAGGCTAGTTACGCCCAATTTTAGGTACCCAATCTCAGCTTTCCAAATACCACCGACTTTACTTCAATAAATTGTCTGCCAGCTCATAATTATGAGCTGGCAGACAATTTATTGAAGTTAAGTCGGTGGTTTTTGGAAAACTGAGATCCCAGGGGTTCGATGTCTACCGAAATTGTTGAAGACAACTTGAAGGAAATTTCAACATGAGTAAAAAGTGAACCCTTTCACCCCGTGCTCCCGTACATCGGTTTTCGTATCGATATTTCCGATATAATCGGAGGAATATAATAATATCGTTGGTATCGGAAGTACTTATTGACTCCACAATATATTATTGCAAGTCTTAGCTATATAAGGTTCTTAGCTCGAATCACAAAGGAGTTCACATTGAATTTACCTTCATTCAATGAATAGCATTCGCGTGATTTCAATTCTAAGCGGATCCAAAGCAGCTTTTGACCCGGTTGCCGAAACTTCTAAATGAGACGCTGCACGCAGTTGGCAATTTCAATCTTCTCAAAGGTATTGCGGTTGATGCCGTTAGGTGAAAGGGATCAAAGACTACTTCTATGCAAATGACAGCATTATTGAATAAATTATATAACAAGCCATCAATTGAATTGAATAGATGAGCGCAACCTTTCTGTTATTACGATATATTTAATGAGCGAGAGAAACTAAGAAACAGTAGGTATCTAGCGACCAAACTATGCCACACAACACATCAAAAATATCCACGTCATGTTCATTACGTAAACAACCGCACCCTAACGACCGATGCGTAAGAAAACCTTATGCCAATCAGAGGTAATGAACGGCTCAAGCTGCAAAAATCGTATTGGAGTCGTTGGAATCAGCCTAAAAAGCTCATTCCATAGACCCTTGTACCATCGAAATCGGACAAAAACTTTCGTCCCCCTTTTGAGGCCTCCTTAGTTACACATCAGAGATAAACAACTTTCATCGTGAAGGACCTCCCAAAAACCGATGAAGGGGATGAGGGAGGAAAAGTCAAGGTAGCCTATAACCACCCCCCGAACTAGCTGATCACAATGAGACCACCCTCATGAAAATCTGTTGAGCCGCTTGGGCGTGATGCCGTGATACACAAAAAAAACACACAAAAACCCTGGAAATTCTCCGCTTCACCGAAAAACATTGAATCATGGATATGTTTACTGTAAACTCGTCGTCACAAATTTTGGTTGTCGAGTAGAAACAGTTTCTAGTAACCAACCGCCAATCATGTGATTTGGTGTCGCAAATTTTAGAATGACCCCCAGCCCAAAAACATATCCATGTTAAAAACAAACAAACTTGTCGAAGAGATGAGCGCACCTTTCCATTTTTTGAGGGAAAGGTTGCGCTAAAAACCTAGTTACTGTTGAGCGAAGCGAATTAAGCGTCCACTTATTAGATAATAATATACCTCGTATCCTCCATTTCCCATCATAATATTATTATATATTATATAATAATATTATGATGGGAAATGGAGGATACGAGGTACACCTGCCTACCTTCCCTAAATTATGGGCACCCGGATGGTCCAACTTTCACTATATATATAGTTATAGTAGTACATATGTACTATAACATATAGCGGCTATTCGCTCGCCGGTTGACAGCCACTGCCCGATGCTGCCGAGGCTCGAAATTTGAACTTCGCCACTGCACTCCCTATCTTTATCTCCGGGATACCAGCAATCCATCCCCATCAACTTTTCCGACCGATCCGTCCCATTTAAGGAATCCATCCCTGGACAAAGTGTCTCTAGTTCAACTATAGTTCTCAATTCATCCCCCACTAACGTTGCAAGCCTTGAACAAGTTTGAAAAGCTTGGGGACCATCTTGGCAAGCCTTGGAAACCCTTAGCCAGCTCGGCACCAACTTTGCAAGCCTTGGACAAGTCTGGAAAGCTTGGGTCCATCTTGGAAAGCCTTGGATACCCTTATCCAGCTTAACACCACATTGGCGCGATTTGAAAATCCTTAGGTAGCTAGGGACGAGCAGAGACGAGAAGCATTCACTGCAGGGGAGAATAGGGGTGTTGAGGTATTGTTTGGTTTCCATTTGGGGAGTGTTGTGGTATCGGGAGTGCAGTGGTCCCTTTCTCTGGCCCCGGGAGTGCAATGGCTAAACCCCGTTTCATATTCCAGCCGTAATACTGTATGGCCGAACCATCGGAGGCAGACTCCTACAAACACACTGCAAATTTTACACATGGGTTTATTATTCTTTGATATAGGTTACCTTATTGTGCAAAAATTAATTTTGAGTCATTAAGAAAATATTTTTGAAAAATTAAATTAAATTGCATACGAGTCTGCAACACATTGGGGCATTTTATGTCTTTAGTTCCCCCCCCCCCCCCTTTTCCTACTCATTCACCTACCCTTGTATCTCTACCCACGGCTTCATCTTATACCAACCTGGATACCAATTTATTGTGTTTGTTCTTGACCAGGAGATTATTAACGCTACTTAGTTACAAATTTCGTTACACTAAAAATTACACTAAAAAGTAATGCTTTTTTCGGTTATGTGCCAAAGTAAAGACATAAAATGTCAAAAACATTTTCATTGCAGGTTACGGCTATTATTTTTTAATCCCGAAATGACACAATAAAAAATAAATTTTTAAAAAACCGTAAAATTGGCCATAGCTCAAGAAAACACGGGGCTCCCGAGAAAATGGAGGCCGTTTTCGGATTCAGCGCCTCAAAAAAGTGGTTTTTAGCAACGGACTTTTTTTTTTCTTTTTTTTTTTTCTTTTTTTTTTTTTTTGGCGACCCGTGTAACAAAATGGCCGCTCGATGGAACCCCAAACAGGCCTTTTTCATTTCGTATGTCGGTTATTTTAAAATGAACTTTCTATCGAACAGCAAATCAAGGAGGCATATTGAATCATTCCTGCGGCTTTCCCCCCGTTCGGACGATGGATTTAATGAGGACACATTTCCGGGTTTATTTTTTGCATGTCTACTGGAAAATAATCCATTTTGACCGCAACCACATTGAATTAAACCTGTAAAGAACCCGATGCAATAATTTCGAATAAACCCAACTAGTGATATTACATTCCGGTTCTGATCAACATACCTAATTGGATTTGCTACGGTTGGAACGGAATCTTATTCATGGCTAAGGTCCCATCACGATCATCACTCGCACACACATCTCGTTCAGTGAATCGTTCAATCCGTCAATACAAGTAGAACCCACAAAATGCCGATTTGGCCAAGGTGGAGGGTTTTTGAACTTCCTGGGCCGAGGACGAGAGTGCATTCTAGTGTTGGGTCTCCCGAATAAATAAAGTGGACTTCCTGGCAAATTGCCTTCTGTATTCGGCACGCAATGCGGGGGGACTCCCAACTAGATTGGAGAATTCAATTTTCGTAACCGCGATCACGTAGAGAAAGGTGGGAATTGTTTATAATCATTTCACTGCAAAACACATTGTGCGGGTGCGGGTGTGTGTAGGTAGATATTTATTCACTCTATGTTTATTTTGTTAAGAATGTATTAATTTTATCGAAGATCTTACGAAGGCTTACAGCCATCCCTGGAATATGCTCATACGAAATGCGCATAGAAAAGGGTGCGACCGTTAGGATATTCCTGCTCGAAAAAAAAAATCTTTTTTTAATAATACAGGGATTATGGATCATCGTATTCCACTACATTAATGAAACAAACGTCTATTAATTTTAGAGAAATTTTCATTTCAAAGGAAGGTTCTTTTCATCATCCTTGCCTTGCTCACTCTAAATCGTGTCCCGTAGAAGCAAAAAAAGTGGCAAACAAAAAAGCTGGGCAGTGAATATTTTAAAATGACCCGAGCTCGGAATGAACACAAAAGGCGGGGAGATATTTTCCCTCTGGAACCGCAAACTAACGACGGAAAGTGTGGGAGCATGCTAGCATTTTTGTCCCGGAGATCTGAACGGCTCCCAGCCCGACCCGATCGCATATCCCATTGGTTTTAACTTGCTTTCATGTTTTGTCGTATAGTTTGCATGGCGAGGAAGGGTATGATGTCGCTCTACCCGCTTCTGTGTTTTTCCCCCCAAGCTGAATGAAATCGGACTTTTTTTGTGGAGGGTAGTGATTGATCCGGCGTGGGGTGCTCCTTTGAGTAGTTTTACTAGCACTGGTTGCATCTACCTTGGACCGGGGTCGTAGGTGATCCTATTAATGTATCATAAACGCTGCAAATTGGATTGCATACGGCTTTATTGTCTTTTATTGCTTTATATCAGTTGGGTTGTTAGCAATTCCACCGGAGGGAGCTTACTAGTAGGTACCTAGTGATCCAACCTTGACATACCACTTGTTGACTTTCTGTTATGAAGTGGACCATGATATGGTCCATAAATGAATATATTTCATTCAATTACCCCGCACAGTGCCCAATTTCCCAATCAAGGTGAACAAAATGCAATTTTCTTCTTTTTTTATTATTATTTTTCTACGGGATCTTCTCAAGACATGTCTGAAAGAAACAAGAATGGACCAGTGGCGCCCATGGGCTCATGGGGCGCACTCTATCTAAATCACTAATTCTCACCGTCTCTGTGTGTCTGTGTGTCAGTCAGTATGTATGTCGTCGGCCTACTCTGACTAAACGGTAAGTCGTAAAAATACCCCGATTTTTTCTATTGGTTCGGGCGACTGTTTAAGAGTCTCTAGGGGGGGTCGCAGACCCCCCCGGCCGACCGAATATTGGCACGGTCAAATTGGCCCAAATATGGCCATCTTAGTTATTAATGGTCGGATCGAAACGGGGTTTCAACCGTATCCTACCTAGAGATGCGAATTTTAATAGAAAATTGTCAACGAGCGATTTCCGACGACGAATGATGTCTGACGGCGAGTTTAAAATTTTAGATTTCCTGAGATCGGGCCGCGTTTGCCTCCTCCAACCCGGCCGCTGTCAAGGAAGTTGGAAAGACGTACTCAGGGACGTTACAAAGATGGAGGAGGCGGGGAAATTTTTTTTTTTTTTTTTTTTTTTTGTGGGGGAACGAATAGGGGGGGTCGCAGACCCCCCCGGCCGAGCGAAGCGAGGCCCCCCTGTCCGAATAAGCGCTCGGCCGAGCGGAGCGAGGCCTTATGTCTGCTTAAGCTGTCGGCCGAGCGAAGCGAGGCCTTATGTCTGAGTAGGGGATTGAACCCACCCCCCCGGCCGAGCGAAGCGAGGCCCCCCTGTCCGAATAAGCGATCGGCCTCGCGAAGCGAGGCCCACGGGGGGTCTGGGGGGCGGAGCCCCCCAGCTGGGTGCGTAGGCGAGCAAAGCGAGCCGGAGCATCTAGTCTATACCACTAATTCTCAGTCTGTGTGTCTGTGTGTCTGTATGTCAATCGCCTACTCTGACTAAACGGTAAGTCCTAAAAATACGCCGATTTTTCCTATCGTCTCGGGCGACCGTTTAAGTCTTTGTAGGGGGGTTGAGCACCCCCAAAAATGCGCGCAAATCCGCGCAATTGACATCAACTTTCTTATTTCAAATGGGAACCCCTATTTTTTTCATCGGATTCGGATTCCTCGACCAATTTTACGTCCGATAAGCGAGTTGCGCGAATTTTTTGGCGCGCGCGAATTCGCTGAATTAATTTTTTCGATTTATTCCGTCGTTAATAGACGGATTTTTTCCGCGTTTCGTCCTACGCCTACCTAGAGATCCGAATTTTAATAGGAGATATCGACCAAATTCATTCCGACGATGAGCGAATTTTGAGGGCGAGTTGAGATTTGAAAAAACTGGGCGGACTCCACCGACCCGTCACGACGGGTGAATATTGGCTCGGCTTCACTCCAACACCCTCTATCCCCCCGCCTACACTCATCACTCTGAGCGGGTGGGACATCAGCCTTTAAGGGGCGCTCGAAAGGTCTACGCGATCTCTCCCCGACGGAAATGGATGTAAATTAAATGAATCGATTTAAATCAAATCGATTATTTAGAGAAGTATCGATTTTATTATTATTTATTTATTATTATTAGAATCGATTCTTTTTCCAAATTGAATTTTAAAAAAATTAAAAAATTGATATATATTCTTGAAAATCTCGAGAAATTCAAAAATGATCTACATTCTGAGATAGGTTGAGCGCCCTCAAGGATTTTTGGCGTTTTCCCCTCCTTCAACTAAAGAAAAGAAGGAGTGGGGATTTCAGCCACTATTGACTCGAATTTGATGAAATTTTCAGGGATCACGCGGGTTGTGCCCCCTGTCCGAATAAGCGCTCTGTGTAGGGGTTTGAACCCACCCCCCCGGCCGAGCGAAGCGAGGCCCCCCTGTCCGAATAAGCGCTCGGCCGAGCGGAGCGAGGCCTTATGTCTGCTTAAGCGATCGGCCTCGCGAAGCGAGGCCCACGGGGGGTCTGGGGGGCGGAGCCCCCCAGCTGGGTGCGTAGGCGAGCAAAGCGAGCCGGAGCATCTAGTCTATACCACTAATTCTCAGTCTGTGTGTCTGTGGGTCTGTCTGTATGTCAATCGCCTACTCTGACTAAACGGTAAGTCCTAAAAATACCCCGATTTTTCCTATCGTCTCGGGCGACCGTTTAAGTCTTTGTAGGGGGGTTGAGCACCCCCAAAAATGCGCGCAAATCCGCGCAATTGACATCAACTTTCTTATTTCAAATGGGAACCCCTATTTTTTTCTTCGGATTCGGATTCCTCGACTAATTTTACGTCCGATAAGCGAGTTGCGCGAATTTTATGACGCGCGCGAATTCGCTGAATTAATTTTTTCGATTTATTCCGTCGTTAATAGACGGATTTTTTCCGCGTTTCGTCCGTAGCCTACCTAGAGATCCGAATTTTAATAGGAGATATCGACCAAATTCATTTCGAAATCGAGTGAATTTTGAGCGCGAGTTGAGTTTTGAAAAAACTGGGCCGTCGCCACCGACCCATCGCGTCGGGTGAATTCTGGCTCGGCTTCACTCCCATCCTCTCAACACCCTCTATCCCCCCGCCTTCACTCTTCACTCTGAGCGGGTGGGACATCAGCCTTTAAGGGGCGCGAGCAAGGTCTACGTGATCTCTCCCGGACGGACGTAAATTAAATGAATCGATTTAAATTGAATCGATTATCGAGAAAAGTAGAATCGATTTAAACTGAATCGATTATCGAAAAATTTAATTTAATTTGAAAAAAAAAAATAAAATAAAATAAAAATAAAATAAAAAAAATGATCTTAATTCTGAGATACGTTGAGCGCCCTCAAGGATTTTTTCCGTTTTCCCCTCCTTCAACTAAAGAAAAGGAGTGGGGATTTAAGCCACTATTGATTCGATTTTGATGAAATTTTCAGGGAATCATTTTATCCGCCAGGGGATTCTACGTCCAAAAATACTTGGAAAACGACACTAACTCTACCCCCTCGCCATTTTAGCCCCATATTTTTTCTTTGTTTTCATTATACCGGCCAGGGGATTCAATTGTCCTACCTACCTACATATTTATATGTAATAAATTACATATTTTAGCCCCATATTTTTCCTGTGAGTTTTCAACTATGATTTGATTTCACTAGCACTATGACAGGGTGGGAGGTGGGGCATACTTCACTCGGCCGATCATTTTAACGGCCAGGGGACTCGCAATGCTCGGCCACCGACATAGGTAGTTCTATTATTATCAAGGGAAGGCTTTGCAAATTTGATTTCACTAGCACTATGACAGGGGGCCTTACTTTCCCCAAAAATACTTGGAAAACGACACTTAACTCTACCCCCTCGCCATTTTAGCCCCATATTTTTCCTGTGAGTTTTCAACTATGATTTGATTTCACTAGCACTATGACAGGGTGGGAGAGGGGGCATACTTCGCTCGGGCGATTATTTTATTAGCCAGAGGGGTCTTGCTTTGCTCGGCCACCGACATAGGTAGTTCTCCTATTATTGATGGTGGAGTTTTCAAATTTGATTTCACTAGCACTTTGACAGGGGGTCCTTACTTATGTACGAGCGATCACGCAAGACCCTTATAAATAATCTATATCACTAATATATATAATATTCTTGAAAATCTCGAGAAATTCAAAAATGCTCTACGTTCTGAGATAGGTTGAGCGCCCTCAAGGATTTTTTCCGTTTTCCCCTCCTTCAACCCCCTCCCTTCCAACGACACTTAACTCTACCCCCTCGCCATTTTAGCCCCATATTTTTCCTGTGAGTTTTCAACTTTGATTTGATTTCACTAGCACTATGATAGGTTGGGAGGGGGGGGGGGGGGCATACTTCACTCAGCCGATCATTTTAACGGCCAGGGGACTCGCTTTGCTCGGCCACCCACATAGGTAGTTCTATTATTATTGATGGTGGAAATTTGATTTCACTAGCACGTTGACAGGGGGTCTAATTTCGTATAGCCCCATGAAAGCTCCATAGGTCTTCCCCAAAAATACTTGGAAAACGACACTTAACTCTACCCCCTAGGCATTTTAGTCCCATAGCGCCCCACCAGGTTTTTTACTGTGAGTTTTGATTTGATTTCACTAGCACTTTGACAGGGGAGGGAGGGGGGCTTACTTCGCTCTGCCGATCATGTTATCGGCCAGAGGGAGCTCGCTTTGCTCAGCCACCCACATAGGTAGTTCTATTCTATTATTATGATGGTGGAGTTTTCAAAATTGACACTTAACTCTACCCCCTCGGCATTTTAGTCCCATAGCGCCCCACCAGGTTTTTTACTGTGAGTTTTGATTTGATTTCACTAGCACTTTGACAGGGGAGGGAGGGGGGCTTACTTCGCTCTGCCGATCATGTTATCAGCCAGAGGGAGCTCGCTTTGCTCAGCCACCCACATAGGTAGTTCTATTCTATTATTATGATGGTGGAGTTTTCAAAATTGAGTTCACTAGCACTTTGACAGGAGGGGCGTCTTATTTCGCTCAGCTGATCATCTTCTCGGCCTTTTTAGCCCCATATCGCCCCATGGGTTTTTTCCCTATGAGTTTTCAAATTTGATTTGATTTCACTAGCACTATGGCAAGGAGGGGGGGGGGGGGGGGGGCGGTTCCTCGCTCGGGCGGTAGAGAGTAGACTTTTGAAAATTGATTTCACTAGCACTTTGACTTACTTCGCTCAGCTAATAGACTAGCACTTTGACAAGGGGGCCTTACTTCGCTCGGCTAATCATTTTCATACCATGATTCACCCAAATCACAGGCGGCAATATACAACCACAGTGGGCAATACATCCACAAGCGGCAATACACCCACTAGGGAGGGTCTGGGGGGCGGCAATTCACCCACAGGCGGCAATATACACTCACAGGCGGCAATACTCCCACAAGCGGCAATTCACCCACAATTCTGCGTAAGCGATCGGCCTCGCGAAGCGAGGCACCGGCCTCGCGTAGCGAGGCCCACGGGGGGTCTGGGGGGCGGAGCCCCCCAGCTGGGTGCGTAGGCGAGCAAAGCGAGCCGGAGCATCTAGTTGTTCTAAATTAGCCATTGCGAAGGGAAGTGCTGCGCCTGGCGGTGAGATCGGGCGGCCCAGCTCCACCTTCCACGACCCGGACCGTCCCTCAGATATCCAACGCTGATCGATTAATTACAATGTCAAACTTAAGCAGTGACGTATTGATTGGGACCACTGTCCAGGCATCCCCGGCCGACAATTGGGTTAGGGACGCTGGATCGGTGGACCCAATATATTCGCCCGCGGGGGAGCTGCCCAGGCTCCTATTGGCGACACTTCGCTTGTAGAAGCCGGGAGAACTGCCCTTCGTATGATTGAATTTGACGACCAGGCCTCCATTAGCGACAATTTGCTTGCGTAAGCCGGCCCATCAAATTTCAATATAGCAGTTAGTGCGAGCTATGGGAGAACCGATACCATCCAAGACTCCTCGTGTTAGATATCGGATTCACCATAGCCCCATTCCGAGGAAAGACACACTATAGGACAACTCGACTCTTCCAGCCATCCTGTTGCTCGTGCCTCCTCCTTAACTGTATCGACATTTTTTACTTATATTTGGCTCGTGATGATGCTTTTTGACCCGGCTCTCGTCGCGAAGGAGAGCCTCGTTCGCGAAGAAGGAAGGGGGTTTGCGAAATCTACTCTAGTCTACGTCAGAATTGGCGCCCACTTGCATGGAAATCGATGCAGCGGCTCGGGCATGTTGCTTGTTTGAACTGGCAAACAAACTAACGGACATCGGATTTTCTACTTCGATTTTTCTATCAGATCTGATCTCACTTGCAGGATGTAACGGAGACCCGCCCAGGTTTAAAATATTGTTGAAACCGGGCCTGAGTGTCTGTTTTCATTTGTTCAAATTTTGATATGATTCTAGCTACCACTTGAAAAGATTGTTTCAACCTCGATACTACCTTCATGAGTCTGATTGTCTGATTCTGATTTGTCAATTTTGATTGTTTCAGATGAACGCGTGGACATCGTGGTTGTGGATTTTCGTAGTTGTCTTCTGTTTAGCCGTCGGGCTCGCTCAACCCATGCCGGCTGACGCTATGGCCCGACCTGCCAGGCCCAAAACCTTCGACTCCCCCGACGACCTGAGGACTTATTTGAACCAGTTGGGACAATACTATGCCGTCGCTGGAAGGCCAAGGTACAGCCACGATTGTTGCTTTGAAAGTCAATATTGCCAAAGCGATTTTCCGAGACCGAGCCATCCATCATGCAATCTTGTCACCTGATCCATCAACCATTAAGGAACAATTTTTATTCACAAATACGCAAAATGTTTTCTTTATTCGGAGATCTAAATAGAGTGCATAATAAACGCTGTGTACATAATCTACTTTTTTTCTACGTCACAATTTAGGAGAAGGAAAATCATAGCATCCTAGCGATTCTATATCGGGCTGAAAATCGGTACCAGGTCCAGTCTGGCGGGATTGCGTAAGAAAATGGGGTAAATTCCCCACACTCCCCAAGAGCGTTTCTTGCCTAATTCTGCCATGGCCGAGGTGTGCATAGCCCAAGTCAATTTGTTGTTCAGCTTGATCCCAAGATAGGGGCCGCTTGTAAAAAGACGATTTCAGACGAAATAGACTACTTCGTCTGAGATCGTCTTTTTAGAAGATGGATTCCCACTATCTCGCCGCTTCCACCTTACATTAAGGCGCCGTTTGTCCTCTCAATGCGTGTCCCTTCAAAACTGACAGTAAACTTATGTTTCAGATTCGGGAAAAGGACCGGCCCGAGACTCCGCTTGCCACTGACCGAAGGATTGACCCAACGCTACCCCTACGACCCCTCAGAGCTGTACGACCTCCTATATCAAGCGCAGGCCGACTGAACCTCCCTTCCTCCCACCAATTCCCTCCGATTTGAAGAAAATAAATTATTTTTCTCTGATCCCAATTGTTTCAACCTCGCTTGATGAGTTGAATGTACATAAACGATCTTTACATCATTTGAACTTTTTTCTTGACGTTATTTGAATGTGACCCCTTCGGAATGATTTTAGCCTCATCAAGAACTATACCGACATTTGCGATAGAACGTGTTGTATGTGGTTATCACCACTATGTGTAAATTTGTTATCAATTATTTAGAGATTAATAGAAAAGTATTTTGCTAGAAAATTTTTCTATTATTGAAGAATTGATTTTCACTGCAGTTTGCTTTCGTCGGTAGCGTAGAAATTGAATGTGTTGTCAAACATTTTAGTTTTGTGGATCGACTTGTGTTAGCTGAAATGAATAAAACTTGATTGTTCGCTTCCTCCAAAAATTATATCTAGCATTCCCGAGCAGCTTGAGTTTTATTTATTGATCACAACATGTGTCAAGTAGGTGTATGATATTAAATATTAGGAATAATCTATTTGGTAACTGATCCCGCGCAGAGTGGGCCGAATACGCAAAAACCCGATTTACATTTACATTTGTTCCCAGTTCTAAGGGACGGTATATAATATATTATGTGTTGGGTATAAGCTGGTTACAGCATTTCCAGAGGACAAGTGAGCCTAAATTCATTAGGACAGTAGGGGATCGTTGAAACTTGGAAAACGTAAAATAGCCGTGATTCATCACGAGTTGTTTCTAATGTTATTGTACATTAATGATCACAAGCGAAATTAACTGGAATGAATTTTCCATTCAAAATGAGATGTAGGAAGCTAGAATATTAAATATGGAAGAGTGTTTTTGTGAGTGGGTTCCTTCGCAGTGCACGAAGGATTTTCATGGAATGATTCTTTTTTCAATTACTTTCCACAATATGCTAGTATTTATCAGATTACTGCCTATTAGTGTCCAAATATCATTGTACGTGAATGCAGATGATTTGGACTGGCAATTACTCGGAAAATAATACCGTCAACGACAATGCAATTCCTTTTTCCCATTCCAAGTAATGGGAATGGGTGCTTAACCATTCCTTTTTTTTTTTTTTTTTTTGGAAATGGCTAATGGGAATGGTTTATATATATATATAACACCAGCATATAACATTTTATATAACCTACTCCTCTTTTTTTTAGGTATTTTTTGTAATTATCTTATTACTATTAGCGATCAGTGATTTTTGCTTGACGCGTGGAGGCTGCAGTTCTCCATCAATTTTCGTGGGAGATGGCTCATTTGAAAGGGCTCGAAGCGAAGTTGTGCCTTTTGAAGGTCTGCCCGATCCACGCCGGCTCCTTCGTCGGTTTTCGGGCGGTCCTTCCCAACGGAGGTTGTTTACATCCTTGACGTATCTAAGGAGGACTCAAAAGCAGAACGAACGTTTTTGTCCGATTTCGTTGGGTCACGGCTCTCTGGAATGAGCTTTTTAAGCTGATTCCAACGACTCCAGAACGATTTTTGTAGCTCGAGCCGTTCGTCAGATCAGGTCGGTATGGGTTTGTTTGTATGTGTCACGTTCTACGGCCTAAACGGCCGAACCGATTTGAACGATTTTTTTTCTAAATGAATCCGAGGGTTGACGCGGTGATGCACGATCTTCCAAAATTGCTCGATACCCTCTACTTCGATAAGATCTTATTAGCGATCAGTGATTTTTGCTTGGCGCGTGGAGGCTGCAGTTCTCCATCAATTTTCGTGGGAGATGGCTCATTTGAAAGGGCTTGACGCAAAGTTGTGCCTTTTGAAGGTCTGCCAGATCCACGCCGGCTCCTTCGTCGGTTTTCGGGCCGGTCCTAGCAACGCAGATTTTAAGGAAAGTTGTTTACAATCGAATCACGATGTCAACAGTCCCAAAATGGCCGGTCCTAGCAACGCAGATTTTCCGTAAATAAGGAATGCTGCATTCGATTGCTAGGGGGGGGGGGGGGGGGGGTTGAATAAGAACGAAAACGAACAAAACCTCTCGACGACGACTTACGAAATACCATGACTCAGAAGAGCAGAAAACGTCTAAATGAACAGAAGATCACAGACATAAGAAGGAGGAAAGTTGCTGTTACTCGACAATCCCAAGTTAGTAGATGATTCTTTTTTTCGTTTGCCTATAATGGATGCACCTACCACGTGAGTTACGCTGAATGCTCTAATTGGGACTCGCTATATTTTTCAGAGCCGAAATCCTGAATCCCATCATTTCGGACCTCTGAATAATCAATGTACGTAACTACTGTGGGGCAAAACATTTTGCAGCTGAAAAGTCCAAGAAAGGCTACAAGCTGTGCTGCCATTTTGGAAAGGTAACACTTCCTCCATACAGGCAGTCATCAGTCATTGAAGGGCTGTTCACCACTAATGCTGAAGGTTCAAAAAACTACAGAACACATAATATGTGTTATTATGTCTTATATTATAAGACAGTTCAATGCTGCTCTAGCAATGGTGAGCACAAGCGCGAATGTCGAGGAATTGTGTGGGGGAGGCCCGTACTTTAACAAAATCAATGGCCAAGTTCACCATCGTATTGGGACACTGCAACCAAGTTCTGGGATGACACCGTCTTACGCTCAATTTATTTGTACGACACAGAAGAAGCAACAAGCCTAAAGGCCCGTTTACACTGCCCGAGCAGCCTCGAGCATCGAGCATTCGCGATCGAGCATTTGCCGGTTTTCAACGAGCACGATTGCAACGAGCACCACTGTTCACACTGCCCGAGCATTTCCGACGATCAGTCGCTCGCGAGCATTTCCTGCGATCAGATGGCACCCGTGTTATCCAGAGCTGCGGTTACCGCTGCATCAATAATTGATTATTGTGGTTCTGGATTATCTATTAAAGGAAAAGGAAAAGCGCAAAAGAAAAAGGCGTCGTTTCTGCGGGGAAGAAATTATTCTTCATTACTTGTAGATTTGAAGGAGGATGATAGTGGGCTGTTCAACAATTTCAGTCGCATGTCACAAGAAGATTTCACCTTCATACTAGGTACACAAAATAGAAGGAATCATTTCCAAAACCAATACAGGGAAATTAAGGTGAGACATTTTGCTTCCGAGTCTGCGAAGCAGCGGAAGCCTTGTGTTTTTCCCACTCCATCGCGTGACAAAATTGAAACAATCTATACCTAAATGACAAAAACTATAAATGACAAAGTCTATAAACAATCCATAAAATGACAAAAGTGAACGTCAAAGATGGGAGAGATGTGATACCTTCAACAACTTTTTTTTTTAAATTAATCTTATGTTCTAGTAAATAAATAAATAAATAAAATAAATAAACTTGGCTGGAACTCGACGTCAGGAAGATTCGATTCGACGAACATTGAACCGGGGTGTTTACACTGAGCGAGCGACGAACGAGCATCCCTTTGATGATTCGTCGGAAAACCGACATCGGGTGGATCAGCCTCGAGCACGAACGAGCCTTCCGCGCGAACATTGCTCGGCTCGAAGCGACTGTTTACACTGCCTGAGCCTCGAACGAATGCTCGTTCGAAGCCCCTGCTCGCGGCAAATGCTCGAGCAGTGTAAACGGGCCTTAAGAACGCTGGCACAAAGCAATGTGAATTGTGACCGATCTGTGATGAGATTACTCTCAGAACACATCGTTCAAGTGAACCCATTCGCCCAGAAATTTCGTGCTGTTGGGACTGTTTTTGACGAGCTTCCTCCTTATCGACACAAGGACATTAGGATGGCATTAATTTACGAAGCCAGTTCCGACCAAAGACGATTAAACCAACCGATTGCCAATTGCTGATGATGTTGCTGCTGTTTTTCAATCAGATGATGGGTGCCTTCTCGGTGAGCAAGATTTCATCATTTACCCAACTGAAGACGGCCTTAAGAACCTACCTGCTCATCACCCGGCTCTTGATCCAATGGCTTACCCAATCCTTTCCCCGTATGGAGATCGAGGGTTTAATCGCAATATGGCTCATAACAGTAACTATGTAACATCAATCCGCAACAAGTTGACTCAACTTCAGTATGCATCCTACCGCTAAGCAATCCGCGATGATTTTAGTTCTCTTCACAGGTAAGAAGGCATTCCACAAGTTCAATCCATTCATTTATTGCCAATACTTTCATTAATAAATCCTCAACAACTATTGATTTCCGTCATAGGTCACAAAAGCTGTTCTTAGCCTGGGTCGTTGGAATGTATACAAGGATAGAAAGCGAACGCTTGGCATTTGTCAGAACTCAGCAACGGCTTCTCCGGGCAGAAAACTATCTTAATTTGCACGATGCCATTCACATGAGAGCGGCACAAGATGGCCTTCGAATTGGGACTCAAGTTATCTTACCAACAAGTTTTCAAGGGAGCTTCAGGAATTTGCCTTATAATTACCTGAATGCAATGTCTATAGTCCGCCATTGCGGGAAGCCTGATTTGTTCGTAACGTTCACATGCAGTCCTAAATGGGATGAGATCATATCTACTCTTCATGAAGATGAGCAACCTAACATGCGACCTGACCTCATTGCTAGAGTGTTTCATTTAAAACTCAAGTCTCTGCTAGATGACATTGTCAAGGATCAAATTTTTGGACGAAGGCCGTTTTCATGTTAGTTTAATTTTGAAATTAAACCACCTATCGGGCAACACGTTAACCAGCACCAAGGCGCTAGAGGTAAACTCCCCTTCCTCAAATGACCTTACACAATGGTTCGCACAACGCCCACCTAACACCGACAGCCTCAACGTATCTTCGCTCCTCTTCAGTGATCATGAAGACAATGATGATGCACATAATGATGACAACCAGGAAGATGAAGATGCTGCCACCGTCAATATCAAAGACGTCACAACTGAGTTAGACGATGTGGAGGCAGAATCGCGTTGGATAAAGAACGAGCTGTCATCCATTAGTTCGTTACTTGATAATTATGTAGTTCAATAATTATGTAGTTCCCTCAGAAAACTAAAAAAAAAAGCCTTTCCCTCATTCCCTTTCTCAACGTTCCCTAAATACCCTCTTTTACAACAATAAAACAGTTTACCGTTTTCTTTGCACAACAACCAATACCCACGTCTTTAAGACAGGCGCATCGCGCCGTTTCAGGGTTACTAGTTATTATTATTATTAGGTATTATTATTATTTTTTTTTTTTTTATTTTTTTTTTTATTATTTTTTTTTTTTTTTTGTGAATAAGAATGTTGGAACGAAATTTTTATGTAGAAAATAACGGCAGTTATCGTTCTGCCCAGAACCAGTCAAAATTCAAACCTTAAGTAGCTACCTACTACCAACCTAGTCGCCCATATTCAGCTTCCGATTCATTTGAAATTCACCCTCACCACCACCCAAAAAAAAAAAAGAATGTATGGGCGAGTAATGCCATTCCCATTACACAATCCAAAATGGTTTGAAGTCTCAGCATACGAAAAAAAACTGTTCGTGGACTCAACGCTGCACCAAGTCAATTCCCCGAAATTCCTCTAGGGAATACAACTCCCCTAAGTTTGAGTTTCACCATCCTGTGGAACGACTTTATAGGGAGCTCCCGCATTTCCTGGGGAAGAGCTTTGAACAGACGAGAGCCCACCAACATTGGGTCACCCTGCTTAGCTGGACGACAAGATCGCTCCGGGTCGCGTATTTCCAATCTGTACACCGTTTGAGCCCCAAGGCGGGGTCGAAATCGTTAATGGTTTGGAGTGCGCTTTTGCCTCCAAACTGTACACTGATTCAGTCCAGATCTGGGGAGGTGCAGTCGAAATGGTGGAGGGTTTGTGAAGCGCTTCTGCCCTCCAAAATGTTCACTGGTTCAGCCCCAATAAGAATCAACATCAAAAATCTTACGCAGCATTGTTACACACAAAGCTGTGACATTCAGTCAGTTTTTCACCATTAAAAGGAGCTAAAGTTACGGAACGAACATGATTGTACAGCAAAATAACCGGATTGATTCAAAGCCACACGTGCTGAAATTTGAGCAAACATTTTTGAATGTCAATAAGTTGAGTAGGCCTAAATACTTACCTAGTTTAAGGCATAGACGGCAGATGGATCTTCGTTGGTATTGGAATAATTCTATTCTATTAATTGAAGGCTCTAAGTATTAGAATTATTATAATACCTATGGAGTTACCTTGCATACTTATTCTAATACCTACCTTGTTCCTAGAACAAGGAGAATTCTCGAAGAGCGAGCATGCAAAGGGGTGGGTAGGGGGATTTTGAGAAATATGTTGTTGATGGGTAGGAGGGTATGTCTTGGAATTTCACGGGGCTGAACCAGTGTACATTTTGGAGGGCAGAAACGCATCACAAACCCTCCACCATTTCGACTCCACCTCCCCAGCTCTGGGCTGAATCGGTGTACAGTTTGGAGGCAAAAGCGCACTCCAAACCATTAACGATTTCGACCCCGCCTTGGTGCTCAAACGGTGTATAGATTGGAAATACGCCTCCGGGTCCGGGTGTTATGGTCGTGAACCCCAGAGACCAGAGGAAGTCTCGGCAAATCACAAGGTTCAAGACTGCCATGACGTACAAACCCGCGATCGTCGACAGGTCCAGATGAGCAAAGGAGCCTCTACAACTTTGGTTCCACGAGAGATTGGCCATGGCCAATGAGCTATAATAATCTTGTAAGAATCTTGTAAGCTTCTTTAGCTCGCTTTTGCAGCCTGAAGATATTGAGTGCATGGCTCGAATTTCCCCAGGCTAGGAGAGTTGTAATAACTCGAACAGCAAAAGCAAACGCCAAGCCAAACCCGTGTATGTTGAAAAGTACCTAGGTACCTAAAACCCAAGAATATATCCCAAATTAGCGGAGATTAAACTCACTCGAATCGTCAAAAAAATGTCTTGCCCTGAGGGGGGTCATAGGCACCTTCCAGTGGCGTAGGGGGTCCTATGTAAGGGGGTCTCTCTCTCTCCCCCCCCCCCCCCCCCCCCCATGAAGGTTTCTTCGATTATGAGGACGGCGAAGAAATTCCTGAAATGGTGGAAGAAGTTGGCAGGCAGAGAAGGCAAAAATTATTCGTCATTGTAATTCAGTCGATTTACTTGGCAGTGGCGGTGGTCACTGCACATTCACGGCCATTGATTGATTGATGCAAGAGCTGGAATCGAAGAGGTGGCTTATGTTGACGACGTGTACATGTTGGTGCCTGTGCCAGTTTGGTTCCCTTTCAAAATCACCAACAGTTTCCTCCATTACTGTGCATCCTTCTCGCAAATATTCACTGGCACCCATGAATGGAGCATTTTTAACGGGTAAGTTCGGCACCCTTTTCTAACAGGCCCTCAAACATTTTTTATTACCTTGTATCATGGTCATTCATTTTCAGCGTTAACTGGATTGCCAGTTGTTATCGTGCTAGAAATAGGGCTTCAACTGAAAATTCTCAAGTACAGATTACGAAAACTTGAAATGTTCTCGCACAACCGTTTTATAGAAGAGGGGAGGACATCTCTGACGACAAGAAAACTGTACAAAGACCCGCATTTTCTCAGGATTTACAACATGTGGGAGAAGGTTTGGACGGTGAAGGTTGAGCGGGGGGATACAGCGTGACGATAACAGCGTGACGGCAGAATCGTATTCACACCCCGCCAAAGTTTTCGACGCGGTGCGCCTATAGAAGTTTAGAGACCGTTGTACCTTGGAACACTTTTCAGTTTTTTGGAGATAGTGCCTCGAAATTCGTCAATATTGCTCGGCTTTCGGTTTCAACACCTTACAGCAGTCTTGACTAATAGTTCTGTGTGCCAAAATTGTAATTCCTTGAAGCATAGGCGAAGCTATGAAGCAAAATCTGAATGGACGTTTTTGTTCCAAGGTACAACAATGCTCGTGTACCTTGAAACGGGGTGTGTTTTACCTTGGAACGCTTGTTATTTTCGAGAAAAATGAAAAATATAGTGAACGACGACGCTTTTTCTCTTAGCAACAGCAGTAAAAAACACCTTGAAAACGTTAAGAGAAGTAATAATTATTATAATTGTTCATCATCGTCTGAAATATCATTTTATCAGCATCCGAAGAAAAACCCTGAAACGTTACATAAAGAAGCTATAGAAACAATAGAAGATCTCGTTGGGTTATAGCTCAGACAGAAAATTGATGAATTTGATGGCAAATTTAGTGTTTCAAGGTACACGAGGTACCAACCCTTCCAGCCAAACATCAGTTCCAAGGTACGAGACCCTTTTTGTTCCAAGGTACAACATGGTCTCCCAATTTGCTAAAACGGAAAATACCCAAACCTGACATTTTTCTCATTGAAATTGGTCAGTAATTTGGTGTCTATATAGCATATAGAGCCATAACAGCTAACCATCGAACACTTATCTTCGAAAGCGTGGGATAAATGAGTCGAACTCTACGATCTCAAAAAGTTACTTTCTTATCACATTTGCCAATTCGACCCCCAATCGTTTTCGTGCATTGATGAAACTACACTGATAAGTTAGGCCTCCTCAGAGAAGAATTTAGGCGTACAAAGATCTGCTGGATAACAGCACCAGCCGGAGCTAATTCAAATGTTTCAAGGTACAATGTGATCAAGGTACAACGGTCTCCTCTACACTTCAAAAGTCCTACCTACAATGTCCTACATTTTCACTTGGATTGTCCTCCTTTCCCAAAAAAAGATGGTAACCCTGCCTATATCATGTGTTATTTTACTAACTTTCGTAGATTTTGCTGTAAGGTAGGTACCTGCTCACTTTGTATAATATACAAAGTGAGCATTATTATGTATGTACATATTATGTACATACATAATAGAATTGTGCTCACAAAGCAAGAATACGGTTTAATTTTGGTGTCTGTGGACCCCCCTCCACCCTGCTGGGTGTATACCAGGTATTATACCTGGTATTCACCCACACACAGTGAGGTCCTCACTGATCATAATGTCGCTGGCCAATTCCAAGACTCGGCTAGTACCTACCTATCTCAAACAAGCCATCAATTGAATTGAATAGATGAGCGCAACCTTTTTGTTATTACGATATATTTAATGAGCGAGAGAAACTAAGAAACAGTAGGTATCTAGCGACCAAACTATGCCACACAACACATCATCCACGTGATGCTCATTACGTAAACAACTGCACCCTAACGACCGATGCGTATCTTATAAGAAAACCTTATGCCGATCAGAGGTAACGAACGGCTCAGGCTGCAAAAATCGTTTTGGAGTCGTTGGAATCAGCCTGAAAAGCTCATTCCATAGACCCTTGTACCAACAAAATCGGACAGAAACTTTCGTCCCGCTTTTGAGGCCTCCTTAGTTACACATCAGAGATAAACAACTTTCGTCGTGAAGGACCTCCCGAAAACCGATGAAGGGGATGAGGGAGGAAAAATCAAGGTAGCCTATAACCACCCCCCGAACTCGCTGATGACAATGAGACCACCCTCATGAAAATCTGTTGAGCCGCTCGGGCGTGATGCTCTGTACACAAACAAACAAACAAAACATACATGTCGAGGAGGTGAGCGCACCTTTCCATTTTTTGGAAAAAGGTTGCGCTAACAAAAAAACAAAAAAAAAAACAAAAAAACAAAAAAAAACATTCATGTCGAGGAGGTGAGCGCACCTTTCCATTTTTTGGAAAAAGGTTGCGCTAAAAACGCAATTTTTCAGTTTGCCATGCCATTAAATGGCTAAATTTTGGCGAACAGGGTCAGAAGAAAAAGATATTTTCGCACAAGTAACCTACCTATATCAAAGAATAATAAACCCTTGTGTGAAATTTGCAGCGTTCAATGCTATTTTACATATTATGTAAAATAGCGCTTGAGGGGTGGACCCCTCCCCCCTGGCTAAATCCTGCCTACGCCCATTATAATACTATTATACGAAAACGTCGTGTGATGAAACTGCTCTGCCCAGGACCTGGGCCGTCACGTGGCATTTCACGTTTCCCAGAAAGTGCGTAGTACCGTACCGTTCTACGCACTTTCTGGGAAACGCGAAGTAGGGATGTCCACACTGACGAAAATGATCGATATTCGATATATCGATAGTTTTAAAAATATCGTTTTACTAGGTCGATATATCGTAGAACAGATCGATATTCGATATATCGTTGAAAAATTAACATATCGGATATTAGTCCAAATTTAAAAATAAAAAAAATCCATACCTTTCACGACTTTTGCTTACTATTAAATAAATTAAGGTTATAAATTCTTCGAATAATCTGCAATGAGTACCTAGGTAATTATTAAATAATTTTGTAAAATCTCAGGAACAATTTATTTGTTTCGTTTAAAATGTTCTGACAAAACATTCAGTACATTGCACTTAAATCAATTGCGTGGATCTGCTCAACTACATTAAGTAATACATTATTAATCAATGTACAAATTAATAATGTACCTACTTAATTAATCATATTGTGATTGTGAACCAATTCGGTAAAGGGTTTAGGATACCTATGAATTGAAAGCCAGTGGTGGTGTTCCCACTTGTATTATACTTTTTTCCCGCACAAATTACCTACCTACATTCAACTAACTGGGCCTCATTCAACTTTTTTTTTAAACTGCCAAACTGCAGAAGACATTGCGCGTTCAACTCAGTTACCTACACCTTCTTCGATCCTATTTCTAGCTGGAGTTCGGATTTATGTTGGATCTCTCGATATTTTAAAAATAATGTCGATATATCGATGGTAAACATATCGAAATATCGGCGAAAAGATCGATATTTCGATATATCGATATATTTTGAGCTTCCCTAGTGCCCACCGAAAGGAGAAGATTGATGACAGCCGACGTCGTTACATGTTATACGTGCTTGTTGTTTCCCTTTTTCCGTTTTTCTTGTGATTTTTTCTTTCTCGCCCGCGACTCACATTGATTAGCTCGCCATGAATTTCAACTACCCGTTGCGAACCATTTTCAAACGGGAAATCGCCCCGATCAACCACAAACTTTACCCGAAAGACTTCATGACAGAGGACGAAAGAAGCTTGAGGTGAGAATAACAGTTTTTGGGGCGACGAGGATCATTCGGTTTGTTTACTTGGTTGAGCAATGTTTGCAGCGAGAGGGAAAATTTCATTGAATTGAAAATTTCATTGCATTTAATGCAGTTGTGCTGATGACGTGTGACATTGCATAATGTGGCAAAATTTGCAACATTATGCAATGTCACACGTCATCAGCATTTAATACGTATTTAATACGTTTCACGCTCCGGTGATCAACCAGGCTGCACCGACTTCAGTAGAAGAAAAGTATGCTCACCGCGCCAAAATCCCCTGCGGTCGGCTGAATATGCACTTCGTGCGGGTCTTGTCCGGCCGACGATGCTCGGGAGCTAAGGGGTCCCCTCCCCCCTTCCTTCTTCCTTTCCGGTTCGAGCAGCTCAGCGCGTGTTTCCTTTTGTTTTGTGTAAAGCTTTTAACGTAACAATTAAGAGAGTTATGACATCGGAATGTTCAACTTCTGACGAGCTGTAGAAAACCTCCTCAATGTAGGTTTTTTTCACTTTTGATTAGAATTATAACTGTTTTTCCGAGTTCCTGTTACGTATTATTACTCTCTCAACTAATGGAAGGGTATTGTTTCACCATTTATGTTCAAACGTCAATCGTAATCATCGTATGTTTGATAATCGTAACGTCCGAGCGTTCGACGTTCGATCCACCGAACGTTCGATCGTCCAACGTTCAACGTCCGAACGTTCGATCGTCCGACGTGATCATTGAACGTCTAACGTTCAACGTCCGAACGTTCGATCGTCCGACGTGATCATTGAACGTCTAACGTTCAACGTCCGAACGTTCGATCGTCCGACGTGATCATTGAACGTCTAACGTTCAACGTCCGAACGTTCGATCGTCCGGCGTGATCATTGAACGTCTAACGTTCAACGTCCGAACGTTCGATCGTCCGACGTTGGACGCTCGATCGACCGACCGACGTTCGGACGTCACGATCGACGTTCACGTTGATCACTCCCTCCCCCCTCCTCCTCATTGTTCTATAGACGGATGTATTTGTCAATCGTGTCTCTGTATCGTCCGTTTGACGCGGGATGTTCGCAGGAAATTGTTAAAAACCCGTTCTTCTTATTTTTCCACGACCGTTGACATAACGAACGAAATTTAGCATATGTCATATCAGCGGAAACGTAATCGTTGAAAATATGTTTCAAATTTGTCTCATCTTGTTTAAAAATTATAATAAAATTTGCATTATCGCGAATTAAATGTTTGGGTACTCTAGAGTAACTTTGACCTAAATATGCGGTATCTAGTAATTTATGACGTCCCATCGAGAAAAAATTTCGAATTTGAGTTTGTTTTTCGGTCGAAACATCGTCAAAAATCATCAAAGAGTTGGGTTTAACATCATTAGGGTGTGGAACGTCATTTTCATCGGTGATCGCGTAATAACCAATTTCAGGTATATCAGCCAAGACTTTTTGAAGAAATATATATTTTGGTTGATACAAAGATTTAGAAAATATGTACACATTTTCAAAACATATACCATTAGCAGCTAACATAAGATTTACAAGTACATTGGTCTTCCCGCTTGAGGATGGACCTGTCATCAGACAACGGATGTTATTAGGAAATAACTGACCGTGACGATCATATTCATTCGTGCCACCATCACCACCACAACCAACACCTTGACAATATACGTCGAAATTAACAATTTTTAACGATGGAGTCATCGCATCAAAAACTATCCTGCTTCTTAACGTTAACCTATTCTAAAGTTAAATGAGACAGATTTTCTATATCAAATCCTTTTTATCTATCCATGTAGAGTGTTTACCATCGAACCCTAACCATTTAACTAATCTTTTGTTTCCTTTCGAACGTATAATCTTTTCCACGAGATAGACATCCTCGTAATTGGTTTTTTTCAGCTCCTGGTTATAAAAACTACCGCTAATTTCACGCTGTTCATGATCTTTCAACTTGTACGTCACAGGAATCGTATTTTTCACTTCAGATACGACGAATATTTCGTTAGTATAGTTGGCTATGTACCCTTTTGCGAAAATATTTTTGAATTTACTTATACGGACGCGGTCCCCCACCTTGAAGCGAACCACTTTATCCCGCGGTTTATACTTTTGTCTATTCAACGTAATGTTCGCTAGAACCCTTTTTTCATTCTTTCTACTAACTTGCGAAGGTTTCATTCCGATAGTACGATGCTTCGTGTTATTATAAGCTCGGACTATGCTATCTAGAATGGAAATCCATTTGTACGTGCCGAGCTCGGTAAATTTCCGATACATTCTCGACTTTAGAGTTCTATTGAAACGTTCAACGATAGAAGCCTTTTTGTCAGAGTGCGTTACATACGCGCTTATATTTAAATCTTTCATCAATTTTTTAAAAGTATTATTTCTAAATTCTTTACCCTCGTCCGAATGTATGAATCGAATAGGTAAATTCGCTTTTAAAACCGGCTCTAGCGCTTTAACGACGGACTCGGCTTTTTTATCTTTTAAAGGTAACGCGTACGCTTTTTTCGAAAAACAGTTTATCGCCGTTAGAATGTACTTGTATCCACGGTTAGCTTTAGCGTGCGGTATCATTTCAACCAGGTCAATCTCCCAAAGGTCATTAACCCCCTTAAGTTCGACAACCCTCGTGGGAAAGTTTTTCCGTGCGGGTGCGTGTAACTCTTTGGCAATTGCTTCACGAATCGACGGTTGGGCTGATGATGAAGTCATTATTAACCCGTTCGAAATGAGATCGTTTATATTTATACCTATATGGTTGCCACGTCCTCGTCATCTTCCGCTGCCGTCACATTCTCCTCCTCCTCCCCCTCCTCCTCTCTCATATTTTTAATCTTATAGTGCCCGTAAGCGAGACTCGAAACCCCGTCGTAAAGTAAATATCGTTTGCTATCGAAAGGTGTTAGAGCGACTTTTTTCATGCTGTACGTGAATAATTTATGTTCTTTAGATCTGATTGTCTTATGAGTCGTCGAATTTACTTCTAAATTAAATAAACATTTCTCGTAAGTGTCAAATTTTAATTGCTGTTTAACCGATATCCTAGCGACCCCTTTGGCGATTTTTTTCTCCTTTAGATTATGTAACAAAAATGAGTAACACTTGGGCTTCAGTCCGATAAATTTCCAGATCTGCTCGCTATTACATTCATCGGTGAACGTTCCTAGACGTTTTTTATTATACGTGATTCGACATTTATGACCTATAGGGTAATTGTAGGTGTCGAATAGGTGGATATTCTTCAACATATCTGAGAAAATATTCTCTGTCACGATTTTATACATGAGTGAATCAGTGTCCGTGAATAAAAGGCGAATATTCGCCCTAGGGTATGTAGCCATCATGTACAAGTAATGAAAACGGTACATGATGTTTTTAGATACTTCCAGCGTCGTAAATCCTACGTAAGTGGGTCTGAATAACTTGCACGTGATTTTCTTCAACGCTAAACCGACAAAATTATCATCATACAGATGCATACTCTTCAATCTAGGAGATGAGGACCATTTCAGCAGCTGTTTCTCGTTTGCTATAAGTTTAAAATCTGTATGTTTTCGCACATTTTCCAAAGTTTTACCATAGACTGAATTGATCATGATTTTAAAAAAGTCTGATTCAAATTGTGTTTTAGCCTGTTGTCGTTTCAACGTATTAAATTGAATGAATGGTTTCATCCATGCCTCTTGAGTGAATGCTAACACTCTATGTATTTTTTTCAATTTTAATCCTAATTGTAAATATAATTTCAAGTTTCGATAATGAATAACGTATTTTTCCTTATCGTATAACGTCGTTAATAACTTTTCAGATTTTTGTAATGTGAGACCACATTCTTCAATGATACGCCGATGATACGGTGATAACATGTCTTTTTTAACGACCATACGTTCCGGTGCTAGGGGGTAATCGTTGAAATAATCGTGCAACTCTGAGGGAACTTCGAGATCGACTTGAAGTATGAAACCCGTTTCAGCATCGTCCGCAATGTTTGTGAAATCGATATTTTCGATTTCCTTTTTCGACAACCATCGGAAATTGGACTTTGGCAAAGCTTCGGATAAACTTGTTCCGTACAGATTCGTACAGTCCACGTAATGTATCCAAGAATTAGGTTCATCCGGATTATATTCTGGTACATGAGGATTGTTCGCTACAGCGTATCTATGGGAAATTTGAGATATTCCTCCTCTGATTGAAGACTCGATCATGAGCTGCTGATTCACATCGTGGATTAGTTCCAATTCTATTTTAGTGAGCTTTAACATGCTCGCCCATGCCAGGCCTGGCGCCGAAAATGTGCGTAATGGATCAATTTTATAGTACGATAACGCCATTTTTCTAAATTTCTCAAAAATGCACGCTAAGAGAATCGCGTCCGTCATGAGGTACAGGTCATGAAATTGTCTCATGTTCTTAATCTCGAAAGATTTCCATACATTTTGCGCATGTTGGTAATCCTCATCGGACACGACCTCATTTGTTAAATCGTTGAAAAATTTCGTTTTGTCGGGTAATTGTGTTTCGGAAAACTTTGTCACATCAGTCATATAAGTGTAGGGGTAAATTCCCTTACGTAGAAGTAACGGAATTTCCGCTTCACGATGTTCGGGTAGTACTTGATAGAAAAAATCGAAATTGTTTCTAATGTCACCTTCATCGTACAGATTTTTCGCCAACGTTTGAAGACTCGCGTTTAAAAATGCTAGAGAATCTAAAAACCTCAAGTCATCGAGACTTATTGAAAGATATTTTTCACTAGATTGACTGATGCAGCTCATTTTTGAATCCTTATATTTACTGAACCCGGATAATAACAAGTGCGCGTCGTAAGATTTCAAGTTATGAAACACAACTGGGACGAAAAAACGATCTTGTCGCGATAAATTACAGCTTTGGTGCGCAATCCCTAACACTTCACCAGTCCTATGGTCGTGGTCAAACACTCTTACATCTTCCGGATTGAACATTTTTTCACATAGATAACATATGGTTTCAGTCTCTTTTCGTCGTATTATTTCAGGCGTTAACTTCATGGGAGCGATGACATTGCTTAGAAATGAGTATTTGATTTCATGCATTATATTCACTAAATCGTTTAAGAACGTGTCGATAACATTTTCACCTGAATAGACTTTATGCGAAATAACTCTTCCCTCAATATCAACGAGAACGTAGCAGTATCCTGAGAGTACATGTTTCGAAATCTTTCTAGCGCTCTTTGTCGGCTTATCATCTTCTATCGGGGTAATGAAAGCTTCAAAATCGCAATAAATCGTGAATAACACTTCGTTACATAACGAGTAATTGGAAAATTTCAGTATATTTTCCCCTTTTTCCGGTAACATAGTTTTCTGTGCACCGAATGGTTTACAATATTCAATATGATTCTTCAACCGCTTATCAGTGGAGAACTTGTGCAAGCAGAAATTACAGTAAAAACATTGAGGCGACGATTTATTTAAGTTGCGTAGCAAACTGTCGAGTTTTTTAATCAAACAATAGTGCGATCTTGACTCGTCATTTATGACGCTGGTTAAGAGTAAAAGATTTACGTGATATCGCCTCTGCTTGTACTCTGTGATGCGTAAAGGGTAGACTGTATTTTCCCATCCGAATACGTTGACTGATATTGAGGGATTACATTTTTCGAAAGTTTCAATTTTTGAAATTTTCACTGGAAATTGCAAACATTTGAAATCGAATTTAGGTTCGAGTTTTTTCAATGCAGTCACTCTATAATGACGTTGTTTACAATTGAGGAAATTCGCTAAAATGGACCATTTGAAACATTCCTGATCGTCTTTGTTCCGTACATTTATTATCCCTAATTTAGGGTTTTTAAGCTTGTTAGGTGTCGGGATGTATGAAGATCCCGCGATGGGTTGATATTTAACGTAATATAACTTAATTTCTTCGATGGAATCATATTGCCAACCTGATCCATCTTGAACGAATTTCTCTAGACAGTGCGAGATATTTTCACACGAATTTCTGTATTGGTTTTCGAATTGATGCTCGTGTAAAAGTGTTTGCATTTTCCCGTGAAAGCAAGGGAAATTGTAAATTTCCTCGTTATTGACAATTTTACTAAGTTTAACTCGTGCGTTAATGTACCATTTAACATTTTTGTGCTTACTAATAAAGTTTAATAAAATTTCTTCAACTTGACTTTTAACATTGAGTAAAGCGTTTTCTAAATCGCTATCTTGAGAAATATCCAATTCGTTCAAATGATAGTTATACGAGTTAATTAAATCTACGAAAGCTGAACATTGACTCATAATGAACTGTTGGACAGGTTATAGCCTCGAATAAAGTTTATGCAGAATATCCTTAAGTCTCTGATAGGTTACATCTCGTTCATAAACATTGAAATTGACGTTATAAAGTCGATTAATCGTTAATTTAATATCGATAGCTAACCTGAGAATACGTCTTTGTCTCGTTGCTGTGTTACTTCTGCTGGAAATTTGCTTCGTTAAATATTGTAAACGACGTATTTTTTCCGTACAGTCGAAAAAAAGATGCGAATCTTTGTCATCTATTAAAGTCAATACTGGTTCGGATATGAAAATCTGATACCATGTATCATTTTTCAACACGTTGAGCGCTTCCATAAACTTGTAGAGGTAGGTGCGTGCGTGAGTGCTATGGACGTTGTATTGCTAAAAAAAAAAAAAAAAAAAAAAAAAAAAAAATGAAAAAAAGATTAGATAATGAATAGAGATGTCGATGTTGACGCTTTTAACTTTTCAATGTTTTCTACAAACCTTGAATTCATGAAAAGATGTGTAAGCGTTATTCAATCTTTACATTTGGTCCTCTTCGGCAGACATTCAGATGATGATGATGATGATGATGATGATGCTGCTGGTTGTAATAATTGTGCTGTTATAGATGATGTCAACTATTGAAAACACTGCAACGATTGCTATGTTTCACTGGTTCCGTGACGGTTCAACCTGAACTGAGCTTTTTACAAATCACGTTTTTAATTATTCGTCTCTCCACCTCCACTTATGGCAGTGGGGATTCACCTTTTAGAAGTGTAACATACGGCTTTCATTAACTCTCGGTTGAAGAAAAAAAATCCTTAAAGAAAAGGAAGTGCGTGGCTCTGGCAGCCCCTCACTCACTCACTTACGTAGGCAGTAGGTTTCCGCTATTTTTTTTTTTTTCTAAAGTGAAACACGCTTATCTCATTAACTCCCTTAATTGACGTGTAAAAAACTCGCGAGCTTCGAGAGGACAAGGGGGAGGGAGGATGAGGGGGCCCATTAGCTCCCGAGCATCGTCGGCCGAACAAGACCCGCACGAAGTGCATATCCAGCCGACCGCAGGGGATTTTGACGCGGCAAGGGCACTTTTCTTCTACTGACTTCTTTAATTATTTTATGTCACTTACGGACGTTATGTAAGTACTTGAATCTGAGGAAAAATGAAGATTGTGCGAAGTTTACATTGTCATCTGATTGAATCCAGCACCTTCAGTATAAGCCTGAGAATCGGACAGTTCTTGATTGTGGTAGTGTGAGAGGAAGGCTCAGATGATGGACGGTTATGAGAAGGTAAAAGAAAACACTCAGGGCTGTATGCAGAGACGTCCAGGATTTAAAAGGAGCCCTAAAGTAGGCCTTTTCAAATCCTCTTGTTCGATTCGTACCAGCAGTTGCAGAAACCGAATGGAAACTGCCTTTCCACTGATAACAGCTTCCTTTATCAAGAGGTCCTTTCACTTTAGGAATCCTCGACTACTTATTCCTTTTGCTGATTTCGAATGCAGTGGTGCTCCTTTAATGTATTCCTTAAGGAATCCTCCAAAATGCCCATACAAATTGACTCCACTAGAAGGAACGTAAAAAGCTGGTCGCGACCAGCTTTTTACGTTCCTCCAACTATAAGGAGCCGAGTTGACTGATTTTGCTTTGTCTCATGATGAACCATCAACTGTTTGTGATTCTCGATGATGAAATGCTGGAACGTTTGTTACAAATGGCAACCAGGAAAACGCTGGGAATTTTACACGAGGTTTAAAGCCAAAATTATTTCTTTGTCAATAAGAAAATATTTTTGAAAAAAAAAAATCTACAATGTTCGGAAAGATTTCAAAAAATGGATTATGCGTCCAAAATTATTCGGAAAACGACTCCTTATTTGACCTTCGTCGGATCCTCCAAAAATCCCATTTGTAGCCCCATGAAAGCCCCACAGATCCCCACGGTGGATTCGGATCGTTCTGGGATCCCAAACTTTGGATTCTTCGTAGAATGATACCTCAAAAACGACACCTAACTCGAACCCTTCAAAAACCCCTCCCGGAGTCACATAGAGCCCCACGGGTTTGGGCGATCGGGCTGAAAACCTTGTGGACACAAGTAAATGGTAAACCGAGTATTTTGTGAAAATTTCAGATTTAAAAAAAATGCCCACTGCCCAAAACGGCTCGCGCGGCGAACCGAAAAGTCGCCGTCAGATCCAATGTAGTACAGCGTTGGGAAACCTGTAGGAGAATGGCTTTCGGGTGCTGTTAATTTACAGCAAGGGAATCTACTCTAAGCACCAAATTATCAAATAAGTCATCAAATAATTCTCTTTCCTCTAGGCGGTCAGGAAAATCGAAAGCAGTTCCCAAGGGTTGTGACCGTGAAGTTATTTATTATACAAATAGGAACATTACTGACAGACATTATGAACTATGATAATCAGATTAGATAAATGTAAAAACAACAACTAAACAACTACCTAACCCTCAAATCCATCAAACTCAACCTTCAGCACTCCACCAATCACAAAATGTAAAATAACCAATCAAGAGGGAGGAGAAACAAAAGACGGGGTTTTAGGGAATTAATAATATTTCCGCCTGTGGGTGTATTGCCGCTTGTGATTTGTGTAGATCATGGTACATGATTGTCTTATGACTTACCTGTGGGACACCCCCAGACCCCCGGATTATCTAAGTTTTGATCAAGGATCATAGCAAGGAAACATGGTACATGTTTTTCGGATTGGTATATTTAAGGGGGATTGTGGGCCTTGATGAAAAAATAAGAGGAGAAACAGACCGAACTAGAAGGAGGGCCGATGTATGAATTGGGCGGATTTTAGATGGTCAGGTAACGAACTTGGAATGCCTATATCTTACATTAGAAATGTAATAGAGACCTCATTCCAACGCCAATCTGTTCACAAATATGTGCAGTTTTTTTAGGAAAAAAATTTGAAAATGAGAAGAAAATTTTTTTTTTAACTTCCGATCCCCCTTAAATTCGCGATAAAAAATTTTATTTAATAAAAGGGGGTTATACATTTAATAAAAGGGGGTTATACATTTAAAAGGCCAGTGTCGAATCATGATGAATGAATCATGAATTTAATGTAATTCGCGGGGTTGCGCGCGTCGCGCGGGATTTTAATATAGCCTATGTTGGGGGCAATCGCACCCGAAACCGTTAGAAAAAACCCATTCAAATCCGTTTAGGCGCCTATAAGTCACGACAGACACACAGACAGAAAGCTCAACATCTCAAGGGGAGCTCGACCCCCCTAAGCAGACTTAAATCCGGTCCACCAAACCAATGGAAAAAAATTTCTTCAAAATCGGATCAATATTGGCTGAAATCCCCACTCCTTCCCTTCTTTAGGTAAGGAGAGGGGGTTGAAGGAGGGGAAAACGGAAAAAATCCTTGAAGGCGCTCAACCTATCGCAGAACGTAGGTACATCATTTTTGAATTTCTCGAGATGACATTTCTTGAATGACTCTCGCATTCCAATCCGCATTCCAACACGTTTCGCGCAAATTCGCGGGGTTGCGCGCGTCGCGCGGGATTTTAATATAGCCTATGTTGGGGGCAATCGCACCCGAGACCGTTAGAAAAAATCCCATTCAAATCCGTTCAGCCGTTTAGGCGCCTATAAGGCACGACAGACACACAGACAGAAAGCTCAACATCTCAAGGGGGGCTCGACCCCCCTAAGCATACTTAAACGGTCCACCAAACCAATAGAAAAAATCGCCGTATTTTTATCGCTTACCGTTTAGGAGGAGGAGAGGAAAAACCATGTACCATGAGAACAGAATTTCGAAATTTCGCAGGGTTGCGCGCGTTGGGCTGGGTTTTAATATAGCCTATGTTTTGGGCAATCGCACCCGAGATCGTTAGAAAAAAATCCCATTCAAATCCATTCAGCCGTTTAGGCGCTTATAAGGCACGACGGTTTACGGGGGGTTACTTCAAAACTCTTACATTCCAATCCAGATCACGCCCGTAAAAACATGTACCATGTTAAAAACAAAAAAGCTTCCGCTTCCCACTGGATGACGTCACGACCAAGCCACCTCGCGCCTCCCAAAGTCGAGTCAAAGGTCTGACCTTTGTCTTCGGACTCACTGACGTCACGCAGCGCCTCGAATGGCCTCGCGACCCTCACTCGAAGTTGGGAAAATTACGAGGCTCTTCTCTCTCTCCCCCCCCCCCCCCCTTTAGTGAAATCAAATTAAATTTGAAAACTCACAGGAAAAAAACCTGTGGGGCGCTATGGGGCTAAAATGGGGATGGGGTAGAGTTAAGTGTCGTTTTCGAAGTATGTTTGGACGTAGAATCCCCTGGCCGATAAAATGATTAGCTGAGCGAAGTAAGGCCCCCCTGAATTTGAAAAGGGTGCTGGAAGGGCGTAGGGGGGGGGGGGGGGGCAGAGTGATTGTGGCTGGTGGGTGGGGGACTGCAGACGCAAATTAAAACGATCCAATTGTCTTATCACCGTGAACTCGCCCCCTCCCCCTCGGGTTTTTTGAAATCCGACTTCAGAATCGGGTTCGCCATAGATTGAAGCGCATTTGGCTCGCGGATATCATACCCAAAAAACGTCTCCTTACTGGGTATTTTTGAACCCGAAAAAACGAGACGAAAAGACGATTTATTTCGACGAATTTCCCAGGCGAATTTTCGATTTACGATTTGACCGACGTCTTCCTCCAGGTCTGATCTATACGGCTCGTATTTTTTCTTAATTTCGGCCTTTGGCGCGAGTGGAAAGTGAAAAAACTCACTCGGGAACACGTTATCCCGTACCACTCGCCTACCACACGACACACACACGATTTTATATTATTGTATGATTGTATGATATGATGATAATTGAAGTTCAAGCATTGTTCAAGCAATATACCATTTTCTTCAGTAGGTATATAATGTAGTTTATTTTAAGAAGAAAAAAAAAAAACAAGCAAATCGGGGGGGGGGGGGGTTTGGTGCCCTTCAACTTTCAATCCTTTCCGGTAAAAGTGGTTCTCTGCATACCGGGTATGGGACGGCCGTTTAAGGATTTTTTTTATTTTAAAGGAAGCCTAAAGGGTTCAGGATTTCTTTTAAAACCTGGACGACTCTGCATTAGGAAGGCTGGCGGCTATATGTGCCTACTAGCTGTACTCGCTACAGTTGTGCTTCCCTGAGTGATTTTTTTCTGTACGTACAATTTTCGGACAGATTTGGGACCTCGAAAAATGGATTATGCGTTCAAAATTACTTGGAAAACGACACCTTATTTGACCTCCTGGGATCCTTTCAAAAATCCCATTTGTAGCCCCTTGAAAGCCCCATGGAGCTCTTAAGTGAAATTGGATCATTCTGGGACCACCAAAAATAGACTCTTCGTCCAAAAATACTTCGAAAACGGTACCTAACTCGACCCCATAGCCGTAATCCTTTGAAAACCCCTCCTGAAGCCCACGGGTTTGGGCGATTCGGCTAAAAATCTTGCGGGCACAACCAGATGGTAGGTAAACCGAGTAATTTGTCAAAAATTCAGATTAAAAAAAAATTTAGATTTTTTAAAACATTCCTACTTCCCAAAACGGCTCGGACGGTGGACTTTCATTTTGTTTTTGGAATCTACCACTCTTGAAACGTATACTTGATGACAAATTTTGAGGCCAATCAAAATATTCGACCTCCGACAAGTGAATTATTCCAAGAACGTCGTATCTAAATTTTTGGCCATTTTTGTTTTATTGCATTTTCTGAATGAAATCCTCGTATCTCATCGGCCAATATTCGAATTTTGAGTGAAAATTCATTTTTCTGCCCTCTAGCGCTCTTTTTGACATTGCCCGTTTCAAGAGGTCTAGATTCCAAACCCGAAATGTCCGTCCGCCGTCCGGGCCGTTTTGGGCAGTAGGAATTGTTTTGTTTAAATCCGAAAATTTGACAAAATACTTGGTTTACCATCTAGTTGTGCCCGCAAGGTTTTCAGCCCGATCACCCAAACCCGTGGGGCTAAAATGGGGCTACGGAAGGGCTTTTTTTGAAGGGTTTCGGCTATGGGATCGAGTTTGGTGTCGTTTTCGAAGTATTTTTGGACATAGAATCCATTTTCGGGGGTCCCAGAACGATTAGAATTCACTTCGGGGATCTCCAAATCTTGTAGCGCCATGAGAGCCCATTATATCCTTACTTGTGCTTCCACGCAAAATTTCATGTGAAAAGATAGGGAGGTTTCATGTTAATTGGAGGTTTAGTTGTTCCTTTTGGCAAGGCTCTTAGGGAAATCGGGTTTATATGATTGGTTACAGGATAGGAATAATTTATTCCTTAGGTTTATATGATTGGTTACAGGATAGGAATAATTTATTCCTTAGTTTCGAGGTTTATTCCTTAGTTTGGCTTTTCAAACTTTGAAAAGCCAAATGTACGTGGTTATCATGCTATGTATGCTATGATAACCACGTATATCTGGTTGTTCTAAAAATGACAACCTCGTAACTACGAAATAAAATAGTTCCGAACGGTTGATACAATAAAAGTCAACATTTCTGACGTAATCAGTTGTTTGTCTCTCCTGAAAAGTTTTATTTATCTGGGATATGAGGTTATCATAATATCATATTATGACGCCATTTAGTTTTTATTAGCGCTACATCCGAATCTGAATTTTGCCACCTAAAAAAACCGACGCCTTCACGTCAAAAATTGTTTTAAAAAACTCGAAATTTTCTACTTTTTTCAGTTTTTTGCTTATATACTTATAGTGTTCGAAATCTCGAACACTAAGTTGTTGTTTTTTTTTTCTCGTGGAAACACACCATTACCAAAATTAAAGTGGACAAAATATCCTGGAAAATGCATGCTAAGTTGATTATTAAATAATCAAATTATTGGACAAATTTTTGTCCAATAGTAAGACTGCTAAAGTGCACGGAAACATGGCCACTATTTCGCAATCCGCAAAAAAACTGGGAAACCCCCTGTTTCATCAGGATGGTGTCAAAAGTATTACTTTCTTATTACATAATATTTGAATAATAGGTCATTTGAATAATAGATCAAGCGATGGGGTAGGATACAGAGGAAACGCCGACTCAGAGTGTAAACAATGAAGACAGCAAAGAAGAGTTGCGCGGATGTGCGTTGGAAATCGCGCTCAATGGGCTTTTCGGACATAAAATTGGCCGGGAAATCCAAATGCGCAAAAATTTAGGGGTTCCCATTTAAAATGAGAAAGTTGAGCGCAAGTGCGCCCATTTGCGAGCATTTTCGCTGGATCTCAACCCCCCCCCCCCCCCCCTCCCCGCAGTCGTTGGAATTCGTTCCTTCGAAAATTAGTATTATAATTTGGATCTCCAGGTTGGGGGAATCCAAATTCACAAACAAATTTAGGAGTCCCCCCCCCCCCCCTAAGTAGGTTATTTCTGGGAGACCGAGTCGGTAGAAAAAATCGCCGTATTAGGGCCCCTCCACACTAGCGATCGCCACGGTTTCAGCGGTGAAGGCTTGTGACATACTCACACACACAGAGACGGTCTGAAATGGTTTAGAATTCGACACCACCGTTGAAACAGGGGTTGTCCCAGTTTTTGCAGATTGCGAATAGGTGGTCATTTTTCAGCGCGCTCTATCGGTCTTACTATTGTACCAATAATACATTTTGGCACATGTATTTTGCAAAAAAAATAAACGCTGAGGTTTCTAGATGAAAGCGAAAAACTGAAAAAAAGCGTACTTATTAAAGAAATTTTCGTGTTATTGACCCAAATCATCTTCCTTGAATTCTCTCTTCGAGTATGGGCCCACATTTCCCAATTTGCGCTCCCTGGCAAACACTCGCACCTTTTCCAACCTTTGCTACATAACTAAATAGATTGTATCTCATGAGGAATTGCGCTGTTGTGTCTGTGACATGGATTCTAAGGATTGACTCACAAAATCAATTGACCTCTAAATCCTTTTTTTTTTTTTTTTTCAGGGCTGCGCAAGATGTTATTATCAGCATTCTCGACAACATGGGACTCGCCTCCGCCAAAGCTCAAGAACTCCCGGAACCGGTCACAAGCTGGGACAAGCTGAGAAATTCCGATCACACTGTTTACCTGCTCGTCGACAGAGACGACTGCGGGTACTACACGGGTTATATTTCTTCGACTCCGATTGACCTCTTGTTTAATACTACCTACCTAATTATTATGATTTTTGTGCAGGGGTGAAGGATCCGTCATCGGCTTTATCAAGATGGGCAGGAAAAATCTGTTCATTTACGATTTGGACGGCATGTGTCACGAAACTCTCGCCCTCTGCGTTTTGGATTTCTACGTTCACGAGTTCCGGCAGAAAACCGGATGCGGGAAAAAGCTGTTCGATTATATGCTTCAAGTGTGTATTTGGCTATTTCCGTCCTTTTATCTTGAGATTTACCAGCCACACTCACACAACCAGCCTAATCATCTCTGGATTGTTCGTGTTTCAGGAAGAAAACGTCAAACCCGAAAAACTGGCAATTGACCGACCTACGCACAAATTGTTGATGTTCCTTCAAAAGCATTACGGCCTCTCTGACGTTGTCCCTCAGGGCAACAATTTCGTCGTTTTCAGTGGGTTTTTCCCCAAAGCCGACCCACGAAATTCAAGTAAGTCGTCTTGGTGTGGAATCTTCGACAACCTTATTCGACTTCCCGTCCAAAATAATTCAAGATCCCACTTGAAGTCCCTCAAAATCCCCATGGTGTGGTCAGACAGGTTCGGGACCCCCTTCAACAGGTTCTATTTCTGTTATTACTTTGAAAAGGCGCCTCGCTTAAAGGAAGCAACACGATTTTAGAGGGAAATCAGGGGAGCCGTATTAATAATAGTAATATAATCCTTTATTGTATCAAGAAATATATACATAATACATACATAGTCCACAACGATACACATAAACGACTAAACTAATAGAACTCAAATTAATAAATGGCGCCGAAGAATGGTAAATGGCTCCAACGTATTAACCCGTTAATAGTTAACGTTAAATAGAAAGAAAGGATGGTTTCGAGTGCAGCATTGCCACACCTTGCTCTAAGGAATCAAAAGTCGGATTTGCGGCGCCTAATTTCAGAAGGACGTCAGATTCGTATGGAACCTTTCGACAGCTAACTCTATTTTGCAAGCAATCATTTTAACGTAGCGCCAACTCCCAATTATATTTCAGCATTTTGCTTATAACTGCTAAACGGAGCTTTTTTTCGAGGTCTTTGACTGAGACAAATAGTGTGGAATGAAATTTACTACAATTTTGGTCTCTAGGACCATTTGGCTCAAGTTCCATAATTGGGGAAATTATTTGCAAGACGTCAGTTTCTGGCCTGTTACTTTTGAATATCAAGTATTGCGTGAGGCTGTGGTTGCAAGCGTGCCCTACGTTGAAGGCAGAGGCGAATTCTCTGGCAAAGCAAGGTGAGCACTGCTCAATTTTTGGACAATTTTTCAAATGATTTTTACATTAGTAATGGAAATTTTACTATTAACGTGTACCCAAAGTCGGTGCTCATTCTTGTGAGCAATACTCCAGGCAAATTAGAAAAGTTAGCAGAAAGTTTAGTAATAGTCGTAATCACCCCGTTCCTATATGTTTTTTGAGTCGCTGAACACGAATCTGAGGTTTGCTGACAGGATTTTTTCGCGGAACATTGTCAAAATTGCAAAAAAAAAACCTCGAAATTTTGGTACTATTTTTGGTTTTTTGGTTCTTAGAGAGAGGATGACACCATATCTTGATGTACAGTATCAAGATATGGGTCGTTAATACAGAAATGGAACGTAAAAAGGTGAGATTTGCAATTTTTCACGTTTTTTGGGATTTTACCACTTTTTCAACGCGCTCTAGCGGCCGTGTCCCTGCAACAAATTTCAAATGTTACTTGTGCATTTGGTAGAAAATTTTATGTACTCTCATTTTGTATAGAGTGGTCATGTCGCTAGAACGCATAGTTTGGGAGATATGAGCGAAAACCCGAAAAAAAGGTGCCAAAATTTCGAGGTTTTTTGCGATTTTGGCAATGTTCCGGGCAAACTTCAGATTCATGTTCAGCAACCCAAAAAACATATAGTAATGTGGTGATTACGACTATTCTAAACTTTCCGCTAACTGCCTTTTATTTTCCCAATTTGCCTGGCGTAGGCCAGGCAAATTAGGCTCGTTGTAGAATGGCAACGAGCTCCAGCGCAGCTAATCTTCTAATTGACCGCGAGAAGAGAGTAGAACTACCGTTTGAGCATCTTTACCCCTAGTCAAGCACCCGCGGAGCTGAATGCCTTGGCTCGACTTGGTTGAACCAGGAAAACAGCTGGTTTCATAGTCCTTGTGTGGGCAGAGCCGCAGGTCTACTACTGAAAGGCAAGCAGTACGGTTGGTGCTTCCTCTGCTTGGGGCGGTTCATCTGACTTTTCACTCATAGGATCGCGGACATTGATCCTCAGTTGCCAACTTCTTAGTTGTTTATTTTCTGTAAGAGTTCTTTCTGTGATCAATTTACTTGAATTTTACCTTGTTTTAGTGCTATTGCCATTATTACTAGTGTTCTTCGTTTTTCTGTGTTTTGTATATCGTGTGTGTAAAATCGGCAATCAGAATGGCTTCATGCAGATGTGGAATACACGCACTGCTGCAGGCCCCGTTGTTTTTCTGTAAGTTCGCTGTTGGTGATTGTGAAAGTTGAAAGAGTAGGAGATTTTGAGGTTTATCGTGGGGATTTCAGAGATGAGCGAAGGTGTTGAAGGGGGAGGGGGAACCAAATTGTGTGCATGCCACTGTTCTCTGTTACTCTGTGGTGCTTGCCCAGCCTACCAGCTCAGGATTCGCCCCTGGTTGAAGAGGAAGGCATTGGCTGTTCATAAGTTTAACCAGGGGGCCACCCCCTGCTTGCTGAAGCCAGCCAACCCCCAACCATTTCCCACCTGGTCTCAGACCCCTTCTTCGTGTTGCAGCTCCAATATAGTAGATAATATCTTAAAGTATATATATTATACTTTATTATCTTATATATCGTATATAAGATAAGATAGGACAGTATAGTGTAGATTGGATAGTGCATTATACTTCTTACACTCCAAGGGTTACGCGTCAGTGAGAGGAAGTGGCAATGTTGGCAAGCGTACCACTTGGAATTTTAATGCCACCCACATAAATAGCAAACACCGAAAGCGTCGTTATCCATCCTGCGGAGGGCCCCAAACCTTCCCGACCTCTCTCCCTCTATGCTCTACCAGTAGAGCTTCCTGTGTTGTCATGACGTTGACGTAATGAACAATAGAAACCCTCATAATATGAGTTAATATTATTAACTTGTGTCATTTCGTTTTCAGGCAACTCAAGTTACTCCCAGAGCCCGACCCAATTGGTTGCCTCTTCAGACTACAAGTTAGTTCCTTTGCGATATCCCAGACGACACAAACTAATCACTATTCACATCAACTAATTTGTCAACCTAATTGACCAAGCGGAGTCATCTTGCTAATTCTTCCTGTCTCATGAAACAGTAACATCTCTCAAGATGCCTTTAGATCTGTCCCATTTATGGGTTATTTGTTATAACAAATAACCCGCTGACAGTACTGATATTTGTTCTAATGTTCCCTAGCTCCAGCACCAACCATTATGGCAATACTGGAAGACATACGGCGTTCAAACGTGAGACAACTATGGGTCAGGTAGGTACCAAGATGAAAACTTGTTGTTTCCCACGAAACTACCAACACTCACGCGTCTATTTCTCGTTTCAGATCGTCCAGGATAGAGACTAACTCTGTATTCACCAAGTAAGTTTCAACTAATGAAGACGTTCATCAGTTTTTTTCATGATACCTAAGCCCCTACAAAATGTTTTTAATCAAGGTGGCGCTTTTTATAATACATAATGTTTTTGATTCTTTTGGGGGAATGAACAGTCATTCAAGAAGCCATATATATAGTGATTCTGGTTTCTAGAAAACCATGGAATTTTCATTGTAAGGTAAGGTGGGGGAAGTGCTTGGATGGCTTGTTATGTTAAAATAAAACCTCCTACATTATGTTTACAAATTTTATTTTTGCCCTGTATACCTCTGAATCTCTTGTTTTTCAATGGAAGATTGATTTTTTGTAGCCGTATCAATTGTGAGCAATATGACTGAAATAGCTGTCCAACCCTGAATTACACCCTTCCCCTTGAAGTGGGGTAAGTGCGTAACTGGCCTGTTCAATGTTTGGAATGCTCATTCTGGTTTTACTGGGACAAGTGCAAAAAACAAAATCTCTCAATGATCCTTTAGCAATTTGAAAATTTAAAATCAGGCATAAACTCGCAAAACGAAACAAATCTTTTACAGATCCGTTCTCAACATTGATAGGTACAATTCAGAAACATGATAAAAAGGGAGCTCTGAACTTGTCAACTGAATGAAATGGCACTTTCGTAAACTAAACAGGATATCGATACCTTGTGGCTATCGATGTTCAGATCTTTCTTTTATTTTCTGAACATTTACTCTGTGTCACCACACCGAATTTTGAGAGTTGGTATCATTGTAAAATAGCGTTTTATGCTTCTGCTAACTTGTGTCGTCCCCATTTGCTTCGCCCCCTGATTCGCCGGTAGGCCGTCTCAGCTAGTAACGCTTTTCAGTGCTCTCGCTTTGTCTTATATGTCAAATCACACGTTTTAGTTGCTACCCGTCCCCAAGTGTATCTTTTCGTGAATGTACCGCTTCTCGTGAATTTGTGTATCATTTCAAGAACACACTTCTCTTAGTGAGTAATGAGTCTTTGTGCGTTCTGTCTGATTTTTAAATGAGTTTGATCGAGTCAGGGGATTGATAGTCGCTTCGTGGTGAATTATACGAACTCGCGAAAGTTTCACCAAAAATAAGAGTTGCTTTTCACTCGCTTCCATTTAGGAAAAAGAACTATTACCGCAAAGTGGTTGTTTGCCGATGGTGCAGAGGTCTAATCCAATGAGTTTGGTTAGGGAGAGAGAACGACTCCTCTGCTGAATACTAAATTGTTTATTCAGGTAAACAATTATAGCGTGGGGACCGGTTTCGAGCAACTAAGATCATCTACAGCCCTGACAAGAAAACCATTTGTCATTAGCATCAGAGAAAAACCATAAAATTATATTAACAATGTAAACTCTAAATTATATTATACTGAAGGTATATGAACAAGCACAAATGGTGATAATTATAACTGATGAAAACGGTCCAGAATGGTGGTAACTTGACAATAGTAATTTTGGAATATGGACCCACTGTTAAAATTGGCTCCATGACTGATGGCCAGTGAACCATTTGAAAACCAGTTAGGCTATACTACAGGTACTGAAAGGAGAATTGTTTATTATTCTAGTGGCAAAACAACTACTTGATATGTGAATAGTGACAAGGAGTGACATTTGTAGCCTCAAGGACGCAACGGATGTCGGAAATTCTGATCGTTTCAAAATTTGACATTATGTACATTTAAAGAGGTCGAGGTTCGAAAAATGAAATGTCCGTCCGCCGTTTTGGGCAGTAGGAATTTATTTTTAAACCTGAAATTTTGACAAAATATTCGGTTTACCATCTAGTTGGGACTGCGAGGTTTCCATCCCGATCGTCCAAACCAGTAGGGCGCTATGGGGCTAAAATGGGGCTACGGGAGGGTTTTATAAAGAGTTTTGGCTATTAGGTCGGGTTAAGGGACATTTTCGAAGTATTTTTGGACGTAGAATCCTTTTTCGACGTCCCACAACTGTCCAAACATTGTACAGAAATTGTTTTCCAAAAAATTACCTTATTGAATTTTTGCACAATATCAAAGAGTAATAAACCCTAGTGTAAAATTTGCTGCGTTTTCAAGGGTACCGTTTTCAAGGGTAGGTAAGCTATAGAGGACCAAAGTTGAAATGATATTTTTTCTCCACTCCACCCTACAGACTACTAGTCTGAGACTATTGACTCAGTAATAATATATTTTTATTGAATATGTTGAAAAATCCGTTATGATAGACCGGCGTCTACGGTATTACGATTCGCATGTTCATCAAAATCAGAAAACTTCCCAGAAAACGTTTTTACACTTCTGACGCGTCACTGCATTGTTGAATAATGTAGGTAGGTACCAACGTGATAGTTTCTTTTTGTTTTCTACCAACCTATTCTCGCTATGGGTTTCTCAAAATGTCACCTATTCCTAAAGACAGACTAACCGAAATCCCTATTTCAACATATAATTTTGTCCGCCGGTTTCCAGATTCAATACTTGATAAACCTCCGACCTGCTCCATTGAAGAGCCTCGACGCCTGCATGGATGTAATTATTAATTCAAGTTTGGCAAACGCCGTTGTATTCACGTAAGCTGGCACGCAAAGTCTTTTGAAGAGAGTGAAGAGAGTGTTTAGACCAAAATAGGTACTTACACGTTTGTGCCTACAAGGACTTCATATACTTACTAAAAACGCTGCAAATGTTATTCTTTGATTTAGGATACTTGTACCTACGAAAATTAATTCTGTCAATAAAAAAATATTAAATATTTGTGGAAAAAAAAAAATCTGTATTTAAATTGTTCAAACTGATGTGGGACCTCGAAAAATTGATTATGCGTCCAAAACTACCCGGAAAATATTAAAACTTCCTGGGATCCTTCAAAATCCCCTATGTAGCCCCATTGTAGCCTGATCCAGCTACTCGATCTTGTTGATCGCTCCCAACCGCTCACCTTTTGAACCTTTTCTATTGTCCCTTCACGTTGTCACTGGCTTGTCGCATCTCCCCATCACAGCGCATCGCTATCATGTTTTGCACAGTTTTGCACAGCCAGACCTGTCAGGAAACCCCTCCTTTGAGTTTAGTTGATCTTAAGTCGCTTCGGCGGATCGGATCCTCGTCGTCCCCCTCGAGCGCCATTTTTGGAGGATTGTCTAGTTAGCTGAGCAAGACCAGGAAGAGTTTCGCATAAATCTGCGCTTCTCGGCCAACATGCCAACTGCGCATCACTTCTGGCCACAAAGTAAAAGAGAACAGTGGTTCTGGCGTTGGCTCTTTCCCCTCTTCCTATAACCTTCTTTTTAATAACGTTTTTCAGTTGAACTTCCTGTACGGGTATGACCAGTAACAGATTGGGAGAGTATTTCTTCCACAAGAGGTCGTGCGAGTATTTCTTCCAAACCTGTACAGATTTCCGCACATTCCGGAATCCTTAAGGATCAATTGAGTCGTGTGCATTGTGCTGTTTTTGTTTGAGCAGGGAGTGTTCTCGAGTGAAAATTAAGTAAGCTCGCTAACTATCCGAAAACTATAACTACGCAGGTTAGAACGTTCTTACTAATGAATGAGACTGTTTTCTAAGGTCAAGTAGGTGACATCAACTTAAATGTGTAAATTCTGCTGGTGTAGGTATAGGTTAGCAACCTATACCTATAAGCTAATTAGCAACCTATACCTTAGGTATATAGGTTTCAACCTATATAGGTTGAAACCTATATTAATATAGGTTGAAACAATACGTTTCCTTCTGTTAAAATTCCTCTCCTTTCGTCTATTTTGGTTTATTATTCTTGGAATAATACACCTATGTAATCGCGACGGAGGTCAACGACTCGGATCGGCCTCAAAATTTGACATTATACGTTTCAAGAGGTCTAGATACCAAAACCCAAATATCCGGGCCCGTTTTGGCAGTAGGAATCTTTTATAAATCTGAAATTTTGACAAAATACTCGGTTTACCATCTAGTTGTGCCCGCAAGGTTTTTAGCCCGATCGCCCAAACCCGTGGGGCGTTGTGTGGCTATGAGAGGGGGTTTTGAAGGCTTTTGGCTATGGGATCGAGTTAGGTGTCGTTTTCGAAGTATTTTTGGACGTAGGATCCATTTTTGGGGGTCCCGGAAAGATCCGATTTCACTGTGGCGATCTATAGGGCTTTCATGGGGCTAAAAATGAGAAGCGTCTGGAGTTCCAGTGTGTAGCTCCCCGACCAGCGGATTCCCGCCTTCGGGCGGGAATAAAATGCAGATGGCCCTCAGTTTTTTCCACCAACCGTAGCGCATTCTCTAAAAATGGGATTTTTGAAGGATCCCAGGAGGTTAAAATTTAACCGTTTAATATTTAATATTTTTCGAATAAAAAATAAATACGTCATTTTTGAAAAAAAAAAATTTTTTTCAAATAGTAGGTAAGTATAAAAACCGCCCCAAAAAAAAAATTTAATTTTTTCCTTCGACAGAATTAAATTTTTGTACTAGTACCCACGGTAGGTGCAAGTACCCTATATCAAAGAATAATAAACCCTGTGTAACATTTGCAACGTTTTGCGTGAAAGTGGTTTTTTCAGTTGGCAACTTTGCATTGCCCATATGTCGCGGAGACACAAAAATGGAGTCCATCAACAACAACTTTTTCTGATACGTTATCAGTACCTATTGATAACGCAACTTGAAAAAAAATACAACCGAAGGATTCAACCGAGAAGTTGGTAGAAGGTATACTGAATCTGGAAGTTAGTTAGGAGTGTTGTCAGTGAGAAGAGATGGTGTAACTAGTTCAAGGCCTTGTGGTTTGAAGAGTGGCGGTTCTATTTCTAGATGTGATTAACACCGTTAGATTCCCGATAGTCACATTCGTTTCTGCTGGCACCATCGAGGTGATGATGATGATGATGATGCCCAGATTTGTGAGTACCTTCTCCAAACCCTTGAAAATCTACTTCGATGCGATCTCTCAGCCGTCTCGCGCCTTGGAGATATTTTTCAAACTGAACAAAATCCCTTGCGAGCCGGTGAAGGTCGACTTGGACAAAGAGGAGCACATGACGGAAGAATTCGAGAAGATCAACCCCTTCAAAAGAGTGCCGGTCATCGACGACGACGGGTTTATTCTGACGGAAAGCGTCGCCATATTCCGACATATCTGCAGAGCTCGTAAAATCGACGACAAATGGTATCCGAAAGAGGCGGAGAAGAGAGCCCGAGTCGACGAGTACCTCGAATGGCAGCATCTTGGTAAGATGACACGGTGTGGATCACATCAGATCTACAATAACACTAAGGTTTGTCAGATTGTTACCAGGTTTGTTCCAGGTCTGACGGCGTCTGTCGACAGCAGTCCCAATGCCTTCTGAATCGCTGTTGAGTTCCGTCGAACAGCGCATGGGCTGACCTGGAACGCGAACTGTCAACAAAATTTGTTGAATCAAGTCACGTGAATCACCGTGAAGTAATGCTACAACACTTCACGGTGATTCACGTGACAGTAAATTTCATATGGAAAGATCCAAGGGATAAACTCGGATATTTTTGGGTTTATTGTGTTCAGAATAATCACCTTTTTCGAAAGAGGAGTATCATAAGGGCGGGAATGAGTCACATAAAGTGTTTGAGGGTATCTAGGAGGACTTCGGGAGGACGCGAGTACAACTTGACGCGCCCAGCACCAAAATGAAGTGAGAAGGTTGTGAGAGAGGTTTCAACTGGGTAGGTTCATCAATGTCGACAGCTTCCAACCGAACTCATTCGAGCTGTCGGTTTCTGTCCAACAGCAGTTGAACTGTTGTAAACCTACACATCGACCTGGAACAGCAGTTTTGTCAACTGCGCATGTCTCCGTCTGTTAACAGTCCGTCAAACCTGGAACGAACCTTAGGTTTGTCAGATTGTTAACAGAAATCGACGGGAACATGCGCAGTTGAGATAACTGCTGTTCCAGGTCCATCTGTTGCTTGACAGTAGTTGTACAGAAACCAACAGCTCGAATGAGTTGTTGTTGAGTTGTCAAAGGTTTGAAATTGGCCGCTACTCTAATGGTCCTTTAAGTTGTTTGGTGTGCTGAAACCGAATCTTTCTGAAACCGTTTTTCTGTATCCACTTTAGATGTTTGGTTATTACGTTTTTTGGCCAGTGATGTTTTTTTTTTTCCTGGCGTTTAACGACTTGGTATCCGATGATACCCTTTTAACTGGATTTTAAGCCAAAAAATAAAAAAATATTAAAAATGCCCAAATGGGAGAAAACTCATTTCTAAGTTTTCAAACCCGTTTTTTGAGGTGAAATATAATTTTGATTGATAATCATCATAATCACGGAGTCGTTTTACACAAGTAACCGATAATATATTATACCATAGGTTATTATTAGGTTGATATATCAAAGAATAATAAACCCTTGTGTAAAATTTGTAGCGTTTATGCCTCCATCTCTATTTCCTCTGCCACTAGGATAGTCCAAGCCCAGTGAATGCCTAGTCAAATATTACTGAGAACTTGCTGTGGCGAATGTATGCGAGAAGGTCGAGTGAGGTGTCGTTTTCGAAGTAACATTGGACTTAAAATTCAACCCTGAACAAGCTTGCGTGTCAATGCAGTAATCTGTAACCAAGCGAAATTTATTTTACCGGGTCTACCGGCTTATTATATCGATTGATTCGTTTCTTTCCAGGTCTTAGAGCTCCCTGCTCCCTCTACGTGTTTGCTACGTTTTTCACCCCACTTATTGGCAAACCTAAAAGCCCCAGAGTGATAGAATCCAGGAAACGCGCCATGATCAAGGCCTGCGACGATTTGAACGACGTCTGGCTCAAAAATCGGCGCTACGTGTCCGGTCACGAGATTTCTTTCGCCGACATATTGGCAGCCTGCGAACTGAATGAGTTGGTCCTCTCCGACTACGATCCTACAGTGGGGCGTCCTCAATTGGCAGCCTGGTTGGCGAAGGTGAGAACAGAGACGAACCCCTATTACGATGAAGCCCACGTCCACATCAACAGTGTTGCCAAGAAAAAAAAACCTAGCTCACCATTCACAGCAGTTTAGTACTATTCGGGTTGACCAAATGATAGTCAATTGAAAATATGCGTAAATGCTGTGCAGAAGGAAATTCAAAAAGGAGCGCAAAAGAATGATGGATGTAGTAGAGGTCTAGTACACACTTCAGGTTAGGTACCAGTCTGGTACTACCAGATAGCGCTTCGGTCGGGGAAAAAACCGAGGGACGTACGAGTAGTATGCGCTCAAGCCATCTGGCGCACGCAGGTTGAGGGGTTAGGAGGTTATAAGTGTTCGGGCCATGATGGAAAACCTGGTATAAAAAATTATGTGTTTCGATGTTCCCACCAATTCTGCTCTGCAAGATAAAATGAAATTGGCAATGTACGATTTTAAGGATTGAAGATTATGAAACAATTTCGAAAACGTTCAAAAACGACCCGGAAACGTTTCAGCCTGAAATGAAATCAATCAGTAGGTACAAGTTTAAGGATTATAGATTATGTCAATTTGAAAAAGTCAACGTTTCAGGCTGAATTGTGAAAATCTGATATTTCTGAAAATTCTGTGATATTCACTAATAATTATTACAACATGCACAAGGTACCTACACTAATAGTAATTATTATTGTACAAACGAAAAAATAAACTGCAATGTGTATCTTTATTTTTTAACTTTTCTTGTGTTAAAATTTTGTACCATATTTTTGAAACTTTACTTTATGCATTTCATAACAATGTTTTTTATTTTTTCTATTAAAAAATTTATTATTTTTGGAAAATTGTTTTATTTGTTATTTGTAAATCAATACTGAAACAGATTTTTGCGCTACGCTAATACCTTATTGGCCGAGATACCATGAGATGAACAATGATGATGATACAATAAGATGAATTAAGGGGGGAGGGGGTCTGTTGGGCTACGAGAGGTTTTTTTTTAAGGTTTTCGGCTATGGGGTTCGTGATAGGTGTTGCTTTCGAAGCATTTTTGGACGTAGAATCCATTTTTGGGGGGTCATGTTTGAAGGTTTGAGAACACGTTTGAAGGTTTTTTGTCAATGTCAGAAAATTTATTGGCAAACATGAGTTTTGACAAACAAGTTTATCGTGTGGGTGCGCATCAAACCTTCAAACCACAAAGAAAAACGGTGGTAGTGGGGGTCATTTCCGTGAATCACAGAGCTTGTTTCTGTGATTCACAGTCTGTGCACGTTTCAGGGATAATTTCGCTCAACTCCTGAGGCGAAATAACTGTTGAGAACTTCAAATCTTCATAACTTCTACCTTTTGCCAGAAAACGCAGTGTTGCAGTCAATCTTTCGTGGGGAGAAATGGCATTCCTCATGACTGTGTCTTGTCTGTTTATTATCGGAGAAACCAGGGAGAGCAAATACAAATAGTCCTCGTACATCCTCATGTAGTTACCTATGTCAATCTTTGAGCACACCACAGCTCTTCTAAGAGGTTAACATGGCTGAAAGTTGCTTTTCCAACAGCCAATCTTTCGCCCACAAAGATCTCTTTTTCCAGTGCGCTGTTTTTGCTTCTTCACTCCGGATGAGGCAACATAAATAACTTAGATGGTTTATATCCATACTCATCAAATTGAACAATGTTTCTTCAAGAAAGAAAGCAACATGAATACTGAACGTTGTTTGTCAAACATGTTTGATCGTGTGTAGCGCCCTTTAAAGTGCATTTTGGTAGTAAGATGACAAATCAGAGTCTACCCTACAAATGTGGAAATTTTTAATAGAATCAGAAATCAGAAAAAAGAATCATGAAATCAGAAAAATCAGCCGAGAAATCAGAAAAAACAAGGAGTCAAAACGTCTTCTACATCATTCCCTGACTTCTTTTGGTTTATTATTCTTGGAATAATACACCTATGTTTTCGGGACGGGGGTCGACGACTCCGATCGGCCTCAAAATTTGACATTATCCGTTTCAAGTGGTCCACATTCTAAATCCGAAATGTCCGTCCGCCGTCCGGGCCGTTTTGGGCAGTAAGTAGTTGTTTTTTTTTTTTAATCTGAAATTTTGACAAAATACTTGGTTTACCATCTAGTTGTGCCCGCAAGGTTTTCAGTCCGATCGCCCAAACCCGTGGGGTGCTATGGGGCTATGGGAGGGGTTTTTGAAGGCTTTAAGCTATGGGATCGAGTTAGGTGTCGTTTTCGAAGTATTTTTGGACATAGAATCCATTTTTGGGGGTCCCGGAACGATCCGATTTCACTGTGGCGATCTATAGGGCTTTCATGGGGCTAAAAATGGGATTTTTGAAGGATCCCGAGGTTAAATATTTTTCGAGTAAAAAATAAAAAATTTTTGGAAAAAAAAAACAAATTTTTTTGAAACAAGAATCCAAAAAAAAAAATTCCAAAATTTTTTTGCACAGAAATAATTTTTGCACAAGTAACCTATATCAAAGAATAATAAACCCTTGTGTAAAATTTGCAGCGTTTTTTAACTCATGTTTGGATTGTAGTAGGTACACAATATCAAGCTGAAAATAGGTAGGTTCAGGTTTTTGGATGTCATCAGTCGGATGTCAGCTTGATATGTCGAATCGCTGAGATGCAATGATTTTCCTTTCCTTAAATTGCTCAAATGAACGCATCGTGTGGCGACGGACTTTTCGTTTTTGGAATCTAGCTGTCTTGAAACGTATAATGTCACATTTTGAGGCGGATTAGAATTTTTGACCTCCGTCGCGATTACTTCGTTTATTTCTAGATTAATAAACCAAATGTTCTCCCCCCCCCCCCCCCCCCCCACCACTATTTACCATTTTCTACCGTCTTCATCATTGATCTCTTCATAGTTTACGGTGGCGAAGATGGAAAACCTGGTTTTGATCGTTCATTCCACGTTGCTAAATACCCAGTTTGGGTTACGGTTGTTATCAGGTGGAAAACAAATTGAAAATTCAGTGGTAAAATTTATCATTCCTATTTCACAAGTCAGTCGGATACATCCGATACATTCGACATGTCGTCGAATTCAATAAAACGCCGCGACGAACTTCGACAAAGTGGTTTGGCCGCACGAGGAGTTACCAACCTAACTGCCTCTCCTACTGAGCTGACTCGATACCTAATGAAAGTTCTTCGCTGAACAAGTTCCTCGGTCGTTTGCTAACTTATTTTCCACCCACCAGAAATTGTCTCCCCTCTCGATCCACTGATTGCCAAATAGCCCAGTCGTATGGTAGTTTTGACCCAAAAAACACTGCAAATTTTACGTATAAGTTTATCAAGCAAAAATTAATTTGAAGAAATTAATAAGAAAATATTTTTGAAAAATTAAAAAAAAAAAAAAATCGTTACAATGTGTGGACAGATGTGGGATCTCGGAAAACGACACCTACTTACCACCACTACCTACAGGTTCAGTTGTTAGCAGTCTCGTCCTCCATCGCTCCATTTTTGTGTTTGTCTTCCGAGCTGATGGAATGAAGCACTTCACCCCAACCTATTGATATTTTTAGTGTGCAAGATGAGTTATAGAATTATTACGGTTACAGTAACTGTAGAAAAACGGAACTGTTCCATTATTTTCGAAAATAATGTGCATCAAAAACAGAATTTTGGCAGGTGAAATACTTCATTTCCAGATATAAATTTTTTTTGATAATTTGGTTAAAAATCGATTTCTTAGTCTTTGCCAGACATCACTCAACCAGATGTGGTCATCGCAAATGGTAATTTGGCTGGAGGGTTATGAAGTCACATTGTGCCATTTCAGTTGCCAATTCCATGCCAATTCTGATGCCAATTATCGTATTCCATCCTTCAAATGGGTGAGTATTGTCAGGTGTTTTAAAGTTTGTTTATAAGTTCAGTAGTTGTACCTACATAATTAAAATTCAGTGTTATCTTTTTTTGTCAGTGAGTTGGGCCCTACCCTGTTGGTGTTTCAGAAAGGGGGCATGGGTACTCCCCTTGTATGTTACCTACCGCCCGTCCGATCCCCCTAGTATGTTACCTACCGCCCGTCCGATCCCCTAGTATGTTACCTACCGAATCGATGAGACAGGTCTCATGAGTAGGTCTCCAAAGCGTAAAAGTAATTTATTCTTTTCGAGTAGAAGCACGTGTGGGTCCTCTCGTTCTCACTTCATAAGGGTGGTGGTTTTCATATCGTCTAAAAAAGCGTCGAAAGGGTCGTCTGGATGAAGTGATCACCACCATTCTTGATGGGATTTCGTTCCAAAAGATGCACCATGCTGCTTAATACCGTACAAAGCAAAATTTGACCACTCTCCATTGGCATTCTATTGCCTGTGTATGTGCTCCAGTGTTTGGGTCCATGAAATTTTAAGAATGGTTTACGGTTTGTGGACGTAACCTTGGGTGCCTAGGGTGCCGTAGGCTATCTGTACTTCCGTCCCCACACCGCCCATTCTCTTTCGTTTGTCCCAAATTTCAACGCAAACATAATAATGTTATATGTAATATAATTTAGATATAAGTAGATAATTTGTCGGGATTTTAAACATGTAACCACCTGGTAGGTATCGGCCTCGACAGGTAGATATCGAGCTCCCGGTAGGTAACATACAAGGGGAGTACCGGGGCATGTGCGTGGTAATGAAGTTCGAGATTGATAACTCATGTAAAGACTGTTTAGAACTGATTGAGCTTCTTTTTCTTCTTTTTTCTTTTTTTATTTTTGTTGTTGTGAGAACCCTCTTGTGTGTGTGTGTATTTATTGATTGCTAATTGTTTTTCACTTTTTGCCCCAATTGTCCTGGAACTTACTTGCTGTCTTGATGACCTTCAAGAGTTGATATCAGTTACTGTGAGTTTTTGTCCGATTTTAGATTTTCAAATCGTTAAAGGATCATTGAGAGATTTTATTTTTTGCACTTGTCCCGGTGATACCAAAATAAGCGTTCCAATGATTGAACAAGCCAGTTACTCATTTACCCCACTTCAATGAGGCAAATTCGACAGTCAGACCTGGACAGCTATTTCAGCATTATATATTCGACCATGACTGGACTAAAACGTTTAGGGGGCTGAAAGGGTTAAAAATGAATAAAAGCATCAACAAAACTCAAGGGTGTAATCGTAACACATATTTCATAATAACAAAGTAGGCTAGTAACAAACTTGTGAGTAACTTGCCAGACGAATGACTCAGCAATGTATAAACATTGCAAATATATTTCAATATTGAAAAATTGAGTAGAAAAAAACCTGCCAAGACGATTAATCAATTTGAAAAAATAAGTAATAATTGCACCGTGCTCTGGTAACTGGGTTAATTAAAATAAAATTAAGACAAGAAAATAAAGCAAAAAGGTTAATGCACTTTACAGCTATCACAACAAGAACCAAAGTCAAATATACCATCACAGCAACTAATTTAAGGGGAGTAAGACCAATGTTACCAAAAGGAGGGAGTGAGGGGGTATTTCTAAGCTTAAACATTAAAATTCTTACAGGGACGAAAATGAGTTAGTAAGTAAAAATTAGAGGACGTTCAAGGTTAGCAGCTTATGGAGTTATAAAGACGAATAAAATACAACAGATGTATTCGAGAAAGTTAACAACCGTGCAATCTGCCAGTTTGAAGCATTCTCTGGCAGTTGAGGATTGGGAAAAATCAAGCTCGAATTACGCTTAGCGCTTGAGATTTTTGCAACGTAAAAAGTTTGATTTTTGTGAGAAGTCAGTGAGAACGCAGGAGTTTGCGGAGTTCTGACGGTTCGGAACTGTTCGGCGCATGCGCAGTAAGGCCTTTCGCAAGGGTACCTCGGCTGTTAATCTCCACCAACGTCAGGAGTATTATACAGTATCAAGCGCTAAGCGGCGCGTAGGTGGCTAGCTTCACTGGGCCTCTTGACACAGAAATCCGGGAAATCCATAGATCCTGTGATCCAGAAAAGCACAGAACCAGAGATCTAGAGCTTCAGAAATCCAGAGATCTAGAGCTTCAATGCAGAAATTGTGTTGGGAGGATGGCGTGGCAGGAGATGCAGCAATTTTGGAACTGGAGAGCAGGAGCAAATAACAGAAGACATCCATCCGGCATTCATCACTCCAGGAGTCTCGCGGGTAGCAATGCCGAAAAACAACAACCTCATGCTGCAGCATCCAGGAATCAGCCCTCAAGCCCTCAAGCCTGGATGGTCTTTGAACGCCATCATCATCAATTGCGAGAGCAATGCCGGAGTGGGACAGAGCTTGCCTATATACTGGAGATCTGGAGTGGGGGCATAGCTCACCTCCTCGTCAGCCAAGAGAGAGCTGAAGGGGAGGCTCATGCGGCTGGAGGCCCTTTCAGTGACCAACTGCCGGTCAGGTAAATACCTGCTGCTCCAAGAGCGAATGAGTGTTGCTAGGCCCTGTAGCAAGGGCCATAACGGACTACTCAAACACGCAGCAACTGGGGCCTCAGGTCGAGTGATCTCCTAGTGATATACCGGGGATCGTCTGGTAGGATTCGCGAGGGACGCCCCTTTCAGATGCTGGGGCCTTCTCGGGCGAGGTTATGCCAGGTTGTGTTGGCCATGCTTGTCAGCCAGTGGCAGGAAAAGTAGGCTGCTACGACCACAGGGAGACTCAGTCTTTTCCCATCTGTGGCTAATTAGTTGTGGATGCTGGTGGTGGTCCCTGATCACAAGACCTCACAGCCATTGAGCGGCCATGGGAATTTCCTAGCTAGCCTGCACCGCTTGGCACTGGCTGACAATCAGGCTGCTTCAGGCTTGAAGGCAAAGCACGTGAGTTGGAGTTGTCCAGTATTTGCGTGGGAAAGGGCCGCCCTGGAGGCCGAGGTTTTCCCTGACAGTGAAGGAGTGGACTGGAACAGGTATGTCTCCAGCCCTTAAAGATACGACGCAATACACAGCGTTTGTTGCCTTTGTAGCGGCTGCCCTGAAGGCCCAGGCAACATTGGACCTAGTTGAGGACGACACCTGGTTGAGCAACTGCTCCCACCAGTTTTCCCCGCGGGCATTCAAGTTCCTAAGAGGAGGTTGAGCAGATGCTCCCACTTGGGATGGAAAGCCTCCCTGCCCCTATCTTTGGGGTGGAGCCAGAGGGCCTGCTGAAAGCAAGTGGATGAGAGAGTTTGGACCCGTTTGAGTGCTGATTCGATTCCAAATGGCCAGAACTTTACGAACTCACCTTATAAACAATTGAATAAGTATACCCTAAATAAAATGAACAACATTCTGAATTAGACTACCTACTAAGGAATTATCCCAATTATCACTCCACTTATTGAAAATTACACTGCTCCACTACAATTGGACATGAAACCCTCAAACTTTCTCCCTGGGCTCACTGTTAAGAGTTAAATCCCTCGGGAACGCCATTATGTAGATCAGTGGCATTCTCAATAACTGATAGGTACTTACAACTAATTACTTAACTCATTATTTCAAGTGCGCATGTCAATCAAAAGCACTAATGCATAAAATAATCAACAACCTACGTTGAGGCGCTTAAAAACATCGCCAACATTTTCATCAAATATACATCATAAAGCCGACAATACCCTTTTCACAGCTCCGGCCGAAGGGTTTCAGTCACATTAATACCTCACGAGACAAATAGATATTCTCTTCAATTGCCTTAAAATAAGAATCTCAATTTCAGTAACTGTAAGTTTACGAATATAATGTCTTGTTACATTTGGAACGCCAAGCAATGACTTCTACGCTAAGCCGAAAAGAGGCCGACTAAAATAGTTCTCTTATAGAATTTTAAAATATATCTTTTCACCTTTTGAGGTTGAGTTATAGCACCGCAAGAAAATACATTCAAGTGATAAGTGCGGAAGAAGGTAAGAAGACATCGTTACATCAGTGCGTGACAACTACGAGACGCAGGGACAAAAATAGCAGGAGCTACCTCGTAGAATATATTCTAAATTAACATTTCTAACGGACCAAATTGAGAAGAAAACTTGGAAGTACAACTTTGAGTTATTGCACTGAAGGCATAAAATTGTATTAAATGTGACAATTTCGACACTGTGAAGACTATGTTAGGTACGCGAGCACACTGGAGGCTAACCTCTACCCTGGGCATTACCGAACATGGATTAAGGATAAGATGAATGCCCGGCGGTGGGGATGGGTATCAAAATCAGAGCTCTTCAAGGAAATCGATTATTTTAATATGTATATTGAAAATAGTTTCGCTCACTCTGTAACATCGAGAATAGATTCTCAGGAAAGACGAACTACGGTAGGTGAGTTTCAAAATATTGGAAGTGTTTCATGCCGACGACAGCTTTCTCACACCTCTGAAAAAAATCGATTTTTTGTGTACCTACTCAATTGTTTCAGAAAAGATTGTTTTAGGTCCGATATAAAATCGATTTTTTTTACAACGATACCCATCCCTACCGATAGGCCTACGGAGTTTCTAGACAAAGATGCGATGCAATCCGTGAATATTAAATATTTCAGTAATCTACCAAAAGGGCACTTATCCTTTTATCTCGAATAGCTGACCCGGTGCGCTTCGCTGCACTTAATAAAAACCGACATTTTCGAATAACTTGCGAACGGGTTATCGCACAGAAATCGTTTTGTACTCGTTGAAATCAGCGTGAAAAGCTCGTTTTAACAGACGTTGTATCGTTCTAAACCGACGACAAATGTTGTACCGGGTTTCGGAGTTTCGAAAATTTTCCGAGCGATGCCTAGTAACGACGCTATTTGACCCGGCTCTCGTCGCGAAGGAAAGCTCCGTTCGCGATGATGGAAGCGACCGATTTTGTAGAAATTTCTTTAAAACCATCTACGATGCTTCACAAACATATCCATACAATTTGGTGTCAAACACTCCACTGGTTTTTAAGTAGTGAGTCCTCAAAGATTTGGCAGTCATTTTTATAAATATAGATATCCAGGAAGAAACTCGGCCCGCCAGTCGTACGGTAAGCACTTTGACAAACGTGGGGTGCCAATCCTATAGGAAGTTGAACGCTTTACAACTTTCATTATGTAACATTTCTCGATACGACCGAGCGTTTCGAAGGTACAGCTGTTAGAAGTGCAAAAAAGTGATTTTTCGAAAAACGTGTAAAAAAACCGCCCTTTTTCAAATCGCTCTAGCTCCGGAACTATTTGGTCTACAATCAAGTTTGACGTGTGAATTTTAAAAGAAATTTGGTGCTCTTTCACTCTGATAATGGTGACTTTTGCCGCAGGACGCATAGTTTCGGAGTTATAAGCAAAAAACTGAAAAAAGTGCCAAAACTGGCGTTTTCTGTGGATATTTCTAAACGTGTAACAGATATTTGTTGGATCTCTTCAGATTCAGCACTCCAAAAAAAAAAACATAAAATAAGTCCAAATCCAACCATTTTTTTATTCCACGTCCTGATTCCCAAAGACTGTCATTTTTCAGGGTTTAAAAAGGTTTTGGACTAAAAGAAAGTATAATATACTATATAATATAATATATTATATTCGGAAGCTATAGTAAACTTCCTATAAGATGAGTTTCCTTTGAAGACGTTCGAGTGAAGTCGGTGATTATTGGAAAATTCAGTGTAATGAAAGGTCCAAAAAAAACGGCTATCATTGTCGGATTCAGCACTCTCAGAAACCCCAGGAGAGATTTTTTTGTAGACCAGTGCAATATAATATATTATGTTCCCTTTTGGTAGATTATTCCTTCTTATAGATCCCTACTTTCCTGATAGATTGCTCCAGATCAAATTTTGTACCTACCTGGAAAACAACTTGATTTTGAACGATAAAATCAATCTCTCGTCGCAAATACCGCCTACAATAGCATGCAGGTTTTCAACGGCAAATCTTTTTTTTTTTGCAATTTGAGCAAGCCTGGAGCATTTTTTGTACTACCATCAAATCTTGACGAATAAGGTATCTACTGCAAGAGAAAATCATCAATTCGGCTTTTCTCATTTCAGGTTTAGAATAAACAACTTTACCCGAACGTAGAAGAAAACTGACGACTAAGCAGCGGACCGAATAAAAATATATTCCGCTAAAAACCACGCAATGTTACACATAGCACGATCAGCTTGATAACAGGCCAGTTGTGTCTATGTACAGCTTTAGAGGGTGAAGAAGTTGAGGAAATCTGAAGGACGGATGATGACTGAAAAGCAGGGGTCACCTCCGCCAACGCACGGGTGACCAGAGTCCGTCCAGTAAAGGCACCGGCAGGCACGGCAGAGTGATAAAGTTTCGGCGTAATCTTCTCTTAATCCGTAGTGCCTGTAATATGACAAGTGTTTTGAATATTCACGTATCGAATAGATTAAAAATGCAAAACAGGCACTCACTTTCTCAGATAATGAAAAACGTCTTTCCAGTCAACTGAAGATTTCGGCCCTTCGGCGGATTCGTCTTGACGCTGCCTCAAAGCCCGGCGTTCGAAGTAGCTCTCAATTTGAGAGTTGCTGAAATGAAATGTGACCAACTGGCGCCAAATTCGCTGCTCTGAGGTGAGCGGGCCGGCAGTTTCGGGCCAGGCTTCCCTGCAGGCTTCGATGTCTTTGTGATCGGAGAGGCGGAGAAGAACTTCACGAACTACTTCTTCGGGCATGTCTTCCAGCAACGGTTGACCCTCCGGCTGCAAAAAGGGTGACATAAAGTAAGGTTATTCGAGTTCCACGTTGCTCGTATCGTTGAATCGTCGCAAATTGAAGGACTTTTTGAGCGAGAGTTCACGAGGCTCAATTCGTATGGAGAAAGTGTGAGTTGGTGGAAAACACCATCAAAAGATAGCCAGAAAATATATTTAATCAGTCCTTCCCAAGTCAAAATGGAAAAAAGGTAAAAATCAGTGCAATGTTCAGACAGATGTGGGATCTCGAAAAGAGGATTATGCGCCCGAAATAACTCGGAAAATATATGACCTCCTGGGGATCCTTCAAAAATCCCATTTGTAACCCCATGAAAGCCCCTTATATCCCCACAGTTGAATTGGATCGTTCTGGGACCCCCAAAAATGGCCAAAAATACTTCGAAAACGACACCTGACTCGATCCCATAGCCAAAAGCCTTAAAAAAAACCCTCCCGTAGCCCCATTTTAGCCCCATAGCGCCCCGCGGGTTTGGGCGATCGGGCTGAAAACCTTGCGGGCACAACTAGATGGTAAACCGAGTATTTTGTCAAAATTTCAGATTTAAAAAAAATTCCTACTGCCCAAAAGGCTCGGACGGCGGACGGCCATTTCGCTTCCATATGAGTGTGAAATTTGAGTCTTACCATTTGAATAACAAGGTTATCAGCAATGTGCATGATTCGGTGAATGGCTGCAAGGTGGCTTTGCCACAACTGCGTGCTTCCAATCGGGCGTCCCCAACAAGCACAATCCACTAGAGTCCTCAGTTGGACGATCAACTTCCGAAGGATATCCGTGTTCTCCTGACGAACCCTCACTAGAACCAACAATTTTACTCCGCCAACCTTTCCAAAAAAATACAATTTCATTATTCAAAAGCAGATTCAAAGACTCACCTTGGTGAGCAACTTCTTCCAGCATGGTGAACAATGTTTTCCTGACGTTGCCTGAGAGTTCAGGAAGAGGTCGTTCATTGCAGAGAAGGTCCAGCAGCTTACAAATGTACTTAAACCTCCGCCTATCCCTTACAGCGCCTTTCCAATCCAACCGTTTCAGAGCGTCACTCAAGCCAGTAAACCCAGCAACCTAAAACAGAGAAGTTACTTGAAAAATGTATGTTGACTACTCTCAATATAAAATACAAATCGAGAGAAAGCGGCTTATTGTCCAGACAATGCATATCACGACGTGGAAAAAATATATGGTAGGATTTTTGATCTTATTCTATGTTTTTGGGGTGCTGAATCCGAATCTGAAGAGATCTAACAAATATCTGTAATGCGTTTGAGATATTCGCAGAAAACGCCAAAGTTTTGGCACTTTTTTCAGTGTTTTGCTTATAACTCTGGAACTATGCGTCCTGCGGCAAAATTCACCATTATCAGAGTGAAAGAGGATTAAATTTCCTTAAAAAGTCACATGTCAAAGTTGACTGCAGACCCAAAAGTTCAGGAGCAAGAGCGATTTGAAAGGGCGATCTTTTACTCGGTTTTAGAAAAATCACTTTTTCGCACTTCAAACAGCTGTACCTTCGAAACGGCGGGTCCTATCGAAAAATGTTACATACTGAAAGTGGTAGAGCGTTAAATTTCCAATCGGATAGCCACCCGACGTTTGTCGAAAAGCTTACCGTACGAATGACTGGCAGAGTCCTAACAACATGTGATACGAAAACGCACCAAAACGTACGACAAACCACGTTTTTCGGTATATTTTTGGCTATAGCCGTTTCCTAACATTATTAGAGAGTAGCTTACAGATGAATTTTTCCATTCGTTGATTCAGCAATTTCTCTTTAACCTTTTGAATATGACAAGACTAACAGGCACTTTCAATATGATTAATCCTTACTTCTTTAGAAGACTTCGTGATGTGGCAATACGGCTGGACAGCAGAACACTCTGGAATAAAAAATAATCTTTCAGTTCTTCTCAACATTAGCTGTCAACTCAATTTCCCTAGATTTGATAAAATGGGAAAAGTTTTATTGATAACATTAAATGTCAAATTTTGACATGGATACTTAAAGGTGGGGGTCTGTAAAATGTAAACTAGCGACAGTAAAATATGCTACGTTTTTTCGCCCTCCTCCCAGGGTGCTAGATTGGCATTATGGGGAGTTTTTTGAACCGCCTGATCACGGACATCAAGCTTCTATGACCATTGTGATCACCTGTGGTTGGGAACTACGAAATTGAATTTCTATTGAACCTTGGAGGCTGAAATTTGGTATGGGGCCTCTGTAGGAGTGCTTTGTACGATTGATAACGTTAGGATCCACCCAGAGAGAGCTTGGGAACAAGTCTTGCTCCTCTTAGAGGCAGCGGTATAAAAAGTAAATGATAGAAGAACTCTGTTGGACTTAATATACCTACTTACTCCTGGTACTTCTATACATAGTCAATTGCGAGAGTTTATGGCATTGAATTTATTGCCTTATAGTTCATAACTTGTCGGGATTATTGAAGAACTGAATGAACACTAGGTTACTCAAAAGTTCAAAATTTATAACATTCGTGCGAGACACTTTCAACGTAGATTAAATTCCAGTTCAAATTACAACGATCCAGCTATTTCTACCATAAGGATTGTATTGACGCTGTATTCACCTAAGGTCTTGATCGTTTGTAAATCCAGCACTGTATGTCATATTCCAGTTACCACAAGCCCTTGTTGAGCATTACTGATATCACTTTGTGTCTAGCCAGAGTTTGATTTTGAGAAGCCTTCATTCGCTTACATCATTTGACACTTCCATTAAGCTCTCCCTTGATGGGAAAGACATAATATTATTCATCATCTCTAAAGCTTAATTTACACGAGTCGAGTAAACGGTAGAGTAGAGTCCTTTCCACTCTACCGACCACTCTACCGCCTACTCTACTCTACCGCGACCTCAACTAGGGTCGTTCACACGCAGTCGAGTGCAAACCGCGGAGAGTTGCGTTGTGATTGTTTTTTCTGTGTTTGTGTCCGTTCTGTCGATATTTTTTGGTCTTGGTCTGAAAGGAAAAATGGTGAACAGAAACAGAAACGTTGGAAAAGTGAGGAGAAGTTTATTGAACGTGTCGGGTTTGTTGTTGGATGAATTGGAAGAAAGAAGAGAAAAAACGCTGCAAATTTTACACAAGGGTTTATTATTCTTTGATAGACGTTACTTGTGCAGAAATTTAATTCTGTCAATGAAAAAAAAATGAAGAAAAAAATTTTTTTGGGGGGATTTTTATTTTTTTTTTTTTTAATTTTTTCTTTTGGATTTTTTTTTTTTTTTTTCCAAAAATGTTTTCTTCAGAAATTCTTTATTTTTTACTCGAAAAATATTTAACCTCCTGGGATCCTTCAAAAATCCCATTTTTAGCCCCATGAGAGCCCTGTAGATCGCAACAGTGAAATCGGATCGTTCCGGGACCCCAGAAAATGGATTCTACGTCCAAAAATACTTCGAAAACGACACCTAACTCGATCCCATACCCCAAAGCCTTCAAAAAACCCCACCCGTAGCCCCATTTTAGCCCCATAGTGCCCCACGGGTTTGGGCGATCGGACTGAAAACCTTGCGGGCACAATTAGATGGTAAACCAAGTATTTTGTCAAAATTTCAGATTTTTAAAAAAATTCCTACTGCCCAAAACGGCCCGGACGGCGTACGGCGACGGACATTTCGGATTTTGAATGTAGACCTCTTGAAACGGATAATGTCAAATTTTGAGGCCGATCGGAGTCGTCGACCCCCGTCGCGAAAACATTCCAAGAATAATAAACCAAAAGGATGTGGGTTAGCTGTTGGATCGGTCGGAGAGAAACCCATGGAGCATCAGCCACTTCTTCTCCTCTTTTCACTCTACTCTGCTCAAAAAACTGTTTACATTGGTAGAGTAGGCAGTCGAGTGAACAGGAGAGTCTGATTTCTGGTGGTGGGGGAGGCAGTAGAGTAACTCTACCACAGTGGTAGAGTACTCTACTCTACCGTTTACTAGTCAGTAGAGTGAACTCTACTATACTGAAAACGTTTACATGAGTAGAGTGCAATTAGGTCACTCTACTCTACCACTCTACTCTACCGTTTACTCGACTCGTGTAAATTAGCCTTAAGTCTTTCCCATCAAGAGAGAGCTTAATGGAAGTTTTATTAGTGTTTAAGAGAAAATCATGAACGTTTCAAACATTAATCCAACCTTTATTCAGTTCAGGTAAGTTCTCCTTGTCTTCTTCGTCTTTCTCGGCTACCCTACGACATAAAAACATACACAATCTTAGCAAAACTAAAAGGTTACAACAAAAATATAAAAAACTACTCCAACTCATTATTCAATAAAAAGAGTTATGCGGTTCAGGTCAAGACGCCTAATTGGCTGTTCGCGTAATCCCGTTCTGCAATGTGGCTAGCGAGCGAGGGAATTACACAACGTACTTCTCACGTTAACGTGCTTCCTCCCATAATTATAAACCATCGAAATAAAGTGAAGTTTCACTGATTTGCCCGGAACTAAATACCATTACTACCTATGGTATGATAGATAATATTATTCCAAACTGAAGTAACATTTTAAAAAATCCTTCTGGTGGAGAGAAAATGTTGTTTAGAGGTCTCCTTCATCGGGACATCACAGGACGTACTGCATGGGTGATCGAATTTCTATGACTATGCGATGAGGTATAGGTATTTCACAGAATAAGAAACTTAAATTTTAATACAAAACGCTGCTTTTGATTGTATTTTATAAAAGGGTTTGTTATTCTTTGATATACCGACTTATTTTACTTATTTCCTTTTACTCCGCGGGAGAGCATACGACCCCATTCTTCAATAATATTTATAACCCATATAAATATAATATCATAATTGATAACACATTTTTTTATTGATAAGGTTAGGTGGGGGAAGTGCTTGGTATGGTTTGTGAAGTTCAATTTCAACAGAACCGGGATACCTCTGGAATCCCTTTTTTGAATATACGATTGATTTTTCATAACGTGGTCAATTCTGTGCATTATGCCCGAAATAGCTGTCCAAGTCTGACTTACGCACTTGCATCATTGAAAAAGGTAGGTAAGTGTGTAACTCTCCTGTTCAATCTTTGGATCGCTTATTCTGGTTTCACCGGGGCAAGTGATAAAAGGCAATTATATATTATTTATATATTATACAATAATATATTATATACATAATAGTTGATGGTGATGTAGACCGTTTCAATTAATGTTGTTGGAAACTTGTTGAGGGTCAGTCAAATAAGACGAGATTTTTTGCCGACGTTTCAAGAGATAATATCTCTTATATTACATTCTCCTATATATATAAATAAATTATATTATCCTATATATATTAATATATTACATTCTCCTATATATATATATAGGGCGGATAATATTAATATATTACATTCTCCTATATATAGATAAATTATATTATAATATAAATTAAATATTTAATTTAATAATATAATATAATAATAATTTAATTTATATAATATATATATTATAATATAATATATATATTAATATATTAATAATAATATAATAATATAATAATAATATAATAATATAATAATAATAATAATATAATATAATATAATATAATTAATAATATAATATAATATAATATAATATAATATTGTATTATTAATATAATATATTAATAATATAATATAATATTATATAATAATATAATATAATTAATATATATTAATATATTACATTCTCCTATATATTTTTGGGCGGAAACCGAATATTTCGAGGAGTCTTAAAAAGAAGGGACACCAGCGGTTTCCGACCTCTGGATAAAACTATTAATATATTATATTCTCCTATATATGTTCTATATATTATATTCTCCTATCATCAGGGCAAGTGCAGGAAAAAGGGCAGCACACGATGTGAGCCGTCGCTGTCGTACAAATATACTATTATAGTATATTTGTACGACAGCGACGGCTCACATCGTGTGCTGCCCTTTTTCCTGCACTTGCCCTGATGATAGGAGAATATATCTCTTGAAACGTCGGCAAAAAATCTCGTCTTATTTGACTGACCCTCAACAAGTTTCCAACAACATTATATACATATTTAAATTTTCAAACTGCTAATGGATCATTCCGATAATATCTCAATGGATTTAGATATTATCTGAATGATCCTTTAGCAGTTTGAAAATGTAAAATCAGACAAGAACGGATCATCAAATACCTGGACTGCCAATGTTTTAAAGACTTGCCAAAACATCATGGTTTACAAAACAAAATTTGTTGAGGTGTTTAATGAGGTGTTTACTGACACAAGAATGCGACTCAAGTGCACTATCAGGCACTTTCCTGAATCGTCACCACGCACATGCCCCTTCTCGACAAGCCAATGGGGTAAGTGGTGAAGCGGGTAAGTAGGGCCCAACTCAATGATAGAAAAATATGACGCTGAATTTCAAATATAGGAGTAGAGAACAACTACTGAAATTATAAACAAACTTTTAAAACCTGCAAATTCACACAGATTTGAAGGTTGGAACACAACAAAAACAGAGTATGTACTGAACTTGGCAGCTGAGTGAAATGACACAATGTGACTTCACAACCTTCCAGCCTGATACCATTTGCGTTGACACCATCTGGCAGATAAGTGAGGTCACGCACATATTTTCAAACGCAGCCACTAGATGGCATCCAGTGGAAATTATTCTGTAGCATTTTTACGACCCGCTTACACACTTGCCCCGTTTTTGCACTTCCCCCACTTTACTTTTTAACTGCCTTGTAAAGTTTTTGGACGAATGTGGAACCCCCGAAAAATTGATTATACGTCCAGAAAATACTTCGAAAACGACACTCAACTCAATATCATTCAGGAAAACAGCACAAAACGCTGCAAATTTTACAAATGGGTTCATTATCCTTTGATGTTAATAATTAACAATTATTGTGCTAAAATTAATTCTGTGTCAATAAGAAAGTATTTTTGAAAGATTTAAAAAAATCCTCTACAATGTTTGGACAGATGTGGGACTTCGATAAAGGGATTACTCGAAAAACGGCACCTTTTTTTACCTCCTGGGATCCTCCAAAAATCCCATTTGTAGCCTCATAGATATCCACGGTGAAACCGGATCGTTCTGGGATCCCAAAAATGGATTATCCGTACAAACCACTTCGAAAACGACACCTAACTCGTCCCCATAGCCGAATTTCTTCGAAAACCCCTCCCATAGCCCCTTTTTAGCCCCACAGAGCCACAAGGGAAAACCTTTCAAGCACAACTAAGATGGTAAACCGAGTAATATGTCAACATTTTAGATTTTTTTTAAACCTGCGCAAAACGGCTTGGACGGTGGACGGACATTTTTGTTTCGTCCTGAAATCTTGGTGGGACCTCTCTCCTCGCTGAGATCAAACAGGTTGTGAAGGAACATGTTCACGTGACAGAAGAGATAATACATTTTTATGCTCATATTGCGGCCCAATGTTTTGAAATTTCTTAAGCATGTCATTCAATATTTCAAGCCATTAATGTCATTCAATATTCAAGTCTCCAAGTCCAATATATTCCTCGGACAAAAGTTGCGTTGCGATCAAGTTGAATTACCGACTCCAGGAGTTCATGTTCTACGACATTGCCAAAATGATTTAAAACTTTGAAAAATCATAGCTCTCATTGTTAAAGGTACAGAATTGCGGTTGGTCTCATTCGACGCAGAAACAATCTACCTACCTACAAGACTGCGATGGGAAAAAGTTTTTAACTGCTTTAGTTTTTACGCTGGAAGGTCAAAAGTACCAAAAATCGTGACTTTGGTTAAAAAAAAAAACTTTTAAACTCTTTTTTGCAAAATCACGTGTTTCTGGTTTTTAGGCACCAACTCATTTATATATTCGTCATCAGGATTAAATTTCCAATAAGAACTCCTTTTTTTTCAGAATTTTTGGACTGCAGGTAACGACTACCTATCATTTTTTATAATCCCGAAATGACACAAAACCCCCTAAAATTTGCCATAGTTCAAGAAAACATGGGGCTCCCGAGAAAACGGACACCATTTTCGGATTAAGCACCTAAAAAAAATAGAGTTAGGTAAGTGGTTTTCAGCAACGGAACTAAAAGTCGACTTTTTTGTTCACCTGTGTTATTAAATACATGAATGGATTAAACTAGTGAAAATCAATCATAATTTTGCATCCTCCACCAGGATAGAAGGTCGATCAATCTGAGCTGTAAAGGTCACGACGCTCGGTTTTTTTAACTTTTTTTCACCTATTTTCCCCACGTACGCAGTTTAGCAGGCGGAAATCCATTAAACGCTTCAAATCAAAATGTACGTCATTTCCTTCAAACGAGACGTTTTCACACAAATGAAGCGAAACGCTGAGAAAAAGGCAGGAAGGTGCAATCGATTGGAAACGGCCTGACCTGAACAGCTGTTTGACGACAATAAACAAAGAACTGGGTCTACGTACGGGATCTCGTCCGAACAACATTCGAGGATTTTCTTCTTCTCCCAACCTTCGCGAGTCTTGACCCAGGCCTCTCCGGGCGATCTCCAGTCCTTGGATATGAACGGCATCGTCGACGATCCCGGAGACGGTCCAGGCAGATCTCAACAGGGCGAAAAATAACGCGAAACGATCAACTCGCGAACGACGGAGGAAGTTCCAAGTTCAACGCACCCCCTCCCACGCAACCCATCAACACTCAACACAAAGGCGCGCTAATCGATTTACGGCATCGATTCAAGTCGTAAATGTCAAATTCTTTCGAAAATTCCACGATTTTTTGAAAACTACACGAGTCTTGAAAATTGAAACCCACTCCAAACAAACAACGACTTCAAGTTCTTGATAAAGGGATGTAAACAAAGTATCGATACAAATCGATACTGTCACCGAAAAAAGGTGTCAAAGTATCGATAGGGTTTTCGCAGAATCTGATCCATGCTTTCAGGTTTCAAAAAAGTGCTGTAATTTTCAAATCACACACATTCACTAAATTTTTCAGTGCAAATCCGATGCAACCTCAAAAAATTCGGCTCAATGGTGTCAGCCATGGATTATTCAAAGACACATTATCTGTAGGTATGTCATCTTAGGTCATCGTTTGCCAACTCCGATTTTGGTTTATTATTCTAGCAAATTTTACTCAAGGGTTTATTATTCGTTGATATAAATACCTAATCCAAAAATTAATTCTATATCAAATTGATATTATCAATACAAATTTTTTTAATTAAATCATTTTGAAAAGTTTTTTCTTGTAAAACTTGTGGTCGGATTTTGGGATCCGAAGAATGGAATACACGTCTAAAATTACTTGGAAAACGACACCTCATTCGACTTACTGGCATCCGTCAAAAACCCCATTTGTAGCCTCATGAAAGCCCCACACATCGTCACGGTGAAATTGGATCGTTCGGGGATCACCAAAAATGGATAATGTATAATAAGGGATTATGTATTATATATAATAGGACGTATACGTCCAAAAATACTTGGAAAACGACACCCCACTTGATATCACAGCCATAACTAATATAATGTCCCTCTGCCATCCGAGTTGTTTAGGGCAAGTGGCAACTGCTTGAGCTCGTGAGCTATCAGCAGGCCTCCACATTTAGGGAGCGCCACGACAGGTGGAAGGGGAAGGGAAGGGGAAATGGGGATGGAAGGGAGTGACAAGGTTTGCACTACCTAGGGTGGAAGCGTGGAAGCCACTGCTCAACCACCCTTTATACGGGGTGTGACCCAAACATGCCTGGGGGGGGGGGGGGCTATTGGGAGTCAATGCGTTACCGGTTTAACATCTAGTTATGCCTGCAAGGTTTTCAGCCCAATCGCCCAAACGCTAAGGGGTAACGGGAGGGGTGTTCGAAGATTTTCTGCTATGGGGTCGTTTTCGAAGTATTATTGGACGTAGAATCCATTTTTGGGGATCCTAGAAAGATCCGATTTCACCGTGGGGATCAAAGCTGCTTTCATGGGGCAACAAATGGGATTTTTGAAGAATCCCAGGAGGTCAAATAAGGTGTCGTTTTCCGAGTATTTTTGGACGCCTAATCCATTTTTCGAGTCCCACATCTGTCCAGTATTAAATGTTTTCAACAATATTTTTTATTGACACTGAATTATATTTTCTGTAAATAACATACCTACGTAGAAGAATAATAAAATTATGACATGTCATAATTTTATTATTCTTAAATTATGTATAATTTTTACATTGTAAAATTCGTTACAACTATCGATACACAACATTTCGATACTTTTTGGCGCATTGGGAATAATCGACGTCTCAGCTATTCGATTCCTCGATCAATAGTTGTTAAAAATGTTCAAAGAGAGCGTTGTCCTTGTCAAAAGGTTTTGAAATCTGCAACATCCATCAATTGCATTAATAATTAATGAATGAATTATTCATTAGGTATCATTAGGAGTTCTTCATAAATAATTCACTTGGTTAAAATAATTATTTTCAGCCTTTCAGAATTTTTCCTCACAATCGGTTATTTTGTTGGCAACCGTGGTTAACCTCTTGGTTTGTCAAACGAAGCGATTTTTCTCCGTTTTCCAGTTATCCCACTGCGAGAATTTTGGTTGTTAGTTGGATTTCCGTGGGAAATATATTCGATTAGATGACTTCTGCGGTTCCTTCTACGTGCTAGAAGTTGTTCCAGCGGGAGTGAATTTTTGTTTTTAATTTCTTCGGAGGAAGTTTTAGTGAAAGTCCGCAACCACCCTCGGCTCGTAAGGTTAGTTCTTTGAACAAGTATTGGAGTTCTCCTCTGCTTTGATGAGTAATAAAATTTTTAGCAGTGATAGTTTTTTTGTTGTGCGAATGCGCTTGTTAATTTCTTTTGACGTTGCGATGTGGGTTGGTTGCAAGTTGTATAGTAACATTGATTTGGTGGATCGGAGTGATGGCCGCAGATGACTCGATAAAACCAAAAATCCTACGTTGGTCCAACAACGTCCGTTTTTTCATGGTTTTGGGTACTTTGGACGAATTTTTGACTGACGTATAAAGATGATTGATAACCTTCCCAAATGTGAACTCATCAGACAGCCGGTTGAGATATGGAACTGTCTTGCTCTGCGTTGGTTTCTTATTGTAATTTTCTCCAGTCGTTTCTCCTGTAGTATTAAACTTTCGATTAATTCCAGTTTGAGATGCCGACTGCTCCCATGTCACCTGTAAGGTTGACGAACCATCGATTTATTCGCACAATCGAAACGCGAAGAGCGTTTGAAAGGCTTCATCGAACTTACTAAATTTGATTTAAATCACAGATTGTGGGGGATACCCCACACCAACCAAGAATCTAAGTACACCTGGTTCCGTCAGTATGAAAGCTTCGAGTACCTTTCAACTTCTTCAGTTTACTTTCTGATGACAGTATAGGGAATCGGGAATTATTCGAGAATAAGACCTAATTACAGAATCGGGAATAATTCGGACCAAAGCCGAAATCGTTTCAATACCTTCTAGTCGTCCTAAATGCAAGGAATCTGAATTTCGTCGCTTAAGAACTATCAGCACATAGAATCTACGTGAGTCAATGTTAGATCTAACTTTGACTAACTTTTCATGAGAGCACTAAAACAGATACTTACTCTCAACCCTTTCTGGATGGCTTCATTGGCCCGACAGAAGATAAAAAGATTTAAGTAAGTAAGTACATTCAGGAAAAAGTGGCAGGCTGGATTCAGTGCACCTCCAAGATGGCTGCAGCAGCAAAACAGAGCTCCCAAGCCGTTCACACAGCCTTTACGAAATCACTTCAACGTGAATGGGCGTACATGCATCGAGTGATCAGCGACTGCGGGCCAGACTTTTAGATCTGGTTGAACTGCCTGCGACTCGCCGGCTGCGAGGTTAGGAGGACTGGCCATTGAGGATCCTGTGGCAACCGCCAGCCTAGCTTTCAACACCTCAAGACAGGCTACCTACGGCTTGGTTCAAGCAGGAGGCGCTCTTCCAACTGGTCAACCACGAGGTCCATGCCAGCCAGTCCCTAAAAGAGGCCCGTGTCCAGAGAAAGGCTGATTTGTCAGTCAGAGGTGACGAGCTGCTGTCGCTTTTACCCTTTCGACGGCAATGCACCATTCAGCGGACGAAAGGCGCTTCCCTTCGGCTCACTGTTCTCCCTTTGGCGGCGAATGACTGCGATCTTTCCGCCTCACAATTCCGGGATGCCCTTGCCATACGATACGGATTGGAGCCTGTTGGCTTGCCCGAGAAGTGTGATGGCTGCGAGGCAAGTCGCTGCATGGGTTCGAGTGAAGCTGCAATTTGCCATCATCCGGGCAGTGGCATCCCGACTGCGAGGGACCAGAAGAAAGTTCCGGTGTCTCGGACTGGAAGACGGAGCGGGCCTCCAGTTCTGGGACGAGTAGACCACACGCCCATGGCCCTCCTTCGGCTTTCCGCCATGTTTTTCTTTCTTTTGTTTTTCATTATTTTTATTTGTTGTGTTTTGTCATTCCCCTGGATCCACTTGTTCTGGGTTAATAAAGATGTAAGGGTAATTTGTATAAAACATTAAATTTTTGGTCATTAGTGATAAGGGGTTTCCTACTTTTGGTTTATTATTCTTCACAGGTTTGGGCGATCGGGCTGAAAACCTTGCAGGCACAACTTGATGGTAAACCGAGTATTTTGTAAAAAAATAAAAAAATCTACTGCCCAAATCTGTACCTTAGATGTCGGGCTGAAAACCTTGCAGGCACAAATTGATGGTAAACCGAGTATTTTGTAAAAAAATTAAAAAAATCTACTGCCCAAATCTGTACCTTAGATGTTGTGCTTTTTAAAATGAGTCCAGGGATGAGTCTAGGTTTTCAGCATAAATCTGCTTTTTCTCAAGTCACCATTAAAAAACAGTGGGTTTTTCGATCCATGCAGGAGCTGCTAACAGACCATTCCTCTTAGAAATGAAAATAATACATTCACAAAATATAACAAGAGTTGCCCAAACACGCTGAACAAAAAAACTACCCACCTTCAGCACAGAATACATGTGTCATAATCGTTCTAGGGAGACAGGAAAAATCCTGTGACATGCTTGAAAACGCTTTGATAGGGGGGGTTACTGGTTGGTTTTAGCTAAATGAAATTATTCAGACTCTAACTTTAACAGTTCATTTACTTGCTTTGAAGAACACTTGAAACTGGGAACTTAAGTGTGTGACAGGTCTAGGAAGGTAGAATTGACGTTGAACTGATCAATTTGAAAAAAAATATTTACCTACCTACCGAAAATTTGGGGTATTAAAAGGAGGGGGTGTCCATTAGATTCCTGATTATTTTTTGATCAAACATTCTAGGCAGCATCTTTAAATTACATGCACAGCACCATAGTTTTAGAGTGTCCCTTATACTTCTCTCTATCTCATCGTTAATATAAAATCGCCTTTTAAAATTCATATCCATCCAAGGTAATTTTTCCAAACAGCCTTGTGGCTTTTCCAAGAGCTACTACTTCCTCTTCCTTGACGTAATTTGTACATCTTCGTTCTTTTCCCACTTCAGATGGTTTCCCTTCCACGAAGAATCATCAAAGAAACCCAGCGGCTTCTGCAGGAGCCGGTTCCAGGGATTTCCGCAGTCCCGGATGACTCCAACGCTCGCTACTTCCATGTGATTGTTACCGGCCCGGACGATTCACCTTTTGAAGGTGGCCTCTTCAAACTCGAGCTGTTTCTCCCAGAGGACTACCCCATGTCAGCTCCAAAGGTAATTGTTTGATGTAGGAGTTGTTCATGATTATGATCAACCAAGACTTCAGCCACTTGCTGGGTGGAAAGGTAGTCTCCACTGGAGCAACAGCACTGACAAAATTTGGCTCGCATGTGTCGCCAAGTCGAGTTTTTATTGCCAAGATAACAGAGTGCATAGACAAAATAATATTAAGCATCAATTCCAATTTTTCCAACTCGACTCATCCCACCAGACATACCTACACTACACTCCTGAATATCAGTGATGTGAAAGCATAATATGCTATCGTCTCTCAGTCGGACAAGGAAGGCACCTGGGTGATGCTATTTCTGACCTCAAAGCGCCATTCAACCCTCTGGAGGGACAGCATTATTAGCCGATACCTAGTTCAATAGTTTTTTTGTTTTGTTTTTAGTATCTTCAAGCAGCCCAGCGCTCCAAACCGTAAAAACTCCAGACAAATTTTTCTTGCGAATTGGGTATCGAAGGTGCAGGAAATGACGTCAGTAGATTCTTGGGGGCATATAAACTCTGAAGAAAACGCAAGCGATGTTGCTTTGCAATTACTTGTACCGTCCCAACTTTCCTCAGAATCTGAAGAAAGTCTGATGAGCTCTGGTGGAAGGGTCTAGCTTGGCTCCCACTGGATCAGGAAGAATGGCTTTCATCATCCTATAGGTTCAAGTCAGAGCTCACTGAACTAACAGCAGCTTTTGTGACTCTCGTTGCCACCAACAAAAGCAACCCGTGGATCCCTTGGATGGAGAACCAATTTGTGGGCTGCAGCTGAAATTTCCTCAGAACGAACAACACCTTCCAATGAATCCTCAACTCTCATTCTGTATTTCTTTAAGGGGAAAGAAAAAAGTATTCATTATCAAAAATCAAGTAGAAGGGGTCTGAGGCCAGGTGAGAGAGGTCGGGGGTTGGCTGGCTTTATCCACCCCCTAGTTGAATAGCTGGAATCCATGGCCCGTTTCGGTCGCATCCAAACGCCTGGTCAAATTCGTTGGGCCCATTTCAGTTCTCACCTGTATTGACATGAAACCTGTCGGGGGCCCATTTAGGAAACTCTGTTTGGCCATTCCCAAAAATCTAAAGTGGTTTTACCCAGTTTTGTAAAGTAACTCAATTTCGATTTTCAGGTTAGATTCGTCACCAAAATCTACCACCCGAACATCGACAGATTAGGACGCATCTGCCTGGACATCCTCAAGGACAAATGGAGCCCGGCTCTTCAAATCCGCACCGTCCTACTCAGCATCCAGGCCCTCCTGTCGGCCCCCAACCCGGACGATCCTCTGGCCAACGACGTCGCCGAACTGTGGAAAGTCGACGAAGCCGAAGCCATTCGCAATGCAAAAGAATGGACCCGCCGTTATGCCATGGACAACTAATCGTAGCCCCCCCTCCCCCTACAAATCATCTCTCGTCTTCATCTCATTGGGAAAGGCTGCTTTTCTCCAAACCAAAACTCATTTCCCCAACTTTGTTTTTGGGTTTAAATACAAATCCTACATTTATTTTAATACGATAACATTTACCGATTTAGTTATTGGCTCACTCTTGGCTGTTCAAAACTTGCTTAGAACCAACTAAATATCTCGGAGTGAGCTCAACCATATTCTCGAAAGCGCCTTTGTACGGATTAGGAGAGGATTATCACTATGGCAAGTAGGATTTTGTTGATCATTCCTCGTCTGACGAGTTGATATTGATATCACCTTGTAAAGAAGGGCCACTGCTCGTACTTTTCTTGTCAAATTACCTTTAGAATTGATTTGTCCACCGAGAAGAAATCGCTGAGCATATAACGTGTAGAACGCCCCGTTTCAATCGATGTCCCATTTTTACCATTTTTACCTTAGCGGCAAGCTGTCTTTTGAGTGTGACAGAGCATACTGCTCAGCAACGAGCTTCAGTGTCGCAAAAATTCAATTCAGGAATTCTATAAATCAGGCAATATTGTAATGTACGTCTCAAATAAATTTTGCGTTGTTGTTACGATTTCGAAGTACGAGTGATTTGGTGTTCGATTGTGGAGTTTTTTTATTTTCATTTTGTGAATTTCATACCTCACCGAAGGTCCACGTGTTCGTTTCAATCCCAGTGTATGCTTGTCGTTCAGGCCTGAGTGATCCCCTCCAGTTTTTTTTAAAGTCATTTCGTTAGTAAAATTCGTTAATTCACCGTCCATCTCATACGGCTTCTAAATTATACCTCTTCACGTTTCAAAGCTAAGTCAAACAACCAATTTCGCTCCCTTCACGTTATAAAAGACGTCAATCCTGGCATTTTCTACTTTGAACCCTGTGCACGTTTGTAGACGTTTCGGCCTCCGAAATTTTACTCTCCGTTCGGAATAATTTTTTAATTGCTATAAATCAACTATTTATTTGGGAATTATTTTTTAAAACCTGTATATTTAGAAAAAAATTTTTTTAGTACTTTGTCATTACAATTTAATATCATTACGATTTTTTCGGTCTTGCAGTGGATTTTAATTTTGCTCGTTATAGGGTACATTGCCGACATTTCTGTTCCCTGAATAATTATTACTATTATATTATTCCTTGTCTATTTAAGAACACGTCACATTCTTGTATCGTTTATTTTAGAATTATGGCGTGAAGTAATGATATTGTATGATAAAACTAAGAAATATAATTTGTTACTGTAATTTTTGTCAACTTTCTCCCTTTAATTTTGCTTGGATATCGTCGCTAAAGTTCTATCATGTCCTATCTTACAAACGGATATTTTCAGGAACAACAAAAAACTGATTTGCAACTCCATTTATCAACACAAACAACTTGGACAACTCTGTAGAGATGTTTGTAATAATTATAATTATAATTCCAAGCGGAAAATAACAAGGAATGTAACAACGAAGGAGTATTCTTGGAGTGTTTGGAATGGATGCTGTAACTCACGTGGGAGTCCGTTCGTATTGAAAAGAATTTGTTAGTTGAGTTGATACGGATTCTTATTAGACCCAACTTTAGGGATCCTTACGTGTTGAATCCTTACAAGAAACGACACACAGACCAAAAAATTTGGGACGATGTAATAAAAGTTTCACTTTAAAAATAACAATTTTTTTATGGATTTTTATATTTAAAAAAAAAACGCTGCAAATTTTACACAAGGGTTTATTATTCTTTGATAGACGTTACTTGTGCAGAAATTTAATTCTGTCAATGAAAAAAATTAAAAAAAAATTTTTTTTTTGGTTTTTTGGTTTATTATTCTTGGAATAATACACCTATGTTTTCGCGACGCGGGTCGACGACTCCGATCGGCCTCAAAATTTGACATTATCCGTTTCAAGAGGTCTACATTCAAAATCCGAAATGTCCGTCCGCCGTCCAGGCCGTTTTGGGCAGTAGGAATTTTTTTAAAAATCTGAAATTTTGACAAAATACTTGGTTTACCATTTGGTTGTGCCCGCAAGGTTTTCAGTCCGATCGCCCAAACCCGTGGGGCGCTATGGGGCTAAAATGGGGCTACAGGAGGGGTGTTTTGAAGGCTTTTAGCTATGGGATCGAGTTAGGTGTCGTTTTCGAAGTATTTTTGGACGTAGAATCCATTTTTGGGGGTCCCGGAACGATCCGATTTCACTGTGGCGTTCTATAGGGCTTTCATGGGGCTAAAAATGGGATTTTTGAAGGATCCCAAGAAGTTAAATATTTTTCGAGTAAAAATTAAAGAATTTTTGAAAAAACACATTTTTGAAAAAAAAAATCCCCCCAAAAAATTTTTTTTGAAATATAAAAATCCAAAAAAAAATTTTTTTTAATTTTTTTTATTGACAGAATTTAATGTCTGTACAAGTAACCTATATCACAGAATAATAAACCCTTGTGTAAAATTTGCAGCGTTTTTTTTTCAAATGTTTATTTTTTTTTTTTTTTACTCGAAAAATATTAAACCTACTGGGATCCCTGGAGGTCAAATATTTTCCGAGTAGTTATGGACGCATAATCAATTTTTCGAGGTCCCATATCTGTTTGAACAATGTACAGATTTTTTCAAAAAATATTTTGTTATTGACAAAGAATTAATTTTTGTACAAGTAACCTAGAATCAAAGAATAATAAACCCTTGTGTAATATTTGCAGCGTTTTTAGTACGTATGTGAAGTCCTTGTTAGCACAAACGTGTATTTTGGTCTAAACACTCGCTTCAAAAGACTTTGCGTGCCAGCTTACATGAATACAACGGCGTTTGCCAAACTTGAATTATTAATTAGATCCTTGCAGACGTCGAGTCTCTTCAAATGATCAGGTCGGAGGTTTATCAAGTATTGAATCTGGAAACCGGCGGACAAAATTATATGTTGAAATAGCCATTTTGGTTAGTCTGTATTTAGGTAGGAATAGGTGACATTAAATGTCAAAATTTTTGAGAAACCCAGGGAGAATAGGTTGGTAGAAAACAAAAAGAAACTGTCACATTGGTACTTACCTACATTATTCAACAATGCAGTTACGTCAGAAGTGTAATTTTTTTCTGAGAATTTTATTGCTCCAAGTAAATAACTTATTAACAATATTGATTTGATACTAGGTGATACATGTTAAAACTTAGGTACCTACAGCACTTAGTTTTTGTTTTCTATGATAATATGCCGACACTGCGCGCTGCTTCACAAGTAAGCAAGATCCAGTGGTTTGGGTCTTCGGACGATATCACTTGTGTCTAGGAGACGGACAGCATCCTCGTTGACATGAGATCTTAGCCGTTGGAGATGACGCACGGCCTGCCGCTTGATGGTTTCGTTGACTATTTCGATTTGAAGCTCGTGATAGAGACGGTCATTTCGAAAGTACCATGGTGCATTGACCACGTTTCTTAATATATTGTTTTGGAATCGCAGGATGAGCGCTCGATTTGATTGAGCCGTACAGGCCCACAGCTGGGCTCCATAAGTCCACACCGGTTTGAGGACTTGGTTGTACAGGGTAAGCATATTCTGGATGGACAGTTTAGACCTTCTCCCCATTAGCCAGTACATCTTTCTGAATTTGAGCAAAAGTTCTTCTTTCTTCTTCTTAACGTGGGCTTTCCATCGGAGCCGAGCATCAAGCGTCATACCGAGATACTTCGCTTCATTTCGTATGGGATTACTTTCCCATTGAGGTAAACTGGTATACATAAACTTAGTTGATTTTTTTGTTGGTAAAATCAACATTTACCGACTTGGATTCGTTCAGCTTGATTCTCCATTTCGCTGTCCATTGCTGAATGTGGGTGATTGACCGGTTTAGATTGGTGACTGACTCCCTGTTGCTTTCCCCTATCGCCAACACCGCAGTGTCATCGGCAAAAGTTGCTATGGCGTTCATTTCTGTTTCTGGGTGGTCTCTGGTGTACAATAAGTACAGTAGTGGACCAAGTACGCTCCCTTGTGGGACGCCTGCTTTGACATGTTTTGGTTCAGAGAAGGCGTCTTCTTGCTTGATCCTGAAGTAGCGATTGGTAAGATAGGTATGATTGAAGTAGGTAGCTCAGCGTACTTTGATGGCAGGGTTTTACGCAGCTTGAAGTTGAGTCCCTCATGCCAGACCTTGTCGAATGCCTGAGCAACATCCAGAAATACAGCCGAACAGATCTTCTTTTCTTCAAGGGCTTTTTCAATGACGTGTGTTATCTTGTGTAGGTACTTGATCAATAATTGATCAAGTCAGAAGCATTCTACAATTATTGTAGAATGCTTCTGACGAAAACCGAACTGATGCGGCGGGATTAGTTTTCGCTCCTCCACTATCGGCATCAGACGTCTGTGTAACAACTTCTCAAACAGCTTGGACAGTACTGGGAGTAGAGAAATTGGTCGATAAGAACTTGGTGTATCAGGAGGCTTGCCTGGTTTGGGGATCATGATGACTTCAGCAATCTTCCACAACTGAGGAACGCAGCGAAGTTTGAAAACTGCATTGACGATCAGTGTTATTTTTGCTAGGTATAGCCTTACATGGCAGATGCTTCAGTACCTGGCCAGTAATAAGGTCATAGCCAGGAGCCTTTTTTGTATTGATTGCGGGATTGATGATATTTTGTACCTCTTTAATAGTGACTATCGGGATGTCAACTTCAGGTTCTATGGGAGAGGTGTTCTCTATGAGATCTAAATCTACTACTGCTGGCAGGGCCGTGGAGAGAAAATCCGGGCCCGGGGGCAAAATTCATCGGGCCCCCTAAAAAAAAAAAAAGTATGAAAATTTTTCCTATAATATTGGGGGCATTCCACGTCAAAGGTTGAACTCAAAAAAATAAAGTTCTTCGAAATCAACCATTTTTGGGTATGTTGTACCCCTAGGTGAGAAAAAATTTCCCAGAAATTTGGAGACCGATTCGTCGCATTTTCGTCGCTCCACAGGCAGTCAAAGTTAGCAAAATAGGCAGGTGTGGGCTCACTTCGCCGGCTGCTACCGCCCTTATTCCGCCATCAAAAAAATAACATCGCCAGTGTTTTGGAAAGAGAAAAACCTCCTCTTTTCTGTGGTGTAATCGTTTTTTCAATCAAAATTTTACTTCACGTTTAAAATCGAGTTTGAAAACTTAAAAATAAGTTTTCTCCAATTTGGGCATTTTTAATTTTTTTTATTTTTGGCTTAATTTCAAGGTATACACCTGTAGAACATCCAGTTAAAAGGGAATCATGGGATGCAAAGTCGTTAAGTGTCAGCAAACAAAAGATATCACTAATATATGAGGAAAAACGCGTTTTTTTTTCTCTTTTTACCGGGTTTTCCGCGGTTGCATTGCCTCGCATCCTTTCTCTACGAGAACACAGACTATAATGGACTTCATCTGCCACTCATAAGCTTTCCCAGTAGGTTTCAATATTTTTCTATTTCAAAAACTTTTTCAACTCTTAAAATTCAAATTGTCCCAAGTTGTAGGCAGTTTAACACTTTCTATTCGATCCACATTCCTTTAGTTACCTACTATATTTGGGGGAGATGGTGAGAACACATGAAAACAGATGTATTCGATTTACCACCTACACGTTTATTTTACAAAATTTACTAAAGGAAGATTCACTCGTTATTTTCAAGGTAAGACCATCTGGATTCGGCAGATATGCATGATAGCCCATGGTACCATGAATTGTAAAAGAGCGACTGAACCGCTTCTGGAGGGCTAGTCTTTGGATGTCCACCTGTTTTTTGCTGCACCTGAATCCTACTGGGAAAGCTTATGAGTGGCAGATGAAGTCCATTATAGTCTGTGTTCTCGTACAGAAAGGATGCGAGGCAATGCAACCGCGGAAAACCCGGTAAAAAGAGAAAAAAAACGCGTTTTTCCTCATATATTAGTGATATCTTTTGTTTGCTGACACTTAACGACTTTGCATCCCATGATTCCCTTTTAACTGGATGTTCTACAGGTGTATACCTTGAAATTAAGCCAAAAATAAAAAAAATTAAAAATGCCCAAATTGGAGAAAACTTATTTTTAAGTTTTCAAACTCGATTTTAAACGTGAAGTAAAATTTTGATTGAAAAAACGATTACACCACAGAAAAGAGGAGGTTTTTCTCTTTCCAAAACACTGGCGATGTTATTTTTTTGATGGCGGAATAAGGGCGGTAGCAGCCGGCGAAGTGAGCCCACACCTGCCTATTTTGCTAACTTTGACTGCCTATGGAGCGACGAAAATGCGACGAATCGGTCTCCAAATTTCTGGGAAATTTTTTCTCACCTAGGGGTACAACATACCCAAAAATAGTTGATTTCGAAGAACTTTATTTTTTTGAGTTCAACCTTTGACGTGGAATGCCCCATTGATCTGTCCCTTTTCCCATTTTGCCTCTCCTACCCCCTTTTTTTACAAAAAAAATTCTCAAGAAAATCCGGGCCCCCCTACGAAGGCCGGGCCCGGGGGCAAAGGGTCCAGTGACCCCCCCTCTCTACGGGGCTGACTGCTGGCTCTGGAGTAAGTACGTGCGCGAGATGATCGGCAAAAGTAGTTGCTTTGTCCTGATTGCTGATTGCCCATCTCCCATCAGCACTCCTAATGGGGGAGGCATGAGAGATGGGTCTTTTGAGGTATTTGGTTGCCTTCCATAGCGAGTACACAGTGTCCCTATGACTTGTCAACTCAGAGATAAACTGCTCATTAGTTTTATCGTTGATTTGTTGGATCAGGGTTTTTAATTCTCTAGCCTTCCTGTACCATTCAGATTCGAGATGAGGGGCTCCGTTTGCTTGCCAGGAGTTTTATTAATGAATCACTTTAACTCAGCTGCACTTTTGTTCCCAAAATTTCCATGGTCTTCAACGGGATTCGAACCCGTGGCCTCAACAGAATGCAGCGCGAAGTGGCTAACGCCCAGAACCACCCGGTTAATCCGGCCTTTTTTAATTTTTTTTTTTTTTTGGAACCTCTAATTTTATATGTTGGGTTCGGACTCTTGAGCCAATTTTACTTCCAATAAGCCCGTTGAGCGCAAATCCACGCAACTCTTCCTTTCTTCGTTGTTTACTGTCCACTGTATCCTACCTCATCAATAGACCTATGATTCAAATGGACGAGCAAAGCGAGCCCCCCTTGTCCCCCTTAAATTACGCGCAAACGGGCGCAGTTGCGCTCAACTTTCTTATTTTAAGTGGGAACCCCTAATTTTTATGTCGGATTTGGATTCCTGAGCCAATTTTACGTCTGATAAGCCCACTGAGCGCAATTTTCAATGAGAGCAAATCCGCGCAACTCTTCCTATCTTCGTTGTTTACAGTCCGATTGAGTCGGCGTTTCCACTGTAGCCTACCCCATCACTTGACCAACTATTCAAATTTCCTTTCCAAGTGGTCGGCCGAGCGAAACGAGGCCCCCCTGTCAGAGTGTTAGTAAGACTTAACTCTTGTTCTTGACTTAGAAGTACAATTTTATTGTACAAATTTAGTGCCATACAGCAAAAAGTGAGAACGCATGAGATAATAATATTATTGATATTATTGATATTATTGATATTATCAATTCTGTCAAGGTACTTCATTTACGGTCGGTGAATCTGCAGTGCCTACGTAACACAGTTACCTAAGTCGAATTAACCATAAATTGAGCTACCTACCTGACCGTTGTGACTCTAATAACGTTGAAAAATAAGTCCTCGTTGATTTACTGCATTGCGGCAGTTAATAAATTCACATAAGAGTATGCTGTGTTTATTACCTGAAAAAAAAGAAGGCATTATCAGACGTCTCCTGTCTGTGAACACCAAAATACCTCGAAGCGGTGGTTTTCTTGATAATGTTCTTACTTTTGCGTAAGTCTCCCAATTTAATACCGTTTGCGTGACGGCTGTCTTGAGAACCAAAGGTGTTTTAGTTCTCCCCACCATGATCATCAAAGTCTTTGTCGCCCCTTTGTCCAAATCCTTCCAATTGATGTCGTAGAGCTCTTCGTGTAAGGAATCTCCCTGAGGTGAAATCGTTTGCCTCGGTACATCGGAATTTAATTTTACATACATTCACTTAAGTCGTACGAGACTGTCTTACTAGCTCCACAACTTGCTCAGTCTGCCAACAGATCATGCCCAAGTTCAACATCTCGTCGAAGAATAAGATTCCCCCGAAAGCCATAGCACTCGCTTTACCTCCCTGTAAGTTGTCAAAATACAAACATGAGTGTGCAACTTGATAAATCTCCAAGTGGCCACGCAGGATTGGTCGATGCTTACTATAATGAATAATATCAATGTCGAGCACATCATAATGGATATGGTAATTGCAGCAACGAAGTATGGCCATTTTACGATTTCTTGAAAATGGTTGAATGCCCTGAAATGAGACAGATATCTTAGTCATAGTATGATGAAGCAAATGTGAGACACTGGCTGTTTAAACAAACAAACAATGGTCAATATTAAATATTGATATTGTCAATAGAAATTTTCTTTATTCATCTATTGATCAGGTTCCGAAAGTCCAAAGAAATTTATAGCAAATTTAAGGCTCACTCTATTATCTTGACGTGGTGGCGCGCACATGAGTTCAAGTACTTGTTGTAAATCCTGAGAAATTGCGGGTCTTTGTACAGTTTTCTTGTCGTCAGAGATTTCCTCCCCTCTTCTATAAAACGGTTGTGCGAGAACATTTCAAGTTTTCGTATTCTGTATTTGAGAATTTTCAGTTGAAGCCCGATTTCTTGCATGATAATAACTTGCAATCCAGTTAACGCTGAAATAGGAAAATCACCTGAGGTAATTGACGTAGGAGAGTTTGCAAAGCGATTCGGACAGTTCAGAGCATGCGCAGTCGGACCAAGAGTGGGTGTACCTCGTCTTCCAGGAATCCTAGTCAAGCCCTCAATCCTAAATGATATGGATGAGGAGATTATGCATAATATTATGCATAGTATATTATACTAGGGGGCCATCCCCTGCTGGCTACCCCAGCCAACCCCCGACCGTATCCCACCTGGACTCAGACCCAACCACTCGTTTTCCCATATTGTGCAGGTTTTTTTTTTTTTTTTTTTTCTTAAAAAAATACAGATTTTTTATTTTTGACATTCTATGTCTTTACTTTGGCACATAAACGAAAAAACGCTGCAAATTTTACACAAGGGTTTATTATTCTTTGAAATAGGTTATCGACTTGTACAGAAATTTAATTCTGTCAATGAAAAAATTTTAAAAAAAATTTTGTGGTTTTTTTTCAAATGTTTATTTTTTTCAAAACTATTTTTTACTCGAAAAATATTAATTCTACTGGGATCCTTCAAAAATCCCATTTTTAGCACCATGAAAGCCCTATAGATCGCCACAGTGAAATCGGATCGTTCCGGGACCCCCAAAAATGGATTCTACGTCCAAAAATACTTCGAAAACGACACCTAACTCGATCCCATAGCCAAAGTCCTTCAAAAACCCCTCCCGTAGCCCCATAGCGCCCCACGGGTTTGGGCGATCGGACAGAAAACCTTACGGGCACAACTAGATGGTAAACCAAGTATTCAAAATTTCAGATTTTTTATAAAATTCCTACTGCCCAAAACGGCAGTAGGAAGACTGTAGGAACACAACTGCCCAAAACGGCCCGGAAGGCGTACGGCGGACGGACATTTAAATGTAGACCGAATTTGGATTTAGAAAGTAGACCTCTTGAAACGGATATATCCGTTATATATCTGTTTAACGGAATTTGACATTATAATGTCAAATTTTGAGGCCGATCGGAGTCGTCGACCCCCGTCGCGAAAACATAGGTGGAATAATAATTATTCCAAGAATAATAAACCAAAAGCGTTGAAAGCGTTACGGATGGTTTTCTGATGATTTCCTCTTACAACCGAGTCGTTACTAGGGAAATGGTACTTCGTCGTTTTTCATCCCACAAAATTCGTTGACCATTCGTTCGAAAGCTCTCGATTTATCCAACTAGGTACTGCGAAGTGCGTGGCCAACAAGCTGAGTTATGAGCATGGTTTTTTGAATAATGGTGTAGACTCAGGTGATAATGATTTCATTGAGCTGGTGTTTCGATGATTTGATTCATAGCAGGTGATCCGAATATTGCGAGAATGGTTTGATTTGTGAAGCGGTGGGTAAATCATTGTAATAGGTAGGTACCTACGTAATTTCCGGATCAGATGAGTGGCTCTAAAAGCTAATTTCTATGCCTTACACTCAATTGTAATTCGTAGATAGAGGGGAGTACAGAAGAGGGAAAGGGGAGGGTAGGAGAAAGGGATGGAGGGGGGGGGGGGGAGGTAGGAACTAAAGACATAAAATGTCCCAATGTGTTGCAGACTCGTATACATAACTTACCTACTCGTGTAAGCGTTTCTTTATGTTTCCTTTGAATCATCAGAAAATCAACCGTAACGCTTTCAACGTTGTAAAGTCATTTGTCACTAGAATTTCGATTTTTTTAGAAAAAGTTTAATTTCCCGTTTTCCCCACTTTAGGAACTCAGATACTATAATTTTTTAGCGCAACCTTTTCCCAAAAAAGGAAAGGTGCGCTCACCTCTTCGACGTTTTTTTTTTTTTTTTGTGTGTGTGTGTTTGTGTATCACAGCATCACGCCCGAGCGGCTCAACAGATTTTCATGAGGGTGGTCTCATTGTGATCAGCGAGTTCGGGGGGTGGTTATAGGCTACCTTGATTTTTCCTCCCTCATCCCCTTCATCGGTTTTCGGGAGGTCTTTCACTACGAAAGTTGTTTATCTCTGATGTGTAACTAAGGAGGCCTCAAAAGGGGGACGAAAGTTTTTGTCCGATTTCATTGGTACAAGGGTCTATGGAATGAGCTTTTTAGGCTGATTCCAACGACTCCAATACGATTTTTGCAGCCTGAGCCGTTCGTTACCTCTGATCGGCATAAGGTTTTCTTACGCATCGGTCGTTAGGGTGCAGTTGTTTAAGTAATGAGCATCACGTGGATGATGTGTTGTGTGGCATAGTTTGGTCGCTAGATACCTACTGTTTCTTAGTTTCTCTCGCTCATTGAATATATCGTAATAACAGAAAGGTTGCGTTCATCTATTCAATTCAATTGATGGCTTGTTCTATAATTTTTCTATTGACACAGATATAAATTTCTCCACAAGTAACCTATTTCAAAGAATAATAAATCCTAGTGTAAAATTTGCAGCGTTTTTCTAGGTAGGTAATGGTCTCGGTGGACCGTTTAGCTTCGAATAGGGGGTTATGGCAAAATTTTTGGCGGGCGCAAATTCGTGCAACTTAGTAGGTTCTTCGTTCCTATCTTCATTGTTAATGGTCCGATTGAGTGGACGTTTCCTCCGTACCCTACCTAGAGATCCGAATTTTAATACGAAATACCCAATAAACGAATTCCGACGAGTCGGCGAGTTTAATTTGAACGATTTGAAGAGATCCGGCGCGCGTTAGCTGTGTGTCTTGGGATAGTGCCAGGGACCTTGGAAAGGTGGAGAGGCGGGGAAACTTTTGGGAAACGGTTCATTCTACACTAATTTCGGTGTGTGGGAAGACGATTTCTCTCTCTATTCCCTGCCCAATATTACTCCCGTTAAATGTAGCGCATTGAGCGACTGTCACTTGGGCGAGCGAAGCAAGCCCCCTGTCCAAGTGGTTGGACGACCGAAGCCTTCAGTCTGAAAAAGTGGTCGGTTGAGCGAATCAAGGCCTTATGTCTGAGTGCTAGTTATTTCTAAAAACCTGAAACATTTGTTGGTGCATGAAAGGAACATCTTGGATTTTGTCCATTCGTAATTGTCACAGAATCCAGAAGAGGGAAAAATCCACCCACGTAATCGCGACGGAGGTCGACGACTCCGATCGGCCTCAAAAGTTGACATTATCCGTTTCATTAGGTCTAGATTCCAAAGTCTAAATGTCCGTCCGCCGTCCGAGCCGTAGGATTTTATAAAAAAAATCTGAACTTTTGACAGAACACTTAGTTTACCATCTAGTCGTGCCTGCAAGGCTTTCAGCCCGATCACCCAAACCCGTGGGGCGCTATGGGGCTACGGGAGGTTTTTTAAGGCTTTTGGCGATGGGATCGAGTTAGGTGTCGTTTTCGAAGTATTTTTGGGGGTCCCGGAACGATACGATTTCACTGTGGGGATCTATACGGCTTTCAATGGGCTACAAATAGGATTTTCGAAAAATTCCAGGAGGTCCAATATTTTACGATAAAAAAAAATTGTTTTGAAATAGGTGAAATCATACCTATATAGATATAATTTTTTTTTAAAGTTTCTTTACACAAATAATGTTCGGACATGTAACCTACCAAGGTATATCAAAGAATAAACCTAATAAACCTTGTAATAAAATAACAGTGTAAAATTTGCAGCGTTTTCAATTTCGCTGGAAGGTCGGCGACTCAGGGAGTCGAGTGGGCTAGAAATTTTCCCGCTCTTCCACTTTTGGTTCTACGGGAGTCGATCGTCCGTCCCCCGTTCCAAACACTTCAAAATTTGAATATTTAATATTTCCTTGAAATCTGAATAACGGCTGTGATCCTCTTGGTGAGTTATCATCCAGCCAAAAACATTAATTACCTACGGCTGTTTTCTTTCGCGTAAATTTGATTGTTATTAAATTTGAGCATAGCATTTACCAAATCCATCTAAGTATATAATTAAATTTTACTGTATTTACTAAAACTTACCCGTGAAAAATCCTGCATTCATGGTGCCAGTGAATACTTGGGAGAATGATGTACCGTAATGGAGGAAACTGTTGGTGATTTTGAAAGGGTACCAAACTGGTACAGGCACCAACATGTACACGTCGTCAATATAAGCCACCTCTTCGATTCCAGCTCTTGCATCAATCAATGGCCGTGTAAGTGCAGTGACCGCCGTCAGTAGTATGTATATCGGCTGAACGATAATAACGAATAATTTTTGCCTTCTCTGCCTGCGAACTTCTTCCACCATTTCAGGAATTTCTTCGCCGTCCTCATAATCGAAGAAACCTTCATACATGATCTTGAATACAGAGATCATTGGTTTTCTTTTTAAGAAGATGAGGACTGACATAGTAAAAGTCAAAAAATGGATGATCAATATGTTCATAGAGAGCGAAGCAGTGGCCAAGTCGCTTCTCTGTATGTACACCGTTATGACGAACGTGACGACGTAGTAAGAAGTCCAGAACGAGTAAATAAGAAAGTAAATGATGCTGAATATACTGTATTTTGGACGAAGGTCTGGGAAAAAGCATGAAGCGGCCAAAAGCAAGCTGAATTCCTTGTAGACGTATTTGTACATATTATCTGTCATGGGAGGAGAACCTGAGGCCCAGTCACGGAGGTAGTTAGTGAACCGTCCCATATCTGCAAGCTGGTCGACGAATACTGGATTGAAAAATGCGAGGCTACATGGTGTTTGCCACACGTGAATTATAAACAATAGTTTCTAGCTGGCGTTTTGGTCCTTCAAATGAGCAGGTGAGGGCTCTGTTTATTAAATATTGACTTGGGAAACGGTGATTTGTACCGGTAGAGTAAATTACTTGTCTAGTTTTATGGATTTTGGTGGCCTGTCTATGAATAGGTTGTGGAGAAAATTTCTCCAAGAAATGAGTAAGGTAAAGGCACCAAAGGCGGACGTGTTAAGAAAAAAATGAACATCTTTCATCGCTCATATTTCGAAAATACTTTTTAACTTTTGTTTCAACTGATTTTATGGTATTTTGGACTTCCCTGAACAAGTTGGAATAAAAATTTATTACATTTATTCTCTCGTTCACGGAAAAAACAATGATTTTGTAAATCAAGTTTTTGCACCAGTAGCGGACACGAAAAAATCACATTGCACCAGTGGCGGACGATTCGGGATCCAATGGCGGACACCAGTTTTGATTTCAACAAATAATTTATTTCTCCGTTGAAAATAAACACAAAAAATTGTCAGAATGACGAATCAGCCTTTTAAAAAGATAATACAGTCTTACTTCAACAAATTTGACATAGGAAATAGGAGAAAAAAATTTTTTTTAACAGACCTTTACTAACCAGAAACTCAAAATGCTTAGAAAACATTATTTTTACGCTAAAATCACAAAGATTTTCTCTTTAGTAACTGTATTTGAACTAGAAAATGTGTCACAGTGGAACTTATAGGCACTTACATGGGGGCTTTCATTAATATTCAGATAAGTTACCCCATCTTATATTACCAATAAGGTTTATAATAATATACTCTCTGTTGCGTCTAACTTTAGGTACCTAGGTAACTAAGCAACATTAGCAAGGTATCATAATATGATAGATATTATCTACTCCAGTAAGAAATTGGAATCTTAATGTAAGGTGGATGCGGCGAGATAAAGGGAATTCCCTTTACCTATCTAGATCCATCTGAGAATTCCGTCAATGAGAATCCATCTGATCAAAACATTTATCGTGGAAATTTATAGACTACTTCGTCGGAAATCGTCTTTTTATAATAATTATAAAAAGACCAATTATTGGTAGTCTATAAATTTCCACGATAAATTTTTGATCAGATGGATTCTCATGGATAATTATTATTGGAATCTTGAATCAAGTACCTAGCAGAGATGGGTAAAAACCTTAAATCAAATTGAGGCGGTGGATTCCAAATCTGTCTACATTCATTTTCGGCCAAATTTAGTAGTTAGCAGTGGATTCTGAACCATTTTCCCGCGCTCCATCGAAAAATGACTTCAGAATCAAGAAAAACTGTCTCCTTTCCACTGGTTTGTTGGCTCCCAAACTTTGGGGTTCGTTCCACAACTCTCTCCATTCGACAGTTCGTTTCAAAAGTGTCTACAATCATTTTTCAATCTCAATTTACTGGCGCCTTTCATAATTAACTTAGTTCAAAATTTTCGCACTCATTAAGTGATGCCAAATGAGTCAAATTCAAAAGAATTCGCGTCTCCCGGCTTATTGGTTGGGTTAAGGCATGTTTTTCGTGTTTCCTGAAAAATTGCTAAATTGGACATAGACAGTTACTTAACAAGTTATGTGTAGACAGGTTAAGAAGTTCAGTTATTCCAAAATTTAGGAATCCACCGCCTCAATTACAGATTGAAGAAAATTTGAATCAAATGAAGGAATAGCCGCTTCTGAATACTGCAGCAATGGGTTCTTTTTTTTTTTGCATGTCTCCTGACTTTTCTTGTTTGCTGATCTGAAACAAAGATACCATGATTACTATTAATCATTCAAAACCAATTCAGAAAATAAAATTGTTCAATTAACTTTTAAACCAAGACTAAAATTGGAATGGAGCACTCCCGTCCGCCATAGGAGCACTGTTGATAGGGCACAGGTGCCAAAGGCGGACAGGTGCGTCCGCAACTGGAGAAGTTGTAATTTTTCCTGGGTCCAGTAGTGGACGCCCAAAAAGAGCGATTTTCAATGAAAATATGGAATGTATTCACGAAATTGTTATTCAACTTTGTTGTTCAATCCATAAGGAACTTAGAAATCAATAGGGTAATAAGTAAAATCGATTATTTTCCTTAAAACTCACCTCAGTTTTCTTCCCATTTTTGGTAACCAGAGCAGCCGAAATCACTTCAAAACAGAAAGGTAACTTTTGCATTCGCACTGTTATCTTATTTCTTGGTCAATCTTCTTCTTCTTCATCCTAACTGCTCACAGAGAGATAGCATAAATGGAAAAATGAAGGATCAAGAGCCCTGGGAGGTTGCTAGCCTTATTTTGAGAGCTTTTTTGTCCCTGTGTCCGCCACTGGGGTTGTGTCCGCCTTTGGTGCTTTTACCTTAACTTACTCATTTAATGACCCTCGCGTGTGTTAGGTACTTTGTAAGAACATCAGCGAATGGAAGATGGGAGCGCTTCCTTGCTCCACCCCTAGTCTGCGATGCCTGCTACCCAGGGCGGGATTCGGGGTCTGCTCCTTCCCCACACGTCACAGTTGATGGCCGCACGGTCTCGCTGCGTCCGTATTTAAGCTGCTCAATGAGCAGCAACCTGCGTTGTTGTATTGGATCACGCCATCCGTTGTTGAACGGCCCTCACAAACCGCTCGGAAAATCCCCAAAATCCAGGCCATTGCCAGGTGGTTCTTAGGGACCCACCAGAACCAAGCACATGGCTGACGATAGCGTGGAGCCCTACAAAGCCCGTTTGGTTTCACAGGGAAGGTATTGACTATTATAGTCAATCAATCACAGGGCTGTACGTTTCATTATAATAATGAAACGTACAGCCCTGTGATCAGTTTGCCAGTTTCTAATATTAGTGCTGAAGCTTGCAGTGAACAATCTGACCGATCCTCCAATTGGACGGATGATGAGTGAGTTGATAGCAGAGTTGGGAGTAGGTAGTTTACTAAAAATGTAGTTCAACTAAATCGCAAACTACAAACTAATTAGTTTTTAGTTTCACTTTTGAAACTAAATTTCAAACTAATTAGTTTTTAGTTTGAAATTTAGTGAAATTTGAACTTTAAGGAAACTAAAAATTAATTTACTTTCAATGTTAGTTTCAGAATGAAACTAAAACTAATAGTTTTAGTTCTTAGTCCCAATAAAAACTAAACACTATTTTTTTAGTACCTACCTAAACAAAAACATTAGTTTGTTATTTGTCGTTGTTCATAATATGTACCTACAACTAATTGTTGCCACTCCCAGCTAGCGGCATCCCCCCCCCCCCCCCCCCCCGCCCTCAATCATTTGCGTGGTGAGGTTCTGAACGGCAGTCAGCTCCAAATTCTGACATCATTACCCAGCCGAATGGAACTGTTATAAAATATGAAGTAGTTAGGTACCAATTTGCTTCAACAGTCAACACAATGAGAAGCTGTTATTTTCTCTCTCTGTCCCCCCCCCCCCCCCTCGCTGAAAATTACACATTATGTAATTTCTAATCGTAATTTTTTGTTATTATCAATATCAATCTAGTAATATTGTTCATTGTATTAGGATACGCAAATGGCTGCCCCGCGACGCTGCAACGCTTTGGAAACAGTTTTTCATCCACTTTGAACACAAAAGGCATTTTTCGCATTGCTTGACGTGCTCATTTTCTTCTTCTTTCGACCACATGAGTACCGCCAGGAGAGTCTCCCACAGTTGTAAACAAGGCAGGGGTAAGGGATCAAACTTCAAGTTAGGAACTGTCAAAACCGAGTCTACCCACTCGCGAGTCGCTGTAACAGTTTCCATATACCTACGCAATGAGACATTCTGGTTAGTCGGAATTAAAACCGTTTTTCGGCGGAAACACAAAATATACAGCTCATGCAGTGAGAAAACACAAGTAAACCTGGCGTATTGCAACCTCCCGCGTCGCGCCTCGACGTTATCCACTTGGAAATGGTCTAATAGACCGGAAATAGCTCTTTTTCATGAATGGAAGCGAGTGAAAAGCAACTCGTATTTTTGGTGAAACTTTCGCGAGTTCGTATAATTCACCACGAAGCGACTATCACTCCCCTGACTCGATCAAACTCCTTTACAAATCAGACAGAACGCACCAAGACTCATTACACCAAGAGAAGTGTGTTCTTGAAATGATACACAAATTCACGAGAAGCGGTATATTCACGAAAAGATACACTTGGGGACGGGTACCAAGTAAAAAGTGTGATTTGACACATAAGACAAAGCGAGAGCACTGAATTGATAAGGCTACGAAAAATCGATCGTCCATCGAAAAACAAGAGATTCAGAGGTATCCAGGGCAAAAATAAAAATTGGTAACATAATGTAGGAGGTTTTATTTTAACTTAACAAGCCATCCAAGCACTTCCCCCACCTTACCTTACAATGAAAATTCCATGGTTTTCTAGAAACCAGAATCACTATATCTATGGCTCCTTGAATGACTGTTCATTCCCCCAAAAGAATCAAAAACATTATGCATTATAAAAAGCGCCCCCTTGATTAAAATTTAATACATTTTGTAGGGGCTTAGGTATCATGAAATATTTTATAACTTAGGGCGAGAGTGGCATAGCAGACGTGTTTTTGGTTGGGCAGGAGATGTAAAATGGCCAATCATACAACCCAACCAGAAAAATTGAACAAACATTTTACCACCCCAAAAAAAAAAGAAGCTCCACAACTGATGAACGTTTTTATTAGTTGAAACTTACTTGGTGACTACAGAGTTAGTCTCTATCCTGGATGATCTGAAAAGAGAAATAGACGCGTGAGTGTTGGTAGTTTCGTGGGAAACAACAAGTTTTCATCGTGGTGCCTACCTGACCCATAGTTGTCTCTCGTTTGAACGCCGTATGTCTTCCAGTATTGCCATAATGGTTGGTGCTGGAGCTAGGGAACATTAGAACAAATATCAGTACTGTCAGCGGGTTATTTGTTATAACAAATAACCCATAAATGGGACAGATCTAAAGGCATCTTGAGAGATGTTACTGTTTCATGGGAAAGGAAGAATTAGCAAGATGACTCCGCTTGGTCAATTAGGTTGACTAATTAGTTGATGTGAATAGTGATTAGTTTGTGGCGTCTGGGATATCGCAAAGGAACTAACTTGTAGTCTGAAGAGGCAACCAATTGGGTCGGGTTCTGGGAGTAACTTGAGTCGCCTGAAAACGAAATGACACAAGTTAATATGAGGGTTTCTATTGTTCATTACGTCAACGTCATGACAACGCATAGAGGGAGAGAGGTCGGGAAGGTTTGGGGCCCTCCGCAGGATGGATAACGACGGTTTGGGTGTTTGCTATTCATGTGGGGGGGCATTACAATTCCAAGTGATACGCTTGCCAACACAGCCACTTCCTCTCACTGAGGGGTAACCCTTGGAGTGTAAGAAGTATAATGCACTATTCGATCTACACTGTACTGTCCTATCTTATCTTATATACGATAGGTATATAAGATAATAAAGTTTAATACATATACTTTACAATATTATCAACTATTTCGGAGCTGCAACACAAAGAAGGGGTCTGAGGCCAGGTGGGAAATGGTCGGGGGTTGGCTGGGGCAAGCAGGGGGTGGCCCCCTGGTTAAACTTATGGATGGACAATGCCTTCCTCTTCAACGTAGGGCACGCTTGCACCCACAGCCTCACGCAATACTTGATATTCAAAAGTAACAGGCCAGAAACTGACGTCTTGCAAATAATTTCCCCAATTATGGAACTTGAACCAAACGGTCCTACAGACCAAAATTGTAGTAAATTTGATTCAACACTCAGTCAATAACCTCGAAAAAAGCTCCGTTTAGCAGTTATAGGCAAAATGCTGAAATATAATAGTTATTGGGCGTTGGCGCTACGTTAAAATGATTGCTTGCAAAATAGACAGAGTTAGCTGTCGAAAGGTTCCATTCGAATCTGACGTCCTTCTGAAATTAGGCGCCGCAAATCCGACTTTTGATTCCTTAGAGCAAGGTTTGGCAATGCTGCACTCGAAATCATCCCTTCTTTCTATTTAATACAGTGGAGCCATTTACCATTCTTCAGAAATAGTAGGTACCTATCTGTTGAAGGGGGACCCAAACCTGTCTGACCACACACACCATGGGGATTTTGAGGGACTTCAATTGGGATCTTGAAGTATTCTGGACGGGAAGTCGAATAAGGTTGTCGAAGATTCCACACCAAGACGACTTACTTGAATTTTGTGGGTCGGCTTTCGGGAAAAACCCACTGAAAACGACGAAATTGTTGCCCTGAGGGACAACGTCAGAGAGGCCGTAATGCTTTTGAAGGAACATCAACAATTTGTGCGTAGGTCGGTCAACTGCCAGTTCTTCGGGTTTGACGTTTTCTTCCTGAAACACGAAACAATCCAGAGATGATTAGGCTGGTTGTGTGTGCGGCTGGTAAATGTCAAGATAAAAGGATGGAAATAGCTCAATACACACTTGAAGCATATAATCGAACAGCTTTTTCCCGCATCCGGCTTTCTGCCGGAACTCGTGAACGTAGAAATCCAAAACGCAGAGGGCGAGACTTTCGTGACACTTGCCGTCCAAATCGTAAATGAACAGTTTTTTCCTGCCCATCTTGATAAAGCCGACGGTGGATCCTTCACCCCTACACAAAAATCATAATAATTAGGTAGGTAGTATAAAACAAGAGGTCAATCGGAGTCGTCGAAATATAACCCGTATAGTACCCGCAGTCGTCTCTGTCGACGAGCAGGTAAACAGTGTGATCGGAATCTCTCAGCTTGTCCCAGCTTGTGACCGGTTCCGGGAGTTCTTGAGCTTTGGCGGAGGCGAGTCCCATGTTGTCGATAATGTTGATAATAACATCTTGCGCAGCCCTGGAAAAAATAGGATTTAGAGGTCAATTGATTTCGTGAGTCAATCCTTAGAATCCATGTCACAGATACAACAGCGCAATTCCTCATGAGATACAATCTATTTAGTTATGTAGCAAAGGTTGGAAAAGGTGCGAGTATTTGCCAGGGAGCGCAAATTGGGAAATGTGGGCCCATACTCGAAGAGAACATTCAAGGAAGATGATTTTAACACGAAATAAGTACGAAATAAGTACGAGGCGGATGCCTAAATCTCCACTGGGTCCTGAAGAACGACTTCAGAGGAGCCAGCAGGGTTTTGGGGAGAAAAAGCTTTTTTTCAGTTTTTCGCTTTTATCTAGAAACCTCAGCGTTTAGCGTGGAAACGCACAAATACACTAATGGGATCTCAAAATGCATTTTCCCCCAACTTTCTTATTTCTCCTAAATTTTTTTGTGAATTTGGATTCCCCAACCAATTTCACGTCCGATTAGCCGGACGCCGTGCCGATTGAGCAATATTATCGATGAGCGCGAATCCGCACAACTCTTCCTTCAAATTTGCCAAAGTGGCCGGCGACCTTGTGTGGTAATTCTCCATATTTGAGTAAATAAGAATTATAAACCTTTTAATTACCACTTTATTGAAAAAACAAAGCAAAGCTTTTCAGCTAAATTTTAGCCATCGTCAGGCAACTACAAAAGAACAAGGATTGGAAACTCCAATCCTTGTTCTTTTGTAGTTGCCTGACGATGGCTAAAATTTAGCTGAAAAGCTTTGCTTTGTTTTTTCAATAAAGTGGTAATTAAAAGGTTTACAACTCTTCCTTGTTTACAGTCTGATTGAGTCGGCGTTTCCACTGTATCCTACCTGGAGATCTTTACTTTGGGTTGCGAGACTTGTCATCCTTGGTCGAAACCCCCCCCCCCCCCCCCCCCCCCCCCCGAGCGTTAGATTTCTGGGAGTATTGGTGGATCCAAAGCTGAACTGGATGCAACACTGTGAGAACCTTGAATCTAGGTTACATTCTATTGTTTTCCTCCTGCGTAGGTTACAGGAGAAGCAAACTAAAACTGCAGTGGTAGCAGCATTCCATGCTGCTTTTATGAGTCGTGCGACTTATGCCATTCTCTGTTGGGGTCATGCCGCGTCGGCTGCCGCAATTTTCGCATGCCAACGCAGGGCTGTACGAGTCGTCGCTGGGCTGAAGTACCAACAGGATTGTAAGCCAGCCTTCGTAAGATTAAACATATTGACCATCCCTGCGGTTTACATACTCGAAGCTACGTGCTACGTTTTCTCCAACTTACACGAGTATCATACCTCCACTCATCGGTATAGAACACGGCATGGGAGTGACTTGCTGGTGCCTTATCACCGCTTGAAATCATCCCGCATCAGCTGTTCATGGTGGGGTATTAAATTTTTCAATGCCACCCCTAAAGAGTTGCGAGCGAAATTTACGGCAACAAACGTTAGGCCAAAACTTGTCAAGTTTTTAAAATCCATCGCACCCTTTGATTTGAATGAATTTTTCCTCAGTACATATAAAGAATGTAAGAGAGCTCTAGTTAGGCATAGGTTTTGGAAATTATTACTATCTAATTGTTCTTGTTCATGATGTACCTACCGCTGTATTATTGTAGTAAGTTTTTGTGATCTGTAATTTTGTACGGAAATTTGACCTTGTCTTTGCACTCTGTGTTCTTGGCAATAAAAACTCTTGACTTGACTTGAGATCCAAATCAAATACTAATTTTAGAAGGAACGAATTCCAACGACTGGTGAGGGGGGTGTTGAGATCCAGCGAACATGCGCGCAAATGGGCGCACTTGCGCTCAACTTTCTCATTTTAAATGGGAACCCCTAAATTTTTGCGCATTTGGATTTCCCGGCCAATTTTATGTCCGAAAAGCCCATTGAGCGCGATTTCCAACGCACATCCGCGCAACTCTTCCTGTTTCATTGTTTACACTCCCCTGTCAGTGTGCTAGTTGACATAAGTAATAAGAAAGTACATAATATTTTGGCACCATCCTGATGAAACAGGGGTTTTCCCAGTTTTTTTGCGGATTGCGAAAAAGTGGCCATGTTTCCGTGCACTCTAGCAGTGCAGTCTTACTATTGGACAAATAATCAACTTAGCATGCATTTTGTAGGATATTTTAATTTCCTTTTTTTTTTGTCCACTTTTATTTTGGTAGGTAATGGTGTGTTTCCACGAAAAAAAACGCTTACTTAAGTACTTAGTGTTCGAGATATACCTAAGCGAAAAACTGAAAAAAGTATAAATTTCGAGTTTTTTTTTTTTTTACAATTTTTGACGTGAAGGCGTAGGTTTTTTGAGGTGGCTAAGTTCAGATTCGGATGTAGCGCCCCTAAAAACCAAATGGCGTCATAATATGACCATAATATGGTCATATTATATCATAATATTATTATGATAACCTCGTACCTATTTCAGAAAAACCAAACGTTTCAGTAGAGACAAAAAACTGATTACTTACGTCAGAAATGTTGATTTTCATTGAACACACTTCTAAATTAATTGCCTTTCAAAGGAGCCTAACTTATGTAAAATTTACCTATCGCTGATTCCGAATATAACCATAATTTTTTCATTGCACCGCTTCCAACCCCCCGTTTTCACAAAAAAAAAACTTGCGAAAAGTGTGGAAAAATCCCAATTTTTCTTCATTTTTTCCACACATTTCATGAGGCAAGATAGAAAATTAGGCCTGGGAAAATTCTTCTGCACCGGCATCTTGTAGAGGACATTCATCCGCATCGAATGAGACCAACCACGCATTTTTAGGCATGATTTATTTTGTCAGACACTACAAAATCACGACCCTCGACGAAACCGAGTTCAACTCAGCTCATCCTATCTATAAATGTTTTTGGAATCAATGCACACTTAGAACAACCTTTATAAATATTTATCTAGTTGTTATGTAGGAATAGGATAACAATAGTGTTTTCTGAGGTTTGATAAGGTACATAATATGTTAAACATATTATGTTAAATTAGTTTACAAATGAAATTTTCCCTCTCGCTGCTAACATTGCTCAACAAACCGAATGATCCTCGTCGCCTCAAATTATCCTCCAAAGTGAAATTTTTCAACGCCTATTAAGAACCTTTTCAACGAGAGCACCAAAAACTCACTTCAAGCTTCTTTCGTCCTCTGTCTTGAAGTCTTCCGGGTAAAGTTTGTGGGTGATTGGGGCGATTTCCCGTTTGAAAATGGTTCGCAACGGGTAGTTGAAATTCATGGCGGGCAAATCAATATGAGTCGCGGGCGAAAAAGAAAAAATCACTAACAACAAGCGCGTAATTTGTGTAACCACCACAGAGTAACCGATAGAGCAAACGCTAAAACGAAGGAGTGTCTGGAGAACGTTTGTGGAGCGGACGCGCTCTTGCGCCGCATTGTGAAACTAAACTACCTTCTTTTTCGGGGTTTCCCGCTCGAATTCGAACTGACGAGACACTCCTTTATTTGGGCATAAATACTATTTATGGTTAAAGTATCGATTACGTTTTACTGAGATACGTCTTACAAACTTATTTTCAAGAACTTCCTGCTTCTGAGGATGTAGGTACATAATATCATGCATGACATCATGGTATTCTTCTCCAGATTTCAGTTATCTGTGGCTTTAGGTTCTCACACTTTATTTGGGTGATAATGCCTGAGAAAATTATTTAAAAAAATTTTAAGCAAGGGTTTATTATTTTTTTATATGCGTAGCATTGTGCAAAAATTACCTAATTCTGCGTAAACGAGAAAAAATTTTGGGAAAAAACGTTTAGGTATTTTAGAATTTTTTTTTTTTTTCAAAAAATTTCTGTTTTTTACTCGAAAAATATTTGACCTCCTAGGATCCTTCAACAATCCCATTTGTAGCCCCATGAAAGCCCTATAGATCCTACGTCCAAAAATACTTCGAAAACGACACCTAACTCGATCCCATAGCTAAAAGCCTTAAAAAAAACCCTCCCATAGCCCCATAGCGCCCCACGGGTTTGGGCGATCGGACTGAAAACCTTGCGGGCCCAACTAGATGGTAAACCAAGTATTTTGTCAAAATTTCAGATTTAAAAAAAAATTCCTACTATCAAAAACGGGCCGGCAGCGGACGGGTTACGGCGTACGGACACTTTTTGATTTAGAATGTAGGCTTTTGAAAACTAGACCATTTGAAACGGATAATGTCTCATTTGAGGCCGATCCGAGTCGTCGACATCCGTCGCGATTACAAAGGTGTATTATTCCAAGAATAATAAACCACAATTAAACTTTTTTCTGTACAATGTTTGGGCAGATGTGGGACTTCAAAAAAATGGATTCTACGTCCAAAAATACTTCGAAAACGACACCTAACTGCCCCCCTAGCCGAAAAACTTCGACACAGGAAGCCCACGGATTCGGGCGATCTGACTGAAAACATTCCAGGCATGGAAAACCGAGTATTTTTTTCAAAATTACAGATTTAAGAAAAACATCCTTCAGCCCAAAACGGCTCGGACCTTTAAATGTATACCATCAAATTTTCAGGTGGATCAGAAATTCTGATTCAGAATTTTCGATCTCCGGCGCGATTACATAGGTGTATTATTCCATGAATAATAAACCAAAAATGGTCACAACATTAAATCTAAAATTTTTAGAAAGTAGGTAGTTTGCATGAAAAAGGTTGCTATGTTTCATAAAAGCATGAATAATATTCAAAAGTGGGTAACTTCCCCAGGAACAATAAATTGGAACAGGAATGTTTTGAAAAATGAAAAATAAAATTAATAGTTCCTTGTATTAGGTACCTAATAATAGGTATTTAATAATAGGGAGAGCGGGGCAGTTTCAACCAGTGGGGCAGTATCAACCACCTACAATTATGAATTTTTGGCCTCGAATCGCCACTGAATAGTGAGTATTTGCCAAATACTATTTGGCCATTAAAAGTGACCTCCAAACATGTGAGAAAATAAAATGCTCCTTCACAAGTTGTGAGTCACAACGTTTACCAGCTGTCAGTCAATGCCAAAGCGTCTTTTCACCAAAAAGGAAAAATAAATTCAATGAGGTGGTTTATGAGAGAAAACGACTCCTCTGCTATGTACTAAATTGTTTATTTAAATAAACAATTATTGTAGCGTGAGTAGGTACCGATTTCGAGCAGTTATACTCATCTACAGCCCTAACAAGAATTCAATTTTTCCAATTCGAAGAAATATGTATGTTTCCCGAGTTTTAAAAGATTGAGGTTTTCCTCCAGTTGACTATTAGCCGAGTAACAAGCGTTATATTTAGAAAAGCACAATATAATTCAGTTTTTGTTGATAAGTGCTAGTGGGGCAGGATCAACAATTGAATGTGGGGAGAATCAACCGTGGTCGTGATTCTCCTTCGGTAGTTGATTCTGCCTCACCTTTTTAAAAAAAAATAATTTAGGAGTTAACTAACACTTAATAAGTCTTATTAATGATTGTAGGTGTCGTCAGTTCGAATTCGAGCGGGAAACCCTGAAGAGGAGGAAATGTAGTTTTACAAAGCGGCGCAAGAGCGCGCTAGCGTCTGCTCCACCTCCACACTCCTTGTAAAACCTTGGTGTAAACCCGCCTTTAAGGCGCCTTAAAAGGAAAACGTAGGCTGTCACCAATCATCTCCTTTAATGGCTTCTTTCGGTAGGCACTTCCTGGTATTTCGCGTAGGAGCTTCTGGCCCGCAGTAGTTTAATCCGTGGTGTGGGGCCATCCAGAGGAAAGGTCCTTTCCGAAAGGAAACCTTATAAACCCCTCCCCTTAGCCGCATTTCAGCCCCACTACATAATATGGGTACATATATTATAACATATTATGTACCTACCATGACATTGTGATGTTGAGATTTTATGATAGATCAGTCCGTTTGAAAGTTTAAAACTCTTCACTCCTGGACATTTTTCGTTACATGGAGCATCAGGTGTTGATGCTTCAAATCAAATGGGGGAATAAAATCATTTTATTCCCCCATTTGATTTGAAGCATCAACACCCCATTCTATTAAAATGTTAGCTCCTCGAATGTGTTACCGGCGTTGCAACATAACAAGAGCGCGGGAAGTTTTCGGGGGATTTGGTAGTTCGGCAATGTTCGGTACCTTTCGTGAGAAGCCGAAGCCAGGATCTAATCCAGGGCTGTCCAACAGGACCTTAGTTTTATAAAACGCATTCAACACCACACAAATGAGTAATAGCGAGTTCTAGGACCATAGTCCTAGAACTCGTTATTACTCATTTGTGTGGTGTTGAATGCGTGCATGACGTAGAGCTTTAATTGCAGCTGGTACAACCATTATTTGAGAACTTGGTGCTACTCTGATTATAAATTTATTCATTCAAAATTGTTGAGTCAACACGATGAATGCTTGGCGATGAATATTATGCTTCAGAAATGGCCTATCCCAAATGATCTCCCAGTTATTATAAACTCCTATAATAGGAGAATCGTTTTCATTGCTTTTTCAAATCTTTCCAAAATGTTTGTCTTGTATGTAATGAAGGTCTCCTTTTAGTTTTAGATGTTTCCAATTAGCCAATGAAACGCGTACCAGGTTTGTGTCCTTTGTTGTAAAATTATCGAAATTATGAATAATAATTGTGGTCAGGAAACTTGTGAACCTGTAAAACTTAATAATAATCATTATTGTTCATCACCTCTTCATGATTTGCTCTGTTGTATTGAAGTGTTTTAATTCTTGCACTTGAAAAAATAAAATACAAATATCATTGTGATATTAAATCCGTTTATTTTTTTCTACTCCTATTCTCTCCATCGCGAATTTCACTTTGGTGAATATTCCTAACGGAATATTCCTAACGGAATATTCCTAGATAAGTACAAATTAAAACAAAAATTCGAATATTATCACTTTGAATGGAAAACCCCCCTATGTTTATGTGAATGTTTCTGTGATTCCATTGATGATTTTTCACCATCAGGATCATAGACACTTGCCCCAAAAAATACTGGGTTCTTCCATTCAGAATGGTAATATTCGAATTTTAGTTTTAATTTATATCATGTCCTACTTTCCTAGTCGAGATTTAAATTATGGCGGCAATGGCAATCGTTAACGTTTGAAACTGGGGCGTTGTTGCTCTGTATTTTTTCTGTCTTGAAAAATATTCATGGAGGACGGATGTCCTAGCTGATAACGTCAGATAAGACTCGGTAATTTTTAGCCAAACTAAAGATAGCGCAGTTTTGGGGCATCCATTTTAACATTGAGTCGGCCATCTGTCAGTAGTTTAATCTGTGCCAACAGGCGTATAAGACCTTTTCCAACCACTTGGCAGCGCCACCGTCGCGACGCGGCGAGTAGCCCGGATTTAACCTTCCTCGAACGGGTTATTCTCCACTGTACGTTTGTTTACCTTTTCAATCCCCATCAAGCAGGTTCCTACTCGTTGTGATAATTACAACTAACTAAGAAAATGACTCATTATGGCATGTTCCTACTCGTAGTTATTTGTTATTATCATGATAGTAACGTTGTTCGTTGAATTAGGTTACGCAAATGGCTGCCCATGTGCCCTTCAAAAGGGTACGATTGGAGGACTCTGAGGTGCCGGGAGCTTGCCTCCCGAACCCCGATGTTTCTTCAAACTCGGTTGAAGTGGTTTTTGCTTGTGCGTGGTATAAAAACACCGGCGAAACTTAAAAAAACTGAGTTAGTTCAACTTGTGGCGCGGCGTCTTCACCAACAAGTTCAACCGTCGGCAGACTGCAGGAAGTGGGTGGAGAAAAAATGTTCATCTCGGGATTTTTGGGGGTGCCGTGAAACGAAGGAAAGTTATCTAGCAGGTTTCCGACCGATCGTCTGCAACTCTGATTCCAATAATAATTATCGAAGAAAGGATTGCTCCCGGTAGGTATCACGACATTACCGGACCAGCGGTGGGCATATGAACCACGTACACAGGACGCAAATTTTCGACACGTCTTGTGTCAAGTCTTGACGGTCCCCTCAAGACATTCTTAACGAAATAATTATTGTTATATTTTGGCCCCACAGTGATACTTTTTGGTTGTTGTTTTTCTGTTACCTTTTCAGGTAGGTAACTTTTATGAACCCAATTTTGCATGAATTTGTAGAATATCAACTGAAGTACCACCTTCATATTTTATTCATCAAAACATTTCTTGTGCTGTCATTTACCCCTTTCCGAGGTGGTGGGACAATAACGGCACGGTGGCCGCCCTAGCGGGTTCGTGGGACGATTTATCCCATTTTGATAAAATTCGGGACAGAAAAGGGGCCTTTGGGGGAGGGGGGGATCTTGGTGGTGGTTTTGTGATACAGGAAATGTCCCGAATTTCATCAGAATGGGATCCGGCAGATCGTTGGGACAACATCGTCGGGTGATGGTCGGTCAAGCTGTTGTCGTGCATCGACCGCCTTCACATAGTAACAACTGTTTCAGTTGTCTACTATCCGAAGGCGGCCCGGCGACTTTCCACCAATGTCGGCAAAGTGGTCGACATGCCGACCATCGCAACGTCGATCACATGATATCGGCCCAACGTACATAATAATATTATGTGTACTACCTACAGAGGTTAGTGTTGGTATTATGATCAATAATTACCTTAGGAACCGTCGATACAGGGAAAAACTTCTCAAAATCCATTTTTGCCGGCGTTTCTGCAAAGTGTTTTGAACAATAATTGTTCAATTATTACGGAAATTTGGGCGAATTTACGAAACACGTTGGAATCTCTCATCTTCTCGGCGACAGTTCTTCATCCACTTCGCACACAAAAGGCATTTTTTGCATTGTTTGACGAGCTTATTTTCGTCTTCCTTCGACAGGAGGACTGCTTCCCGCAGTTGTAAACAAGGTTGTGGGAAGGGATAAAACCTCATGGTGCTGTCGAATCCGGGTCTACCCAATCGCGAGTCGCTATTGCAGTTTCCGTACACGCAATGAGTCATTATGATTTAACGGAATTTAAACGGTTTTAACGTTGAAACACAGTTGAAATATCCAGTGCAGTGAGCAAACACAAGGTAAACAAAAAGTGCTTGGAGCACAGAGTAACAGAGAGGAAAACCTGGCTTGGAGTAAAACCTGCGTATTGAAACCTCCCGCGTCGCGCATGCGCCTCGCAGTTTTCCGCTTGGAAAAGGTCTGGCCCGCGAAGGTTTTACGGAAATCATACATTTTCTTTAAATGCTACCATTGTAAAAAAAAGATATATATTTTATGGTATATCAATGTTTTTACATCACAAGTGCAGTCCTGCATGCCGTAGACGTGTAACACATTCTTCCTCCACCACTACGAGAATCGCACCACAGAGTTCACATTAAGCTTAAGGGGACAGACATCATAGTTCACGCAGGCCACACCTCCCTGCAGTAGTACGCGTGCCAACTGTCAGTCGCGTCGCCAACCGCCAGCGCACCAGTGCAGTGCTGCCAAATCGGGGGTTTTCCCCCCATATTTAGGGTTTTTTTTTCAAAAGGGGGAAATTCGGGGGAGAAGATGTTTTTGGTTTTTTTTAGGGGGATTTCAATTTGAGAGGGGGATTGGGGGGTGGGAATAATCATTGCTCCGGGGGTCACGGTAAAAACCTAAACGCCGGTGGGTTGTTAAATAGGGATCGAGGCAAGCAATCTAGGTAGGTAGTATGTTGTGGGCATCACGGTCGGGGTTTTTTGGTTTTTTTCCCGCGACTAGGGGGTTTTTGTTCGGTTGGTTTATATATATTATATGGTAGTATATATACTACCATAAATGGCCCGCAACCAGATCAAAGGTTTTAGTTTTTGCCCTTGAGGCCTTGCAAGTTGGACACCCCTGATCTAATCCGTTCTCTGGGCTCTAATCCCTACCACACCTGGATACCGGAATTTGACTTTGTCAGCCATAGTTAGAACTCAGGCTGTGGAATGAAATAGTAACCGAAGAAAAATGTCCCCCACCATTCCGTCTATAAATGTCGTCAAATGAGTACGTCAGTTTTGTTTTTTTCGTCCAGATAATTTTTGTTTAGACAACATAGACAATATCGTTATTACCCGATTCAGACGTCGCAGTTGGTTTTGGATTCGTCTTCGTCTCTCTATGAGGGGATTTTAATTAATGGGATTGACACCGTCCCGCAACAACAGCATGTCTTCGCCAGGTCGAGCCGAGGAGGACTCGGAAGGTTCGGATAACGACACCGATCTCGCTACTATTCTTCAATATCTAATTAGAAGGTAAATTGTTTGGTTTTATGGCTGAGTTTATGCCGTGAACGTCATGAAGTTGCTACTCACTCGAGTGTCAGGATGTGCTGTGGGTTGGTTGTTGTCGTTAGAAGAGTTGCACCAAAATCTGAAATTCGGGTCGTCTTTGATTGAGCTCCGTGAATGCGTTGTTCTTGAACGCGAGGAAGATTCAGGCTCTCGAGGTGGGCCTGAGCAGACGTTTGGATCAGGCTGCGAATTTCCTGGGCTTGACGGTGGATAACCGTGTCATGGTTGTCTCATGTATGACGGCGCTTGTTCCCAGGTTGTCTTCCTCAGTCCACATGATAAGAAGGTTGAGAGGGGTGGTGTCTGACGGGGTGCTGCTTTCGGTTTACCTCGCCTGTTTCGCGAGCAGAGCAAGTTACTGCGTCATAGCCCGGGGAAATTCGAGCCATGCATTCAATATCTTCAGACTGCAAAAGCGAGCTATAAGAATCTTGGCCAATCTCTCGAGTAACGAAGGTTGTAGAGGCTCCTTTGCTCGTCTGGGCCTGTTGACGATCATGGGTTTTACGTCTTGGCATTCCTGCACCTTGTACGGACCAATTTGGCAAGCCTCTCTCTGGTTTCTGGAATTCACGACCATAACACTCGATCCCGTAGCGATTCTTGTCGTTCACTCGCCTTAGTACCGCTAAGCGGGGTGACCCAATGTTGGTGGGCTTTCGTCTGTTCAACACTTTTCCCCAGGGCATAGGTACGAGAGCTCCATATAAAGTCCTTCCTCAGGGTGATGAAACTGAAACTTATTAGGGCTGAGTTGTACTCTCTGGAGGAATTTGGGAAAATTGACGGTTGTTTCTTGAGTCTCTTGCACGTTTGTTTATTCTGTATGCTGAGACCTCAAACTTGTTGCGATTGTTTATTCCTTCACCTGCTTCTATGTGTTCATGTGCGGTTTTATTTCTATTTGTCTTTCATTGCTGTTGAACGCTAAAAGTATTGTGAAGTATACTGCGACGTTTGTACTACCTTTTGGCTTCTACAAATAAAAAATATTCTATTCTATTATAATATTATAGGAGGGCTACGTTATAGTTATGATAGATATTCAGTTGTTGAGTCTCGGGATTGTTGAATACACCACTCAGTCTTTCGACTATATGGATTTAGGTGGAAATAAACGCCGCAAATTTCACACAAGGGTTTATTATTCTTTGATATAGGTTAATAATTATTGTGCAAAAATTAATTCTGTCATTAAGAAAAGTTTGGGAAAAATTAAAGAAAACATTTCTGTCAGTACAATGTTTGGGCAAATGTGGGTGCCTCGAAAAATGAATTATCCGTCCAAAATTACTCGGAAAACGACACCTTATTTGATCTCTAGGGATCGTTCAAAAATCTCATTAAATGGGGCAACACAATTTGAACATGAAAGCTCCATAGATTCCCACGGTGAAATCGGATCGTTCTGGGACCCCCAAAAAATACTCCGAAAATGACACCTAACTCGACCCCATAGTATAAACCCTTCAAAAACCCTCCCGGAGCCCATTTTCAGCCCCACGGGTTTGGGCGATCGGACTGTAACCCTTGAGTGCACAATTTGATGGTAAAACGAATATTTTGTCAAAATTTCAGATCTCTTAGAAAATGCCTAGGTACTGCCCCAAACGGCTCAAACGGGATAAAATCGTCGCGTTTACATAAGGTGTATTGTTCCAAGAATAATAAACCAAAATTCAAAATCAACCAATAGAAACATCAACGAAAAACGGTTCTGATTTCCTTCTATTTGCCTTCTCATAGTCCGGGCCGTTTTGGGCAGTAGGAATTTAAAAAAAAAATCTGAAATGTTTACAAAATACTCGGTTTACCATCTATTTGTGCCCGCAAGGTTTTCAGCCCGATCGCCCAAACCCGTGGGGCGCTATGGGGCTAAAATTGGGCTACGGGAGGCGTTTTTTGAAGGCTTTTGGCTATGGGATCGAGTTAGGTGTCGTTTTCGAGGTATTTTTGGACGTAGAATCCATTTTTTGGGGTCCCGGAACGATCCGACTTCACTGTTGCGATCTATAGGGCTTTCATGGGGCTACAAATGGGATTTTTGAAGGATCCCAGGAGATCAAATATTTTTCAAGTAAAAACAAAAAAATTTTGAAAAAAAAAAAAAAAAAATCCCCAAAAATTTTCTTAACCTATATCAAAGAATAATAAACCCTAGTGTTAAATTTGCAGCGTTTTATTCACAGAATTAAATTTCTGTACAAGTAACCTATATCAAAGAATAATAAACCCTAGTGTAAAATTTGCAGCGTTTTTTAAATTTATTTATTTTATTTTATTTTTGTTTTTTCAGCGGCCAAGTTCGGATTCTGAGTGACCAACCGGATCATGTGGCCGGATCTCCGTACAATCGGCCGCCTCAAACGTCCAGCTCCAATTTGGAAAACTTCGATGTGAGTCTCTTCTTTGAGGTTGGATCCCAACGTACGCGGTGTTTTTCTCCTGCAGGCGTTGTTAATTTCTCTTGACGTTTTTACAGAAAACGGAAGTTAGTCACATGACTCAGAACACTAGCGGAGGGAGAGTCCCATCGTCAATAACCAGCATGATAGCCCGGCGTGAAGTGAGTTGTGTACACAATTAACCTGCCGAATGCTAATTTAGCGGTGGCTAACCCGTTCGCACTTTGCAGTATGGCCAACTTCGCGGTGGGCGGGGCTTTTCTACGAAAGAAAGATGCGGAATCAACAATCAGAAACTCCCCGTTCACATGAAAATGGTGGACAGCTACGAAAGCAAAGTTTTTTGTGGCGTGTACAATAAGAAGGGGAACAGATTGCTGACAGCATCTCAAGGTAAGAAACAATTGTGGCATTAATAGATTGTACAGTGAGTGTACTTAACTCTACCACAATGCGAGGAGGTTGTTTGTCGAAGATGCAGAGGTCCAATTCAATACTTGGGGGGTTGGCTAAACCCAGCCACCCCAGACCTCTCTCACCTGGCCACAGACCCATGGGTTGCAACAACCCACTTTTCAATGTGTAGTTTTTCCAGGAAATGCAGGATGTCGATTTTTTGGATATCTAAGGGGATACGCCCTGCCGGCCAAAGCCAGCCAACCCTCCAACCTGTTCCACCTGGCCTCAAACCCCTTCTACTCGTTTTTACAAAGAATAGTTTTTTCCTAAAAAAAACAGGATGATGTTGTTTTGGAATTTGAATTTGAATTCAGCCTGAAAACATTTACGTGAAAATGATAGAATATTCGATATAAGAAGAAGCCTCAGTAACCATTGAAAAAGTGATGGGACTCTAATCGGTGCCCCTCTGGGGTTTAACCTGGGCGTTAACGTTTAAACGCTCGGTAACTCGGGTGGTGAAATAGGCCCTAAATAGAGCAATATTGCTGTTGGTTGCCCCAATGTAAAACGGGATGAATATTAACGCCCGCCTTCCCAAAACCTGGTCCCCGGGTAGGGCTTTTCGTTTGTTCCGCCTGCTCCTTGCTTCCCCTCAGCACCGTTAGGATCCCGTGAGGAGCTGTCTGCTCCCCCCCCTTCAACCCCGCCATCCCAACACCCTGTCAACTGGTCCATCCCATATTTTCGAAACACTGAACATTTTTGTGAACCATTTTGAGCCAACTTTTTGGTGTTTAGGGACTTTCCTTGTACTACGCTCGCCGAGCTGAATTTGTTTAGGCCAATTTCAAACCTTTCCGACTTTTAAAAGCACTTTAGAATAAAGGTGGTTCTCCTAGGTCATCCTCCTGGAGTTCCAATATAGTATGACTTAGGGGGCCACTCCCCGCTGGCTAAAGCCAGCCAACCCCCAACATCTCCCACCTGGACTTGGACCCAACAACCCACTTTTCAATGTGTAGTTGTTTTTTTCCAAATAAATACAGGATGTTGGTTTTTTGGAACTCCAATTTCAAATTTGGATTCATCGTGAAAAAATGTATGGGAAAACGATAGTGAAGAAAATACTATTTAAGAGAAGAAATTTGAAGCCTCACGAATCATTGAAAAAACTATAGGACTATTTCGTGTTTGTTGCCTCAATGAAATGCTGGTCGTTTTTAGGAAATCCATTAGAATTAAGGGAGAATTATGACTCTTTGCTGATGGCTGACTAACACAGGACCGTCCCAGAGGAGTCTTTTTCAGTAATCTCCATTAATCCTGAATTGTATTTTCAGATCGTTTCTTGAGGCTCTACGACAGCTCCACCGGTGCCCAGTTCCGATTGTTATCGGAGATCCAGGGGCGTGATGTTGGTTGGTCGATCCTCGACGCGGAATTTTCCCCCGATTCCAATTTCGTAGCGTACTCCAGCTGGTGGACAAACTGTAAGCTAGCTGTTGTTGTATGCGGTATTTTTGTCTGTGGCATTCTACAGGATCTTCATTCCTTTTTTCAGTACATTTGGTTGACTTGGATTCGGATTTGTCCTCCCACACGGCTCTCCCTCTGGTCCCGCTGGAGAGGAAATTTTGTATTTTCTCGCTCAAATTCTCGTCCGGGGGCGACGAAATTCTCTGTGGAGCTAACGACGGCCACATATACGTGTACAATCTTCGGGCCAACCGACGCACTTTGAAGGTAAGTTTCAAATTCGGTTTTTGGTTTATTATTCTTGGAATAATACACCTATGTCTTTGAGTTGGAGGTCGAAAATTCTGATTGACGTCAAAATTTGACATTATCCGTTTCAAGATGTCTAGATTCCAAAAACAGCCGCCCGAGCTGTTTTGGGCAGTGTTATGATCATCCCTTCGGATTGGGAATCGGTGCTTCCGGATGCACTCCATTCCATCCGATCTCTATTATGCACGGCAACCAACGAAACGCCTCACGAGAGGATGTTCCGCCACAACAGAAGATCAGCCAATGGTACTTCGCTTCCGACTTGGCTTTCACCATCGAAAAAAGCGCTATTGAAAAAGCAAGTACGATCCTCTGGTCGAGGAAGTCGATATCCTTGACGTTAACCCGCAGTATGCCAGGGTTCGCCTCGATGATGGACGGGAGACGACGGTGTCTTTGAAACACCTGGCACCTCCTGGTGGTATGATGATTGAGCCAGAATCAGTGGAAGCTGAGACAACTGAGCAACACGACATCGAACCTCCAGCATACCTTACACCGGAAGAGAACCAGGAAGACCCCGAGGCCACCCCAGAAATCCCGACAGTTTCTTCGCAACCTCGTGAAAATTCCCCGCGTCGTTCTACGAGAGAGCGACGTACGCCTGCCCGCCTAAAGGACTATGAACTGAAGTTTTAAAAGGCAGGAAGAATGTTATGATCATCCAGTTTATTATAACCGTTCCAGTTGTTAGACACTGGCATGTGTCTTCACTCCAAATTTCTTTATGTTACATTTCACGTTTATTGTGACTAATAAAGCCTAATTTGCAAAGGTTTTTACAACAGGCAGTACGAATTTTTCTAAAAAGTTTGACAAAATGTTCGGTTTACCGTACATATAAGTTGTGCCCGCATGGTTTTCAGCCCGATCGCCCAAACCCGTGTCGCTCTGTGGGGCTAAAAAGGGGCTACGGGAGGGTTTTTTGTAGGTTTTTGGCTTTTAGGTGTCGTTTTCAAAGTATTTTTGGTCGTAGAACCCATCTTGTGGTTCCCAAAACGATTCGATTTCACTGTGGGGATCTACGTGGCTTTCATGGGGCTACAAATGGGATTTTTGGGATCCAAAGAAGTCAAACAAGGTGTCGATTTTCGAGTTTTTTTTTTTTTTTTCAAAAATATTTTCTTAACTAGCTGGGGCACCCTTGCTTCGCACGAAATATCAAATACCTGTCATATTCTCGTTCAGTAATGCATCCATCCTTCACTCAAAACTCAAGCACGTGCAACCTTGTTGACCTGTTTCTTGTCGTGAAGTATCAAACTATCTCGAATCGAAGGCCCGTATACATAATAAAAGAGGGTAAAATTACCTGTCCATGTATGTTTACTTGAATTGATCCAGAAGTTGTACTCGTGCCAAATTTTAGCGCTCTGGGATGAGCAGGAGAGAAATTCGTTATTCCGCAAAACCCCCTATCAATAATGCAACCCTTGCTTCACTTGGAACACTCGTAGCAACCCGTCAACTCGTGATTTATTTTTTTCTAAGTAACCGCTTGTTGACTCGTTTCTTGTCGTGAAGAATCAAACTATCTCAAATCGATGACTTGAATAAGAAACTCATACCATTCTTATGAATATAATTAGACATCAAAGTGGTTGTTTGCCGATGGTGCAGAGGTCTAATCCAATGAGTTTGGTTAGGGAGAGAGAACGAATAATTCCAAATTCATCTTTCCTAGTACCAATTAATAACCTTGTCAAATGGGTCCATTTTTAAAATTATCTCTGACTTTCTTACCTCTAATTTCTCTTTGTCACTAATCACTAGGGCTCGGATCGATATGCTCTATAAAATCCGCGAATATGCCCTGAAAACCACCCCGATATGCCCGTAAACATGCACTAAAAACCCATAGATATGCCCTTGAAAATTTAATGTATGCTGTAAAAAATAGCTTTTGGCCTCCATTTTTCAAAGCGCAATGGTACCTATTGCTGTCTTTCATGTAATTTTTAGATTTTTCTATGTATTGGGAATCTTTTTCGTCAAATGTATCGATCACCTGGAAAAAATAAGGAAAATGGGTGAATGCATAGTTAACCAATTGGTCCAGACTCAAGAAGGTATAAACGAAGCACTTGCCTTCTAATCCAATGAGCAGAGGATGAATAGAACAGACTAGAGTAGAATGAGAGAAAACAGCAGGAGGTTGCTTTGGACACTCACTTTTTTTACTGCTTGCAGGTGGTCAGCATAGTATAATGCCGCAGAAATCCATGTTCCCCATATAGTCAGGATGGGCTCTCGTGGCAGAGGGATATGGGGGTTCTCTTGCTTGAAGGCCCTCACTCGGCTAGGTGCCTTGACGAAAATTCTTTCTACTGACAAAATTAGGCTGTTCACTCCCGGGGATTGATCTCTCAGCGCTTCTGATACTTACTCGATGAAGAGCGTGGGCCAAACAAGTGACATGTATCATCTTTGGGTACAAAACCTGGAGGTGTTTCGGTACTTATACCGCCCCCCCCACCCGATTTCGTGTTCATAAACACCCCTCCCGATGGCTTTAAGGCACCCAAATTCGAGCCCTTTTCAGTTATAACACCCCCACCCCCACCCCCCCGAACTCGATTTCCAGCCCCTCCCGATGGCTTTAAGGCACCCAAAGCCAACCAAAATCGAGTGGGGGGGGGGGGGGGGGTATAACGGAAAAGTACCGGTGTTTCCCCGCCTTCAAAAAATATACTTTTTGCCAAAAACACCCCAAATATGCTCTTAAAAAGGAAAGTGCCGAAATATGCATTTATATGCTCTATAAATTTAAATTTGGAACACCAAATTCGCTTCGAAAAGGTGTATTTGGGATATTTGTAGCTTGGGCATATCGCCAACATAATATGCAAATATGCCCTGATCCGAGCCCTACTAATCACATATCAAGTAGATGTTTTGCCACTAGAATAATAAACAATTCTCCTTTCAGTACTTGTAGTATACCATAACTGGTTTTCAAATGGTTCACTGGCCATCAGTCATGGAGCCAATTTTAACAGTGGGTCCATATTCCGAATTTACTATTGTCAAGTTATGTACCACCATTCTGGACCGTTTTCGTCAGTTATAATTTTTCACCATTTGTGTTTGTTCATATACCTTCAGTATAATATAATTTCGAGTTTACATTGTTAATATAATTTTTCCTCTGATGCTAATGACAAATGGTTTTCTTGTCAGGGCTGTAGATGAGCTTAGTTGCTCGAAACCGGTCCCCACGCTATAATTGTTTACCTGAATAAACAATTTAGTATTCAGCAGAGGAGTCGTTCTCTCTCCCTAACCAAACTCATAATTAGACATCATTCGTTTCCAGATGTGTAGATTCCAAAAACGAAATGTTCGTCCGCCGTCCGAGCGTTTTGGGCAGTAGGGTTTTGTCCCGCATTTAAGTGCCCGGTTCTCAGACCGATCGCCCAAACCCGTGGGGCGCTATGGGGCTAAAATAGGCAACGGGATAGGTTTTTCACTGTTTTCCGCTATGGGGTCGCGTTAGGTGTCGTTTTCGTTGTATTTTTTGGGCGTAGAATCAATTTTTGGGGTTCCCAGAACGTGTTGTGCTTTTGCCGTCAGCCCGTTTTTTCTTGTTCCAGGTTGATGCTCACGAGGACGACGTGAATACCGTAGCGTTTGCCGACGAAACGTCCAAGATTGTTTTCAGCGGGAGCGACGACGGCCTTGTCAAGGTTACCTACTGTCGTAATTTATTCAAACGCGGGCTTCATGACCGTATTTTAACCCGTTCGAACGGTTTCGTCGCAGGTTTGGGACCGGAGAAGCCTCAACGAACATTCGCCGAAACCCGTGGGAGTTCTAGCGGGACATTTGGACGGCGTTGTGTACATCGACTCCCGCGAAGACAGCCGTCACCTCATCTCAAACAGTAAAGATCAGTCCATCAAGTTGTGGGACATGAGGAAATTTTCTTCCGAAGAAGCTCAAGTACGTTCTCATCACTATGCAGGCCCATTCCCACGTGTTAGGTTTCTTATAAAATAACTAAAAACAGTATTGTATTTTGTGCACTTTCTCTTCACCAGGAAAAGACAAAGAAAACCGTGTACAACAGTCGTTGGGATTACCGTTGGCAGACTGCTCCGAAGAAATGTACGTTTCTATAGTTTTGGAAGTTCATGTCCATCTTATCGTATCACTTTACTTTCCTTTCTGTTGCTTTTAGTGCTCAACAGGAAAAACAACATGACGGGCGACACCTCATTGGCTACGTACAGGGGACATTCGGTCCTTCAAACTCAGATCCGGTGTCATTTCTCACCTGCCTTCACCACCGGACAGCGGTACATCTACACGGGCTGTGCATTCGGCGCTGTTGTCAGTAAGTATACCTCATTCCTCTATCATGACTGTGGTTGTGATTGAAATGTTCTATCCCAGGGGGGGGGGGGGGGGGGGGGCTCCTTGAATGATTTTTTTAAATCCTTTTTTCCCCTGGAAAGTTCATGCTTCAAAAGTTACAAAAATGGGTCAACATTGCAGAAAACGCATCCCTATTATTTATAAGGTCTTAGGAAAAATAAAATTCTTGGACTCCGAGGTCTGGAGGGGCTACGGGACGTGGGCTGCTGCTTCGTCATATTTGGTTGGCCGAGATCTCTCTCTCTCTCGCGCATCTATGCAAGTTAGCCAACTTTGCTACGCGAAAAGCCGACCCTGAAAATCAAAAACAATCATCAGAGGTCATTCAAAAACGTTCTCGAGCATCGAGTTATCATCAAAGAAGGTTATTCAAAATCGACCCGGGTCGAGAGTTTTTATTCAGATTCCGTTCAGATTTATTATTCAGCGCTCTGGCGGCTCCGTGCCACACTACTTGGTGACGTCACGTGCACTCCGCTTGCATTTCAAAATCTCCAACATTTTTAAAATGGTTCTGCACGTAATTATACGGATTTTTGAACTAAAAATTTGTGTAGGGGGGGTTAAAGCTGAAACCGAATATGTTGTTGAAAATGATTCATTCCGACCTTTTCAAGGAGGCCATTCGTTTTGAAGGAGCCGGGAAATGGGCTCCATGCAAGACCGGGTCAGCTGACCAGGCCACCTTTGATGACATTTCATCTGAGGTAGCCGAGGACGCTGTTCCCAGTAAAACTGCAAGCTCAGGGCGAATCAATACCGGCCATGATTCCTCGTGTTGGGTATGGACTTCCCCTCAGCTCCCTTCCGAAGGTTTCGAATCTCCACTGACACATCAGGTTAGCTTGGAGCATGTGAATCTTCCTTTTATGTGGCTGCAGATTGCGACACTTCGCATTACGCCCTGGACGGGGATGTTCCCACATGTCGCCCCCCTCCCCCCCCCCCCCCCCCAGGGATTCATTTGGAAGGCAATACCTATTTTTACCCTATTTTAGGCAACTTTTGGAGCTCAGATATGCCACATTGCTGGTTTCAGACTTTAGAAGTATGCACCTCAGAATTCAGATGATTCTCCTCTTGCTGGAGCTCGAATATGACTAGGGGCCACTCCCTGCTGGCTAAAGCCAGCCAACCCACGACCTTTCCCACCTGGCCTCTCACCCACGTTCTTTCTTCTCCTAGCATTTTGGGCAACTTTCAGATACGCTACATGGAGCAACATTGGGAGGGACAAGTTCTCCACTGGCAGTAACCACAATATAGTAGATATTAGACTGCGGGTCACCCCTGGTTGGCTAAGGCCACCCTCCCTCCAGCCGCATCCCACCTGGCCTCAGACCACTTCTAATTGCTTTTAGAAATCTAAGCGAGATTATCGATATATTCCGGTATCGAGTTCTTATTGCGCCCACTGGAGTTGGCCCGCTTTACCCCGGGCAGGTGAGAACGAACTTGGCTCACTGTAATGGAGAGGGTGCTGTCACTAATTGGTTCGCCCATTTGACAATTGCGTCTTGAACATGTTCTACAACACCTGATGCGTTTTCAGTTTACGACGTTCTAACCGGGGAACAAGTCGTCAAGAATAAAGGACACTCGTCGGTCGTGAGGGATGTTTCCTGGCATCCGTTCAGGAATGAAATCGTCAGCGTTTCCGTGAGTTTTTCACCGAAGTAGTTGATGAGTATTCTGCGCCACAACGTGCGTCAAAGTTACGTTCTCATTGCAGTGGGACTTCTCTGTGGCGCACTGGAGCCAATTCTTGGATTCACCGCCGCCTGACGAAGACTTGGAAGGTGTGGTGGAAGAGAAATTAGAAGACGAACCGGCCGAGTCAAACAGCGCTTGGGAAGGAACCGTTTGGAATGGAGGTAAGCAGTTTCGTAAGCCATACTCTTTTAAGGGAGGAATTCAGAGACCTTGTGCCGCTCTGTTGGCGGTGTTGAGACTATCTCAAATGATCATAAATCAAAATGACCCCAAACCTACCCCCAACCGTGGGAATTTGGGTTAGATTTTGGCGCTTCTTCAGACTGTATGACCAACAGGCGTCGGTCATTAAAAACCTAGTTAACAGATAACGCCATCACTGGCTCATCCCACCAGGTTCTATCATGAGTCCAGACGAGGTAAACACAGAGTTGATTTCATACTGAACACGGTGTTCAGTATGAAACATAGTGAAAGTGAATGGATTCATTCGGAAGGTGAAAATTTCATCAGATTTAATCTACTTTACCCCTTTTTGGCCAACTTTCAGAGCTCAGCTGTTTTCCCCGCACTAGCCCCTCTATTTCATCCCCCCTCCCCTCACCCATCAGAGCACCCCTTTATTGTTGTATTATTTATGTTTGTGAACACTCTAGAATAAAGATGCTCCTCTTCCTCCTCCTTGGCCTGGTTCTTTAGTAGATAGATAGATCGTGTATTTAAACAATTGTTTGTATACAGATTACCAGTTGATAAACAAAAAAGAGCAGTGGAAAATGAGATCTCACCTCAGTTTTACATAATATGTAGGATATTAATTAATATAATAAGAGAAAATATGATTACAAAAAGAAAGCTGAAGAGGACTGAACAAGAAAGTGAACAGTTACGTTTACAGCCAGATTCTTAAGCAGTAGATGAAGAGAAGAAAAATAATGGAATTACATCTCAGTAGTACCTACTAATGCACTAGGAGAAGACAGACTTCGTAATAATGAAGAGGGAAAGAATAATTAGGCGTAGACGTGTGAAATTTGAAAAACCTGAGATTTGAAAAAACTTGAAATTTGAAAAATTTTAGAAAACAGACTTTGTAATAACGTAGAGGGAAAAAATAATAAGGCTTGGACTTGTGAAAATTGAAAAACTAAAAGTTACATCAGTTGATGAACCTAGGATGAATAAATGAACCTCGACGACCCGACACTCAACAGTAGGAAGATAGCACCAGCGGACTTGAGAACAACCCTCTCCACTCGCAGCTCCGGACCAACAAGCACCAGCAATCCCCCAGAAGCTCTTCCCCGAGAGAACTCCCTTGACGCTAGGGAACAGCAGCTGTAGTAATTTCTCAAATTATTAGGCAACGCATCAAATTTTTCTATTTCTAACCACGTCACAGCAAAGCAAATAATGTTGAATCTACTAAAATCGAAATTATGGGCAAAATTCTTCAAATTATTGATACCGTTTACATTCCAAAATAGAGCAGTTAATGAATTTTGAACAGCCATTTCCAATCCGGGTTCCGTCGCTACGTAATCTGCCGGCAAGTCCTTATGTCAGTCTTCTCCACAGCCGACGTCCGACTCAACTTCATCGCGACTCTTTTTCATTTCAGCGTTCTTGTCTAGGGGCGACGAAGGTGGTCTTTTGTTGTTCGGTACGGTGCCCAGCTTCTCACGAAGACGGTCCAGACTCTTGGGTATCCCCTCCACAACAAGCCGGGAACCACGGATGTATGAGTTGATTTGTGTCTCCCGCAATTTAGCCTTATAGCCGGCTAACTGTTTCTTGGTTTCTCTCATCTCTGGAGTATAATCCTTATCGATGAATAAATAAGATCCCTTCAGTTTGGTTCTCACACCAAGGACCTCGTGCACTCTTTGAGAAGAAATAAATCTCACCATTATTGGACGCGGGCTCCTGGGGTCTCGAATCCCGACGCGCTGCATAAAGTCTATATCATGTATGCCAATTGCTAGGCCCAATAAGTCCGTGAACAATTTTATTACAGACTCTGAAAGCTGTACAAACGACTCTCCGCCTTCTGGTTCTTTCATTTTAAATATTATCAGATTTTTTCTCTTGTGCGCCACTTCTAGGTATTTCGGTATTTAATACGATTTTGAACCTGTCTGAGCGCCGTCGAGTTCTCAGCACAGGCACGTTCAACCTCTTTGAGTTTCGAGTTCGTTTTCTTTTGTTCCGCCTGAATGGAGTTACATATAGTTGTCAGTCCATCCATCTTCTCAGTTAAAACCTTGAGAAGTTCCACAACCGATTCATCAACCTTTTTCTCTCCCCGCGGCGGGGTTCGGTTCTTTAGTATAGTAGACTAGGGGGCCACTCCCTACTGACATAGGGGTGGCCCCGTGGACTAAGGCGCCAGTGAAACGCCTATTCACATACCGCCGGGGCACTGATGAACCTGGTCCAAATCCGGGGATGAACACCAATGTTTGTCCAAAAGTCAATCACGTGTCAATACCTGTCTTGTCGGTTGGCAATTCACCTCTGAACTTTTGAAAGTTTATGTGAATCCTAGCAGAAGCTCCCGTGACAAAGGCGGCCGAGGCATCTGGCTTCAACACTCAAGATCTGAGGAACAAAGTTTATACCTGTAAACAACCTCCCTTGGGTCCACGGACTAGGATAAGAATTTTCTGGTGGACCAGTAAAAACATGTCTTCGTTTGCTGAGAACGTTAAACTAGTCAACGTCAGTCGTTAAACGATCTGAGGGCCTTGGGGGCTAAGGACGGGAGGGGGAAGTAACAATTCCCCCAAACCCCTCCCGGACTGGTCGAAGGGGCGATGGGATTGTGTCCTCCCCTCTACCCTCCCAAGAAGACGTGGCTAGTTTAACCCCCCTACCCACAGTGATAAGACGTGGTATTAGGTAATTTGGAATTGAACCTCGACCACCCAGGAGGCAAATAGAGTCTGGACCGTCAAAAACGCTGCAAATTTTACACAAGGGTTTATTATTCTTTGATATAGGTTACTTGTGCAAAAATTATTTCTGTGTCGATGGAAAAAATTTTGGAAAAAAAATTTTTTTTTGGATTTTTGTTTCAAAAAAAAATTTTTTTTTTTTTCAAAAATTCTTTATTTTTTAATCGAAAAATATTTAACCTCTTGGGATCCTTCAAAAATCCCATTTTTAGCCCCATGAAAGCCCTATAGATCGCCACAGTGAAATCGGATCGTTCCGGGACCCGAAAAATGGAGTCTACGTTCAAAAATACTTCGAAAACGACACCTAACTCGATCCCATAGCTAAAAGCCTTCAAAACCCCCTCCCATAGCCCCATTTTAGCCCCATAGCGCCCCACGGGTTTGGGCGATCGGACTGAAAACCTTGCGGGCACAACTAGATGGTAAACCAAGTATTTTGTCAAAATTTCAGATTTAAAAAAAAATTCCTACTGCCCAAACCGGCCTGGTATCCACATTAAATCTTCAAAGAAACTTCCATCCAACATTTCATAATGTACCTGAGCACGATGGTTTTGTAATAAAAGCAGAGGGATCGAAAACCCTCGAAAAGTGGCACAAAGTTACTCTGGATGACTGCACTACTCCCGATTCCCGTCAAATTCAACCAAATTTTGTTTCAAGGTCGACGGAGGTCCTGCCGACTCGCTACTACCTTGACATCCTGGCTACACGATTGACGAGAGAGTGCCGCCACCCTCTGCACCTCCTTTTGCGGCTGCTATGCACCATCGTACCTCACTGTAATATAGTTTAGAAACAAAAACACTAATACTGGTTTTTGGTAAGTATTATTTCGGCAGCGGTATTGTTCATAGGTGTTGTGTGGGACTTTCGTGAGGTGCGGGTCGGCATTACGCACATCCTCGGATCCATAAATTGAAAGCGAAGTTTCGAAGTTGTAGGCATCGTCGTCCCAACGCGGTATGAGTACAAGGTCCTCGCCCGTCCGTGTCGCTAGGTACCGTAGATATTAACACTGCGATGGAATTGTCAATTTAGTCTTAAAAGCGCCGTACCTGTATGAGGTCCGTCTTTGTATTTCGGTCTCTAGTGTCAACTTGGCATTGGACCTTACGGAGGTAATTTTGTAAAAGACGCGTCGACGAGCGGTGTTGTGTGAAGGTCCCTTCAAAGCTGTGTAAATACGTTTTGGAAAAAATTCCCTCAGCTCCTAGAGCTGTTTTTGTGATTAACTTCGGTAACCTCAACGGAGGCGCACCAATGATGATATGACGGAACTTTCACGAGATCATTAGTATTAAAATTAATTCATTATCTGCCTTTTATTTTTGTTGCACCTATAGCAATTTATTAAAATTTGAATTTTCGAAGTTCTTGCCTTAGTTTTGTTAAATATGTCCTCGTACTTAACTCAGGGTGGGGTGCTGACTCAGCACTGCTGAGATTGAACTAAAATGCAAAAATATAATGGTTCTGGGCCAAAGAACGCATTGAGCTTGTGCAAATCGTCTGGACCAAACGCTGCAAATGTTACACCATTGTTTATTACTTGCATATAGAAAAATTGTGCAATAAATAATTCTGTGTCATTAAGAAAATGTTTTTGAAAAAAAAAGTTGTTTTTTTTTTCTTTACTGTTTGGACAGATGTGGGACCTCCAAAAATGAATTACCTATGCGTCCAAAATTACTGGGAAAACTACACCTTATTTGACTTCCTGGCATCCTTCAAAAATCCCATTTATAGCCCCATAGATCCCCGTGGCGAAATCGGATCGTTCTGGGACCCCTAAAAATATATTTTACGTCCAAGAATGACACCTAGCTCTATCCCCGTAGCCAAAACCCCGTCCCGTAGCCCCTAAAATCACGCACCAGGTTTTTGAGACAGTCTTCTCTTAAAGCCTCCCAATTGAAAACCAAGGGTCACTGACGAAGGAATGTTGTCTTGAAGATCAAAGGTGTGAACCCTGCCGCATAACACATCTGTAAATTAGACTGAAAAGAAAAATTCACTTGGGTCGACCTGACCACTCTGCGGCTTGTGTCGATGACTTTGATATGAGAAAGGTGAAAATACAACACTTTGCTCTCCTGAAAACTATCCGGAAAACTGAATTTTATTAAATAAAATTGTCTGACTTGATACTGACCTTCTTCTAGATCTAGAAGAGGAGGAACTTGAGTCAGATGGACTACTCCTGGACTGTGAGCGTGACCAGACGCTCCTAGCTCTGCTACGACTTCTGTGAGAATATCTTCTGTAGAGCAGAGGCTCCTCCCTTGAACACGACTGGAGCAGACTCGACAGTCTGAAGATGAACTTTGCCTGTATCTAGATTCTGTTTTTTTCGCGACTACGTGAGTCTCGCCGCCGCTTGTCTTCGGTCTGCTTCGTGGGAGGAGACTCCATACGAACTTCAGCAACGCAAGTTTTTTCCTCTTCAATAGCTGTAGGTTAATCTTCCTTGTTCGGCAAAATGGCTTCTTCGATGGTACCGGACTTGACCGGGGAGCTCAACCTGGCGGGCTTCTTCGGGACCTGTACTCATCCGTGTCGAGTTTCTTCATTTCCATTTCTTTTTCTTGATCGTACATGGGATCGTTACTGACCAGCTTATTAGGAACTTCGGGTTGGGGTTCGCTGAATGTTTCAGGCGTATTAGGGCAGTCTTCATTCTCTATCTTTATTCGGACATCGTTGAAGGTTTTGACGGGTTTTGCCTTCTGAAGACACTAAGTGTGACACTAAGAAGTCTTCTTATCCGAAGGGCTCTCGCCAGCGACTCGAGACCGCTATCCCGCTTCGAATTCTTTTCCCGGTTGCTCTGGGCGTTGCTCGAGGCTTCGCTGGGGGACGGTGACGCAGCTGGTCATAAGCTTCTGCCATTCGTCTTTTGGTAAACGGAACCGCCCTTCACCCGCCGAATGGTTCTCGCGGGCAGAAAGTAGCGAAGCGGATTCCTCCCAGACACATACTGATTTTCGCGCATTGTACAGGGCCTGTAACTTGTATTCGCCAGCGCCTAACGCATCTTCTTCCAGCTGACGATCTGACACGTTTGTCTTCCAACATTGCCTGGAAGACAGCTCTATGCAAATCGCGCCTCGAAATGTCCCTGCACAAGCTTCATGTTGGCCTCTATTCTTGCCCACTCAGCATGATCGACTAGCTCGGCAGCTATTTGAACTCTCAATTGATGAACATACCCAGTAAATAAACCCCTTTCAGTCTTACGGGACCTCTTCAGCCGTTCCATCGATTGTCAACGCCGGGGAGCCACAAAATGTAAATTTTATATACAACAACATCCCTTCTCTTGAAATAGGAGACCAGAGATTCGCGGTGAACTGAGACCCAGTAGACCCTTTCCCGTACCTGGGGAGGTGAACTCAGACCCGGGAGCGTCTTGGGCAACAACCAAACAGAGTGATGCAATACGGGCAAGTGCTTGCGGACCTTGTTTGGGCGTCCAATGTTAGTCACTAATGATGTTGAGAACAGCTTTGGTGCATCTGATAGATGTAGGCAGTCCTAAGTCTGCTAGTACGCTTGAAATGGGAAGGAAAGTATGCAGTAGTTCCCGTTAACCACCCTTCTCGTTCGCGATCTCTCAACCCATTCGCGGGTCTCAATTCACCTCCTTTAGGTAGAGGCCCGGCTCTCAGTTCACCAAACACGGAGACCAGATGAATGACTAGGGGACCACACCCTTCTGGCCAGAGCCAGACAACCTCCGGCCTTTCCCACGAGGCCTCAGACCCCTTCTACTCCTTTTGGTTTATTATTCTTGGAATAATACACCTATGTTGTCGCGACGGGGGTCAACGAATCCGATCGGGCTCAAAATTTGACATTATCCGTTTCAAGAGGTCTACATTCTAAATCCGAAATTTCCGTCCGCCGTACGCCGTCCGGGCCGTTTTGGGCAGTAGGAATTTTTTGAAAATCTGAAATTTTGACAAAATACTTGGTTTACCATTTGGTTGTGCCCGCAAGGTTTTCAGCCCGATCGCCCAAACCCGTGGGGCGCTATGGGGCTATAATGGGGCTACGGGAGGTTTTTTTTTTAAAGGCTTTTGGCTATGGGATCGAGTTAGGTGTCGTTTTCGAAGTATTTTTGGACGTAGAATCCATTTTTTGGGGTCCCGGAACGATCCGATTTCATGTGGCGATCTATAGGGCTTTCAATGGGATTTTCAAAGGATCCCAGAGGGCCATTATTTTTCAAGTAAAAAACAAAAACATTTTGAAAAAAAATGTCCAAAAAAAAAATTTATTGACAGGCTTAAATTTTTGCACAATTGACCTATTGACCAAAGAATAATAAACCCTTGTGTAAAATTCGCAGCGTTTTAAATTTATTAAAAATATTGTTTAGGCCCACTAGCCTCGACGGTCATTTTGAAAAAAGCCAAATCGCTACAAATTTTCTGTACTTGCCCTTCCCGTGCTTGGCATTAAAGGAGAACAGACGATTAGCCGATAAGCCAGCTTCGTCCACATTTCACTTCCGCTGTAAAAGAGGGGAACTCGCTGTCCGCGTATCACAATCCGCCGGAGCGTTGATGAGGTATTGAAGACAATGACACTCCATCCACACAATAGATAGTTTTACTTTGATGTAAACACTAGGTAAAATATACTTCAAGAAGTAATACATCTCAAATAATACATCAAGTCCATACTTTTCGACGATTTATTGGAATAAAATGGTCGTTTTTAATTTTCTGGTTAAAATGTCCTTTCACATAAAAACTCCAGTCTACCTGAAGATAGCACACATCCGTATATTTTCAAAATACAAGATTTTTTTTTTTTTTTTCATTCAGACACCTATATTTACAAACACACGGAAGAAATTAGGTACATGTTTGCTAATAGAATTCGAATACATGCACCGTTGGTGGGGAAATAACGTGAGTTCAAGATTATAAACACCGATTAATGACTTGTAGGGTTGATCAAAAACTATCTTTGGCAGTAAACAAAATAAAAATATAAATACGTTCATTTGGTAGTAGAAAGGGGGGGGGGGGGGGGTTCTTAAGAGGGAAGCGCCAAAAGCGAAGGAAGGCCATCATGATTTGTGAGTTCGTGGCGGAATGGAGAGGTTAAGTGACAGCGTGTGCGCAAATTTGGGTGGCAGCGACTGTAACAGACTGAGCAATATTTCTTTCAACGTGAGAGTTTGGGTACCCAGTGTTGCCGACCTAACAGCACAAAAACACCTGCCCCATTGAGGTATCTATATTTTGCTAAGTTGGTTTTATTTTTATTTTTATTTTTTTTATGAATAACGAAACAAGTTGGTTTTATTGATTGTTATCTACTTAACGATTCAGTCTGAACACGAGATGAGTTCGATGAAGATGCCTGCTCAGCCTTTGTTGGTATTGACTCAATGCTAGTGATTTACCAGAGAGTGTCGAAGGCATTTTGATGGTATGCAACCGCTCACTGCCTCGACGCCCATATCCTTCAAGCGTATGCGACCGGGAGCTCAGTGGCCACAAAAAAAACCCCCCAAATATTCACAAACAACAATAAAAGGGGCCTCTGATGAGGGGGGGGGGGGGAGAGAGAAAGTGGGCGGGGGTTAACAAGGGGGAGAACCGCTGGTCACCCAAATTGGCCAAAGAGGGGGTAAAAATAGATGTTACCTCCCAAATGAATCCTTTCACTTTCATCCTGTATTTCGTCCGCCTCTTCTTGCCTTCCGAGCCTCGCCAGCCTGGACCCCCGGATGCTTTTTGCTTGGAACCTACGGCTAAAATTCAAGAAACATGGAACATGCTTCATTAGGTAATCATATATATATATATATTTGGGGTTTTGGCCTGTGGGATTGAAACCCCCATCTTGCGTGTTGGAAAAGTAACTGAACTAGTGGCCTAAAAGGGAGACAAGCGAGGATGCCGAACTAGTGGCCTAACGCCAAGACAACTGAGGATGCCGAACTAGTGGCCTAACGGTAAGACATGTGAGGACGCCAAACTAGCGGCCTAACGTACGACAGGTGGGGACGCCAAACTAGTGGCCTGACAAGAGACGAGTGAGTCTGCTGAGCTAGTGGCCTAAAGTACGAAATGTGAGGAGACCTTAGCATGTTCCATTTCGTGGCACATCCGCGTCTCCCTTCCTGCCTAACGGTTTTGGACAGTTAGGTTTCGGCCAATGCTAAAACTATTCTTCATTGAAAAGCGAGTAGAAGGGGGTCTAAAGCCAGATAGGAGAGGTCGAGGGTTGGCTGGCGCTGCGCGTTTCGGTCCCGTCGACAACCCAGCCCACTACTCGGAGATGCGATAGGACGAACTGGTATCGTCAAAACCTGACCGGCTTCATCCACCCGTTCACATAGTGTTGCTCTTAAGGTTTAGTTGAATCAACATGAGCGTGGCCGTAGTTACTGGGGATCCCAAAGAAGTCGAGATTGTGTTTTCCACGATAATTATAAATTTACTTTTCTTAAGGAGCTAGCGGGTACAGTTCAGCGGTTTGGGTGTAGTGTGAGGGACAAATACGGTTGCAAAAGTAGCTCCACACAGACAAGAGCCCAATTCAGATGTCAATGCGGGACTGCCCTTACAGAAAAATATCATTGAGAATCATTGAGCGAAAATCATTGGTCAGTGATAAATTGGCGAATGATTTTATCATTGGTAATGATTTTATCATTGGCAATGATTTTATCATTGGCAATGATTTTATCATTGGCAATGATTTTATCATTGGCAATGATTTTATCATTGGCAATGATTAAATTATTGGTGCAATATAATCATTGAATTATTATTGGTCAATGATAAATTGGCGAATGATTTTTTCAGTAAGTGATTATATCATTGGTGATGATATTATTTAATCATCACCAATGATATAATCACTAACTGAAAAGTATTCGCTAATTTATCATTGACCAATAATAATTATTGGTTAGGTACCTACTCAATGATTTATCACTGGTGAAACTGTAATGATAATATCATTAGAACCTCCAACGATAAACCATTGATAGAGGAAGGGTTCAAATTACTAATAACAAGGCAACTTTTATACATTCAAAACTCATCTGTTTATTTAATGAAAACGAACAATACTAAGTAACTACTAGTAGTTACTTCGTCAGCTGAAGAATTCTTAATGCAGTTAAGTACATTTTAATCTATGGACTTTATTTGTAACTTATTGTTTGAACATATTTTAACAGTAAGTAACCGTGAATAAGAAGGAAATATAACCTGTTTAATGTAGGGGTGAGTTTGTGGTGGAGAGGGGGGTTGTGGGGGCTTGCACTGGGCTGCGGCAAGTAAGTCAGTACATAACTACTCCTCCCTCCTAAAATGAGTGTGCTGTTGGAGCTCTGCTTCTGTAACAGAATAATACTCTTGTTAAAATTAATTTCGTTTTCAATTAAACAATTTTGAATTTCACTATGTAGGAAGTATACTTACGGTTTCTGCAGCTGAGGACCCATTCTTCAGATCATAAATTGTACTAGGCATAGCAGCAGCTTCATCACATGAGTTTGGCTAAAGTAAAAAGAATAATGCACACTTGAGAATACTACTTCTCTCTAATAGAATACCTATGTTATAATTGGAGAGTACATGATACCAACATTGGACTGCAGTCAGTGGTCCGTGAAGAGCCCACTGGCCTGTATGGCATTATAATTAAATTATAAATTAAATTTTAATTTCCATACCTCAGAAGCAGAAGCTTCATTAGCCGATTACTCTCCATTCGAGCTGCTGCTGCTGCTGCTGTCGAGCATGCCGTCCTTCTTCCTCTTCAATTCCCGCCTGGACTTGCGGTCCAAGACGAGGACCCCGTACCTCTCCTTGGTCTAGGACTGCGCATTCATTTCAATTCGCCCTAGAATATATACAATCATATGAAGTTTATTACACAGGTAGTCAACGCCAAAATTCAATTTTAAATTTCATCATAGTGCTAATAAGACTTTACAGGGTTAATATTAGCCTTATGATTTATTAAGTAATAATAAATCAAGACACATAATCAAATATAAGAGGAAAGAAAGAAAATTTGTTCGATAAATGCATTCTAGGGATGGCTTCCCCTGATATTGAATGGGGCGCCAAGAAAGGAACGAAATTATTTTTAAAACGCTGCAAATTTTACACAAGGGTCTATTATTCTTTGATATTGGTTACTTGTGTGAAAATAAGTTTTGTCAATAAAATTTTGTTGTTGAAAACATTGCAAAAAAAAAAGATTTTCAAAATAGGAAGGTATACCCATGTTTTTACTCGGAAAATATTTGACTTCCTGGGATCCTTCAAAAATCCCATTTGTAACCCCATGAAAGCCCTATAGATCGCCACAGTGAAATCGGATCGTTCCAGGACCCCCTAAAATGGATTCTAGTCCAAAAATACTTCGAAAACGACACCTAACTCGATCCCATAGCCAAAAGCCTTCAAATAACCCCTCCCGTAGCCCCATTTTAGCCACATAGCGCCCCACGGGTTTGGGCGATCGGGCTGAAAACCTTGCGGTCACAACTAGATGGTAAACCAAGTATTTAGTCAAAATTTCAGATAAATCTACAAATTTACAAATTTGTAAAAAAATTCCTACTGGCCAAAACGGCCTGGACGGACGGACCGACATTTTGGTTTTGGAATCTAGACCCTTTGAAACGTAAGTATAAGTCAAATTTTGAGCCCTATCCAATGTGTGTGAAATAGGTAAGCAAGGGATGGCCACCATATTGTTGTGCAATGAGAAAAGGGCGCGCGAAACAAAGGACTTACCTCCAAATGCCAATATTTTCACCACTAAGCCCCCAGGAACCCTGGTCTTCCTTCATTATTTTCTTCATTCGTCTGGCGTCGAACTTCGGCTACCATATCTGGCATTCTTTATTGAGCAGGGCCTTAGTACCCAGGGACAGGTACCCAGACCAGGAAGGCGACACCGGTGGGCTTTCCGTTCTCATTAATAAATTGCACTAACATGCACTCGTTTCATTCACTTTTAAAAGATTCGCGGAATCGAACATGACCACTGGTGGAAGTAATAATTAATTATTAATCACAGGTTAACGCGGCGAATCAACAGCACAGAGTAACAGAGAGCAACAGTAGAGTGAACACAAGGGAAAACCGTTACGAGGCAAGTAGTGGTGGAACATTCGAATGCAGAATCGAATGCGGCATTCGATTATTGAAATCGTTCGGATGTCCGAATGCGAGATTTCAAGTAGGTATTCGAATAATTAAATTATGGGTCCAAATTTTGGATTTTTTGGTAACAGAGAAACTGGCGTCTTAAGACACGAATTCACGAACTTCTCACGATGCCGATCCTGAACTCCAATTATTGGAATAGGTCGATTTTCGTGCGAATTTATTTGGATGATCATTCGATTATCGAAATCATTCGAACACTCAGCATTCGATTACCTAAATCAGTCGTTTTGCCCATCACTAGAGCGATAGGGCGGGAACAGCGGGCCGGTTGGCCAGCTCGGCAAGAAAAATTTTCTGGCCAATAATTTAATTATACCGAGGAAAATTTTTCATCTCTGGTTTTATGGTGTGTGCTAAATGTATTGTGTGTAACTGCACTGTAATAAATGTTTCAATGATATTTAAACATTTTGTGAAACCTATGTTAAGTATATAGGTGTTTAGCTACTAAAACAGTTGCCGATGATTTAGTTAGTTAACATTAATTATTAATGATTAATCACTAATGACACCAAAACCTGGCCAATAATTATAACTCATGACCAATGATTCACCTTAATGATACCACCATAGCTCAATGATTATTACTTACAGCTCAATGATTCTCCTCAATGATACCGCCAAAGCTCAATGATTATCACTTACAGCTCAATGATTCTCCTCAATGATACCGCCAAAGCTCAATGATTATCACTTACAACTCAATGATTCTCCTCAATGATTTAGTCGCCTCAATGATATTCTACCATAAAATAATCATTAACTTCAATAATATATCATTAGACACTCAATGATATATTATTGACCAACCAATGATTAATCATTCAAAGCCAATGATTTATTATTAGAGTCTCAATGATACTTTTCTGTAAGGGTGGGTCGGGAAGCGGGACCAACGTGTCTTTTCAACCGAGTTGGGGGTGGTCCAGACCGAAACGGGTAGCGCCGGCTTTAGCCAGCAGGGGTTGGCCCCCTAATTATACTACACTGGAGCTGCAACACGAGGAGAGTTGAGAAGAGTTGGAACGCTGCATACGTAATCTAGTCTTGTCACTCGTTTTACACTGGTGTCAGAAATTTTCGGACCTTTTGCCCTGTTAGGAAAAGAGGGGAGATGAGGAGCAGCAGCAGCAAAGGCGCGAGTCCTCCTCAGTTGTGTGAACCAAAGAACCGCTTCGCGGCAATTTTGCTCAAATACACTCATTGAATATGCAGCCGATTTAGGAGCTTTACCAGATCAGCTGTTGGACAACAACGAAAAATTCTATAAAAATCTAACTGAAAAATACCAATAACGCCCATTTCTAGCTCCGTATGGCATTACGTAATTGTTAATGGTGGGGCTCCTAAACGTCATTAAATGGCTAAATTTGACTCTTTTGGGTCCCCTGTTTTAAAATCTCACTCACGTCGAAAGAAATATTGCGCTAGTCAGGTGAACAAAGCGGCATTCATCTTGAAATGACAATTCTAGAAGACTTGAGTGACAGCCTCTGTACACTAAGGAAGAGATTCGACAGATTCACTAGTTTTAATATCCACGAGAAAGCCACAGTGAATTTGCTACTTGAAAAAGAAAAAATCACAGGTCAAAAATTAAACTACCGCAAATGAGCGACGAAATACGTAAAGCTCTCAACTACGGAAGAGTTCTCAGTAACTGGTAAACTGAGTCAACAAGACCACAGTGCACCTCAGCATTGGAATGACATGTTCGTCATCAGTCGGAAAATCAAGGTCCTAATTGAAGCGAATCGCAACAAAGGACCGTACATTTAAACTTTAATTTAGTTTCATGAATTGATAAATTCTTGAATCTTGCTTAGCGCAATTTATCCTGTTCAGGCCGTTTTTCCATCACAATTGCCACAAGGACCACGTAGCCCTCAAATTTCGCGCATTGGGTCCTTAAGGGGTTATTTTCAGGGGTGGTTTAGATCGCGTTGAACTCTTCGCAGAGGCTGATTCTTAAACGTGGTGGAATCAGGCAGGACAGGAGGGAATTTAGTAAATCCCCTAGTGGTGAAAAAAAATCGATTTTTTGTCAACTTGACTATTTTGGGCAAAACATTTATTAATCAATTTTTTTTTTAAGTTCAATTTATGTAAAGGTTTGAAAAATAAGGATTTTCACCTCGACTGGATACCATCCAAAATCGAAGGAGCTGCCTCCTGCCAGACGACGTACTCAAGCTTGTTTTTTTTTTTTGTTTTTTTTTTAACAAAAATCTAAAAATGTTCCAAACCAACCTAAAATGTGATTTTGACGACTGAACGATTCGTAAAGTTGTTTAACACTCTCAGTGCAGACCCAAAATCCGAAACCCTTCCTCCTGTCTGAAACAACCATTTTTCTGATTTTTTCCTCAAAAGGCCATAATTTGTCTTGAAAGTGGATAATATTATGGAGGTATGCGGCGTTTAGAACGTACAAGACGAGCCTTTGGCACAGGAGCTGCGCCTTAGGACTGAGAGTGTTAGTTGTAATTTGAATAACCATAATTGTTTTGCCAATATTTTTTACCTACTCGTTTGTTGAAATAATTTTATTGACTGAAATGGATTAAATTTCTACTGCGTTGATCCCAATTTTTCCTCTGATATTTATTAACTACATTAATAATGTAGATGAATTTTAATAGTCGCATTTCCCTTTTCCTCCTTTGCAAGAGTCGAGGTTTTCGTGTCCGATTTAAATGGAAAATCGATTTTTCGATGTTCTGGGAAAACCCGATTAATCGATTACGATCTCGATTTTTTTCAGCACTAGAATTTACTAGCACCCTCATGGGAAGCCTGGAACGATAAAGTGGTACCATCGTATTAGAATAACGTGGCGGAAGGTTGAGCTTGTACAGGTTAGGAAAATACCATCATGGTGACGATGCTCTTCAATGTGAAATAGAAATTGTGGTCCACTCTCAAGTAATTAGTTGAGAAGATGCGATGAGGCCGAACGGGGAGTTATTTTTAGACGGCTTCACCACCATAACCCTGACAGTGACGTCCTTTGAAAATTAAAATCCCAACAAAAGTATCCGTTTTTCTAAATAAAAAATAAATAAAATAAAAACAAGTCGTTACAATCAACTGATAACTCCAACTTCTTAAAACGAATCAAAAATGGGGGAAGGGGGGGCCGACTTTCTTAAATTAAAAAAAAAGAGACCGGAATTATCACAGAAACGACAGTCGTTTGTGGGTGCGGGGAAGGAGAGGGGTGAGGGAGGCTCATGTGATCGGCGCGTCATCATCCACGTTGGCAGTTGAGGAAACGAAAACCGTATCGTAGCGCCGGACCCGAAGAGCGTACAGGCGGTCGAGGAGAGCGTAGCGGCGGATTAGGACAGCTAAAGTGGCCGCCAACAGCAACAAGATCCCCATCGTCCAAAGCAGCACTGCCGCCACGCCACCTGGAAGAACAGATTTGCAATTTCAACGCAAACGCACAACTGCCAATTTTACACAAGGGTTTATTATTCTTTTGCAAATATATGATTCTGACAATAAAAAATCATTTAATACATTTATGTGGAGGGGGATTGGGTGGGCTGTGAGCGTAACCCATTTTTCAGCCGATTTGAGAAAAATTGGCAAACTTCAACGATCGATTGCGGCCAAACGGCCGAACCGATCTTGACGTTTGAGATGGTCATTCGACGCGGAATTTTATGCTGTTTGCGGAATTGTTTATTGCGTGAAATTTTCTGTACGTTGAGTAGTTTACGAGTTATGGGCAAAAAATTGAAACAAGTGGCAAAAATCGCGGTTTTTCGAGCACCATAGATTAAAGCACAAGGAGATTCCAGTATAAACTGCTAAAAACACGTTCCCTTCGCACCTATAAGTCAACCAGGAAAATCCCCATTTGTCCCGATTTTACGCAAGCTCAAACCCCTACACCGCCCTATTTTTTTTAATGAAAAATGTATTTTGAAAATTCCTTCTTTTTTTTTAAGTTTTGACTTTTTTTCACTTTTAAACGTTATCCATTTTTCAGCCACTTTCACTTAGAAACGTGCACTTAACCCATTTTTCAGGCGATTTGAAAAAATTGGCAAACTTTAACGACCGATTGAGGCCAAACGGCTGAACCGATCTTGAAGTTTGAGATGGTCATTCGACGCGGAATTTTATGCTGTTTAATTGTATATGGCGTAAGATTTTCTGTAGGTTGAATAGTTGCTGAGTTATAAGCAAAAACTGAAACAAGTGCCGAAAAATCGCGGTTTTCGAGCGCCATAGATTAAGCACAAGGAGATTCCAGTAGAAACTGCTCAAAACACGTTCCCTCCGCACCTATAAGTCACCCATGAAAATCCCCATTTGTCCCGATTTTACGCAAGCTCAAACCGCTACACCGCCCTATATTTTTATGAAAAATTTTGTATTTTGAAAATTCCCTTTTCTTCATTTTGACACTTTTTTTTTCACTTTGAACGTTTTCCATTTTTCAGCCAGTTTGCTTTAAAAGGGAACCCATTTTTCAGCCGATTTGAGAAAAATTGCGATCGATTGCGGCCAAACGGCCGAACCGATCTTAACGTGTGAGGTGGTCATTCGACGCGGATTTTTATACTATTTGATTGGACAATGAGTACATTTTTGTGTAAGTTGAGTAGTTCACGAGTGGTAAGCGAAAAACTGAAAAAGTGCCAAAAAATCGCAATTTTTTGTGCAGTACAGATTAAGGAGAATCTACAGTAGTTGTAGAAAATGCTAAAAACACGTTCCAGGCAACCAGGCACTTACCTATGAGAGGTTCCGACGTAGATGGCGCTGCTGTCGGAAAGCTGTCCAAAAGGCATGTTTCCCCTGACCTGCGATGGTACCCTGGCACGCAGTCGCAGACACCCCGAAATTCTTCACCTTCCGCCGACTGCTGTTTGCAAGTCTCGTCATCACCGCATTCTTCCAAACCGCCGGAGCAAGTTCCTGAAATTTTCGAAAATGTCGGTGAACTATTTCTGTATCTAGCGGGTTCAACGAGGTGATATGAAAGCAGAAGTGTGAGGGTTGATAACCGGATGACTCATGAGGGGGGAAGTCGGAGTCTGGATAAGAGGAATAGACGAGCCTGTCCTGCGCCGTTTCATCATATTAAATCCCAAGGTTGTCGTTATAGATTGAACCTCGTCCATCCCACCTAGACCAACACTATGCCTTAAATCCAACTTCGTTATTGAGAGAATGAACACAACTCCGGGATAGGAGAAGCAATCCCGCTGGATTTTGTAGATAACATAAAATATAAAATAAAATATAAAAAATAATTTTGCTTAAAAAAGGCATTTTATTTACAAAAATGTATCTAAAAAATTTTTTAAAAAATATTTAATATTTGAACAAAATTTGTTATAATATTTAATATTATTAATATTATTTGAAATGAATGCATTAAAGGGAGATGGAGATCTCTACAGCTGCGTGGGTGTCATCAGAAGGGAGAACTTGCTGAAAGAATGACCTCATAAAGGAGTCAATAGTTTGATAATCCAACTTCGATTGGTGCTGATTGCAGAAATACCCAGCTGCAGAGAATCCTCTCTCTTGAATCCACACTCGTGGGTGGAAATCGTCATAGAAAATTTACTAGCACTCTGACAGGGGCTCACTTTGCTCGCCCATTTGAAAAATAGTGCAAGTGATAGGGGTGTCTAAATTTAGCGCCACTCCCGACCCAAGTCAGTTGGGAGATCACATAGACCTTGCACGCGCCAGTCCCTATAAGGTCGAAGAACGCATCAAAACGCAAACGCTCGCTGATAACGTTATCCTTCACCCGGGTGTAAGACCGAGCGGTGGGGGACAACGGAGAAGGCCGGAAACACCCGAATTCTATCGGGTCAGGGGCTCCAGCCAATGGGCCTCCGGAACTAGGTCAGAGAAATGGGAAAATTCGGCCGAACATAGTTGAACTAGTAATGAACAAAGTACTCAGTACAGTTAGCACTGAGAAATTAGGTGTCTGAGCAGAGGAAATCACTAGTGAATATTTGGCGTTTTGAATTTTCCCGCGGTGCAACTATAACTAATCCGCCAGAGTGCGCTAGCATAAGAAGGGACCGACGGGAATCTGCCGGAGGTGACGGCGGAAATGGCGGCCGTGAGCAGCCAATGAGAGTGGCTCCACTTTTCCCTCCAGATTCAAAGTTGAAATTTTCGACAGTGCCCTGGAAATTTGTATTACACCGTAGGAGCCCAAAACTCACTGCTATGCCTTCAAATTATGAAGTTCTTTCAGAAAAAAGTATTATTCGACAGTCGGTTCCCGGGCCCATTCCAGTTGGGCGCAAATGCGCCGGTTTGCGCTCATTTTGAGGGGATCTCAACCTCCCTAGCAGATGTCTGGGAGACCGAGACGGTAGAAAAAGTCGCCTACAATAATTGAAATTATTTCGGAGGAGAAGGCTTGTGATACACAAACACACCCGCACATACAGAGACGGTCTGCTATAGAGCTATAGATATACAAACTGTAGATAGCGCCCACCTTTCAACACAGATAGGTTAGATACTAGAAGAATAGCAAAAATATTGTGAACTACAGCACAACAGGCGCAAGGAGGATTTATGTGAATCACAAGCAAAGAGAATGTGATTCCCGTTGTGCAGGCTGTGATTCACACCACAGAAAACGCTTCTTTTTTTAAAAACGAGGAACGCCGTGTTGAGGATTAGAAAAACATTGCAGGATCCCGCGGGATTGCATAGATGATGAAATGTACGTCGCGTAATGAACTAATATACATTTAAAATTTAAATTTAACGTTTAAAATTAAACATTTGAAGTTCAATAGATCCGATAAACGAAAGGAAATCGTACAGATAAACATCCTCGTATTTCGATATCACCAAACAACGCAGTTTATTTACCTCTGAGTATCGCTAAGTCAACAGTTTATGCAGATAGCTGACTGGCCTTTTGTTGAAGGAATATTTGTTTTGTTTTCCGACACTTCTTGCGCAATGCATCAGTAAGGAATAGAAAATACGGACAAAAGGAATTTTCCTCAACAGTTAACTTCGTACCGTTCAAACAGACAATGAAAATTCCGTTCGATTCGACGAATAATGTAAAAACTCTACAAATTTCACACTAGGGGCTTATTATTCTTTTGTACGAATCATAAAAAGTAAATTCTGCCAATAAAAAATTATTTTCAATAATTAAATTGAAAACTGTATAACTAGTAGGATATACAGTGTTCGGATATACAAGTGACCCCCAAAAATGGATTCCACGTCCGAAATGACCAGGTATTTCATTTGACCTCCTGACGTTCATCAAAAGCAACATTCAATTTTTTAGACCCATAGAAGCCCCCAAGGTGAGATCGAACGATTCGGGGACCCCCAAAAATACTTCGAAAACGACACCTAATCGACCCCATAACCCTTCCCCTTAGAATGCTCCTGCAGCCTATGTTTAGCCCCACAGAGCCTCACGGAATGACAGCAATCGAGCTGAAAACCTTAAGGAAACAACAGATGTGTTCCATCTAGGTAGTTACTAGATGGAGAAACGAGTGTTTTTCAAATCATCAAAAGAAGAAAAAAAAGCTTACTGCCAAAAAAACGGCTTGGACTGTGGGCTAACAATAATTATTATATAATTATTATATTTTAAATTTTACACGTCAGGAATTGTATGACAAATTTTGAGGCTGCTACAATTGGATTTTTCAAACGTTCATTTCTTACTTTTAGAGCCAAGCGTATTGTAGAGTTCAGTATGGGACTCCCATAAATCGATTCTGCAAATAAAATCAATTGGAAAACGATCTCTGGCCCCAACAGCCCTGTAAAGCCTCAGCAGGGGAGATTTTATAGATCAAGCACCAGCCCCTTCCTTGATTTGCGCCCCCTCCCCCATCCTGTTCACAACAAAGTCTAGCTCGGCCATTCAACGTGGTCAAGAAGGGTCTTCACACGCTCATTTGCGCGCACTTGCGCCAGATCCAACCCTGCCAGCTCTGGCGACCAAGCAAAGAACTCCCAGGGTCTGAACCCGCGGAAATTTGCTTTGCAGCCTCGTTTCGGCCAACAATGTGTTACCCTCGCAGCGATGACCCTCGACAATCCGTGAATATTCGAAAGGGAGGCGCGTGTCCAAGCGCCATGGTGTGCCACCTGGATCAGACCGTAAACAACCATATTGAATATACAAACAGTTGCGCCCAATGGTGCCAGGAGCAAAATTTTATGTCGCTCGATGGGCGCAAAATTCTACTAAACGTAAAATTGAGGGTCGGATCCGAGCAGCCCCCCAGGCCTCAAACCCATCGCCACGACAAGACGCGTAGGCACCCCTCAGAAGCATCTCCTGTGCTTGCTAACGAGGCTGTACGTCCGCGTTTTCTCGTCAGAAAGCAGGCCTGCTATGTTCAACATGTGCAAGCGCTGGAAGTGAACGCTAATTCTCCCCCTCCACCATCGACTCATGACGAAGACGAAAATAACGACGGCGACCTCCTTCAGCTTCTCGAATCTGATGACGAGGATGAAACACCCCCCCCCCCCCCTCAGCCCTTGACGCACACGGCGATGATCGCAGACTTTCCTGCTCTACTTTTGGTTTATTATTCTAGGAATAATAGGTACAGCTATGTAATCGCCATCTAGTAGTGCACGCAAGGTTTTCAGTCCGATCGCCCAACCCCGTGGGGCACTAAGGGGCTACGGGAGGGGCTTTTGAAAGGAATCGACTATTGGGTCAATTAGGTGTCATAGTATTTTTAGACGTGGAATCCGTTTTAGGGGGTCACATAACGATGCAATTTCACCGTGAGGATCTATAGGGCTTTCATGAGGCTGCAAATAGGATTTTTGAAGGATCCCAGCAGTTAAAATAAGGTGTCGTCTTCCGAGTACTTTTGGACGCATAATCCACTTTTCGAGGGTCCCACATCTGCCCAAATATTGTACAGAAAGCTTTTATTATTATTATTATTATTATTTTATTTTATTTATTTATTTATTTTTTTTTTTTTCACAAAACTTTTCTTATTGACACATAATTAATTTTGGCACAATTAATCTGTATCCAAGAATAATAAGCCCTCAAGTGAAATTTGCATCGTTTTTCACACAGAACGACAGATCTCAATTTACAGGCGTTTTAAAGTCGGTCTTTGACACAGGTTGGGAAAAATTGGCATTTTTTGACGGACGATAGCGTCCGTACTAATCGGAAGGATTTTGAAGTTAGGGAGGCCAATCGACGCAGAATTTTATGCGTTTTAATAATGTATCCAGTGAAAATTTCTGTATGACGGATAGTTTTCAAGGTATTCAAGGAAAAACCAAAAAAGTCCTAACTTTTCGAGGTTTTCAGGCTCCCAAAACTTTTCCCCATAAAATGTTTTTTTGATTCGCACAGTTTCTCATTATTGGCATGACAAGGCACCAATTGAAATTTAGGACATCCTTTCGTGGGCACCGTAGATTGACTCGACCATTATGGATCTTGTGAATTATAATAATAGTGATAATAATTATCCCCCATCCTCGTCCCAAATCCTCAGTATCTGGTATAGACTGGTCAAAACAGTTATAACATTCGTATACAACTGTATAAATACCTGAACTTGTTAAGATATCCCCGAAAATTACATTTTCCAAATTTAATATGGTGGAAAATGACTAGACATTTCGGCGACCCCATTACTGATTATGATGCAATCATGGACCTCCAAGGTGCGGTGTTGAAATTAACAGACATTCAACCAACCGGTAATTATTACTATGTACTGTTGGAATCATATTGTGTTTACTTACTGGCTACTTGGGCGAGAGCTGCATAAGCTAATTGGATAACTGTTGAAGTGACGTACACAACACGGCAAACTGAGCGCATCCTGTTGTGTGCTGTTGAGAAAAACTTGGAGGAAAACCGCGTAGAAACCTTTTACAATTCCATGGTCAATCAACAGTCGGGTGAAAATTTAAAAGTCCTTCGCGCCGTGCGGAAGAAAGGCCAGTATTACTCGCGACAACCACCAGTGAGAAGGAAAAATCGTCTGACGTTCGCCGTTGGTTGATAAAACACCCGCACGGACATGCGAGACGTCACCAGCAGGTCTATGTTGTTGTCGAGTACAAATTTCCGGGGGTCAGCAGCAGGGCGTGCGCCGCTCTCCATTACGTCACCATTTGTGAAAGGGTGATTATTCGACTACATAACGACAGTAAATCGAGAAAACCTCGTAAACACTTTTTTCTAAACCTTACAGGAGACACAAAAACACTCTCACACCTGAACACTCTCCTGAAGTTCCTCCACACCTGAAGTTCCTCCAGACCGAAAAGTACATCGCCTTAAACACAGGCCTTCTTATATTAAGAAAAACCCTGTTCTGACGCTTCTTGCTGAAAGAAGTCCTGGCGCAAACGTAGGTTTCAAAAAAAATATTGGCGCAAACGTAGGGTTTACGACTGCCGCAATCGTAGAGTTAGGACTGGCGCAAACGTAGATCTATGGATTTTTCGGCATATTTTCACCCTTCTGGCGCAAACGTAATCTACCGTAATTCAGGAAACACCCCTAGATATGCGCTTGTAAAACCTTAGTCTAAGCTCGAATTTTGGGAAAATGTGATGTTAAACGAACTATTTAGACGAAAACCACTAGAATGTGTACTTTTTTGCGTTTATTCTGAAGACTGCTGTCTTATGCATTTATATGTTCGATAAATTTAAATTCTGTTGGTCCGAGAGAGTTAAAAATACTACCAAAAGGCTTCTTTCAATGTTTGATTGATGGGGGGGGGGGGGGATGCTAATATGCTCAAATCCGAGCCTTATTAGAAATCAAGAATTCGTTTTTAGGTTGAGAGGCCATCTCTTATCGGTAGTTCTTAACGCGAGTAAAAAAAAACAAAAAAAAAACGGGTGGTTCATCACAAAATTACGCAGGATTACTGCCAGGCCTGTGACCTAGGTCTGTTGTCGGTCCGCATTCATTTCCGAACAGTTGCTCCAGGGCCTGGAGTAGAGGTAGAAGGGGAGTGTGACCTCTCCGTTATACACGAACGTTGTGAGCCAGTCAACCCTCACATTCGAACGTGACGCGTGCAGAATTCTGTTTGAAAAAGGACTTTCCGTGCTTCCCGTGCTTCCGTAAGTACTTCATAACAAATTGTTCCATTTCAAGCCAACATCACAAATCTTATAATCTAGGGTGACCAGAAGTTCGTGTTTAGGGGCCATGTAGGGGAAGCCAACTTCGGTTGTTGACACGTCTGTCGTCATGTTTTGGCCTTACGGTGACGTATTCGGTAATGAAATTGACAGTCCGGGTTTGGATTTGGATTTAGGTGCCGCCCACCGATAGAAAGAAGAAACCTGAAGCCTCAACCTGCAGCTCTGTATTCCCATCTTCAAGGTATAGTTTTCACTCTCATCTTCAGGTATGTTTTCAAAAATCAATCGTCCGTCCGCCGCACAGTGGGGTGAAATCCCCGATTTTGGGGGAAAAGAAATCCTAAATGCCAAATTTTCCCCATCTTTTACAAAGTTTCAGTTTTTAGAATTGAGGAGGTAGACACTCCTAACACGACGAAAATGGGCACAATCCTGAGTCGGTCTCAAGTCAGGTTTTCAGGTGCTTTGACTCAGCGTTAAAATACATATAAATAATATTTATAAAAACTTAAGTTCGATCCAGTTGTTTTGAGTGCCAAACGTGAATAATATTCACGTATATTATACTGCCTTGCCGTTCGGTCTCAAGACGTCGACTCAAGACCAAACTCAGAGCTGAGAAATTGATTCTTTCGGCACCACCGATCCTCACCAGGAGGAGTTTACTTTCAAAAGGGCATAGGTACATCCGTGTGGGGAAAATGTTCGACTTTTAGAGTTTTCCTGATCTCATTGAGGACCTCTGTATAAACGTGCATCGAGTTACCTCCTAAAGCGTTTCTAACCCACATTAAAAGCGTACTGAAAATTGAGTTTGCCACCAAAATGACAATATATTATATCCCACCCATAGTAAACTGTGAATCCGTTTCCACCAAAGATCGCAAGCCTGGTACTGCTCTCAACACACTTTTAATGTCAATAGGGTGAAGCTACACTAAACCACTAAGCACAACTGAACCTTGTCTCAAGATTATCGGTTGTTGGGTAGGGATGGGTACCAGTTTAATGAAATCGATTTTTTTTTTTTTTTCGATTTCGAATCGGACCTGAACATTTTATTCTCAAAGAATCGGGTTACCAAAAGCGAGCTGACCCTTAGAAAGCTGTTCTCTGTCACCTGTGTGAATTCACAGTATTAAAGACAGTCAACTAACCCCACCAATGTAATGAGAATTTTCGCTTGCAAGCCGTTTTTTTCTCAAAAACGGCATTTATCCAAGTTTCTCACCAAAAGGCCACTTATCCAAATTTAAAACGTTGAAATCATCCCATAGAAAATATTAGAAAATGTATAACTTCTATATTTTCATCACTCAAGCCAATACCTAACCAGTTCAGTAATTTGAGAAAACCAATAAATTGTATTAGGGCCACTAAACTTTTTTTCAGTTTCTCAATTACAAGTGAAAATGGATATATGCCCTTTTGAAAGTAAACTCCGTGAGGACCTTGATTAATATCAGAGGTTTTCCAAGTGTTTTGCTGATTGCGAAAAATTGACCTTTTTTCAGCGCGTTTTAGCGGCCTAACTATTAGATCAATATGCAACTTTTATGTTGTAGAAAAATTTGTTTTGCTTGATTTTGAGCTTGGTGTTTCCTCGAAAAACGCTTAGTTTTCCAGAATCTGATGTAAACGAAAAACTAAAGAAGGTCGAAAATTTAGTCAAGCTGCTTTTTTAGGTAGCAAAATTCGTATTCAGCGTCACAAAGAACCGCCATAAAAACTACTACGTTATTTTCCCTTTAAAAGGCTTTTTTGAACCGTCACTCTGGTCACCGTATAACGTACCATCTTGATTTACTTACACCCATCCAGGCAGTTCAAGCTTTTAATACAACTGAAATTTTTCACAGGTATTCAAAATGCGGTTGGCAGCTTGACGAACCTGCTTGGCCTCGAAGAAAGGACTAAAAGAAGCCCAAATCCTTCGAACATGTCGTTCACATGTTACACCTGCGGTTATGCGAGCGATTTGAAAAGTAGCCTTCGCATTCATATAAAGGCTCACATGACAGAGAAGCGACAAGATGAAATCAAACGCAACTTGAAGAGTAAAAAATGCAGTTCTAAATCTCTATCGAAAATACGTAGAAAGGCTCGCACAGGAGAGAAGCCATTCAAATGCAGTCACTGTGATTACAGATGCAGTCAAAAATCAACCTTGAAGTTACATGAAATGACGCACACAGGAGAGAAACCTTTCAAGTGCAGTCATTGTGAGTATAGATGCATTGCATTGGGTGCCTTGAAGATCCATGAAATGACGCACACAGGAGAGAAGCCTTACAAGTGCAGTCAATGCGATTACAAGTGCAGAAAAATGTCTAACTTGAAGATCCATAAAATGACGCACACAGGAGAGAAGCCTTACAAGTGCAATCAATGTGACTACAGGTGCAGCATAATGTCAACCTTGAAGACACATAAAATGACGCACACAGGAGAGAAGCCTTACAAGTGCAGTCAATGCGATTACAAGTGCAGAAAAATGTCTAACTTGAAGATCCATAAAATGACGCACACAGGAGAGAAGCCTTACAAGTGCAGTCAATGTGAGTACAGATGCATTGCATTGAGTGCCTTGAAGAAACATGAAATGACACACACCGGAAAGAAGCCGTTCAAATGCAGTCAATGTCAGTACAGATGCGTTGCTTTGGGTGCCTTGAAGACTCATGAAATGACGCACACAGGAGAGAAGCCTTACAAGTGCAATCAATGTGACTACAGATGCAGTAAAATATCTCACTTGAGAACACATAAAATGACACACACAGGAGAGAAGCCTTACAAATGCAGTCAATGTGAGTATAGAAGCAGTCAAATATCTCACTTGAAGTCACATGAAATGACGCACACAGGAGAGAAGCCTTACAAGTGCAATCAATGTGACTACAGATGCAGTCAAATATATCGCTTGAGGTCACATAAAATGACGCACACAGGAGAGAAGCCATACAAATGCAGTCAATGTGAGTATAGAAGCAGTCTAAAATCAACCTTGAAGTTACATGGAATGACGCACACAGGAGAGAAGCCTTACAAGTGTAGTCGATGTGAGTACAGATGCACTCATTTAACTTCCTTGAAGTCACATGAAATGACGCACACAGGAGAGAGGCCTTACAAGTGCAATCAATGTGACTACAGATGCAGTCAAACATCAACCTTGAAGTTACATGGAATGACACACACTGGAGAGAAGCCTTACAAGTGCAGTCAATGTGAGTTCAGATGCACTCATTCAACTTCCTTGAAGTCACATGAAATGACGCACACAGGAGAGAAGCCTTACAAGTGCAATCAATGTGACTACAGATGCAGTCAAAAATCAAACTTGAAGTTGCATGAAATGACGCACACAGGAGAGAAGCCTTACAAGTGCAGTCAATGTGAGTACAGATGCATTCAAATATCTCACTTGAAGTCACATGAATTGACGCACACAGGAGAGAAGCCTTACAAGTGCAATCAATGTGACTACAGATGCAGTCAAATATCTCATTTGAGGTCACATAAAATGACACACACTGGAGAGAAGCCTTACAAGTGCAGTCATTGTGAATACAGATGCAGTCAAAAATCAAGCTTGAAGTTACATGAAATGACACACACTGGAGAGAAGCCTCACAAGTGCAGCCATTGTGAGTACAGATGCAGTGCATCATCTGACTTGAAGAGACATAAAAAGATTCACACCCGATAGAAACCTTTTAACTTCAGTTATTGTGCTAAACTACGCAACTGTCAATCAGGGTTTAGGAAATAGCTTCAATGCTTTAAATGACTTCTCCCGGCATCTCGATTGTACTTGAACATTCTGAAGAGTCTGAAAATTTTTGACATTGTAAGTATTTTCAACTAATTCTAATTGACCGCGTAAGAAAAAAGCAAAAATTTTGATGGAATTGTAATTGTGGTTGTTCATGCTCTGACGAAATAAATGTTTTTCAAATGTGAAAGAAACGAATCGTCCCCCCCCCCCCCCCCCCCGGGTAACTTGATTTTGGTTTATTATTCTTGGAATAATACACATTCGCAAGGCCGTACCCAGGAAAAATTTTCGGGGGGGGTTGTGGCACCAGGCGGGGTCCGGAGGCCCTACCCAATAAAACTTTAGAAAAAAACGCTGCAAATTTTACACAAGGGTTTATTATTCTTCGATATAGGTTACTTGTACAGACATTTAATTCTGTCAATGAAAAAAAAAAAATTAATTTTTTTTTTAGATTTTTATATTCCAAAAAAAAAATTTTGGGGGGGATTTTTTCTTCAAAAATGTGTTTTTTCAAAAATTCTTTATTTTTTTACTCGAAAAATATTTAACCTCCTGGGATCCTTCAAAAATCCCATTTTTAGCCCCATGAAAGAAATAATATTTCTATATTATAGATGCAATCGGACAGTGCAATCGGATCGTTCCGGGACCCCCAAAAATGGATTCTACGTCAAAAAATACTCAAAAACGACACCTAAATCGATCCCATAGCTAAAAGCCTTCAGAAAACCCCTCCTGTAGCCAGGGGCGGATAGGCAGGTCGGGCGATCAGGCGACGCCCGAAGGGCCGAAGGTCCTGAGGGGCCGGTCGAAGCTGGAAACAAAATTTGACCTTACCCGAAATATGAAATCGAGACCGAAAAGGAAAATTCAGACACAATGAAGGCGATCTGGTTGGCTCTGTTCCTAACAGGGTGGATGTCAAGGGCAATCAATGCGTAATTTGCATACAAGGTTTTAAATCCTCATGGCCTCATTGTATGAAATTCTCTTTTTGATTCACCCATTTTTGGTAGGTACCTACCTACCGCTTTCTACCACCCAAGCTGAGTGTTAGAGTAGTTTTCAAAATTGAAAATCATCAAAACAAGGCTGAGGCTAACTCTGAGTGATAACAATCTGGAGGATCTCATGTTGATGGCTTGCGAGCAGGAGCGTCTGGCCAAAGCACTGAGCCGAGTGGCTTCAGTTGTTTCTGGCCCTCCTCGCCATCGCCTACCGCTTGGTCTCTTTTCCCTCATCAGAAAGTGTTTCGTCTGTGGGCGTTATGTGATCACGTTTTGGTTAAATATTCTTTGAATAATACACTATGTTGTTATCTAAGTCCAAAATGTTGATCGTCCTCAAAATTTGTCATTATATCTACGTTTTAAGATGAGCAGATTCCAAAACTGAAATGTCCACGACGTTTTGAGCAGTAGCAATTTTTCTCAAAAATCTGAAACTTTTGACAAAATACCTACTTGGTTTTTCTTCAAGTTGTGCCCACACGGTTTTCAGCCCAATCGCACAAACCAGCGATGCTCTGCGGAACTAAAGAGGGCTACATAAGGGGGTTTTGAAGGGTTTCATCTATGGGAAGGAGTTAGGTGTCGTTTTCAAAGTATTTTTGGGGGTCCCAGAAGCGTTCGATTTCGCCTTGGCATTCAATGCATCCATCAGACTTTTGAAGGATGCCAGAAAGTCGAATGAGGACTCATTTTCCGAGTAATCATTTTTGGGTCCTTCATCCGTCCAAACACTTAACATGACAAACTTTTCTAGTAATTTAATTTAAACAGCTGTAAAAGGTAAATTTACCATGGGGCTGAGGTTGAGCCTAGAATTCGAAAGAAATGAACAAGCAGGGGACAAATATGAGTAGGGGAGGAGGGGGGATGGCGAGGAGGGCCAGAAACACCCAAAGCCTCTCGGTTCAGTGCTCCAGCCAAATGCTCCTCATCAATACGCTGTGATAATGAAGCTGAAGAAATATGCAAAAATTCAATCCATCCTAGCTTCAGTCGCTATTATGTTTGTATAGACGGTACCAAACTAACACACATACCACTTTTATTTTTTCTAAATATAGGCGCTGTTATTTTTCACTTTAGTACTTATTATAAGTAATAAGTATAAGTTCACCTAGGTATTAAAATTAATAAAGTGTATTCTCGTTCCTATTCATTTGCTTGTTTTTCCAAAATATGAACAACCCCTCCTTTGATGGTCTTTGGATAGGTAACTGTTAAGGCTAGGGGGGGGGGGGGGGGGGAAGGGCCGGTCAAAACCGCCTATCCGCCCCTGCCTGTAGCCCAATTTTAGCCCCATAGCGCCCCACGGGTTTGGGCGATCGGACTGAAAACCTTGCGGGCACAACTAGATGGTAAACCAAGTATTTTGTCAAATAGGTAACCCATTTTTAGGCCATTTTAAGCTTTCATTGACAAAAGTTAGAACGACACTAAGTATATAAAGGGGGTTGTGGCACCAGGCGGGATCCGGAGGCCCTACCCAATAAAACTTTTTAAAAAATTGTCAAATAACCCATTTTAAGCTTTTATTGACAAAAGTTAGAACGACACTAACAGTCACTAAGTATATAAATAATAACATAAAAACAATTGAAAAATTGCTCTACAGAATGGGATTCAACTGAACAAAACGCTTGCATACAAGTCTGCAACGCATTAGGACATTTCATGATTATTAGGAGCTAATAATCATTGAGCATATTTCGTTACGTAACGTAACGTGACATAACGAAAATTTGGTTGTGTGCCATAGCAAAGACATGAAATGTCAAAATAATTTCCCCTGTTAATTTGGTGACTAGGAAAATAAATAGATAGACAATACAAATAGACTCAACATTGTTTAACATATAAAAACATATTGAACATAGAAAAAAAACCTACAGAATATAGTCAGGGATTTGCAAAGTCGAATGGCGGTCATTTTTCGTGCTGCTACCTATCGTAATACATAACGCCAAACTACATGCTTTACGGCAACTTCCGTACTGGAACGTTTGGGTCTACGCCGTTAGCGGCGGACCGCGTCCATCCACGGACGCGAATGGGTTTGTAAAATTGTAATACATTTTATAAATTATTTACGTATACTTTTAACTATAAATTGATTTGTACTCTTCCTTATTTACCTATGAAGATCAATTATAACTTGAGTAAATTTAATTCCTATGTGTTTGAAAATGCTTATTTTTGGGAAAATTTCGGGGGGGGTTCCAACCCCTCTGACCCCCCCCCCCCCCCCCTGGGTACGGCCCTGCACATTCGTAATCGCGACTGATGTCCGATCGGCCTCAAAATTTGATATTATCCGTTTCAATAGGTCGAGATTGGGCAGTAGGCATTTTTTTAAAAATCTGAAATTTTGACAAAATACTCGGTTTACCATCTAGTTGTGCCCGCAAGGTTTTCAGCCCTATAGCCCAAACCCGTGGGGCTTTAGGGCTAAAATGGGGCTACGGGAGGGGTTTTCGGAAGGCTTTTGGCTATGGGATCGAGTTAGGTGTCGTTTTCGAAGTATTATTGGACGTAGAATCCATTTATTTGGGTCCCGGAACGATCCGATTTCACTGTGGCGATCTATAGGGATTTTATGGGGCTACCAATGGGATGTTTGAAGGATCCCAAGAGGTCAAATATTTTCCAAGTGAAAAAAATTCTTTGAGGAAAAAAAACCTATATCAAAGGATAATAAACCCTTCTGTAAAATGTGTAGCGTTTTTCAAGAGAAAACTTATTAGTGTAAGTATTTCAATGTAAAACATATTAAAAAGTTCAATAAAATGCTACTCTCTAATCATTAGATTGATAGATGCCCTTGGGGGGGCGTGAAGGGTCTCCAGGGGAGGCGCGATCAAGGCCCAAAAACGGACAAAAAGTCTTTCACGTAGTTTATAATCATTTAACGTGACATCACCTATAGTGGTTCCGGATTCCAATCAAAAAACACCAGAGTGCAGGTCGATTTTTTCTTGGCATTTGGCTCTGATGACACTGGAGTTACGCGAAAATGGCTGTGTTCGCTTTGGTGTGAATGTGATCATGCTTATTGACTCAACTTATTTGTGATATAAATTAACTTAATCTTAATCTAGTTTTTAGTTTTGTAATGGTGGCCAACTCTTCGACCAATAGGAGCTGACCTCGGGTTTCCGCCAAAATTCAAATAGAAATTTTTCCATAAATTTTATAAATTCATACGAGCTTGCAGTTTGTGTTTTAACCCCATTTGTAGTATTATTTGGACGTCTTCTATCGATTTAAAAAAAATCCAGAAACGCTTCCATTCCTAATTATTTAGGTAGGCTGGAGCGTGAGTGTTTGTCAACATGAATACAACAACAAATAAAAAGTTCCGTTTGAATTTGAATTTACTCATTAAAATTATACCATGATTATACTTATACTTAGCATTTTTGAGGAGGGGGAGAGTATAATTACATAGAACAAAGAGGGGGGGGGGGGGGGCAATGGTGTTCACACCGACTTAGGGGGGGCGAGGTAAAAAAAGGTTGGGAACCCCTGCTCTAATGTAAGCCATAGAGTTGTGCTGTGGGGAAGTTCTGAAAACAATCATCATAGAATAATCGTAATAAGTTATACAATCACGAGTAAAAAGGTAAAGCAGAATACAAGTAGGGGAAAGCAGATAAAATCAGAATAAATGGAAGTTAATTAATTACCGTCTTAATATTAAATATTTTTTAATCGGTCCCAGATTGCCTATTTATATATATTTCAATTCTTTTTTGAAGATTTTATTAATTGAGACAGAGCGTTGCTTATGGGGTAGTGCATTAAATAGTTTTGCACCCTGGAAATCATAGGCCTGCTGTCCGTGGTAAGTCCTGCGGAATGGCAGCTTAGGAAGGAATTGCCCACAAATTTTTTTTTCTTCCCCGTCTAAAAATTTCCTGTGGTTGCTTTGTAAGTCGACTTACAAAGATCTTTGTATGTTTTAACTATAGTTATTTTATCAATTTGTTCTCTCAATTTGAGTCGAATATCTTGTCCTTTTCTTCAGCAAAATGAAGAACGTGTTTAATGAACGGAAGGGGATGAAAATTTCCTAATTTCCTAATCAAGCATACAGATTTAATCTGTATGCTTGATTAGGAGCATTTCGATGTTGTTAGCAAGCTCACATCTACTCTTCTATGTCTACGGCGTGGGGTCGTTACATTACACAGCTGGCGTCTTGCTGTTTGAGCCAGTTTTCTTTCTGGATAACATTTCTCCTCAAACAGTAAATATTGAGGGGCCAAGGAAAACCTGTACCATCTACAAGTAGAACTCCAAGATTGCTACTTGTTGGCGTTTGAGAACAACCTGAAATATGACTTACCAACCAAAATGTTTCTTCTAGGCTTGTCGCCAGAGGATTGAAAGGGGGAGGGGTTCTCGTGCAAGAAACGATATAGAAGCTTTTGTTCAATTGTTGTTATATGTTTGGACAACAAAATGTCAGAATGAGCAAAATTTTTGATATTTTTTTTTTCTCCAAGAATCGTTGTTTTCTTTCAACGTGAGCAAACATAGCGAAGATATCCCTGAACCAAGGTTTTACGTGAACGTTGGTTGGCAAGAACGAAGATTTGATCAGTTGCAGTCTTCCTTGGCATTCTTCACTCGTCAATCCATGGAAGGGCTCCACCATCTTCCATACCCAAGATCTCACTCTCCCCCCCTTAGTCTAAGGGACACCGCCTTGATGAGTGCCACCTGCAGGCGAACCCTTGTCCACCCAAGAACTTGCGAATAGGGCTCTTTTCCATTTAGTGGCGAGGGTTATGGCCATTCTTCTCTGGAAGGCCAGGAATTCAGGATGAAGGGCGCCGCCGGCTGATCAAATAAGGGGGGCGAACGATCCCCTTGCGTCTTCTGCTACCTGGTCGGTATTTCTGGGGTTTCGCTTTGGCAACTGCTTCTGCCGTTCGTGGCCAGTCCTGGGAGAGATAGGAGTCGGCGTCAGCATTTGTCTCTTCCATTTTGAAATCAGCCACCAATGCCGGGCTACTTGCAGTCCCTTCCAGCAGTACCGGCACAAGAGCAACTCCCCTCCAGGCCGCCTCAGCATGGCCTCGTTTAATGAGCTCCCTCCATTCAGTTTAGGGCATGCGAGACTGTAAATACTGCCCCACACCCATCACACGCCTCGGCTAGTGCTGCAGGGCTACAGCCTGAGGGCCACTGCATCCCGAAATTGGCAAGCTGAGAGATCGAACCCGTCTGTCATTGTAGGGAGAACGGTCAGCCACTGCGAAGCCGAGACCCCTACGATCCGGTCAAGGACTCGTTTCTGACGGGGTTGCAGGGAGTTCAGTAGCTGAGGGCTGACCCGTTGATATAATTCAGCTTGTTTCTTGCACTCCCTGATAGCTCTTTGAACTTGTTGCTGGTGTTGGCCGTAATCAAGAGGAGCCCCTGTTTTGATAGCCTGGACCAGTTTGATATATTGTTGTTCAGGCCGATAACAACAATAAAAATATAAAAAAAATAAAAAAGCTGCTACACCGTTTCTTAGGCACGATTCCCCTCCTTTTCTGATTGCTGCCATTTTGTTCATTTCATTAGGCCCAGATGATAGGAAAGAAATATTATTTCTAGAAACATCGGCACATTTTCGTCTTACGTGACCGACCCTCAACAAGTTTCCACCCACAATAATTATGAGGACAATAAAACGTACACTCAAGGTCAAACGTCTTTTTTCGTCCTCTTTAGGTTGGAGGAAGGTAAAAAATAGGAAAGTTTTCTTTTACGGGCCGATGACCCAGAAGAAACAGTTGATCTTTCAACTAGCGTGCTCTGCAAGGACGTCGTGGGGGATGTTGGTCTCAGCCTGGGGCTCCCACTGCCATCGTCCAGGAGCAGCGACGGTGACTTCGGAGGGGAGCTAGAACAGGAGATTCAGCCTGGAGCAGTTGACAGGATGTTGGGATGGCGGTGAGATTGGTGTGTTCGACGGCGACGCGGCTGCCTCCGCGCCTTCCCCCCTCACCGCAAAAAATTTCCCGATAGTTGGGCTACGGTCGGGGGTTGCCTGGCGTGGAAAGCAGAGGGGTTGGACCCCTAGCTGCCAGAACCAAGTGCCTGAACTCTGTGAACTCGTTTATTAGCCCAGGAAAGTTAGTGCTAAAAAGGTGAGAAAGCTAGTAAACAGCTGGAAATCGTTTTAACCCCTTTTGGGGGTCCCACATAAGACCCCTCTGAGTGTACGACGGTTTTTAGTCTGTGCTTCAAATGTGGGAGCCTAAAAACCTCGAAATATTCGCTCTTTTCAGTATTTCGTTTGAATAACGCGAAAAGTACGCATCCTCCAGAAATTTGTACTCCTTTTCAACAGAGGATCACATTTAGCGTCGAATGGCGTTTGCTGCATCGAAATCGGTTCAGCCGTTCAGCCGCAATCGCTCGTCAAAGATTGGTGATTTTTGCAAACTGAGCTGAAAAGTTGACAACCTTTAGAAACTGCCATCCACAACAAAATCTAATTGAGAATTATTCAACTTGGGACCGGAGAAAGAACGTGTAGTGGTGAAGAAAGAGAAAGAAACCTACTTAAGAGTGATGTTTGTCCTCAATTTTTTTAAATTCCTTGAGTCTAAGGGCGGAATTCATAGACGGTCCTCAAGCTTGAGGATCTCCTCAAAAGTGGCCTCAAGGAAGAATGAGCGACTTACGTTATTCATAGACGACAGGTTAGGACAGTTGAGGTGACCTCAAGTGGAGGAGCGCTTGAGGAGGCCTCAGAGGCTCCTCAAGCTATTCATAGTCGCCGTTGCTCAAGGAGGACCTCACCCTCACTTTTCGGACCTTATTCATAGACAGATTTGGTAGTTGAGTTGAGATTTTTCTTAGCTGGGATGAACTTCAAGGCGACCTCAAGTCAAGGTAACTGAAAACGTGCCTCAAGGCCCGTTTTTGGTTTATTATTGTTGGAATAATACACCTATGTTTTCTCGACGGGGGTCGACGACTCCGATCGGCCTCAAAATTTGACATTATCCGTTTCAAGAGGTCTACATTCAAAATCCGAAATGTCCGTCCGCCGTACGCCGTCCGCCGTCCGGGCCGTTTTGGGCAGTAGGAATTTTTTTTTAAATCTGAAATTTTGACAAAATACTTAGTTTACCATCGAGTTGTGCCCGCAAGGTTTTCAGCCCGATCGCCCAAACCCGTGGGGCACTATGGGGCTAAAATGGGGCTACGGGAGGGGTTTTTGAAGGCTTTTGGCTATGGGATCGAGTTAGGTGTCGATTTCGAAGTAGGTATTTTTGGACGTAGAATCCATTTTTTGGGGTCCCGGAACGATCCGATTTCACTGTGGCGATCTATAGGGCTTTCATCATGAAAGTTTCATGGGGCTAAAAATGGGATTTTTGAAGGATCGCTGGAGGTTAAATATTTTTCGAGTAAAAATGAAGAATTTTTGAAAAAAAAAATCCCTAAATTTTTTTGAATTATAAAATCCAAAAATAATTTTTTAAAATTTTTTTTTAACAAAAGAATTAAATTTCTGCCCTAGTAACTTATATCAAAGAATAATAAACCCTTGTGTAAAATTTGCAGCGTTTTTACTTTTAAATTGTTGTTATGGGTCTGAACAACAAAATATCATAAGGCACAAATTTTACACAAGGGTGTATTATTCTTTGATATACGTTAGGTACTTGTGCAAAATTTAATTCTGTATCAATGAAAAAAATTTTGAAAAAAAAAAAAAAATCAGTCCGAACGATCTACAACAGATTTTTTCTTCAAAAATATTTTTTACCCGGAAAATATTTTACCTCCAGGGATCCTTCAAAAATACCATTTGTGGCCCCATGAAAGCCCTATGGATCGCCAAAGTGAAATCGGATCGTTCCGGGACCCCCAAAAATGGATTCTACGTCCAAAAATACTTCGAAAACGACACATAACTCGATCTCATAGCCAAAAGCCTTCAAAAGCGCCTCCCGTAGCCCCATTATAGCCCCATAGCGCCCCACGGGTTTGGGCGATCAGGCTGAAAACCTTGCGGTCACAACTAGATGGTAAACCGAGTATTTTGTCAAAATGTCACCTCTTGAAACGGATAATGTCAAATTTTGAGGCCGATCCGAGTCGTCGACTTCCGTCGCGATCACATAGGTGTATTATTCCCCGAGCTGTTGAACATTTCTGTGATTTCATCCCAGCACCGCTTCTTTTCCATGGGTGACGGCGTCGCTCCGCTTGTTTTCGATGACATCTTTATTTGCGAGTCCTCACGTAACTTCTTTCTTCCTCCGTGAAGAAAATTCGTTTGGATTTCTCACCCGTCAACGCGAATTCGTGCCGAGGAAAACAAAACAAAACTCTACCACTACTGCACCGAAAACGTTGCCGCAAAATGTGCCTGGGCGATCGGTTGAAACCTACGCGAATGGTATAACAGTACGGGACTGTTGTAACAGTATATACCCCCAGGCCTGCCAATCCTGACTCAAAGGGCTCCTCAAGTGAGTTTGAGCTGAGGTCGACCTCAGCAAGAACAAATTTCTCTATGAATAACGACACCTTACTTTGAGATGAGGAAATTCTCAACTAAGATGAGACATTTCTTACCTTGAGGAACGTCTATGAATTCCGCCCTAAATTCAGTTGATAACGCTCACTTTCGCTTCCAAAAATGCATGATTTAGAAGTTTTGAGTGCCGATGAAGTACCTATTCTGCGTTGGACAGCCTTAGTGGACATTTGGCGCTACGAACCCTTTTGGTTTAAAATTCATATTTCAGCACTGGAGTGTGTGACTTTCAAACGAACAAAGCTTCTGATTCACAATTAAATATCGAACAAATTTGGTCCTTTGACATTTTTTGATCGGTGCGGTCATTTGGGACCTGCAGGCGTTAGAAGTGGAGGGTTGTCAACTTTTCATCTAAGTTGGCAAAATCGTCAATCTTTGACGAGCGATTGCGGCTGAACGGCTGAACCGATTTCGATGCAACAAACGCCATTCGACGGTAAAGGTAATCCTCTTGGGAAAAGGAGGGAGTACAATTTCCTGTAGGATGCGTACTTTTCGTGTTATAAACGAAATACTGAAAAAAGAGCGAACATTTTGGCTACCACATTTGAAGCACAGCCTAGAAGAAACTGTCGCACACTCAGAGGGATCTTATGTGGGACCCCCAAAAGGGGTTAAAACGATTTCCAGCTGTGTACTATTTTTTCTCACCTACAGCACTAATTTTTCCTGAGCTATATGCTTTTACCCACCTTTCATGAGTAATATTTCTTTTCCTGTACTTGTCAATGGTGCGAACTACTTCCTTCATGTTCTCCCATGGGTTTTGGGGTTTGGGGGACCAAACTGTCCGCGGTTTTGGTTTACATAGAAACCGTTCGTGTTGTTCAATCAAGCACCCCCATCGAGGCTCCCGCGACCAAAGACCCAGTTGAAAACGTCCGTTTTCAGTGAAGGTGTTGTCAGCGGTTTGCATCATTTTGTCGAAGATGGCAAGAAAAAACGAAGCTCCGGCGACCAGCATTCCCAAATAGATGAGCCAGTCGAAGTTTAAGAGGTAGACGTCTTTGAATTTGGTGGTACAACCTATAGTCCAAATTGTGGGCATGGTGGCGCTGGAAATTAGTACATAGTCAACGTTTCAAGTGTCTTTACTTGTACTTGAAATTCATACTTACTTGTACTTGATGTAGTTGGTGTGTTTTTTCATTCTCAGATGGATGCAAGGGATGTGCAACGCGGTGGAACAACAGCTGAAAGGCACGTCGTCTCGAGTCCAATTGGATCGTCGACCGTACCAATCAACGGCGAACCATTCGAGTGGGCTGGCAGCACCACAGCAGGAGTACTTGATCTGGATTCGGTCTATTAGGCGTTTTTTAGGGCCGAAGGGGTACTGCGAGATGCCGAGTAACATCGCCTGAAAATGCGAGCCAGCAGCAGGAAGATGCAAGGAAATCTGAATTGCCTCAGCCACTAGCGCGTGAACGCGGGGCCTCTACATGCGGGGAGGACTCGCTTTTCTCACCCATTCGCATGGACTTCCCCCCATGGGGATTTTTTCTGGCAGTGAAAATACCAAAAATCCCTGAATGTATCCGCATATTTGAACAGTCAATGCGGAGTCATATGTTCAAACATATGTCTCTACTATATTGGAGCTCCAGCCCGAGGAGGATGACCAAGGAGGACAACCATTTTTATTCTATAGAATTTTTCTATATATAGAATAAAACCCTATATGGTATCTCGAAAAGTCGAAAAATTTTAAAATTGGACTCAAAATATTCAGCTCGGCGAGTAGATGACGAGAAAAAACTGAAAACACCAAAAAGGTTGGCTCAAAGTGGTCCATTTGAACGTAAAATTGTTCAAAAATAGGAACAAGGCGAGTTTTGAGAAAGGGGGCAACCAAGGAAGGCAGATAAACAACTCACCCTTCCCCCCATCATGGAGAATCAAACACCCACGTATTGAAACATTCACAAACAACAATAAGAGGGTGCTCCAATGGGGTTAGTGGGAAGGGGGGTCGAGAGGGCCAGCGAGGGGAAAACCGCAGATCTTTGGCTGAAGTTGGCCAAAGAAGGGGTAGGTACAAAGATATATCACCTTCCAGATGAATTCTTTAACTCTCATCCTGTATTTCTTTAAGAAAAAGAAAAAAAAAATCGAAAAGCGAGTAGAGAGGATCTGAGGCCAGGTGGGAGAGGTTGGGGGGTTTGCTGGCTTCAGCCAGCAGGAGATGGCCCCCTAGTCTACTATGGGAGCTCCAGCTCGAGGAGGACCTAGGAGAACCATTTTTATTCTAAGATAGTTCTAAAAGTCGGAAAAATTTGAAATTGGTCTCAAAAATCTGATCTCGGCGAGTAAATAACGAGAAAAGTCTGAAAACACCAAACAGTTGGCTCAAAATGGTACGAAAAAATATGGGCTGGACCAGTTGACAGGGTGTTGGGAAAGCGGGATTGAAAGGCGGGAGTGGACGGCTGAGAGGATCCTAATGGTGCTGAGGGAGGATGAGAGACAGGCGGGACAAACGAAAAGCCATCCCCAGAGTTTGAAAAAGGGGAGACGCGGCGAAAGATTCTGATTCCGAGAAATCAACCCCTTCTCACGGACGGGGGCATGCGGGATCAGACCCCCCTTCACTCCCACAGACCACTAATCCCTGTTTTCTGAGGAATGAGGCATCCCTTAATGAGAACCCCCGAGAGCCCTCTATCTCTACTATTTTATGGTAGGTACCTACTACCTACTGCGCTGGGAAAATTTGAAAAGAAAAAAACCAAAATTTTTTTCAAGTACTATATGACGAGAAAAGCCTGAAACCATAATTATGGTAGTACTCAACTTAAGTAGTTCCCTGTGGGGTATCTGAGCTCCGAAAGTCAAAAATAGATCAAAAAGAATCCTTTCACTTAAATCCTGCATTTCTTTAAGAGAAAAAAAAAACTAAATAAAATGGGAAACCCAGTAGAAGGTGTCTGAGGCCCGGTGGGATACGGTCGGGGGTTGGCTGCCAGCAGGGGATGGACCCCTATAATCAGTAGTGTAGTTACTGATAAAATGGCTCTTTCAGCTTTCGCCCGCTCTCATCAGACGGACAGAACGTCCATTGCCGTATCATGTTTTGTTTTTGATTATTATTTAGGTAGGTAGGTACCTATTGTTTTTTCTATCGTTCAGGCACTCATTTATGATATTTTTAAAAAAAAACTTACAATGGGTGCTTTATAATAACAGTTGTATTAAAGTAATTTGTATTGAATAAACATGTTCTCATTCAATGCAAATTACTTTAATGCAACTGTTATTATAAAGCACCCATTGGAAGTTTTTAAAAAAAATAATATTTAAATTTTAAATAATATTTACAGATAATATCTGTGATGGATTACCGATATTATCTGTAATGGATTACCTCTTCGAAGATGTCGGCGGTGGAGTCATCGCGCAGCGTCGAATCGTACAACAAGAAACCGTACGCGGCGCTGCACGCTATGCAGAACACTACGAACATCGCGTAAACCCCGTTTTGAAAATCCGTCAGGTACTGGTGTTGAGCGAGTTTCCCTTTCATGATGAACATAGTAAGCGCGGAAATCAACAAGGAAGCGTCCAAAATGGCCAAGAGGGAAGCCGAAGAACGCCTGTCGTGACCGGACAACTCCCTGATTTCCCAATGTCCGGACAGGAATTGGACGGACTAGAACAATTGGACAAAAGGTCAACTCCATTGACTACTCCCGTTTCATGTTGGTACCCCTGGAATACCTGCGAGAGGTGAACGACAGTGATGACAACATGGGGAATCGCCAACAACTTCAAGGCACTCAAAAAAGAATCCAACGAGCCAGGTTTAAGAGTGAAAGCGGTTTCAGGAATTATCACACGCGGCATTATGTTGGTAGTTATCATAGAGAAGGAATCCACGGAGCTCTCATAGCCCTGGCAACGAAGATGAAAAATGGGCTTGAGGCAGAAAAAAAAAAAACAAGCCATCAATTGAATTGAATAGATGAGCGCAACCTTTTTGTTATTACGATATATTTAATGAGCGAGAGAAACTAAGAAACAGTAGGTATCTAGCGACCAAACTATGCCACACAACACATCATCCACGTGATGCTCATTACGTAAACAACTGCACCCTAACGACCGATGCGTAATAAAACCTTATGCCGATCAGAGGTAACGAACGGCTCAGGCTGCAAAAATCGTTTTGGAGTCGTTGGAATCAGCCTGAAAAGCTCATTCCATAGACCCTTGTACCAACGAAATCGGACAAAAACTTTCGTCCCCCTTTTGAGGCCTCCTTAGTTACACATCAGAGATAAACAACTTTCGTCGTGAAGGACCTCCAGAAAACCGATGAAGGGGATGAGGGAGGAAAAATCAAGGTAGCCTATAACCACCCCCCGAACTCGCTGATGACAATGAGACCACCCTCATGAAAATCTGTTGAGCCGCTCGGGCGTGATGCTCTGTACACAAAAAAAAAAAAAAAAAAAAAAAAAAAAAAACATACATGTCGAAGAGGTGAGCGCACCTTTCCATTTTTTGGAAAAAAAGGTTGCGCTAATCATCGGGTGTTTTCATACTTGGATGACATGTGGGGACGATGAAAATGACCATGATCAGAATTTCTCTCGACTACTTACATCGCTTGAGAAACAAAATCTCAAAAACAACAAAGGCAAAAGCAGGTCATCCAGAATTTCTGGATGACCTGCTGGACAAGAAAATGAGTTTACAACGGTGGCGAGGGGTATTATTTTTTTTAAGTGTGTGCACCTGGATTGAAGGCGCGTTTCCGTAGACCGTTTTGTTCAGTCACAGTGATTTTTTTAAATGGTTCTTGCCTGCGTGAGATCAGAGCGGTCATCCGTTTTTGACTTTACAGAAAAATACCGCCGCGTGACGGGGGCTGAGACATGGGTCTGTCACTACACCCCAGAATCCAAAAAACAATCCCTTCAATGCCTCCCCAGCCGCCAAGAAGTTCAAAACGACGCCATGGCATCTGTGTTTTGGGATCGGAAGGGTCTTTTTGGTCGAATTTATGCCACAAGGGACGACTATTAATGCCGACGCTTACTGCGATACCCTTAAAAAACTCAAAGGGCGATTCAGAACCGTAGGAGGGGTATGCTAACCAAGGGGATCTGCCTCCTCAACGACAACGCCAGGCCCCATGGGGGCAGTGTGCACACTTCAATAAGGCCAAACTGCTTCTAACTCCGTTTACTCATTTCCCGACGTTTCAAAAACATGGTAGCTTTCATCATCAGGGGGGGACAGTGAAATCATTCTCAAATACGTGTGTATTGTCGTCAGAAGGAGCATTTCGTCAGCGCATCAATATCGCAGAAAAATAGATGGACCGAGTCCAGTATAGTTATTAATGTTACGAATAAGTTTTGCATCTAAGGATACGCAGTCAGACAAGAAGTCGTAAAATTAATAACTATACTGGACTCGGTCCAACTATTTTTCTGCGATATTGATGCGCTGACGAAATGCTCCTTCTGACGACAATACACACGTATTTGAGAATGATTTCACTGTCCCCCCCTGATGATGAAAGCTACCATGTTTTTGAAACGTCGGGAAATGAGTAAACGGAGTTAGAAGCAGTTTGGCCTTATTGAACTCAACCCAGTAAAAACTACTAACTATTGAATAATGACGGAGGCCACCGAAAACCTACGTAATAAGTGTGCACACTGCTCGAGTCATCCAAGAACTTTTGACTTGGTTTGGATGGGACATTATCAACCACACTCCCTATTCACCCGACTTAGCACCTTCTGACTTCCATCTGTTCAATAAATTGAAGGAGTTTTGGGGTGAAAAAAGATATGCAGACGATGAAGAGGTCCAGGAATCTGTTCAGAAGTGGTTAAAACAGGTGGCGGCGGAGGTCTATGACACTGGCATAAAAAACTAGGTATCTAACGACCAAACTATGTCGTCGGGATCGGAACGAATCGTCGACGACGGAGGTGATTTTGATAGCCTATAACCACCCCCAGAACTCGCTGATAACAATGAGACCACCCTCATGAAAATCTGTTCAGCCGCTCGGGCGTGATCCTGTGATACACATAGAAAAAAAGGTTGCGCTAAAAACAGGTGCCCAGGCTACAGAAATGTGTCGAACTCCACGGGGACTACGTGGAAAAATAGTTTATTATATTTGTGAAGTTTTCTGTGAATTTCATTGGAATACAAGCATTTTTCGATTTTTAAAAAATGTTGTAAACTTACTTTCTGGATGACCCTCGTAACTTCCATACATTTGCTTGGACACTTGGCATCTCATAATGATACACGACCGGATCCAGGGCGCCTCAAGCCTCTTTTGGAAATGCCACGTCCTCAAAACGTTGCATCATTGAAGCGTGCTCTAGGGCTCTTTGCTCACTTACCAGTTACCACAATAGACATGACCTTAGCTACAACTCCGACACAGGCAGGTCGGCCTGTGGCATGCTTCTCACTGACACTCGCTAAGCCTGAACGTGCACAGTGTGCACACCCTGCGATTTAGAAGCCGCTGCAATCTTCGAGTCTCTCACGATGTCCTTTAGTTTAGGGAAAAATTTTCAACTTCTAACAGGTCAACAAGCACTAGCTTTTGTCTTCTTCTGTGGGTGCCATAGACGTGAACGATCCGTTGGCGACCAATCCTTATTCTCCTACACAGCCCGGAGTTCTCAATCGCTCCAGTCTTCAGAGCGGCGAAAAACGTAAAAGGGACCAATGGAGACCTCCACCCCAGGACTTAGTACGTTACCAAAACACCTCCCCTTACGCGAGCAAATTTTGGGTTATATCCTATTTTTCTAACTCAAACGCTTCGTTGCCTTGACTGTCGGGGATGCAACCAAACACTGAACTGTAAATTTTGAAAATCGGTATATTGTTTTTCTTCTCAGACTAGTAAAAACAAGATTGTATCATTCAGACGATTCAGATGACGGAACATCTACAACAACATTGATTATGTATATAAAACGTGATAACAAAGTACATAATATGTATACAAAAATATAGACACGTTCAAAACAAAAACAACTCTTCTTGAAAACTAATAGGGGGAAAATAATAGAAGAACCTGGTAAAGTAGGCAGTTTCTCGCAGCTCTAGTGGTCAACACAAGAACGAGACAGGCAACTGGGAAATGAGAGCTGATAGCTGGTTCCTGCCGAAAATTCCAATTGCTATTTTTCCACAAATTTGATAAATTCGAACGAACTTGCAATTTGTGTTTTAACGCCATTTTCGGTGTAATTTGGAACCTTTCTATCGATTAAAAAAAAAAAAGCCAAAAACACGTCCATTCCTAATCGTGACGGGGAGCATCCAACTCCGTCAGAAGTTCACCCAACTCCGCCAATAAAAGGAATGGGTTTAACTCCGCAGGCGTAAGGAGCTTCACACACGTTTGTGCCATGGGATACTTGGATTTCTGTATCACTAGATCTCAGGATTTTTGCATCTCTGGATTTCGGAATTTCTGGAACTGTTTTTCTGGATTTCTGAGATCTCTGGATTCCAGGATTTTCTAGATTTCTGGACTTTTTTTTTTTTTGGACCTCTGGATTTTTCCTGGATTTCTAGAATTCGTGTATCCGTGGGTTCTTGCAATTCTGCATTTTGGGATTCTGTGCAAAAGGTCCAATGAAGCCTGTCACCTATTTCTGAAAACTGGGAACTGAGCTGGCGGAGATATTAGTCCCCACAATGACCTGATAAAGCATCGCCCCCCATTGTGACCGCCCACAGGAGTACCTAAGCTTCCGGACGAAATTAGGTGCATTTCCTGATAGACTCTTACTAGACATTTTTAATAATCGATTCGTAAAACGACTTACGGATCCAGGAACTACGGTACATAAATTTACTATAAGAATCAATGACAAGAGAAAAGTCGGGGTTTCAACCCTGATAGTCCAGTCAATTCGTATAAGGACGTGGAATGAAATATAAACATAGTTGGATTTGTTGGTCTTATTCTATGTTTGGGGGGGTTGCTGAATCCGAATCAGAAGAGATCCACCAAATATCTGTTACTTACGCCGCAAAACGCAGCGTTTTCAGATATTCGCAAAAAAACTCCAAAATGTTCACCTCACATTTTCTTGCCATGCAGGCTTCTGGAATTACTACTTTATCACTTTTATAATAGTGACTTTTTACGCAGAACTCATAGTTTCGGAGCTATACGCAAAACCCTGAAACAAGTGCCGAAATGCTGCCAAAACCGCACATTTTCTTGTCCCAAAGCGAAGAAAACCTTCATCCACACTTCACATAACAGGTTTTTCGTACCTTTTGGTTTCGTATGTTGTTACAACTCTGCCCGCCATTCGTACAGTAGGCACCTTTCGACAAACCTTGGGTGCCTATCCTACAGAAAATTTAACTCTCTACAACTTTCATTATGTAACATTTTTCGATAGGACCAGCCGTTTCGAAGGTACAGCTGTTTGAAGTGCGAAAAAGTGATTTTTCGAAAAACGTGTAAAAAAACCGCCTTTTTTTCAAATCGCTCTAGCTTCAGAACGTTAGGGTCTACTATCAACTTTGACCAGTGAATTTTATGGGAAATTTAATGCTTTTTCACTTCGATAATAGTGACATTTTTCACAGGACGCATAGTTTCGGAGTTATAAACATAAAACTGAAAAAAAAGTGCAGATTTTGGAGTTATTTGCGATTATCTCAAAAGGCATAACTGATATTTCTACAGATGTCTACAGATTCGGATTCAGCACCCCCCAAAAACCATAGAATAAGACCAATAAATCCAACCATATTTTTTTCACGTCGCTATCATTTTCAGATTGGCTGACTTCAGATTTCTGAAAAATTTGCTTCCTCAAGCTAAGGTATGATTTTTCCTGTGGACGGTCACATTTATATATATATACATGAAACCTGCAAATCAAAGTGACGTAAAAAATCAACATTAAATGAGTAGAAATTAAGTAATTTCTACTCATAAGTAAAAATTTAAAAAAAAAAAATTCACTTTTGTTCATATGTAAAGAACAATCAACCTCAACACCAGTTAGTTTATTTCAGATGAGCCAATAAAAACAATAAACCAAACTGTACCTACAGGCTGACAATTTTCTTTGTTAATAAAACTGGCTATTTCTAAGAATTCTCACTAACAAATTCGTGAAATAATATTGTTCATGGAACATTAACGAACATTACACTAAATAAGCAATAAACTAATTGAACATTATTAGTGGGTGCCAGTTTAGCACTTTTCATAATATTTACATCAGTACTTAGGTCATAGCCGCAACCACTCAAGCCGAGGAATGGTGTTTCACACGTCGAAGGAACTTTTCAAGTCGGGTAGGTCTTCAGGGTGCCGGTTACTTGAGCCGGTGGGTTTCCAAGTCGAAGCGCTGCTGGAGGACGCCGGAGAGAACCGCTTCGGCTGAGAGGATCGGAGGCGTGACGCCGTGTTTGGACAGTTTCGGCCAGTCGGGCGAGTCTTTGGGGTCGGAGATGACGACGGAGCGTGGGCTCCATTTGGGAGGCGGTTTGGCGAGGAAGGTCCCGCCCGAGCACTCGATTATGGCTGGAAGTAAATATTTTAACGGTGAGAATCAACTATGTGGAAATTTGTTAGTGTGTTGGATAGCAAAATGGGGGCACCGGCATCAGACGCATTTGCAAGGGAGGATGTGGCCGATGCGAAGTATTCAAGTGGAAAAACGCTGCACATTCTACACAAGGGTTTGTTATTCTTTGATATAGGTTACTTGTGCAAAAAATAATTCTGTGTCAAAAACAAAATATTTAAATAACAAAAAACGCAGCAAATTTTACACAAGGGTTTATTATTCTTTGATAAAAGGCCTATATTATAGGTTACTTGTACAAAAATGATTTCTGTGTCAATAGAAAAAATTTGGAAAAAATTTTTTTTTTGGATTAAAAAAAATATATATATTTTTTCAATAATTCTTTATTTTTTACTCGAAAAATATTTAACCTCCTGGGATCCTTCAAAAATCCCATTTTTAGCCCCATGAAAGCTCTATAGATCGCCACAGTGAAATCGGATCGTTCCGGGACCCCCGAAAATGGATTCCACGTCCAAAAATACTTCGAAAACGACACCTAACTCGATCCAATAGCTAAAAGCCTTCAAAAAAACCCTCCAATAGCCCCATTTTAGCCCCATAGCGCCCCACGGGTTTGGGCGATCGGACTGAAAACCTTGCGGGCACAACTAGATGGTAAACCAAGTATTTTGTCAAAATTTCAGATTAAAAAAAAAAAAAATCCTACTGCCCAAAACGGCCCGGACGGCGTACGGCGGACGGCCATTTCGGATTCAGAATGTATTCCTCTTAAAACGGATAATGTCAAATTTTGAGGCCGATCGGAGTCGTCGACCCCCGTCGCGAAAACATAGGTGTATTATTCCAAGAATAATAAACCAAAATGTGGGACCTCGAAAAACGGATTGTGTCCAAAATTACACGGAAAGTATTTGACCTTCTGGGATCCTTCAAAAACCCCATTTGTAGCCCCATGAGAGCCCTATAGATCCCCACGGTGAAATCGAATCGTTCTGGGACCCCCAAAATGGATTCTACGTCCAAAAATATTTCGAAAACGACACCTAACTCGACCCCATAACCAAAACCCCTCAAAAAAAGCTGCAAATTTTACACAAGGGTTTATTATTCTTTGATATAGGTCACTAGAGCATAAATTTAATTCTGCCAATGAAAACAATTTTAGAAAAAAAAAATTTTTCATTTTTTTATTTTTTTTATTTTTTATTTTTTCAAAAATGATTTTTCCAAATATTTTGTTCTTTAAGTACTTGAAAAATATTTGACCTCATCAATTTTGATAACAATTCAAAACGTGTCCGATCATGCTGCGCCACTAGTTCAGCACGTAAACATCTCTGCGAGTATCCTGACAACGGAAACAAGTTCACTCCCACAAGCAAAATGCAGTAACAAGCAAGACAATTCAAGGTCAAGACTAGTTGCAAGCGTATCAAGATGGCCAAGCAGGTGTGGCTGAACGAGTTCTCGGACCGATGTCCTCACAGACACTTTAAAAACGCGGTGGTAGACAGGGACATCCTCACCCGAAAGCAGCACATGAATCTGCTTTGTACTCCAAGAGGATACAGATGGGAAGTGAAGCGTCGTCCAGAAACCCCCAAACTGAAAGGTACGTGCGATTCAAAGGTGAAATTAACTCATCCAAAAGCGTACGTGTACAACATCCTGGCGGACTTGTGGTCGTTGATAACACCAGAAATGATAGACAGGCTGAAGGCGATCCTAATGGACGAATTTGGCATATCTGAAGAGGAAGCTGTTAGTTTTATTTGCGAAAGAGCTCAAGAATCAATGAATTTTGCATCCCGGGGACAAACTGAACTTGAACAGCTAGACACGTCCCAAGAACTGTTCAACTGCCCCCAGTTGGCTTTTAAAACGTCCCCTCAGTGCAAACCATCGCTTCGAATCCAACCTGCACACATCAGAATGTTCAGCGATGCGGTATCCAAAAAAATCACCGACATAATAGCCACATCGGTATGCGTCAAACGTACGGATAAACACAAATCCTTGGCCAACTACATTCTCAAAAGTTTCGGCCAAATCACGGGAGAACCCTGCACTATGCAAAGCGCTAAAACGGTGACGCAGCGGGCGCAAGCGTTTGTCGCTGACAAATTCGCGCTATGGATGTTGCAAAACAGAGGAGACCAAGATGCCGAGAGAAAAAGGAAAAGGGCGTTGGAGGATGCTGAACTCAAAAAGAAAGCCGACACAAAATTAAAAGAGAAGCAACCATTAGGAAGGAGTCAATTAGCAACGAAGCGACATGAAACAAATAAAGGTGGCTCAGGCAAAAAAGGGAAGAAGCTGTGACAAAAGCAACAAGGTGAAGAAAGAACAAGGTTGATGGGCAAAAAAGCTGATCGACACAGATGAAAATTTCATTTCATTTAAAGTTTCATTTATCATTTAATGATAAGACAAGACTGAAGGCGCATCTACAAAAGAAGACAGACAGAGGAAGGAGAGAACAAGACGAAAAACTTGAGAGACAAGATTGATGGACAAAAAACGAGATCAATATACAAACAACAGAACAAACGGAACAATTCAATGAGTGCATAGTCAATTATAATGAACAAGCCAAGAAGACAGACAGACACAAGAAATGAAACAGGCTGAAGAGGCATCCACAACAGAAGACAGGCAGAGGAAGCGGGTGTTTCCCGACTGACTCCCAGCGACCACGAAAAAACCCGTCTGACTCCCGGCAGACGAAAAAGTAAAAAGCCCGTCTGACTCCCCACGAGGTGCAGAATTTAAAAAACGCTGCAAATTTTACACAAGGGTTTATTATTCTGTGATATAGGTTACTTGTACAGACATTTAATTCTGTCAATAAAAAAAATTTAAAAAATTTTTTTTTGATTTTTATACCTATTTCAAAAAAAATTTTTGTGGGGATTTTTTTCTTCAAAAATGTGTTTTTTCAAAAATTCTTTAATTTTTACTCGAAAAATATTTAACTTCTTGGGATCCTTCAAAAATCCCATTTTTAGCCCCATGAAAGCCCTATAGATCGCCACAGTGAAATCGGATCGTTCCGGGTCCCCCAAAAATGGATTCTACGTCCAAAAATACTTCGAAAACGACACCTAACTCGATCCCATAGCTAAAAGCCTTCAAAACACCCCTCCTGTAGCCCCATTTTAGCCCCATAGCGCCCCACGGGTTTGGGCGATCGGACTGAAAACCTTGCGGGCATAACTAGATGGTAAACCAAGTATTTTGCCAAAATTTCAGATTTTTAAAAAAAATTCCTACTGCCCAAAACGGCCTGGACGGCGTACGGCGTACGGCGGACGGACATTTCGGATTTTGAATGTAGACCTCTTGAAACGGATAATGTCAAGTTTTGAGGCCGATCCGAGTCGTCGACCTCCGTCGCGAAAACATAGGTGTATTATTCCAAGAATAATAAACCAAAAGGGCCCGACTGACTCCCGGACAGTCTCCCACAAATTTTCCTTCCCACTTTACAGAAGAACTTAGTGGTGTGGTTAAAATTTTGTGGTTGGTATCGATGAGAATGCAACATCTCGTCAGAAAAATCCTAAATCCTAATCATAATCCATCCTAATGATTCAATTATTTGTCACTTGTTGTCAATTTTCACACAGTTTCCTCCTCTTCTTCATCCTCGAAATGGGGCCGAAGTTTGGTCGACAGTTTTTTAACAAACTTGTACAGCCTTCCTTGTCAATGTACTTTTGTACCCACTGCTGCCGTTGCACAATATCTGCCCTTGGGTGATGAGTTTCACCATTGTTGACTGACTGCATTTTTGCATAGGTATCTGTTTGACACGAGATGAGAGCCTCTGCCGTGAGATAAGTGTTGGGATTAGGGTGGTTGAAGTGCTTATTTTACCATGAGTTAAAGGACTCATAGGCGTTTGTTGTGAGCGTGAGGACGTCTTTACCGCGTTGAGACCCACCAGCTACAACTTCCATAATATGGAAGTCAATATTATTGACCTCACACTGGGAAACTGACGAGATAACTGAACTTGCCGATAATGCTCGCTGAAATCCTTGCCGAAGAGACAGCAATATCAGTTGACCCCTGAGCTCTTCAACTCGGTGTTTATTGCGGTATCGCATAAACATTCGTTTTCTCAGGAGTCAGACGGGACAACGGTAGTGCGAAATTTTCTCGGGCTGAGGGCCTCTGGGAGTCAGACGGGCTTACCTCGGGAAGCGTCCTCTCACTTTTGATTCTCCGGGAGTCAGTCGGGTAACGCCCGAGGAAGCTAATTCAAAGTACAAGAGGAAACCTGACGAAAATTTAAAAAGGAACCGTCATTGGTGAGAGCCAGGAGTGAATCAGCCAAGAAGGTTAGGTAAAAAGTAGAAACGGCTGTGAGAGCTCAAACAAGTGACCAAGGAGAGAAGAAAGAGCAAGGGACATTAGATGAAGAAAATACAAGATTGGTGGGCCAAGAAGGTACCACAAGAGGAAGGCTGACACGAAATTAAAAGAGAAGCAACCGTTGGGTCAATTAGCCACGAAGCAACATGAGACAAAAAAAAACAGGTGGCTCGGGCAAAATGGAGAAGAAGCTGTGAAAAACTTAGTGACAAAAGAGACAAAAGCAACTTTGGGTGAAGAACGGACAAAGTTGATGGGCAAATAAAGGTGATCAATACACAAAAATGATAGAGAGGCTGAAGGCGCATCCACAAAAGAAGACAGACAGACTAGGAAGTTAATTTAAAGTACAAGAGACTGACAAAAATTTAAACAGGAACAGCCATTGGGGAAAGCTACAAGTGAACTAGCCAAGACGCGATGATGGATGCTTTGGCAAAAAGGAGAAGAAGCTTTGACAGTACAAAGAAACCCCCGCTTTTGACTTAGGAGAAGAAAGAGCAAGGAACGTACAAGAAAATAAAAGATTGGTGGTCCAAAAAGGTGAAAATAAAACAACTCCTGGACTGTCTTAGAACTTCTAAGTTAGAAGTGGAAGAAGCTGCCTCAAGAGGAAGGGTAAAATTAACGAAAACTAGGAGTGAATTAGTCACGAAAGACATAGCAAGGAGAGAAAGCTGAAAAAAGGCAGCAAATAAAATACGCTACAAAACTCGCTCGGTCCATCTAAAAAAAAAGAAGAAAAAGAGCAGTGGATACTGAAAGTGTTTTTCCTGCTCTTTCCGAAAATGCCATCAGGTTGAAGCAACACTACCTCGTTCCTAAGGATAAAGGGCCTCGGAAAGGATTGTTGCATAACTTGTTCGTCGCACCGTTGGTTGCAAAACTGGTTAGAGCCATCGTCCGCTGCAAAGCCCGTTTGTTCCCAACCTATCTAGGCAGTAACTTCTCCAGTTAACTGATCCCGGGGGCCTGTCGATCAGCTGGTTCACTTTGAAAATGTCACGTCCGTCATACCCTCGAGAGACGTCACATTTTATTAAACAACAACTTAACATCAAACGAAATTTTCTTGCGCTCAAGAATCAAAAGGCCAAAGGGGTAAAGAAGAAATCGACGGGGATGTCGTTTGCACAAGAAAATTAAAACATTAATGAAGCTGCGCCGTAAAGAAATTCATAACCGAGAGTATAGTGGCCGATATTGCCTTTACTAAACGCTTCTATGAAAATCCGTTTGCTTGAATTAAGACCAGACCAGACAGACACCAGTCAAAGTATCATTCATTCCTTTCTCCTGGCTGCTCATTCCAAAAAGGTATCATTTTGATCAGTTTCAACTATGTACGAAGTTTTTTGTGATTCCTGGCAATTGCGATAGTGGAACGAGCGGGTTTTGCAGCTCACCTAAAGACCTGATAACAACAATAATTTTCATTTTACTCACGTTTCATTTCCTTCGGAGGAGGTAAAACCGAGGCTGTAGCGTATATCGAATAACCCTCTAGAAGCCTTTGCCTCGCGGCCATCTCCAAGGAACTGCTAAGGTCAAAATTGAATTTCGTTTCACCATCCACATCCTTCAGAAGGCACTCGTTCGGTTCTAAACGAAAAATACAACTGCATGATACATCTTCACAATGGGGGGGGGGGGGGGGGGGGACACAAGAAATGTGGTATCGTGCTTACCGACGAACGATGAAAAAGCTTTGCTTTTGGAGATCCAATTCGGCGTGACGATAGGTTTACCAAGTCCGAGAGCGCAGAGGAACTTGACGGTCCGTTTGACTTTATCAGTGACGAGAACCGTGCATTCCGTGGGTTTCTCTACCACCTTTCCACCTACGAGAGAACATAAAATGAAAAAACAAACAGACGCAAACACAAAGGTCGTTACAATCCCAATATTAAAGCCGCAACAAGATGAAGGGGAGGAGGTGAGTGATCTGTTTTTTTTTTTTTTTTTTTTTTTTTTTTTTTGGGCATGAACTCCAAAAGTTAGATTCTGCCAGTAAGCTGAACCCTAATTTAAGAGGAGCTTTTTTGAAACTACGCTCAACGTACAAAACGTCCATAAAAAGTGCTAGCGAGTCGGCCTCTGAAAAGAATATTTTCTCGTCCACAAATCCCACAAAAGCAATGTGAAATGAAAATAGAAAGATCGAAAATGGAAAAACCTCTGCATCGGGAGAAATCTCTGCGGATTCTTTAAATACTTTTTTCTTTTGTAAAGTTGCCAATAACATTATTCCCCTTTCAATGTTCTATTGCCTTCGACTTCAGAGTTTAGTTTTTCTTCTATTCAACCAGAAGCAGTATTTAAAAGTATTTCTAGCCTAAAAAAACTCCAATACCTGCGATGTGTATGGGATTTCTACCAATATGATGAATAGAAAGCAATTGTGTTCCCGTTAACTCATCTCATAAATGAGTCAATTGGTGGCGGACATTCCCCCTCGGTACTAAAAGTGGCTGAAGTTACTCCCCTTCTTTAAAAAGGCAACCGAAACCTTGTGTCAAATTATAGGCCAATTTCAAAACTCCCTCCCCTCTACAAAATTTTTGAAAAAAAAAAACCCTAAAGTTTGATCAGGATAACTTTTTCGAAAGTAAGGATGCAAGTAGATCCACTTAGGATGCAGTTCAGAAATTCTCTGATTTGGTAGCAAATTTTGAGACAGGGGAGTAGGAACTACTCGTCTGGAACTATTACAGACCAAATGTTTGATTGCATCTCCCATCAGCTCCTCGTCCTCAAACTCTACAAGTACTATTTCTGTCAATCTGCGGTTTCAATGACTCACAGTTACCTTACCGGCAGAACCCAAGCAGTCCGTCATAATGGCACCCTTTCTGAGTTTCTTCCCATTTTGCATGGTGTGTCACAAGGATCGGTATTGGGGCCAAATTTGTTTTTAATTTTCATATAAAATTTATGACTTGCCCCACAGTCTAAAATGGTCCCCCCTCCTGTTTGCGGATGATACGTCACTTCTTGCTAGGGATTCAGTTCTGTCATCTCTACGTTCTTTGATGTTATGTATTTCTACTGCTGAAAATCCTTCCGTGGAGTTAAACTTGACCCAAAATAAGGAAGGTCCGCTGCAATCAATTGGAAAGTAAATAGAACAGTTATATTTTTCTTTTGAGACGCCTATCTGACAGGATGTCAATATCCGCTGTTATAGCTGTTTTCCATGCATGTTTTCAAAGTAGAGCAGACTACGCTATTTCAAGTTGGGGACCACTCAACTGTTCTGTTGTGTAAAGCTAAAAAAGTTGCTCCATGTGGCGTATCCGAACAGCCAAAGTGTCCCATAACAGGCGCGCCCAGCAGGGGGTGGCTCCGTAGTAGAGATTAGAGTAACTTACCTAACTTCTTGACCATGGCTGAGAGTTTGTTGTCGCCCAATTGAGTGAACATAACTTTCATCGGGCCTGACGGCGTAGATGGGGCATCCTGAAAATTCAGATCATCGTTTAAGACATCCGCTACAAATAGATAAATTGACCGAATTGGATTCAAATCCTCACATTACGATACTATACAGAAACAGACATACCTCGGTTTTCCTCTTCTTAGATGTTGGACTTTCTGAGGATGATGAGGCGAGCCGGGATGCGCTCCTCTTGCTGGTGACACTGCTTGCAGGGGAGGGCGGTACGCTGAAAGCGGATTCGTCGCTGGCAGTTACCGCAGAAGTGCTTGCCATTACCGTCGACCTGTGGGATTTGTCAGGGCTGGGCGTTTCGACAGAGCGGAGCAACTTCTTGATGCGGATCTCCTCCTCTTTGCGGAGCACGAGCTCGTCGAAAGACTCTTTCTTCTTTCGAGCCCGCCCGGACCGCCGGCCCTGCGAGAGATCTTGGGAACTTATTTCGTCGGGTTCAGGCGTTTTCACCGGTCTCCCTCTTCGGGGTTTGGTCGTTTCAACTTCGTGCGATAGATCTTGGGAACTTGTTTCGTCGAGTTCAGGCGTTTTCACCGGTCTCCCTCTTCGGGGTTTGGTCGTTTCAACTTCGGGCTCTTTGGGTCGCAAACGGTCTTCCCCCTCTGCGGGACCTTTTCTTGTCCGGCCTCTCCCCTTGGACGTACTTGGAACTTCTGAACGTACACTCACTTCTTCAGTTGATTCTAAATCCTCTACCTCCACAACTTTCTTAGGTCGTCCTCTACCTTTGCGCAAACTTGGAACCTCAGTAACATTCTCAGGTTGGGACTTGACGGTCTTGTCAACCTTCTTCGGTCGACCTCTTCCTCTTCGAACAACGACTTCTTCTGCGGATTCCACTTCAGGTTGAGGCGTTTTAGTCAGACTATTCCCACTTCTTCGATTGGCCACAATGGACGATTGAGAAGACTCACCAAGTGTGTTATTCAGTCTACTTCCACTCTGAGCAGGCGTGTTCAACACATCTCCACTTACTTCATCTTCTTTGATGACTTTACGTTTCTTTGCCTCGCTCGACTGGTTGATTGCAGTTGCTTCGAAGTCTCTCTTCGGGGCTCCTCTTTTGGGTGCAGTCTCCTGAGGACTTGTCACTCTGTTTCTTTCTGGGCGGATTTGGGACACGTCGGGCTCTTCCGGTGCAGATTGGGTGGGTTGGACAGGAGTTGAGCTCGCAACAGGCTTACGCGGACGTCCTCGTCCACGAAGTGAATTTTGGTCCTTCAGTACCGGATTTCCGTTGGTTACTCTCTCTGGTACATCGTCGTGGCTTCCATCGCCAAGTCTTCGTGTTCTTTTGAGTTTTTCGTTCGCATCCAGCGTTTCTTGAGAGCTCAAAGGAGTATTTTGGGCACGTCTGGACCTGAGAGACTGACTTTGTTGTTCTGGCTGACTTTCCTGCGAACCTAAAAGATCTTTTTCACGCCGCCTTTTCCGTTTTTGTTTTGGTTGACTATCGGCTACGCTGGTGGTTGCGGATGTTTCCGAAGGGACGTTTTCAACCAAAAGGCTTCGAGTTGGCTTCGGGGATTTACGATCACTCGGGTCTTGAATTGTTGCCATTTTGTCCTTGACGTCAATGGCGGATGTGGTTGAGGATGGCTCAATAGATGGTTCCTGCTCCTGCTTATTTGCTTCAACAGCTGATTCAACTCGCTTTCTCCCCTTACCACGTTTCACAGGTGATTTGGTCTTATCAACATCAACATTAGGAATTCTCTCTTGCGAACTGGAAATTGCACTCTCTACAGGAACTTCACTAGGGATTGGAGATGAGTGTTTTTTCTGCCTGCCTTGCAGAACAGACATCAAACCACTGTCTGATTCAGGCAACGACTCTTTGTTAACAGCAACACGAATTTTCACTGGAGAATTCTGGTCTTCAGCGGCTTTTGATCTGACATTTTCTTCTCCACGTGCCAAACTAGCCTTGAGGGTGTTTTTCATTCTGGTCAAGTCCATTTCAACCGGCATTATGTCCGGACTTTGCACGCAGGGCGACGCTTCGGATTTCCGATAACACGCGTCGTTCCGGTACCTTTCCATAGTGTTCCGAGCTTCGCTCGAGTCGGCGCTCATGAACGCCTGCTTTCGGGGTCTCTCTCTCCTCGTTTCAGATTCTTTGACCGGCGACAGATCAAACACGATTGGAGCGTCTTCGAGAATGTTCGAACAGGTCGCTTCGGACGCTTTGGGGAAAATGTCGTCGCCTTCGTCAAAAAAGGTCTTTTTGACGCGTTTCCGCTTCCCCCTGCCGAGCTCTTGCGAATCCGTCAGTTCCTCCTGGCTACTTGCCAGGTCGCAATCTTGAGAGAGTTTTTTGGCGGGTGATTTTTTGAACTTTTTCACATTTCTGGGAGTTTCTTGAGAATCAAAATCAATTTCTGCTGGTTTTTCAAGAGATTTACGTACAGACTGTAGGGTTTCTTCCATGTCGACGACGCTGTGAGAATCTTTGTCCGAAAGGGGCGTGCTAGACGCGTTGGGTCCTGTCAGTAGAGAAGCGTTCATACTCAACTTCTTCCTGTTGACGTACTGCCGCAACGCAGGGCGCCCGTGTACTACCGGAGAGCCGAAGAAATCTTTGGACATTTCTGGCGTGTCAGGGTCTTTCTCGTGTTGAGGGTTAGTCGAAGGAGTAATGACTTTCTCGTGTTGAGGGTTAGTCGAAGGAGTAATGACTTTCTCGTGTTGAGGGTTAGTCGAAGGAGTGATGATTTGAGGAGATCGTCTTGGAGCATTTTGCTCTTTCGGCGGAGTGCTCGGCACCTCCACACTTCCCCGTGTAGCTTCCTCCTTGGGTACGTCGGCTTTTGAAGCACTTGCATCAACAGGTTTGGACTTTTCAGGAGGAACATCTGTAGCTGTGGAATTCATTGATTCGCTCAGATGAAGTCGTAATGACTCGCTATCTGCAGTGTTATTTGAAACCTGGGATAGCCTGGCGACTGTGCTGCCCTTTTGAAATGTCTTACCGTTGCATAACGCACTATCAGTCTTTATGCCCGGGTCACTTTCTTTGTCCTTGGAATCTTCAGAATCCGAGTAGTCCAACGCTTTGGCTTTCTTCCGCGTCTTTTCTACAGGAAACTGCGAGCACTTAGACTGACTATCCGCATCAGAGACCGGACCATCATTGGATCCCTCAGAATCCGTATATGCCAATGCTTTCACTTGGTGCTTTTTCAACAGAAATTGGGATTCTTCGCTCTGACTGAGTGACGCACAAGAAGCTTCACGAGGAGTACCCTCCAGAGTTTGGAGAAGTTCAGCAACTGTTGGTTTACTGTTCAACGGCTTTTTACTGACGCATGGAGAATTCACATTTCGAGCGTTCATCGCCCAAATCCTATTTTCCACACTGTTCACGTCAGGGTCCAGCAAAAGCTGATGTTTAGGGAGTTTACTCAAATCCAATTTGTCTTGCGAATGTTCAACTTTTGCCGTTTCAATTTTGCTGCCTGCAGCGTGAATTTCGCCAACGGTATCTTCAACCAAACGTGGCTCATTAGCAGCGCTCTCTAAATCTACAGTTTCAGCGTCATAGACTGGTGGCGCAGGTTTGCAATCATTGCTGGCAACATCTGGAGGTTTTACTTTGACAACTGGAGAATTGACAATTTGAGGGTCCATCGCTAAAATCCTATCTTCCACACTGTTAACGTTAGAATCCTGCAAAAGCTGATGTTTCGAGAGTTCATTAGTCGAATCATTTTGTGAGCAGGATTTGGAATATTCAACTTTTGTTATTTCATTTTTGCTTCCTTCAGAGTCACCTATTTCGACGAAATCTCGTCCCTTATCAACGCTATCAGCGCTATCTACAATTACAGTTTCAACGTCATAAACCGTTGCAGGTTTCCTACAATGGTTGCTGCCAACATCCTGAGTTTCAACGTCATAAACCGCTGCAGCTTTGCTACAATCACTGCTGCCAACATCTTGAGTTTCGACGTCATAAACTGCTGCAGGTTTGTTACAATCATTGCTGCCAACATCTTGAGTTTCAACGTCATAAACTGCTGCAGCTTTGCTACAATCATTCCTGCCAACTTCCTGAGTTTCGACATCATAAACTGCTGCAGCTTTGCTACAATCATTCCTGTCAACTCCCTGAGTTTCAACGTCGTAAACGGACGTTTCTGCAGGTTTGGCACAGCCCGTGATTACATTGGGATTTTCCGTTTCAACTTCATAGACAGACACGACGCCTGATTTAGGCGGCACTTTTGAGCCACCGAGCGATGGCGCATTATGTACGAGTTGGGTGTCCATCACGTACACATTCTGTTCGGAAGTAGACTCTTCACGAGGAACCTCACCTTTTGCCGGAGAACTGCCCACAATGCTGTCGTCGGATTTTCCTAAAATGTCCTCGAAAATTTTCTTTTCAACGCCGTCAATTTCCTGTTCAATTTTCATGGTGTCGGAATCATCGCACATGATTTGATGATGAGCGACGGGCATTTGAGTCAAAACGTCGTAAATATCTTCCTCTTCACCGGCACCATCTTTGAGGTTTGCTACGTCACCTCCAGCAGCCTCATTTTGGGGTAAAGCCGCTACTTGGGTTTGAAGGTCAGAAATACTCATGTTGGCAACATTGGATTCGGGTGACAGTTCTACGGGTGCAGCCAGGGCAACTTGGGTTTGAAGGTCAGATAAACTCATGTTGACAACATTGGATTCAGGTGACGGTTCTTCGGGGGTAGTCTGAGCTACTTGGGTTTGAAGGTCAGATATGCTCATGTTGGCAACATTGGGCTCAGGTGACAGTTCTTCTGGGTTAGTCTGAGCTACTTGGGTTTGAAGGTCAGATATGCTCATGTTGGCAACATTGGATTCGGGTGACATTACTCTAGATGCAGTCTGAGCTACTTGAGTTTGCAGGTCAGATATGCTCATGTTGGCAACATTGGGCTCAGGTGATAGTTCTTCGGGGGTAGTCTGAGCTACTTGGGTTTGAAGGTCAGATATGCTCATGTTGGCAAAATTGGATTCGGGTGACATTACTTTAGATGCAGTCTGAGCCACTTGAGTTTTCAGGTCAGATATGCTCATGTTGGCAACATTGGGCTCAGGTGATAGTTCTTCGGGGGTAGTCTGAGCTACTTGGGTTTGAAGGTCAGATATGCTCATGTTGGCAACATTGGATTCAGGTGACAATACTTTAGATACAGTCTGAGCTACTTGAGTCTGCAGGTCAGATATGCTCACGTTGGTAACATTGGATTCAGGTGTCATCTCTTTTGAAACAGTCTGAGCTACTTGGGTTTGAAGGTCAGATATGCTCATGTTGGCAAAATTGGGCTCAGGTGATAGTTCTTCCGGGGTAGTCTGAGCTACTTGGGTTTGAAGGTCAGATATGCTCATGTTGGCAACATTGGATTCAGGTGACATTACTTTAGATACAGTCTGAGCTACTTGAGTTTGCAGGTCAGATATGCTCACGTTGGCAACATTGGATTCAGGTGTCATCTCTTTTGAAACAGTCTGAGCTACTTGGGTTTGAAGGTCAGACACACTCATGTTCGCAACATTGGACTCGGGTGAGAGTTCTTTGGGAGCATTCTGGGCAACTTGGGTCTGAAGGTCAGATACGCTCATGTTGGCAACATTGGATTCAGGTGACATCTCTTTTGGAGCTGAGCCAGCTACTTGAGTCAGTATATCAGACACGCTTAAGTCATCATGATGCACTATAGAATTACTAACACTTGCCACTGGGGTGGGCAAATCGACTTGGCTAACTTCAGAAACTCTAGTTTGCAATTCTCCATCAGCACTCCTTGCAGGTTGAGTCCACATGTCCTCTGAGCTGACATTTTGAAGTGCAGAGTCATCCTCTTTTGGTTGAGTGGTCAGTTCAGAAGTGCTGACATCACCCTTTGATACGACCGACCACTCGTTCAACGCGTGACTTCGTGCCGGCAAAACTCCATCTTTCACAGCTTCTGAGAGCGCGCCGTGTCTTTCTGCATCAGATACGCCCACATGCTGCCGCTCGCCAGTTTTGATGGGGGAGTCTGAAATCCGTCCAGTGTTGCCAACCGTATCAGCCTGAGTCAACACGTCGCACAAGTTGTCTTCAGGCACTTCGGCGGCCACTTTCGTGAATGACACGAAGCTACCACCAATTTCAACCTCCTTGGCAGCTGTTGCTTGAGTAGGCAAATCAGACAAGCTCACATCCGCAGCTCGTGAGCCAGAATCAGGACGCCTGACAGCGACATTGTTGTCAATATCCGGGAACTGTTGAGTAGCCAAATCGTACACACTGATTCCAGCTTCAAGCTCATCAACCGGAGGATCTGCACCTTCCAAATTACCCTCAGTTTCAATCTTGTGGACAATCAGTTCAGTTTCAACTTCATAAATATTCATCTTATCTTCACGAGAAGTTTCACAAGCCGGGTTAAAATAACTATTAGATGAAGGCTGATGGATAATAGAAGAACCATCGCCTGAAATACAATTGGCAGTCTTGTTAGGGGACGAGAACTTGACACAAAGCTCTCTGTTCTCAATCAATGAATCAATAGTATCCATTTCCTGGCTAATCTGCTGAATAGACCCGTCAATATCATCCCAGTTCAATTCCTGTTTAGAAGGTTTCACCGGAGTTTCTTCGACACGGTCCACACGCACTGTATCCACTTCGTAGATATTCGTTTTTTGAGGCGTGTACACTGGTTGGGAACCAGCGATCACTTCAGACGTATCTGTGTCACCCGCTGTCGACGTGTCACATCCATCAACTTGGCCTACCGGGTTCAATCCAGGGTTACAGATCGAGGAGTCATTCAGAGCACCCGCAGTGTCGTCGAGGAGCTTCAACGAACGGATGAACAGGGCAGAGGAATCGGGCTCGCCAAAAAAGTCCCCTTCTGAGCTGGCATTCTGAAAAACGGAAACAATATCTATGAAAACGACAAGCCATTAACACTGTAATAGAGATTGACTGTCCTAAGAACACGCATTTAGGAGGGTGTTGACGAGATGAAGCTCGCTTGCAGAATGAGATAAACTCCGCCCACTTTGAACCTCCCACTCCCTCACTGCGCCCGTCAAAGATTCTCTGCCGACCCGCCATCAGGTGAATCCAACCAGGAGGTCGAGGGGGACATCAGCAGGCGCAATGATGGGGGGGGGGGGGGGGGGCAAAGTGAGCGGATCTTATCTCATTCAGCAAGCTAGCTCCGTCTTGTCAACGCCCTCCTAAATGCGTTTTCTTAGGGCAATTGATCTTCAACTCAATATACAATCAACGTACGTCTTCGTTACGACAGGGTGATTCCGCAACAATCGAAGCAATCGCTGCTGCATCATCATCGTCAGCTCTTTCAGGAGTGCCAGGGATTTTTAAAGCAATCGATTCCGTGATTGGTGGTTCTGAAACTGATTTAATAATCGATTAATACGTTACCAAAACAATTGACATGAAAAGATGGGCTACAAGTGAAAATCTTACTTTGAGGCGGGTTGACTTTCAGATGGTGATATACAGCGTTTACGTTGGCAAACCTCAAACGAGCACCGTCACTCAAGTAATGTGACACCCTCGGCTTGAGTTGAACCTGGTATACGGATGGATTCAAGCAACTACATTAACTAATCAAAGAAACCAAGCATAATGGTAATAGTAGGAAGGTAATTAAGGGCCGGATTTACCAAACAGCTGGGCTTTTAATAATGAATTCAAAATCGCACAATGAATCGTCAAAAAACGCTAAAAACTTTATTTCGATTTATTATTCTTGGGATTGTACACCTTCCCCTGTTGTAGCCCCTGAGCGCCCCACGGGTTCAAGCGATAAAGCTGAAAACCTTGCGGGCACAACTAGATGGTAAACCGAGTATTTTGTCAAAATTTCAGATTTTTGAAAACATCTTACTACCCAAAATGGCTCGAACGGCGGGCGGACATTTCGTTTTTGTAAACTCGTCCACTTGAAATGTATAATATCAAATTTTGAGGCCGATCACAATTTACGACCTCCGTCGCGATTACAAAGGTGTAAGCCAAGAATAAACCAACACAGTTGACTAGACTTCCGAGACAAGCACTCCTGCAGAGAGACAATTCAGGCAGAGTTGTAGATCGCCTCCACCATAAATGGTTTTCGGCTTTGCGCAGAGGTGTGGGACAACAGAGAGCGTCAATGTTGGTGAACATTAGCGAACAGGAATTGCGAGAGCATATTTTTCAGCTCGCACAGGATAGAGACCGTTTTGGTGAAGTGGTTGCCGAATTCGTTAGCAGAGAAGTCCTCAAAATTGACCAGTTGTATCGTAATATTATAAGTTGCATCATAAAGGATTTCAGCCTACCGCTGTGTGTTCTGCTGGACCGTTCTCTGTGATCGTAGGACAAAGTGATGACTTGATGGGCCAGGGGCGAAAGTGATGCCTTTCACCCCCACCTAGGTTTTGTCACCTTAGCACGTCTCAGGCTTTACCACACAATGGATGAATTACGGATACCCCCAAATCATAAGGCTGGTCAGAATGACCCTGCAGAATGCCAAAATGCAAGTTAAAGCGGGGGGGGGGGGGGGGGAGCTGTCAGACGAATTGAAGGTCATGAGAGGGATGCGGCAAGGTGACAGCGTATCGGCCATGCTGTTTAACATATTCCTCGAGAAGGTTATCAGGGCTGTAGAAACGAACCCGAGCGGGACGATATTCAACAGGTCCGAGCAAATTCTTGCATATGCGGATGACGAGGATATCGTGGGCAGAAATACGAATCCTCTCAAGAAAGCATAGGTGATGAAGGACGCTGCCAAGAATGTAGGTCTGGAGGTCAGTATCAGTAAAACCAAATACATACTTATGAGCCGCACGGAAAGAAGAGGTCAGAGCAATATGCTGAAACGAGGTTTTCGAGTACGCAAGACTTGCGCACAACCATAACCGAAAATAATGAGGTGACCTATGAAATCAAGCAGCGGTTAGCTGCAGGAAACCGGGCCTACTTTGCTTCTCTGTCAATGCTTCGTTCGAGATCATTATACAGACGCACCAAGCTCATATTCTACAGAACCACCATAAAGCCAGTGGTAACATTTGGATCAGAAACTTGGGTCATCAGCCAGCATCCGAATGTTGCAAACCTGGGAGCGGAAAATACTACGTAAAATCTTCGGACCCGTTTGTGAAAACGGAACCTGGAGGATTAGGAAGAACAGGGAGCTGTATCAGATGAGCGACGAGGACATAATAGCGGACATCAAGATGCAGAGAATCAGGTGGGCTGGGCATGTAGAACATGCAAAAGGATCTTCAACGGACTCTCCTGGAGGCAGAAGAGTCCTAGGAATGCCACGGGAAAGATGGAAGGACAACGTCGAAGAGGACTTGAGAAGCCTGGGGGGTTCGATGCTGGCGGAGGAAAGCAGCAGACAGGCAGGAGTGGAGGAGGATAGTTCGGGATGCCAGGGTTCTTTATGGGCTGTAGCGCCACGGGGTAAGGTAAGGTAAGGGTTTTGGCCCAGGCAGAGCTGTAGGTGAGAAAAAATAGTACACGGCAGGAAATCGTTTTAGCCCCTTTTGGGGGTCCCACAAAAGACCCCTCTGAGTGTGCGACGGTTTCTAGGCAGTGCTTCAGATGTGGGAGCCTAAAAACCTCGAAATTTTCGCTCTTTTTCAGTATTTCGCTTATAACATGAAAAGTACGCATCCTACAGGAGATTGTACTCCTTTTCTAAAGAGGAATGGCGTTTGTTGCATCGAAATCGGTTCTGCCGTTCAGCCGCATTTCCTGTAGGATGCGTACTTTTCGCGTTATATGCGAAATACTGAAAAAGAGCGAAAATTTCGAGGTTTTTAGGCTCCCACATCTGAAGCACAGCTTAGAAAACGTCGCAAACTCAGAGGGGTCTTATGTGGGACCCCCAAAAGGGGTTAACACGATTTCCAGCTCTGTACTACCTTTTCTCATCCAGGCCCCTTTTAATAACTAACTTTCCTGGCAGAGGATTTGGGCGGAAGTGATGACTGCCCCCTTTGAGCCTCTGCGGCGTACCTAATAGACCGGCAACGATGAAACTTGATTTATTCATGAAGCCAGGGTTATTCGATTAAACTCTTCTCAAATTCAGACCCTCGGGTGAAACCGGCCCTAAAAATCACCGCAGTCATGCAACATCCCTACCTCTCCCAATCTGGTTTTGTTGGTACTTCCCAAGTCCCAAATGAGGTGTTTCCCAAGAACGTCCGCTTCGATAATGGCATGTTCCACTGACACTGCCTGCAAAATAAGAGTGTTACAAGAACGTGAACACTTCTGGGGCTGCGTCAACAACACCCGTATTTTGGTACCTTGTTATGAATGACGATGTCGCAATTCTCGTCTCTCCCAATGGTATTCTCCTTGTTCCAAATGTAATAGTCGACACCTTCGATTCTCAAACAACCAACCTGGAAAAGGATTTTAAAGAGAATTGGTAGGTAGGTAGATGTCACTTGACGAAGACTCGACCATCGTGCACTTTGCTACAGCATCACACAAAACAAACCATTTGGGTCTTTGCGAGTGGATACTTTTATGATCCTCATTTTGATCATACAGGAGATACCGTCAATAACGTAATAAAACTGTATACCTTCGTAGGAACTGTCTCAGCGATCTCCGTCGCTTGTGTCGCCTCCAAAGTTTGCGTGAGCTCCAACACTTGAGTACACTCCATAAGTTACCGTTTGAAAAGAGCTTTTACGGCAGAAACAAATCAGTTTATCAGATTTGGTATCATTTATATCGCGTTAGAGTAAATGCGCGTTTCATTGAACATGACAAAATTTCACAACAACGCAAAACACCGCATCCACATTCGACGCCATTTAAATGTAAACAGAGTTGCCAGAACAAATTCGACTCGAATTCCCTCGTTTCAGATCAACCACTGTGCAAGATGCCCTTCCTCACAAACCAACTGGGTTGATGATAAATTTTATTTCATTGATTATTGATTATTTCATGGATATTGTGAATCGTAATCGAATTGTGAAAAAAGAATTCTGCGTCATTAAAAAAATAAGGTGCATAAAAATACAATTTTTTTCTGGACAATGTTTGGTCAGAAGTGGGACCTCGAAAAAAATTGATGACTCGGAAAACGACACATTAGGTATTAAAAACTACACATTAGGTATTAAATAAATTAAATTTTGACCTCCTGGGATCCTTCAAAAACCTCATTATTTTGTAGCCTCACAGATCCCCACGGTGAAATCGGATCGTACCGGGACCCCCCAAAATGGACGGATTTTACGTCCAAAAGTACTTCGAAACGACACCGAACTCAACCCCATAGCCAAAAACCTTACAACTAGAGGGTAAACCAAGACTTAAGTAGTACCTATTTTGTCATAATTGCAATTAAAAAAAAAATCCTAGGTAAGTACTGCCGGCCCGTACGGCGGACGGACGTTTCGTTTTTGGAATGTAGACATCTTGAAACGTATAAATTCTAATTTTGAGGCCGATCCGCATGCCAAAATTTCATTTAATGAAGTTCTGTTTTCTGAGTAGGGTAAGTAGGGGTTGCAATCTTGAAAGTTTTTTTGAATCCCGAGATCCCGGGATTGAGTAATCCCTAGATTGAGGTTTATTTATTAAATGAAAAAAAATTGATGAAAAACAACGAAAAACTTGTTTATTTACTTAATGTACTATTACTTACTACCTATTTACTATTACCTACTTATTAATTTTATAAAATACTTAAAGGGAAAATATAAAAGTATACTTACCTATGCACTTAACAAAATTTGTTGAGCTCTTTAAAAAAGTTAACAAAAATTTAATGAGCTCTTAGAAAGCATAATGCACTCAAAGTTGGATCAGCTGATTTGCTAGACGGAAGACAGCTAAAACCACCATTAAATTTTCTAACTTTTTGGGAAAATGGCCAATGTTTGAAGACGTGTATCTCGGGACCTATTGGAACTACCTACAAAGCTGCCGTAGCGCTCAAATGGTAGCAAAATTTGCTACTAGATTTGATCTTGTCTTCTTGAAAAAATTATAGTATATAGTATTACAGTGACTTTTTCGGTAGTTTTAAGTCAAAAACTGAATTATACGGTGGCAAAAAAAAAAAAAAAAATGAAAAACGTCCGAAATGAAATGAAATTTTCATTCCTCAACTCATTTCCGATCCCCCAACGACAAAAAAAAAGTCCCTCTTATAAGAGAGAAATCTCTCGAGCTTGAAAATTCTAAAGTAAACGGAGTTTTCTCGAATTATTGCTGTTCTTTTTAACTTCCTGGACGAATTTTCAACAATATTATAAATATAAGTAATATTCTGCGGTGCAATATAATTGTTGGTGTCCACCTGCATCCCGAGCAAATAATTTTCAACAACAACCAAACGTGAAGAAGAAGGCAAAATGACTGCAAATCTGTCATTCTCGTTTTCGATCCAACGTCTGTTTCTGCAATTATTGTTAAAATGTTCTTTTTTAAATTGTTTTGATTTCTTGTTATGCGTTCATGTTCAAAGTGGACGGAAATCGCAATAGTCACCGGATGACGATCTGTCAAAAAAAAATGTTCTGTGATAAAATGTGTGATAAGTGACTTGAGGGATCTTGTTATGAATTGAGCTGAGTTGCCTCAGGTCAAATAAACAATCGAAAATGTTCCTGTTCTTCAGTTGAAATATTCGTGATGTCGCACATTGAAGCGTATTCCAAGGTAAGCTTTATTGGGTGTTGTTTTTGGCACGAATCAAACGTTGTCATGTCACTTATGAAGTCATCTCGCTCGATCTCTTCATGAATTTTTCCTGTGGATATAATATTCTCCTTATTATCAAACCATAACACATGTTCCTTTTCTCCACGTGGTTCTTTTATGATATGACCTGGCAAAAATTCAATCCCGCGCGGGATTGATTTGAAAATCCCGCTAAAATCCTGGGATTCCCTTTTTACCTGATTTTTAATTATTTACTTATTATTCTTGGAATCATCCATAGTACAGTCGCCAGGCGAGGAATTTCGCGATGGTGGTGTAGAAATTTTCTCAGCAGTTTTTTTTTTCGGGTGCTGAACACGTATCTTATCCCAACAAAATTTCAGGAACGCTCACACCCAAAATTGCAAAAAGCCTCGAAATTTCGGCACTTTTTGGTTGTTGTTTTCTTACGGATAGCTTTGAAAGGGTGCGTTATAAGTGGACATATTCTGTATGGTAAATTAAGGAGCACAAAATTCTGCGTCGAATGAGCTACCTCAAAGTCAAAATTGACCCAGCCGTAAGTGCGCGACGGGCCGTAAAAAATGTCGATTTTGCCCAACTTTTCGGAAAATCCAAATACCTTCAAGTTTGAATGTAAGATGTAGAGCATCTAATTTTCCGTCCAGAGAGCACAAATGATGTTACTTTTGTATAAACTTTAATTTAAAAATGAATAAATGTTCTGAGTCTTGACCCGAACCTTGGGTTCTAGTCCATAACGAATTGCCAATGCATGCCTGGAACTGAGTGGCAGAAAGGTCGCAATCGTCAGCAGCTAAAGGAACCATGGTTAACCACTGTGAAGCACATCTGGTTCGCCGAACTGTATGATGCTGCTGGGAAGGCAAACCAGAAAGTAGAGCCTCCCCTCAACGTTTTTTTTTTTTTTTTTTTTTAATCTCGGGTCGAAATTCCAAAAAGTTAGATATCTAAAGAATGAGGTGCAGTGTCTTTCACAGCAATCGAACTCGAAGGAATAATGCATTGCGACTACATGAGGGCGATGAGGGTAATATGAGGGTTGCAATTCGAGAGGGAGCCCTTCTGAGAGTATAAGAGAAGATTCAAAAGCCAGGCTCTGTCCTGATCAGCTGAGTGAGCTAAAATCTCTCCCGTTCATCCTTGGACGTTGAAATTTGAGAAGAAGCCCTTCTGAGTACGAAAAACGTTGTCTATCACAAGCTCATTTATTGCTTCTGTGGTGGTACGAATCTGAGGGTTGACGCGGTGATGCCCGATCCAGATTTAGAGCAAGCCGCAAAACCAGCAGTCATCCTCAGCAACGTGGAAGAAGTTGGTAGTTAGGTCGGTTTGTTTACGGAGCCATCAATTGAATTGAATAGATGAGCGCAACCTTTTTGTTATTACGATATATTTAATGAGCGAGAGAAATATTATTGCGGTGATTAGAACCAACTTTTCGAATAAAGGTAGGTAATGTGCCTCAGTTTTCAAGACGTTGTCTACATTAAAAATCATAACTGAAATAATGCTGGACTGCTAACCGTAGCTTTTATTGAAACTAAGAAACAGTAGGTATCTAGCGACCAAACTATGCCACACAACACATCAAAAATATCCACGTGATGCTCATTACGTAAACAACTGCACCCTAACGACCGATGCGTAAGAAAACCTTATGCCGATCAGAGGTAACGAACGGCTCAGGCTGCAAAAATCGTTTTGGAGTCGTTGGAATTAGCATAAAAAGCTCATTTCATAGACCCTTGTACCAACGAAATCGGACAAAAACTTTTGAGGCCTAGAGAGATAAACAACTTTCGTCGTGAAGGACCTCCCGAAAACCGATGAAGGGGATGAGGGAGGAAATATCAAGGTAGCCTATAACCACCCCCCGAACTCGCTGATCACAATGAGACCACCCTCATGAAAATCTGTTGAGCCGCTCGGGCGTGAAGCCGTGATACAAAAAAAAAAAAAAAAAAAAAAAAAAAACACAAACACGTCGAAGAGGTGAGCGCACCTTTCCTTTTTGGGAAAAGGTTGCGCTAAAAAGTCTGAAAATACTTTTGGCTTAAAATGGCTCAAAAAAATGGATCGGTGTATTCCAAAATTCGAAACAAAGCCAGTTTTAGAAAAGTTGTGGCGCGCGAAGTGGGTGTTCGTGAGAGGAGCTAGTGAGCTGGCTGTTGGGAAAACTGGATTGAAGGGGAGACGGCCCCTCACGGGCCGCTGAGGGTTAATGAGGGACAAGCGGGACAAAGAAAAGCCCTAACCGCGGAGTTTGATAAAAGGGAAACAGTTGCGAAAACTGCGGAGCTCAAAATAGGGAGAAAAAATGGATAAGGGGGCGGTGGAGATTTCCGACAGGATCCCGTCACTCGTCAACGATTTCCGTTAACATTGAAAGTTTAGCGACGCGGGTCCAATAACCCCCCTCTCCCCCCTCATGTATTTAATTGAGAATGAAGGTCGAAAAAAGGGTCCCTATTTCTGTGATCAAAATGTACAGTTTCTCATCTCTTTTATATTATTCAGGAATTTAATATAGGATGAAGTATTTTGAAAATGCGATATCGAATTTGGATTGTGTGAAAAAATGTGTAGTAAAACGATTATTGGGAGAAGGGTGGAAAACATGTAATGTTCAGGCCAGGCCGCATCAACCGCCCCGCCAGGGCGGAACGACGGGGTTTGGCTGGCGTAGCCCGCAGGGGGGAGGCGTACCCGAGGACGAGGAGGAGAGTGACACGATTTTGGTCATCTTTATTCTAGGGCACTTGTAGCGGTCGGAATAATCTGAAGTTGGTCTTAAAAAATTCAGTTTGGCGCGCATAGTGCGAGAAAAGTTTGAAACCACCAAAAAGTTGCTCTATGTGAAATTAAACTTTCTCTAAAACATTTGAAAAAAAAAAAAAAAAAAATCCGTTTTGGCGAGTAGATAACGAGAAAAATATGAAACCACCAAAAAGTTGCTCCACTTGGCACATCTAAGCTCCAAAAGTGGAGAAATAATAGGGGTTGCAGGGTTTTTTAAGAAAAAAACAACTACACAATGTGGGAAAACGAGTTGTTGGGGCTGAGGCCAGGTGGGATACGGTCGGGGGTTGGCTGGCGTAGCCCCCTAGTTTTCACTGCAAACAAACACACGAATTTCGTCAACTCCGTTGATGCTCTCGGATGCGGTGTTTGGTCTGGGCTTGGTGAGGATCCTACTGTCTGGGGCAGTTATCCCGCCACACTGACATAGTGAATCTTTTGTCCAACTTCCTTTCGGCCTCCGTCTACAAAGATTGGAATGATTAAGCGTCCTCTAAGTATATTGGCACTCGATGAGATCTTCATCAAACCGAAGAACGAGATTTACGCGCGATACTGCCTTGTCTCTAGACGACAATACCCATGCGAAACCGTCGACCAATTCCTTCCGGCGTTGAACATCCTGGGAAAGGAATGGGCCTTCAAGGCAGTGACGGCCCTGAGGAATATGGAGGATTACGTACGAGACTCGTTCATCGCTGGTTATTAGCATCGAATTACTATTCGCCATAGGAGAAGCTGAAGACCTTCCGTCTGATCAAGCAATTCACCTCCAGTTCATGAAGACATCCCCCCCCAACCCCCCTCCCAGTTAGCTAACGAACTAAGTTTGAAAATTGGAAGGAGAGAAAGTGCTAGTCCAATAGTTATTTCCATGTGTAAAACTCCTGTAAAACAGCTGTCCACGAACTTCACGAGGAAAGAAGTTATGTTAAACCTAGGTAGTTAGGCAAGTAGGTAGGTAGTTAGGTAGTTAAATTTTTTTTTATTGAATAATTACTATATCGAAGAATAAACCTTTGTGTGAAATTTGCAGCGTTTTGTCTTTGGCTGTATAGCCAATAGTAGGAAAGCCGCGATGCAGAGCTCTGCTGTATGCCACAACTTTGCGTTTTCACTTCTGATTCTTGGCTTCAATTCTCAACTTGTTGGAGGCCGTAAAATCGGACTTTCTTCAGATGATGTTTCACTCGGGCTTTTTCAACAGATGATATTCTTCCATTCAAATTTCAAACGTAGACCTCGAAAGTCGGTATCTTTTTGTGAAAAAAATGAACAAGTTTGAAGTATTGTTTATCGTAGCAATGTGGTGTTTGTCGGGCGCAGCGCGAAGCCGAAGCGTTGACTACTGCTCTTCGGAATTAAAATGCAAACTTGGGGATGAAGAAGTCGCGAATGTAGAAATGGAACACGCCGCCTGTGGACACCAAGTGAATTCCACGGCAAACAATGCTACCAGTAAAGTTGATTTGACCAACACGCCAGGATCGCGAAGAGATATTTTGACTTCGTTGAATGATATTCGTAACGAGATTGCTCAAAAAAAACGATTAACCACTCTGCAGTTAACTTGGGATCATGAATTGGAGTATATATCCGACGTATTGGCAACAAATTATTACGGTCGTGGTTTCGGGGTGATGAAAGTGTGCGCTATTACCCAAGAACTGAATAGCACAATTGCCCTCCACATGAATTTAGGAACGCCTGAAATGAGTATAAGCTTTAAACAATTCTTGGCAACAGGTGTGAAGTTAGTAGCTGAGGCTGCAACGAAAAATGATGCGACCAGCTTGGGTGAGAGTGCAGAAGCTATTTTACTCACTCTCACGGTGTGGCCACTTGCCTCAAGGATGGGTTGCACTAGTTTCTCCGTTACGAAAGATGACGTCTCTGGACAACTGAGCATGATCTGCATTATCGGACAATTGGACCCCAAGAACATTGACTCGTCAGCTCTCACCCCCGTCGATGAACCCTGCAGCCATTGCCCAGAAAACACATCGTGCAAACCGGGATCCCGTTGGCATAAGCTCTGCGCCCGCGAGGACGATCCGGCGAAACCCGAAGTCATCTACAGTTCAGCCCCTGGATTGCCTGCGAGATTTCTCCTGACGATGGCTCTCACCGTCCTGCGGAACTTCTGAAAGATCCGAGTCAAGATCAACGGTCCAATTCATTTCCTTCAATTCCTTCGTGTTACTTCATCCTTCTGCCCCCAAAATGTCTAAGATTGTAATTTGAATCATTCCATTGAGTGACTTTCTTCAACATCTTTTACATGTTACTTACAAGGTTACAATAAAAACGCTGAAAACGTAGTTGGCTATTTTCATTTACCCCTTAGCTACCTATCACTTGAGAGGTATTCAGAAGTGAATAAATGAATTGTAGTGCGAAGTTTCTCTCTGGACCAACGATGCCCCTGGATCACCCGCTGAAGGGGCGATGGCCGTTGGGCTGACGCATGAACTACGACCAGAATTCGGGGAGTTTGTTTGTTCGGGGCATTGGCTGTTGACCTGCAGAATAGGAACTTGGATTGGGGTGAGCATCCATCACCCAAAAAAGTCTCAAATCGCGAAAACATTTTCTTAACAACGCGCTCCATTTCCCTACGTTTTCTTTGACATAAATGTTCTGAAAATGGGCGTTTTCCCGTCTTTTAAAGCTGGTGCAACGCTGTAAAATCGTCGGTTTCACCAATAAAACCGTGGAATGTACTGGTTTACTCATCCAAACATTAGTTGTAAATTCAAATTGAATCAACAAGTCGAAAAATGAGGGTTTTGCCACCCTCAGACCACTGTGCGCCGTCCGTTTTGGGCAGCAGTAGTTTTTTTAAATCTGAAATTTTGACAAAATACTCGGTTTACTATCTAGTTGTGCCCGCAAAGTTTTCAGGCCGATCGCCTAAACCCGTGGGGCGCTATGGGGCAATCATAGCCCCATAAATGGGAGGGGGTTTTTGAAGGCTTTTGGCTATGGGATCGAGTTAGGTGTCGTTTTCGAAGTATTTTTGGGCGTAAAATCCATTTTTTGGGGGTTCCAGAACGATCCGGTTTCACCGTGACAATTTATGGGGGCTTTCATGGGGCTACAAATGGGATTTTTGAAGGATCCCTGCAAGTCAAATAAGGTGTCGTTTTCCGAGTGATTTTTGACGCAAAATCCGTTTTCCGAGGGCCCACATCTGTCCAAATATCGTACAGAAAAAAGTGGCTTTGTTCTTTAGCCCATTGGGAACTATTGAGTGGTTGAGAGAAGGGAGTTAGTGCTGACCTAATTTCTTTACTGCGCCAATTGAGGATTGTACGCGCTGCACCAAATCCCAACCTGTGGGTGTTTCAGCAGGAGGCGATCCTGCGGCATAAAGATGAAATTAAGTTTTATTAATTTTTCCGTTTATCGTTAAATGTGAATCATCAGCAGTTGATGAACTTATAAGGTAGTCCCCTCTTATCGCCCCTGTTGACGTACAGCTGGGAACCAGGAGTTCTGCGTATGCAAGTGGGCGAGGTATTACATAATAAAAAACAGAACAAAAACTTAGTACGCTCCTGCTATTTTCTACGGAAATACGCGAATGCGAGATGCTAATGACTTTTTGTTTTGATATCGAAAATTGCGCATTTGTATGCAGGAAAATCTTAAGTACCCGAGACCTTCCTTGGTGTTATGATATTCGTTTGAGTCTGCGTGTGTTATATAATTGATCGAATCAATTGCCCGTGATGATCGTATGATAGTAGGTGTTGGTGGCCAGATTTTTTTTTCCAAAAACGTTGCACCTCGTTTGCGTCCCGAGAATGAAATTGAGGTAAAACCATTTTTTTCACGCTGCAAATTGTACACAAGGGTTTATTTTTCTTTTATATAGGTTAATTGTGCAACAATTCTGTAATTAAAAAAATATGTTTGAAAAAATAAATTTTTTTCTGCACAATGTTTGGACAGATGTGGGACCTTGCAAAATTAATTATGCGTCAAAAATTACTCGGAAAACGACACCTTATTTGACCTCCTGGGATCCTTTAAATTTGTAGCCCCATGAAAGCCCCATAGATCCCCTCGTTGAAATTGGATCGTTCTGGGACCCTCCAAAATGGATTCTACAATCAAAAATAATTCGAAAACGACACCCGACTCGACCCATAGCCAAAAGCCTTCGAAAAACCCTCCTGTGGCCACATTTTAGCCCCATAGCGCCCCACGGGTTTTGGCGATCGGGCTAAAAACCTTGCGGGCGTAACTAGATGGTAAACCGAGTATTTTGTCCAAATTTCAGATTTATATACAAATTCCTACTGCCCAAAACGGTTAGACTATCAGCAGGGACCCGAAGGAGCTCCACCAAGCAGTTTCAACGACTCCATAGCAGTTTCCGCAGCACAACCTGCCCAAAACGGTTCGGACGGCTGACGGACATTTCGATTTTGGAATCTACGTGTCATGAAACGGAAAATGTCAATTTTTGAGGCCGATCAGAATTTTCGAGCCCGACACCAATACGTAGGTGTATTATTCCAATATTAGAGAGTTCCTAAAGCCACTTTTTGCCTAAAATTATCCGTTTAAAGAGGTCTAAATTCTAGATCCGAAATGACCGCCGTCCGGGCCGTTTTGGGCAGTAGGAATTTTTTTTAAATCTGAAATTTTGACAAAATACTTGGTTTACCATCTAGTTGTGCCCGCAAGGTTTTCAGCCCGATCGCCCAAACCTGTGGGGCGCTCTGGGGCTAAAAAGGGGCTACGGGAGAGGTTTTTGAAGCTTTTGGCTATGGGGTCGAGTTAGGTGTCGTTTTCGAAGTATTTTTGAGCGTAGAATCCATTTTTGAGGGCCCCAGAATCCGATTTCACCGTGGGGTTCTATGGGGCTATAAATGGGATTTTTGAAGTTGTGCTTTTCCGAGTAATTTTGGAGGCATAATCCTTTATTGAGGTTCCACATCTTTCCAAACATTTTACAGATTAAAAAAAAAATTGTTTCTAAAATGTATTTCTCATTGACACAGAATTAGGACACTCATTGACACAGAAACTAATATTTGCACACAAGTACCTACTTGTTTTTGAAGTGATTTACCTTGTTTGTAAGGCTTCTTCAAATAAATCTTTTTATTCATTCATTCGCATTCGTATTTCTCTCAATAAACGCATTGGGCTTCCTTCAAAGAGTGGACATTACATTATGATGTCTAGGCATTTAAGAAGGGTTTCCGAATTAGGCTGGGGTGTGGGGGGCTTTGTTTGCGGATCTTTAAACGATTTATCTTCCTTCACCTTCGCATGCTTAATAATAATGTAAGCTATTACGTAACATGAGTACTCGGAGCCCCAATCCCATTTCGCTATTTTTTAGTGTCCCACCTCCTTCGACTCGGACTGGTGTTTCTCTCTCGCGCCTTCGGCAAGTCCCCGTTTACGTTTGGTGGCTTTCAAGGAAAAAAAAAAAAAAAAAAAAAATCTCGAGAATGTCGTTTTGGCCGGTTTTTTGCCTCCCACCAGTAAAGCCGATAAGTGACCCAGTGCAGTGCGTCCAGTGCGGTTATGTAATATGCCATATGCCGGTTCTGCGTCCAGCAAAATCAACTGGTTGAAGACGGGACCTCACTAAGGACAACAGGTCTTCTCCCTCCCTGAAATTAAAGTCAACCCCGTTACATAACGCCAATGTTTACGATACGATGTATCTGCTAAAACTTAATAGTCAACGATTCTGCCACTGAAGCGGTCATTTTGGCGAGATTTAATAACACCCACCAAGGGTGATTTAAAACGCCTGCGTTCATTATGCCATGAAATTTCATCCCATTGAGTTGCTATGGGGTATGCAAAAATAAACACTTTTCGCTCATCCTATTTAACAATGTGACATGATTATCCCGCGATTCGGAAAATGTCATCGGCTCATTTATCTGTTTCGGCACCAAAATCTGTTCTTTATCGCTGTGGATTGCGTGATTCTTTGATGAAATGGAAACTTTGGCTCACCGGATATTTAGAACCGCACAGAAGAACAAGTGCGATGAACTGGACGCTATTTACAAGAAGAGGTTTGTCCAGTGGATTTTCGCTCCGGATCACGTTCTGCTCTATCGTCAAGTAAGAGACAATTTTTTTTTCCGCCCCCGAGAACGACTTCCTGCCCGCGATTGAACCTGCGAAAGGTGATATGAAGGTAGTAAAGGGGCTTTTACACGAGCAATTTTTCCCTGCGATAATTGCACAAATTCGAAAAGATTGCACTAGAAAAGTTGTACGCAACACAAGGCAATAATTGTGGTGAAAAATCGCCTCGTGTTGCATCAACATGTAGCGATGCAATAATTGCGTTGTGTTGTACAATAAAAGCGCTGCAAATTTTACACAAGGGTTTATTATTCTTTGATATACGTTACTTGTGCAGAACGTTAATTCGGTCAATGAAAAAATTAAAAAAAAATTTTTTTTGGGATTTTTTTTTTAAATGTTCTTTTTCAAAAATTCTTTGTTTTTTACTCGAAAAATATTTAACATCCTGGGAACCTTCAAAAATCCCATTTTTAGCCCCATGAAAGCCCTAAAGATCGCCCCAGTGAAATCGGATCGTTCCGGGACCCCAAAAAATGGATTCTACGTCCAAAAATACTTCGAAAACGACACCTAACTCGATCCCATAGCTAAAAGCCTTCAAAAAAAACCCTCCCGTAGCCCCATTATAGCCCCATAGCGCCCCACGGGTTTGGGCGATCGGACTGCAAACCTTGCGGGCACAACTAGATGGTAAACCAAGTATTTTGTCAAAATTTCAGATTTTTAAAAAAATTCCTACTGCCCAAAACGGCCTGGACGGCGGACGGCGGACGGACATTTCGGATTTTGAATGTAGACCTCTTGAAACGGATAATGTCAAATTTTGAGGCCGATCGGAGTCGTCGACCCCCGTCGCGAAAACATAAGTGTATTATTCCAAGAATAATAAACCAAAATTGCAGTTAATTTTCCGAACCCCTTGGACTTCACTTCCAACACAACGCAACGCCTTCCGGGAGCGTGTGTGGACCCAAAAATGTTGGACCAACATTATTTCTTGCAATTTTTTCAGGGCGAGAATAATTGCATTGTGTTGCATGTCACATTTACACGAGCAACACTAAATCTGAGCAACACTTCTCGCACGCAATTATTGCAGGGAAAAATTGCTCGTGTAAAGGCCCCTTAATGGAAGTCATCATGGTGAAGAGATGCGTCCATGAAGCAGTAATGAAAGTCATCATGATGTAGAGATGCATCCTGTCCGCTGACGGAGGGGGGGGGGGAGTAATAATTGAGGAGGTCCGTGCAATTATTTGCAACGATTTGCAGCTTTTTTACTATAAGCCCTTATTATTAGGGCTTATAGTAAAAACGCTGCAAATTTTACGCTAGGGTTTATTATTCTTTGATAAAGATTACTTGTGCAGAAATTTAATTCTGTTTCAAAGAAAAAATTTTTTTCGATTTTTTTTTTCAAAATTTTTTCGTTTTTTACTTGAAAAATATTTGACCTTCTGGGATCCTTCAAAAATCCCATTTGTAGCCCCATGAAAGCCCTATAGATCGCAACAGTGAAATCGGATCGTCCCAGGACCCCCAAAAAAATGGATTCAACGTCCAAAAATACTTTGAAAACGACACCTAACTCGATCCCATAGCCAAAAGCCTTTAAAAAAAACTTCCCGTAGCCCCATAGCGCCCCACGGGTTTGTCTATCTGACTGAAAACCTTGCGGGCCCTACTAGATGGTAAACAGAGTAGGTATTTTGTCAAAATTTCAGTTAAAAAAAAATGTCTACTGACTAAAACGGCTCGGACGGCGGACATTTTGACATTTCGGGTTTAGAATCTAGACCTTTTGATACGGATAATCTCAAATTTTGAGGCCGATCGATTTCGACCCCCGTCGCGATTACATAGGTGTATTATTCCACGAATAATAAACCAAAATCAGAACTACTCGTTATTCTGCGATTTTAATGTACTACATGAGTCTCCACATAGAAAAACTGTTGTTTCGCAGTCAAAATTTGTCACACCCTCGGACGAAATTCTTGATTTGTGGAGTTAGCCCACCAAATCTCTTGTTCTCAAAACTTGTTTTTAAATATTCGCAATAACATCCGTCCAGCCAACTAGCCTTCCAGGACTGGTCCATACTGAAGGCCATTTTATAATCGAATGCGAGCCAGGAAAATGTATATACATCTTCTTTTTTTTTTTTTTTACTCGTTCATTAAAAAAATGGCGTAATAAAAAACCTATTTTCGATTTTATTGAGCGAACGAAAATTGATTCAGAACATTATCTTGAAGAATCATATTGATACACTGGTCACCTGCGATGGAGGATTTAGTGATTTTTTTTTTTTTTTTTTTTTTTTTTTTTTTGTGGGATTTGTACCGAATTTGTAACCAACTGCTAAGTGGGCCGCTTTCGGGACTTTGGAACGTTTTCACGGGGCATCACCGTGATGAAATGGCCTGATCGTTACCCGAGTAGGCCTACCTGAATTTATTTGACGGAAAGTGGACTCCACTTGAAATTGCATCTTACGTACACAGCTACTCATTTAAATTGCTGAGCTGCATCGACGGGTCCTGCAGTCTACTTCGATCTCCTCCATTTTGATAATTATACTTGTCGCTCGTAGAGGAAATCGTGACGTGAAAATGAATCACGTTGGTTTGCACGAAAGGGCCATTACGGAACGATTGAGATTTTTCTAGTCGATCTTGAAAGAACAGTTAATTGCGGAATGTTTCGAAAATCTGCAACGTCCTGACATTTTGAGTACCTACGTGGCCAGGTGTTACTCTTCACTTGAATGAGTTATTTTAGGAAGAACTTGTCTCCATTATTTTATTTTATTGCGAAATATGAAACCGGAGTCTCAAAGGCCAGAATCTGGGCCATCACATCCTCCATTTGTAGACCCATGAATGCCCCATAGATCCCCATGATGAAATTGGATGGCTGTGAGACCCCCAAAAAAGACTTCTTCGTCCAAAAATATTTCGAAAACGATGCTTAACTCAAAAACATAGCTGAAACCCTTTAAAAACTACTCTTTGTTAGCCCCACAGAGCCCCTCGGGTTTAGGCGATTGGGCTGAAAACCTTGCGAGTACAACTAGATGGTAAACAGAGTATTTTGTCAAAATTTCAGATTTAAAAAAAAAAAAAAAAATCCTAAACTGCCCAAAACGGCTCGGACCTTCCGCTTTTGGAATCTACGCATCTTGAAACGTATCATGACAAATGTTGAGGACAGTTTTGATGTATCGATATATTTTGAGCATCTCTACTAGGATTTCACTGTCGACCTTGCCAGGTCACGTTTTTACGCATCTCATTTGTTGCAGGGAGCGAGGATCTGGATCCCTCACCCTGAAAAAGTATGGGTTGGCGCCAAGGTGACAGATTTTGCCAACAAGAAGTTGTCCGTCATCACCGACGACGAAGAAGTGAGATACACCGACTGGTTCAAATAGTTTGAATCGTGGACATCACTCGTCCTAACTTTTTTTTTCCTTTTTTATTCAGGCAAAAGAGTTGACGGTGAACACAGACAATGATCTCCCCCCTCTCCGCAATCCGGACATTCTTATTGGCCAAAATGATCTCACTTCACTCTCTTACCTTCACGAGCCTGCCGTGTTGCACAACCTGCAAGTTAGGTTTTGCCAATCGAAAAACATCTACACGTATTGCGGTAAGCTTCGTGCCTCTTCGTTGTATTTCTTGGCTAATATAGTACAGTCAATGCGTATCAGGACTTGGAAAAAATTTTTTTGGATTTTTTGGTCTTACTTTATGTTTTTTGGGGTGCTGACTCCAAAAAACTCCCAAGATTTTAGCAATATTTTTAGTTCTTTGCTTATAATTCCGAAACTATGCGTCTTACGGCAAATGCACTAGTATCAAAGTGAAAGAGCATTAAATTTTCTATAAAATTTACTGGTCAAAGTTGATTGTAGACCCAATAGTTCAGGAGCTAGAGCGATTTGAATAAGGGCGAGTTTTTAGGCGTTTTTCGAAAAATCACTTTTTCGCATTTCAAACAGCTGTACCTTCAAAATGGCTGGTCCTATCGAGAAATGTTACATACCAAAAGTTGTAGAGCGTTAAATTTCCTAAAGGATAGGCACCCAAAGTGTTTTTTTAATAATTAATTTAAAAGCAGTAATTCCAGAAGCCTCCATGGCTGATGATAGGGATACCTTTGAAAAGTATTAATTTACATAATATTGTATTAAACAGGGAAAGCGGAGGAAAATAGTCGTCTAGAATGCGTTTTGACGCAAGTGGAAAAATGAGATCGGTTTTCAACGCGCTCTAGCTCCTGTTCTACTGGGTCTACAATCAAAGTTGACTAATGAATTCCATAGGAAATTTAATGCTCTATCATTGTTATAATAGTGACTTTTGCCTCAGGACGCATAGTTTCGGAGTTATACGCAAAAAACTGGCCTATAACGCACACATTCTTGTCCTGCCGGTCCCTACGTGATATAAACCTTCATCCAAACGTCACATATAATGTTTAACCCTCTAGGAAATGTAATAAGCTTTTACTTGAAATTTGAATCGGACCAATAGTTTCCGACCTTCAGCCAAACTTGTACCGAAAAACGTGGCGTTTTTTGTACGTTTTGGTGCGTTTTCGTATCATATGTTGTTACAACTCTGCCCGTCATTCGTAAGGTAGGCACTTTTCGACAAACATTGGATGCTTATCCTATAGAAAATTTAACGCTCTACAACTTTCATTATATAACATTTCTCGATAGGACAAGCTATTTTGATGGTACAGCTATTTGAAGTGCGAAAAAGTGGTTTTTCAAACACGTAAAAATTGCACTTTTTAAAATCGCTCTAGCTATTGTTCTATTGGGTCTACCATCAAAGTTGACCGATGAATTTTATTGGAAATTTAAAACTCTTTCACTTCGACAATAGTGACTTTTGCCACAGGACGCATAATTTTGGAGTTATAAGCAAAATACTGAAAGAATTGCAAAAATGTTGGAATTTTTGCGAACATCTCAAAACGCATAACAGATATTCGTTGGATCTCTTCAGATTCGGATTCAGCACCCCAAAAAAACATTTAAAAAGACCATAAAATCCAACCATATTTTTTTTCACGTTGCTTTCATATTCTCTACGGATTTACAGGACTAAATAATAATGACCTCAATTTTAATTTGATTCTATTGGTAATTTTTCAGGTATTGTCCTCGTTGCCATCAACCCTTACTGCGAGGTGTCCATTTATGATCCCGGTACAATATGGATGTACAGGGGCCAGAACATGGGAGACTTGGATCCACACATATTCGCCGTTGCGGAAGAAGCGTATACAAAAATAGAAAGGTTATTTAGATAACCATCGTGGGAGAACTGCTGACGACATGACGCTCTGTGCGACTGTTTTTGATATGATCAATTGTTATTTCAGGGAGCAAATGAATCAGAGTATCATCGTTTCTGGAGAATCTGGCGCTGGAAAGACGGTTTCTGCCAAATACGCCATGAGGTATTTTGCTACGGTTGGTGGATCCAGCACGGAAACGCAAGTGGAAAAAAAAGTGTTGGCTTCGAGTCCCATTATGGAGGTAAGTTGTGGTTGTTTCGATGTGTGGAAATTGATGGATACCTCTAGAGGGATTCAGTTGGGCACTTCCTACTCTTCGGATTTGAATCTCAAGGGGATTCAGATGGACTTTTTTTAATAGTGGCAACCGCCTGACCCACCTCCTGCACATGCCTAACCGCCCCTTATGTGGAGGAACTTAAATGCCCATAGGGATAACTATTATGAGCTGGCACTCAACCAGCTGTCATCCCCAACGTTACCTGCAGGGGCCTTCTGGACAGTTGGTGAAAAATCGACAAACGCCCTGTATATGGTTGGGTCCCTGCTACAGTTCTCCCTTAGGGAAAACCTCAGCTTCCAGAACGGCCCTCTCCCTCGCAACATGGACAACACCGAAGCACATGCTTTGCTGAGCCTTTAACGCCGCTGCACCATGTGCTGTCTGGATTGTCAGCCAGTGCTAGACAGTGAATGTTAGCCGGGAACGGGAACCCAACCCTATTAGCTTTTTGGCGATCCGGTTTAGGAAATCCATCCCTGGAAGAAGTCACTCTTGTTCATTGGTGTTTTTACACCAAATACAGTATTTTTCATTCATTCATTCAAGTCGCTCTTGTTCTCAATTCATCCCCAGCTTGGCACTTACGTTGCAAGCCTTGGGCAGGTCTGGAAAGCTTGGGTACCATCTTGGCAAGCATTGGAAACCCTTATCCAGCTTGGCTCCAACTTTGCAAGACTTGGCAGGTCTGGAATGCTTGGGGACTGTGTTACCCCTTAGTCAGCTTGGGACGAGCTTAGCAAGCCTTACACAGCTCTGGAATGATGTGGGAAGTCAGATGAGAATCGTCACCACTTTGTCAACATAAGTGGGGAGTGGAACGCCGCCAGGGAGCGATCATTTACGTTTACCTGGAAGGATTGATGAAACGACCGATGCCTCCTCACCACTCTCCGGGGATGAACCACCGCTAATTGCACCTTTGACTTTTTCGGTAACGGGTCACCTGTTGCCCTCGAGGAAGTCCGCATGGCTGCTCAGTAGCTGAGAGGTCTTGTGATCAGGGAGCACCCGCTGCCGCTGAGCCACAGATGGGAAGAATTCAAACGTCAGTCTCCTCGTTGGGGCACCCTGATGAGGGTCGTCCTGCGCGCCTTCGCCTGAGATCAGTGATCTCATAGGAGCTCAATGATCCCACGTGACAGCGTACAGGAGGCTCCCCCTGAAGATGCCCCTGTATATCCCAAGGAGGTAGCTCGACCTGAGGCCCCAGTTGCTGCCTGCAAGACACACGACCTTTGAATAGGCTGCTGTGGCTCTCAGAAGCACCCTCAACATGGACGGCAACTCTGGTCTATATTATTGGTGCTCCAGCCCAAGGAGGAGGATGAGGAGGAGAATCGTCTCTATGAAAAATCCTATTCATTATCGAAAGCGAGTAGAAGAGGGTCTGAGGCCAGGTGGTAGAGGTCAGGGGTTGGCTGGCTATAGCCAGCAGGGTGTTGCCCCCTAGTCTGCTCTTGGAGCACCACGCCCAGGTGTATATAGGTACCTGTTTAAATTTAAACCTCGCTCTTGGTTGAAGACATTGTCTTCACATGTGAGCGTTGCCCTCAACTGGGCGAGCTCTGCCCCTCATGAGATGGACGACGACAGTCAATTGGGCCCATCTTTCGCGAGATCTTCCATTCGCTGACGCCGGTTACTAAGTAAACCGTTCGGGTGATTTCCCTCAAGTTTCTGTCATCCCACGTCTCTCCACCTGCTTGATTTTGTCACTGTTTGGCTTTTATTTCAGGCTATCGGCAACGCTAAAACCATCCGGAACGACAACAGCTCGAGATTCGGCAAATACATTGAGCTCCACTTCAGCAAAAACTACACCATCATCGGGGCCAGTATGAGCACTTACCTGCTGGAAAAAAGCCGCGTCGTTTACCAAGCTTCCGGCGAGCGGAATTACCACATTTTCTACCAGATGTGTGCAGCCCGAAAAAAATTGAAACATCTGTACATTGGTAAGTGCTTCAAAATTGCAGAATTGCGTACTATAAACCAATCGCTATAACCGTCATAACTGTTTTAGAGGACGCCACAGCGTACAACTATTTGTGCGATCCCGACTCAACAATACCCGGAGTTAACGATGAGAGGCAGTTCGAGGAAACTATGGCAGCCCTTTCGACGTTGGGTTTCGACGACAAAGTCATCGAGGATATTTTTACCATTTTAGCATCTGTCCTTCATTTGGGGAACGTCGCCATTTCCGAGCACGGCGGTGGAGACAACGACGCTGCTTCGGTTCCTGTGAGTCCGAGCAAATTACAGCAATACTACATATTTTCGGCCTAGGATGACATGATGTTAAAACCTGTGCCACATTGTCGCCATAGTTGAAATCAGTGAATTCGGCGTATTGAACTCCGGACAAATCAAATAAACATTTTATTTATTCTATGGGTTAAGAAAGCTTCGTAGTAACAAGATACAAAAGAAGAGTTAAATCAGTTTAAAGTAGTCAAAATACTCTTGAAATGAGTAAAAACGCTCCAAATTTGGACGTCAATCAACTCACCAACGTTCTGTTGTTTTGCATCTGCACAAATCGAATCGCCAGCACTGTCTAAAGTCGGCTCGCCAACCTGATCAAACATGCGTCTCCTTTGTTTGAGGAGAACTTGCCCATTAGGACGTGAGGAACCAGAAGTAACCAAGTGCAAATCAATAGAATGTCTACTGCAAAACTCTTTGAACTCCTTGCGAAGCAAAACATCTGCCTTGATCAGCTACAATGTGTGCGGGTGCACCAGGCTATGCTACCTTCCCAAGCACTGATGCAATGTTCAGTGTCAATACGTGAAGTATTGTATAACAGGACATACTTGGTCAAAGTGTCAATTGTAACAAACACATACCTCCTTTTGATCGCTTTTGGTATATTATTCTTGGAATAATTCACTTATGTTTTCGCGACGGAAATCGACGACTCCGATCGGCCTCAAAATTTGACATTATCCGTTTCAAGAGGTCTAGATTCCAAAACCGAAATGTCCGACCGCCGTACGCCGTCCGGGCCGTTTTGGGCAGTAGGAATTGTTTTAAAAATTTTGACAAAATACTCGGTTTACTATCTACTTTGTGCCCGCAAGGTTTTCAGCCCGATCGCCCAAACCCGTGGGGCGCTGTGGGACTAAAATGGGGCTATAGGAGGGTTTTTTTTGAAGGCTTTGAGCTATCGGATCGAGTTAGGTGTCGTTTTCGAAGTATTTTTGGACGTAGAATCCATTTTTGGGGTTCGTAGAACGATCTATGGGGTTCGTGGGGATTTATGGGGCTTTCATGGGGCTGCAAATGGATTTGTGAAGGGACCCAGGAGATCAAAAAAGGAGTCATTTTTCGAGTAGTATTGGAGGCAAAATCCGTTTTTGTGGTTAAAAATATTTTCTTATTGACACAGAATTAATGTTTACACGTTTAACCTGTAGGGAATTCTACTTCTTCTCGATGTCCTTCCCGCTCACTCAGGTTCGAGGGGCCGACACGCAGCGCGCTACCGAGCTCAATTGCGCTGACGCTCGTCTCATTCTCCCTAGATTTGGCTCATCGCCAAACCGGCAAGCCGACTCGGCTGACCCCTCTAATCACACGCCTGCAGCTGGCATAGTCCGTATTATTCTTTTGTGTATTGACGTCATGATCAATCATAATACTTTTTGCACTTTTCCAACGATCTTGAAATCCCCCCCCCCCCCCCATCGGGCGGGATTTCCGTGGAGGAAGTAGCTCACACGCAGGGGCCCATTGTCCAGGAGTCCATACTTGACAAATCAAGATTGGAATCCGGAAAAGCGGTCTCCTGTAAGACCAGGTGTTTCAACCAGGAGTCCATACTTGACAATTCAAGATCGTAAGCCAGAGAACCATCCATTGGTATAGTCACGGCTGTAGAAAACCTTAACCAACAGTGTAGATCCTCGTGTAGATTAAGCCAGTTTTCTCCCGTTCCTTCCGAGGATCTGCTGGACTTTGGATAACCCGACACTTCGGGAATTCTTAAGGAACCCAGATCCTTCATTTTTGCCGCTGGAATATGCTCAGTCACAACAGATTGTGCCTCTGACGAATCTCCACTTGTACTCCCTTTGGCCTCCTCCAAAAACACTGGCGGTGTAACCACGGAGGCTGCTCTGCACGCATTCCGCCACCCGCACAACTTACTTAGTAATAATTACGTGTGTAATTAAGTAGGTATGATTATAATCAATTAGGTAAAACAACACTTGTAGGGACACACCCCACGCACTTACCTGGTGGTACGCTACATAAGCTATATCGAAGAATATTAACCCCTTGCGTAAAATTTGCAGCGTTTTTCTTCTTCTTAAAGCAAGTAATACCTACGACTTTGTCGATTTCAGACCCACGACCAACACTTGAGCTGCTTCTGTCAACTCCTCCAATTGGACGTGAACGAGCTTCGTCGGTGGCTCTGCAACAGGAGGATCGTCAGCATGCGGGAAACCATCAACAAGCAGTTGTCTTCTTCCGAGGTGAATTTAGTTTATTTTGGAAAATGTCCCAACCCGTCAACGACGTAATCTAAACCGCTATAATTTTATTTTCAGGCGCGACAAGCTCGAGACGCTTTATCGAAACACATCTACGCCTGTCTGTTCACGTGGATCGTCGGGCAAATCAACCGAGAGTTAATCACGTCGAGCGAAGCCAAACACAGGTTCATAGGGGTTTTGGACATCTACGGCTTTGAAACATTCGAAATCAACAGCTTCGAGCAGTTTTGCATCAACTACGCCAACGAAAAACTACAACAGCAGTTCAACATGGTCAGTCAGCTTGCAGTCACACAGACACATTTGTGCAAAGAAAACAGTATTTCACGTTGTTGGGGTTTCAGCATGTTTTCAAACTCGAACAAGAAGAATATCTCAAAGAGGGGATCGAGTGGAAATTAATCGATTTCTACGACAACCAGCCTTGCATCGATTTGATCGAAACAAAACTGGGCATACTCGATCTGCTTGATGAAGAATGTCGCGTGAGTACACCCAAAAGTTCGCTCTAGCTCGTGTTTCCCCATAATTTCGATGACGTAATATCCTGCTTGCAGATGCCCAAAGGATCCGACAACTCGTGGGCCGAAAAATTGTACTCGAAATGCACAAAATGGTCCAACTTCTCCAAACCCAGATTTGGTACGTTGATAATTTACAATATGTAAATATGTGTTAAATAATCAGAGGATGGTTAAAAACGGTTTGGCCGTTGTTGAGGTCGAAGCCTCTCAGATTTCCTCTGAATTTCCGGGGGTTTCGACGGACTGCAAAATGAGATTCAAAACTAAATCGAAACTCATTTCAATTTCTTCATTGAGACTCAAAACTGATTTCTCCGGAATGTAAACTACACTGTAGACACTACTGGAGGTAAAGACTATGGCGAAGAAAGAATAAAGTATAAATAGGAGTTTGTCAAACTCAGTACGAGTGGCAGCCATGACTAGGTTGTCAGCCTTCCGGCAAAATGACCGTTTTCTCCATTCGGTGTCTTTCTCTCTGCCAAAATCTTCATTTTCTCCCAAACCTTTTTGAATTAGGAGTTTTTCTACGTGTTTGGTGGACGAGTAGGAAGATTTATCTTGAAGAAAATTGTCTAAACCATCATAGTTCAACGGGATGTGAGAAAGAAAAACAGTATGTTCTGAAAACTACGAAAGTCCTCCTGCACCAATAAAAAAAAAAAAAAAAAAAAAACAAGCCATCAATTGAATTGAATAGATGAGCGCAACCTTTCTGTTATTACGATTTAATATATCTATTATTTAATGAGCGAGAGAAACTAAGAAACAGCGACCAAACTATGCCACACAACACATCAAAAATATCCACGTGATGCTCATTACGTAAACAACTGCACCCTAACGACCGATGCGTAAGAAAACCTTATGCCGATCAGAGGTAACGAACGGCTCAGGCTGCGAAAATCGTTTTGGAGTCGTTGGAATCAGCCTGAAAAGCTCATTCCATAGACCCTTGTACCAACGAAATCGGACAAAATCTTTCGTCCCCCTTTTGAGGCCTCCTTAGTTACACATCAGAGATAAACAACTTTCGTCGTGAAGGACCTCCCGAAAACCGATGAAGGGGATGAGGGAGGAAAAATCAAGGAAGCCTATAACCACCCCCCTAACTCGCTGATCACAATGAGACCACCCTCATGAAAATCTGTTGAGCCGCTCGGGCGTGATGCTGTGAGAAACAAAAACAAAAACAAAAAAACCAAAAAAACAAACATTTCGAAGAGGTGAGCGCACCTTTCCATTTTTTGAGGGAAAGGTTGCGCTAAAAAACAGTGCGTTACATCTAATCTAGACCATCCAGTGATTGAAACTTATGATTCAAAACTTTGAATCCACCCTGAACGTTTCAGAGACCACATCAAATTGTAAACGTTTGGTCGAAATTTGAACTTAATTGGTCCGAAATTGAAGTATGGAATGTAAGGTGGGGGAAATGCTAGAGAGCAATTGTGTATTATGGCTGAAATAGCTGTCCAAGTCCAACTGACACACTTACCCTATGATGGGGCATCTAAGTGGTGTAAGTGCATAACTGGCCTGATAAATCTTTTCCGCTTATTGTGTTTTTACCGGGGCAATTGCAAAAAAGAATTCTCAATGATCCAATAGCGATTTGAAAATTTAAAATCAGAGTTATCAACTTTTACAGATCATCAATTCACTTGCTGGACAATGGAGGCAAAATTTTAAAATGCCAATAAATACCAACTCCGAACATTATTAAGTTAAATTCAGACACTATGTGAGGTATCAAACTCAAATTTGATTATCACTTCGCACATTCCCCTTCTTGAAAAGCCAATCGGGTAAGTGGATAGAGCTGGGCTCAACTCACCAATGGAAAAAGAAAACATAGTCCAGTGAAAAAGGGGGTCCACCTTTCAAAAATATTGTTAGTCCTGATTTCTTTATATTATGTTGTTTCGGAGGTAATGAAGACAGTTGTAGAGAATTTAAGTACCTATCTAATCCATGTCTATAAAAAAATTAAGGAGCCAAAACCAAAGAGTGGTCTCGCCGATTTTCCATTTTTCAATAAAATTCACTCCCACTCCTTGGTTTAGGCTCATAAATTTTTTTACAGACATGGATTAGATAGTCACTTAAATTCTCTACAACTGTCTTTATTACGAATTTCCGCCAAAACAAAGTCGTTTGGAAGGTTTTTCGTCGCGAAGTTAAAATTTTGCGAAACACGAGATTTTACCCTTTTTTGCAGCCTCATATCTCCGTTACCGTTGATTGGACCAAAACAACGTATAGGGCCAAATTTGTACCAAATGTTGTCCTCTACGATTTGGATAATGGAATGGTTTACGCAAAACTGCACGGGGAACGAGTTATAGGCCGAAAACTGAAAAACACGCAAAATGTTGACAGTTTTTTCCAGATTTCGAAGAACGCATAAGGACGATTTACTACTTCCTAATGGTCCTAAACAACATATAAAAAATCAGGATCAACGAAATTTTTGTAAGGTGGACCACCTTTTTGAGTTTTTGTTCAATGGACTACGAAAATACTAGCCTATTTTAAGGATGGAACACGATAAAAACAGACCAATGAAGAAGCTGATGAAGTGGCATAATGTCACTTCATAACCTTCCAACCAGGTTACCGCAAATGCGCCGATGTTGACACCATCTGGCGGAAAATTGATGTCAGGCATATAGTTTCATAGTCACTAGACATCCCAGTCACGCCCTTGCCCCGTTTTTGCACTTTCCCTGTAAAGAGCGCCGGTGCTTCTATGTTGCGACCCGTGTCCCCCCTCCCCCCTTTTGTAAGATTTTATCACCAGGTGACGACATCTGATTTCAGGTAACAACTCGTTTGTACTTAAGCATTTTGCTGATAAAGTTGAGTACGACGTGTACGGGTTTCTGGAAAAAAATAGAGACACGGTCATTGAAGAGCAGGTAAAAAAACGTTATGGAGTCATTAATGTGTCTCGAAATGAAAGATTTTCGCATTTGGGTCATTTTCTTTTTCAGGTCACTGTACTGAAAACGAGCCAAAATAGATTGTTGAGGAAATTGTTCAGCGAAGAGCCTGAAGATGAAGGGAAACTGGCAGTTCCCAAGCCGAAGGTCCGGATCAGCTTGCAGCAAAAGGCTCCTCCTGCCCCTTCGCCCGCGACGTCTGTTAAAAACAAAAAGACGGTCAGTTTTGTTCAAGTCACGCTAACGTTACACGGCGAACGAGGGCTGACGTTGTCTTGTTCCGACAGGTGGGATCCCAATTCAGAGATTCGTTGAACGCGTTGATGAAAACCCTCAATTCCACGACGCCTCATTACATTAGGTGTATAAAGCCTAATGATGACAAACAGGCGTTTAGTTACAACCCAAGCCGAGCAGTTCAGCAGCTGAGGGCTTGTGGCGTGTTGGAGACGGTTCGGATCAGCGCTGCTGGTTTCCCTTCAAGGTGATATTCGTTTGTCTCTCGTGCCGTTCGAATAATAGTTATGTATAATTTACGTTTATACTATTTTTTAGGTGGCAGTATCCTGATTTCCTCAAGAGGTATCGAGCTTTGGCATCATCAAAGGAAATTAATCGCACGAATCTCACAGAAACGTGTCAAACCATTTTGACTCGCATCATCACGGCAAGTCACGAAATTATCTGTTCAAAGTTGGTAAGGTGCATCTGATCAACATCCGCAAATTCTATAATGCTTTTACCCTTTTCAGGATCCGGACAAGTACAAATTTGGCAAAACCAAGCTTTTCTTTCGGGCCGGGCAAGTGGCCTATCTCGAACGATTGCGGTCCGAAAAGCTTCTGTATTGCTGTATAAAAATACAAACTGCCATCAGGGGGTTCCTCGTTAGACGGAGGTACACGAGAACGCTCAAAGCCACCAACACGTTGCAGAGGTACCTGAGAGGATACCTCGCCAGAAGGTTGGTACCATTGGATTCGCCCTGAGGGTCACTTTCACCAAGCTGAGCCATGAGGTTGACATAAGGAAATTTTAACCCAAACCTTCTAGTTAACTGAGGGCATCGTGATCCGCTCCCAAAAATGCACCTCTGACCCCTCTTCCCCCCTTGTCTTGATATAGTGGTGAAGATTCTTATCTTGCTTCCCGAGCTTTCTGAGGCTTGCTAAGCTCAGGCCAAGCTGGGTTTTCCAAGGCATGCCAGGATGGTCCCGAGCTTTCCAGAGCTGTCAAAGGCTTGTTGAGCTCGGCCCAAGCTACCTAAGGGGTTTCCAAGGCATGTGAATATGGCGCCAAGTATAAGATAAGAGTTTCCAAGGCTTGCCAAGATGGCCCCGAGCTTTCCATAGCTGTCCAAGGCATGCTTAGCTCGTCCCAAGCCGATTAAGGGTTTCCAACGCATGCCAATATGGTCCTGAGCTTTCCACAGCTGTCCAAGGCTTCTACGGTCATCTCAAGCAGGGTAAGGGTTTCCAAGGCAAGCCAAGATGGTCCTGAGCTTTCCATACTGTCGTTGGATATCTGCCGTGTTGGAGGGACAGTCTGTCTTCGGCTCCTGAAGGTTTCAGGGTTTAGTGGAGTTGAGTAGGTGTTAGGCTGAAGACCTCGCCGGTCTCTCGACATCCGCCCTTGGACAGCTCCTGTAAAACTGTTTGGATTTTCATCCACACCATTTGGTTATCTATGAGGATTGGACTCCAGCCTCCCCTTCCCTAACCCTAGTCTACTAGTTGGTTGATTTACCAGCCTCACCCAGAAATTGATGAAGCACAGGAGATCCCCCAGCTTTGTATTGACTATGTCCCGAGAGCCGAAACCTTGCGAGCACACTGTATCTAATGGCCTAATGAGCTATATATAGCTCCTTATATATAAGGGCGGTTGAAAATCGCAATTTTTTCAGTCGAATCCCATTCTGTAGAGTAAAAGACTCGTTTTCAAGGTGGCTGATTGTTTATGTTAGGGATGTCCTTCACCGATATAGTCGGTTTCGAAGGATATTTGGAGAACTATAGTCAGGTCTGCTTTCGGGTTCGGGAAAATTACGTCAATTACCGTCCTTTCGGTTTCAAACCTTCCAAATCGGGACTTTTTTGCGGTATCAGGGCGTTATTAGTCATTTCATGGAACTAGCTTTCAATTACAATAAACAGAAAAAAATGATTATATAGCTCATTGGCTTCTGATGGAAAATAATTCCCAGGTATTTAGCTTCCTTGGCTTCAACCAGGACGCATCCATTCAGCCGTAGCTCTTTAGCCCTGAGAGATTTCATTACGGTGAACGGATCCTTGCTTGGGTTTACGTGAAGTCCTCCTTCCATACACTGAACGATATTAAAGGAAAGCTGCATGCGCTCACTGATCACTGGTGCAAATTTGCCCTTAACTACCACTACCACATCGTCCGCATTACCAACTACCTCGTAGTCATTTTCCTTCAGTTTGCGGATCAGCTCGTCGACAACGAGTACCCACCGAAGTGGTGTCAGCACTCCCCCTGAGGTCGTCACTGGAGTAACATTTGTATCACCACCTAGTTCTGATTACACTATTCCTTATCATGGAGCATTCATCCATCCAGATGGTTGAGAATCAGGAATATGCGTAAACCGATGTATTTTTCGGAATCATAAGCCAAGCAACTCACTGACATTGCACTTCCCACGAAGTTTCGGTGCACTGCTGAATAAGCGAACTGGGGGGGTTCACTTACCACTCGTGACGGAAGCCTCCACAATCATTCAGTGCGCAGTCGTTGAAGTGTTTAAGGTACCGGAGAGTTCATGAAAGGCCAGTTGGTTACTCCGTATCGTTTACTTCAACTTTAAGGGGGTCTACCTGCCATACCTCCGTCATGTCAGTTGGTGAAAGTGATTCTCAATCTAGGAATACTTTGTTTTTTAATCTCTAATGTTTTTTCCCCTAAAATGATAATTACAGGCGTGTCGAAGGAATGAGAAGAAACAAAGCAGCGGTCGTCATTCAAAAATGGATGCGACGGTGGGTGAAACACAGACAATACCAACGCACGCGACGAACGGTCCTCGGGATTCAGACGTTCGGAAGAGGCTTCTTGGCCCGAAAGAAGTACCAAGAAATGAGACGCAACCGAGCTGTGAGTCCGAATTCACCTCTACATGAATTCTTTCCGTTACCATAGTTTCCACTTGATCCTGGATTTGCGTATACAGAGTAAACCGTATACAGAGTAAAACAAATGAATATCGCCTTATTGTGCAGGCCGTGAAAATTCAAACCTGCGTTCGAGGTTGGCTGGCCCGCGTCTGCTACGCCCGCCAGAGGCATGACGTGATCATCTGCCAATCGGCCGTCCGAAGATTCCTGGCAAGGAGAAGGTACGCCGGAGGACGATATCTTTTCTATGTTGCGTCGAGCCGGCGATTAGATTTCAATAAACAAACCTTCGAGCGACTATCTTAGTTTGATTGCTGAGTAAAAATGAGCTGTCTCTGAGGCCAGCTTTATCATCAGTACGTTGTGTGTTTTAGATTTAGGAGAATCAAGAGAGAAGCCAGATCGGCGGAACATTTGAAGAAACTCAACAAGGGGCTTGAAAACAAGATTATCTCGCTGCAGCAGAAGAACAGCGAATTGGTACGTACGTTCGGGGATTGTTTTCTTCAAAATACGATGTGGAAACGACCCGCATGACTAACTGACTGAACATGAAGGAAAGGAATATTCATTTGTATGTTTAAGCTAAATATCCCCCGACCTTGTTGAGATTTCAGATCAACAGATCGCAGCACCAATGGAGTCAAATTTTTCTTGGGTGGTTACGCCTAAACGGTTGCTTTCTCTCTCTGATTATGTCTCTGGATATCCCTATCTTTGGCTGTGGTTAGCGCTAACTGCTTGGTAGTGGCTAGGTAATCGGCACCCACCCTTTTCAATTAGGAATGGAAATGCACCCGAATTTCGGGTTAAATCATCCTGTACCACGTTGTTAGAAGTCAAAAAGGGAAAAATACATCATTTTTGTGGCAAAAAGTCTCACGTAGTTTATAATCGTCTCGAGTTGTTCTGGCTGCTTCAAAAACCAGTGTAGGTGACGTCAACTACACCGGTTCCGGTTTCCAATCAAAGACCGGAGTGCAGGTCGATTTTCAACTATTTTCTTTGTGTTTGGCACTAGTGACCCTGGAGTAACGCGAAAATGGCCTTGTTCGCTTTTTTGTGAATGTGATCGTGCGTATTGACTCAACTTATTCGTGATATAAATTAACTTATTTGACATGACCGATTCTTCAGTTTTTAGTTTTTTAATGATGGCCAACTCGTCGACCAATAGGAGCTGACTTCGGGTTTCCGCCAAAATTCTAATTGCAATTTTTCCATAAATTTTATAAATCAGTATTATTTGGAGGCCTTTTACCGTAAAAAACAAAATCCAAACACATTTCCATTCCTAATTAACTGGTCAGTTAACTCTAACTGCTGACTATCAGGTAATTAAGCCTTAGGCACCCGCTTGCTATCCCTAACGAACGGATAAGGACAGACGAAAACAGTAGTAACCCTCGAGTCCGCTAAGAAGGTAGAGCGCTGTCGTCTGGCTGACAATACTACCTACTCCCGCCTAAATATGAACTCCTTTCCTGGCTTATGTGAGGATTGCCTCTAGTCAGTCTAGTCAGTCTAACATCCGTCTAATCCGACTGAATTTTTGACTCCATGTTTGAGTCAAAGTTTATTACAGAAGATGGGTTTATTATTAACTGAAAATAGCAGCGATTTGCGTGGTACATAATTAGGTAGTGCATATTGACAGAAAGATGCAAGCGCTCACGGTTAATATCCCAGCAGAATATATCATTGGTCCAGGACGTGTTCTAGTCGATTCAGCGTCCCAATTAACATGGAATAATATATCAAACGAGAATTTTCTTCTTCCAAAATACCCTTTTCATCCATTTTCAAACAAAATAGGGTGCTTTCGGGCTGGAACCTATTTTCATCAATTCTTAAAAACGATGCTTCTCTCAAGCATTTTCCTGAAACCCGCTTGAATAACACTCACTTATCAAGAACGAGAAATGGGAATAAGCTACTCAAACGAGGTTAGCCATAGAATATTATTTATTGAGAAAACATGTTCAAGAATAGGTCGGTATAGGTTCATTTTTTGAAGTTTTATCACACCTCGTAGGGTAGGCTGTCACCACCGTTCTCATCAAATTGCGCTCGCGAGATGAATGTTGGTACCTAACTGAAACGAGTAGGTAGTAACAATATAAGGCATCTCTGGAATACATCAACATTTTCACCTTCTCAACATCCAGGCGAAATAATTCAGTCTTAGTTGATTTTTGATTATTTATTAGTAAGAACTCATCAAAAATAAATTCATTAATGATCATTAATTAGGAGACTTTATCCGGCTTTAGCTTACGTACCGCAAGAACGACTATTTTGGTAACATTAAAAACCACAAGATTGGGGGAAAAAAAAGGTAGGAATAGATAGGCAGGCAGCTACATCACAGAAAAATCCGACTGATCAAAAACAAAATAAGTAATATCGTCGTTAGATAGGAAAATCGCGATTCAGAGTAGTAGCGAAAGGGGCAGACGACAGCGCTCTGCCTTCCTAGCAGACTCGAGAGTTACTACTGTTTTAATCTGTCCTTATCCGTTCGTCTGTCCCTAGACCTAAAAACCAATATCGATTTCACGATAATCGATTAATTAGTGGCGTTATCAATCACTTTTCTTTGGAAAGTCCGCCATGGCTCTAGTCGAGACACTGATTTCTGCATAACAGCAATAACTTTGTTTATAACGTTTTTATTACATTGATAACCCTCGAGACACTCCTCTGAGAGGAGTCCTCTCTGGGAGCAACAGCTTGATGGGTGTTGATCGTACTTGTTCTAATTTGGTATTAGCGGAGAAGAAAAAAATTTAATTTTTCCGTCAACGAACCCGTGGGGCGCTATGGGGCTAAACTGGGTCTACGGGAGGGGTTTTGAGAAGGGTTTTGGCTATGAGATCGAGTTAGGTGCCGTTTTCGAAGTATTTTTTGACGTAGAATCCATTTTTTGGGGGTCCCGGAACGATCCGATTTCACTATGGCGATCTATGGAGCTACAATTGGGATTTTTGAAGGATCCCAGGAGGTCAAATATTTTTCAAGTAAAAAACGAAAAATTAAAAAAAAAAATTGAAAAATTTGTTTTTCCAAAAATTGTTTTCATATAAACAGAATCAAATTTATGCACAAGTAGGTAACCCATATCGAAGAATAATAAACCCTTGTGTAAAATTTGAAGCGTTTTACAACTATGTGGGTTGTCATAATCAGTTGTCCTCAAACCTCAAGTTTTCTACCTGTGAACCCCCTCGCCCAGGAAATGAACAAGCGTTCCCGGCCTCCGCAAATGTTGGATTTATAGTTGTTTTAGGTTTCTAATAGTTATCCATCTATTTCTAGGTTTTTCTTCCGGTCAATGCGTTTCAGGACGTGGGGAAAAAAATATGTGGTTAGGCCGGGAGTAAATGAAGTTACCATCTTGAAAGTTCATTTAGGGAGCTTTTAGTTTTTTTAGGAACTTTATTTCGAGCCCTGCTTCGTGGTCACACATGTTTGGGGTTCTTGTTATTATTTTCCCTCGACGCCTTTCAAAAACCAATCATTTGACTGAATAGGCCCTTGGGGAGCCGAGCGAAGCGAGTCTTGCTGGTAAAAAGACGATTTCAGACGAAGTAGTCTATTTCCACGATAAATAAAATAATAACTTGTAGACGCGTTTCGGTTTACTAAACCATCATCAGTACAATACGGTTTAGTAAACCGAAACGCGTCTACAAGTTGTTATTTTATTTATAGTGGAAATAGACTACTTCGTCTGAAATCGTCTTTTTATAGGATGGATTCCCACTATCTCGCCGCATCTACCTTACGTTATGTTCTTTGCTGGTGTTTTACATAATTCAACTCTTGTAGTATTCATTTGATTTTAATCAATAAACTATTACCACTTCATGTGTTCTTGTATCTGTATTTCCAGGCGAAAGAAATGTCGCTCCACAAAAACCTCATTTCGGACCTCGAAGAAGCGAAAGTCCGAATCGCCGCTCTAAAACCGCTCGAGGCCGCTTTGAAAACCCTCAAGCAGCAAAACCTCGAAAAAGACAACATCATCGCCCAACTTCAAACCGAAGTTAAACAGTACAAAGAAATGGTTGCGCTCAAGGTTAGAACTTGTTCCGTCTTTGACGTCATTTCGACGTTTGTGGATGTTGTTCACGCCGTATTGTTTGCAGGAAGAGAACGACGCGTTGATGAAGAAGCGGGAAGAAGAAGTGAGGCGGGAAAACGACCGTTTTCGAGCGGAGTTGGCCAAACTGGAGGGTGAAATTGCGAGCTTGAAAGCGCAGAAAGAAGGTCACTATGGCTGGATATTTATATTTACCGTTGTGCAGATCTTCGACTTTTTAAATAAACGCTTTTAACTGTAGAATGTTGAAATCAATTTTCGATTACGAATTTTCGAGCGTTTGAAGAGTGTCACGTAGTATTTACTCGGTCTTGAGACTGCTCCAAGTTCTTGAGTGATCAAAACTAAATCGTCTTTAGCTCTACTGATGACATGAGCGGATTTTTATTAAGCATGAATTTTGTTCACACAATTAATTTTCGAGTGTGTTCAACTATTATATTTTACAGAGGAATTTGAGCAACATCTGAGATCTGAAATGAAGCAGTTGATTGACGAAAGGACGTCGGAAAGGGCAGCTTATCAGAAGCTCATCGCGGAAAAAGACGCTCTCGAATCCAAGCTTGAAGTTCTCGAGAGGACCACCGGAAAGCACAAGCGGAGTTCGTCGGACGCCAGCTCCATTTCGATGCAGGATGAGGTAAACAAGGGGTTATTATTTGAAATAAAGTGGTTATGGACGGGGTTTAACGTTTAATATTTTTCACAGGATAACGGATACGCGTCCGTTAGATCTGCCAACAGTTACAGGGACGAGACGCCAACTCCTGAGCAACAGGTGAGCGATTTTTATATGTAGTCATTGGTTATTTAGGGCTTCTTGAAATGTAGGTAGTCATTTTGGTTTATTATTCTTGGAATAATACTCCTTTAGAATCGCGATGGAGGTCGACAATAATTATTCTGATCGTCCTCAAATTGTGACATTATCCATTTTCAAGACACGTAGATTCCAAATACGAAATGTCCGTCCGCCGTCCGAGCCGTTTTAAGGTCGATCCACTTATTTCAGTAATATCAGTGAGTTCTTGGCCATCAGTGCTCCGTGCCCTTCAATTGCGTGATGGACAATGATAAATTGTCCACACCAGCGTTACATACATGCTGCACGAAGAACTAACTGATGGCCATGGACTCACTGAATCACTGAAATGTGTGGTTCGACCTTTTGGCAGTAGGAATTTTTCTAAAACTCTGAAATTTTGACAAAATACTCGGTTTACCATCTAGTTTTGCCCGCAAAGTTATCAGCCCAATCGTCCACTCCCGTGGAGCTCTGTGGGGTTTAAAAGGGACTGCAGGTTTTTTTTTTTTTTTTTTTTTTTTTTTAGGTTTTCGGCTATGGGGTCGAGTTAGGTGGCGTTTTCGAAGTATTTTGGGACGCAGAATGCATTTTTTGGGGTCCCAGAACGATTCGATTTCGCTGTGGAAATCTATGGAGCTACCAATGGGATTTTTGAAGGATCCCAGGAGGACAAATAAAGCATCGTTTTCCGAATAATTTTCGATGCAAAATTCATTTTTTTCGAAGTCCCACATCTGTCAAAACATTTTTTCAAAGATATTTCCTTAATGACCCAGAATTAATTTTGCACAATTGACCTGTTCGAGCACTCTGAAAGGGGCGCCTCGCATCACTCGGTAAACCATTTTATCTGCCACTTTCTCAAAGAGGGGGCTTGCTTCGTTCGCCCAGTTGAATAATATGTCGAGTGACGATTTATGTGACCCCGTGGGTGTTGCAAAACCCTAAGTAAAGGCTGATCGTTGGAAAATGTCTCGCCTGTGTTAGGAGACCTTCACAGACCTCACCCACCCCAAGCGCGGCCTGCACCTATGATAAGGGTAGCGCAAATAGTGGTTATCAGTGGTTCAATGGCTTGAGCGTCAGACTGCTGACTCAAAGGTGCTGGTTCGATCCCAACAGCCACTAGACATCGTCCTTACTGATAATCACCTCTTGGAAGGCAATGGCGACCCACTGAGAGTATCGCGCCCAGGAAAACCTCTCACATTTGGCGTTTGGAGCTAGCGTTAAACTGTAACGTAGAGTAGCAAGAGGTCGCCAAAGCCTAGTTACAGGTATGGCACCCAGAGAAGAAGAAAGGCGCAAATGCGCCGATTGGCGCGCATTTTGGGAGGATCTCATCCCCCCCCTTATAGTAGCTAAAAGGGTCACTGAGACGTTAGAAAAAACGCTGCAAATTTTACACTAGGGTTTATTATTCTTTGATATAGGTTACTTGTGCAGAATTTTCTGTCAATGAAAAAAAATTTAAAAAAAAATTTTTTTTTGGATTTTTATATTAAACAACTTTTTTGGATTTTTTTTTTTTTTTTCAACAATTATTTAGGTTTTACTCGAAAAATATTTAACCTCCTGGGATCCTTCAAAAATCCCATTTTTAGCCCCATGAAAGCCCTATAGATCGCCACAGTAAAATCGGATCGTTTCGGGACCCCCGAAAATGGATTCTACGTCCAAAAATACTTCGAAAACGACACCCAACTCGATCCCATAGCCAAAAGCCTTCAAAAAGCCCTCCCGTAGCACCATTTTAGCCCCATAGCGCCCCACGGGTTTGGGCGATCGGACAAAGAATAATAAACTCTTAATAATAAACTCTCGGATTTGTGGTATAGATCAAAGAATAATAAACTCTTGTTTAAAATGTGCAGCGTTTTTGTACTTTGGTTGCGCTGACGATGCCATAAATGTCGTTTCAAGGAGCCCATAATTTTTTCAAATTACTGTTGACATTATTTTGCGTAGGATTTCATCCTAATACCTGTCAACAACTAGTTTTTAATTGTTTTTTGTAGCCGCACGATGATGATGAGGTACGTCGATGTTCGTGTGATTAGTGCACGAAGGTTAATCCTTTCGACAATCATGGCTGCCCCTGTGTAGGATCCCGGAATTCGCTAATCGCCATTTTATAACTATCGCTTGTTCGCAGGTTGATATTAACCTCGTGCTGAAGCTCCAGCAAAAATTGAAGGTTTTGGAAAGGGAGAACCACCTGTTGCACTCGAAATTTGAGAAAGAGGACAAACTTTTCAACCACAAAGGTGTCAACAATATCAAGGTCAGCGTTATGTGCTTACTGTAATGTTATTAGGATTAGGATTGCCGTTTTTTTCTAACACTTATTTCCCACCAGCCGTTTTTTTCTAACACTTATTTCCCACTCGCTTTGCACATTTTTTGTATTTTTGTGGTCGGCAACCCTGGGTACCAGACCACGCTTTTGAGAGGGGGAAATCTATGTGGACCTGACGGGGGTTTGGTGCGTGAAGTGGGAGGAGGCGTACTCTTCATCAAGGGGGACAGGGTAGCCCCGTGGACTAAGGCGTCAGCGAGACGTCTGTTTACAATCAGTCGGAGCGCTGATCAGCCTGGTTCGAATCCAGGGAAGATCACCAAAGTTTGACCAAAAGTCAATTACCTATGTGTTGTAATACCCGTCTTGTCGGTTGACAATTCACCTCTGAACTTTGGAAGGTTTATGTGAATCCTAGCAGAGGCTCCCGTGGCGAAGACGGCCAAGACATGTATGTCTTGAACCATGTATGTATGGAACCGTCTTCAACACACAAGATCTGAGGACAAAGTTTACATCGTAAACAACCTCTCTTGGGACCTCGAACCGGGATAAAAATTTTCTGGTGGACCGGCAAAAACATTAGAGAGTTCCTAAAGAAACATCCGAGTTACGTCGACCGTTAATTTTTATCACCGTAAGGGATTTGTCTAGGGAGAATCAAAGAAAAGCTAACTTCACATAAGACCGTAACAGAGATACGGTCTTATCAAAAGTCACGCTAAATTTAAAGTGCCGCTATTTACGTTCTATTGCTCGAAATTAACGGCGGTATCCTTAAGACCGTAAGTTTATTGCCGTAACTTTACGGCAATAACGTTCGACGTTAGGCATAAGGACGTAAGTTATCACCGTTATTTCTGCGCATGCGCGAAATCTCGAGTTACGTCGACCGTAACTCATCACCGTTAGGCAAAAAGTGGCTTTAGGAACTCTCTAATAGAGACTCTCTAATAGAGAGTTCCTAAAGCCACTTTTTGTTTGCTGAGAACTTAAAGCTAGCTACGCGATCTGTTATCCCTTGGGGGCTAAGGACGGGAGGGAGGAAGTTTCGGTCCCCCCAAATCCCTGGGTCCCTGTCGGGGCGGTGGGACTGTAATCCCCCCCCCCCTCATCACTACCCCCCAAGAAGACGTAGTGATAAGACGTATATTAGGTAATTAGGAATTGGACCTCGACCACCCAGGAGGCAAATAGAGTCAAAAACGGACGCTCGGGAGTACAATAAGCCAGAAGGCTTCCGTACTGGGGATTTCCCCCAAAGTGCTGCCCGCAGTGTTCCGATCTCCCGACAAATTTACATTTTTTACTCTTCATCACACCGGCAAACCAAGTCACGCCCAGAGAAAAAGCATGTACCACGCTCAAATCTGCATTCTATCGTTCATGCTCAGTCCTACAGCTGTGATGCTCGCTAGCCAAAGCTGGCTCTCGACTATAAACGCTGATGGTGACCTGGGTGTGGCGTTCAGACCTCCTAAACAGTGCCAAAAGCCGTATCCTATATCACAACGTATCACCGTGAAGCCTTGCTGCTCAATTTACGTACAAAATATTCTCGAAACTTTTTTTTTTATTGGTATTTTTCTGTAAATTTGTCCAGGTTGAAGAGTTGGAAGTGGAAAACTCTCGATTGAAGAATGACCTCAACTTGATCAGGGAAGCGGTCGCCTACGATACAAGATCCGGCGGGAACACGGCGCTGATGGAACTGAAAAGTGAATAGCAATCTTGAAAGATTTCTGAGTACAAATTTTTAAGTCTGATGAAATGTTGTTAGGGACTTGACATAATTTCCCTCCAGAAAAAGGTAAACGTGTTCCAGATCAAGCGGAGTTTTGGGAGAAAGAGGCGATGCGGGCTCGGGAAGAAGCGGCCACGCTGAGGGAAGCTTTGGGGCACAGAGCGTCGAGCGCCTCCAGCCTCGCCCGAAGTTCTTACCCCAATTCCGACATCGACCAAACGTTCATCAACGAAGACGGAGAGCTGATATTGGCTTTCGAGGCTCAAAAGAGGACGTTGAGGTGAGTCCGGAGCGCTGCAAGTAGGCGACTAGGGGGGCCACCCCCTGACTAGAAGTACCTTAGAATAAAAATGAGCATTGTGGCGGTGTATTAATATGGGTTATGATTAATATTAATACTCCTGCTAGGGCGTAGCTCAGAATGAATGATTATTGTTGTTAAAGCCTTTATTTGTAGAAGGCATGATATAAGCAATGGATCTAAGAGCCAGAATTGATGTTACTCAATTCGAGGGGGAAATGCTATCATGAGTTTACTTACTGGTACATCTTGGAGTAGCTGTCCTGGGAGCTAGCTCTGACTGAAGTTGGACATGGAGAGAGAGAGAGAGAGAGATGGTGTCGGAGATGAAGATGACTCTCGTCGAAGACTGGCGTGGATCATGGCGGACTACATGTTGACTGATCCATGAGCTCGCTCCGGGAGAGCTTTTAGGCTAGGAGGATGACGTCAATCCCTTGACTCATTCGGCGCCATCAAAGGAGAGCTGATCCTCGGTCTGGTCGTTTTGGAGGATGCGTCACATCTTTTACCTCATTCTATTTCGCAAGTGATGCGCCTCCAGACGTCGAAGAAGTTGTGCGTTAAAAACCGCACAACAGCATCCTCCTCATTCTCCTCCGGGTGAAGCTCCAACATAGTAAGACTAATAAGGGGCCAACCAGAGGCGGGCAAAAAGTAGCTTCCTATACAGCTACAGCCAGTAGCTTGGAGCTTTCACCGCTACTAGCTGTAACTGTTATTTGCTGCTACAGCTACAGTAGCTTTTCAAAAAGTACACAAAAGCAAAAAAAGTGCTAGTAGCTGTAGCAGTTGTCTACAGCTTCTCTCAAGTAGGTAGCTTGTTGTTGCCTGTCACTTTTTCGATCAAAAATTACATATTACCAACAAGTGTTGAAGATGATGGATCGACCCAACACTACTCTTTGATAGTCGAGGATCGGGAATAGGGCCAAACTGAAAACTGTCCTCTATGCCGAGCTTTCGATGTTTATTACATCTTCATCAGGGCCTACAATAAACAGCACAGAGCTCAGGCCATTTACATCTGAACGAAGATTGCAAGCGTTCTCTGTCAGGTGTATGTGCAATTTTTCCTTGAGGAGTCTGCGACCCAGGAGCTCTTCTCTGTCGAGGATCTGGACATCCTCGAACGCAAAATCATGTCCTGTCTGTTGAGCATGCATGGACAGTGCTGTATGCTGGTCTGTGCTGTTTCTGCAGTTCTGCCAATGACCCACAATGCGAACCTTAACATATGACTTGGTCTGGCCCACATATCTCACGTCACAGCCCAGACAGTCAATCCAGTAGACAACATTTGAGCACAGCAGGAGGGGTTCTTGTGATTTGAGCTTTGAGTGCAGGTTTGCTCTCTTGTTGGAGTAGCGGAACGCCACCCGCACCCCTAGCAGCCCCTTCTCCAATAGAATGCGCAGACAAGGTGAGATACCCCGCACTTATGCCAGTCCCATGTACCGAACAGGTGAAGTGGTAGTGTGGTCATCATGAACCTGCCCCACAGCATCTGGTAGTCTCCATTCATTGAAAAGCCTGTTGACAAGAGACCGGGGGTATCCGTTTGTGGTAAGAATGGACGAAACCCGTATTCTGTATATGGTACTGGGGGATGCTCAGCCGCAACGAACGATTTATGAGCTCTTTTGCTTTGGTCAATGCATCTGTCGCTGGTGCTCGGTTTCCTATACCAGTCCGTCGATAAGGCTCCTGTAGCATCATCTCGAATACCAACAAGTAGTGTGCTGAAGCTAAGTTACTTTTAATCGAGTACCTACTCATGTAGCTAGCTACTGCCCAACCCTGCTGGCTAAATAAAAAGCCAGCCAACCCCCGACTGTATCCCACTTGGCCTTAGACCCAACAACTCGTTCTCACTCGTTCATTATGATTTTTTTGTTTAAATAAATACTTGATGGCTGTTGGCGCCGCCTATATTTAGAATTCGGTAAATTTGAACTCTAGAATATTACGGGCTCGAAGGGGGGTTTTAAATTACTTTCAAGAGTTATGATAAATGTAGAAGGGGATGAGCGTACGGTTTAAACTCTGCTACCACCCAAATTTAACGGTATTTGGGAACCAATGAATGGGAAAACTGTGAATTAATAAAGAAAATTAATTCCTAAGCAGAACCTTCTCCCCAACCAAGCAGTGGGGTATAAATTAATAAAACGTGTTAAAATTACCGAATGTACTCGCCGTATAAATTGGTAGGCTAACAATACATTGGTTGGGTTACAAGCCCCAGAAGGGGGCCAAAATTTGTATGGGTTAAAATTACCCTTAATTATTCGATTCAACCTGATCTATGAATTGTCTCTTGAGACCGAAATGTAGACGGTGAATTGCAGAGAAGTAGATACAGTTGATTTAGGTCCTCGCGGAAGTGAATTCGTGTTGAGGAATTTTGGGAAGGATTGGGAATTTTAGGAAAAGCGCTTATTGACCAACCTTTGTGAGTAGGTATGGCGGTTCTGGCGTTGACCGGCGGTTGGTTGACGTCGGCGGTTGGCACGGCCGTCGTGTTCATGACGGACGTGTCGTGGGAGCCGATCCAGTTGTGGAAATCGGCGGATCCAAGGATGGAATTGATTCGACTGAATCATGTCGATGGCCGACTTCGGTGTGGTGCATCGGCCGAAGTTAATTTACGTGGGGGTTGGCTGAACCCCACGGAGCCGCGGACGAGACCTTGCTCGTAAGGTGCTGTGTAAGGACTGGAGATTTTTCTCCGAGCGAGAGCTGACTTAGCTGATAGCCGACAGATGTCGTGTGTGAGTCTTGATGGTCCCAGAAATGGAGGGAAAAATGAAGGGATTGGGGAAGGAGGCAGGAGGGATTTTATCCCGATGAAGTTCAATTTTCACATTCACTGCACTCACTTGCACGCCTAAATTAAAATTAATTTATTCTTAATTTAACCCCATTAAAACTTGGGAAAATTTGTCTGTAATTAAATGCCCGTCTTGACAATGGCTGATGACAATGCTTTTCCCCATGCCCCCCCCCCCTTCCCCTCACCCACTACAACAAACAAATCGCCGTAGGATTACACTTTAGAATAAAAATGGTTCTCCTCGTCGCTGAAGCTCCAATATAGTACGATACTGACGATTCCGTTGTAGGCAACTTGAAAACGAGCGCCAGAGCGACCTCATGCGGTGGGGCATCGAACGAGAAGAGCTTGTCGGCGAGTTGGAGAGAGTCAGAGCCGAGAATGAACGTCTTCGCAATATAGTGTCTGGCAGCTTGGAGCACAGCGCCACTCCAGTCAAAGCCGAAGCATTCTTACGCTCAGAAGTCACCCGGTTAACTGCTGAAAATCTGGTACGCTGCGTTAATTTTACCAAATAACGTACTTTTTAAATGAATCGTTAATTAATCTTGTTTTCATTTCAGGAACTTCAAGAGAAGTTCGACTCTAAGACTGCCAAACTCCGCAAAGTGTTGGAACACAACAAAGAACTTCTTCGACGTCTCAAAGACGCCGGAGGTAATATTTAAAACAAATAGTTCAAAATCAACTTTTTTCAAATTTTTACATTTCGTCCTTATTTCAGTGTCTATAGAAACACTGGAAGAGGTTCCAGTCAACCACAAGCAACTCACTACGCAAACTAGTCTTCCAGTCATCAAAAAGAAGGAGCGGGAAGAATTTGAGGGGATGTTCGAAGTGGAGCACGATGACATTGACGTTTTCATCAGGCAGCTGCTCGGTAAGATTGGACGGAAAGGTGTTTTTTTAGACGTTTTACGACGAGTTTCTAACCGTTGCGGTTTTGCAGAGTTGTCGCCCAAAGTGTCCATCACGTTGCTCCCCGGGCTGCCCGCTTATATTCTCTTCATGGTCGTCCGATTTTTCGACTACAAGAACGACGACAGTTCCGTAAGTTGATGACGTTGAACCGATTATTTTTCTGATTATGGAAGTAATCACGATTCTGAGTGTGGGGAGGGGAATCAGGGGATGAGAATCAAATGAAAAAAAAGGGAAGATTCCGAGTGCAACGTTGACAAACATTGCCCTTAGGAATGGAAAGTCAGATTTGAGGCGCCTAATTTCAGAAGGACGTCAGATTTGAAGGAAACCTTCTGACAGGTAGATCTGTTAATTGTGCAAGCAATCATTTTACAGTAACGCCAACTCCCAATATTTCCTACAACCGTTAAACAACGCTTTTTCGAGCTTGTTGACTGAGACGGATCGTGGAGAGAATCAAATTTACTACAATTTTGGTCTTTATAATGTTTTCTGTAGGACTAATACTCAACGAGATACATTCGGTTTAAGTTCCGAAATTGGGGAAATTTGCAAGATGTCAGTTTCTGGCGTGGGACTTTTTTCGGGCATGCCCTTCATTGGAGAGATAAGCATTGGTCCTCCATAAGTATTACTGGAGGGGCCACCTCCTGCTGGCCCAAGCCAGCCCAACCCCGACCGTATCCCACCTGGCCTCAGACCCCTTCCTCGTGTTGCAGCTCCAATAAAGTAGATATAGTTATTACTCACCATGGGTTAGCGTCAATGAGAGAAAGTGGCAACAAAACGTTTTGTTGAAGTTCTGGAAATTTCCATTAATTGAAAGATTCGTGTTCAACAGCCCAAAAACCATTTTATATGGTATTTTGGGCTGCTGAACACGCATCTGAGGTTTGCGACTAAACATTTTGCCCGGAAAAATTCGTCGAAATTTTGGGCGTTGTCACAGCATGTTCTGAAAAACGTGGTCGTAGGAGGTCAAATTTCTGGTTTCCACCATTTTCGACGAGCACTTTTTGTTGTCTCAACAGAAATGCAATGTACCGTCCCTTTTAAAAAATTCCACGAAAATCAGCTTTCACGAGAAAAAAGTAGTTTGGAATCGGGCCAATAGTTTCCGAGGAACAGCCGAAAACGTTCTGACAAACGTGGTTTTCCGCTTACCGAGCGGTGTCAGATTGGGCGTTTCTTGTTTTGGTTTAAATTCGTTTTCTCGGTTCCTATTTGACCAACGCAGTTCTATTGTTGCTCAAATGAAAGCTAAATTGATTTCCTACTACTTCACACGAAACGAATATCCTCGTTAAATAAGTAACTTAAAATTTCATTTTTTTTTTAAAATCACCTATTTTCAAAAGGCTGTATTTTGACGGCCGTAAGTCGTACAAAGCTCGCGCTATGCTCAAAATGTTGCAAATTTTATCTACTTAAAAAACGGGTAGGTATAAACAAATCGTTAAAACGCTTAGTTGAGGAGATAAAACCAAAAAACCAAAACTACTGCGAAAATTTCCCGGTTTGTCGAGCTGCTCACAAAGTTCCCGACGATTTTTGTACCTGCGAAATTGGGTACGTGCTCTTGATAACAACCCAAATGACATAATATGTTATATGATATTATCCAAAGAGAGACGTGTTTTTTGCAATGTTGAAGAAAATAGTGATCGGAAAATCATTCAAAGAGCTCATTGAGATTTTCGATAAATTCGGATTTTCTGAAACCTCACCTTGTGTGTATTTTTCAGTTGCAAATGACGGTGATGGTTTATACGAAAAAAGTCACTCGGTTGTTGAAAAGGAAGGCGAACGATATCGACATTGGTGTTCTCTGGTTGGCGAACACTTTGCGGCTATTACACAACCTCAAGCAGTACAGGTTTGGAATTTGGTCTCCGTATTATTATTTAGAATTGATTTCTTTGGATATTTTGAAATGATGGATGTTTGCAGTGGTGACAAACATTTCGCCAAAGAAAACACTCAACGGCAGAATGAGCAGTGCTTGCGGAATTTTGACTTGTCAGAGCTTCGCCAGGTGCTGAGTGACAAAGCCATTCAAATATGCCAAGTAAGTGAATTTACTCAGCGTGAAAACGTTAAAGGGTGAATTTGCAGTGCTTGACGGTTCGTACTTTCGTAGGGTGTTCTCAAAAGGATGTGCGACCTTCTACAACCTCTGGCCGTGAGCGCGATATTGGAACACGAAGCCGTCATGGGGATATCCCGCGCCAGGTCGTCGTCGGTCGCTTCGCAACAACCAGCGAAAAAGGAGGCGATGGACCAACTCTTGAATCATCTCTCTATATTCAATAGGACTTTAAGTCTGCACGGGGTTGATCCCCAACTAGTCGGCCTATTCTTCATGCAGGTACCAGTAGTATAGTGTTTTTTCGCTTTGGAGGGGGAAATGCATAAGGCTTCACCCTGTTAGTGTCGGACTCTCACCGACTAAAACCCTCAACTCCAAGTCCTCCGCCTAGAGAACCTCCCCGGGGGTCCACGTTTCGGTATTACTTCAGGTTAGCTCTCCTGCTTTTGGTTTATTATTCTTGGAATAATACACCTATGTTTTCGCGACGGGGGTCGACGACTCCGATCGGCCTCAAAATTTGACATTATCCATTTCAAGTGGTCTAGATTCCAAAACCGAAATGTCCGTCCGCCGTCCAGGCCGTTTTGGGCAGTAGGAATTTTTTTAAAAATCTGAAATTTTGACAAAATACTCGGTTTACCATCTAGTTGTGCCCGCAAGGTTTTCAGCCCGATCACCCAAACGCGTGGGGCGCTATGGGGCTAAAATGGGGCTACAGAAGAGGGTTTTTGAAGGCTTTCGGCTATGGGATCGAGTCAGGTGTCGTTTTCGAAGTATTTTTGGACGTAGAATCCATTTTTTGGGGTCCCGCAGCGATCCGATTTCACTGTTGCGATCTATAGGGCTTTCATGGGGCTAAAAATGGGATTTTTGAAGGATCCCAGGAGGTTAAATATTTTTCGAGTAAAGAATAAAAAATTTTTGAAAAAAAAATCCAAAAAAAAAAAAATCCAATTTTTTTTCCAACATTTTTTCTCTTGACACAGAAATAATTTTTGCGCAACTAACCTATATCAAAGAATAATAAACCCTTGTGTAAAATTTGCAGCGTTTTTCCTCAACGGCCCTCTCTGTCCCCTCTGTTACTCCTGCTCGCAGGTTCAGTCCATTTCCTTGGTCGTGAGTATGACAGGACCAACAGGAGGCCTTCCCATCTACGCCTTTAAAGCTAATACGCTAGAGTGCACTCGGAAAAAAAATAGTGTGCTAAAAACACAATCATTTTTTCAGTTTTCTTTTGTTGGTGGCCATGAATACATACAGCCTGTCCCCGCCGACGAATTACCTATGAGAGCCCCCCCCCCCCCTCGCCCGAGATACCCATACCCCACTCTAATTCAAAATTGAAAACGGAAAAAAATGTTAGTCGAGATGCGGTAGCCCATTGACTCCTCCCGCATACACACTCCTATGTCTATAATTATGCTGTGATAAGTAAAGCTCATCCCCATCGGACTCATCGGACAGAGGGACCTGAAAGCTAGGGAGAAGTTTAAGCAGGGTGTCGATACCACAACATTTATCTCATGTATCATAACGTCCCTACTTATTAAAAGTATCATCATTCACTCCTATGTTCATTTTCAGCTTTTCTACTACTTATGCGCTAACGCCCTCAACAACCTCATGTTGAGAAAAGACTACTGTCATTGGTCTCGAGGAATGCACATGCGGTACAATTTGTCGTACCTCGAACAATGGGCCCGAGAAGAAAAGATTCAGGTAAAATTGTATAATATATTATTTTATTCAAGGTGACTTGAGTTACATTCCAGTATTGCGTTATTTTTTTTCTTTTCAGGACCCCAGAGTTGTCGAAATGCTGCAACCTATCATTCAGGCGGCTCAACTCCTGCAAGCGAGAAAATTCGTTTGCGACGTCGACAACCTCATTGAGATGTGCAGCAAGCTTACGTCAAACCAGGTTCGAATTAGTGGTTTTATGTTCCTATCCGCGAGGGGGGGGGGGATGGTCAACCAGATTTGAGGTGGATTGGTACCCTGTATTCAATTCGAAATCGCGGCGTTGGAGAAGCTGGAGGGGAGCTGCTTGCCTCGCATCGTTCTCTCCATTGCGTCGAGGTCGCTCGCTGATCATGACGAAGTCGACGAGGCACGATCACGCGTGGGTTCCGAGCCACTGCCAACTGACCAGAAATGACCGCTCAGACGCACTGGCCAAGCGGGGCTCAAATGAACCACAGCCGGATGTTCCCGTGCCTTTCAGCTCATCCCGCCTCATTATTAAAAGCTGTCTGGGAAATGAGGTCAGATAAAGGTGGACCGAGCAAGCTGAAGTTAAGCTATGGCGACCGCTGCTGGACTCATCACTCTCACCCTCTCTCCCGCGAGATGAATTCGTGTCATCCTTCCGCAAGGCAACCGGACATGACTATTTGCAGAGACATCGCTTCAGGATTGGAGTCGCCGACTCCCCCATCTGCCCCCTCTGCCAACTGGGTGAAGAGATGGACAGGGATCATCTAAGAAGATGTCCCGCTTTGAGACAAAGCTTTTGACTGACGTCAGACCACCTGACACAAATAACGAACGCCAGATGATAGCGAAACTCTACTGGGCCGCTTGAAGCCACATGACCTAGTTCTCAAGAGCTTTGGCGTACCTAATGGAAAAAAAGTAACCAAAGAGTGGCGAGGAAGAGTGGCTTGGCAGACGCTGTACGTAGATTTTGAGGTAGGCAATGCCTAATAGGCATCCACCAGGCTGTGAAATCAGTATTCCCCTCCGTCAGAATTCAAGGATGTAAATTCAACTTAACACAGAGCTGGTGGAGGAGGATCCAACAACTTGGTTTCGCATCTGAGTTCAAAACCAACAGTTGCCACCCCGACATTTTTGTTTTTTGCTGAACATTCAAATTGACTTGAATTGGTACATTCAAGAATATAATATACTAGCTGGGACACCCGGTCTTCGCCCAGTCTTTTGTGAATACGAAACAAAACTGAATATTTCAACAGGAGAGATTTTAGCAGTGTACGGCTTTTTAATATTTCCCGCTTTTGAATCTCTCTTGCACACTCAGAAGGGCTCCCTTTGAAATTTCAACATCAAAGGGTAACGGGCTCACTCAGCTGATCAGGAGATTTCCCGTCTTTAGAATCGTCTCTTGTGCTCCCAGAAGGGCTCCCAGTAAAATTTCAGCGACCATGGTTAACGGGAGAGATTTTAGCTCATTCAGCTGAACAGGAGAATTCCCATCATTAGAATTGTCTCTTGTGCTCTCAGAAGGGCTCCCTGTAAAATTTCAACGACCAAGGATAACGGGAGAGATTTTAGCTCACTCAGCTGATCAGTAGAATTCCCGTCATTTGAATCTTCTCTGGTTGTCCTAGAATTACCTCTCACCTACCTACCTATCAAACTAATCGAAGGATGGCAAAAGAAACTGATACCCACCTACAGAAGATCTTCGAATAACTTCCGAACGGGTTATCGCACAGAAATCGTTTTGTACTCGTTGAAATCAGCGTGAAAAGCTCGTTCAAAACAGACGCCAAAAGTTGTACCGGGTTGTTGGGACATACCCAGTCCGCCACAAACATAGGATTTTATAAATATAGATTCTTGAATGTATCAATTCTAGTCAATTTGAATGGTTATATTATAACGGGCCAAATTCCTCGGGCGGAATACGTGAAAAAGGTCGCGTAGCTCGATAAGCCGGCGTTCGACCCGCGTCAAACCGTCCAACGACGAAGTTCATCACTTCGGAAATTTTAGCATAAGGAAGAGAAGGGGAGAATTTTGGTTATTTCTCTATTCGTTGCATTGGCCCAGTTGACAGTATAAAATTTTTGCGTGTGTCAGCTTGGTCGAACGGTAGAATTGTATTAATCGGCCCGGCTGACCGGAACCCATTTATTCTTGTTCCAGATCTTGAAGCTGCTCCACCTCTACACAACGCACGACTCATACGATGACAAAGTGTCGGAAGAATTCATGCTAACTATGCAGAAACGGCTGAAGGAGTTGAGGCCTAATGACGCTGATAGCGTAAGTTACTATTCATAGAGTGTGCAAACCACCCAACAATCACATTCTGACGTGTTTGTCCTTCTGTTGCAGACTCTAATGATGGACGTCCACAAAAGCCTCCCGCTCGAATTCCCTTTCAACCCGTCGAGCATCCGCCTGGAAGACGTCGAAATCCCGGAAATCCTCAACATCCCAATGCTTAAGAAAGTGTAATAAAATTCCCACCCTACTGTTAAAAAAAAAACCGCAATAAGCTGCACATGACCTTAAAATTACTCCCCACTCCCACTCCTTCTTTTTAACGTTCTGTAAATAGACATTTATTTTTTAGTATCAGTCTCACCATCATAGCGTAACACGTACACGGTATAGACTGTTGAAATTACAATAAAATGTTTCTTTTGCAGTTAAGAATCGCATGAAAGCTAGTCACTGTCCCTTGCAAGGGACCTGCTTTTGACGGGAAAGTTTAGAAATTGCTAGAATAGGTGAATGATTACCATGGATTTATTTATTTTTATGCGCATATATGTAGAGATGTATCAATGTAAATGTGCTACGCCCCTTTGAGGCTCTAGACTTGCTGTTGTAACTTAGCGTGCAATATCAGACACCGTTGCATTCCTTTATTGCTGTGTATAAAATTGTTTTATCTCGTTAAGGTTTAAGAAATATATCTTCCAGTGATAGCTGAAATGTTATTCGTCCGTGTCTTTGAGATTTGGACATTTTTTGAGGGTCGTTCCCCCTGTGTAGCTTTTTGATTTTGCGCCTAAAGGATTTTGCGTACGGATATTATCGAAAGACAGACCAAATCCACTCTCGGCAATATTTCGTACAGTAATGTTGCAAACAACCCTCAGCAGAGCTTTACACAGTAACTTCCCTGAGAAGGACTACTTCGTGGTAACAGAGAACCACAACTTTTCAGTGATATTAACGCTATTTGTTTCCATGTAAAGGATAGGGCAGCGTAACTTACTTTTTTCAAGTCTCGTTGAAAGCCATTTGAAAATGAATAAAAAATGTTCAATTATGCTTTTGTTACGAGGGTCATCCAGAAATTAAGTTTACAACGGCACCCAGGGCCGTGGAGAGAAAATCCGGGCCCGGGGGCAAAATTCATCGGACCCCTAAAAAAAAAGGTACCTATGAAAATTTTTCCTATATTGATCTGCCCTTTTCCCATTTTGCCTCTCCTACCCCCTTTTTTACAAAAAAAAAAAAAAAAAAAATCTCAAGAAAATCCGGGCCCCCCTACGAAGGCCAGGCCCGGGGGCAACGGGTCCAGTGCCCCCCCCCCCTTTCTACGGGGCTGACGGCACCTGTGGCGAGGTTTTTTTTTTTTTTTTCAATTTTGTGAACCTGGCTTGAAGGCGGGGTCATAACGGTCAGTTTGCTTCGTAGCGCGTTTCTGTAGACCATTTTGTTCAGTCACAGTGAGTTTTTTAAATGGAGAGGTCGACGCCAGTTACCACCACCTCTCGGCGGTGTGAGATCCGAGCGGTCATTCATTTTTTGACTTTACAGAAAAATACCGCCGCGAATATCCATCTCAAGATCGTGGAAGTGTATGGTAGTGAGATGAGTCGACAAGTAGTCACGAAGTGGAACGCTTCTCGTCTTCTGCTGGGCACAATTGGTTTGGGCGCAAAAGCGGTTTTTTTTTTTTTTTTTTTTTTTTTTTTTTTGCGCGCCAGTTTGTGCGCAACTTCCATATTCCGTAACCTCAGGCCTGACTGATATCAGATTCTAACACATTCAACTGAATCTACTTCAAAATCATTTGGCTTTATATAGCTTCGCAACCTGAAAGCAACATTTTGCCCTCTCACCTCATAATTAAAAATTGCCAGCAAAATCAGGAGTGCGGGCTGGACTCCTTATGACATACTTGGAAACTATGAACACCCATTTGAAATGGGCACACGTGAAAAAATGAATTTTTGCTGCCCCTTCCTGTCCGCTTACTTTTGTACGTTTGTGTTATGCGATATCGGTCAATATTCCTGTGTACCTATTGATTCGTCTCCAATATGCTCGAGTTTGTTCGATCTTGTAGAAAACAAACTACTTATAACGTTTTTTTTTTTTTTTTTTTTTTTTTTTTTTTTTTTTTTTTAATACGAATATTTCTTGGTTTTACACTCAAGCTCGGGTGAATTTTCTCTTTTCATTTTGCGGCCATTTTCGTTGTTGATTGGTACACATTTTGTATCCTCAAAAAATATCCGAACCTACGACACTCAGGCGGTGGGCTGTCCCACACCCCACAATAGTTTATGAACGTTGAAAATATCAAAGGTGTTCTATTTTGCTGTTGAATTTATTGAAAAATATATTCTATTGAAACGCAGCGCTGAAGAAAGTTCAGCCGGTTGATTTCAAACTGACAACGAATGTTACACTCTGCTCAATGACGTTAGATCAGTACAAACTCGTCACATGTAAACGGCAACATCGACTTAGGATGCATTTTACTGTAACGTACGTAGAAGAGGATGACAAAACAAGTTTAGTTAGTTTGGTGATTTGTTTCACAAAATAGGTAGATACCCAGTAGGCCGATTTGAAGCAGCTCCTTGTGCCAATTTGTGAAGTTTTCAACCGGGTCAACGAGCCATGACACACTTTTGCACGTAGATTCTTTAAACGAGTTCAACAGAGGGCTGTAAATGGAGGATCCTGATCCACATGAGAGGGCTAGGGTTGTAGTAATGGAATAGAGATGCAAATCGATTAAATCAAAAAATCTATTTTTTTCACCTCCGATTTCCAATTAGCTTTTTTGCAATCAATTGTTTGTACCGATTTTTATCCCCAAAAATCGGTGAAATCGATTTTTAGTGAAGTCGATTTATTTTCTGTCTTTCGTATAGTACCTACTCCTTGTTTTGTGTTTACACAGCAGAATGGATAAATTGAAAAAACGACATCAGATTTTAGCGTCTGGGAAGGGAAAACCAATCATGTCCACAAGGAGAAATTTCTCTGCAGTCACAAGATTACCACCACCATTTATATTATTAACTCAAGAAAATGGAGTGATGGAGGATGAGACTCAAGCCGAACAACTGAACTAGGTAGTGGTGGTAATCTTCTAGTGTCTGCAGAGAAATGTCTCCTTGTGGACATTAATTATTGTCCTTCGATTGGGTGTCCCTTCCTACAATCTAATGTGGTTGTTGTTTTATATTTTATCCTTCTCGTGAGTCTGCTATGTAAGTACAAAACAAGGAGATATTATCTTAAGCTAATGGAATCAAATCACCCCAACCTCATTTTATTTTTACCATGCAAAAGGTGTTACTGAGTCAGTAACACTGACTCATTATTTTCGAAAATAATATGCATCAACTAAACAAAACAATAAATCGATTTTGTTAAAATGTTGAAAAGAAGAAAATGCAGAAAAGAATTCTAATTGAACGAGTATTTTGGTAGATAAAATACTTTATTACCCATAAATTTACGAGTAAACATACATTTATTTTATTTTGTAATGTTTTTGATAATTTGGCTAAAAAATAGATTTTTCAGTAAAAATCGATTTCATTAGTCTGATTAATTGGTGCAATCGATTGTTGGCTTCCGATTTTGCATCCCTGTAATGGAACTTCCGAACGCTGAATCGAATGCGGCACTCGATTATCAAAATAAGCTGCTGCTGTTTCATCTGTATTCTAATCCTGTCCTCCCATTGTTTGTTTTTCATTTGAATAGTAACAACAGTTAAGTAACTGTTACATCAGATCTGTTGTTGACTTCTGATGTTACACTCGATGGCAAAATCGATTGTGAGGGTCCGATTTCCCATCCCTAATAGGTATTTTCCAGCCTCCCTGACCAGAACATGTTACGGACGTAACATGTTCTGGTCAGGGCCTTAGGCGGGTTTACACCAAACGAGCATTGTTCGCGAACACTGTTTGCAAACGTTCGCAAACAAGATGCTCGGCCGGTGTGAACACTCACCCGAGCCGAACATGGTTCGCGAACGTTCGAGGGTGTTCCGCTACTTGTCGGTAAACCGACGAATCATCAAAGGGATTCGCGAACACGCGTGTTCGTTGCGCGCCCGGTGTGAACGGTGATATTGGCGTCTCGCGAACGAGCGGCAGGTACAACTGCATTATTTCACAAAACGTTTCGAGGTAAGCACTGATATTGCGTCCTTATTTTGAGTTTATTTCGTTTTTAATGCAGTAATAACTACGTTATTGTTTTCACATGTATGTATACTTTCAGATGGAGTGGGACAACGAGAAATGCCTCAATTATGAAATCCTACTGAAATTTTTAAAAAGTCCAGTATCATCATCGGCTCTCAAATCAGCTAGCAGCTGCAAATAATTAAATTATCATAATAAAGAAATTTTCTTCCTTTAAGAAATGATGACTCCCACATTCTTCTTTTCTTTCTCCTTCGGCGCTTGTCAATTTCCGAAAGAAGCACAACTACTGATGCAGCACAGCTTGCAATTTTAGATAACGCGGGTGCCATATCACTCGATTTTGTGGGAACTTTCCCGAATGCTCGAAAACAACTGTTCGTGCGGACGTGCTCAGGCAGTGTGAACAGGAGCTCGTTTGCATGTTCGCATTCGTTCGCGAATGTTTTTGAACGTTCGCAAACGTTTGCGAACAATGCTCGTTTGGTGTAAACCCGCCTTAACATGTACCGCGCGTGAGCGGACTGGACTTGTATCGTAGGTACCAGTTCTTGACACAGCGTGGTTGGAATGGATTTGGGTGCGTCCCACATAGACGACCTGGTGCAACCTGATTCGCTGAGAGGGTCTCAGAGAGGCACGTGCTCCTCCTCCAACTACGCAGTTACACATTCCGAGCGATGTTGGGGGGGGGGGGGGGGGGGGGCATCCTCAAACAGTAGGTTTGTTCCTGGACTGACGGCGTCCCAATGCCTTCTGAATCGCAGTTTTCTCTCCAACAGCGCACTCGCTTACCCGGAACGCCGAACCATCAACAAACTGTTGTAGCTTAACTCCACGGTGATTCACGTGACTGTGAATTTCATTTGGTGTCGTTTTGGAAGTATTTTTGGGCGTAGAATCCATTCTCGGGGGTCCCGGAGCCATCTGATTTGAGGATCTATGGGTTTTTCGTGGGCCCCTTAGATCATCATCTAGAAGAGATGAGTTGACGCTCATCTCTTCCAGATGACAACTTGACACGCCGAGCACCAAAATAAAATGAGAAGGTTATGAGAGGTTTCAACTGGGTAGGGTTATCAAAGTCGACAGCTCTCAAGTTGGGAGTCCCAACCGAACTCATTTGAGCTGTCGGTCCCCGATCAACTGCAGCAACTACTGTTAGTAACAACACAGGATGATTTAACCCGAAATTTGTGCACGTCCATTCATGTTATCCTCAAGATGATTTTTTTAATCGGCATTGGAAAAAAAGCGGTTCTTGATTTTGAGTGATTCAAAAAATCGATTTTCTGAAAACAATCAGGTATCGACACCAATCCTTACACATGATAAATTCGCCGTCTGTGCTCTTTTATTCTTCGTAAATTTGCAAAAGACACCATTTCAACCTCATAGTTCGGATTCTTCTCGCACTGGCAGCAATCTTGAGGTGACCAACATCTGAAATTTCGATGCCACTCTCAGTTGAAAAAAAACGTGTCACTTGACTGACCTCCAGTAGTGTGTAGTACTTGATAATCTCAACTTGTCAACCGCCTGTCCATTCTTCAGGGCTGCCTAGAGCTATGAAACATGGCTGTATCACAATGTGTAACTACATAGAGAAACTATATATCCTTCACTTCCAATACCTGCTAGGTGCCTAACATTCCAAGTTGTTACCTTCATATTTCATTTCAGCACTGATTCGACATTCCTTCCCTGTGTGTAATAAAATGAAATGTTTAAATGATTTGTTGATTATTTATTGATAGGTTTTGTCTTGTTAGAATCGATGACTTTCGTATTTCTGTACGTTAATAATACATACTTAAGTGACGCTCGGTTTGTTCGCATAGCATAAAATGTTAATTCTTCTTGTTCTTCTAAAATATTCGAGAAGGAACTTTTTAACTGATTCGTTTATTATTTCGTTGGTTGGGAAGAAGGGGTGTAAATTGACTCAGCACGATCCATTGTTTAGGAGAGTTAGTTCTGCTTCAACCATTGATGTAGTAAACTAACACATACCTATAGTACATCGATGGCTTCAACTCAGCACACCCTGCCCTAAGCTATTTGTCAATCAACTCGGCGCGCTCTAGGAATTTTTTGTAACGGGACTGTAGTATCACTCTTTGCCTCGGGATGGACTCTCAGCGAAGATGGGATCATGAGTCATGCTACTTAGTTACTGGTTACTTACGGTTGACGGTTGGCTGGTTTTAGCCAGCAGGGAGTGGCCCCCTAGTCTATATTGGAGCTCCAGCCCGAGGAGGAGGAGGATGCTCATCTAAATTATAAGGCATCTTGATGTCGGAAAAACTTGGAATGGGCCAAGGAACTAGGTCAGAGAAATGGCAAAATTTGGCCTAACATAGTTGAACTAGTAATGAACAAAGTACTCAGTACAGTTAGCACTGAGAAATTAGGTGTCTGAGCAGAGGAAATCACTAGTGAATATTTGGCATTTTGAATTTTCCCGCGGTGGCACTTTTACTAATCCGCCAGAGTGCGCTAGCGTAAGAAGTAGTGTAAAAAAAAAAAAAAAAAAAAAAAAAAATAGCAGCCAATGAAAGAGTAGCGCCACTTTTCCCTCCAGATTCAAAGTTGAAATTTTCGAAAGTGCCCTGGAAATTTGTATTACACCGTAGGAGCCCAAAACTCACTGCTATGCCGTCAAATTATGAAGTTCTTTCAGAAAAAAGTATGTATTAGTCGACGTTCGGTTCCCGGGCCCATTGGTCTAAAAAAATTCACCTTGTTGAGTATAGTATGAGAAAAGTCTGAAAACACCCCGAAGTTGGCTCAAAGCGGTCCGAAAAATGGGTTAATGTGTTTGAAAAAACCGAGCTGCAACATTTGACAGGATGGTGGAAGGGGGTAGTGCTTCTTACAGGGATGATGGTCACCTATCGGTGATTCTGGGTTCAAAACTAGGAACAAGGCGAGTTTTGAGGGTTGGCGACTTGCTGGGGGGGGGGGGGGGCTTTATAGCTTGTTTCCCCTTTCTCACAATTAGGCAGGGCTCAGACGTAAAAAAAAACCCCACATAATAAAATATACACAAACAACAATAAATGGGCGTTGAATGAGGGAGTGGGGGGTAAATAAGTGGACCTAGCAAGGGGAAAACCGCTGATTTTGACAAGGATGGGGTAAAAAAAGATTTCACTTTCTAAATAAATCCTTTCATTTCTTTAAGAAAGCAAAGCTATTCGTTATCAAAAAGCGAATAGAAGGGGTCTGAGGCCAGGTGGGAAAGGTCGGGGGTTGGCTTGCATTAGCCAGCAGGGGGTGGCTATTCTACTTCTTATTTTTTGTAAAAGGCATTGTGTAGGTTAGGTACTGTCAGAGAAGAGGTTTTTTTTGGATGTGCCGAGTTGAGTGCAATTTTGAGTGTAAGAGGTGTGCCGAGGCTATAATGTTCACTGTGCCGAGTCGATAAACGCCGGGAAAGAAGACAATAATAATAATATTATTATATATTACATAATAATTAAGTGTCATTTTTCACGGGAACCGTTCAAAGTATTAAAAATAAATTTCACTATCAATTCCTAACAAAGCTTGAATTGAAGCTTTGTTCTTTTCTCATGTCCTTCTCTTCATGTCCTTTTCTCCTACAAAAGAACTTGCAGGACTAGTTGGGAGGTTGACATGACACTGTCGCCCTGATCCCGTATTTAGCCTTTTTTGGGACACGGACGACTGGGATGTCTTCATGCCATTTGGTTGTGAGGTAGAAATTGCCTCAGGCTAAGATGATTTCAGTTGGTATTGCACATGTCATTTTTCTTCATGCCATTTCGAGTCTGCTATTAAAAGTACAAATTCTTCTTCCCAACCAGCGATTTATTGACGAGTCAGAATTGTAAGATTCATTCACTTTCGTATTTCTGTACGTTAATCGAGAAGCTAATTTTATTCGCATAGTGCAAAATGTTTCTTATTGCTCTTCTTTTTTTTTTAATTGTCACACCACCAAAACCCCATGTATGTTATGTAAAATTCAAAATTAATCTTGAATTCAGACAAGTAAAGACAGAAGAATATTTGATGGTGTTTTCTTTTCATTGGTGGAACCTATTCCTATCTACGAAGGGTGGTTTCAGCCTCCAGTGTTACAAATCTTGTAAGTACTATTTTGGACATTTTACTAGGGACTGAAAGCTAAATGATGGAAGGCCAAGTGTAAAATGCTTGGAAAGTTTTACGGTAAGGTGGGGGAAGTGCAAAAATGGGGCAAGTTGGATGTAAATGCTTCTTGGAACAATCACCACTGGATGCCATTTAGTGGCTTGAAACTAAATGCCTGACATCACTCATCCGCCAGATGGTGTCAACGCAATGTAATTACCTACTACAGAGAGATTTCCGTTTTTGCACTTACCTTGGAGAAACCAGAATAAGCCTCAAAATGATTGAATTGGCTGGTTATGCACTTGCCCCACTTGATGAGGCAACTGCGTAAGTCAGACATTGCCAGCTATTTCGGACTGCTCACAATTATTGACAAGGTAACGAAAAATCAATCCTACATCGAAAAACGAGGGATTCAGAAGTATCCAGAGCAAAGATAAAATCCGGCGTAACATCAACGGATGATTTTTGAGGATTTTGTTGATGTTGGTATCAAACCATACCAAGCTCATCCCCAACCTTAGGTACCTTAATAATTACCTTAATTATTAAACCTTAAACTTAATAATTTTTTAAATTTTAATGAATGGTGTCGTTTTTTGGTCGTAGATTCCATTTTAAGGGGTCCCGGAACGATCCGATTTCACTGTTGCGATCTATAGGGCTTTAAATGGGACTTTTGAAGGATCCCAGTAGGTCAAATATTTCTCAAGTAAAAAACCCAAAAAAAAAAAAAAATTCTAAAAATTTTTTATTGACAGAATTGAATTTCTGCACAAGTAGCCTATATCAAAGAACAATAAACCCTAGTGTAAAATTTGCAGAGTTTTTTTAAAATGGTTTTCAGGTAGGTATGATATGGAGGGGGTTTTGAAGGTTTTTGGTTATGGGGTCGAGTTATGTGTCGTTTTCGAAGTATTTTTGGACGTAGAATCCAGTTTTTTGGGTCCCAGAACTATCGGATGTCACCTAGGGGACCTACAGGACCATTCATGCGACTTGGATGGATACCAGGAAGTCGAGTGATATGTCGTTTTTCCGAATAATTTTGACCCATTTTCAATTTGTTGGGGAAAGTTGTTGATGTAAATTTAATTTTTGAATAGTTTACATTAAAGAATAATAAATCTGGTGTAAAATTTGAAGCGTTTTTTCCCCACTGGTTTGGTTCATCAGGGTGAAAACCTCGCGGGCACAACTAGATGGTAAACCGAGTATTTTGTTAAAATTTCAGATTAAAAAAATTCCTACCGCTCATAACAGCCCGGACGACGGACGGACATTTAATATTTAAATTCATGATTTGATGTATGGCCAGGGCATACCCTAAATTTACGCCACTGGAAACAATATTTTCCGAAAACGTTTCTATGATTTGGATGATTTTAAATTTCCCGCCACCCACCCTATTAGTTCCAATTTCAGCCGATAGTTTCCTTCCCAACCCCGAAAAATTTCCTGTCTCTTCGTAAATTGAATTCCAACATACTTCACCGAAGACACCCCAGAAAACTGACGTGTAAGTTAGTAGAGAATCATAAAATATGAATTAACAGGTGTGGTTCTCAATGGCAATGGCCGTGGTATTCATCACCCAGTACAGGCTCACAGGTAAATAAATTCCCAATGTGGGGAATTCGTTGCAAAAACGGGACGATGACGGTTGTTTTCAGAGGGAACTTAACCATTTAAGGAACTGAAGGACTTTTTGCTGTTTTAAAATACAAAAATCATGTGTTGAAGAAAATGAGAGCGCTAATGAGAGCGCGAGAAAGTTTGGCGATTGACAGGTGAGCGGGGAGTTCGAGGGGAAAATGGGGAGAGTAGGGAAATTTAGTCGTTCGCGGGGGATTTTAGTGCGCCGCCAGCACTGCAGTTTGTCAGAGAATCAATCCGAATCCGAAGGACAAAAGTGGTCTTGACGCCTTGTTCCGATTTATGTAATTTTTGAGTCTTTCCAGTGATTTCGAGTCATTTCCGTGCTTTCATTTCGTCTCAAATTAGTGCTGTTGAATCGATAATGTCTGAGAAAAAAGGTACGCATATTTCTTACGATAGCAAATCTTATGTCTTCCCCTGGTCGCGCCTTTATAAATGGTGGGACAAAGGAATTCGCATTCTGGTCGAAATAACTTCGAAATGTTGAGAAGCTCGGAGTTTGTTATTTCGCAAAATGAGTTAATATCCGTCGTACGGGGAAAATCTTTTCAAGTTCCAATTTTTCGGGGGGGTGGAAGGGCGGGTTGGGTTCTCCCGGGTAGGAAGTCCGCAAAATCAATATCCTCATCTTTTGAAGGTGGCCAACAAAATGGTGCCACTTGCATCATTACATTTTACGACTTTCGTCCTTTTGAGCTCCGTAAGCATCGTTTTTAGAGCCGTTTCGAATTCCCCTGGCGAGGATTCTCGTCCTTGATTGAGGGGGTTTCTTTGACGATGGATGATTCATCCATTAAGATGCCGAAAGAGATTCATCAGATCTGGTGCCCCAAAGGCCCTAATATGCCCACCTACCATCAACTAGGTATGGATTTTTCAGTAGATTTGCAAGAAATGGGAAGTACATTTGTATTTAAAGCGTTGACTGTTCTCCTCAGCTCTCTTTGAACGCACCAAGTCTCACCTTCAAATGAAACATAATCAATATCTTTGGTACTTTTAGGAGTTGGCTAAGTACTTTTGAAATGGCGTCAAAAATGTGAATGATTCGCAATCGTGTTACTTACCACTGTCCTATATTGGGTGACTGTAGAAGGTAACATGATTGAGAACGTTAAATAGATTATAGTTTGATGCTCAGTTTTGAGTTTATTATTGTCAAAATAATGTTTTCGCGAGGGACGTCGGAAATATTGATCGGGGTCAAAATTAGTCTATTATGACTTCTGTATTTTACATTACGGTTGTAGTTCAGGGGAAAACGGGCCCCACAAGGTCAGGTAAAAGCGATGCCGGTTAAATGTGCGCTCTACGTGTCTCCACTTGGTTCAGCGTGCGCTCTACCGATAACGGGTGGTCACAATCTGGTTGAGTGTGCGCTCTACCACCTTCACATGCTAAATACGCTGCAAATTTTACACTAGGGTTTATTATTCTTTGATATAGCTTAGTTCTGGAGAAATTTAATTCTGTCAACAAAAAAACTTTAGAAAAATTTGAGTTTTTACTTGAAAAATATTTGACCGCCTGGGATCCTTCAAAAATCCCATTTGTAGCCCCATGAAAGCCCTATAGATCGCATCAGTGAAATCGGATCGTTCCGGGACCCCAAAAAATGGATTCTACGTCCAAAAATACCTCGAAAACGACACCTAACTCGATCCCATAGCCAAAAACCCCTACCATAGCCCCATTTTAGCCCCATAGCGCCCCACAGGTTTGGGCGATCGGGCTAAAAACCTTGCGGGCACAACTAGATGGTAAAATGAGTATTTGTCAAAATTTCAGATCTTTAAAATAATTCCTACTGCCCGGACAGCGGACGGACATTTCGGTTTTGGAATCTACACCTCTTGAACCGGATAATATCAAATTTTGAGGCCGATCGGAGTCTTCGACCTCCGTCGCGAAAACATAGGTGTATATCATTCTTGGAATAATACACATATGTTTGACACCTTATTTGATCTCCTTGGATTCTTCAAAAATCTCATTTGTAGCCCCACAGATCGTCACAGTGAAATCTGATCGTTCTCGGAGCCCCATAAGTGGATTCTACGTCCAAAAATACTTCGAAAACGACACCTAACTCGATCCAAAGGCCAAAACCCTTCAAATAACCCCTCCCGAAGCCCCATAGCGCCCCACGGGTTTGGGCGATCGGGCTGAAAACCTTGCGGGCATCACTAGATGGTGAACCGAGTACAATTTTGTAAAAATTTCAGATGGGTGTATTATTCCAAGAATGATAAACCAAAATTAAGAACTGTTTCAGTAAAGTATTAAATACTTTACTGAAACAGTTCTTAATTTTGGTTTATCATTCTTGGATTTGGTTTTTTCATGTTTATCATTCTTGGATTTGGTTCTTTTTTTTTTGGATTTTGGTTTTTTTTTTTCTCGCATAATTCATTTGTTGGTGTCCCGAATCTGTCCAAACACTGTACCTGCGGGAATTTTTTTTTAAATTTGATTTTTTTTTAATTTTTTTTATTGACAAATATTAATATTTGCACAATTCAACTACATCAAATAAGAATAAACCCTTATGTAAAATTTGAAGCGTTTTTTTTTCTTTGCTTGTTGAAACATCGCCCCAAAAAGCGGCGCTGAGTGACTTGGTGACGTCGGAGAGGATTGCTATTGTAAAATGCTGTTGGACACATTCATGGGGGAAAATTGGTTTCACTTGCGCAACTTTGGATAGATTTGTTGCGTGCCCAGGTTATCTGGTCTCATTAAAAACTCATCAAGAAAACGTTATCTTCTGTCGAAAACGGGAAGGAAAAGTCATAACGCTTTCCTGCAATCGGTTCAAGTTGGTTTCTCTCTCTCCCCCCCCCCCCCCCCCCTCCCTCGGTCATCGCCGATTGTTTTTAGGGTAATCAAGTGCTCTGCGAACGGAAACGCTCAATGAGATGAATGAAATTTCATTATGTAAAAGGGTAGGTGTGTGGGTGACGTCCTTGGAACGTTCGTCCGAGGAAGTAACGCCCTAACCTTCCCGTCTTTTCTTTCAGTACCTGCGTGGGAAAAAAGGAGTCAATTTTGAGTCAGGCCTGAGTAAAATCAGGACCAATTGACCGATTTCGTCGATTTTGCATTGACAATTTTTTTTAAAACTTATTTTCATGATGTGCATTTGGCTGGCGAATCCGGTCCAGTGAAATAATGTTCTGCTATATATTGTTGGTAACTGAAAAAACTGTTGCTCTTTCCGCTACTCAGAAATACTTATCTGTGCTTGAATTTTCCGTGTGTGTACGTGTTGGTGTGGGTCGTTTGTTTTCTATGTTGGAGCACCAAACGTTTCCCATATTGGTTGGTTTTTTTTTTTTTGGTCTTGGAAAGTTGGTTGTAAAGCCGAAATTCACTCTGTGTAGTATTCGTGGGAAAAATCCCCCACCGCCGCTCCTATCTTGATAACGTCCTTGGGAAAACGTGTCTAACTTGGCATACAAATAGCTCTTTGTTCTCGAAGCTTTGTGAGATGGCGGGGCGGTAGAAGTCAGTCAGGATCGTGAGAATCAACTTGATATCAAAAAGGGGGTTACATTTAGTCCAGTCTATCCGTAGCGAAGATGATTGCGACGTAGAAACAATATGTGGTTGGATTTTTTTTGTGTGGTCTTATTCCATGTTTTTCGGGGTGCTGAAACCAAATCTGAAGTGTTCCAACGAATATCTGTTATGGGTTTTGAGACAGTCGCAAAAAACTCCAAAATCTTTGCACTTTTTTTCTTATAACTCCGAAAATATGCGTCCCACGGAAAAAATCTGTATCAAAGTGAAAGAGCATTAAATTCCCTATAAATTCCACTAGTCAAAGTCGATGATAGACCCAGTACAACAGGAACTAGAGCGCGTTGAAACTCACAACTTCTGCAGGCTTCTGCAATTACTACTTTTTTTAATTGTAGATGATAGGGATACCTTCCAAAAGTGTTACATTTGCATAATATTGTATAACAAATGGAAAGCAGAGGAAAATAGTCGGCTAGAATGCGTTTTGACACAAGTGGAAACATGTGATGGGTTTTCAACGCGCTCTAGCTCCTGTTCTACCGAGTCTACAATCAAAGTTGACCAATGGATTTTATAGGAAATTTAATGCTCTATCACTTTTATACTAGTGACTCTTGCCGCAGGACGCATAGTTTTGGAGCTATACGCAAAAATCTGAAAAAGTGCCGAAATGTTACCAAAAACGTACATTTTCTTGTCCTGCCGGTCGCTACGGTTAAGGTTAAGGTAAACGTAACATATTAGGTCTGATAGGAAATTTATTAAGCTTTCACGTGAAATAAACGAAATTTGAATTGGACCACTAAGTAGTTTCCGAGCTACAGCCGAAAATTTGGTGTTTTTCATACGTTAGGCACTTTTCGACAAACTTTGGGTACCCATCTATAGGAACTTTAACGCTCTACAACTTTCATTATGTAAAATTTCTCGATAAGACCGGCCGTTTTGAAGTTACGGCATATTTGTTAGATCTCTTCAGATTCGGATTCAGCACCCCCAAAAACAGAATAAGACCAAAATAGTTTTACTATATATTTTTCCCACGTTGACACTCATTGACAGGACTTATTGTGGGGTTTCGAATGCTTCGTGGTTGAATGTCCCTATTCAGCCTATTTTAGAAATCGTTGGGCTTGCGGGTCACATCATAAATCTCACCTTCTAAGCCCTACGTTCAAAGGAGAGAATCCCTTTTCGTGAAATATTGACCTACAAATTGATTAGGTTGGGGAAGAAGGAAATAAAACTTTCTCACCACGTTCGTGTGAGTTTTTGTTGCGTGGAAGCTTCATTTCCTGTCGTTCGTAAGAGAACCTGAACTCTAGCATTCAACCCTCCCACCATTTTACATGTTAATTCGACTCCTGAAATCATGACTGTGTTAGGCTCCCCTTAAAATCGAAGTTGCGCGCACAGTGGCGCAAGTGGGCGCAAGACGAATTTAGAGTTAGCCGTGGCGAATTTGTGAACTATCAGAGCGCTTATAAGGCTTAGCGCTTATAAGTTATAACGTCACTTAGTGACGTGTCGAGTTTCTCGTATGAAGGCATCAAATAGTGCGAGAATCAGTCTTAGGCTCTCTCGTAAAGTTTGTGTTTAGGGGATACGAGGATTCACCACTACACCTTGGATGTCGTAAATATCTGCAAAAGACACGCTCAAAGTGATAACAGATACAACAAATGTTGATACTTTAACAGAGGTAATGTTATCACTAGGAGTCGGATTTAAATGCGCTAAAAACAGTGAAATATGTCGTATAAAATGCTCTAAAAACTCGGAAAAAATGTCTCTTTCGTGAAATATGCCCCAAAAAATGTTAGATAATATTATTATACAACACATAATATGTGTTGTATAATAGTCTGCAAGGTTGTATCATAATATTATTATAATACAACCTTGCAGACACCACTAGATGAAGAACCGATATATTGAGAAAATTTCAGATTTAAATTTTGCGGAGACCTGCTATTCAATTGCTTTTGGGTAAATCATGGAGGTGCCCTCTCGTGTCAATATAATAATTGAGGTCCGCTATTTTAGGAGCTCGGTGTCTGCACTTATCATGTATGTTAGGCCAGTCGCGAGAGGTTTTGACTGGTGCAAGATATGGTATAGAAGCCTTTTTAAAATTGTTGTTATGGGTCTGAACAACAAAATATCAAAAATGGTAGGAAGATTTTTGCTGGGTGAACTTTTGTCATCCCAAAAACCTCGATTTTTTCCGACATTTTCCAGTTTTTCGCCTATAACCCAAAACCTAAGCTTCTTAAGCAAAAACGTACTTATTACAAAGTTGAAGAGCATAATATTCTGCGTCGAATGACCTCCTTACACATTAGAATCGGTTCAGCCGTTTAGCCGCAATCAAGCGTCGAACATAAGTATTTTTCCTAACTTGGCTGAAAAATAGGATTCGCTCATGTTTTAACCCCTGTAACTTATGAACGGCTAATGCAAACGAATTGGCTCAAGATTTATGTTGTAGCGCATCAAATTAGGAGTTAAGGGAGCATCTGAAATTCAAAATTCGCCCTCTTCTAAGCTGAAATAAAAATAAATACCCGAAAGTAGTCGTAGCGCTAAAATCCTGCTAAGCGCATTCGCGTGCAGCCCCATCGTGTTCAAAATCATTTACCTGGTCAACGCTTTTTTATTTAAGGAAGCTTTACCCATTTACCCAGCAAAACATTGCTCTAGACAATTGTGATCATTCAAAATTTTGCAGTCGACGCAGAATTTTATGCTCTTCAACTTTGTATTCGATAAGTTTTCTATTTGTAGGTGTAAATCTTGAAAATGTCCGAAAAAAATCGAGGTTGTTTGGCTGCCTTAAGTTCTCCCAGCAAAAAGTACCATTTTTGATATTTTGTTGTTCAGGCCCATAACAACAATTTAAAAGAAAAAACTTCTACACCATATCTTGCAGAAGAGCAGCCCCCCCCCCCCTTCCAATCCTCTGGCGACTGGTCTATGTACACCAATTAGACAAATTTACACAATAGTATGTACCGATAAGTAAAAGCCCCTCTTCCCTGTTTATAGTGATTTATTTGTCTGCTTGGAACAGTTACTGGCTCACTGGAACGGTTACAGAAAAACTGAATGTCCCAGCTCTAACGTGTGTGGTGGGGTGGGGTTGAATCACTGTGGCACACATTACAGGTTGCTCTTCAGGAATTTAAGAACGCTAGGGGGGGGGGGGGGGGGGCACCCTCTGCCGGCTAAAGCCCGCCAACCCCCATTGAAGTCCACTGGTTTGGTTTCTTGATCAGGATATAAATTCACGCCGGAATAAAAAATTGGCCCATCCTCATGATTTCGAAATTAGCCACTCATTTTGCAGCTCCGGCCGCGGTGTTTCGGCTCCCGTGACGTCACACCGTCACTTGTAATGAAAAGAAGTTGGAAGGGCACAGTTTTTTATGTTATGCATTTGCCATGTGTATGTTCTTATTTCAGAGAAACTTTGACGGAAGCTCGGGATTGGATATCTGAGGCTACAACCTTTGGTGTATTAGTGTTGGTAAAATCACTAACCGTATATATATCCGTTACAGCTTTTTCAATACCCACGGATCGTCGCAATGGGGCCTGATTCTCGTATTTACTAATATAAACGTATTTTCACACCTTCTATTCTCTCTGTGTGTTACTTTTGCTCTATAATACTCTCTTGTGCTTGTGTGTTTTCCTTCTCATTGTACCCTGTTTAGGAACACTAGATGTAGTACTCAAATTGCATTATGTAAATTTTTGTCTCTTGCCAGAAAACGAATCTGTTACGTCGGTTTTTCAAAGTGTTTTCTTACTGTAAAAGAAACTGCTGAAGCTTCGAAGGACTTGGCGATTCGTTTTCTAGCAAGGTCTTGCATGAACCCCTCAGCTGTTCTGTTCAATCGATCCTGTCGTACATAAGTGGTGCCCTCCCGTTTTCAAAGCTCCTCTTCTCCTTACCTTTTCAATGTAAGGACGTGTGGCTTTTTGTCAAGCGCTCGACAGCCATTGAGCTGCTGAAGTTGGGTTTTATAAAATATATCCTTGATGTTACATCCAGTGAACGGGAAGAGGAAGTGTGGAGGTTAATGAGGTGCTGGTCGTGAGTCCATCGTAGAACTAGAGGACGGGGGTAGGAGAGGGGAGAGAGAGAGCTGATTTCAGCAGCAACCCGCTGACTACCGATCTCGGCTGCTCCCCTCAGTTCTCCCTACCCGTCTTCGGAATCAGCTCTCTCTCCCCTCTTCCGCCCTCGTCCTCAAGTTCCACGTTGGACTCTCGACCTCAGTAACCTCCTCACTTCCTCTTCCCGTTCCATGTATGTAACATCTTCCCTTCTAAAATTGTGTTAATAACAATTAATCCTCTCATTTGCCCTCTTTTTTTTTTCAAATCAATTGACAAAACGCCAAACTCTACTTCCCTGCAGTTTCGTACAAATTTCTGTGTGTTAATTGTTTTTTTATTTATTTAAACACATCCCCTCTGCCCCCTTTCCCACTTAACGTACTAAATTTGAACAGAATTGCTGAAATCATCCCAACAACAAATAGTTCCAACGAACAAAGTAGATTTGAGTTTTTTTTTCTGGTTTGCACCTAACACTTTCTTTGCAAACCAGTTCATGTATCCGAAAAGTCTTCTTACCTTTTTTTTCCATCCACTTTGAGGAATCCTCTTTGAAAGTACCTCTCTATTTTTTCCGCCTCTCTTTATTTCTACGAAGATGGTTCGAATTTTTCCACAACCCAATTTGGTTTATTAAATTTGTATATTTTCTTTGAAAACGGTAGTTTAGTTCATTTTAAGTTTGAGCGTCTCTCTTTAGTTCGCTTCATTTTGGTTTTTTGCATTTATTATTTCATTTTGATTTCATAGTTTCTTTGACGAAAAATCAATCATTTTCATTTTAGAGAGGTTTATTCCACCCTTCAACTCTGATCTACGCTCCTCCAGTTTAGGTCGAGAAATAAGCAGATTACAGAAATGATTTCTACATAAGTATAACAATTACGGCTAGTTCAATCTCACAGGAAAGACAAAAGTCAATGGCAAAGCATGGGTTTAACATGATTGCATGGTGCATGGGAAGTTTTAATTTAAGGTTAGCAAGTTTGAAAGTGTTTGGTCAACGTGGTACAAGTTGGTACTTTGCAACGCCAAATACGTTCATTCTTGTTAGCGTTGCATGTTCGTAGTTAATTTTAAATTAGTTTCGTAGTGACCAATTGGAATTCATCATGATTTTTCTATTGTCTGTTATTACGGCCTTATTTCAATGAGTAATAAATTTTTGATGAGTTCGAATTGTGTTGCTATTGTTACGGTAGGTATTTAAGTTGGAGAGGAATGCTTTTATTTGGTTTTTAGTTTTTTTAGTTTTTTATTTGGTTTGAGTAGCCTGGCATGAATCAGTTGACGGATTTGGGCAGGATTGAATTTTTAAGTGGAACACAAAGCAATTCCAACAATGTCAAATTTTGTGAAACGATAATAATTATCGTAGTAAATATGCCCTTTGGTAGGAGCTCAAATTCTGAGTACGTGGGGCTATCCACCAAACGAGCAATGTGCAGGAGAGGGAAGCCTCGCTTCGTTCGGCCTGATTACTCGGATGAAGGGCGAGAAGGAAGTGAGCCCTATTCGACGCCGTTAGCGTTTAAAATCTCCTAATGTACTCGAAATTAGTCTCTGTTGTTTTAGTTGTCTCTGTTAAAATACTTGTTTCAAAATTTTGGGTGAAGGGAAGCAAAAAAAAAAAAAAAAAGTCGCCCCGAATGGGGTTCGAACCCAGGTCTCATACAGGGGAACTGCACGCGGCCAGCATGAAGTTATGTGATTCCCCATGTCCGAGTTATTCGAATTTTAAGCTGACTAGCACCAAGAAGTGGCGGCTCGCTTCGCTCGCCCATTTGTGAGTTTTTCCCCCGATCTGACCCCGATGAAAACACCCCAAATCACTGAATGTGACCGAAATTGGCGCAGAATAAAATTGTCTCCTTCCTGAAGCCTAAAATCGGCTCCCGAGGCCTTGTCGTTACTTCTGAAATCGTGGGATACCACGAAATGTCTCGCCCCGAGTCAGAATCAAACACATCATCTCTCGCACCATCTCAGACCTCACGCACCTTTCCGCTCACATGGCCCTCCTCTTAATACCTAATAACCCAGAATGTCCCCGAAATTAGTGGGGAAATAAAATCTTCCCCCAAAGTAACATCCTCCAGAATATACCCAAAATTAGCGAGGAGAGGATAAAATAATTTCATCTACAATAGGCTTGGGAACATCATGTACCGTCTCAGACCTCACACTGCATGAGCGGACGAGGCCTTCTGACTAAGAACCGTTCAAATTTACCTCGTTGTCAAAACCTCCCAATCGTCGGAATTCGTTTGTTTGAAATTTAATTTTGAGATTCGGATCGAGGATAAGGCGACAGCGGAAACGCCATTTTAATCGGACTGTCAGCAACGAAGATAGAAATAATTGCGCCCAGTATGCGCGCGTCGCAAATAGCGCTCAATGGGTAAGTAAGAAAGTTGGGCGCAAGTGCGCCCAAGGGGGGCTCATTTTGGGGTGATCCCCAGATCAGTAGGAGGGAACGGGGATTCTGAAACGGTAGAAAAGAAAGGCGTAATTTTACGGCTTACTGTTTTAGAGGAGTAATTCTGTGACAAACATAATATGTTTGTCATATTATGCGTTCTGCAGTATAGATCCAATAGTCTGCCCTAGATTTTGGGTTTTAGCCCCTGAATAGGTCCTCTCCTGCCTCCCGCCTCTCCATCCGACCACCAGGCGAAATGTTATTCGCCCTCTCGAACCTCCATTTTCCACCGGTCGACCCCGGTGGATTCGCGGAGGGGGGGGGGGGGGGGGGGGGGCAAAAGTAAAATCAATAGTGGCCATGTAGGTCACGGAGCCTCCCTCCTTCATAGAGATCGTCAAATGTGACCCGGCTCACTTTTAGCCTGCCAATTCACCTTTGGCCTTCCCGGCTTATGAAAAGTTCAACATGGCTGAACGCACTTTTCGTCTTTAGGCACGTTAGATACCAGCCAAATATCGATACCACGTATCGGAAGTATCTGCGTCCCTACGCCTCCAAAAATCCCATCTTATTACTGTAAAATCATCACCCTCTATGTTCTCTCTGCCTGCAGGAGTTATGAGTGAGCGAACTGTGTTGCAACTACTTATCTCAAGCTGATATCCTCCCATTGAAATAAAACTGTTCACGTGAGCGAGGCGTTTTATCGTCGGAGCGACTCGGCCATAACGCTGTGATGCATTTTCCTCGAATCATCTCACCGCGATAATGTTCTTTTTTCTCATTGCAATTTCTGCTTTGGAGAAAGGTGTAGGATTATTTTGGTCGACATTTGGAGTCAACGTTTTCGAAAACTACTTGGTTTAACGCAAGTTACCTACTTCATACAAATATAATCTGCAGTAAATTTTTAGCGAAAAAGTACCTTACAACTGTTGTACTGTTCTCGCAAAATGAGGGGAAAATTAGACCTTTTTCTTTTCTTTTTTTCGAAAAAAGAAGTAGGTATTCATACAATAGGTACATGAATCGTTGCGTAATGTATATTATGCTATGTACGTGAAGATTTATGTATTGTATAATGTTTTTCTGAAAAAAAAAGAATATTGAAAAATAAAATATTTTACCCCCATAGTACCTCCGTAACCGTTCGTTTTACAAAAACAGTGGTTCGTTACTTTTTTCGAAATTTAATGTAGATAATTTTTGTATTCGGTAATCTTTTCGTTAAACCCGATAGTTTTCGAGATATAAGTGAAAAACTGCGAAAATACGACATTTCTCCCCCCCCCCCCCCAACTCCCGGCTCGAAGACGTGTTATTTTCTATTACGGACTACCAGGAATAGATGGAACATTTTGTCGCCGAAGGACCTTTTTTTATGTTCGGGTTTGGGTTAAATTTGAGTCAGTTTTACCGTACTAAAGTGGTGTTTGCGCTAGAACTCACACTTCAAGAGCTACGGAGAACCAACTGAATAAGTACGAAAATTTCGCGGATTTTTGCGTTCTACTCGGTAGAGACTGAACAACATGAAAAAGTAGAATTAATAATTAATTATTCTAAGTCTTACTACTGCAAATTCTGTCTAAATGCCGTTGCAAATGAAGATGTAATCGGTAGTCGTAAGAGAATCCGAAAACACGAGTTAAAATCGAATGAGGTAGGTACATTCCTTCCGTATGATGATGGAATCGATTGCAACATAAGAACCGAGAACGGATTTAATTTTTATACCTTCCCCATGACGCAGAAAATTAGGACGTTCTTCACCATTTACCTTCGAATTTGATCTCTTCTCTTTGATTGCCGGCCAACTTCGAAGTAGACTTACATTGCGAAGAGTTAATTTTCTCGTGATTTGTCACATTGAATATTCCTCATTCCTTCGGTGTGATGATGGAATCAATTGCAACGGCCGAAAACGGATTACATTTTGTTATCTTCCCCATGTCGCTGAAAAAGAGGTGGTCGTCCCCCATTTGCTGCTGATTTGGATCTCTTCTCTGTGAGTGCTCGCCAACGTCGAAGTTATTAATCAACTTAACTTACTTAATTTGATTAATTCAATTATTTACGAATAGATATTTTCGTCATAAGAGCCGAGAAAGGATTAAATTTGTATACCTTCAACATGACGCAGAGAAAGAGGTGGTTGTCCACCATTTTCCGCTGAATTGGTTCTCTTCTCTGTGAATGCCGGCCAAATTCGACGTTGATTTACATTGCGATGAGACAATTTCTTCGTGATTTTTCACATTGAATGGGTCACAATCATCACCCCGATGCAAAACCTCGATATCGATATCAATTCGCGTTGATCACTCCTCAATGTTAGGTAGGAATAGATCTTAGTCCCTCATTGGTGAGTTTCAATCGCGGCCATAATTTTTCAAATTGGCACCTTCAGGTTGGATTTGCTTTTGTCCTCCTAGTCCTGGAATGTTTGTTCTTGGATAGTTTCGTAATCGGCTGGTTCTTGCTTCATTCATACAACGGTTTGTTCAATTGGAGTGACCTTCCTTTATGGCCGTATCATTGAGAGATAGACTCTCATTGGAGCCGCCTCGTACCTAAAATATTTAATATTTTCAACAAATTTTATGGACTCAAAAATAATTTTAACTCCAATTGAAGAAGCTTTTGCCTGCTATATTTTTTGTTTGTTGGTTTTGCATGTTAATTTAGTCAATCCTAGTAAGAATATCAAAAAGTCAACAGAATTACGTAACATCACGTACCGTCGATTTGCTTTTTTTCCGTAATGTTCTATTTGTTTGAATAAGTAGTACCCCGTTGAAAATTTTGAAACTACTTTGATATTCCTACTGTTTTGATTTATTATTTTACGTTTTGCATGAATATTTTCATATAGGTGGAGAAGCCAAATTTTCATGATTTTGCTGATAGCTCGGGGATTGACTGCATGGCATGTTAATTATAATTCAATAGGCACACATTTTACCGCGTGATGATGAAAATTGATCGTTTGATAGGTGAGAATTTGAAGATGAAACTGCTGCAAAATGGGAATCAATCTGCTAATTTCAATTAGGAAATAGGGTCTTCTTGGTGCGCCTGATAAATGGAAATGTCATTCTACTATTTAGCTAAGTGCTTGACGTACAATAGGGTGACCAGACGTTTTTCACAGATCGAAACATGATTATTATTTAGGGATGTCAGATTCTTCAAAAAGAATGGAAATCCATCGTATCGATCTTCATGGAAAGAATCGAAAGTAATCATAACCTATCGATTCTTTTACGAATCTATACTCTTTCAAATTTTGAAATGATTCATCATAAAAAGGGAAATCGTATCGATTGTTCATGAAAGTATAGATTTTTTTCAAGAATTTGAATTTATCGATTATTTCCAAAGAAGGTGTCGATTTTCTTAAATGTCTTCCAATAGGTCCTGAGCCCTTTCTTGGGACGACTCGGAGCTTTCTTGTAAATCTCTAAGTGGGAGGCAAAGAAGAGAGCGCTGCGCTGGCAAATCTTCTCTCGTCAGAGGGTTGGGGCTTTGGTCGCTCAAGTTCAAAGCTCTTGATACCACCTGGTTCAGTTGCCTCAATGGGCTCTGGTCGCTCAAGTTCCAGGCTCCTGAACCCTCCTGGTTCCCTGGCGAGACTATTCATCAGATTTTCTTAGTCAAGAGCAGCGGAGGTGTTCATCCTGGAGAAACGTAATATGCAAAATGTTGGCCTATTTACAGGCCACTGCATGCTCCAGAATCTCCTCCACATGATCAGATTCGGACACGGAGGAGTGCCGTTTCTGCAACACCGACCTGAAGTCGGCAGAGCTCTGTGGCAGCCATGACTGTAGGAAAAGGAAGGGATGGGGTAGTGGTGATTGTGGAAGGGAGGCGAAGGGCTAGCATTATTCTGGGTGGGAGCCAATGCTCGACCACCCCTTGGGGTGAGGCCCAATAGAACCCTGGGGTGCGTCTGTTGGGAGTCATTGCTCGACCAGCTGTCGTACCACTCAGGGCCTGCTGTTGCCTGCGGGGTACCTTGTGGGCAACGCCTTGTTGCTCCAGTCCTCCCTTACACCGTCAAGGAACTCCTCAGCTTCCGAACAACCCACTTCCTCCCGTATGCCAAGCAGTCCCAAAGCGCGTGTTTCACTGAGCCCTCCAGGTTTGTTCACCACACAGCCAGGGTCGTTGGCCAGTGCTGGTGGGAGGAGGTTTGGGGAAGTCCCCTCGATACGATAGCAGCTACTTGGCCCTGTGTTCAGGCACCACGCACATCTCCATCTTCCATTCCAGTTTCCACGGGGGATTCTTTATCAGGGATGTCCTCTGTGCTGACATGAGATGTCTGAGGTTCGGCCCCTTTAGGAGATCATATATCCCCCCGACAGCATAAAGGAGGATCCCCAGGAATAGGCTCCCTATATAACCAGGAGGTCACCCATCCTATGGCCCCAATCACAAGGCAAAGGCAAGCCGCCGTGGCCCGGGTCAATACGCCCTCGGCATGAGCAGTGACGCGCATCCACTCCCCGAAGGTCACACCGAGATACTTGACAGATGGCGATAGGCTCACCCAGCCTGACAACGAGTGGCCCCTTGAGCAGCATCAGCTCGCTCTTGGCGAATGAGAAGGCGAGCTTAGACCCACTGCTCGAACCCTCGAGCATTCGGGCGAGCTCCGCTCCTCTCGTCTATAGCTCCGGCAACTGCTCCTCTGGGGGCAGCCCTTGGTCACAGGCCGATGACCAGCGTGCAGAGGTAACACTAGCTGCTGATTTCTGCGGAGGCAGAGAGCCAGTGTAGTAAGCAGGAACGTGCGTCGCCCGCCGCTTACCGCCACAACCAGACCCCCAAGGGACTATAGTGGCCCTCTGACTGGAGAACCCTACGTTCCAATCACGACTTATTCAGTTATTGCTCATTATTTAATTAAGGGTTTTTAAAAATCCAGAATACCCCTCCCTCCCTCCCCTACCTTTCGTTGAAAATCTGGTCACCCTAACGTGCACAGAAAACGAAATTTTTTGTACCGGTAGCGTTGGATTATCGGAATGAATTCTGTCACGTTCGTCAATGTAACAATGTTCTCTTTCCGTTGAACATGGTTGATTTTTATTGTCTATTTAATCAGTCTTTTTTCGAAGCTCACTTCCTTACAGGCGTACCGAGAATTGTAATGTTCTTGTAAAAAATTAATAGTGTCGCCAATAGTTGTGTTCAAATTCCCCCCACCAAGCGTAGGCATTCTTCAACTTAATTTAATTTCTGAGTTTCTTTAATCAGAAAAAAACCACCCAGTATAAAATTCATCAAATTTGACTGTTGTATAAAGATTCGAGCCATGATCGTATTCAGTTTTTTTTTTTTTTTTTTTAATTTTGGGTTTTCTTTTCTTTTCCTTTTTCATTTGATCTTCCTACAGGTTTCGTCGCAATCAGAAGGTGACCGGAGCCCCGTTTTGATCATAGGCTGGTGTTTTGGCGATGTCACGTTGTTGTAGGGTCTTAATAAACGTAGGCGTACCAACTCGCACAATCCTCGAAAAATGCGCTACGTAGCCTCAAATAAAAACCCGAGCTGAACACTGTAACGGATGCGTTCACTTTTAGGTTTAGGTCGAAACGGCTCACAAAATCCGTTTTACCGAAAAAATAAGCTGTGTGACTTGTATGGGTTTGGTTAGCGATTTTTTTTTGTATTAATGTATATTTTGACTATTTTGTTTACTACTGAGTGTATATATAATTGCTGTATGCCCATAACAATTTATATCAACTGCAGTGAATTTTCGCGGGGTTGAAACTCCCCCGAGAGGAAAGTTCACTGCAGAAGGGTGGTGGTTTGCAGTAGATTGATATGGTGACTGTATCACAAGCAACTTGGCACAAAGTGCTGTTATGAGTAATTTAACACGTAAGTGCGTGCAAACTAAGCCCGTTTTTTTAAAAAATTTCCATAAAAAAAGGGAAGGATGGGATTTTTGCCAGTTTGACAATTTGGAAGAGTAAACTAACTTTGATGGTAATTTAACAGAGTTTACACATGTGCATGTTCTTGCATTTTATCAAAACACATAACTGGAATTTTCGTTAATTTTGCATTTTTGCTGTCGAATAAAAGGCAAGTTGACAAGCAGTTTGGTTCAAGGATGAGTGTTCCGCGGTATGTGAAACGATTCTGGAACCATGCTGTGGTAGAAAGCCCATCTTTTTTTTAAAGCATGCACCGCTTGGATGGACAGAGGTTGTTGAAATTTGGATGGTAAGCGTTTTTTTTTTTTGAGAGGGTTTCTTTTCGTTTTGTGCAGGTTACCCCACCGCTCCCCAAGCTCCAGCTGGATATGTGCCGGCCCCGCCCCACCCGGCTGCCGCCGCTGCTTACGCTGGTAATTTGATTTCGTGTGAATTGTTCATTCGGGGTGCGATCCAGTCGAGGGGACAGTTACAGAGGATGTGCAGTTACACAGAGTAGAAACGCGATACACAAGATATACTCGGGATTCACAATGTACACGATATTTTTTACTAGCTGGGACACCCGTGCTTCGCACGAAACATCAAATTCCCGTCCATCACCTACCAACGATGCACCCGTGGCAACCCGTATACTTACCTTTTCATAGTAACAACGCTTGTTGGTTTCTCGTAGTGAAGTATCAAATTCCCTACGATACGCCAAGGATGTAAACAACTTCCGTCGTGAAGGACTCAGGTTTCAGCCAGAACGGCCTCCGTTCGAACCCGTTTGAATAGTCTAAAACCTTCCCCGTGCTATCCCGATCATTTTGCAAAACACCGCATCAAAATCCGTCCAACAGTTTGGCCGTGAAAGGGACACATACATACACACACACAGACACCGATCATTCTTAGAGAGATTGTACTACACTGGAGATCCAGCCCGTGGAGCCTTTCAAATGAATCGTTTCTTCCTGTATTTCTTTAAGATTCATTATTGAAAAGTGAGTAGAAGGGGTCTGAGGCCAGTTGGGATATGGTCGGTGGTCGGCTGGCTTTAGCCAGCTGGATCAGTGTAAGTGTGGATTAGCAGACAAATGGTCGAAGGGTCGAATTTGAAAAGGTGACCTGTCCTCTCGTAACTTTGGTGTCATATGTGGGATGCCAGCGGGCAATGGAGCCGAGGCGGGCCTCGGCCCCCATGATCACAGCACTAGTACTTCAGTCCCTCCAGCCTCTGGTAGTCCAGAATCAACTCGAAGAGGGCTTCAATCCCGAGCGGTTCGATGGCACAGCTTCCAGGTCGGATCACAAGGCCCCATTTCGATAACGTGGTCCTGACTGATGGGTGGGATTGCAGAGCAGCAGGTGCTTCATTTCTGCGTGTGCTGCATGATTCTCCTGAGCGGGACGATTTATTCATTAGATTACGGTAAACCGAACAACGAATAGCTGGGGATTGGCTTTCACAAAAACACTGTAGAATCGATGCTCAAACTTTATTGATTGAGAATTGAAAACTATGTCGATTCCATCCGAAAACCGTTATTTTAACGAACACGTGCACGATATAGGTACGACTGCAATATCTAAATTACAAAACAACTTGATAAGAATGCAACGGTTAATTTTTAAGTTCGTGCAAAGAGTTTGTTTTAAATTCCTACCAAGGATGAATGAAGAAACAGACAGATGATGAGTTAAATTTGGTTTCAACCAATAAAATTTATATGACGATGAGGCGAATATGATTATTGACGACAAAAGGAAGTGGAGGCTTATCAGAACAAGAAAACGCTGCAAATTTTACACAAGGGTTTATTATTCTTTGATATAGGTTACTTGTGCAAAAATTATTTCTGTCAATAAAAAAATTGTGGAAAATTTTTTTTTTGGATTTTCTTTTTTTTTTTTTAATTTTTTTTAATTTTTTTTTTCTTCAAAAATTCTTCATTTTTTACTCGAAAAATATTTAACCTCCTGGGATCCTTCAAAAATCCCATTTTTAGCCCCATGAAAGCCCTTCAGATCGCCTCAGTGAAATCGGATCGTTACGGGACCCCCGAAAATGGATTCTACGTCCAAAAATACTTCGAAAACGACACCTAACTCGATCCCATAGCTAATCGCCTTCATATACCGCCTCCCATAGCCCCATTTTAGCCCCTTAGCGCCCCACGGGTTTGGGCGATCGAACTGAAAACCTTGCGGGCACAACTAGATGGTAAACCAAGTATTTTGTCAAAATTTCAGATTTAAAAAAAATTTTCTACTGCCCAAAACGGCCCGGACGGCGGACGGACATTTCGGATTTCGAATGTAGACCTCTTGAAACGGATAATGTCAAATTTTGAGGCCGATCGGAGTCGTCGAACCCCGTCGCGAAAACATAGGTGTATTATTCCAAGAATAATAATCCAAAAACGTATGAACCTAGGTCTGAAGTGCAAAAGCTATCTTGCCCTGGGATCAGTGGACCGGACTCGCGCGAAAGGTGTGATTGATATTTTCTGAGGGCATGGACCTCTGCAGCAGTGATCCGTGAGAGGTAGCACAATGAGCCAGTAGACAGATCTATCAATACATGTCTGGTAACAATCAATTTTAATGATGACTGGTTCCCTGAAGGCCCCCGGCCACCTGCACCGAATGGAGATGTTTGTCTCCATGTTGTTATCTCTTCCTGACCAGCATGGTGTGGGGCTATTTCCCATCCACAATGGTGCTTTTTCATTTGCCAAGGTCGCAATGCAGGGTCCTCAGGCTCCATGGGGTCATGGGCTAGGCAGCGGCCCAACAGGGATCTGAGATGACTTGGCCTTAGGTCGTGTGTTTCCCTGTGGCGTATGGTTTCCACTCAGCAGAATTTGATTGTCACAGATCTTACCCAGAAGTTCAAAGATGGGAGGTCTTGGAGTACCTTCAAATCTACTGTAAGGGTAATGTTGAATGTTATACAGACAGTTCCACGATGGACGCACAATCTGCTGCTCAAATGGGAAAACCTTTCGGCAGATGTGCAACAGTATACCAAGCCGAACACTACGTCGATGAGAGCGCACATGGTCATATTTCCGAAGACACACTGAGATCACCAGCAGAAATGTCCACCAACTGGCGCTTGATTGTTGGGATTGCGTCCAATGAGTCTTCTCAGATCCCTATTGGGCCCCCTGCATTGCGTCAGTGGTAAAGGACAAAGCACCATCGTGGATGGGAAAGAGCCCCACACCAAGCTAGCTGGATCTGTTTGCTGCCAATTGTGCTTTCTCTCAGGGATTACTGCTGTAGGAGGTTTTTGCCCTCAAAAAGTATCAATAGCACCCTTGCAGGGTTGGTTTTCATGGGCGTACGCAGGTATTCCATTAAGGGGGGGGGGGGGGGGGGGGGCTCAAAAATATTGCAGGTAGACATGCTGCCAGCGAGGGTACCTAAAGCATTAAAGTAAAAAACGCTGCAAATTTTACACAAGGGTGTATAATACACATATTCAGTGATAGGTATAGGTTGCTTGTGCGAAAATTAATTCTGTCTTGAAAAAAAAAAAAAAAAAAGTTTATAAGAATTATTATTTTTTAAATCTTTTGTTTTTACTTTTTTTTTACTCGGAAAATATTGAATATTTTTTATAAAGAGATCAATTTTTGATCTCTTGGTATCCTTCAAAAATCCCATTTGTAGCCCCATGAAAGCCCTATAGATCCCCACAGTGAAATCGGATCGTTCCGGGACCCCCAAAACGGGATTCTACGTCCAAAAATACTTCGAAAACGACACTAAAATCGATCCCATAGCCAAAAGCCTTCAAAAAACCCCTCCCGTAGCCCCATAGCGCCTCACGGGTTTGGGCGATCGGGCTGAAAACCTTGCGGAGACAACTAGATGGTAAACCGAGTATTTTGTCAAAATTTCAGATTTCTAAATAAATTCCTACTGCCCACTTGGCCCGGACGGCGGACGACGAACGGTGGGGCAAAACGGGGCCATATTTGGTGGAGGGGGGGGGGGGGGGGCTCTTAAAACCCCATACTCATAGTATTCGTAAATTTGACGCTGATCACGAATATAGCCCATGACCCTGTACCTAAAATGGATTCTGAGCCGTTTTTTCCCAAAATACCTTTAAAAAAAAAACACGTTTTCAGTACATTTTCCAGTGTGCGAGCCAAGTAAGGATTATCCCGAAGTTTGTACATAAAGAAAAGTTGTAGAGCAATAAATTTGGCGTCGATTGAACACCCTAAAATTGAAAATTACTACAAAAATGAGGAGGTCGAAGATGATTTCGATCGAACAGTCCTATGATTTCTGCTGGAACCCCGTAACATTGGTGAATTCCATTGAACACCCTAGAATTGAAAATTTCAACTTGAAGACGGAAAATTGCTGAGCTAGATTAGTTATTTTCATGACTTTGTAAGGAAAAACAATTTGGCCTTTTAAATTAAATTTTGTTTCGAAGGTTCGAGCCAGAAATATCTCGCTGTAACTTATTATTTTTTATCCACTACAAAGACCCTAATAGGGTATATGTATGTTTTCGTAGTTTGTTTTCTCGATTTCACTAAACGAGCGCCGTAACTACCTATCACAGGTTCTCTGAAAGGTCTATCTAGGTAAGGTCGAGTTTGAAGAAACTTCAAACTCGATCTGATGAGATTTGACGTTATCCAACGGCGAGAATACATATTTTTGAAGTTGGGTACCTATTCAGCGACTTTTCGGCGAAAAAAGGAATTCTCACAATTTCACGCATTTACCTTAAAATCTGTAGAAAAAACGGACGCCATTTGTCGGAGTTGTTCAGTACATAGGGGACTACATAGGGTACCCAGGAAAAATAGTCGCATACCTACCTTAGCTAGCCCAAGCTCAACTTATGTTGAATCAAATGCACAAAAATCATGTTTTTTTGCTTCAAATTCAGCTAAAAACGTGTTGAAACCTGTGTCTAGATTTTTTCCGCAGAAAATTAAATTACTTTCTTGTAGCTGAGTAAAAACTGAACAAAGTCGATGTATAACGAATTTTTTCACGTGCAAAATGAGTCGGCTACGATTCTACGTAAATAGGTCTAATACTGCTCCCGTAAACTCACAATTTTCCAAAATCGAGAAAGGTATACTGCACGAGTCAGGTCTACAGTACGAGTCAAGTTGATGACTTTTTGATACAAAAACTATTCATATCAACCCTCCAACTAATACTGAATGGAATATTGGAATAAGGAGGTGCCCAGCAATGTCAAGTTGATTTTTTTTCACTTTAAATTTACAACATGAGCCGCCTCGGGTTCTCTGCGAATTTTTCAACCACTACTTCTTCTTTTTCATTTTATCTGCAAGTCTATATATATTTTTCGTTTGTCTACGGGGGGCCCGGCCCCCCCCCTAGCCCCCCCTTGCGTACGCCTATGTTGGTCTTGCTTGAGTATCTGACCCTGGTCCACTGATCCCATTGCTTCGCGCTTGAAGATGAGATGAGCCTGATGTCTCTTTCCCATGACTCTAATTATGGCAATGCCAACCTTTGTACCTTCACCAGAGCCAAAGTGGCAGTCCCCTGTTCTCACCCAGCCATCATAACCTCTCTGGAACTCAATCTAAAGATACTTACCACACGACGTCTCCTTTCTTTAAAATCTTCTTGCCGTGTTGAAGCTCTTTGGGCGATACAAAAAATAATAACGAAAAGGCGTTACATATGTGTTCTTGTCTTTGCAGCTTCCGCAGCTCCCCAGCAGCTGGCTGGCTCCCCTTATGCAGTCTACCAGCAGCTGTACCCCGGGCAGGCTCCACCTCCCTACGACCAGCAGATCCCAGCCATCATGGCTGCTCAACAGGTCAGCCTCAAATCTGCCTTTAGCCTAACTAGGCCAGTAAATAGAGACTGAAAATCGGCAAGAATTGGGAGTAATTCGGACCGAAGCCGTAATCGTTTTAATGAATGAAGTACGCGGAATCTGAGTTTGCACCGTTGCGGGTGGTGAGCTTAACTTTTGGCCGCTGAAAAACCACTAAATGTTCGTACTTTTTCAGTTTTTTGCCATTAAATCGGAAACTATTCATCCTCCTGAAAAACTCACTCCTTACAAAATGAAAGAGCGTTAAATTTCCTATTCAAAACACCCCGTAATCATCGAATTTGGTTCAGCGTTTCAGCCACAATCGTCCGTCAAAGATGAGCGGAAGTGGCCTGCTTGAGCCATGGACGAGATATCAAGCAAGAAGAAGTGGCCTGCTTGGGCCATAGACGAAATATTGGGCCACTAGGCGATATTTTGGAGCCGTTTACGAATACCCTTATATTAGATTAGATTAATACCAGAAAGGATAAAGAAGTAATATAGGATCAAAATGTCTTGATTTTTTGGCTGCCAAATGTTGAACTCACCACCTGCGATGGCGGAAACTCAGATTCCATGTATTTAGGACCATTAGAAGGTATTGAAACGATTTCGGCTTCAGTCCGAATTATTTCAAATTATTTTCTTCTGTTTACTGGCATAAACTGTCTCTCTCACCGCAGGGTAAATGACTGTCGACATTGCGTTTTTTGCAGCAGATGTATTCACACGTTGGAGTGGGAACGCCAATGTACAGCCAAGCTGCGAGCCCTGCGGGGTACTACGCTTCGGCTTTCACCCCCATGCAAGCTTACTACCACCCTCTGGCGTACTCTTACCCCCAGCCGCAGCTGAGGCCAGCGATAATGATCCCCGTGAGTTCCCTAATCGGGTTTTCGGTACCTATCTGAAACTCATCGTACTGATTCTCGTTTTTTTTTTTTCGCCCCAGAACGGTTACGACGCTGGCGCCAGGTTTGACGGGATTAGCGCTCCCGTAGTTCCAGGCCCTCCTCCAGGCGTGCCTCCCACAGCCGCGCAGTTGGCAGCGATGGCCGGTCACAACATCACTCTGACTCAAAAGAAGGGCAATTTCCTGACCGGCAGCGGAGAAGGCGGTTACACATTCTGGTAGTGACTGAACTAATTTAGGTGAGCAACGCGATATTTTACATTTTACTTATTTCATTCATTTTTGTTGACGAAGATGTTGACGTGAATGAATAGGTGGAAAGTTGTTGAGGTTCGGTCAAATAAGACGATGAATATTCCGACGTTTCAAGGGACGTAATATAACCCTGATGGTGAGGGCCAAACGAAATGAACAAAAATGATAGTGGTCAGAAACTTTCCCAAGATGCCCCCCGCAGACCTCTCAGACCGCGCAGCGGCTGGCCCCTATAAGGTCTATAAGACACAGCATACCTACGCGCGATCGCTCCAAATTGTTCAAATTAAACTCGCCGTTTAAATTTGCCGATTGTCGGAATTCGTTCTTTCGGGATATAGGCCTGACAACAAGGAAGGAGGACACTTCTCGGGAGGAGTTGAGATCCCAGTCCCTTGTGACACTCGCTGAGCTCTACCCAGTGGAGCATTGTCTTCGAATATATACCGATGGCCCAGAGACTGGTGCAGGTTACTATTCCCCGGGTCTGTTTGAGGGTGGTTTCGTTTGGATGTCCTCAAACTTTGACGCGGAGGTCCGTGCTGAATCTGAGGCTGCTGCTGCGCTCCTTAGCCTGCCTCGTGACCCGACTAACGTCTTCTTTGTAGTCGACTCCCAGTCAGCAATCCTTGCGCTCTGTTCCCCCGATGTCCCTGAGGAACACACACAGCGCCAGGAGAGTCCTGGGGGCGTTGATCTTGAGGGGATGGCGAGTGGTCCTACATTGGGCAGCCTCGCATTGTGGAGTGATGGGTAACGAAAAGGCCGACGAACTTGCCTAGAGAGGAAGTAATATGCCACCCACTGACGATCCCATCACCCACAGGCAGGCGATGAACGCGGTTGAAATAAAGGTCAACCAAACCCGACTGGAACGACACCGAAACGCGGCCTTAGGAAAGCAATGGGATTGATTGGGATTGGGATCACCCAATCCATTGCTGGTAACCTGCCCCGTCCGGACTTAGTTGCCAACTTCAGATTTCCTCCAGAGTCATCTCCATAGAAACGTTGGCGTTGCTCCATCACCGACATGCCCCCGGCGCAACACCAATGCACCGATGGACGCCAGGCACTTGGACCAGTGCCCAACAATCATACGACCCCGACACTACGACGAGGACTCCGTTTGGAGAAGGAAAAGTGATGCATATAATATGCAGCATATTGGGCTGCTAGGAAGGAGATGGCGTTAAGGCCTCCGTCCGGCGTAGGATTAAAAAAAAAAGAAAAAAGTTCTTTCATGATTTTGTATTAAAATTCGTGTAGGACCCAGAGGAATCGCCGACTCAATCAGACTGTCAACAACAAAGATAATATCTTATAGTCCAGGAGCCAGGTAGTTTGAGGTGGAAAGTATTTTGAAGTTTTTGAAATTTTCACAGGTCACTCAGGGGTCCTCTGGGATGTCAATGCTAAGTTGTCGACCTCGTAGACCCTGTGCTAACTTGGGGAGGGGAAAAAATCGCATTTTTTCGTTTTTTTGTGAATATCTCGAAAACTATTGCCCAAATTGAAAACGTAGGTAGTGCAATCGAAAGGAAATTTAATGTACTTTTTAATGGTGTAATAAAAAAGTTCCCTACGAGCAATAGTTTTCGAGATATTCACAAAAAACCGAAAAAAGGACCGAAAAAATGCGGTTTTTTCCCCTCCCCAAGTTAGCACAGGGTCTGCGAGGTCGAAAACTTAGCATTGACATCCCAGAGGATCCTTGAGTGACCTGTGAAAATTTCAAAAACTTCAAAATACTTTTTTCCAGCTCGAGGCAGATTTTTCTACCCGGCTCCTGGACTTATAGGAAGGCTTGCATGGATTTGCACGGGTCGGAAATTGCGCTCACTTTTGGACGTAAAATTGGAAACGCTTGCAGACGAGTCTGCAACGCATTGGGACATTTTATGTCTTTAGAGTCAATACAGTGTACGAATTTGATTTGAGGATGAACATTATGGTATCAACGCGTTTATTGAAATATTGCGCATGAAAATTCTTCGAGGACGAACTGAATGTCGGTGTTTGATTGGAGTACCTTGGCGATCCAAGGATGAAAGTTGTTCATCCCCTTTTCTCGTATAGTGCGCTTCACATAGAGACGAGGTCGAGTGATTCCCGCGCGAATTACGTTAAAGTAATGTTCTTTATCTCTTATGTGATACTGACGCCAGAGGGCGTCCAGCGATTCGAAATCTCCGAATTCTAAACCGCGATGCATGTCGGCATACACTTTACGCAGCTGCTCACGTCGACCATCCTCCATTGACATTGGGAGTAAAACTCTTGTTTCTTCCAATGGCCAGAATGGTGCGCCTTGTTCTCCTCATCCGTGCACTTTTTGTAGCAAGTAAAAGTGTGATTACAGACAAATTTTGTCCTTGGTTGTGTTGACGGCCCTCATACTTGCAAGTTGCAACCCAATCTTCGCTGCTCCTAATCTTGATATGCGCCTCAGTTTGAAATTCTATCAAAACTTCTACAAATTTAAAAATATTGGGTGATGGTGATGCTGGAGTTCAGGCGTGCGTGGTACCACGTAAGACTCGCACGCATTTGTTCCGCGCCACATTGACTCATCATCGTTCTTCTAATAAACATTGTGGTCGGTTAGAAACCGGCATCCCGCCGTCCTTTCCTTGTTTAGTCTCCATTACTACTCACTGTAACGCTTTTGTTTACCGGTATCGTATAACGGTTTCGTATAACGCTTTTCGGGTCCATGTGTCAAAGTAAAGCCAATCCAAATTCGCAAAAAACTTAGGGGTTCCCACTTGAAATAAGAAAGTGGGGCGCAATTGCGCCGGTTCGCTTGCTCTTTGGGAGGATCTCATCTCCCCCTCACCTCTCCACCACCATTAGTAAAAATCGGCTTATTTTTATCACCGATTAAGAGGAGGAGGCTTGTGACATACCCACATAGTCAGATAGATAGCCACGGACAGGTTCTCAAGTCGTGGTATGGATTTGCGCATTTTTTTGTTTTTTTGTTTGCCTAATTGAAACTTCTCTCCGTTTCAGGTTCCGGCAGATGTGAGTCAGTCAACTTTGGTCCTAACGAGGGAAATCACCATATAGGCTCAATTTCCAACAACAGAATCCAATAACAGAAAAAAAAAAAAAAAAAAATGGAACGGCTCAAGGACGTTTGAGTTTATTTTGGATTTCACCACTTCATTCAAGTTACAACGCACTCAGCAATATAATCCTCCTACTAGTTTCCCTTATCAGGTCAACAATGGTGAAATTTTAAGATGTAATCCCTACCCTTAGCACTACAAATTGAAACAATATGATTCTTTCCAGTTATAGTGCGAACCCCCCTTTTTTTACATCCTTGAATTTAGTTACCGTGAAAATTCGTGTGGGGAACGATTTTTTTTTGTTTTTTTGTTTTTTGTTTTTATTTGAGACAATCTTGTTCACGTTGGATTTTTCTCAGGAATTTATTTTGTTGATTTTGTTTTTGAAAAAAAGAAAAGAAAAGTATATTTAACAAGAAACAAGAGCAATCTCAAATCTACTGTGATATATGGACAGATCGTTGAATTTAAAAAAAAACAAAAAAAAAAAAATCATTTTGAAAATGGGTTTTCTGTGCAAAATTGATGAGGCGTCAACCTCATCCCAAGTTTTTGTTATAAACGTGTTCCCGGTTATTAAAAAAAATTAAAATGAGATGAGTGATCCATGTGTGACAAGTGGTTTGACTTTGACTTGACGTTCAGCTTGTACGAACATTTTTCCTTTACCCGAATTTGAAAAAAAAAAAGAAATTTACTGCGAAATTTGAGCGCAAAAAAAAAAAAAAGTTGAAGACGAGCGATTAGGTATAGGTTGGATCTACTTCTTATTAATTTTTTTGTTATGAAAAACCTAGTGTTTTTTTTTTTATTTGTATTCGAGATTCTTCTGACAGTTTGTATTTCTGGTTACGTTGTTTTGCACCTTTCCATTCTGAGATTACGCTGTAGGGCGTCTGTTAGCGTAATGATTGTTAACTAAATTTCTGTAAGCAAAATAAACTAGAAAAAAATCAGCATTTTTTTCCTCTAGAATACTCTGGCGAGGAGACTTGTCCTTCCCGATTGGTTTGGATATTCTAGGAGAATTAATTATTAAATTACTATCAAAGGATGAATTAGGAGTTGAATTTTGAAAAAAAAAATATATATAGTGAAAAGCAATTTCGTTAAACTCGTTCTTAGCCATCCAGTCTTGAAGTTGACTAAAACTGAGGCTTTATCGTTTATAGGAAAACCATATCCCGCGTTTTAGATAACGGTATAATTCTAGTCTCTTTTCAACTTTGGAAAAAAAAAGAAGTTTTTCTAGGTCGCTTTAAGTTGAAACTTCGTATTCGAACTACATCTGAATTTCTTGAGTGCTCACATCCAAAAATTTGCTCCGTTGATTGAAATCCGCTGAATTAGTTTGTGAACAGAAACTTCAAAACCTTCGGTTTTCAAGGTACATAACGCCAAAAATTGCCTTACATGTTTTTTGATGACGTAATGAAAAAAATCGGCTTGACGTTGTAGACAAACGAAAAAAAAACTGTATCTTATAGAAATTTAGACCGTAACGAAAGTTTTTTGCTATATTGTATCAAAGTACGAAATGATCAAATTATCAAACAATCATCTACTATGTACTTTTATTCTCGCTTTTACGTTTCTGTTACTCCTTCATTACTAAAGAAAACGGAAGGTGCATAATTATTGTACTTCTTACTGACCATTTGTACAAATTGGCACAAAAAAACTAATAAAATCTTTAAAACCCCTTTTGGCTTATTTTGTATTTCTCGATTCCTGGGGGGGGGGGGTTTGAAGCAAATTTTACCTCGTGGGATAAGAAAGATGTGTTTATTTAGCAAAGAAACATGTGTTTATTTAGCAAACACTTGATGTTCGTATATTAACGACATTAAATGTTTAAACTTTTAACAAAATAGTAAAGAAGAAATACACATAAATTTGACAATGGGCCGTCAATTATTAGGAAATTCATTAAATGCATCTTATCAAAGTGTAGGACAAGACAACAGCGACAATAACAAGAGCAAGGGCTCAACGTGGCGCTCGGTCCCAATTAAATTGCTCGACCAGCTCCATCCTATATCTCCAAGCAGCCTGACTGAACCTGGCGAGCGTTAGCCAGTTTTCCCCATTCAAGACCCTGAGCAGGGTGTCCCTCGAGAGCTGGGGCCTCCCGAAGTACGGCATGCGGAACTGCGCGAAAACAGGGCAAACCGCGACAAAGTGCTCCAGGTCCTCCGGCACCCCCATGTTGCAGAGCGAGCAGATCTCTGTGCGCTGATCCTCCTCGTGAAGCATATGAGGTCGGCTGTTGGGCCGCAGCAGGTCGCCACGAACTCTCAGCACCCAACGCAACACGAACATTGAGGCCCTCTTGAGTTTTAGCTGTCAGATCGACCAAACCGAACCCCCAAATCCCGGAATCTATCCGGCTCGTCGATGCCACCGACCTGTCCTTTGTTGCCTCCAACCGCACAGCCTGCTGCATCCCCTCCAGTCGCCCCCTCCACTCGTTCAGGCCCTCAAGCTACCCCGTGCCGTTCACAAGCTATCAAGCCCCCTGTACCAGTACAGATTCCAGGCAACTATCTCCCTGGCCACGATACAGGGGTATTTTGCATACTTTCTCCGCCCACACTCCAGTTCATTAATTTATGTCTCAGTATTCCCCTGCTCTTTCTAAATTTCCCGTATCAGGTGGAAAATTGAATGATGGTTCTTACCGACCATGGCCTGAAATCTGTTGAGCCATCCTTCAGTAGTGTTGTTCGTTCGGGGCTCCTTGTCGAGGGTGGATTGGTACTAATTCCACATGGGAGGGGGAAAGCGAGCTGGGACAGGTCGTCGTCTACCATTTCCTGGGTATTCCTTTGACCGAGCAACCTGTTGTGCGAAAGTGCTTTGTAGGAGAACTGACTTGTAGATGTATTTGTTATGGGGCAAGTGTCCGAGTGGCGAACTTGCATTAGGGCAATTGTCTGTAGGTGAAGTGACATGGAATCATAGGCGCTCCGGCATACTCAAAACCTTCAGCGGGAGGCATACGATTCCACCCAAAACCTTCAGCGGGAGGCATACGATTCCACCCAAAACCTTCAGCGGGAGGCATACGATTCCACCCAAAACCTTCAGCGGGAGGCATACGATTCCACCCAGTATCCCTTTACGGTGGATTTGTGGACTACAAGAACGCCTTCGGCTCACTCCCTCACAACTTGCTCTGGGGTGTCCTTGCAGAGCTTGGGATTAGAGGAAACATTTTGGAGGTGCTGCGGGATCTCTACTCCAAAGCAAAGGTTGCTATACGTGTAAAAAATTCAACCACCAAGTTCCACAAAGCTGAAATGGGGATTTTGCAAGGCGATTCGGTGAGTCCACTGCTTTTTTCGCTCTACATCTCAGGGTTTGAGAGATATGCATAACAGAGGATTGGAAGGAGTAAAAGTTGATAAGCAGTGTGATATACTGATGCTGAAATTTGCCGATGACATCGTTGTATTCGGATATAGTAAGATGGATATCGAACGGAAAATGAGAACTTTGGAGGAGTATTCGCTGTCGATGGAATTGGCCATAAACACTGATAAAACCAAAATAATTCGGTTCAGAAAATCCAGGGCTCGAAATGCTGAAGACTCTTATCACTTTAGTGAAGGAAAAAATTGGTTTCGTTCAAGAGTATAACTTTCTCGGGGTTCCGTTTTCTTCGTCAGGCAGTTTTAATAAAGCATAGGAGCACTTCGTCCAGCGCCGGATTAACCTCTCCTGGGCCCCGGGGCTGAGACTTACAAGGGGCCCCCTTTATATGTACATATACATATATATTATATATTAAAGTGGATCCTCTGGCCAGGAGTATCACGTAAAAACCACTAGAAAATAGCGTCTGTCGCTTCACAACCAAAAACTGGGTGAAAACAGTCAAAAAACACTCCGAATGCAGGGCAATCTGTTTTTACAATTAAGACTTTTTTCTTAAGAAGAAACTTAGTTTCTTTTTACAATAAATAAAAATGCTGTAAGCCCTAGTGTTAGGGTTTATTATTCTTTTAAGTTACATGTGCAGAAATTTATTTCTGTGTCATTGAGAAAAATTTAAAAAAAATTTAGGGATTTTTATTTTTCAAAAAAACCTTTTTTTCGAAAATACTTTGTTATACTTGAAAAATATTTGACCTGCTGGGAACCTTCAAAAATCCCGTTTGTAGCCCCATGAAAGCCCTAAAGATCGCAACAGTGAAATTGGATCGTTCTGGGACCCGCAAAAATGGATTCTACGTCCAAAAATACTTCGAAAACGACACCTGACCATCGATGTTAGTTTACTACATCGATGCACCTGACTCGATCCCATAGCCAAAAGCCTTCAAAAAACTCCTCCCACAGCCCCATTTTAGCCCCTTAGCGCCCCACGGGTTTGGCCGATCGGGCTGAAAACCTTGCGGGCACAACTAGATAGTAAGCCGAGTATTTTGTCAAAATTTCAGATTAAAAAAAAAAAAAAAAATCCTTCTGCACAAAACGGCCCAGACGGCAGATGGCGGACGTCATTGTATGCGGGTTCAATTTCAGTGTGTGTCATTGTATGTGTGTTCAGATTTTATTTTTATCTAGGCTGGTCGTGTTAGTATTAGGGAGGGGAGGAAATTTTGTAGAAGTACTCGCCCTCCACCAGACAAGCAACCGTGGAGAGAGCAACCACCCATGATCCGAAAACTGCAAGCTACAAGAAGAGGTAGGAGAGTAGGTACGGTCTGCTGCATTCCGCAGCCATCAACGACCCAAACACCACAAGTTACAAGAAGAGGTGGAATAGTAGGTAGGTCCGCTGCGATGACTCCTGTCCCAAAGAATTTCGAGCCAACGACCTCCTTTAAAACCCGGCGCCTCAACATTGGTCCAACCCAGGCACACCAGGATGGTGTGGCTAACGCCGGAGGGGACGGGAGGGCATGCTGAACTTCCCCTAGGGGAGATCTAAAGAACAAGGTAGAAGAAAGAAGATTTAAGCAACGATAAGTGCACTTCCTCTGGGGGAAGAAAGAGAGGAGAAGGTATGAGAAAGGTTGTGATGGGCCAGAAATGGCCTTAGACACAACCTAAGGAGCTCTGTACAGCAGACGGCAGACGGACATTTTGGTTTTGGAATGTAGACCTCGTGAAACAGATAATGTAAAATTTTGAGGCCAATCGGAGTCGTCGACCTCCGTCGCGAAAACATGGGTGTATTATTCCGAGAATAATAAACCAAAAATTTAACAAATTATTTTTGTTTTTTTGAACCAAATGCGGTACAGAGTCCAACCCGCTTAGCAAACTCTGAACTACCGCAACAGTGTGGAAAATCCGTGAGGTCTATAACTCGCGTTGGGAGTGTAGAGTCTACACTCTATGTCTACATAGACGACTCCATGAGGTGTTCCGGTTTTCGAGTTGTAGTAAGTGGAAGTTAGGTACCTAACTTGAAACTTTCCGTTCACCTCCCTCTTTTTCAGGAAAACAATTTTTTGGAGATCAGCATAGGAATAAGGAAAACGGTTTGTTAATTTTCAAAAAAAAAATCATCGGTGGCGAAGTGGCCCCCTTGGGGTGTGCGCCCCGGGGCTATAGCCCCCCTAGCCCCCCCGTTAATCCGGGCCTGACTTCGTCACAAAGGGCATAAGAGCATGGGGAAGCGTTCGCCAAATTCTATCGGCCGGAAAATGCTACAGTTGGGAGTCAACCTGTCGTCTTGTGGACTCAATGGCGTCTTCGGTCGTTCTCTACGCAAGCGAGATCTGGGGTCTACGATACCTGGAGGAGATTGAGGTAGTCCAGTCCCGAATATTCAAGAGCCTGCTCACTCTTCCCTCTTGTACGCCGCACTACATGGTAAGGGCAGAATCTGGAAGGCTCAAGTTGGGTGTTTCTGTACTCGAGAGAGCCTTGGGGTGGTGGGAAGTCCTCCTCCGTATGCCGAAAAACAGATACCCTCGATCATGCTATAACGCCCTCTTACGAACATGTGATGAGAAGGGCGATGGCAAGTACAACTGGGCCTCCCAGCTGAAAAGCATACTTTCGAAACTGGGATATAGTGAGTTGTGGGGCCAGCAAGATGTGCGATGTGTGGTGGAAATGAAGCAGGAGGTATTGAACAGCTTCGCGACGATGGTGGCTTATGAAGATTACGAGCAGATCATTTGCTCGTCGTACAATAGAAATTACCTAGTGACGATAGAGGGATACACCAACTCTCTGGGCTACCTTAATAATTAAGGTTCCAATTATTGGAACATCCCCTTTGATGTGAAGCGGGTGATAGCTCAGCTAAGGCTCCGAAGCGACTAAATGCTGCGAATTTTCCACAAAGGTGTGGTATGGAAGGTAGAAACCCAACAGAGCTGTCTGCTGTGCAATAAGGGTGAGCTTGAAAACATCCCCCATGTCTTCGGTACATGCTCACAATTGGAGAACGATAGACTTAGGTATTTCGGATCTGGTAGACTAAGCGAAGAATATATTCTCAACTGCCTATTAACTTGCCCAAATGAGGTAATGGTGTTCAGGCTATACAGTTACGCAATCGCATATCCTAGAGGAGTTGTTAATTGATGTCGGTTTGTTGCACTGACTATAACTGTGGAAATTAGTACCTAGCCCAAATTCTAATACTGCCTTAGTATTTTTGCGATGTAACATAATATGTTATGATATTATCATCATAGCATAACATGCACATTTAATTTTATACGAAGAGTTGTTTTAATTTTAATAAATTTCCAGATTGTAACATAATATATTAGGATGCGAATTTCTTTGTTGTAAAGGTCAGTGTTACCTGCAATAACAAATAAAAATTGAATTGAATTGAATTGATTCCACCCAGTGAGGTGATTCTTTAATCAGCCCACCTCCTGCTCCTTTGATTAGAGCAGCCTTAGTGCAAACTTAAGATTCCACCCCGACTACCTGCAGGCAGCACAGCGTAACCTTAAGATTCCACCCCGACTACCTGCAGGCAGCACAGCGTAACCTTAAGATTCCACCCCGAGACTGGACATGGAAAACGTATTAAGTGAAATGGACATAAAATCTAGCAATGTTTATTAACAAAATTCATATCATTCGAGAGGCGGCACAAATGCGCTTCACACGCGCGGCACCTGTTACCGCTGAAAACCCCACAAGTTGTGGGCCACAACTGAGCGACGTAACACAATGACCGCGCCGCCGCACAGTGGGGCGAGTGACCCGATTCCGCGGACATCCCACTTTCAGACCCTTAAAAATTTTTTTTTGACACGTAACCTGGGTCTTTAATGTTTTTTGGTGTGCTGAATCCGAATCTGAAGTCGGTTTGTAGCTAGAGAATCACGTTTTGGAGATACAGCCCCGTAAAATGGTGTAAACGTGCGAAATTTTCAACTTTCGATTCCACCCAATTAAGTGCGCCATTCTTACATGAAATTTAACGGTGAACACGACTACGCCACCCATGATGGGTCTCAAATACTCCTATGTCATGGAAATGGGCAAATAACCTACTTTTTTAAAGCGAATTTTCTAAGAAAATTCAGCTATTTGTCTCGTTCAGAAATTTCACGACCCCCCCCCCCCCCAAAAAAAAAAAAAAAAAAAAAAAAAAAAATAGCGGAAACACCTCCAAAGTCCGTTCTATGTATGTTTCCCCCATTTTGGAAATTTTAGGAGGGGGGGGGGGGACGACGACTCGTGAGATACCCTATATACGTAACTCTCTTTTAATTTACGCGATAAAAAATCCGTTCCTTTGCAGAAAAAACCTTCTGTACAAAAAACAAGTGTTGAATAAGATGCTTTTCAAAAGCAGTCACAGGGTCTTCAACTTGGTTGACAGTGTCCACTTCGATTTTCAATTTTTATCTCAAGGCTATGAACACCCGCCTCATATGTGATGATCAGCTGGTCAAAAAAAGCGTGAATCCCCTTACATCTCTCATCGAGGTTGCCTTGATGAGGTTTACTTGAAATTTAGAAAAAAAAGAAAAAAAAAAGAAACGTGGCATTTTAATCTCCGACCTTATTTAAACTGCTCCTGATCCGCTATACGCCACCCAGGTGCCAGGGGTATCAATTAAACACTCAATAACTATAAAACAATTCATATTTACAGCTTCATTCGAAAAAAAAAAAATTCCACAAATTTGAAAACGTACGATAGGTATACAAATTCTGTTACATTACTCTCAACTACACGAGCACCTATCCATTCAGCAACCTGAAAGTACATGCCTGGTTGTCAGAAAAGAGGTGACTAGTCTCCTGATGGAATTCAAAATTAACTACTCATTAAAAAAAAAAACTGTTCAAGCGTAACCGTTTAAAAAAAAGGTACAAAATTTATCTTCTATGGTGTTTTGCGCTGAAGACCATTTCGTATGTAGGTAATAGAACTTTTCGAATATTCGAGTTCTATTAAAACAATCTGTTTCTTCTGATTTGTTCAGAGCGTGAATATAATAAGTTGGTTAACGTTCATGGGGTGCATTTAGCTTCAGAACGTAAGAATATTTTGGGCGAATTGAACCGTAGCAATAAATTATGAGTAAGCTTTGATCCGACAAATTTAAGGATCTGTATTTAAATAAGAAAGGTCCATCTAGTGACTAAAATTGATGGGAGTTTTTTTTTGGGAACCTCGACGGGTTCTCGCTGCGCTCTCGAAAATCTCGTTGAGTGCAGCCTCATAACGTCAAAGTAGAATTACAGGAAATTGTATTGCAATAAATAGCGATTTAAATGTCCAAAATAAGGATTTCAACAATGAAAATATGCTCCCAAAAGCACGCGTCGTTGGAAGGACCACACATTTTCACTTTTTCGAGGTTTTTCAATCGGTGTTCAAAAGTGGTGTCTCCATAACGAAATTAAGGAAGTGTTTCCTCAATGGATCGTTGGGGGGGGGGGGGGGGGGGGTGCTGAAACCCAATTTGAAGTTTGCTGCCTCCTCCGAGGTCGGCTTCACCGAATGCACAAAAACCTCGAAGTTTTAGCACGTTTTTCAGTTTTTCGTTTATATACCTGAAACTATGCGTTTTTCGAAGATGACCACTCCATACAAAATTAAAGTAGGCAAAATTCTCTTTGAAAAGCGGTGGTCAACATTGATAATTGAGCCAGTGGTCTTGGAGATGCAGCGTTTTCAAAAACGATTTTTCGTCTCTTCGGCGAAAAGGTCGAAAACGCCCACTTCCACCCCCTGCAAACCGATTAAGATGTTTCTCATGGTAAATTTAGTGTAATTTCACGTAAAATACAATTTTTCATTGACATCATGCATATTCAGGTTGCAGGGGGTAGAAGTGGGCGTTTTCGACCTTTTCGCCGAAGAGCCGAAAAATTGATTTTCAAAACGCTGCATCTTCAAAACCACTGGCCCAATTATCAATTTTGACCACCGCTTTTCAAAGAGAATTTTGTCTGCTTTAATTTTGTACGGAGTGATCATCTTCGAAAAACGCATAGTTTCAGGTATATAAACGAAAAACTGAAAAAAGTGACAAAATGTTGAGGTTTTATTGAATTTTCGATGTGAAGCCGACCCCGGAGGAGGCAGCAAACTTCATATTCGGACTCAGCACCCCCAAAAAACACAGTGAAAAACTGCCTTTATTTTGTTACGGGAAAACCACCACTTGACTGAACTAAAGAGGTTATAGAAAAATGGAAAAACGTTCAACTGTTCTATATTGTGCCACTAGCAAGCTGACGGGGGAGCCTCGCTTCGCTCGCCCATTTAAATATAGGACAAGTGATGATTTATATAAATTTTAAATGCGTTAAAACCTCCCGATCTTTGGAATTCTAATCCAATCCCAGTTGTAGAAAATACCTAAAAGCCGACCGTTGGAAAAATGAGGGGTTACCATGTAAAATAAGAAAACTAGGCGCGAATATGCCGGTTTGCGCGCATTTGGGGATAGTCGCGCAGATTTGCGCGCATCGTTGTGCTCAATGGGCTTTTCAGAAGTAAAATTGGCCAGGGAAATCGAAATCCGAAATAACAAAGTTGGGCGCAAATGCGCCGGTTTGCGCGCCTTTCAGGAGGATCTCAACCCCCCCCCCCCCCCCCTATTTGTAGCTAAATGGGAATCCAAGACGGTCACTACACACACGTTCTGAATTAGTGGTTTAGATTAATCCCTAGAAAATTGTGGTGAATCGGCCGACAGTATAGAGCCAAGTCGTTTCTTGAGATCAATTCATGGAATATCCCAACCTGAATTCCTTTGTGCCTTCTCAAGTGCATTTATGATTCAAGAAACCAGATGCGATGATTTTCCAAACGAGTCGCTATATGCTTTTGGAGCATTGTTTGAACTTTGAAGGCGTGATGAAGCCAATCGAGTCGTTCTATTCTTTACATCCCAGTCCAGCGTTCCAATTGCAGATTCCTCCGATAGGATCGAATGATAAACCTTTGGGACAAGTGTACTCCCACCCGAGGAGGTGGCTGTTTTCCATTTTGGCGCAGGAGATGAACTTGCGGCAGGAAAACGGATGCGGGAAGTTTCCGATGTCGAGGCACTCGATGTAGCCGTCGTTGTGGATTCGGACTTTGCCCGAAAGCGGGATTTCAATGGGTTCGGCGTAGAAGTCGTCGTAGTCGTCGTAGGTGGTGCTGGCCGGAGCGATGGGGTTGAGGGGGCGGGGGGCTCCGGGGAGGACTTTGGAGAAAGGGCGGGGGGAGCTTCGGGCGACGCTTCGGACGGGCACGATGGCCGGTGTCGTGTGGGGGATGTGCGGCCTGGTGGGCCTCAGCCTGGGTCGCTCAGTGGTTTGTATCACCTCTCTGTACGTTGGTCGGATTGTTGTCGTCACATCTGCAAAAAAGTAATGATTTGGTGAGGCGTAGCCAATTATGAGCTCACATGCATGCAGTTACTGCCAGAGGCAGGAGCAGCTTGACAAATTCCAAGAATACTAAACCAAAATTGTCCAATGTATCCCCGGGCTCCCCTATGACTGCAGTCTTGCTCGTTCACTTGCCTCAGGAGTAGGACTTACGGTTCAAGGGCCCAGGACGCACTATAACAACACCCCCACGACGTACGTCTGGTTGGGGCACCGTATGAAGGACACACCCCTCAAAAGAACCATTCTGGAAAGAAATTTACTGCTTCCGCGGCCACTTACATTGTTCAGTAGGATTTGTGGGAGCTGATGTGGCCAGAGATTGGATAGCAGCAACAGCTACGTTGGCCAGGTCTGGAATCCCCTCGTCGCTGTCCAGACTCGTGTGCTCATCCACCGTCACGACGTCCGGACCTCCTTCGCTCGAACTGTAGTCGCTCGAAGCCGGCAACTCCGTCCGGGGAGCCGCCTGAGTCGTTTGCCTCAAATGCCCCTGCGGCCGAAATGACGTTTCCCTGTGATACTGCTTCGTCTTGGTCACAGTGTCTTTTGCCACTGACTGCTCGATGCTCGAGTCCAAATGCTCTTCCAAGTTTTGCGCAGACGAGGGGCGTACCACACGGCGGAACTCCGGCCTCCGTGGCCTCAGAGTCGTTGCTTCTTCTTCTGCAATAATTCAAAACTTTCATTAAATATAAGTTTTGCAAAATTTTGCGACAGTGTTAAAGGGATGGGAAATCGGTAAGTAGTATCGATTTTGGTTTATTATTCTTCGAATAATACAACTATGTTTTCGCGACGGAGGCCAACGACTCCGATCGGCCTCAAAATTTGACATTATACGTTTCAAGAGGTCTAGATTCCAAAACCGAAATGACCGTCCGCCGTCAGGTCCGATTTGGGCGGTAGGAATTTTTTTCAAAAATCTGAAATTTTGGCAAAATACTTGGTTTACCATCTAGTTGTGCCCGCAAGGCCCAATTTCAGCCCGATCGCCCAAACCAGTGGGGCGCTATGAGGCTAAAATGTGGCTACGGGAGGTTTTTTTAAGGCTTTTGGATATGGGATCGAGTTAGGTATCGTTTTCGAAGTATTTTTGGACGTAGAATCCATTTTTCGGGGTCCCGGAACGATCCGATTTCACTGTGGGGATCTATAGGGCTTTCATGGGGCTACAAATGGGATTTTGAAGTATCCCAGGAGGTAAAATATTTTTCAAGTAAAAAACAAAAAATTTTAGAAAAAAAAATTCCCTCAAAAAAATTGTTTTCTCTAAAATTTTTCTCATTGTAGCAGAATTAAATTTCTGCACAAGTAACCTATATCAAAGAATAATAAACCCCAGTGTAAAATTTGCAGCGTTTTTAAAATCGATTCAGAAATGGATTCAAAGGATCGGTTATTCAAAAATCTTCAGAATCGAAACAAAAAAAAATCGTTATATTGATTCGACTTTCTGGTATCCTTCAAAAGCCCCATTTGTGGCCCCATGAAAGCCACATGGTTCCTCTCGTTAAAATCCGATAGTTTTGGGACCCCCAAAAAATGAATTCTACGTTCAAAAATAGTTCTAAAACGACAACTCACTCGAAAATCCTCAAAAACCGATCGATTTCTGGAGGGATCCCAAGTTGGCTCACGCAACTACACGACTTGTGCACGTTTTGTGTTTTGGAGGAAAGGATATTCCAATGAACATCAAGGATCTTAAAACCTTCATCCCTTCAATACTGAATAAGGCCAAGGATCACCTTCATTTGCGGGACCCCGACGGTTTGTCCACGTCATCCTTCAACGAGCAATTGAAGTTCATCCACGTGCCCTCACTTGGCTGTCAGGACTATCTTCGGCTTGATGGAGCCCCCACGTATATGAAGTGTAATGAGGGAGTGGTTTTCGATCTGGCACATTTGTTTTTCTGGTGCACTTTTGGTTTATTATTCTTGGAATAATACACCTATGTTTTCGCGACGGGGGTCGACGACTCCGATCGGCCTCAAAATTTGACATTATCCGTTTCAAGTGGTCTAGATTCCAAAACCGAAATGTCAGTCCGCCGTCCGCCGTCCAGGCCGTTTTGCGCAGTAGGAATTTTTTTAAAAATCTGAAATTTTGACAAAATACTCGGTTTACCATCTAGTTGTGCCCGCAAGGTTTTCAGCCCGATCGCCCAAACCCGTGGGGCGCTATGGGGCTACAGAAGGGGGTTTTCGAAGGCTTTCGGCTATGGGATCGAGTCAGGTGTCGTTTTCGAAGTATTTTTGGACGTAGAATCCATTTTTTGGGGTCCCGCAGCGATCCGATTTCACTGTTGCGATCATTAGGGCTTTCATGGGGCTACAAATGGGATTTTTGAAAGATCCCAGGAGGTGAAATATTTTTCAAGTAAAAAACAAAACAAAATTTGAAAAAATAAAAACAAAAAAATCTTTTTTGAAAAAAAAAATTAAAAAATTTTTCTTAAAAATTTTTTTCATTAACACAGAATTAAATTTTTGCACAAGTAACCTATATCAAAGAATAATAAACCCTTGTGTAAAATTTGCAGCGTTTTTCAAAGGTGTTCGTGCGGGATGGCTTCCAGAGTTTGCGGCTCCAGAGGTGGGAATTCAGACTCAGCGTTTCCCCAATTCGGTGGAGGATTAAATCCTGTCTTTCATGTCCGATGCCGTGCGCCTTATTGGCCTCAACGTCTGACGATCTTAAGAAGGCAATTATTTCATTTACCCCCGGTCTCTAAATTATGCATCCTAGGATCATTATGTTCATCAACTGATATAACTTTTACTTTTTCAAATTTCACACGTCCAACCCTAATAATTATGGCTAGAACAATTATTGTTCTTTCCCTCTTCATTATTACGAATTATGTAATGGGGGGTTCGCATTGATTTTTTTCTATTTTTTTTTTTTTTTTTCTGAAAGTACTCCCTGAGAATGTAGGGAAAACAGTAGTCAGCCGCCTGAAATCGTTTCCAGAAAATTTAAAAAATTCAACGAAAATTACGGCGTTTGAAAAAGACGGCCATGGAGGGAGTGTGACGTCACTACCTCTTCAACCAACTACGTGAGGGGATTGTTCCGCCTAGGGTTGCCACTCCACTACTCATCACAGAATAAAATTCAATTGAGCCGTGAATCCTTCTGATAAGGCTTCAAATTTCAAGTATTGTGTATTATAATTAAAAGTTAATTATTTTTTCCGTCGTATCAAGTTATAATTGCTATAAATTTATCATATAAGCTGACGACACTAGCGCTCTGGGTGAGAGATTCACTGGAACTGTGACGTCACTACTTCAAGAGTGACTGGTGGGAAACTCCGGCCGATTCAAACTGTGCGTTTCGTTTTGGTTTATTATTCTTGGAATAATACACTTATGTTTTCGCGACGGGGGTCGACGACTCCGATCGGGCTCAAAATTTGACATTATCCGTTTCAAGAGGTTTACATTCTAAATCCGAAATGTCCGTCCGCCGTCCGCCGTCCAGGCCGTTTTGGGCAGTAGGAAATTTTTAAAAAATCTGAAATTTCGACAAAATACTTGGTTTACCATCTAGTTGTGCCCGCAAGGTTTTCAGTCCGATCGACCAAACCCGTGGGGCGCTATGGGGCTATAATGGGGCTACAGGAGGTTTTTTTTAAAGGCTTTTAGCTATGGGATCGAGTTAGGTGTCGTTTTCGAAGTATTTTTGGACGTAGAATCCATTTTTTTGGGTCCCGGAACGATCCGATTTCACTGGGGCGATCTCTAGGGCATTCGTGGGGCTAAAAATGGGATTTTTGAAGGATCCCAAGATGTTAAATATTTTTCGAGTAAAAAATACAGAATTTTTGAAAAAACACATTTTTGAACAAAAAATCAAAAAAAAAATTTTTTTTGAGATAATAATTCAAAAAAATGTTTTTTTAAAAATTTTTTCATTGACAGAATTAAATTTCTGCACAAGTAACGTATATCAAAGAATAATAAACCCTTGTGTAAAATTTGCAGCGTTTTTTCGTTATATCTCCTACAATGATTTTTTTTTCGCTGGTATTGGAGTCTGTGCACGTTACTTTTTAGCCATATTATTGAATGGTAGGGAAGATTTCCAAATCTAAAATCAATGCGAACTCCCATCATTCTTTTTTCTCCTCTTCATGTACTGCTCAAGAATCTGGCTGTAAACGTAACTGTTCACTTTCTTAATCAGTTCTCTTCAACTTTCTTCCTCGTTTCATTTTCAAATTTTCTTTTATATGTAAAACTGAGGTGAGGTTTCATTTTCCACTTGTGTCTTTATTAACTGCTACTCTGTACCTATACAAACAATTGTTTAAATACACGATCTATCTATTTATCTTCAAAAACCCCTCCGGTAGCCCCCTTTTAGCCCCACAGAGCCCCACGGGATTGGGCAATCGGCGGGTAAAACAAGTATTTTGTCAAAATTTCGGATTTTCAAAAAAATCCCTACTGCCCAAAACGGCCCGAACGACAGATGGACATTTCGTTTTTGGATTCTAGACATCTTGAAACGTAGGTATAATGTCTCATTTTTAGGCCCATCAGAATTGTCGTCCTTCGTCGCGATTACATAGGTGGATGGTTCCAAGAACAATAAACCAAAATCGACTTTTTGAAAAATCGGAAATCGATTCCCATCCCTACAGCGTTACTTTCCAGACCCTTCGCAACAAAACAGTACCTGTCCTGAGGCTCTCAGTAGAAGTCGTTCCTCGCTGCGCTTGCCTTTCGTTTTTGAACCTGCTCAACCTCTGCCGCAGAATTTGAGCCGTCGTCCTTTGTCGGGTAGTCGTCGGGTTTTCCGTTGAAGTGGTCGTCGTCGACCGAGTTCCCGTCCTTCGTAGTAACGGTTTCCTGGCTCTACTCTGAATCTGAAATAAGTTTCAATCGGTCGAATTCAGCAGTTGACAGATGACTGAATTGAGGTGTTAAAAGTGAACGTTCACGTTGACATAAGTGCGGTTATTGAAAAAAAGAACCAGAGGTTATCAAGGTTTTGAAAAGACGATTTCGGAAAAAATCAACGAAGAGTTGTTCTCTTCTGCACTGCTCTACTAAAAGCGTAGCGTCCGATCAGAATCCTGCTCAAGTGCTGGAAGCTTTTGGTTCGATAGTACACAAGGGTGACCAGATTTTTTACGAAGGCTTGGGATAAACAATGTTTATTCAAGTAAACAATTTAGTACTCAGCAGAGGAGTCGTTTTCTCTCCCTAACCACCTCATTGGATTAGACCTCTGCACCGTCGGTAAAAACCACACCGAGAAGGCATTGGATGGCGAACGAGAGAGGTGGGGATGGCTAGGGATGTTGAAAACAGTATCGATTCTTAAAAGAGGTGGAGCAAAGGACAGGAGGGCTGCGAAGTAGCTACATTGACGAACTTGGAGATCTCGACCCTGAGACCATCTTGACATGGTGGAAAGACAGGATACTCGGAGACAGTCAATAAAAGGACAAAGAAATTTTTTCCGCTCCACAGAAAAACATTGAAGCATGGATATGTTTTTGGGCTTTACCAACTACATAGCAACACATAGGTTTATTGGTATCGCGTCACAAAAAAACGTCTTACGAAACTTCGCATGACCCCCAGCCCAAAAACATAATATAATATATTCATTCATTTTAACATGGATAATATTATTATCCATGTTAAAATGAAGGAGGGAGATAGATAACCCGCTTATCGGACGTAAAATTGGCCGAGGAATCCAAATTCGGGGAAACATTAGGGGTTCCCATTTAAAATAAGAAAGTTGGGCGCAAATTCGCCTATTTGAGCGCATCTCAGAGGGGGGCACAATCGAAGAAAAAATCGCCGTATTTTTTATAGCTTACCGTTTCGGAGGAGTAGGCTCATGACTAGGGCTCGGCAAATGGCATATTAAATTTTGCATATTTCGTTCCCGATATGCCCAACCTATAAGAAGCCTAAATATACCAAGTTTGTGCAAATCGGATGATCCAAATTCGAGTTTTTCGGGCATATAATTGCATATTGTGGGGTTTTGTTGGATACGAGCATATTTGGGCCATTTCGCTACTAGGCAGCATATTTTCCTATTTATTTCAATATTTCTGCATATTTTAAGATTTTATGACATCAACACTATAAATTCTCTCAACTAGCATTCTCTCTCAGCGTCAACAAACTCATTTCTGCAGGGAAAAAATTTTTCGTAAAGGCACCTAGCCGAGTGCGCGCCTTTAAATTGGCACATCCCGTACTGCCGCTGCCCCCTGAGCCAATCCTGACTCGACGGGGAACCTGGATTTCTGCAGAGCTCTACTATGCTGAACACCTATTATAGGCTGTCAAATCAGTAGTGGATTCGTTCGACGAGAATGACAGCCAATACATAACTAAGGCAAAGAAAAGCATGGCGGACAGGGACACTGTAGCGACGCTGGCCTTCATTAAAGCACGGCCAAAGCCTTATTATGGCGTCGATCCCACAGTTGATTCTCAATCTCAAGCTTGAGGCCTCAGAGAAGGAGCTGGTTAAAGTGGTGAGTGAGGTTCAAAAATTTCAGGAAGAGGCTTCCTTGTGGCCTGGGAAGATTGGGAAAGCTGTTCAAACCAAGCTCGAATTCGTTCTTGGCCGTAACCCAGGCTGGGGTACTGTCGTCAACGTAGCCTAGGAGGTGACTAACCAGAAACGGAACTCTCCTACACTCCCCATTAACTTGCTTCCTTCAAATTTCTACCATTGGTTTCCGTCGATGTTGAGCGTTCGTTCTCCCGCTTCAAATTTCTCCTGAGTGACTTGCGCCACAGCTTCAAGACCGAAAATATTGAAAAACACTTGGTTGTGCAAGCCTTTGACTAGTAGGTATGTTGTAAATATGTAAATACGACGGTATTATACGGTACTTACTGCTTGTAACTATGTAAATATTTTAGTGTCTAAATATGTGGTCAATGTGTTTGATAATTTTCTAAGGAGACTTGTAACAATAAAAAATTTGGTTGAGCGCCCCAATGCAATTTTTTCTTGCCTTCATGACCCTCTCACAATTTTTTGGGGGCATATTTTAGCATATTATTAACTTTTCCGGGCATGTTTTTGCGTCATATTTTGCGGTTTTTCGGTCATATTTAGGGCATTTATTGGTCATATTTCCAGATTTTATTGGTCATATCCTACCGAGCCCTACTCATGACATACATAGTCAGCCAGCCACAGACAGGTTGAGAATTAGTGGTATACATTTTATATTTCGGTTGGAACGTTTTGATGAGTGAAAGTGGGAAATGTTCATAATCCCTCCGCGGTGTCGTTGAGGGATGTGGGACCAATTTCTAAAAAGAAGTAATGTTCGGCCTGGTCACCTGACAGTACACCCAAAAGAACCAATGCAAGTCGGGACAGAACCTTTTAGAAGAGAAGTGCCTTTGAAGAAATTAAAGAAGGAAGTCGAAGAATTAGTTTATAAGTAAAAAATGATTAATAAATAAAAAACTTATTCTACCATAAACAAACTAGAATGTTAGGTGACACATTAAATCCACTCAACATGCTACAGATGTCAAAACTCTAAGCATGAAGGCAGAACGTTGGGGTCAGTTCCCAACACGTTATGCATCTCAGAGAGCATTTGATATGCATTTGAAGACGCTGCTAACATGCCACCAGAGTATCGAGCTGGTTGTTAAATCTGAGTATAGACTGGAAGCAACAAAGAGTGCCCATGCTGAAACCAACAGTTAATACCTACCCAGTTTAGTTTTTTGGGTTTTTTTCCACAACAGAAGAGAAAAACGAGAAATTGTTAGAGATACTTTTACCTGTATTAATCCCCTACGCTACGTTATGACGGCGTCTTCCATGCTTTGACTGCGACGAGCTTTTTAGTTACAACACGGTTAAAAGCGACACAAGGCTATGTTATGAGGCAGTCATGCTGGGTAGAATAGCTTCTGCATACCTCTTCTTCTCCGGCAGCGTCTTGGCTGCCATTTTGCGGAGCTTGGATGACCAGATCGTCATTGATCAACGATTCATAAATCTTAAGCGATCCTCCGGCTGGATCTTCGTCAATACTGTTGTTGAACTGTTCTTGGTCGGGGATGCCGGATTCTCCTACGGCTAAGTCTTTGACTGCTTTTCTCAAAACGACTTTGCGTACTTTTTTCTGATTTGAGGTGGCGTTTCTGACTAAATTTCTCGATTGACTAGATTGTTTATGAGGTAGGTCGGCTGCTTCGAGGTCTTCGTCTGAGACTAATTCTTCAAGTTTGAACCTCTTTTGTCCTCGCCGAAGCGGTTGAGTTTTTCTTGGAGTGGTTGCATCCTCTTCCACGCGTTGTCGTCGTCTATCGTGCCGTTCCGTGGTGGTTTCTTCCTTTGAATCATTGGAGCGTGTCCTGCTTCGAGCTTCCCGGGAATCTGTACGTTCTGAGCTCCTGCTGACTTCTTGGTAGCGTCTCGTCGTTGGCCCGTGGCGGTATCGAGTTTCCGTGCTGTCTATGTCTTTCGTAACGGCTGTTCGATCTGTCCGGGATCTCGCCCTGGCAGCCACTGTCGTCCCCCGGTCAGACGGTGTTCTGGATCTCGCTCGCGTGGTCGGTATCGTGTTGGTTGATCTCGCTCTCGTCGACGACTTTTCTTCACTTCCTTCCCTCGACTTCGTCGCTGTATCTTCCAGCTCGTCTTTAATGCTTGTGGCGAATCGAGCCCTTCCTCGAGACTTTGGCGGAGAGAATGTTGATGACACGCTGTTTTCCAAGTAGCCGTAGTCCTCATCCGCAATATCCAAAGACTTGGGCGTTGGTTGTGGTCTCTTCCTTATCACAATTTTCTCTCTTGGCCTATGAGTGCTCGAGTCTACAACATTTGGTGTTTCTTCGTTCGCAGGCTTTTTCCTCCTCAGAATAATTTTCGTCCTATTCCTCACTTGGTCGCTGTTTCCAGTCATTGAATCAATTAGCGTTTCATTGGTGGAAATAATTTGCACTGCGTTATTTCTCGGCCTGTCAAATCTGTGTGGAGTTGTGTCAGCCGGTTTAGTCGTTTCTATTTCATTAAATGGTGTAGTAGGAGCCTCAGGAAGGACAGTTGTGACAGAAATTGTTCGATTGTCAACTGGTGCACCTGTCTCCATAATTGCAGGAACTTCGGTGGTATTGATTATTTCTGAAGTGTTCACTTCGGTGCTGGGACTAGTAGTTGTGCTAGTTGTTGTGCTAGATGCTTCGCTTGTGCTAATTAATTCATAAGTTATGTTGGAGGTTGTGTTCAATTTTGTCTCATTCAAACTGTCTGTTGTGGCTGTGGTAGGAGGTCGTCTTGTGGGAAATCTTGGCTTGATCAAAGGCCTTCGAATGACGTTAGTGTCTCTGGAATATTCCCTGGTTAGCAACTTTTCTTCGTCGTCTACGGGTCTTTCGGTTGTGCTGCGTCTGGCTGAGAACCTGTTCCTGAACCTTGGTGTGGATTCAGTTGTGGTAGATCTGCGTGGGGAGAATCTTGTCGGCTTTTCAGGGTCTTCTGGTTTTTTATCGTCAGTTTCTTCGTTAGGCTCAGTTGTGACGCGACCTCGGATTCGACTTGGGACGAACCCTTTTGGTTTGGTGCTCGTTTCCACGGGCTCGGGCGTCGTCGACGTTTTAAATCGGTTCCTTCTCAACGCTATGTACGCAGGGGTTGTTCTCACCGTCGTCGTTATCACGATAGGCCTTCGTGTCCTGAACCCGGACACCCTCGGCGTCACCGCTTCCGTGACCTTGTGGTACGGTTTGGTGACCGAATCTACGAAATTCTCCGAGTCTTTCAACAGCTGCTGGAGCATATGAAGAGGCACTCTTTGTCGCTTTGTCGCCCCCTCAACAACTTGGGTCACTACTCTGGTGGATGTTAGCACTGCCGGCGTCGTTGTTAACGCATCACTCACCTTCACACGCGGCCTCAGAGTCGTAGTTGTGGTATCAACTAATCTCTCCTCAGTAATCTCCTCCTCCCCAATCAACTCATTCTCTGTTGTACCCACGTCTTCACTTTCAGGGGGTTGAGGTCGTTGCCTTTGTAGAGTAACATATCTAATGAACAAAAAATTAAACAAAACCAATTGAACATTTATCGAAGGTACATTCCATCAAGTCAAGTGAAATCAAGGGAAGTTACAGTTCCACAGCCAACATAATATTACGGTGAAATTAGGAAGAAAAAAAGCAACATTTATTTAATAAAGGAAAGTTTTTGGGGTAGTTGTAATGTAGTGAACCCTCTTGCTTATTGCGGCTATCCGATATTAGTTTACTCAGCCTCAAAGGAGAAAACTTCACTTAGTGATAACCCGGGAGGCCTGAGCCTGGTTGTTTTTCAGTCGTCCGCCAGTCCAGTCACCAGGAGATTTGTCGATGCAAAACGTGGTGTAGAACTGTTCTCAACTGTTTCATGTGTTTTGGGGTGCTGAACCCGAATCCGAAGCTTCCCAACAAAATTTCTGGGACGCTCACTCGCAAAAATCTCGAAATTTTGGCACTTTTGGCTTATTATTCTTGGAATAATACACCTATGTTTTCGCGAAGGGGGTCGACGACTCCGATCGGCCTCAAAATTTGACATTATCCGTTTCAAGAGGTCTACATTCAAAATCCGAAATGTCCGTCCGCCGTACGCCGTCCGCCGTCCAGGCCGTTTTGGGCAGTAGGAATTTTTTTAAAAATCTGAAATTTCGACAAAATACTTGGTTTACCATCTAGTTGTGCCCGCAAGGTTTTCAGTCCGATCGCCCAAACCCGTGGGGCGCTATGGGGCTACGGGTGGGGTTTTTCGAAGGCTTTGGGGTATGGGATCGAGTTAGGTGTCGTTTTCGAAGTATTTTTGGACGTAGAATCCATTTTTGGGGGTCCCGGAATGATCCGATTTCACTGGGACGATCTTTAGGGCTTTCATGGGGCTAAAATTGGGGTTTTTGAAGAATCCCAGTAGGTTAAATGTTTTTCGAGTAAAAAATACATAATTTTTGAAAAAAAATCCCCCCCCCCCCAAAATTTTTTTTTGAAAATTTCAAATACCATTTGAATTTAATATTGGTATAAAAATCCAGAAAAAAATTTTTTTAATTTTTTTTCATTGACAGAATTAAATTTCTGTACCTACAAGTAACCTATATCAAAGAATAATAAACCCTTGTGTAAAATGTGCAGCGTTTTTTTTTTTTTTTTTTTTTTTTGCCGATAACTTTGAAAGGGTGCGTTATGGGTAAAAATATTCTATATAGTAAATTAAAGAGCACAAAACCCTGCGTCGAATGAGCTACCTCAAAGTCAAAATTGACCAAGCCGGGCGCGACGGGCCGTAAATAAATGTCGATTTTTTTCCAAATTTTCGAAAAATCGAGATAACTTCAAGTTTAAATGTCTGCTCCTCAAAAATGGTAACTCCCACGTAAAAACACATATATATTGGAAGTAGTAGAGCATCTAATTCTGCGTTCAAAAAGCACAAATAACGTTACTTTTGGTCTAACGTAAATTTAAAAATGTATTCATGTTCGGAAACACTTTAAACTAATTGAGTAGTACTATAATATTGTGGGTATTATCCACTTGAGTGAATTTTACAGGAACCGCGAAAAACCTGCAAATTTATTAAAGCTCATAGATCCAAACTTTTATTTAGATTGGCCGTAATTTTTTTGTCTATTAGGTGGCAAGAATGTTTGATAATTGAGGAGACCCATGCGCTCTTCTTGGGGGGAATGCAGAAATCGATCCGCCGTGTTCTCTTTCTTAACTCTGCCAAGTTTGGTAAAGAAATTCCTGTTTATTTGGTTGGTTGCCTGGTTATTATCAGTTATTAAGGGCCCTTCTTGGAGGGAATCGCGAAAATCCTGCCCTAAATATCGATAACGCTTTCTATAATAACCTACTTGTAAAATATTAGTTAGTTGTTGTAATGGCTCACTTCATAAAAAAATGAAATATATACCTGCTTAGTTAGTTAGATACTTATTTCGTGCAAAAGGGTTCAGATACTACCTATTACTTACTTCTTGTCGGTTACTAGTTCAAATTTTGGTATTTTTACTACACCACGTGTCAGTTTCTCTGTCTATCGTTACCAAGAAAAGTGGTCCCGCCCGTACTCTCAAGTAGCTGCCTGGGTTTGGGTCAAGACTCAGCTCGCAGTGATCCGAGCCGTCGCCGTGAGACTAGGGGGACTTTCGTTGTCTGGGGTTGGAGGATGGCGCTGGACTCCAGGTTTGGGACAGCGAGTGAAGGCTGAACTTCCCGTTTACTGCAAACCTCCACAATTTTTAGCATTGGCTTTTCCGTGCCAATTTTAGTTCTTGTTTCAAGACGTCTAGATTCCAAAAACGAAACATCCGTTCGCTGTACGCCGTCCGAGCCGTTTTGGGCAAAAGGATTTTTTTTCTTCAAAAACCTGGAATTTTGACAAAATACTCGATTTACCATCTACTTGTGCCCGCAAGGTTTTCAGCCCGATCGCCCAAACCCGTGGGGCGCTATGGGGCTAAAAAGGGGCCACGGGAAAGGCTTGTGCAGGTTTTAGGGTATCATATCGTTTGGGGTGTCGAATTCGAAGTATTTTTGGACGTAGAATCCATTTTTTGGGGATCCCACATTTGTCCAAACATTGTAAAAAAAAAACTTAGTATTTTTCTTGTTTAAATAATTTTTAATTGGCATAATTAAAGTTTGCACCACTTTTCAATATAACAGAATAATAATCCATCAAGTAAAAATTGCAGTGTATTTACCGTCAAACCCCACCGCACACATTCGCCTATCCAGAGGGCTGGCAAAACTGACAACGTCATCCACAACTGCACCCCCAACCATCATAATATGTTATTATGACCACGCAAGGCCTAAACCAAGTCAATAATAACTTTGACAAGGTTCCGGCCAAAATTTCTGTGAAAATCTCAGTCGTGTTGAGCGATCCTAAAAACACGCAGAACCATCGAGATAATGACTGCCCAAAAACCTTCCTCTATTTTTCCTAATTTCACCGTTACGGTCTTATAATTGTACTGAATTCTAATTATCATTAGATTTGAAGGTTTGATTTCGAGTTAGTTCTGAAACTACAATTGACTTTTTTCAAACCTTGACGTAGTGGAAGTAGAAGCTGAAGCCTCAGGCGATGACCTGCTCCTGAAGATGTTGGTGTACCGCAGTGTGCTGCTTTGCTGCCTCCGCTCGCTGGGCGCCTCCTCCTCTTCTTCGGCCGGGTTGCGGCTGTTCTCGCGCACTTTGGGTCTGAACCTTTCCACAGTCTGGTACCTGAGTTTGTTCCTTTCTGTGGGTTTGTCCTGTTCAGTTCGCTCCGTTTGACTCCCTCTGTTCCTTTGGATGGGAGTGTATTTGGGTTTTCCCTCGGGAACTTCTTCCTCGTCGTCGTACTCGACAGCCGCTTTCTCAGTCGTTGGCCTACAGACGTGTTACATAGGATATTGGACCTACAAATGTTTCATAATTGTACAACTGGTTCATAAATTTTGTTTTAAATTACCTCTCCCTTCGAATTGTTACGTAAGTTGGTTTTTCTTTTCTGAATGAAGAAGAACGCCCATTCTCCCTCACTATTCCCTCATTCTGTGGGCCTGTTGGTCCATTCTTTTGTGCGCCTTGATACCTGAAATTTGCAAAAACAAACGGCATTATAATTCTGTTCTTTATTTTCACAGCCATTGTTGCTCAACTAAAGTGTTCTTCGATTGGAAATTGAATGCCGTACTCACCTGGTTGTTTGTTTGCTGATTACTCTTTCGTAAAGGCTTTTACTGATAGCAGGAGTCGTGGAGTCAGTTCCAGAACTTGAACCCTCCAGCTGCTTCTCAAGTTCAGCAACTCCTCCTATAAATTGTTATTCCGTTAGCTGAAGAAGAAGAAGAGTAATCATGCGGGGTTAATCCCTCCGGGTCGGTCTTTCTTCGGGATTCCACCTCAGTAGGGGACGTGCGAGGAAGGTGGACCTCGTATGCAACGTTAGAACACTGCTCTTCGGATCCAGCCAATGTAGACGCGGTTTCACAATAGTTGACAAATGCAAAGATCGAATCCGTGTAAATTCGGGAGTTCGGTGTGTTACTTTGCTATTGAAGTGTTTAAATTGAAAAGTTATAGAAAGTGAACGTGGGAAGTCAAGCAGAAGTCTATTGCTTTGGCTCGATCTGCTCAAGCAGAAGTTTATTGCTATCGATCTGCTCAGCAGAAGTCTATTGCTATCGAGCATCAGACTTCTCAGCAGAAGTCTATTGCTATGGATCATCAGACTTCTGCTACAGCAGAAGTCTATTGCTATCGATCTGCTCAAGCAGAAGTCTATTGCTATCATCAGTCAAGCAGAAGTCTATTGCTATCGATCTGCTCAAGCAGAAGTCTATTGCTATCATCAGTCAAGCAGAAGTCTATTGCTATCGATCTGCTCAAGCAGAACTTTATTGCTATCATCAGTCAAGCAGAAGTCTATTGCTATCGATCTGCTCAAGCAGAAGTCTATTGCTATCGATCTGCTCAAGCAGAAGTCTATTGCTATCATCAGTCAAGCAGAAGTCTATTGCTATCGATCTGCTCAAGCAGAAGTCTATTGCTATCGATCTGCTCAAGCAGAAGTCTATTGCTATCATCAGTCAAGCAGAAGTCTATTGCTATCGATCTGCTCAAGCAGAAGTCTATTGCTATCATCAGTCAAGCAGAAGTTTATTGCTTTGGCTCTGCTTGGCTCATGTCCTGTTGGACTCACGTCTCAACCTTTCGGTTTGGCTCATATATTTTGGTTTAAAACTTGTTCAACATTTTGATTGGCCCAAGTCTATGGATTGCACTAGGTTCCAATTGGAACTCTTAAGAGATGCGGCTGTCAATCCGGTATCCCAGGAAGTAGTCCACCCAATCATTCAAATAAGATGGTCTTGCTTCTTGTCGAAGGTCGATAGAATTAAATGTCCACCAAGCTTGCACAATTTCCTCCGAAGATTGGAGATTGAGGGATAAGGCGTCAGAGTGGGAGCCATTCATATTTACATCAACTCGCAGCGAACAAAAATATGTCGCTTTGTTTGTTGTTAAATTGATAGCTCGAAAATACTATAATACCGTCTTTTATGTCATATTATAACTCGAAAATATCGTTTACGTACAGCAAAAACAGGGATGTCCCCAGAACTTAACCTTGCTTTACACCCGCCCGGGTCGAGGGTTTCCTGGACCCAAAAGTGGACGCTGTCCTCCAGCCAATCCCGGCGAACCCTTGCCTCAAACAGCTCTGGCCAGTCATCAAGTCTCCGAGGAAATTTCACTGGTACTACCACGCTAGAGCTCAGCAAACCACCCTTCGCCTCTGCCGTCCTAGCAACTATGCCGGGGTATCTGTTTGCTGGCATCCGCAAGGCCTTCACCACATATTTCCACGCCCAGTGTGTGAACGAAGATTGCGTCCACCCCAGACTCCAGATAGACAATGAAGTTGGACGTGATCCTTGGAAGGCCCAACACTCGCTTCACCAAGTATCTTAGTACCTGCTCCTGAGCATCTGACTCAATGAGTCCAGTTACCTGGGTCCCATAGCACAGATACTGCCAAAAGGACTATACTTCGCTTAAGGTGGAATGGAGGGCCGAGAGATGAGCGACCTATACACGCTGTTGATACTCGTATACAGCATGCTTTAGTATTGCACTATTAAAAACTTCACGCACAAAGTATAAAACACGTTACCTAATTTTTTAATAAGAGAAATGAGCTGCTTTATGGTTTGCGGATCTTCTTGCTCTTCGTAGTACTCTTCTTCTTCTTCCACAGGTGCCTCTGTGGTTGTCGTCGTTGTCGTGTGTTGCGTTGTGGTTCGTAACGTCGCCTTTACACCTGACGTCGACTTGGAAGGAGAAGAAGTTGTCGTTGTCGTCGAATCGGAAGATTTCTTTTTACAAATGACATTGCGAGAGAAATCGCACGAGTCTGCCGCTTTATTGAAAAATAAACCTGTAATGATTTATTGTTGTTTAGTAGGTGGACAGAATAGTTTATCACCTGAAGAACACAAAAGAGCGATACAGACCTGACGGACAAGTGAATTGGTGGGCAACTATTCCAAGGTTTGATGGGCCGCTGTCCAAACACCAGAAATACTTCTTGCAGTCTCTCGGGTGAGGGAAAAACCCTTCGTCCTTGCATACAAAATCTATATAGGTTGTAGAAAAGAAAATCATAAGTTAGCAATGTACATAACCTAAAAGTTTGTTTGTGGTTTGTTTGCGTACCGCTGCCAGGATCAGGTGTAGTTGGTGGGTCTGGCGTTGAAAGCGTGACGGTCGCTGGAGTCGTCGACGTTGTCGCTGGTATCCTGTGGTTCTTCAGTTTGGACGAGGCTTTGCTCGACGCTCCTTTCCCACCTCTTGGAGCCGACGGGAGTTTGTTCTGACTGGCTCCGGGCGACTTGCCGATCAAAGCTTCTTTGGCCGCTTCGATGAGAGGGTACGGCCTGGAGTGGCACTTGCCCCGGAAGTCGTCGTTGTCAATAGACCAGAACATGATTCCTCCGAGGTTCTTCTCGTTGACGTAGTGGGACTGAAAAAAAGTTAAATAATTATATTTAGGTAAGCTAACAATACTTTACTTTAACTCTTTTAATCTGACGAGTGGGTGAAGGTTCGAAGCAGCATCTTGGCGGGAAGCCCTAAGATTTCCAGGAACTCCCCCACCACTGACACTGGCAGGATAGGCTATTAAATAGCAGCAAATTTTGCTGACCGAGAGTGCAGCAGCTTGCCTGGCAGTAGAAATCCGTAAACTGCCACATTCAGCGACTTGACCCTGCACTTTTGAAACATACCTGATGATCATCTCGCAGTCCTATTTAGTCAATTTGGTCTGGTAAAAGGGGTGTCTCTCTTACGCGACCCCAGGTGTTATTTGATCTATATTGATGCGTTGATAAACTCCTTGCCTTGTACTTTTAACCGTGTCAGCACCATTATCATGTTTTTTTTAAACGATTTTCGAAGTCTGTTGAGTCTATGCTGTCGTCCGCTAGTCTGTTCCTCTTAAAATAAATGTGTTCGCCTACATTGTATTGAACATCCTTTCTTAGTGTCGAAGTGTTTTTTCTTTTCCAAGAGAGCGTCGTGATGATAGTGTTTGATATTTTCCCATTGTGTCGTCATCATGCCCAACCTTTTTTCCTCTTCTTCGTGTGGTAGATTCAAATTTAAAGTATTTCGTTGTCGGCTCTCTCTACCGTACATTGCCTTGAACGGTGCCATTTTAATTCTTCCGCTGTACGAAGTGTTTAAATTGAACTGTATCTTGTGTATGTATGGCTCCCAGTTACCGCGTTCCTGTTGAACTTGCCGAATTAATCGTGTCATCATTTGTACTCGTCTTTAAGTCGCACCTTGGGAACTCGAGAATAGCTCCATGAGTCATTATTATCCCCCCTGACAGTACATGAACATCCTGTTAAGCGCCAGTGTCCATAAAAGGATTCTTTGCGTACATTGTCATCTGATTCGATGATACAAACCTTTTTCTTGACGATGCTTTCATCATCGTAGCCCACCCATTGGTTCCCTTTGAATGCGTAAGGTCCCAATGCAGTCTCTTTAGGTTGGACGACTGTCCATCCATCTTTGTTGACGTTTTCACAAATCTAAAATAAACGCACTCGTTAGTCAGGTGGTGGCAGAAATTTGTCTAGAGTTAAGGAAAAAAAAGATGTATTGCTCACTTCATAATAAGCCAAGTATCCCTTCTCTCTGGTGGCGTCTCCTTGTTCGCCGGGGCCGTCAGAAGGGGCACCCAAATCCGTCGAATCGGGGTTGAAAAGCGTGTACGATCTTCCGTACGTGGGGATACCGAGCACTAGTTTTTCCGGTTCGGCCCCTTTTAATATGTAATGTTTCACTGTGGCATCCTGAAAAAGATGATGGGGATATCAGAAGGAACCCTGTAGAGCAGGATCAAATTTGCGGTCAGACTTATAAGTCCAGTAGATATGTATTCATGGTATCCACGCAGACATGGTAATCCGAGCTCTTTCGGGGGTTTACACCTCAGACGTCGGTTTTATATTCGCCACAAATTTCCGCTATTGACTCACTATGGTAAGCTGGGCGTCGAAGTTGTACTCATTATCTTCTTCGATGGAGTAAAGCGGCGAATGGTGATTCACAGAGGGCTCAAACGCCGAATGATAATCGTACGACAAGATATTCATAAAGTCCAAATATCTGAAATTCGAAATAGCATTTGGCATTAAAAATCAAAATACAGCTCCCTGATAAGTTTTCATTCACGGGCGATGACTATCAGAAAAATTACTTGTTAAGTTTAGGGATGTCGTATCCCTTATCTATGTATTCAATTCCCGCGGGAACTGCCATCGTTAGCAAAAGTCGCGATCTCCCCGTTTTATCGGATTCTCTTTCGAACTCTTCCCTCAGCTCCTGTAACATCAAATACCAACGATTGAAATTATTTCGAAATCATTCTAATTTGCCTGAGCAAAGAAACCGTCAGACTTATCGTGCACGCAGTAGTTATATTTGAATTCCTTCTCAATGGAATTGGCACTGCAGCTGCTAAACGGTGTAATACAACGGGTGTATAAATCTGATTACTTGAACAAGTTGGGCGTAGTTCTCTTTATCCTTGGGTTTGCCGCCGTCCCTGTAGGCAGGATATTCCCAGTCCAGATCGAGGCCATCAAAGTGGTTGATCCTGAAACACACCATTGTAAAGTGATTAGGTAGGTACTTCAAACAGATTTCGTTTTCCTGAAAAAAAAAGAAGTTTTCTTTGGACAAGCTGTAGGAGGGGATTGCTCCACCTTTATTATTCGTGGGTGACCCGTTAAAAGTGTATCACATCCCGTAAGCGTTTCTTGCCACGTAATACGTACCGTAGTACAGAATCGATTCATACGATTTGACAAAAAACTGTAGTAAAAGATCGATTCACGGTTTTTACAAATATCGGTAGGTAGGGGAAAATCGATTCACCTAAATATAGGAACATAAACATCGATTAAAAACATCGGAAAATTAGAACGAAAAAAATATTTTTAATCGGAAATCGATTCCCATCCTCAGAAATTTTCCGTTAAAATCAAAAGCGCTGCACAATTTTACACAAGAGTTTATTATTCATTGATATAGAAAAATTGTGCAAAAATTAATTCTGTGTCAGTAAAAAATATATTTGAAAAAAAAAAAAAAATCTAATGGACAAATTTGGGATCTCGAAAAACGGATTATGCGTCTAGAATTACTCGGAAAACGACACCTTATTTGACCTCCTGGGGTCCTTAAAAAATCCCATTTGTAGCCCATGAAAGCCTCACAGATCCTCACGGTGAGATCAGATTGTTATGTGACCCCAAAGAATGGATTCTACGTCAAAAAATACTTCGAAAACGACTCCTAACTAGATAGCATAGCCGAAACCCTTCAAAAAAACCCTCCCGTAGCCCCATTTTAGCCCCATAGCGCTGCACGGGTTTGGGCGATCGGGCTGAAACCCTTTTGGGCACAACTAGAGATTAAACCAACCTGAGAAATTTGACGACGTTTTTGACGAACTCTTTTCTCCTCTCTTCATCTGCCACTAGCGGAGAAAATCTGGCCGAACCTTCGTTCCAACCTCCGATAGCCAACATCGTCTTGAGCGCCTTGTTGTACGACTTGAGCCCCGTGAATTTTGCGTAACCACCTGTCAACAAAAATCACTTGTTGTGTATCCGTTGCGTCAAGTTGACCAGTTCTAGAAGAGAATTGACTTACCCTGTTCAATGTCCTGGTATTTGTCATACGGCCGCAACCCGTTTTCTCTGTCTAATCCCCCAAAGGCGTAGATCAGATGAGTGCAGAGGTACGGGTTGATGTTTTGGGGGTTGAATTTCGCTGTTCCCGGTCTGAAATATTCGACAATCACGGATAATTTCAATTATCAGTCACTACTATCCTGATTTAGCCTGATCAAATTTAATGGTATGCCTGATGGTACCTGTAAACGCTCCAATTGGTGTAATAGCACACTATCCTCTTCTCTCCGCCGCTCTCCCTCTTCACCACCTCATCTAAAATGGTAAACAGGCAAATTATTACTCTTAGATCAAAATACCACTATAGACAGAGATAGTTGATCAACTCTTAGTTAGCAACAGATAGAAGTGGCTGTTAATTATCAAGAAACAGTTAATCAATAAAACCCTCTGTGGCCGCATGGGCCGAACTCTACAAGATTAAATTTGCTCGCCCGTCCCACTTCGTTCAATTGCGGGCCACGGGAAGTGCCACTTTCAACGGGGGCGTGATTGGGAAGTCCAGCTTCTCCCGCTAACGAGGGAGCAGCTAATTACTCGAGCACCCTGATCGCGCCGCCAGCGTTATCATTTAACTGACCGCTTATTTTCATTGACATAGGTAATGTCAATTTCACAGTTCCTTTTTTGATTGGACCCGAGGACTCGGCCTCGCCTGGCAACACTTCGTCAGGGAAAGCCAGGTCAGCGGGACCAATATTTTCGGGCGAGTTGGTTGCCCAGGTAGTTGACAATGAGCTATATATAGCTCATTTAGTATATATACGCATTTTTTTCTGATTATTGTAATAATTACAATAATTATTGAAAGCTAGTTCCATGAAATGGCTAATAACGCCCTGATACCGCAAAAAAAGTCCCGATTTATCCTTCAGGACCCTAAAGAAATTGGAAGGTTTGAAACCGAAAGGACGGTAAATGACGTCATTTACCGTCCCGAACCCGAAAGCAGACCTGACTTCAGTTCTCCAAATATCCGTAGAAACCGACTGTATCGGTGAAGGACATCAGATGTTGGAAAAACTAGTATAGTATACTATACACTGCCAGGTATCGACCCTCAGGTTTTCAAAACCAGCTAGGGTAGATTCACTTTCGAGCGAAGTGGCTTTTGTCAATTTATGTTGTTTTTCGTAATGATAATCCACTTTTCGCTGTTGTGTTCTATTTTTAGATGGCATCCTAAATGAAAACTCTTCAGTGAAAGAACGCAAAAAATAAAAACTAGCTCTGAAAAGAATGGGGTGAGGGAATGCGTATAAATTCATACTGAAGGCGATATCTCGACTGTTCAGTCTACAATTTATTCTTCTATCTAAAACTGATCAGCTGCATGACTGACTGCTTTTCTCTGCCTTTTGCAGATCGTGTTGGCCAGGAGAAACGCTTGACGAACACGTCAAAAACATTTTACTCCGGAGACGAATTCCGGAGATCGGGTATGAGTCATATCGTATGACCGACTGGATAGTGATCCTTCTTTTGATGAAAAGTCCAGGTGCAAACATCGCGCAAAAGTTAATAATATATTATAAATAATAAATTTTATTCATTATATTAGTATACTACATTGATATGCATTCCTCACTCGTCAGACACCTACTTGAAAATATATAGTATACTATACATCCCTGGATATACGGTTACTTGGCAGCGTATAGTATACTATACGTGTTAAAAAAAAATTATTTTGAACAATTGTCCAACTTTAATGGTTTTTCCATGTTTTTAGGGGCCTAAAAAGCAGATTTGCAGAAAAAATTGTTTGAAATTTCCCGATAGGAAAGTTTGCCAAGTACAGGGTTAAAGGATTTTGTCTATGGGATTGAGTTAGCTGTCGTCTTCGAAGTATTTTTGGACGTAGAATCCATTTTTTGGGGTCCCGGAACGATCCTATTTCACTGTCTCGATCTTTAGGGCTTTCATGGGTCTACAAATGGGATTTTTGAAGGATCCCAGGAGGGCAAATATTTTTCGAGTAAAAATTGAAAAAAAAAAAAAAAAAATCTCAACTTTTTTTCATTGACAGAATTAAATGTTTGAACAAGTAACCTACATCAAAGAATAGGTAAAATAATAAACCCTAGTGTAAAATTTGCAGCGTTTTTTCAACCGCTTCCAGTAATGTGATTTTCTTCTTTTTTTCGATCCTTGATGTAGGTAACAATTAGTGTATTTATATTCATTAAGTCGATTTTTTTGCTCAAAAATATTCAAACTACCCTTAACAAACTTGATGCTTATTTATAAGCTTGAAGCTGACTGAATTAACCAATAGAATGGAAGCCTACATGCAACTAGGTACCTCTTGTGATTTTTCCAACGTATTTGTTTAAAACGTTTTCGTTATTTTGTTTGTGTGAATTTCATACAATTCCGACAATAATTTCAACTTTGCATTCCAAGGGGATTTGACCATTCAAGTCTCATACTTCGTAAAATAAACGGGTTTTTTGGTCTCCTGAAAGAAAAGTTTGATGAGCACGATACGGCTCAATTCGATATTTATGGTTATTTAGTTAAACATCTCGAAGCATTTTCCAGTAGTTCTTATTATAAAGTTGATCATATTGAAATATAAAATTGGTACTCACGTTGGTGGGAAGTGGAGAGCAGCATCAACACTAAGACTGCGCTTTGAAAACGCATCTGAAAATAAAAAAAGTTCTTATTAAAAAGTAGCTAAGTAAGATTACACAATGGAAATGGAAATTTGATGCATCATGATTGACAATAAAATGTTTTATAGGGACAAAATATTGAGTAAAGTCTTGGAAAATGACAATAAAAAACTACACGATAGCAGAATACACTTATAGCAATAATGGCTTTACCGTAGCAATCATTTTTAAAGCTATCGATTTCTTCTCAGTACGTGTTGCAACTTGTACCTCTAGAATGATAATGTTCCTGGCTGAGTAGCACTAAAACCTAAAATCCCCTTCCCCCACAAAAACTAGCGGTTTTCTCACGATTACTTACAAATTGAAAGGATGTTGGTCAAGCGATAAAACTGGTGATGCTATCACATTCCGACCTAAGTGCCTCTAATTTGCAGGTGTAACTGAGAAGCTACAAGGACGTATTTGGCGTTTCCGTTGCTATTCATGCGAACCAAAAATCCAAGAGATTTTTTGTTTCTTCTCGAGCCCACGCTCACCGAGTGAGACGAACGACGACCAACTTGCCTTGAGAACCAAGAAACCTGATTGAACTTGACTTGGTTTCGTAGATATAGCATATTATGTGGTTTATCGCATCTTGATGCAAGGACTCACTATTTGAGCCCACATTGCCTAAAAGGTTTTTGGTATGAAACAGTGGCGGCTAGTGCTACAACCAAAAGGGGGTTCAACAGCAAAGTACGTACTGCCGTATAACATAATGTCTAGTTCAATCACACCCAGACAATATATATAATCGTAGTAGGTCTGCTGACTGGGAAACTTTAGCAAGAAGTTTTCTTTTGAAGCGAAGCTTTTATACGGAAGCCCCCCTCTCGCCGTTCGGGGAGTCTCCCGGTGAAAATCGTGAGTGAGTCAGATTGATCACGACTTATATATACTCTCTTCCAACCCGGCCGCTGTCAAGGAAGTCGGAAAGACGTACTCAGAACGGGTGGAATCCGGGGTGGGGCTTCAGGGACCTTACAACGGTGGAGGAGGCGGGGAAATTTTTTTTTGCCGACCTTTTAGCTACGAATAGCGAGCCGGAGCATCTAGTAGGACACTATACTGGCAGCTGATTTTTGCAAAATGATATAAAGCTTCGCTTCCTTTTTCATTCTCCCGAGGAATGAAAATATTTTCTGTGGTAGGTATTTTAAATTGAGTCACTGCAACGACCATAGGTAACAGCTGAAGAAATGGAAACAGTTGCACAACAACCACTATTTTTTTTTCTTCTTATTCTGTCTTTAAGAAAATTTACAAATTTCCTTTTTTAATTTTAAAATTAGACAGTTTCTAGTTGTTTTCGCGCGGTTTTCAATCTGTTGGGTGATATGAGGGAGAAAAGGGCCTTTAGGAGGGGGGTTTCGAATTCGAAGGATTAGGAATAGTGCAGGGAGTCAGGTAGGTTGTCGTTTCAAAGCGTTTTTAGACGTAGGGCACATGTATGGAAACCCCTTTCTTACCTGTCGTGGTATTATACAATCGTGCTGATTTTTTTTTTAATTTTAAATTTTTTAATGATGGTAATTTACGGAGATTTATCTTTCAGACAGTTTACGGTCAGCAGCAATATTTTGATTGAGTATTCTTGGAATGTATTCGCGACGGAGGTCGAAGATTCTGATCGGCCTCAAAATTGGACATAATCCGTTTCTAGAGGTCTAGATTCCACAAACGAAATGTCCGTCCGCCGTCCGAGCCGTTTTTATTTTCTTAGTGGGATGTTGTGAGGGGAAAACCCCGTATGTTGATTGACCAATCACATAATAAAGTATGCAACTCAAGGCGCCTTTCGCTCCTGCTCTTTTGGGTTCAGAGCTCTTCAGGCGTGTAACATTAACCCTTAAGTTAAACTTCATGTTGGCATCCCCTTAAGGGATCCCCTTAAGCTCTGAATTCAGAGCGCCTCGCAGGGATGGGATTTGGTGGTCGTTTTTGGTTGTTTGATGATCATTTGGGATGCCGTATTTAGGGGCTATTAGGGGGTATTTAGCGGAAACATGTTGAATTTAACACGTTGGCTTTGGGGAGTTTTCTTTTTGAAGAAAAATATCACGTCAACGGACATGATCTCTGACTCACGTTCCACGTCCCTATATAGGCTAGGGTGTCCCTTATGAGCCAAAATTTTTTTTGAGAAAACTGATACGCATACCCTCCAATTTTTTACCATTTGTTCTAAAACTACCGGGTACGAAATATTTTCCTCCTAGGATAACGTTAACCCGTGCCTCCGATTTCACTGTGGCGATCTGTAGGACCTATCTTTGGGGGTTCTAATGCGAAATTTGTTTTTTGATATACTCAGAACTAGGGCAATGGATGGTTTATCCCGAGTACAATTCGTAGGTGGAAAAGAAGCTGTTAGCCCTATTGAACTTAATGGTGCTGAAGCCAATTAGGTGGAATGGATCGGCCGGATTGGCCATTAGAAGCCTTTTGCTTCTTGCGGTGGCGGCACTCGGGACGTGAATCAGCTTCGATCACAAGAATTCGTGATCAGTTGGGAAAGATTGATCTCCTGCTAATGGCCGAAATTGCTCTCCCGATGAACTAGAAAGGCCAAGTATGGTGTTACGCACGACAATCACTCGGCGTGACTTTTAGGGTACGGTTTATTAATTTGGTTTTGGTCTTGATAAAGGGGTTTTGGTCATGACTGTCTCAGGGATTTCCCGACCACTAAAACATCAATACCTATGTGGATTATTGGTGGTCCGCAAACAGAAAACAACTCAAGCATCAACGCCGATAAACATGACATTGTATGCTCTTGTATCAAGGCCCAAAACGGTCTGTTGGGCTACAGGAAGGGATTTTGAAGGTGTTCGAACGTGGGTTCGAGTGGAGTGTCATTTTCGAAGTAGTTTCGGACGTCAATTTTCGAGGGTCTCATAACCATCCGGTCTCACCGTAGGAAGGTGAGGCTTTTAAAGGGCTGCAAAATTTGCATTTAATGTTGCCTTTGAAGGACGTGGGGGTCGAAAGAGGTGCCGTTTTCAAAGGACATTAAATGTACTTACGAAATTACAAATTTTGTTAGTAGAATTCATTATTGGAGGTCCTTCATCCCGAACGTTGTACAGGTATACAGTTTGTCTAAATGCACAAGTTGATCATTTTGAAAAAATGAATAAATGAATTAAATTCATTATTCATTATGAAAAAATAATTAATTTGTGCACGAAAATAACTTGTGCATACAAAATAAACTCTTGAAAATTTGCAGCGTTTTATACCAATAGTCCAGTCAATCCGTAGCGACGTGTAAAAAAATATATGGTTTTTTGGACCTATTTGGGGGTGTTGAATCCGTATCTGGAGAGATCTGTTATGCGAGATATTCGCAAAAAACTCCGATATTTGCACTTTTTTCAGTTTTTTGCTTTTAACTCCGAAACCACGCGTTCCACGGCAAAGGCCACTATAATCAAAGTGAAAGAGCATTAAATTTTCTATAACTGGTCAAAGTTGATTGTAGACCCAATAGTTAGGGAGCCAGAGCGATTTGAAAAAGGGCGATTTTTTACAAGGTTTTTTTTTTTTTTTTTTTTCGAAAAAAATCACTTTTTCTCACCTCCAAAAGCTGTACCTTAAAAACGGCAGGTCCTATCGAAAAATGTTACATAATGAAAGATGTAGAGCGTAAAATTTCCTATAGAATAGACATCCAAAGTAGAGCTTACCGTACGAATGGCGGGCAGAGTTGTAACATGTGATACGAAAACGCACCGAAACTTACGAAAAAAAACCCGTTCTTCGGTACATTTTTGGCTGTAGCTCAGAAACTTGGTCCGATTCTTCTTTTTTTCACGTGAAAGCCTATTAAATTTCCCCTCAAACCTGATATGTGACGTTTCGATGAAGGATTCCATCACGTAGGGACCTGCTGACATGAAATGTGCGTTTGTTGGTAACATTTTGGCCCTTTTTTCAGGTTTTTGCGTATAACTCTAAAACTATGCATTCTGCGGCATAAGTCTCTATTATGAACGTAAAAGAGGGTTAAATATTCCTATAAAATTCTTCGGTCAATTTTGATTGTAGACCCAATAGAATAGGAGCTACAGCGCGTTAAAACCCGATAATTATCTTGGACATACATACATATACGTATACGTTCTTTTATCTTTTACAACTACATCTGGAATTACTGATTTTCAATTGTAGATGCTAGAGATATCTTTTAAAAGTGTTGAATTCGCGTATAAAAGAAAAATTGTCGGCTAGAATGCGATTTGACACAAGTGGAAAACTGTGATCGGTGAAAGTTGACCGATGAATTTTGTTGGAAATTTAATGCTGTACCACTATCACTATTATAGTAGTGACTTATTCCGCAGGACAAATACGTTCGGAGTTAGACGCAAAAAAAAAAAAAAAAAAAAAAAAAAAAAAGACTGCAAACATTTTGGGTTTTTGCAAATATTGGATTCAGCACCCCAAAAAAACATGGATTAAGACCAAAAATCCAACCACATTTTTTTTTCCCCCACTGGTACGCATTGACTGTATTACAATAACTTTAACGATTTCTCCATCGTCGGGACGTACAGAGGAAGTTGTTAAACATTAACAGTTTACTTATCTTGAGTAAGTCATCGTGGTTTCGGTGGTCCCAAATTAAAAAGCTCAGCTTTAATATTTTACTGTTCACTTCGAGTACATAATCGATCGTAAACAAGCTACATCGGTTTTAATCCAACCGAGTGAAAGGATAACAAGATCATGTAATGTGTGACCTTGTGAAGACGAGTTCTCCTACAATCTTTTTTTTTTTTTTTTTAAGGGAACATCCTAACGCTGATTTTTACGAGAAAACCAGAGCCAACGATAATAGGCTGTTAACAAACCATAAATTACCGGTACTTTCACTCTGTGTGAACTTCCAACAAAGAATTGACCTTGTTACTCGGTTGTTTTGGCTTTTAGCGATATTTTAGGAGTTGTCCTGTTTCTCACAGTAAAAGCTCAAATTTTAGCTCTTAACCGCGTTCTTTGAAAGAGCCTCTTTAAGATACAACTCGTGGGAAAGTTAGGTTGGTACAATCTTTTAAGGTAATTATAGCAATTAGTGAAGTACGTACGGAATTGAGGAAGGTGGGGGGAAAACAATAGCTTGAGGGCACCCAGACACACCCCCCCCCCCCCCTCCCAGCCTATTTTGAGGTGTTTTCACGTTGATTTTGGTTATTATATACACCTATCTAATAGGGACGGAGGTCGACAATTCTTATAAGTTTGTGAATATCGACCCACTTAACAAGGATGAATTAAATTTTGTCAGGTATCGGGAACGGGGCAAGAACAGAATTACTGTTATTTTGTGTTAGGTACCGTGTATTTTTTTAAATATCAGATATAAAAAAAAAATGGGGCCGTCTAGGGAACCCGAAGGAAGCGAAGCTTTATATCATAAAGTGTAGAATAGAAAAAAGGACACGAAGGAATAACACATGAGGAATAAAAAAACACGTGAGAGAAGAAAAAAAAACTGAAGACTTGGGGAAATGAAAAAACCCGTGAGGAAATAGAAATAAACTTGAGAGGATGGGACCAAAATGGTCTTAAAGAAATCAAAGAAAATGGAGAACACGCAAAAAAACGCAAGGCTTCGGCGGAGCTCTCTTGACACTATACTACACTACACTCGTATAAAAAGTGCATGAGAAAGTCACAAAGAGAGCTCCGCCGAAGCCTTGCGTTTTTTTGCGTGTTCTCCATTTTCTTTGATTTCTTTAAGACCATTTTGGTCCCATCCTCTCAAGTTTATTTCTATTTCCTCACGGGTTTTTTCATTTCCCCAAGTCTTCAGTTTTTTTTTCTTCTCTCACGTGTTTTTTTATTCCTCATGTGTTATTCCTTCGTGTCCTTTTTTCTATTCTACACTTTATGATATAAAGCTTCGCTTCCTTCGGGGTCCCTAGACGGCCCCATTTTTTTTTCTATCCTTCAAGTAGAAAAAATAATTTGCATCCTTCAATTTTTGCAAAATCAGTTTTATTGCATACAAGTGCCCACATACAATATATAACATACAAGTTCCAAATCAGTTACTAAGTTTATCTGTCTGTTCTTCAAGATCAGAAGTACATTCAGTAATTTCTACACCATTATTCTCATTGTTATATTCTATGAATCTAGTAGGTAAATACTGCATCCTTCAATTTTTGCAAAATCAGTTTTATAACATACAAGTTCCAAATCATTTACTAAGTTTATTTATCTGTCTGTTCTTCAAGATCAGAAGAATTACACTCAGTAATTTCTACACCATTATATTCTATGAAAAGATGTATATTATATGAATCTAGTACATACTGCATCCTTCAATTTTTGCAAAATCAGTTTTATTGCATACAAGTTTATTTATCTGTCTGTTCTTCAAGATCAGAAGTACATTCAGTAATTTCTACACCATTTATATTCTATGAAAGTGATGATTGGTTGAAATTCATTTATTAAATCTGTATTAGTGATATAGATTTGAAGAATTTCAATTAACATTTACGCGGAATTCCAATCTACAGAAAATGGATGACGAAACAGGCTGAGCGCAACAGATACCCACGTGGGATTGACGTGGCTACGAAATGTCGGAAAAGAAAATTTCTATTTAATAGAACGCAGTAGAAGATCGGGGAGGCTTCGGGTAGAATCGGGAGACTCCCCGAGCGGCGTTCCTAGCGGAGGAGGGGGGGCGTCCGTATATGCAATATTAATATATATATCGCGTAAGAGACTGACTCACGGTTTTTACTGAGAGACTCCCCGAGCCAGCGAGCGGGGGGGCGTCCGTATAAAAGCTTCGCTTCAAAAAGATTCTTCAGTAGAATAATTTGCAGGCTTTTACCGAAATGCCGAAAATTTTGGAGTTTGAAGTTGTATAGTAACCCCTAATGTGAAAATCGACAAAACCATCTGTCTGATTCTTCTCCAAGGTTTCCTTTGTAGAACAAAATAAAGAAGAAGTAATTCGGATGTATGGTTTCTTTAAAAAAATCGCCGGGAAGATGGGAAACATGGTTTTTCAGAAAACGGAAATAAACCTAATGTAGGGCATCCCCATGTGCGAGTGTTTGGTGTGTACCTACATGATTTGTTTTCCCTAATAGTAGTGTTTTGGAGGATGCAGGAGGGAGGACAGGTGGAGACTCATCAGAGGCAAACGCAAATTGTGGCGATCTGCAGACTCTGAGGGGTTTCCTGCAGAATTGGAGGATCTGGGTTCCTTAGGCTCACTCGAAGTGTCGAGATGTAAGTCCAACAGATCCTCGGAAGGGTCATAGAAGTACCGCTCCACTCGACTCGAAGTGTCATGTTGGATGAAGTTTCCTTTTACTGCAGTCGTAACGAGGGGCGGTTTGCTGGCTTCCAAACTGGAATCGTCGAGGATGGACTCCTAGTTCCGCCCCTGGTCTTACAACAGTAGTTTAATCTGTGTCTTACTAGGACGAGCTTTCCCGGCTTCCAAACTTGAGATGTCAAGGATGGACTCCTGGGCAACGGGCCCTTGCATATGTAATATTTACTCCCCGGAAACTCCAGCCGAAGTGTCAACAGGAGTTTCCGGATCGTAGGAAATATTGCAAAACTTTACTGCGATTAAACCTTGTGTGAAGTTAAATGCAGAGATAATGGGCTATGACAGCTATCGACTGCCTTCTTTTTGTTTCTTCATTTTCTTCGCTTGCAAGATAAACTTGTTTGAGTTATCGAAATTGTTTGTGTTGACGTGTTTGTGGTGTCAAGCATGCGTGCGAAGACGGGCAATCTGTGCTTTGCCAATTTATTAGATGCACTTGTGAGTAATATAAAAAATTGTTTTCTGAAAATTTATTTTCCTGTTCCTTACATAGGTAGATTGTCAATACCTTTTTTTTTTTTTTTCGAAAAAATGTCATTTGTTGATGTCCGGGTTGAGTCAAATCGGCTCTAATTACGTACAGTGAATCAGAGCACGTGACAAGTTGTGAAAAGACAACTTGTAGTTAGCTCTGCATTTGAACCGAAGTTTTCCGAGAATTGTGTTGGGCTGGTGGAGAAGGCAGAAAAGCGTTGCGGCTATTTCCTGTAAGGCATAACTCGTCGAAATTCAAAACGAAATGTTTTTTTCCCCAAGTGGAAAAGAAGTAGGTCTGCATTAGACCTATAAGTGGATCTACATTCGTACAAGCTACATAGAACAGTAGGACAGCCAAAAAAGGGAGGTCGGCTGGAGATTAATTTTGAACTTGATGGACACGTTGCTCAGAGGTATAAACCTACTTGTACATATAAACCTAATGTTGTAGGTATACCTATACCGTTGTGGTTTACGGGATCATTGTAATGATTACCCAAGTTACCTACGGACCTGCTTCAAAATCCCCCTGGCGCGTAAGCTGGGTCGCCTTCATGTCATGTTGTTCATGTTCAAATACCTGATGGTTGTTCTTCATCAATTGAATCTACATTAGCCATCACGCTTGAGTTGAATGATCCCCTGGGAGGGACTGGGGCTGACCATCAACTTCCACCAGCCTCCTACGGCACTTTTTGAAAATACGCTTCAATTGGGTCACTGCTAATTCGATTTAAAAAAGAACTCGTACAATCCACAACACGTCTGAAACTACAACCCACTCAATAAAAGAGACGAGCAAAGTGCAAGAAACACTCTTTCTTTGCCTTCTTTATCACTAACATCGGGATTGTTTCCTATTTCAAGCTAGGAGCACATTCATGTCGGACACAAACTTTATGGAGTTCGTGTCCTTTTCAGAAAAACTCATTTTCGGCACGTAGGACCCATTTGCATGAAAACGAATGAACGAATGGAAGTTTTTTTTGTTTTGTTGTTGACATATTTCTGTCATTGATTTGAAGCTTCGAGGCCGATGACATTCAAATAAAAACACAGGTTACTGCTTAGAGCCTTTGGCTAAAATTCAAGAAACAGAACAATGTTCATGACATGCTTTGCCTAGTAACGTTGCCAAGCAGAAAGAAATCGACAATAATTGTTTGACAAAAAATCCGGTAGCTAAGGTACGTTTTCCCTTGGACGGTCACATGTTAGTAAACAAAAATGATTTGATGTCATGTGCATAACTCAGCTTTCCGTACAGCTACACTCAAATTGGAGAAATTTACCTTGTCTAATAAATTCAGAGCTTTCCAACGAGTGGTGAACGATTTCTGTCCGATGAAAACTGCGGGAGTTACAAATTTCGTGACATGACCGCGTCACCCAAAAAACGGGACACTTTTTGCCAGTTAGGACTAAAACATGTTCCATGTTAACATTGCAAGTTGCAAGAAAATGGTTGCCAAAACGTTGAAGTTTGATCATCACTCAGCTAACAATATTAAGGTTATCAAAATAATAATAATAATAATATTATTATTGGGAAAATTTATCAAACAAGTCCCCAAGAATTCTCAAGGGCGAAAAAAATCCCCAGAAAGAAAAACAGAACAAATGCGAAAAAATAAAACTCCGTATCCAGCGACGTATAAATATAAATATGCATAAAATATTATATTTCATAATATTAATACAAAATAAAGTACCTATCCAAACATTTTTTTGTCAGGAAGTCAGGATTAAGGCCAAAAATACGAAAAAATACGGAATTCAGGAAAAATACTGGAAAAAACGCAAAAATGCGAATCCTGCCATCAACATAACAAGGAGCAAAAAGCTTGTCAACTTTGTAGCTCTGCGTTCGCAGAGTAAGTTCTAAAAATTCCGAACCGTTCGGCGCATGCGCAGTAGGGCCTTTTGGAAGGGTAGAGGGTGGGGGTACATCGGCTTCCAGGAATTAAACACTCAAATTATGATGCTCTGCGAACACGGAACTCGTCCTAATCAATCTGAATCGTTTCTGGCAGTTCTGATTTTTTTTTTTTTTTTCAGAACTTCCCAAACTGATTCCGACTGCCTCCTCGATTGTGGAAAGTCACACACTCGCGATTCATTTCCTACTGTGATCTCGTGGGGTTAACTTCGTAGGGACTACTTTTTCGTTAGCAGAGGACCGAAGTTCTATCCTTTTCAATTCCTGGAAGCGTTCGAGTTCTGATTCGATTCCGAACGGCCAGAACTTACTCTGCGAACTCAGCTATGTATAAAATATTATGTTTCATAATGTTAATAAGAAATAAAGTATCCAAACATTTTTTTTTGTCAGGAAGTCTGGATTAACAAAATACGAAAAAATACTGGATAAAACGCAAAAATACGAATCCTGCCATCAACATATTTTGGAGCAAAATAAAGTTCTGTGACTTACCTACTCGAGGGGTCATGTTTTTATGTTCAAGGCGATCCGAAATTAAATTAAACCATACCTACTGTTTCTTCTTTTGAATTTTGAGGTATTCCTAATTCTTCCTAATAATTGCTCAACAACAAAACTAAAATATAAGTCGTTAGTTTCTATTCAATTGATAGTCAAAAGTTTTCATTTGATGAAACCGTTTCAGGGGAGAAGATGAGAGGTTTTGCCAGTAGTAAGGGAAAAACGTGAAGGAAGGGGGAAATTTCGAGAGAACAGTAGTTCCATTTCCTCCACCAGAGCTCAGGGTCGGAGCGCAATATTCTTGTGGAGACCTATAGGAGGTAATGGCCGGTTGGAATCTACTACACACGTTCACAATGATCGGTTATTGCCTTGGGCTCGATGGGACAATGATGAGTCTTTACGGTAATGAAATGCTAATGACGCTAGACAGTTCATTCAATGGTGATGAATGGAAGTCTGTTCAACTCTTGAGCAGTTTTCTTCATCGTTTTCAATGTGACCAGTTTCAGCAGGTGTAGGTATCTGCCGAAAAAGGATTTCGGACGAAGAAACATCACCGATGAGCCAATTCGCTTCTCACGGCGGGTTTTCGGGTTGTTTCAATAACTTATGCAAATCCCGTCAGGCCCGTGTCGGAACCAGTTTTTCCTCAATTGGGACGTCGGAAAAAATAGAAAGTTGACCTTGTGTGTCGTGAACTCCAAGAAAATTCCCCGCGAGATCGCTGTGATGACCTTGCAGGCTACCTTCTTCCGCCCAACGTTCACAAACTGCTTAAAATTCCCTCTCAGTTGTGCAAGACTTGGCCATTTCGAGAACCACTTTGCAGGGTACCTATTCAACGAAAGTGAATTCTAACTTGGGGAGTGATTTCACTTTCACGCTCGCTGTAGGTATTAGACGTTCTATTAACAAGTCGTCAAGGTCGATCAATCGGTGTAAATGCGTTCAGAGAAGCGTAAATAACACGGAATCTAATGTATCTCTATTGACACATCCATGATACTCAAGATGTTTATTTCACAATTTTGTTGTTGTTGTAGAAGTCATCTATTCATTTTTAATGTATTCTTCGCCCAACACATTTGAAAAGTCAAAATTCGACCTTTATTTAATTTAAAAAAAACAAAAAAAAAAAACACTTTTGTACAATGTTTGAACAGATGTGGGATTTCGAAAAATGGGTTATGCGTCCAAAATTACTCGGAAAACGACCCTTTATTTGACCTTGTGGGATCCTTCAAAAATCCGATTTGTAGTCCCATGAAAACCCCATAGATCCTCTTAGTGAAACCGGACCGGGACCTCCAAAAATGGATTCTACGTTCAAAAATTCTTCGAAAACTCCACCTAACTCGACCTCATTGCCAAAAACCTTCAAAACCCCCTCTCGTTGACTCATTTTTAGCCCCACGGGTTTGGGCGATCCGGCTGAAAAAAGCTTACTAGTTTTGTCCACAAGTTTTTCAATACTAGTATTTTCTCAAAATTTCAGATTTATAAAAAAATCAATCTGCCCGTAAGCCGTGCGCTTACGGACATTTAGTTTTTGACTACCATACGTTTGCGCCGATCGGATTAACCCTTAAGGGAAAATTGAAAAAATGTCCCAACATTTGCGCCAGTTCTAGAACTGCTACTAGGGAGCCACCCCTGCTGCCAAAACCCAGCCCACCTAGAGCCAGACCCGTTCGCTCTCGCTTTTCAATAAGGAATAGTTTTTTTTCCTAAAGAAATTCGATCCTTTTTATGAAAATTGTATGGCTGAGGTTTTCTGCGGCCGAGTTGATACAAAGGGTTGGTTCCCTGGCCTCCAATCTTGAATTGTCAAGTGTGACTCCTGGAAGTGATCGCTATTTCCTCCTCGGAAATCCCGCCCGTCAGGTACAGAGGGGGGGGGGGGGGGGGGGGGGGTATATGGATCGTCGGAAATTGATAACGAAAATTGTTGTGATTGAGCATGACGTCAATACACCAAAGTAAATACGGCCATGACAGCTGCCGGCGGACGTTTTGAGAGGCCTCCCGAGTTGGCTGGCGATGAGCCGATCTCGGGAGAAGTAGACGAGCGTCAGTGCCGTTGAGCTCAGTTACTGAGCCTCAGTAGCGCTGAGCTTCGGACCCCAAAACCTGCGTGAGCGGTAAGGGCATCCATTGGCTGAGGGGGAATGCACAGTTCCCCACAGCAGGTTTTTGGAGAAGAGCAAACGTAGAAAAAAATAAAAATAAAAGTAAAAAAAAAATGGCGCAAACAAGATTCACGATCACCCTTCTGGTGCAAACGTAATAATATTAGATAATAATATAGATTCTAAAAACATCAGTATATTATACTGATGTTTTAGAATCTAGACATCTTGAAACGTAGGGAGGTATAATGCCAAATTTCGAGACCGCTCAGATTTTTTGACCTCCGTCGCGATTACATAGGTGTATTAGTCCAAGAAAAATAAACCAAAATTACTTGCAGAAATGTTGGCTTCAGGCGTCTACAATTCAAGTAAGCTAATACAGCGAGGCTGATTCGTCTGCTTGTAATATCCTTGAACAATACCGATCTTTGGAAGCATGACGGATCGGACAGGTGCACAAAGTGGGCTCGGTTTCCAACAAATTACCGTTTGGATCGTGGCATACTACGTGGCATACCCTTAAAGGAGCGAAATACAAATGGTTCACCTGAGCGAGGACATAAGCTTCCCATTCCGGCGAGCACGTCCGGCCCAAAACAAGAACGTGCTCGGGTCGGCTGCCAATTTTCTCTCTTTCGATAAAGGCGGTGATCGATTTTTCGACATCGTGACCTTTCAGGGTGAAGCTTTGCGACATGAATCATTTTTGGAGGGAAGCGGAAAAATAAAAGTGTTGGCCGAAATGAGAAATTCTCACTTTCCTCTGAAAAATGATCTGTTGAAAAAAACTACTTTGTAATAATCAGGTGTTACATGAACTCAGCTGGAAAATGCTTGTATTTGCCAACATGTTCGTGATGATTTACCACTGGTGCTCTAGTTCAGTCAAATAGAACATCTCACCTTGCATAATGGGGGGGGGGGGCGCAGTAGATCTTTTGTGGTATTTTGTCTGGGTGGATGGGGATTTGAATATTCCAAGTTTGCGAACATTCTCAAAAACACGCAATTTTCGCACTTTGTTTAGTTTTGCCCGATGTTGACCCTGAAGGAACACTTTTTCGATAAAAAGCTCTATATTCGTTTTTAAAGTAGATACTAGTAGGAGGTTTTCGAGGGTGCTGAACCCGAATCCGTTGTCTGTTTTTTTCCGATTGGACGATTTTTCGACGTTTTTATCATAACGTCGCTAATTACAACTTTTGAGAGCTCAGGTTGGTCTCATTCGACGCAGGAGAGTCTAAACTTTCAAATGGTTGCCCTCGATATTTTTTGGCAGGTCCATTGGAGTCAACAAAAACGGACAACGGATTCGAATTCAGCACCCAGTCAATCTCACGATTGAAATGTAAGAAAGCACCAGGATGTGATTTAGTGCCAAACGAAATTTGGAAAAATATTGGAGACTCCGGTACGAGCTAGTTGCAGATTATGTTTAACTCAATTTTCGAGACTGTAATGGTTCCACGGGAATGGGGTGAAGTCATACTACGGATGATATCGAACACGAAGGATGTGAAAGACACAAGTAAACAAAAACCAATAGCATTGATAACATTTATCATGATAGTATTTAATACTATCGTGAAGCTGTTCACTCAGTGTATAGCGGACAGGTTGAAGAACTGGGTAGAAGAAGCAAACGTGATACCGGAAGCCCAAGCTGGTTTCAGAAGGGGTCGAAGTGGCAGAGATAACATCTAAGTCCTCAGTGCTCTTATTGCATTGCGTCTGCAGAAACCAAAAGGGAGGATGAAAAAACGAAACTGTGGTCCACGTGCTCTGCGTATGCCAAGAGCTTTCTTTTAACCGGCTCAAATTTTTGGGTTTTAGGAGGTTGAGCACGGAACATGCCGTACGAATCCTATTGTCGGGCCTGAGCAAAGAGGAGACCAAAATGGTGGTACTCTTCTTGCAGTCATACCTCAGGCTGAGAGAGCTCAAAACAAGACTAATAATAGTAGATTTTACCGACCCGTTCTGCGCATGTCGATGGCGGACATAGTAGCGAGGCCATCAAAAGTAGGAAACCCAACAACTCGAGGAAGGAGGAGATGATAAGGGCTGTGATAAAAATTAGGACATTTAATGTGATATCTCTGTAATAGTTGCGTCCCGTAAAATAATTCGTTCAGAGCTGTGGCTCAACAGCCATTCAAGAAAATAAAAAGCTAAATTCGCAAAACGTGATGTATCTCTGATTTTTTAGTAAATATGTTGTTCGGACCCAATAGGGTAGTGTTAACCCAATTTTGCAACTTCCCCAAAGCTGTGCTTCACGCGTAGCACACTAAAAACCACGATTTTTTTGGCCTTAACTCAGCTTTTGCTCTATAGCTAATAAAATATGCATTGTCCGACGAAAAGTACTATATGAGTTTTTAAATAGCATTAAATGTGTGCTCATTTAAGCCCAACCGGAGCTGTGTAGGTAAATTAGTTTCAGAGTTATGGCAATTTGGAAATAGGCCATTTTTTCCAAAATGTGAACATTTTAGTTGAAGACCTTCCTTAGACCAAAGTTGCGGGGAAATCATTAATCCTTCATCATTAAGTATGAAACGCATGGAACAGACATTGTAGGCAATCTAATTAGTATCAAATTAAGCGCAGAGCGGGGTCAGTAGGCCCTCTAGTTCTTTCACAATCTCAAAAATCGATATAGGCAACGTAAAATCGCATTTTTCCAGAAATTATTTGCTATATTTTGAAAACCTTATTAGGTACCTACCTTTTTTTGTGTGTGGAAATGACAACGAAGGCATGCTACCATTTAAAAATGTCGAAAATTTTCAGATTAGCAGGTCGCAAAATCACCGTAATGGCAGGTAATCTGAAAATTAGGATGATCAACTTACCTATGTAAAATTTCACGATCAGATCATGAAAGTAGATTCTACAACTTTCATTCAATGCCTTTTTTTTTTTTTTTTTCTTTCTTTACTAGGACTAACCATTTCAACGTTATAACTGCTGGAAGAGCACTTTGAAAATTTTGCAGGGAATCGACAATTTTACCTCTGAATACCTATTTGGGGAGGCACTTTATGCCTGTTTTCCTGAGGTCTCCGAAAATCATAATATCAGTTCTGAAAGGAAATTTAATCAGCTTCGCGTGGGGGCAATGAAATTTAGATCGGAGACATAGTCTTGGAGGGGGAGAAGAAAATCTTCCGAAAAACGTGGTCGTAGAGGGTCAAATATCTTGTTTCCACCCTTTCCGACGAATACGAATGGCGCTTTTGTTGTTCAATGTGCCGTCCCCTGTATAAAATTTAATCAGCTTTAACCTAAAAAGAAGAAAAGTAAGATCGGACCAAACCGTTCCCACATGATAGGCAAAAAAGTGCAAAGAAACAGTTTTTTTTTTTCAAAATTTACCACTTCTTTGCAGTGCCCCCCTTCCTTTATCAAAGCTTAAATCAAAATTTAACACGGAATAGCTGCGATGGGGGATTTATTTAGCTTTCATGAAAAAAAAGAAATTTGGAATCGGACCAAAAGTTCTTGAGCTACAGCCGAAAACGCTCTGAAAAACGTGCTTCCGCTGTCTTCAGGTCTTCAACTAAAATGTTCACATTTTGAAAAAAATGGCCTATTTTCAAATTGCCATAACTCTGAAACTAATTTACCTAAACAGCTCCGGTTGGGCTTAAATGAGCACACATTGAATGCTATTTGAAAACTCATATAGTACCTACTTTTCGTCGGACAATGCATAGTTTATTAGATATAGAGCAAAGACTGAAATAAGTGATAGAATGATACCCGGGCAACAATGGGCCGGCATATCTAACAATGATTTTACAATAAAGAATCGTAAAATCATTATGTAGGAAAAACTCTAAACAAGCGTACTTTCGGGTAAAAGAAAACTACAAGTACTACGTAGCCACGATAACCAAGCCTGATGATGACAAAACGGTGTCCGAAAAGGGTAGGCAACACAACAAACGCTGATATTGTACGAGAAATCTGTAGGAAAACGGTTGTTTTCTCAGGTTGGCACAGCGCATGCGTATCTCGATTTCTGTCGAAAAAATCTACTATTGAGGCAGGTTTGCAAGAGGCGGAGTGGGACTCTCATAAATAATTTTGTTTTTTCTTTTTTTTCATTTAAATTGAGAATGTTATAGATACCTTAGGTTATTTTGTGAGATTCGTTGTAAAAAGTCCATAGTGTAATAATAATTATTACGAATTAATACCAATTATTGGTATTAATTCTCGAGTGCATGGTTCAAAAAGGAAACTAAATTGCTTTTCAATCTAACTCGAAGATAGTGTTTAAATGAATTCAGCGGGCAGTGCCCGTGCATTGTTATAGGCAGTTAAGCCTGAAAACAATAAAGAATTTTTGATTCTGATTTCCGAATTCAGCACCCTCGAAAACCCCCATCCATGATAAAATGGGGCCGGCAACTTTCAGGTCAGTTTTTTTGTAGAGCGTTAATTTACCATTCTATCTATTTTCCTTCAAAACTTGTAGCCATATGGCTACTGACATAATAATATTATGGCTACTGACATAATAATATTATGTCATAATAATATTATGTCAGTAGCCATATGGCTACAAGTTTTGAAGGAATATTATGTCAGTGTTGACCGTGAAATCCGAAGTTTTGCGACAACAGTAGGTGGGTAGGTACCTCATAAGTTTCAACATATTGGCCGAAATATGCACCTATACCATAACATTATGTTATGATATTTGAAATGATAAAATTTTCCCGAGTGAAAAAAACAACGCTAAAATTGGCCAAATATGGGAAATTTGCTAAATTTTGAGCAGCTGTAACTCGAGATCTGTGAATGCTAGGGAACCGAATCTCGTCTCAAATAGTTCTACTTCTAATTTTGTCCGCTTTAAAAAAGGATGTAGAGGTTTTTATCGAAAAAGCGTGAACTTTAGGGTCAAAATCGGGCAAAACTAAAAAAAATGCGAACATTTCGTGGGTTTTTCGTGTTTCGTGTTCGTAACAAAAAAGATCTAACCCCCCCCCCCCCCCCCCCCCCCCCAAATTTTGCAAGGTAAGATGTTCTATTTGACTGGACCACAAGTAAATTCAATGGTAAATCATCACAAACATGTCGGCAAATACAAGCAGTCTCTGGTTCATGACATGAACTACATTTTACATTGTAACACCTGAGTCTGACAAAATACCGAAACTTTTGTGGTTTTTCGAGTTATTGAGAATGTTCTTGTCGGCTTCCGAGGTCGCGAACTTGGATTATTCGCCTCCACCCAGACAACATACCAAAAAATATCTTCTACTTATCTCCCACATCGCAAGGTATGTAACCCAATTTTTACACTATTTGACTGGAGGTTGACTGAAGAAGACGTGAAATGGAGGGCGTGGTTGTTGCCTGTTCCCATTTGATAAGACGGACCATATTTGGTGGGTTGCCCTGACCGATTTAAATCTCCTCTTAATCAATGTCAGCAAAACTCCCCTACAAGGATCAGAGTATTTCATAAAAATTGCGTATCATGCTCTTAATGAACGGGCGTCTTTCAAAACATTTGCTGCAGTTTCAGCGTGGGCCTTTTACAAATATTGACTCCCAAAATCCTCCGAAAGTGAAAGCGCTTTTGGTGACTCAGTAGGCTCAATGTCGCTAATGCTGTAATAATGGGGTATTACGGTCAAGAGTGAGCGTGTGTGTACTCAACTGTCAATCCAACATGTCTCCTCCCATCGAATAACCCCTCCACCTGGCGGTAGTTTTGTAAAACTGATGATTTTGAGGTAAGCGTCCAAACCAGGTCTTCAGCGAGGGTGTTTTCAATAAGTTGTCCATCTTGAATGAATTCTTAACGTACCTACTAAGTTTCACACTCTTGAGGGCCAGTCTTCTATAATCCTTCCCAAGACTATCATATCAACCTAACAAGCTGATATCAAAATTAACTGCAATTAAGGTGCCCATTTCTTTGAAGCCCCTGATGGGGTTATTTTCTTATCTGTGTGAAGTTCAAGTACACTTCGACGGAGAAAGTACACCGTGTGAGTGTGCCTGTAAACTGATTTCAATCCAGTCGCACGCTCTTCGTAGATTCCAAACTATCTTCTTTAAAATCGCTATTGGAGGTCAAATCGTTGAACTGCCTCTTAATCAGGTTTCACTTTATCGCTATAGGTGAGTTTTAATTAGACGATAATAATTTAAATAATTATTGACGTTCAATGTTTTAGGAAATTTTTCTGGTAATTCATGAACTATAAATAATAAATATTAAACCCTCCACAGACTACTATGAATATTATTCAATCCAAGGAACCCCCTGAGACTGGCAGGGGGAGCGGCTTGGATCGTCGGACGAGGGCAACATTTGACAACAAACGTGGTGTGTATCTAAGTTGAAACTAGGTAGACTTATGCTGCTATATTCTCCTAGTCCTACCCAGTAACCTTAGTGTGTTATACATTTTTTATTTCCTGAAGATGGCGTGCAGCCGAAAGCTTGACCAATAAACAGAGAGAAAAAAACTACCTACCCGCCGTTTTTATTGGCACAAGACCGTCGCACTCCTTGAAAACCATCGGAATTCATTATTGGTACGCTCGTGAACAGGAGATATTCGATCAAGCAACTTGAATCCCCGCCACTTCTGAGCTAGTGTCGTCGGTTCCTTATCTGAATTCTAAAATATTACACGGCATCTTCGTGAAAAAAACAATACCCCTGCGTCTAAGAGAACAAAGATGAAACCTTTCCATAAAATATGCCACGATCTTCTCAGAACGACGTTGTGATCTCAGACCGAGGAGTACCTTGAAAATAAAAAACGAAGATCAAAAGGAGATGCTTCAAGGTTTCCCGGCCTTACTGTGTGGGATCGGAGTCTGTGGCTTTGCGGGTCACCCATAATTTTCTGGGATATCGACGCTTCTTCCCGGGTGGAACGCACCCTTTTCAGGGGAAATGATTGAAAAAGACGTGATGCCGCAAGGCCAAAGGGTGTTTTATCTTTGTTTTCATTTACTGTTTTTTTCTCCCTTTTTTATTGCCTGAAAAGCATTTGAAAAGGTTTCGTGGAATAATTTTGTAACTTCGTGTTCATGGATTTACCGAACACGGCACTGCACGGCACAAAACGTGTCTAGCATCATCGAGAAATTTTCTAGTCATGGTTTTTACCGATATAATTTTATAAAAAGTTGCTTGTTTTAATTGGCAAATCTGTAAACTCTTAGAAAAAAGTCAAACGCCGAAAATTCGTGTTTTCACTCGGAAAAAAGTCATAGAAAAGTTATGATATGTACGAGGGAAAAGTCAAGTAAGGTGTAGGGCAACTTGGTTAAGATGTTAAAGGTGTACCTACTTTCAGGCCTCGCGTGTAAAAATTGGTTCTGCCGATCCAGCGACCCCAACCAAATTGTCGGCAAGGTATGCCTGGACAGTGGATCCAACCAAAACGTCACTTAGAATTGCCATGCAATGACGAATTTAAACGATCAGTTAATGTGACAATTGACAAGAGAAAATCCTCCCGTCTACGAAAATTAGTGCGGTGTCGCCGGTGGGAGAAGAGGGATTCCCACGATCGCGACTGTAGTGCTACCCGCTCCCCTCGCCGGAACTAGCTCAGGTGGGCCGGCGACCTGCGAGAAGAGAGTGAGGCTATCAGTCCAGATTCTCCACAGATACGAACAAACTTGATAAAACATTCTCGTATGAAATTTTGTCTACTTCAATTTTGTACTTAGTGGTATTGTTGTTTTCGAGATAAAAAATACATTTCATGGACTAAAACACACTCCACACCACTGCTTGACTTTTTTCCGACCTCCTCGCATCTCTTTGACCCTTTTTCATTCGAATTTTTTCCCGTGGGGTTTTACCCTCGACTTTTCTTCCTTTGCCTTTATTTCCGCCAATCGTCACACAACCCAGTGGGTTAAAAAATTGGTAAATTTGAAGGATCCTGCTGATCTTTGAGCTTTCACCCCTTCAGAAAAGTTCGGCGCCGTAACGTTTTCTTTTCAGAGTGAAACAAATTCAAAAGCCGCGTTGGGGAAAAAATACCGAGAACATGTCGGGTAAATCACGGGTGTGATAGTCTTATGAAAGAGCGTAGAGTTGAATTGACTGAATAGCTTTCCAGCCTTTCACATGGTTCATCATTCATCTGAGCATTTTGTGATCGTTGGTGTGTTCTTTCGGGTTTGTGCACAGTTTACGAGCTGAGCTGAATTCGCTGTCTGATTGTCTGGGTCGTAATGTGCCAACGCTGTTTTTCTCCGATGTGTATTTATCGTTGAAATTAATTATGCCCCGTCCTCCAGTCTTGGAATCTGTTCAAGGTGATCAGGGCAGAGTCTACTCTCTTGGTGCCAGAAAAAAAGAACGCGAGCTCGTGCGAAGATCCTCCTCAGGAAGAACAATAGCTGCAAATCGTGAGGATGTGGTCGTGACTCCCAGACGGCGACGTTTCGTCTAAAAGAGGCGATGCACCCGGAAACGCTTAATGTCTCTCACATCCTTGAAGTCAGAAGAAGACCTCGTGTGCACAACCGAAAAAGCTAATAAATGGCAAATAGATATACAGGACACAAAACCGTCAGCCACGAAATCGCGGCACGAAGGCCCATTTGAACGGCACTGACCGATTTCCGCCAGCCATTTTTCAACCTAAAATTAGAAAAAAATGTCCCTCGTACGATGAATAAAAAAATAAACTCCTGGAGCACTACCTTAAGGGGACATTTGAGGGTCACATCATAGAAAAATCGTTCCTCGAAGGATGAAAAATGAAACCAAAACCAGAGCACTACATTTAAATCGTTTAAAAACGATCAACGATGTCATCTGACCTGGTAATCTATCTATCTAGGTATATATAGGTATCTAGGTATACCACTAATTCTGAATTTGTCTTGAGGCTATGTGGCTGACTATTTATCTATCGTCCGAAACGGTAAGCGATAAAAATACCGCGATTTTTGGTTTATAAGTCTTGGAATAATACACCTATGTTTTCGCGACGAGGGTCGACGACTCCGATCGGCCTCAAAATTTGACATTATCCGTTTCAAGAGGTCGAGATTCCAAAACCGAAATGTCCGTCCGCCGTCTGGACCGTTTTGGGCTGTAGGAATTTTTTTTTTTTTAAATCTGAAATTTTGACAAAATACTCGGTTTACCATCTAGTTGTGCCCGCAAGGTTTTCAGCCCGATCGCTCAAACCCGTGGGGCGCTATGGGGCTAAAATGGGTCTAAGGGAGTGGTATTTTGAAGGCTTTTAGCTATGGGATCGAGGTCAATTTCTAAGTATTTTTGGACGTAGAATCCATTTTTTGGGGTCCCGGAACGATCCGATTTTGGTCAAATTGAGTCGGTGTTTCCTCCGTATCCTACCTAGAGATCCGAATTTTAACACGAAATACCCGATGAACGAATTCCGACGATCGGCGGATTTAGACGGCGAGTTTAATTTGAACGATTCTTGATAAACATAGGGGGGGGGGGGGGGGGGGGAGGTCTGTGCCGTGTTTGTTGAGGGGCGCGCGTCTGTCTGGCGTGTCTTCTCACCCTTCCGTCCTTCCTCGCTGCTCGGCGTTCCCACTGTCTCCTAACTAGCGAGCCATAGTCGAAAAAAACCAGTCCTTCAAGATCAAAATGTCCAAAAACCTTTTTTTGGTGCTGAAAAATAGCGGTTATTGGCCAGAGAAACCGTTCCGGAGGGGCCCCGAAGTCGAAAACTTGAGGAAAATACTTCCACCCCTTCCCAAACGTTGGGTGAAAAAATCGCTTCTACCTGACCTAATGATTGTGGGAATGTCTAATAACCCTGGACTATACGATGCGTAGCTGAATTTCAAGTAGAGAGCCGATCCAGAATGCACCCGCTTCCAGCGTCCTTGAGAGAACACATCAGGTCAAGTTAAACGTGCGATTGCAATTTCACCGAAGGATGAGAGCTCACTCGCCATGTCCCAATTAGCCGCTCATGTTCCACCGATTGTCTACAACATTTACTTTGCTCAGGATCCTTATCAAGTTGGGCGCCGTTTCCTCGAAGGTCCAGCAAATACCGGCGGTAGCTACCGACCTCGTTTGGAGATCATAATCATTGTAGCACGGTTCATTATGTCTGGGGGCGTTGAATCCGAATCTGAAGTTCGCCACGCCAGGATGGCCTCATCTCGAATATCGAAAAGGAAAAAAAAAAAAAAAAAAAACTTGAAAATGTTCGACCTTTTTCCAGTTTTGTTTTATTATTCTCGGAATAATACACCTATGTATTCCTGTCTGTCAAAAATTCAGATTGGCCTCAAGATTTGGCATAATGTAATCCGTTTCATGACACGTAGATTCTGAAAACGAAAATTTCGTTTTCGGACATTTAATGTCCGTCCGCCGTCCGAGCCGTTTTGGGCAGTAGAAATTTTTGAAAAAATCTCGGTTTACCATCTAGTTGTGCCCGCAAGGTTTTCAGAAAACTATGAGAAAGAGAAAATGATGAGACATATTGAAATTGTGACTATTCTGTTATCAGTCCCAGCTCATGGGTGTTGGGCATGCTGGGGCACTTTTTGAATAGATGAGTTGAGGGACTATTCAAACTTTTCTTGTGCAGGTATTCAGCGCCACAGAAATTGCATGTGTGCACGGAATCCATGAATACAAACTCAAGATAAAATTACATTAAATTTTCAAAAATTTGAAAAACATTGAGTCTGATAAGAGCCCGCACTGAACATGACCAACAAAGAGCGGGAACAGCTGATTTAGGCCGAAGTGAATGCTATGTGAGTGTGCTGTGGAAGGAATTGTAACGCTGTTCAAGTGAATCCTGACTGATGGCAGCACTATCTGTCAGACATTAAATTTTACAGAACTGAGGGCCCGTCGAGCCTCCTACAGCAGCCACCAGGCTAATAATTAGCCCCTCATTGTGCCCAATGTAGACATGCGCAGAAGGCTGTTCGACGGGCCACGGGCCCTCAGTTCTGTAAATGTCTGACAGATAGCGCTGTCACCGGATTTCTCAGCAAAATGAAGTGTGAGCCGTCAAGACGCGGGATAGTATAATCACTTCAATCGAATCTATGCAGATTGCGAGTTTACTCGCGCAAAGTAAAATGGGGTTTCCTCCTGTCCCGAAATTAGCCGGGGCACTGCCCATAGTGGCCTAAAGGACGGACCCCCCACTGTATGTAATCGAAAAGACAATTTTTCAAAAACTGGCCAGAGGTACAGCACCTTCCACTACTGGTTTAAACCCAAGTATATGAACAAAGTGACATAGATGTGGTTTTGACACAAGTATTTTATTTAACGGCTCAAATGTAGTTTCCAAGTCCACTCGTGAGCTCCACCGCGTCCATTTACGATCTCTGTGGGTCGGGCGGAGTTCAGGATTTCGGTTCAAGGACAACCTCGGAGCATTGCGTCCGTAGAAAGCCAAACGACAGAAAAATGATGTGAACCAACAACGAAGGTGAAAGTGTCACATGTATTGTGTCCCCAGAATCGACTTCCACGTCGGGTGTTTCCCTCGGAAAACCTCCAAGGCAAAGTAGGCAGTTCGGAGAGTTCTACGAAATATGCGGCGAATTTTCGACACGAATGGATAAAATGCGATCTCTGATGTCTTCTGATGTATGTCAAATGGGAAACCAAAGCTTCTCATGACCGCCCAAACATTTACAGGCGTCCTTTGGCCTCTTACGTAAAATCTTGCTCGTCGGGATGTCTTCAGCAACGTCGAAATTCCAATCATAAAGCGATTATGTGATCAAAGTGTGAACGTTTTCCAAATGCATTACCCCATAGGAATTTCTAGTGGCGAAAATTATCACAGTTCATTCCTAATCATATTATATAGGAGGTTCTAGGAAGGGCTAAAAACCCCTACGACTAGATCGTTGGCACATTTTGACATTTTAAAACGCTAGCTGGTTCTCTTTTGCACCTCGGCTTCCACCTGTACATGAAATTGGCTTCAATCGGCCCTCGTAACTCAGCGGTCTCTTTCAAACGGCGGCAATCGCACCGCAAGATGCCACCTGGCCAAATTGTTTCTGTGCAACATCTGGAGCAGAAGTGGCAACGAAATTGAAGACCCACAAAACTATTGCGAGGCGTGTGATTAACTTGCGGTTCCGACGAAGCGCGGTGTGGTTTCAGATTTGGGTTTGGGCTCTGATTTGAGGTTGCCAAATGGGAATTGCACTAGTCAGGATTTGGGATTCGCTCTGTCGCCCAAACAGGATCTGAAGGCTTAGTAGGACTAGCACTCTGACGGGAAGGCAATTTTTTTGGCCAGGGGGCCCTCGCCTCGCTCGCTCATTTGAATAAAAGGACTTATTGATGGGGAAGAATACAGAGGAAACGCCGAATCAATCGGACTGTAAAACAACTCTTAAGAGTTGCGCGGATTTGCGCTCATCAAAAATTGCGCTAAAAGAGCTCATCGGACGTAAAATTCACTCCCGAATCCAAATCCAACCAAAAAATTAGGGGTCCCCATTTAAAATAAGAAATTTGGGCGCAAATGCGCCAATTTGCGCGCATTTTGGGAGGATGTCATCCCCCCCCCCCCCCCCTATTAGTAGCTAAATGGGAATCCGAAATGGTAGACAAAATCGCGGTATTTTTATCACTTAACGTTTCAGAGGATTTATCAGCAAGGAGGGAGGGAGGGGGGGGGGGGCCTCGCTTCGCTCGGCCGTTTGAATAATAGGTCAAGTGAGGGGGTAGGAACAGAGGAATTTTTATCCGACCTTTTGGGGTGGATTCGGGATTCGCTCTGTCGTCCAAACAGGATCTGAAGACTATTAAGTGAGTACGAAAGGGTTTATTACTATTAAATAGTACGAAAACGACACCTAACTCGACCCCAAAGCTGAAAACCTTCAAAAACCCATGAAACTTGGTAACTTTGGACGCATAATTCATCTCTCGTGGTCCCACATTTGTCCAGATTTTTTTTTTTAATTTTAATAATATTTTTTTAATGACAGAATTAATTTTTGCACAATTTTTCTAATCAAAGAATAATAAACCCTTGTGTAAAATTTGCTGCGGTTTTTTCTTCTTCGCTGCCCTGTCGTCTTGGGTAATGAAAAAATCATGTCATCTCCGGCTTTCTCGATAGCAGGAAACATAACTTTTACCCTCATGTTTGAACAAAATGTCGTAAGGTGATTTTGTTCAGTTGGTGTACAAAAGCTCAGCGGTTTGCGTAACTTGTTGAAACGAGTTACATGGTTAAGGCGTACCCACAGGCCTCCTCGGGGTGGGATTTGCCCTTAACGCGATTACGTAAATTACTATCGTTTGGGAAGTTATCGGGGTGCGTGTGATTCGATGGGCATTGTAGAGTTGACATGATAAGAGGGAGACTAATGTTTGTTCCTGGTTTGGCCATTTAACGGTAACACTTGGTGAGTACGAATTCGTCATAAGAAATCTGTTAGTTCATTAAAAGAAACAGATTGTCGGCCGGTTAAACGAGGTGTTTCACCAGACCGAAAATCGTCTTGCAAGGTCAACCATATAATGTGGATGTCAGCCGGCATTTCGTCTGTATGCAAATGTGATCGCAAGAAGGTGGTGTAAACGTATGGGCTTCCTTCTGAAGTGGGTCAGGCCATTCCGAGGAAGGCTGGCGTGTCGTAAAAAACACTCTGAGTAACAACTTGTGCATAGTTGGTCCTTCGAGACCGGCCCAGGCACGCCTTCGAATACCTCGGAGTATTATTCCTGGATTTGTTAGGTATTTATGGACTTTTACAAAATGAAGGAAACGTTGTAACTCATTTTATGTCTTTGTTCCACCGGTACAACGCTGCGTAGTACTGAATTATTGTTGGAATAATACATAGATGTATATATATAGATCTATGTACTCGCGACGGGGATCAAAAATTCTGATCGGCCTCAAAATTTGATAATATCCGTTTCATGACACGTGGATTTCATAAATCAAAATTCATCAACATTTAATGTCCGTCCGCCGCCCGAGCCGTTTTGGGTACCTAGTGGGTATTTTTTTAACTCTGAAATGTTGACAAAATACTCGGTTTACCATCTAGTTGTGCCCGCAAGGTTTTCAGATCAATCAACCAAACCCGTGTGGCTCGGGAAGGGGGGAGGGGGGAGGCTAAAATGGGGTTTTGATGGTTTTCGTGCATGATATCGAGTGGGGTGTCGTTTTTGAAGTATTTTTGGACGTAGAATCCATTTTTGGGGATCCCAGAACGATCCGATTTCACCGTGGGGATCTATGGGGCTACAAATGGGATTTTTGAAGGATCCTAGGCTAAATAGCTAAATAAGGAGTCGTTTTCCGAGTAATTTTGGACGCATAATCCATTTTTCGAGGACCCACATCTGCCAAAAAATGTATACGTTGTAGAGAAATTTTGTAATTTTTTATTTTTTCAAAAATATTTTCTTCATGACAGAATTAATTTTTTCACAAAGAATAATAAACCCTTGTTTGTGCAGCGTTTTTTTTTTTTTTTTCAACCATTCAGTTCAACCGACCACCCCGCAAGATTGCCCCAGGTAGGCATCACGTAACTTTACACTTTAGAAACAGCGTGAATTCCCCAAATTTGCATCAATCAGCGCCTCCTCGCGGAAGTGGGATCGTCAGGCCCATTTGCATATTCGAGCTTTTTTTTTTTTTCAAAGAGTTCCTCGCATTGCTTCACGTTTCTAAACTAAAGCCCCTGAGGGTTTACAGTCGGGTAAATGTCAAGTGTAGGGACCAGTTGGGACAGGGCTGTTCAAACCAATAGTCTCGACAAGGTCTGGCAAGGACGACCACTATTTCGAAGATGTATCAAGGATGCGAACTCGAACTCTCTTCGTCTGCCGGACGAGGAAAAAGGAAATGATCGGGGACTGCATAATTATTTAAATTAACGAGTCAGTAGGTCAAGAAATAATATCATCTATTATACAAATTGTATAATATTAAATATTTTGTTATTTATAACAAATTGGAAGTTGGTCGGTCTGCAATTTGGATCAGTTATGGATAACTTCCTAATTATTAGGTAATTACATAGTAATGCCATCCAATCCTTTTGCTTTATTATTCTTGGAATAATAAAACTACGTATTCGTGTCGAAGGTCGAAAATTCTGATTGGCCTCAAAATTTGACATAATCCTTTTCAAGATATGCAGATTACAAAAACGAAATGTCCGTCCGCCGCTCAGTGATGACGCTAAAAGGTGGCGGAAATTATTATAGGTGGCTGACTGATTGATAGAGATGGGGTTAACATAAAAAATGCAAAATCTAAATGTTTAGCCGTTTATTATCATTTTTTAAACAAAAACTAAAAACTAAAATAGTTTTGTATCTTTTTCACGTTTTTAATTCGCAAATTTGCGCTCGATCCGAGTCTCATTCTGGGGTCCTTACTGAACACACAGAAACAAAAAATCCCGTGCACTTCGGTGAACACCGCGATTTTTTTTTGGATTTTCTCTTTGTTCAGTATTTTTGATCTGTAAAGTCGATGAAGGTCAATTTAATGAAGAGAATATTTGTAATGTCTTCGGATCCGAAGTATCGATACATCGCCTGAATAAAAATCAATCTTGCTAGCCTTAAACTAAGCCTTATTAACTAAGCTTAGTTAATAAGTGGGGCTCGCCACGGCGAAAAAGCTGCAGCTGTACTGGTGAAAATGCCGATTTCCCCCTGCCCTCTGCTGTCCTTCAGACTTTGTTCATATATACCTATCAGCTAAAAAATCAATATTAAACCGATCGACTAGTTGCGTTTTTAATTTCCGCCACCTTTTAGCGTCATCCAGGCCGTTTTGGGCCGTAGGCATTTTTTAAAAAATCGAAAATTTTGACAAAATACTCGGTTTACCATCTAGTTGTGCCCGCAAGGTTTTCATCCCAATCGCCCAAACCCGTGGGGCTCTGTGAGGCTAAAAAGGTTTTTTTTAAAGGTTTGAAGGTTTTGAAGGGGGAGTGTTTTTTTGAAGGTTTTCGACAGTGGGGTCGAGTGAGGTGTCGTTTTCGAAGTGTTTTTGGACTTAGAATCCATTTTTGGGTCCAGAACGATCCGATTTCACCGTTGGGGGTTCTCGCGGGTTTGGGCGATCGGGTTGAAAACCTTGCGGGTACAACTGGATGGTGAACCGAGTAGGTATACATAATATTATGTCAAAATTTCATAGGTAGGTACCTACTTTAAAAAAAAAAAAAAAAAATCCTACTACCCAAAACTTGGGGAAAAAAGCACACGTAATCGTACAATCTCAGGGCTCAGGACTCTCAGGGCAGCCTCCGCAAAGGCCACGAAAGCCCTGTAGCGGGAAGGGCTGGAGACATACTTACTCCAGTCCTCCCTCAAACCGTCGGGGAACACCTCAGCCTCCCGTTCCGTCTCGAATGCTGGGCAGTTCCAAAGCACGAGCCTCGCCGAGCCCTCCGGGTCTGAGCACCACACACAGACTTCCTCCGACTGGCGCTGGACGTTTGCGGGGAAGTCCCCGTGACCAGACAGCAACTGGTTGGCCCTGTGGTCGGGGACAACCCACGTCATCTCCATTCGTCGAGCCACTGATGGGAAGAACTCAAAAGTGAAGCGAGTGAATAATGAGTCTCCCATTGGACTCGGCGGACCAATCCTCCTGCCACCGACTGACGAGCATGGCCATCACCTCCCGGCTCGAAACCGAGGAAATTTGTACTGTAAATTTTTGTCAGGGCAGGTGGCAGAGAGGGACTTATGGCCCTATCCTGCCCCGATCGCAAAATAAAAGAATCAATCAATCAATCAATCTTCCGAATTCTATGAGCAGCGTAACGGCGGGCAGCCCCAAACTCTGACCACTGCGGCGCGGTTATCTCCACAGCCTATCTGGTGCCTTTCTGACCACTGGTTATATCTCGCCCAGCAACTCTGGTCATAACTGCCCCACAATCAGCCGAGACAGATAAACAATTTAAACTCATTGAAGAATCAATTTTCTACTCCGATTCTAAAACAAGGCACATTTTACACAAGTTGAAGCAAAACAGCACTTTAATAGCACTCTCCCTTCATGCTTTGAATGAGAAATGTTGCTGACAAATTTCCTTTCTATGAGGAAAACACTCTCATCACCATGCCAGCTGAACACGGACCAGGAAACGGCTCATTTTGGTGCTAATCCTTCCAGTCCACTGCCATCTCAATGTCGTATGACTCATGGCGCCAGTATTCCAACCGTGGTCATTACTGCCCCATGGACACAACTGCCCCACCTTCATACTTATTACAAAATTGTGTTGAAATCCCTTTCCTTGGATACACCCTAAGACACAAGTTTCTTCAGACAGAAGCACATTCACCGTGAATGATTCACACCGAGCGACGGCCCGTAATCGTAATTGCGGCCGACTGACGAAGACGGGCGTTGCGGGGGTGTGAGAAGTTGCGCAAGACGATGCGTGAGATGCATAGTTTATGGGATTTCCATCTGGGAGTTACCGGAGTGAGGGAACCGACAGAACCGATTAACGGCCCATCAGAAAGACCCCTCACGAAGAAGAAAACCGAGAATTACAGCTCGGACAGGAACCTCAGTCTCTGAGGTACATAAGTAGACAACGGGGAATATTACTTTTTCAACAGCTACTGTAGGTACAAAATATGAATGATTGAGAGCCGGGTGTGCCAACTGTAGTGATTAATGGGTTAATAGAGAAGAGCAACTGTATAAATTACCATCTGGTTCTTATCATAACTAATTTTATCATCATCTGTCGTTGTCCTCTGTGACGTATGTAGGGTCAGGCATAATAATCACAATTATTGTGAACAAATTTCATTCATTTCTTCTAATTTTGATTCTCAAACGTATAGTAGTTATGCTCGGTTTAAAAATAAACAAGCCATTAATTGAATTGAATAGATGAGCGCAACCTTTCTGTTACTACGAAATATTACCGCGTCTTTATTAGAGAGTTCCTAAAGCCACTTTTTGCCTAACGGTGATGAGTTACGGTCGACGTAACTCGAGATTTCGCGCATGCGCAGAAATAACGGCGATAACTTACGTCCTTAAGCCTAACGACGAACGTTATTGCCGTAAAGATACGGCGATAAGCTTACGGTCTTAAGGATAACGCCGTTAATTTCGAACAATATAAGGTAAATAGCGGCACTTTAAATTTAGCGTGACTTTTGATAAGACTGTATCTCTGTTACGGTGATAGGTGAAGTTAGCTTTTCTTTGATTCTCAAAGAAACACTATGCCACACAACCTAAACCCATCAACAAAATGTGCTGGGTCGCCTCTTTCGAGAGTCATCTTCTCGGGATTGGACGAATTTGCCGAATCGATGACGGACGTGATTTTGTAGCCTATAACCACCCCCAGAACTCGCTGATCACAATGAGACCACCCTCATGAAAATCTGTTAAGCCGCTCGGGCGTGATGCTGTGATACAAAAAAAAAAAAACCCTGGAAATTCTCCGCTTCACGGAAAAACATTGAATCATGGATATGTTTACTGTAAACTCGTCGTCACAAATTTTGGTTGTCGAGTAGAAACAGTTTCTAGTAACCAATCATGTGATTTGGTGTCGCTAATTTTGGTGTCGCAAATTTTAGAATGACCCCCAGCCCAAAAACATATCCATGTTAAAAAAAAAAACAAAAAAAAAACAATGTTTTGTCGAAGAGATGAGCGCACCTTTCCATTTACATTTGCTGTTTGTCTACTTCAAGACTCCATCCTCTTTTCTCAAATATTTCGAGTATTTGCTGAGAAATTTCCTAGTCCTTAATTTCCCCCAATGATCACAAATCCCCCCCCCCCCCCCCCCCCGGCAATAGGGAACAAGGAAGGTTCACAGCTAAAACTCATAATATTGGAGGAAATAGGACTCAGTCTGGAATTTGGGGTTTATTATTATTGGAATAATAGGGGAAACAACTGGGCATTGGTGATCACAAGGTTCGACTGAAGGTGGTCACAGCCGCTGCTTCAAATGTTCTCAGTTTGGCCCAATTTAGACGGCTGGGCTTGGAAGATCTTCTCCTGAAGAAGACGAAGGTTGTACCTACTCCGCTCGTTCACAAAAAAATGTGGTTCCAATTTTTGGTAGGTAAGGTTTTAATCCCTTGTACTTATAAAAGTGTTCTATACAAGGTGTTATTCATTTTTGTGGTCATGGAATGCAACAATATTTTAGGCCTTGAGACGTCGTTATCAGCCCCGTAGAGAGGGGGGGGGGGGGGGGCACTGGACCCGTTGCCCCCGGGCCCGGCCTTCGTAGGGGGGCCCGGATTTTCTTGAGATTTTTTTTTTTTTTTTTTGTAAAAAAGGGGGTAGGAGAGGCAAAATGGGAAAAGGGACAGATCAATATAGGAAAAATTTTCATAGGTACCTACTTTTTTTTTTTAGGGGCCCGATGAATTTTCATAAGACCTTTTTTTTTTTTTTTTTTTTTTTAGGGGGCCCGATGAATTTGCCCCCGGGCCCGGATTTTCTCTCCACGGCCCTGGTCGTTATTGAGATTGGTTTCAAGGGTTGAGCATGTTAACTTCCTCCAGTGAGTCGGTTGTCCCGGAAAAGTTGGTTCATTTTTTTGATGATGTTGGGCGTGTTCCCCAGGTGGTAAAAATCGAGGTAGATCCTCGTTTCAAGCCAGTGGTTTGCCCTGTTCGGAGAATTCCACATGCGTTGCTGCCTAAAGTCGAGGCGGAACTGGACAAAATGGAGCGCAATGGAATCATCAGGAAGGTTGATGAACCCACTGACTGGGTGCATCAATTGGTTGAAGAATAGTGCTGAAAAAAGATTCATCCTTAAGGCTTTGCTTAGATCCGCGGAATTTGAATAAGGCTATTAAGCGAGCACACTATCCATTTCCTAGGTTTGATCCAGGTCCTACGTTTGATGAAATTTCTGCCTTGCTGAAAGGAGCCAAGTTTTTCTTTAAACTTGACGCTCAGTCAGGGTTTTGGATGTTGCCATTGGACTCGGTCAGCAGTAGGCTGTACACTCTTCAGACAGCTTGGGGCCGTTACTCATTCTTGCGGCTCCCACTTGGTTTGAATTCAGCCCCTGAAATCTTTCATTCGGTTATCGCTCGAACTTTTGAGGGGATCACCAATATTTGTTTTTTTTTTTTTTTTTTTTTTTCAGGATGACATTCTGATTTGGGGCGAGTCAGAAAGCCAAGTGAATTCCACTTTAATGTCTGTCCTACAGTGTGCAGACAAAAATGGGATTAAATTCAATTTGAAGAAATGTGTGTTCATGGGTAAGGATGTAGAATTTTCGGAGGCGTGGGGTCGTATCCAACCACTGCCACCGTGGTGTAAATTCAAACTTCAGGATTAAGGATTATTCAAAAAGACTATATTTTTAAAATCCAGCTGCAACATTAGTTGGTGACTAACATCGGCCTGGACATACATGAACAACCATTACAACAGGATCAACAATCCCAAAAAATGCAAATCCTTACAACAAGTGGGACAGTGGGGTCAAACGGGATACCGTCAGGTGTTGCTATCTGTAGACTAACCAGCTTGATAAGATCGTCTTGAAGAAGCAATCAGTGCTCAGTTGGACTTCATGGAAGCTTTTGTGTCTCTCAAGAGGATTTTTGCCAAAATTCCAAATTGAAATCGCTGGTTTGGGGGAAACTGTTTCAAAATAACAGCTGCAGCCTCAATATGATTCAACATACCCACCTAGGATTCAAAAGAACTTTGACTGATGGCGTCAATTCAAACGGTTACGGCGAAACAGTTTCAAAATAATAGTTCTCTGCTTCAGTTTCGGTTTCATCTTCATGAACGAAACAAAGGAACCGAAACGGCCAGCAGTTTTTTTAAACAGCTGTATCACGTTATATGAAACTGTTTCATAGTTTTTTCTGATGAAACAGTTTCTCTGAGAAAACTTTCTCATCCCTTGTTGCTACTTCAAGTCAAATTCGTGCAGTTAGGCTGTGTCGCTTTCGCTTGCAAAAAGTTTGCTGGCATCCTCCCGGATGTTCACTCTAATTTTTTAGGGATCTGAAAATACTGAATTGTTGTTGGATGGTGGATGATCAGTTGAGGCGCCGCCTTACTTGCCTCACCTGGAGAGCCGCCACTGGCCTGCGCGCAGCTTTCCGCTGATACAATCGTCATAAAATTTATACGGGACCTCACAATCCCTAAAAATTAGACCAAAATCGTTTCAAAATTGTGCACGTTATCGCTGTAACAAGGAACTGCGGACGGACAGACAGACATGGAACAAATTTTTCAGGAAGCTCTGAAACGCAAAATGCAAGTGGAAATTTTGATTTTGGAGGACAATCTTTTCGATCCCGAAAGTGAAAATAATGCTTTCGCTACCTTTGGTAGTCTCGGAAGCAAACCCCTACATGGATGAATGGTGAACAAGCTACTATGAGGCTTCCATGACATTATCTTGGATAAAAATGGTCTTAGCTCTTATTCCACGTCTGGGTTCGATTGCCGTTCAAGTGGCCAATTTCGTGGATTTTCTCTCCGCTACCGGTTCCGATTGTCTATTCAACCACAACCCATCAACAAGTCTTACAACCTGGTATTACTGTAATTACTGTAAGACTTGTAACAAGTCTTGATCTTTAATTTATAATAGTATTTATGAAATATTACTTCCCTCGTAGAGTTGGTACAATTTGTAAGTCCATGGACTGAAAATGTTACTGAAAAATGTACCAACGAAACGTTACTAGTAAATGTATGTTAACATTGTTGTCAACCTTCAAAATACCGGACTGCAAGTAGAAGATCGAAGGCTTGGAACGGAGGCTTTGAAATTCTTTTATCTGAGCAAGATCTGTTCAAGGTTAGCCTATTTAGTGGTGAGTCAAGGAGGATGGGATTCGCATTAGGAATTCTCGGAGACGCGTTCGACCGTTTATCCGAGAAAAAAATCGTCGGGTTACTTCAACTTACGATGCTTATCTTCCAGACTTTGCAACCCCGGTAGTTGCGGGAAGATCGGTTGGAAAACGCGAGTTAGCATGGGAAGCCTTCGGGCGTTTTAGGCGGGTGAGCATCAACCTCGTGCTCGATTCCATTCAGAAGCTTTATCTCGGGAGGTTTTATCAGTTTATCGCGAGTTTGGCCATCTGGAGGATGGTGTGACCCAAGGGGATGCGACTTTCCAATTCTTTCGGGAAACAATCGCTCAACCCATTAGTTCCCACAGGGGACGAAACTTTAATGGAATATTAATTATTTTCTAAAAAGCAGTAGGGTCATGATCGTTGATTCCATCCCAAGATTGAGCAGTCAAATCCGTGTCACACACACTGTTAATGTTTGAAACAGTTTCAAATGACATTTGAAATCACATTGTGATGTTATGCTCTTGATATGCTAATAGTTCCGTGATACTGCTAATAGGTAATAGTTATGCAGATATGCTAATTCTTCACGACAAGAAACGGGTCATCAAGCATTGTTAGGTACTAAGTAAAATCACGAGCTGACGGGTTGCTACGGGTGTTCCAAGTGAAGCAAGTGTTGCATTATTGATAGGGGGTTTTGTGAAATAACGAAGTTCTCTCCTGCTCATCCCAGAGCGCGAAAATTTGGTACGGGTACAACTTCTTGAGGATCAATTCAAGTAAACCTACGTGGACAGGTAATTTTACCTTCTCTTATTATACGGGCCTTCGATTCGAGATAGTTTGATACTTCACAACAAGAAACGGGTCAACAAGGTTGGAGGGTTGGACGTGCTTGCGTTCTGAGTGAAGGATGGATGCATTATTGAACAGGACTTTGATATTTGATACTTCGTGCGAAGCACGGGTGTCCCAGCTAGTAGTTACTATGAGCATATCAAGAGCATAATATCACTGAAACTGAATGGTATACCTACCCGCAAAGTGGTGAAAGAGTTGTCTAAAATGCCAAGATTAAAAAAAAAAGCTGTCAACTTTTGGTTTATTATTCTTGTCCGCCGTCCGGGCCGTTTTGGGCAGTAGGAATTTCTTTAAAAATCTGAAATTTTTACGAAATACTCGGTTTACCATCTAGTTGTGCTCGCATGGTTTTCAGCCCGATCGCCTCAACCCGTGGGGCGCTGTGGGGCTAAAATGGGGGTTTTGAAGGCATTCGGCTTCCGGGTCGAGTTCGATGTCGATTTCGAAGTATCTTTGGACGTAGACTCTCTTTTTTTGGCGTTTATTGGAAGAAACAAGGCCGGGTTGGTGTCAGTCCTTTAATCAATTCTGTCGAGCTTTCGGGATTTGCTGGGATCCCTTCTTCAGGACCTACAAACATGCCAGGTGGAAATGAGACCTAATAATGGTGCATACATAAATAGCGAGGTGGTACAGGCTAGCTGGTAACATGAGTTAAGTCTTACCTTAAAATGTAGAATTAGATTGATTATTGACAATCATCGTCTGAGGGCTACTCTATGGAAATCACATCCGGCGGACCCCATAGCCGAAACCCTTCAAAAAACCCTCTCAACGTTCCCTACGCGATCGGGCTGAAAACCTTGCAGGCACACAACTAGATGGTAAACCGAGTATTTTGTCAAAATTTTATTTTTTTCATTTTTTAAATTCCTACTGCCCGAACGGCTCGAACGGCGGACGGACATTTCGTTTTTGGAATGTACCTACTTGTCATGAATAATGTCTTTTGAGACCCATCATAATTTTCTACCTCCGTCGCGAATACATACCTACACCAGTGTATTATTCCAAGAATAATAAACCAAAATCACGCCAATTCAATCCCTGCTTGTCAGTTTGGTCGTCTGTGGTCGGTCACTTTTCTACAAAACACAAATTCTATCATGTTTGACAACCTTTTCATCAATACTGGTATATTACTTTCAAAAAGCTAGGACTTATGAATTGTTCAAATGCAGTTCGCCTTTCTCTTCCATTTTCTATCGCGATAGAAAGCAGCTGGCACGTTCATACAGGACGATTCTTACGATTAAAATTTCCGATGATCACAACTGAACAATGCGATAGAAATTCGCTGAGCACACTGTCGGGGCCGATCGCTTATAGATAGCCAACAACTCCACGACACGAATATGAATGTCCTGAGAGAAAATGTCAATGAAGGGGAGCACTTTCAATGTTCAACGTAGTAAGCTTGTACAATGTAGCTTGTATAAGTGTAGATAGTTGGCCTACATCGTCAATATTACCTATATAGTAATAGTATGATATATTTTACAATTTAAGAAAGGACAAGTTTCTTACTCTGAGGTTTCAAGAAGGCCAAACCATTGACAGCGGGATCGGTATTTCCTCGAAGTAGACACCTGTGAAAGAAAATTAACCCGTTTAATTCGTTTGAATAAATAATAAAACGCTGCAAATTTGATATAGGTTAAAGAGGACGGATGGGCAATGAAGTTGACCTCTCTGCTTCTTCCTTTTAACTTTTGTATTTAGTTAAAATAGATCAGTTGGAGACCGGTTTCGCGCTTACATCAGCTTACATCTTCCGTCCAGGAGACGATGGAGTTGTAGTTGCAAAAAACTTCCAAACATCTAAATACAAAAGTTAAAAGGAAGAAGCAGAAAGGTCACCTTCATTGGCCATCCGTTCTCTTGGATCAGCAACTCTGCACCATCTAGCAGTTCCCAATCTCGTTTGAGATAGTGAAGTGATATATCATTAAATTAAATTTAATTAAATATATCATTAAATGTTCGCACAAGTAACCTATACATAGGTTTTAATTCTGTGTCAATGAAAAAAATGGTCGACCTCCGTCACGATTACATATGAGTATTATTCCAAGAATAATAAACCAAAATGAGTAAAACTAATTTTTCACTTCTTATGATATAATATATCATAAGAAGACTTCTTATATCCATATATTATATGGACTTGAAATAAAAAGAAGGATTTTTGGTTTTTAACATAAAGCGCTAGGTACATCTTTCTACGTTTTCCTTGACATAAATTTTCGAAAAATGGGCGCTTTTCCATATTTTCAAGCTTAAAACCGTTGGTTTCACCATTAAAACCATTGAATACTTGTTTACTCCTAACACTAGTTGCAAATTCAAATCGAATAAACAAGCAAGTTGAAAAAAGGGACTTTTGCCACCCTCAGACCATTGTGAGGCGTACGGCGGACGGACATTATGGACTCCTGTAGGATTTTATTAAATAAAATTTTGCAATTTGAGGCCGATGAGAATTGTCGACCTCCGTCGCGATTACATTCCAAGAATATTAAAACAAAATGGTGAGATGAATAATTCACGTATACCTTCAATTATAGTAATTATTACGTTCATGATGATTATTATTATTAGAAGAGCCCTCAGTTTTATTTCTATGTAGTCCTCCCCCCCCCCCCCCCCCCCTCCCACACCATCTACACATCAAGAGTTTTAATTTCAACTACCAGGTAAAATTACTAGTTGGTGGAATTCAGTTGACATTTTCATCGTTGATAGGTTCCCGTTGACCGCAAAATGTCCGGAATATTTGAAGTGCGTCAACGTAACATTTCAGATTCCTTCACATTTTGCCAGACGAGCGGATCGGCCTCGTCAATCTGCCTCTTGCCTCACGACCCATTGGCAGAGCCCTGAATTCCGAGGGAAGATTGACGCTGTTCAATCCGTCGAAGCGAACAGGAGGATGTACACATAACGTTTTTTATGCACTCGGCCGACGCCCCTTTTGTAAAAGTGCGGGAAATCAGGCATGGAATACTACCGCTGGATGTGCCCGCTAAGTCGTGTGGGAGTTTCACAGGGAACCTCGCGAATCGGAAATCAGTTTGGAATCAGGTTGAAGGAAGCCCCGAAGTGCAGTCTCGTAACGTCTAATCACACATCGTGATTACAGTCGATTCACATTACGAATATGGAGAGTAAACTTTTGATGGGAGGATAGCGAAATTGCGTCACTTCATCTGCCACAGAACGATTTCCCATAAGCGAACCACAAGATAAGAGGCCTTTTTTTTTTTTTTTTTCAAGGAAGCTAATAACTGACCGGTGCGTGGATGATGTGATTTAAGGGGGAACCGGAGTGGGGTTTGGTGAGATTCGCAGATAAGAGATGCCGCCCCAGTCGCCCCGAATTAAACCCAATTTTCGCTCAAAAGTAGTTCCAAATTAGCAGAGCAACCAAACAATATTTTTTGAAACGGCCAACGGGAATCTCTTTACTATACTTATCAAAAAGAGGCCAACGTGCAACATTTTCGAAATTGCTTCTATTTAAATAAATATTTAATTTTGAATTTTAGCCAATTTTTGAATTTAGCTCATTATGAGGTGGAGGAAGAAATTCAGCTTATACCACCCTGAAGAACATCAAGAAATGAACATTATTCGCCGAAACTAATCATTTCATCAAAAAACGCGATCGGAATCCGGTTTCCAGAATTATGCTAGATTAGCGGAGTGAGTTGAAACGGGCCGTGAAGGGAGAGCTTGGTGACTCATCTCACCCCCCCCCCCCTTCCCACACCTCAATCGCCCCACTTACTCAAACCAACAAACACCAGGATGCCCTTTGTACCTGCGGCAAGTTTTTTATTTTTACATACTTTCTTTGATCCTCTCTCACGCCTGGTGTTTCAGCTTGAGCCTATCAGAGGATTTGAAGCAGATGGCGATCGAAATTTTTAGGCTACCCTAAATTTTTGGTTTTCTATTTTCACGGGCGGCTACAGATATATTATATTAGGTGGATGATATCTTCTTTGTATGTAGTTGAATATTATTTTGAGAGGAAAAAATACAAAACTTAGAATTTTACCCAACATAATATCATATTATGATTTAGCTTTTTATTACAATATACTATTGTATAATATGACTTATTATACACTTAGTGTATAATAATTGAAATAATACTAATAATAATAATTATTATTGTATTACAATAATTGTGCCTAATCTATCAAAGTCAAAAGTTTTTTATTTTCTCCACTAGCTTCGATGAGTTTTTTGGATGGGTGTTCTGTTAGTTTGATTGGGATGGGATGTCCTGGTTGTTATGAGTGAGAGTAGTGATACGATTATGTCTGAGATGTCTTCTTTTGAGTCTTGTCGCAAAACCTGGTGGAGCTGTTATTGCCGCGATGCATGGATTCATGTTACCTTCGGCCTTCTCCACCAGTTTTGTGTATCCTAATCTATAATCTAATTTCTAAATTCTAAATGTCCGTCGGCCGTCCACCGTCCAGGCCGTTTTGGGCAGTAGGAAATTTTTAAAAATCTGATATTTTGACAAAATACTCGGTTTACCATCTAGTAACTAGACAACTGTTGTGCCCGCAAGGTTTTCAGCCCGATCGCTCAAACCCGTGCGGCGCTATGGGGCTATGGCAGCGGGTTTTTGAAGGCTTTTAGCTATGGGATCGAGTTAGGTGTCGTTTTCGAAGTATTTTTGGACGTAGAATCCATTTCCGGGGTCCCGGAACGATCCGATTTCACTGTGGCGATCTATAGGGCTTTCATGGGTCTAAAAATGGGGTTTTTGAAGGATCCCAGGTGATTGAATATTTTTCAAGCAAAAAATAGAGAATTTTTGAAAAAGAAATTTTTTTCTATTATCCAAAAAATGTTTTTTCCAAAATTTGTTCCATTGGCACAGAAATAATTTTTGCACAAGTATTTCAAAGAATAGTAAACGCAAATTTGCAGCGTTTTCACTTTTTTCGTGTAGGTAAGTCCGAAACTATGTGTTCTGCGTAATTCACTATCATAAACGCTGCAAATTTTACATTAGGGTTTATTATTCTTTGATTTAGGTTACTTGTGAAGAAATTTAATTCTGTATCAAAACGAATTCATTTCACAAATTTTTGTTCTTTACTTGGAAAATATTTACTAGAAAACATTTGACCTGGGATTATTCAAAAATCCCATTTGTAGCCCCATGAAAGTCCTATAGATCGCCACAGTGAAATCGGATCGTTCCCGGACCCAAAAAAAATGGATTCTACGTCCAAAAATACTTAGAAACGACACATAACTCGATCCCATAGCCAAAAGCCTACAAAACCTAGCGCGCACAAATGGATGGTAATCCAAGTACCTATTTTGTCAAAATTTCAGATTTAAAAAAAATTTCTACGGCCCAAGACGGCGGACGGAAATTTCGGTTTTGGAATCTAGACCTCTTGAAACGGACAATGTCAAATTTTGAGGCCGATCGGAGTCGTCTACATCCGTCGCAAAAACATAGGTGTAATATTCCAAGAATAATAAACCAAAAGTGAACGAGCATTAAATTTCCTATAAATTGCATTAGTCAATTTTGATAGAGATCCACGCTGAAAATTTCTGAGGGACTTTATAATTTTCATCATTGATTTGGACTTCAAAAAAATTTGATACCCTCCCCGAAATTGATAAGTTACTTAGGTATAAGTTTACTTTATAAGTAACTAAGTAACTGTTACTTTATTCGTTTTCTATAGTTGCAATCTTCAAAATTCCAGATTAGTCCCGAGTCTCTTTCTATCTTTTTTGCTTTTTTTTAATATGTTATTTATATTTATTTATTTATTTTATTATTATTATTATTATTATTTATAATGTGTGCATTTTTCAAACTGGATCTGTTTTGTTGAATTTTATGAATTTTAATTTTTATTACTTTGTTGGAAACAGGTTTTCTGTTATCTCTGGTGCGGTCAAAATAATTCAATATCGTCAGTGTAGAGCATTTAGCAACATTGAAACAAGCTGGATAAACGGTCCGAGAAAAAAAGAAAGGAAAAAAAGTCTGCATCTATGAAGGGGTGAAGTCCACCGAGGTTTCTCCGAACTTGCGCGCCCCAGCCCTCCTCGCCCTATTCCAGCCGAACTCTTATTCGGAGTGACTGATTTTGGCGGGAAACCGGATTCCGCCGCTATCTGAAGGTTTAAATTGAATTTGAAAATGCCTGCTAATTCCTTAGGTTCACTGCAAGGGCGGTATAAGCCAACTTTTGAATATTTCGATCAATTAATCACCGAAAATTCAGTAATAAAAATTGATTAATTTGTAATTGATGACTAAATCAATAATTAAAAAATAAATTCAACGTTGGCCTCTTCAGGATTGGAGTCCTGAGCTCAAAACATTTTTCAGAATTGAAATTGATCAATTAGATGCCGAGTTAATTTGGATCTACTTTTGAGCATCTACCCTCTCTCTCGCACACTTGTTCGGCAAATCCACTCCGGTTCCCCCTTAAACGCGAGTTCCCTTGTGATCGTAAATCACGGTATGATATCCGGAGAAACGTGAAATCCGCGGTCATGTTAGTCACGTTTCCCAATGGGGTTGCGACTTTTTGATTGATGTCTCTTTAAGCATGAAGTCTCAGGTCGTTAGCCATTCGAACAGGGCAAGCCTATCAAAGAAACACTAACTTGAAGAAGAAAAATGCCAAAAAATGCGAAAAAAACGAAAACATTAAAATGAAAACGCAGCAAATTGTACACAAGGGTTTATTATACTTTGATAATATCAATTATATATCAATAATATATTATTATAACATAATATACACAAAACACAAAATACACACAAAATAATAATAATATTACACAAAATTAATTGTTGCGCAATTAACATAATAATGTTAATTGCGCAACAATTAATTTTGTGTAATTGAACAAACATTTTTGAGAAAAAAAAAAAGTAAAATATTTGAAGAGATGTGGGACCTGGAAAAAATGGACTTGTGTCCAAACTTACTCGGAAAATGACAACTTGTTAGACCTCCTGGGATCCTTCAAAAATCCCATTTATAGCCCCTTGAAAAGACCCATCAAACCTCACGGTGAGATCGGATCGTTTCGGGACCCCCAAAAATGGATTCTACGTCCAAAAATACTTTGAAAACGACACCTAACTCGATCCCATACCTTCAAACACCCCTCCCTTAGTTCATTCTTGCCCCACAGAGCCCCACGGGCTAATGTGATCGGGCTGAAAACTTGCGGGCACAACTAGATCGTAAACCAAGTAGGCCTATTTTGTCAATATTTCAGATTTTTTAAAAATATTCCTACTGCCCAAAACGGCCCAGACGGCGGACGGCGGACGGACATTGGAATGTAGACCTCTTGAAACGGATAATGTCAAATTTTGAGGCCAATCGGAGCCGTCGACCTTCGTCGTGATTACATTGGTGTATTATTCCAAGAATAATAAACCAAAGTGTCCAAAACTACTTCGAACGCTACAATCCTCTAAGGACAACCCCTCCCCCCCCCCCTCCCCAGGCCTCCTTTGGCCCGCTTTTAGACGCCAAGAGTCCCTCGATGTAGTCAGATGAGCCTGGCATCCCCATAAATAGATTCTAAGTTCAATTATACTTCAAAAACGACACCTCACCGCTTTTTTTTTTTTTTTTTTTTAGCTGAAAACACTAGCTGAGGACACGACAAGATGGAGGAGTTGGTATTTTGTGCGTTTTCTATTTAAATCCACACACTTTGAAACAATATAAGAACAAAATTCATTTAATGTTTAGGCTGATCAAAATGTTTAACCCCCTGTTGCGAAAGGGACGTTGTGTTGATCATTCACAGAATAATATACCCTAAATTGAGTGTTTTCATAGCCAAAAGTTAATCTCTGACTGCGTTATCCAAAAACAGGTAAACAGTCGAATTTTCCCAAGAAACTTCAGATCAGTCTACACAGCTCCAGCACACCTGCTGACCAGAGATTTTATAACATCCTCAAGCTATGAGACGAGGATTAGGTAAGAGGAGGTCAGCTTACGCAGTAGTTATCAGGGACACTTTGCCAGGTGGAGACACCGCGTACATGCTCATCGAGGGAAAGCCCGTTTCACAAAGAAGTTATTCGTATCCCGTTTCCTCTGGTAGCCTTTAAGGGGGGAAGACGCGGTATGCATATTATATTCGGGGGCGTCACCCAAAACTCGTATCGCGTATCCCGGCAATGACCCGAGCAGGCCACCCAGAAGAAAGTGAGATCTGCGGTGAGTTACTAGTAGGTAGTGATTAGAGTGGGTTACTTCCTGTGCCAGATACTAGTACCTACCGAAATTCTAGTCGCACAGGGTGGCGAAGTACCTTCGAAAATTCCCTACATTTCCCTCTGCTTCCACAAGTATCCCACCTGGCCAGCCCCGTTGTCCTTTCTATAGGAACCTAATGAAATAACTAGCGCTCTAACAGGGGGGCATAGCTTCGCTCGGTTGACCTTTTTCCTCGGACGGGGGGGGGGGGGGGGGCTCGCTTCGCTCGGCCATTTGAATAATGGGTCAAGTGATGGGGTAGGATGCAGTCGAAACGCCGAATCAATTGGAAGGTGAACAACGAAGATAGGGATAGTTGCGCGGAATGGGCTCATCAAAAATTGCGCTCAATGTGCTTATCAGATGTGAAATTCGCTAAGGAATCCAAATTCGCCAAAACACTTAGGGGTCCCATTTAAAATAAGAATGTTGGGCGCAAATGCGCCTATTGCGCGCATCTTGGGGGGGGGGGGGGGGGGGGGGGGTCTCAAACCCCCTAGTGGTAGGTAAAAGGGAAGCCGGCATGGTAGAAAAAAAATCCCCAGTTAGTCACATAGATAGCCACAGACACGGTGAGAATTAGGTGAGGTTTAGATTAGGGGAACGTGGGGTAATACGAGACATACCCGTTTAAAAATATCCCGCGTGGTCTCAATGATCAAAAAAGCACCTACAGAGGTAGCTGGAGATCTAAGCTAAAAGTTGTGGGTGTCTCTTATTTCCCGTGGTCACGACGTCCCGTTCGTGTCTAAACGTCTACAGACGTTTTTTGATGCTGGCACGTTTTTCAAAAAATCTATTCTATGAATAAGTATGTTCAATATCCTTGAGCCCTATTTCCGTCAGAAAATTCTTCATTTTTTATGACAAAAATAAAAACCTACAAAAAAGGAAAAGTATTCTGATACCATTATGATATCAATCTGACCTCAACCCTCCCAAAAATCATTCCGCAATTATAGTAATCAAAACATAAAAATATCACCGAAAAATAGTGTGCAAAAGCCTATTTTCATCGACCTACACCAACAAAAGTATTTTACCTCGCAAAACGTCTTTTTAAAATTCAAAATGTATCTGGAAATGTTCGCTTTCACCGGATACCGGTATGAGCCGAGAGGCAAGTGGCTAGTAGCTTTCCAACGACGTCGAATGAGGGTCAGTGAGAACAGAACATTCGCAGACTCTGCCTCATTGAGCTTCCTGATATTGCCATTGAAATACAAATGTAGTAAAAGTAGTCTAAGCCGGCGTTAAGAAATGGTGTAGAAATGTAGCAAGATTTCCGTATGGTGTAGCCGGAAAGAAACGCTGGACGTTTTTACACGAAGGTTCATCATTCTTTGATAGGCATAGACAATTTTTATTATTCTTTGATATAGGTTACTTGTCCAACAATTAATTCTGTGTAAATGAAAAAAATTGGAAATTTTTTTTAAATTTTTTTACTCGGAAAATACTTGACCTCTTGGGATCCTTCAAAAATCCCATTTTTAGCCCCATGAAAGCCCCATAGATCCTCAAAGTGAAATCGGATCGTTCCGGGACTCCCATAAATGGATTCTACGTGTAAAAATACTTCGAAATCGACACCTAACTCCCATAGCCAAAACCCTTGAAAAACACTCCCTCAGCCCCATTTTAGCCCAATAGCGCCCCACGGGTTTGTGCGATCGGGCTGAAAACCTTGCGGGCACAACTATAATGTAAACCTCTTGAAAAGGATAATGTTAAATTTTGAGGCCGATCGGAGTCGTCGACCTCCGTCGCGAATACATAGGTGTATTATCCCAAGAATGATAAACCCAAAATTTATTGAAAATCTGTACATAGATTCCCTCCATTTTCCGAAGACGATCCCCAAAATCGTTGGCAACACTGTGAAGAATTGGTGCATTTAAGAGCTTTTTGATTTACCTACAACACGTCTGCTCATCATAAAGAAGTAATTGATCAATTCCTTAAATGTTCGTAGCCGCGTCTTTTCTTCAGCTCACGAATCGCTTAAAATAAATTATATACCATTATATGAGAAGCTGCAGTTAGCGGAAATTATACGGTAGTGTTGCATGCCACGCAAGAATCCACGCGTTAAAGCCGAAAATAGCATCTCTTCTCAATGTCATCCGGGGAATGCGTTCCTTATTAATATTGCATTATCGTACAACCGCAGATAGTGGAGTATGTTATAACATTTGCGGTATGCTCCGTCTGTGCGCTATTACTCAACATGTGCTGCAAAGGTTGCATTCTCATAGTGGTGCGAGCATTTTGAAGAGTATGCCTGACATACCGTTTCCTGGTTTAACTACGTACGAATTGACCTTCTTAGGTCGCGGGGGTCGTGAGGGGTTTGCCAACTTTTACCGGCTTAGGGATTACGTCATTGACGGGTCAAGAGGCATGAAATGAAAAGATACCTATTTAGTTGGTGCTCAAGCTCAAGTTTTGTCGGTGGGATTTAAAAACCATTCCCGAAAATGACCCCAAAACTACATCCACGTCGTTTAGACCGTTCCAACGACCTTGGCCTTTTTAGCAACTAACTTAAACGACGAATAACGTTAAGGAAAGACTTTTAGAAAGGGACAACCTTGCGGGGCTTTCAAATCGTTTGGGCACTCGTTCGAAATTATCGTCTTTTCAAGTTGAGGCCCAAAATACCATCTTCATCTGAGCGTAACTAACTGCGTTTCCTGGCACTGTACGGCCGTCCTTTAGAAATGAAATCGTTGAAAGGAAGGGATTGCCCAAACTTCCCTGACCTCTAGCACACACCCAAAGACGCTGCAAATTTTACAAAAGGGTTTATTATTCTTTGATTTAGGTTACTTAATCTTGCAAGAATTAATTCTGTCATTAATTTTTTTTTTAAATCAATACAACGTTTAGACAGATGTGGGACCTCGAAAAAATTATGCTTCCAAAATTACCCACATAACGACACCTTATTTGACCTCCTATGATCCTTCAAAAATCCCTTTTTGTAGCCCCATTGATCCTCACTTTGAAATCGGATCGATCCGGGACCCCCAAAAATGGATTCTAAGTCCAAAAAAACTTCGAAAACGACACCTAACTCGACCTCATAGCCAAAACCTTCAAAACCCCTCCCGTAGCCCATTTTTTACCCCATGAGAGCCCCGTAGATCCCCACGGTAGATCGAATCGTTCTGGGACCCAGAAAATTGATTCAAAGTCATAAAATACCTAGTTGGAAAACGACACCTAACTCGACCCAATAGACGAAACCCTTCAAAAAACCCTCCCATATCCCCTTTTTAGCCCCACAGAGCCCCACGGTTTTGATCGATCGGGCTGAAAACCTTGCGGGCACAACTAGATGGTAAATCGAGTATTTTTTCAAATTTTCAATGTCTCGAACCGCGAACGGACAATTCGTTTTTGAAATCAAGTCATCTTGAAACGTATAATGTCAAATTTTGATGCCGATCAGAATTTTTGACCTCTGTCGCGATTAGTTGGGCATTATTCCAAGAATAATAAACCAATAGTCAAACATTCAGCAATCTCTCTCTTACAGGACTGACACTTCATTATTGGACTCCACAAATCTACAAAATCTACACATGCCAAGAATCGAAGTGAAGAATAGAAATAGAAGTGATTACACCAGAAATGAGAAGTTTGTTGAACTCTGAACAGAAAAAAACCTCACTCAGCCATCTCGTCATCCACCTTGTCTTCCTATTCAATACCGACTACCCCCCTTGAGGTGGTTTATCTTTTCTGTTCGAATCAGTCTCACTCATTCCAAATCAATAGAAAGTCCGAGCCAGAGGGAAGACAAAGGGTCGTAATGGGATCTGATATTTTACGCACGTAGACAATCTGTAGGGAACCTCTTTTGGTTTCAACCGAGAAGATGCCCGGGGGGGGGGGGGGGGGGGCAAAACAGGAAGGGACAGACAAGGCATCAGAAGTCAAGATGGTTGTGATTATATAAATGAAGATGTGTAATTATTTAAATCGACACAATAGGAAACTCTTCCAGGATGTTATTACGCAACGGTAAATCTGCTCAGTACTCAAATGAGTGCCAACCGTTCATTGTTACGGCTCTTGTCACCTCTAATCGATTGACTGCTCCGTTCGATGACTTAATCACTTTTTCCACGGCCCGACAGTTGAGAAAGGACACGGCGTTTCGACCAAAAGGTTAAGGGTAGACAGGTTCCGTTTCCAACTTGTGGGTGTCACGGTCAATCGCTTTCTTCGAGAGAACTACCGTTCGGGAGAAATGGCTGTCCCTTAAGTATAAACGTTTGATTCAAACCTACCAATACAAGTTGCAAAGTGGTAGGTACTGCCGTAGTCTGTAAACAAGCACATTTCACAAAATTGTCTTAAGGGCACACGGTTGGGCAAAACGGTTTTTTTTTTTTTTTTTTGGGAAACTGTAACAACTCTACTTTCTACTTACTAAGTCGGAAAACATTTTTTTTTCTCGAAATTTTTTAATTTTTTAATTTGATACTCAGATCCTACTGAATCGTTTGGTACCAATATGTTGGGGTTTCGGATTAGGGGAAGCGATAGGAGGAGCTGTTTACAGTAATCAAAGCGCCCGACTCGCTCAGGCAGTAAAGTCAGGTGGGCTGCACACCCGCTGAACATAGGTTTTCTTTCATCATTTTTGGAAGGTTTGAATAGTCCGCGTGGGGCAAGAGCCCGCAATGCTTTTTTTTTTTTTTAATCGATAGGCAGCATCAACGATTAGAACTAAACACATTTTTGTTTTATGTGATATTGCTTTGATATGTGTAATACCTATGTACTCCGAAGATTTGTAGGTATTTGATGGTTGATGATTGTATGCGTTTGATTTTTTTTTTTTTTACCGATAAATTATTTATCAATGAAATTTATTTATTTTAGGTATAACTACATACATGTATTTTGACACATGGATTTTGGTATTTTTTGATATTGTGTAATATGTGTTTTGTTTTATGTGAGATTATATTGGGATAATAAATTATTTGTCGTATGAAGTAAGTTCCTCCTTCACCTGATTTGTCTCATTTTAACGTAGTTTGCTTATTTTTTAATGATTAGTACTTTTTGCGAGATTCTGACATGAGTAGTAGAGGTAAGAGATGTCAGGGAGTCCTCTCATTAGGTGCAGACTCTTGCCCTATCTCGTGGAGGAGATTCTAGTTTTTAAAGTGTATAAATCCAAAAATCTGTTATTTCGCCGATATTCGCTTGAAATGGGGTTAGGGTGCATGTCACTAGTTCCCCTTAAAAGGCTTCCCACCGTCTATGAAAATGGGCACTTTCCCCGCTCTTAACGAGAGTCTCTTCTTTCCACACAAAAAAGCACATGCCAATGAATGACCCTCTCTTGTCCACTTGGATTCCCAGTTCTCTCTTTTTTTTCAGTTTGTCGTCCGGACCTCACAAGAGCTCTGCCGACGAACCGCGAAATGTGCGTCCAGTCTGGCAGGTTAGAAGTTTCTATAGAAACTCATATAATATATATTATGAGGGACCTGTTCATGCAGAACATGCATTTTGTGGTAAGACCCTTACCTACTTCACTTAAATACGACAACAAAATTTAATACACGTCTTCGATAAACGATTTTCTTTGCACTGTATATTTTCTATATCACTGCTGAATGAGAGCAGAATGGTGTAAGTTTTCTGCTTTTCAGGAATAATGGACATTGCTCAAGCTTGGGTAACATTTGGTTGTCTTCACAATGGTCAACGTCGTATTATATTCCCATCTACCGGCTCGGTGAAATGACAAGATAATGCAACGGATGAGAAGTTGAATGGGGCAGAGAGAACAAAACAGTTACCTCACAAACATTGAATAATTTCAGCCGAAAAATCAAACTAACAGATTTCGTGAGTAACATCATAAAATGCTGCAAATTTTACACAAGGGTTCGTTATTCATTGATAATAGCACTCTGACAGGGTGGGGGGTGTGGCTTGCTTCGCACGCCCATTTGAATTAGGTCAAGTGATGGGGTACCTATATAAATTTTAAATGCCTAAAAACCTCCCGATCTTTGGAATAGAGAGAGAAAACGTCTTCCCACATACCAGAATATATCCGAAATTAGTGTGGAATGAACCGTCTCCCAAATCTCGACCGGAGTCAAAGGGACACCAGAGTCAGTCGGGGTTGAGGGAGATCTCATAGACCTTGCACGCACCCCTTTAAGGTCGAATACACACGTCAGACAGACGCCCACCCCCCAAAGAACGCGGCATAGACTTCATAGACCGCAAGCACTCCAAACCCGGTTATGTTTATTATGAATCGATCAAATTACACTTGCAGTCTCAATTCACTCTTTTGGGATTTAGTATTAAAATTTGGATCTCTAGGTAGGATACGACAGAGACTGTGAACAACGAAGATTGGAAGGGTCTGTGGATTTGTGTGCGTCGGGAATTGCGCCCAATGGGGCGTATCTGACGTAAAAAATTCGCAAAAAATTTGGGGTTCCCATTTAAAATAAGAAAGTTGGGCGCAAATGTGCCGATTTGCGCGCATTTTGGGAGAATGTAAACCCCTCCTATTAGGTTATTTTTAATCGGAGCGTTTTTATCGCTTACTGGACCAGAACAGGGTACCAAGAAGAATAGCATAATATGCCTAACGTCCATATTATGGACACCAAGGAGGCTCGAGAAGTCAACGCAGGTCGCGCATGAGATGGGATGATGATGTCGAGGCAGATGTATGAACGCCCAACAGGAGAACATTTTCTCCAGTGTCTTTTCATCTATATATATATGAATCATCTATATATAGTGAATTTTTGTCTACGTAAGATATTCCTTCTATCCTATCAGAGGTGCCTCTTGCCGACGACCAAGCCATTTTGGTTCAGGAAGAGGAGGATGCTGAGTTCATGCTCGCTTGAATTGCTCGTCTGGCTTTTGGACGAGCATCAATGCCAAGAAGACGGAATACCTGGTAGTCGGTGGCCCTGGGAGTGACCTGGAGGTGTTTGCGTGGTGTCGACTCTTTCAAGTATTTGGGTTTCATAATTGACAATAATAATTATATTGAAATCACAATTATTGTGATTTCGATATAGAAAACTTAATTTCACAAGTAAAGCCAGAGGAGGAATTCGAGCGCTCAGCTGTCTGTGGTGGAGTAGAGAAATCCATCGCCGAACTAAAAAGGTCATCCTCAGTGCCATTGTTGAGCATTGTCCCCATGGAAGAAATATTCCTTATTCCATGCATTGTCCCTTAAGGTGCAGAATTGAGGCAAATTAAGCAAAGGAATCAACATAAGTTAAATGCAATCGAGATGGTTGGTTTGAGAACGAGTTGCAGTGACTCGACTGGAGCGAGCCAGGAATGAAACAATGAGCTCCTTGAATGATTTTTTTTAAATTTTCCTGGAAAGGTCATGCTCCAAAAGTTACGAAATCGGGTCAACATTGCAGATAACCCGTCTATATTATTTATAGGGCCTTAGGAAAAATATTGTAAAATGAAAAGATGGTTATGAATGTAGTACGTGAGTGTAATTCGTGGAGTGTCTGGCCTAAAACTGAACTAAAGGGGATTTTCTTTCTTGACAACCGGAACATGTGGCCACATCAGGTGATGTCCATTGCACTATCCCCTTCTTCTTTTTGCTGTGGATCTTTCGCCTGCACCTTCCCGATCTTCTTGATCACCTCTGGAGCCGCTGACCCACGTGGGCGCCACCAACGTGGGGTTTCTTCTCCCCGCAGGGTCCCTCGAAACCCAGGAAGACGTCAGGAAACACCGTGTTCCCGGGGACAACTACTCCCCCACGGACATAACCCGTCCTTCCTTCGCCTCTAGCGACACGCTGTAACAATGGCTGGTGTCGGCAGACCAGCGGGATGTCTCCCTCTCTGCCGACACCCGGAGCTCAAGGTGTCGATCCTGTCGGAGAACGAGCTGCGATCGGTTCTGCAGGACTCTTGATCCACAAACTCATTTCTGCAACACTTGATCCACCAATGTTCGTGGTCTCTTCTTCTCACCACCCCTTCTAGAAGAATTCTTCCGTAACAGAGTTCGGACGGGCCCCCAAATGTAAAATGAAAAGATGGTTATGAATGTAGTACGTGAGTGTAATTCGTGGAGTGTCTGGCCTAAAACTGAACTAAAGGGGATTTTCTTTCTTGACAACCGGAACATGTGGCCACATCAGGTGATGTCCATTGCACTGAGTGTTGCAGGTGATTTTGAGTCCGATAAGGGCCGGAACACATGCTTCAATTGCAATGAGGTCGGCCATTTCAAGACGCAGTGCCCTAAGCGCCCCCAGCGGGACCAGGGAAACTGAATGGCACCAGTGCTGGGGGTCGTGTACTGGTTGGGCCTGGAGACCCAGAGGTTGTGGTATGGAGGAATGTGGGGGTTGTCCGGAGTATCGAAAAGAACGCCCTTTATGTGGAAGCCTTCCTCTGCGGCCAGCAACAGTCATTCCTGGTTGATACGGGTGCAACGGCCTCCATTTTGCGACATGACGTTGTGTGGCGCTGGGGGTTCGCTGTCGATAATTCCTTCAGTGGCGGCCTTGAGACAGCATCTGGGGATGGCATGCAAGTGTATGGACGTTGCCATCTTCCATTTCGCATAGGAAATAAAGCGTTTAATCATTTGTTCCTTGTTGCTGATATCAGGGATGAGGCAATTCTGGGGTTGGATTTCCTTCACCAGTTCGGGGTCAACGTAAACTTGAGGACTTTGACCCTAGATTTCCCAGACCAGAGTATCCCCCTCCAGCTGCAAAACGCAAGTACTCAACACTCCAGTTTACAGGTCACATTGGTGGGTGACAGCGGTGTCGACTCGTGGTTACACCCTACTATGGCGTCCACCGACTTAGTTCCACATTCGGCGGAGTGGGAAGCCCTAGCGTCACTCCTTCGGACATTTCGATCACTTGGAGCGTTTGGGGAAAAGCTTGTTCGCCGGACCCATGTAGTCCAACACGCTATAGACACAGGAGATGCTAGACCGATAAAACAGGCCCCGAGGCGTGTACCTTACGCGCAGGAGCAACATGTCCGTGAGTTGCTTCGTGATATGGTCGAGCAAGGGGTGATAGAGGAGTCTTCTAGCCCGTGGTCTTCCCCTGTGGTCCTGGTGCCGAAGAAAGATGGATCCACGCGGTTTTGCGTCGACTACAGGAAGCTGAACCAGGTGACAAAAAAAGACTCTTACGCACTCCCCTGCATCCAAGACCTCCTCGACGCCCTAGGTGGATCGGCATGGTTTTGTGTCCTTGACCTTAAAAGTGGGTATTGGCAGATAGAATTGAAACCAGAAGATAAAGAAAAGACTGCTTTTTCCGTTTATCGCCAAGGGTTGTGGCAATTTAAGGTGATGCCATTTGGGTTGTGCAATGCCCCTGCCACATTTCAGAGGCTGATGGAGCGTGTTATCCCTGCTGATTTGGCACTTGCTTACCTTGATGATCTGATAATTTCTGGCCCGGATTTTCAAACAGTGTTGACAAAACTGGAGAAAACTCTAGAGTGCCTGCGAGGGGCGAACCTCCAAATTAACCTCCAGAAGTGCAAGTTTTTCAAACGCCAAACGGAGTACCTCGGGCATGTCATTTCAGCTAAGGGGGTGCACACAGACCCGAATAAGACCCAGGCAGTGACTGACTGGCCCACTCCCGTCACCAGGAAAGACCTTCACAGTTTTCTTGGGTTTTGTTCGTACTACAGACGGTTTGTGAAAGGGTTTTCCGAGATTGCAAAACCGCTCTACAAGCTAACAGAGACGCGCAATAATTTTACCTGGAATGATGAATGTACAAGGAGCTTTCAAACCCTAAAAACAGCAATGACATCCACTCCCGTCTTGGCATTTCCCAACTTGTCACAGCCGTTCACGTTGGATTGTGATGCGAGTGGCCATTCCATTGGGGCAGTACTTTCTCAGGTACACGATGGGGTTGAGCGGGTAGTCGCATACTTCAGTCGCACTCTCTCCCGGCCAGAGATGAACTACTGTGTGACCCGGAGGGAATTACTGGCGGTGGTTCGGGCAGTTGAGCATTTCCACCAGTATCTGTATGGACGACCTTTTGTTCTGCGTACTGATCATTCTGCATTGACATGGTTAACTTCATTCAGAAAGCCAGAGGGTCAGTTGGCCAGATGGATTGAAGCTTTGCAGATGTATCACTTCACGATCGTCCACAGGTCTGGAAAGCAGCATGCCAATGCAGACGGACTCTCAAGGAGACCGTGCAGCGACGAGTGCAGGTTTTGCCAGCGGCAAGAGCATCGTGACCAGTGTGAGCAGGTGAACAAGCTTGAGTTTCTTCCATCCCAAGGGTTGCAGAGGGAAGACCTCCAGGTCCAACAGGTAATCCAATGGCTGAAAGATGGGAAACAGCCACTACCCGAGCAACTCACAGCATGCACCCCCAAGGTTCGCCAGTTGGTCAGTAGGTGGGAGCTCCTGGAAGTTCGGAATGGGGAGCTGTATCACAAGTGGGTAGATAAGTCCAAAAGAAGACTGCAGCTAGTCGTACCGGAAGGGAGAATCAAGTCGGTCCTAGAACAGTGCCATGACAACCCCACTGCTGGACACTTTGGATTTTGGAAAACACTGGCCAAGGTTCGTCTTCATTATTTCTGGCCTGGTATGACAACAGACATACGAGCTTGGTGTAGAAGCTGCCTTAGGTGTCAACGGTTCAAAGGCCCAGGACACACTAGACCAGCACCCCTGAAGCAAATGATGGTTGGGGCACCATTTGAAAGAATGGGCGTTGATATTCTCGGTCCGTACCCCAGAACCACTCGTGGGAACAGATATGTGCTGGTTGCATGTGACTATTTCACGAAATGGCCTGAAGCAATACCGATACCTGACCAAGAGGCAAAGACAGTGGCTACAGCCTTGGTCGAACAAGTTTTCAGTCGCATTGGAGTGCCCACGGAGCTACACACTGATCAAGGAAGAAATTTTGAGTCCCAGTTATTGAAGGAGGTGGGATCTTTGTTGGGGTTCCACCGGACGAGAACAACGGCGCTGCACCCTCAATCCGCTGGTCTGGTGGAGCGACTCAACCGATCGCTTAAAACCCATCTGGCCATGTTTGTGGGGAAAAGCCAGCGTGACTGGGATACAAAAATCCCACTCTTCTTGATGGCATATCGTGCAACGCCTCAACATACGACAGCTTTTGCCCCCGCCCAGCTGGTATATGGCAGTGACCTCAGATTACCAGACGTTTTGGTTAGGCCACAGCCAGAAGAGAGAAAGCTGGCAGTTCCATATGCTCTGGATCTGCGAGCAGACCTTGAAGCTGTGCGGAGGTTTGCCCATGAAGAAGCGAAGTTGAACATGAGGACGCAAAAAGAGGTATTCGACCGTCGGGCCCGCTCTCCACCTTACCAAGTAGGCGATTGGGTTTGGGTATTCGACCCGAAACGGCAACAGGGGGTTTGCCCTAAGTTGCAGCCGACGTGGACTGGTCCTTGGGTCGTCATCAAAAGGTTTAACGACGTCCTATTCGAAGTGGAGTTGGCGAAGAAGCGAAGAAAGCTCCATGCCAACAGGCTAGCCCCAGCAAATGTCCGGCCGGACGAAAAGAAAAGGGGGGAGCAATGTGGTGTGGCAACCGACACATGTTTGAAGAGAAACGAGATCAGGCTCGCCGAAAATGTTTAGTTGTTGTTTGTGAGTTAAGTTGATCGGATTGTTGAGTTTTTGACAAGAGTAATGATCTTGGTCGGTCGTTAACGGTTTGTTATTTTACAATATAATATTTGAATTCCGAGGCCTGGAGGGGGTGCATGACGTGGGCTGCTCTATGTAAGTTAGCCAACTTTGCTACGCGAAAAGCCGACCCTGAAAATTGGGCACCGAGGTAATCATCAGAGAAGGTCATTCAAAAATCCAGCATCAAGGTCATCATCAAGGTCATTATTCAAAAATTGACCCAGGCTGAGTGTTTTTGTTTCGATTCCGATCATAATATGATCATAATAATAATATTATTATTATTCAGCGTTCTGGCGGCTACTTGCCCAACTACTTGATGTGTGACGTCATGTGCCCTCTGCTTTAAGTTCAAAATCTCCAACATTTCTAAACACTTCTCCACGTAACTATGCGGATTTTCTATCTAAAAATTTGACTAGGGGGTTTTAAAGGGTGCTGAATCCGAACATGTTGTTAGGAATACTAAATCCCGACCTTCTACAGGAGCACATTAGGCAGAGGATGGACCAAGAAGAGTCAGTTGTGGGTCGCATGCCCGGCCAGGCTCTGCAGTGGTCTCCAGAAGACCGACGGAAGAAGGGAGACGACGGATCACCTTGGCTGGACGGGTCACGCACTAGAAGCGTCGCCTCAACCTCACCAAGGACCAGTGTCAGGACCGCAGGGCTTGGCGTCAGGCAATAATGGGCAGCCCCGACGAGAAGAGAACCCTCAAAAAGTAAAAAGTAACTCTCATCATCTACAACTATGAAAGTAAACACACCAGCTATAACTTATGAAAAGCTGCGTTTTTCAATTACAACAACTGGGACTTCAGCACCACCACTCCTCTATTGCTTGGAGCGCTCGATACAGTGTTAACAGCCTCAACAAAGTTCAGGGACCAGTATAATGCACAGTACGTTATCAGAGGTGAGTTCCAGGTGCTCGTGACAGGATCACGTCCTCAATATTTGCAAGTTCAAACGTCGTAATGGTCAAGTGTTTTTCTTTCGCGTAATTGGGCACACGGACGGACACGCCTCATATTCTTTACCAGCATTACGACGAGGCACTTCGAAAGCGGCCAGGCCTTTTTCTCGCCTGGACACGTCTTTGTCTTTTTTTCCGGGGATATCCGAGCGGGTTTTTGATGGCATAATTGTACAAGCTCGCCTTGAAATAGCGCGATCACCCGGGCGCCAGGTTGATTTCATGCACAAATTATTCTCCTACGAACAAAAACCGCACCAAGGACGGCTGAGGTGAAATTTGAGATGAAAACCCTTAACCGACCTTGCGAGAAAAATTGAAACGCCGAATCATTCCGAGCACAAAAAAACAGTCAACACAGTAAAATGACTGATTAGGATCGTTACATTGATCTAATGCGAGAATCGTGATGGGCACGAATCAGGTCTTGTTGGACGATCATTATTCACTCGTTCCACGTACAATCCCAACCAAATACACACTTGGAAGGCTGGTCTTGGGCCTAATTAAAAAACAAACTTCGTGGTCTCGTAACTCGCCCCAGATAGCTTTGCAAGGATGCCGGTTGGCTTTGTAACTCCCAATCGTCATTTCCGAAAGCGCCAATTAGCTCTGATACCTCAGAAGGAGGGCAAACGTGAATCGAATTTCCCCCCACCCTTCTATTTAGCAACCCTTAAGTTGGGCTGTACAAATTGATTACTTTTGAATATTTGGGGGGAAAAAAGTGCAGCGGTGACTCCTGAAACCGATTTCTTAACTCTCCCCTTGTCAAGAAACTGGCTCCATTTGGAGATTTTAAAATGCCGCACGACTTGTTTTTGACCTTTCAAACGATTTGATTCCTGCCATTCGTGTTGTAAGGCTCCAGCGTTTTACCACTTTGCGACACCCGGCCTGCGACACCGCATTAAGCAGTCCGACATGTTTGGGTGGCAGTCATCCATCTGGATGAATTCGTTGCGAGTGTCTTTTTTTCGCAAGATTTGGGATACTAAGAGTTTCATCTTAAACAGACGCAGTTGCTTCAGTTTTAGGATCAACGGGAGCCACACTTGAGCTCGTTCATTCAGTGGTTTCCTTTTATGAAGTCTGAATAATTTGTAAGCTGGCATGCAAGGACTCCTTGAGAACCTTCAGATGGGTCAAAATAAACGCTTGAGTTCAACAGGAAGTTCACGCATCCAATAAAATACAAATTTTACTCAACAAAATTCATTACGCTGCACATTTTACCCTAATAATGTTTGCACAGATGTGGGACCACTACAAATGGATTAGGTACGCATCCAACATTACTCGGAAAGCGACACCTTATTTCAACTCCTGCAATCAAATTATTAGAGCTAATAAAAAATTATTATAGTTAGATAATGAAAACCCCATTCTTTGATATAAATTATCCAACAATTAATTCTATATCAATAAAAATTTTGAAATTATCCGTTTCAAGAGGTCTAGATTCCAAAAACGAAATGTCCGTCCGCCGTATGCCGACCCGCTGTTCGAGGCTTCTTAGGTTGTATCAAAGGCCATTCCTGGCCCATAACAACCTTTCTCGTACCTTCTGCTCTATTTCTTCCCCTAGGGGAAGTGCACTTCGTTTCCTTAAATTTCTTCTTCTTCTTGATCTTCAGCACCCCCCTGGGGGGAGTACAGCGGCCCTCCTGTACCCTTCAGCGCTAGTCGTACCATTCTGGTGTGCCTGGGATGGACCAACGTGGAGGTGCCGGGTTTTCATGGGGGTCTTGTTCAACGTTCTTTGGTTCGTAATTCTCTGAGACAGGAGACATCGCGACGAACCTACCTACTATCTCCCACCTCTTCTTGTAGCTTGTGGTGTTTGGGTCGTCGGTGGTTGCGGAATGCAGCAGACCGTACCTACTCTTCTACCTCTTCTTGTAGCTTGTAGTTTTCGGATCATGGGTGGCATCTAGTTGTGCCCACAAGCTTTTCAGCCCGATCGCTCAAACCCGTGGGGCGCTATGGGGCTAAAATGGGGCTACGGGAGGGTTTTTTGAAGGCTTTTGGCTACGGGATCGAGTTAGGTGTCGTTTTCGAAGTATTTTTAGACGTAGAATCCATTTTTTGGGGTCCCGCAGCGATCCGATTTCACTGTGTGGATCTATAGGGCTTTTATGGGGCCACAAATGGGATTTTTGAAGAATCCCAGGAGGTCAAATATTTTCGGAGTTAAAAGAATTATGAAAAAAAAAATTGTTGTTGTTATTTTTTCACCTAAACAGAATTAAATTTTTGCACAAGTAACCTATATCAAAGAATATTAAGCCCTACTGCCCAAATGGACCTCGGGCTCCCATGGCGGAAGTGACTCAGGCATCCGTCTTCAACACACAAGATCGAGAGATCGAATGAACCTCTCTTGGGAGTCCTCTGGCAGAGCGAAAATTTCTGGTGGACCCTGCTCTCTGTTACTCTGTGGGTGGACCTGTCAAAACATGCCTTCGTTTGCTGAGAACGATAAGCCAAAGCATTCTAACGTTGACGAGGGGGGGGGGGGGGGGGAGCTGGGGTTGTTGACTCGGCTTGTTTACGGACCTACAGTCGTAGTAATAGTCTTGTATTAAATATTGGACCTCGATCACCAGAAGGCAAATAGAGTCATCGGTACCATATCAGTGAACAATGTGCCGTCCGGGCGTAAGTTCAAGTTGAGACTCTGTTGATTATCTAGAAGGTAAACATCGTGGTCTCTCCCCTGGTTGGTAGCCGTTCCCACAGAACGGTACCTACATATACCATATTGCATCCACTTCAACATGGCGGTTGTTTTTTCTGAGATTGAATAATCATAAATCATGCAATTGCCGAAATCATTCGAATACTCGGCATTCGATCCTGGAAATCATGCGTTTAGCCCATCACTATTTGCAGGTGTCGTAGTCGATTGTGTGAGAGTGAGGTGCTCAGTGGGGCAGTTATCCAATGGATCCCCGAGGCCAAATTGAAATGGAAAAAAAAAAAAAAACTTTCTCGCTTTAACACCTTCTGACCTCTTTGAACGACCAAAAGAATGACCAGAAGCCATCGATGTTGGAGTACCTATTTTGATGAACCTGACAACACATTGGCACGGTGGGTCCCCAGGGGGATAACCTGGATAGGATCACTTTCCCATTCGTTTCATTAGCGAGGCGTTTCATTCCGAAGGCGTTGCAGGGCTTCCTCCACAGTCTGACTCCTTCAGTAGACGTACAACAAGATGGACTGCCTGAAATGAAATAAAATCAGTACAAAATGATAATCCTTTGATAGGATGTCCTGCCTGAACAGGATGCCATGTGTCGTTCAATTGTCGTTAAGAATGTTCTCTTGGTCAGAACCGATGCACAGTGAGGTTCGTTAATGCTTAACCACACCAACAACGAAAACGTCCACCATTGACATTTACACGATTTGCAAAGAAACAAGCAACCATCAGTAAATCCAGCAATCCTCACATCTATGGCCTCACCTCATCGTTGCCTGAACCTCTCACGGATTTCACTGACGTAACACAAACTTTGGGCCGCTTAAGGGTAAAGGCTATTAGCGGAGATGACGAACTCTTTTTTTCCCGAGAATGAAACAAGGAATGATTCTCTTGTTCATCCCATTGTTTGAAAAGTGCCCTTGTGCTCGAAGGTGGCGGTTAAACTAATCATCCCTTATTGGAAAAGCCATAATCACCGCCTGAGTCATAATTAAAGGATGAGACTCCCTCCTTGAATCTGTGCGTCGGCGGCTCAAGGTCGAGGTCAGTGAAAATGAAAGGAGCCAATAGACTTTTTTGAGGAGGGTCAATAAGAAGCTGCCTCTCCTACGCCGTAACGTCGACAAAGGTGTCAATATTGTCAATCACCCGCACGTGGATTACACCTTAGACTACATACTACGGGGAGCACGGGGTGAAAGTGATCACTTTTCACTCATATGGAAATTGCTCGGGCCCCTTCAAGTTTTCCTCTACACTTTTGGTATATATACTTTGAACCCCTGGGATCTCGGCTTTCCAAAAACCACCGACTTAGCTTCAATAATTGAAGGTGGGAGTAGCTGGTCAGGGGTGTTGATCAAAAACCAACAAATCCTAAATAAAAACTGCTTAAATCCCAAAATTCAGTAAAAACAGGAATCCGGAAATGCAGGCACTCCAAAAAAAATAAATAAATAAATAAAATAAATAAATAAATAAATAAAGGCGTAGAACAGAAGCTACTGACTTTTATTCCAAATCAAATGGAGTTCTACGAAGTGAATAGTGTTACCATTAAGAAGTTGAAAAAAAAAAAAAAAAAAAAAAATCCAGAGATTCAGAAATTTGGAGATCAGAAAATTCAGAGTTCCAGAAATCCACAAAACCAGAGATCTAGAGCTCCAAAAGTTCATAAGTCAACGAGATTCAAGAAAGATCCAGAGATTTAAAAAATCGAGAAATCTAGGAATGAAGAGATCCAGAATCCCAAAATTCAGTAATGCAGGAATCCATAAATCCAGAAAAAAGATCCTGAATTTCAGAGATCTGGAGATCAGAAAATTCAGAGATCCAGGAATCCAAAAAATCCAGAGATCTAGTGATCAAGGAATCCAGGGATTTCACGGCACAAAGATATACACGGTGTTTGTGCTCACGTCGTAGTCAGCCGTTGGGGTATGGTTTCTCCTGCTTTCCCATCGCCCTCTCAGTCTTCTTGTCCCATTAGCGTTTGGCTTGGGAAACCCCTGACCAGATACTAAAACTCACAGTCGACCAGGTAGCCAAGCCCCTCGCCAAAATTATAACTCTGATTGTGAAAACGGGAGTTTTCCCCGAAAAGCTAAAGATAGGTAAAATAGTGCCTATTTTTAAGGGAGGTGACCCAGACGACCTAGAGCGATATAGGCCAATCGCTGTACTGCCTATCTTTTCCAAAGTTGTGGAGAAGGTAATTGCAGACAGAATAACGAAGTATCTGGATAAATACGAAATTCTTATGGCCAATCAACATGGTTTCCGCAAAGGGCGAAACACCACCACCCTAATTCGTGATGTCGTGGGGAAAATCACAGATGCTTTGAACAAGAAAGAGTCAACCATACTGACTCTATGCGACCTTTCCAAGGCTTTTGACGTACTACCGAAGAAATTATTATTAGAAAAAATGAACTTCTATGGAATACGTGGTGTTGCCCTAAACTTAATCAACTCATACCTCTCAGGAAGGCATCAAATCACTCAAATTGGAAATGAGAAGTCACAACTCTGCCAACTGCCTGAAATAGGATGTCCTCAAGGTGCAATACTGTCCCCATTGATTTTTATCATAGCAGTGGCGGACATCCCATGCTGCACATCAGCCTTTATTGGACAATATGCAGATGACACGAGTCTGGTCGTTGCAGAGAAGACGAACGAGGGCTTGATGGCAGCCCAAACGCAGGAATTCCGCAAACTTCAGAATTGGTTCGATGCAAACAGACTCTTATTGAACCCTGAAAAGTCACAATATGTCAACATATGCATATCAACACCGATACAGGGTCTACCCGTCTCATCAGAAGCTAAACTGCTAGGAATCATTATAGATGAAAACCTGAGTTGGAAACCCCACATCGATCTACTCGTGAAAAGATTACATGGGGCAATCTATGCTTTGAGGCAAACTATTAAATTCATTCCAACTCTTTTCGTCAGAGAGGCTTACTTTGGAATCTTCCACGCTCTTGCTACATACGGTTTACACATATGGGGAAACTCAGTATCAATGATGTCGATACTCAAAATGCAACAGAAGGCCATCCGAATTGTATGCCACGCAAAGTTTAATTGTCTTAATTTAAACTCTATATATATATAAATGTAATTTGACGCATCCATACCTTCTGTCAAGGTTCAGGAATAAAGATTTTTTGATTTGATTTGATTTGATTTGAGTGGAGAGTCCTATGAAAACTCGTATGGTCCTACGAGAGTGGCCACGGACCTCGGGACTACTAGGATTTCACCGACAGGTGATCCCACACGCTTGGTCTGAGGGGATTGACGGCCTCATCGAGGCAGGGGGAGAATATGCGTCTGGACAGCTCCCACGTAGATATGCTGCTCGTCTCCATCAGTGCCTGGGCAGGGGACCCAAGGGAATCCTTTACAGTTCCAGTATGGATGCTGGGGAAGCAAACATGGCCCAAACCAATCCTCCACTCACTATTGCAGCACATGCGTATAGTAAATTGTTGAGGGATTGCTCAGGAAAGGGATTCAGGATAGTTCCAGCATGAAAGCCTGTTGGCTTATTGTGCTCTGCCTGAGCGCCCTAGCTCTAGTCCAAGATGCACATTCCCCTGAGGGCGAAACAAGTTAGTAGTAATTAATTAATTTGGGGGCTCTTCAGAAGTCTTGGTGTTGAGTTCAGCCACCATGAACTTGCTGTGACTTTGATGGCTCTCTGTGGTTTGCTGCACTGCTGATGGTACCTTTGAAGGAAGACTGTGGTAGGCCAATGGGAGCACATGTTCACATGGTTCCGTTCTACGCCCTGGGGGCATGTTATAAGAACCGCGGAGGACATAATCAAGACAAAGCGGAGGGATCTGCAGCACTTTGTCAAAGCTTGGTGAAGGCGTGGGTCAACCAACTTAGGGACTAGAATTAGGAAGAGGAAAGGGTAAATTCCAATCCTTGACAAAAATTATGGGTATCATGGTGTGGATGATATTCCAAAACAGTTCTTCAGTTGCCTCTGCTAGTGTCCAATTCAGAGATCTAGTGATGGTGGTCCGTTTTCTAGGATTTTGACAATATTTCCAGACATTCCTGAGAGCTCCAAAGCGTTGATATAAAACGCTGCAAATTTTACTCAAGGGTTTATTATTCTGTGATATAGGTTACTTGTACAGACATTTAATTCTGTCAATAAAAAAAAATTAAAAAAATTTTTTTTTTGGATTTTTATATTTCAAAAAAAAATTTTTGGGGGGATTTTTTTTCTTCAAAAATGTGTTTTTTCAAAAATTCTTTAATTTTTACTCGAAAAATATTTAACTTCTTGGGATCCTTCAAAAATCCCATTTTTAGCCCCATGAAAGCCCTATAGAACGCCACAGTGAAATCGGATCGTTCCGGGACCCCCAAAAATGGATTCTACGTCCAAAAATACTTCGATAAGGACACCTAACTCGATCCCATAGCTAAAAGCCTTCAAAACACCCCTCCTGTAGCCCCATTTTAGCCCCATAGCGCCCCACGGGTTTGGGCGATCGGACTGAAAACCTTGCGGGCACAACTAGATGGTAAACCAAGTATTTTGCCAAAATTTCAGATTTTTAAAAAAATTCCTACTGCCCAAAACGGCCCGGACGGCGGACGGCGTACGGCGGACGGACATTTCGGATTTTGAATGTAGACCTCTTGAAACGGATAATGTCAAATTTTGAGGCCGATCGGAGTCGTCGACCCGCGTCGCGAAAACATAGGTGTATTATTCCAAGAATAATAAACCAAAAAGCTGGATGAGAACGTCATTGATCTAAGCCTCTTATTCTCATTTCGAAGCTTATTTTTGAAAAAGCCCAAGCCAAGTTCGTTCACTCTGCCGATGAGGGTTCGCCTTCTTGTGGACGTTGGTTTTTGCATTAAAAAAACTTGTTCTGCTGGTTTCAAAATCGAGAGTCAGGTTCGTCTCGGAAACCCCGTCTTGGTATTTTAAAAGAAATACGACTCCCTGGTATTCATCGTGGAAGGTGCTAAATAACATTTTTGTGATTGTGTTCAGATCCAGTAAATCCAGTAAATTAATCGGTTGGACTCTAATATCTAGTGGGCTCTAATTAATAATATGCATAATATGCTTCTTATTGTGTTAATAGGGGCATGATAATGGGCATTTTTAATTATTTTTATTTTTAGTCTAATTCAAGGCTTACACGTGTGGAACATCCAGTAGGTGATATAGTTTTTTCCTGACACTTAATGACTTGGTGTCCCACGATGCCCTTTTAACTGGATGTTCCACAGGTGTAGGTATGCACCATATACATGTATACAGTGTATACACCAGCAGGGCATACATGCCTTGAATCAGGCAAAAAATAAAAAAATATTAAAAATGCCCAAATGAGAAAAAACTCATTTTTAAGTTTTCAAACTGGAATTTTGAGGTGAAATATAATTTTGATTGAAAATAAGGTTATACCACAGAAAAGAGGATGTTTTTCTCTTTCCAAAACACTGGCGGTGTTACTTTTTTGATGGCGGAATAAGCGCGGTAGCCGAAGAAGTGAACCTAAGCCTGCCTATTTCGCGGCAAGAACAAGACGAATCGTTCTGAAAATTTGTGGAAAATGTTTTTCTCATCCAGGGGTACAACATATTCAAAAATGCTTAATTTCGGAGAACTTTTATTTTTTGAATTCAACCCCCCCCCCCCTGTATCAAAGTATAATAAACTCGTTGTGTAAAATTTGCAGCGTTTTGTAAGGTCGTCGCACCCCCCCACCTTATTCACCGGACAATTTCTGGCGGGTCGCCGAAAGCATTCGTCGCAAACTTAATTTTTCGCTATCGATTATTAGATCCACAACGCTCTAGAAAGACAGTACTTTCTCTCTTTGGTCCGAAGGCGAACTTCCGATGATCCAGAACCGGGTAAGAATCCGCACATCACGCAAGACGCAACAACAACATTCCTGTTTCCCAGAGAGGGTGAAAGCGCTCCCCAAGTCGGGCTTTGACTCGCCTCACTTAAAAGTACTATGCTGGACCTTCTTCGGACTTCCTGCACTTGGTAGGTAACAGCAATCATCTTCCAGGTTCTCCTTCTTTTATGGTCCCCGGCCCTATTGGGATAGATCTGGTTTCTTGCCACAGTTCCAAGCTCGGGCCGGGATTACATAAAATTGAGCCCCACATTCGGGCAATTAATCATTTGGGAAGAGCAAACTCGCCCAATGCTGCTGAAATATCAGTGTAAACAGCTTAAAATTGACTCTATAAATTATAGGAGACAACCTGTCTCTGGATCGATAGTTGGTAACTCAAAGGAAGAAAATCCAGACGACGTTACAAAACTTTTGGTTTATTATTCTTGTCCGCCGTCCGAGCCGTTTTGGGCAGTAGTTAGGTAATAGTTGTTTGGTAGTTAATAGTATTTTTGACAAAATACTCGGTTTACCATCTAGTTGTGCCCGCAAGGTTTTCAGCCCGATCGCCCAAACCCGTGGGGCGCTATGGGGCTAAAATGGGGCTACGAGAGGGTTTTTTTAAGGCTTTTGACTATGGGATCTAGTCAGGTGTCGTTTTCGAAGTATTTTTGGACGTAGAATCCATTTTTTGGGGTCCCGCTACGATCCGATTTCACTGTTGCAATCTATAGGGCTTTCATGGGGCTACAGATGGGATTTTTGGAGGATTCCTGGAGGTCGAATAAGGTGTCGTTTTCCGAGTGATTTTGTACGCTAATTCCATTTCTTCGAGGTCTCATATCTGTCCAAATGTTGTACATAAAACTTTTTTTTTTTCCTTTTTCATTTTTCAAAAATATAAATAGGTATTTTTATTTTATGAAAATTTTCTTAATGACACGGAATTAATTTTTGCGCAATTAACCTATATCGAAGAATAATAAAGCCATGAGTAAAATGTGCAGAGCGTTTTCTCTAGAAACTGGCTTAATCGTTCCTAAAAATTTGGCGCTTTCGTTACGCACTCCAGAGGGGATCGGCGTTGCCATAATCCACCCGCTCTCGCCAGAACGGGTGTAGGACTTCTCGCCCCAATCCACGGTTTCCTCCCCTACGAAAGATCGCATTCAGGCATTGAGAAAAGCAATCGCCTATGAATTGATTGAACCAGGGCGCGATAAAAGTGGGGAGGTCACTCCATAATCGCCGACCCAGCCGTGCGGGGATGGGCGGACTCCGTCTACGATGTTGCTCCTGAGTGAGAAGTTACTTCCAGCTTGAGCCACTTGGTTTCCCCACGTAATAATAAGGTTTTACAATAATCTCTCGCTTTTTACTTCAAAATTCGCATCTCTATTGTTTACACTCTGAACCTCCCTTATGAGTACCTACTACGGTATTTAGACTCCAGCACGAAACATCCGATGCTCTCGTTAACTGAAGTAACTCTGTTGACTGTATGAGATTACTTAACCCGTTTACCCTCTACTGGCCAAGCGAAAGGCACGTCACTCGGATTACGTCTAATTACTGAAATAATGCGCGGCGGTTGCCTGCTGGCCTTGGCCTTTACAGGGCACTGTGTCATTTCTCTGCAATGCAACCGTCGTTGCATTTTACTCCTTTCACGAACGAACAAAATTCGTTTTACGAACTGTTTTGTCTTGTATTTATCGTCTGATGTGAGGCTCAGTTCACCTCGTCTCTATTTATGGCAAAAGAAAGTGCACATGAGCTACTTAAGACTCGTTCCAGTCGATCTATTAGTAGTTTCGCTCGCATATGCTGCTTCCAATATTCATATCAGAAAAACGAACGCATCGAGAAGTTTACATCGGATTCAAAATTGACCGCCCTGATATACGAAAGAAGCCAAGGTTTGTTCTCAAATGTCATAAGGACGACAGTCAGCAGAAAGGGACCAACCTCCCAAAATGGAGTTTTGAGATGGGCAACTAAGTATTTTCAAGTGATGCAGTTTTCTCTCAGAGAGTCGAATTTGAAAAAAAAAAAAAAATCTCAAGCGACCTTTCTTGTTTCTCAGAATGGAACCATAATCAAAAAACTCAAGCGACCTTTCTTGTTTCTCAGAATGGAACCATAATCTCAGGACTGATGGGTGAACTGATTGGATACCAGGTACTTGGAACTGATGCTTGATTACTCTAAACTGCAAAAAACTGCAAAACTACTCAAAACTAATAAAAACTAAAAAAAGTCAAAAACTGAATTTTCTGATGGAAAAAAGGGAGAAAATTCAAAAATTGAAATGGAAAGTTCTCAATTAAGTTTGGAAAATTCTCTGTTGAGCTTGGAAAACCTATTATATAGACTTGCGACCATACGTGCCTACTAACAATGAATCTGTTATATTAATGCCCCACCCTGAGGAAAACTCTCTCCAGCTCGGCGAGTATAGTATGAGAAAAATCTGAAACCACCAAAAAGTTGCTCCAGTTGCTTCAAAAGTGATCAAAAAAAATAGGGGCTGAATCAGTTGATAAGATGTTGGGAATGCGGTGGGCCGAAGGTGTCCAACGGCGATGCAGGAGTTGAAATAATTTGAATCCCCCCCCCCCACCATCCCGGTGAAATCGGATCGTTCTGGGACCCACAAAAATGGATTCTACCGAAGGCCCAGTGGCTGCTGTAGACATGCGCAGAAGGCGTTTTTTTTTTACTCGTCCACTGGCCACGGGCCCTCAGTTCTGTAAATTTCTGACAGATAGCGCTGTCTCCGAATTCTACGCACTCTAGATTTTTTTGCAAGTGCCATATTTTCTGCAAAATCAAATCACCGATGATTTTGAAATATTTCATGACGGATCACTTTCTTCGAAATGGAAAATTGGTGTCTGATTTTAGTTTTTACATGCATTTATTTACACTGAAATTATACAGTCACGAGCAGGGTATTATCTGAACTGCAACGTTGCTGATACTGAATGATCGATGTAAAATCCCGTATGATAAATAAGTGACTGGACAATGAATGAAGTTCAAGGGTGTAAGATCCAGTAAGTTGTGAAGGTCACAAATGCATGGAGGTGTGAAAACCGGTATGTTGGCCCTGTGGGAGACCCGATTATTTCCAGCGTTACACTCTTTCCCTGATTATGGTTATGCAGTAAAATAATTAAAATAATTATTGGCGAGAGTATATTCCATGATAAGGGGTTGAATTTCTTGACCAGTAACGTATAACGTCTTTTTGGGTTCTTGAGGGTTGTTCAGTGAGTTAACTTATTTTTCAGGCCGACGTTTCGAAATATTTGTATTTCTTCTTCAGGGCTACAAGGAAGAGAGGGACAGCTTATATTTATACAGTACTTATACAACGTGTTGACTACAGCTAGATGATAATATGTACAGTTACCTTGGAAAATCGTGATGGTCTAGTAAAATGTCACACTCATTTTACTAGAACATCACGATTTTCCAAGCTAACTATATTATCATCATACCTAGCTGTAGTCAACACGTTGTATAAGTACTGTATAAATATAAGCTGTCCCTCTCTTCCTTGTAGCCCTGAAGAAGAAATACAAATATTTCGAAACGTCGGCCTGAAAAATAAGTTAACTCACTGAACAACCCTCAAGAACCCAAAAAGACGTTATATTCCATAATGGGCTTCTTGAAAAGGTCTGAATTCAGCATTTCTGACAACATATTCGGATTCAGCACCCTTTAAAACCCATATACCCCACTTTTTAATTCGAAAATCCGTATTGGTACGTGCTGAGATGTTTTCGAAATGTTAGAGATTTTGAAATGAACGCCGGGCAAATTTGACGTCACACTTCGCCAGGCTGGGCGTCGAGTAGTTGGGCACTGAGCCGCCAGAGCGCTAAATAACAAATCGGAACAGAATCGGAATAAAAACACTCGGCCCAGGTCGATTTTTGAATAACCTTCTTTGATAATAACCTCGATGCTCAATTTTCGAATGACCTTCTATAATGATTAACCCGATTTTCGATTTTTGGGGTCGACTTTTCGCGTAGCAAAGTTGGCTGACTTGCGTAGATGAGAGAGAGAGGGATCTCCCGGCCAATCAAAAGACGACGAAGCAGCCCACGTCATGTACCCTCTCCAGACCTCGGAATTCAAATATCATATTTTTCCTAAGGCCCTATAAATAATCGAAATGGGGTTTCTGCAATATGGACCCGTTTTCGTAACTTTTGAAGGTCGAACTTTGCAGGAAAAACATTTTCAAAAATCATTAAAGGAGCTCATTCCATATTCCATATTATAATATTTATATCTATGTAGGTACGTTACTCTACTTTCGATATACCGATCGTGGTATCGATACTTTCCTTCTGATTATATCGGAAATATTGTTACTTGGTGACCTATACAACAAAACTTGAAGGAATTTTCTCCTCCAAGTCGCCTCTTGATGGAGTCCCATGAAAACGTCCGGCCTGACGTCTTTGTCATGTTGATTAATATTCATAATAAGAATGATTTCAATACGGAGGCCGCTCCCAGCCATGAAATGGACCAACCGCAGTTGCATAATCCTTGTAGCATTCCTCGGCTCCTTGCTCCCCCAAGCCTCCCCTTTGTGCTCCCTAAGCTTCAAAAGTAGATCGAGGATGTGTGGTTTGACTGAGCCAGTTAATTTATTCAATGAAGGTCCTTCGAGCTGATCTCGCACTTGGGGATTAAACCAGATCTTTCTGTGTGGCGGTTTTGACGCTCCAAGCTTGAAGATGTTATCACGAGGGATTACAGCGAGTAAGCACATGCAGTACCTACCGGTATATCCGGTTTCGTTAAAAACTATAATTTGTTAATAGCTGCTTATAATTTGTTATACCTATTGACTTTGTAAATGCTCGGGGTCGTCCATTTCCCGGTATGGCATGAACCTAGGATTGTTCCTAAACACCTGATTGTCGATTTACTTGTCTCATATCGGTAGAGGCACTGAGAGGAAATCGGGCCCTCTTTTATTTTATTTTTCTTCATCCCACAACTCCATCACGGTCAACTTAAGGGGATCCAAAGGTCAGTTTTGATTTAAAAAAAGGGATTTCCCAGCTAGAGTTCCCGCTATTTTTAAGGTCACTAAGTGAATTTGAATTTGAAAAACGTTGACGTTCCATTTTCATCCCGCCAGTCCACCCCGTTTTACGGTAGTTTTGAATACTTCGTGCAGGCCATTTTCTCCAGTAGCAGGATTTTCAAAGCGACCCCTGAGCCCACCATGATAGCTGTAACATGTCATTATTCTTTCCACACACAAAAAAAAAAAAAAAAAAAAAAAAAAAATTATGAAACCTAGTCAAAAAATGAATGAATAAAATGAAACAATTTTAGGAAATTGCAGCGTTTGTCTGAACAATTTTTCTGAATAATCATAAGTGCTTGCCTTCTTACCTACCTCCCAACAGGCAAAAAGCGGGAAAAAAACAGGACTTTCTCACAAAAAGCAGGATAGGTAACACTTGGCAGGACGGAGGCCTAAAAAACAGGACAATCCTGCCAAAAACAGTCCTTCTTAAGAAGCAATTTTAGGTAAAGGAACATGGGGAATATTCGTCATCAGCGTCAATGTCCTATCAGTATGGGAAGACAGTTTTTTTTTTTTTAACCAAAATACGGCCGTTTTGCCCCACTGTGCATCGCCCGAAACTCTTTTCCAGCGACCAAACCGTTTGAGGTTTTGAACGGTGGACGCGGATTATAATCCGGCCGTAGGAAACTCATTCAAGGAAACCGCCGGAGGGCGAGGAAGCTAAAACTGATGTGGTGACCTTTCGGGAGCGCTATGAGCTTTCATCTTCCGCGAGATCGCTTTCTACACCTGCGCTTGACCGGCTCCCCTTCGTCTTCGCCATTCCAGGACCTGCCCAGATCCTGCCCCGTCTTATCCCCGGGTTACTTTTCATTTCGCGCGCCCACCCTGTGACTCAACATCCTAAACAAATCGCCTAACCCGAACCGACTATGGATTCCGACGATGGGCCCTAACCGCGCCTTAACTTCTGATAGGTTGCCCCGACTAACAAAAATATGGGTTGGCATTCAGTTGTGTAAAATCACTGAGCTTCTTGAAGCAGAATTCATTTCAATTTTCAATTCAAAACGCCATCAGGGTCCCCGCCATCTGGGTCCCGCGGCACCCTTGCGAGGGTCCTCTTTCTCAAATATTCCAGCGCTGGAAAAATTGGAACAAAATTCCAAAATACAACAATAGAACAATATATTGGTATATACTACTATTGTACTTTGGAATTTGGTTCAAATTTTTATACATACCTATATGACGAATACCGCAGCGCCAATCAAAGTGGCCTTTGGGATCACAAACTCATCAGGGCTTTCTTGTCGGCGGCAAATATAATGAGTTCGGGAATTTGTTACCCGTAGTTAGGGGATTTTTTCCAGTGTGATAAATATGTGAATTTGTTTCCTACATTCGCCAGTTCGACGCATGCGCAGTATTTACCCCTGTGGAGTTGCAGTTTAGTGTGAAGTAAATACCGCCTGAGGCAGGCCATAAACGGTTCAGTTTGAATATGTGGGTCACGACTAGTACAATGCACGTGGTCAGTTCGAACAAGAAAGTGAAGGGAGCCACTGTATTGTCTATAAGAGCACATTGAGCCGTAACACGACAACCTCCTCGTCTGGTCTGCCCAATGCAGCCTACCAATTAATTATGCGAGTAATTATCTTTTAGCCATCCCACTTTTGCTGTGAATAAAGAAACTTTCCGCTACCCTCGCTCGTCCTCACGTGCTATTGTTTCGAAGCGGTTTCGCTTCTGCATGTTGGATTTGATTCTCAGGCAATCCGACGAACCTTCCTTGACCATAAGGATGAAAAAAATCGGTTCCACTCACTTGAGTCCACAAGATGTTATCCAGCCGTTTTCTTACCTGAAACAAAGACAGTCAGTTGGTTACCTGTTTACTGGAAGACTATTACTATGCACGTACGTTGACTTTCTCGATTCAAAAACCAACTTCGCTCTTACTGAAAATTGTCAGTGACAACAAGCTGCTAGTCCTGTAATTACGGACCCTTAACCACCTTATCCATCTGTCATGAAATAGAAAATAGTCTCCTTACGAGGCCAATGACGGGAGAATTCTCAATAGAACCAGCCATCATTAAACGCAATCAGGCGTGACGGATATGGCCTTCCTAATATCACCAACTACCTTCAGTGCATTTCTAGCTTTTATTGGGATGTCGAAAGCCGTAAGTCAAGGTCCTCAGACAAATAGGAACTACCTTACAGATACCGTGATTTGCATTGTACCAGGATCGACCTACGTGGGGAAAACAAAGCACATGGAGGTAGCGCAGCTCTCATAAAAGAAAACCTGAAACATCATAAATGGACAAAGATCGAAAGAGAAAAAAATCCAGATTCGTTCAATCGCAGTCAAAGCTAGGTCATGTGGTACGATTATTGCGAGCATCTACTGTCCACCTACACACCACAACAGACGAAGACATACGATGTTGGATCAACTGGGTAATCGCTTCATCATTGGCGGAGACTTCAATGCAAGACCTTTTTCGAGACGCTAGCGTCGGAACCATTTTTCTTACTCTGTGGTTGGAACTCTTGTAACGAGTTTGCAACCTTCCCCGCATCAGGTTAGTGGGTTCGCTGAGTCAATTTGTGAGTTGTTTGTATTGTCGTATTAGTTAATGTTTTCGGAGTTTTTTTTCTTCAATTTTCCTCAAAAAAGAAAAGAAACAAGTGTGCGGGGTCTACAATTACCCAAAATGGACCAGTGAGTGTCATTTCGTGAAATTCACTTGACACAGGAAGGCGCACCAGGAGCAAAATTCTCATCTGGAACCAAGTGCCCATTCGGTGATGGCTCTGCACTGCTTCTTGCATGTAAGAGGTATGAAGTTTCCTGGCAATTTTAGCTAAAAGGACTTTGAATAATTCATCTATGGCAAATACAATTATTGTCATTGTTTTCCAAACCTGATTCACGAGGTGATAGTCTTTTTTTCAATTGGAACAAAATATACCAAACAGACAGCCAGAAATGCGTGAATAATCTGAGTGGTCTATAGACTATTATTATTATAACAATAAAGTGGTGGTCCAATTACCTTTTTTGGATGTAGGTAAGTCTCTAATTTTGGTAAGATTGGTTCAAATCGAAAAACGGATAGGAATCCGCAATAGGACCTTGCAATTCAGCGTTGAAACCCCTTGAAAATGCACGTATGTATCAAACATGGGGTTTGCTAACATCCCATGTTTGCGCAATTTAAGATCATAAGAAATGTACGCGCTTGCTGAACGGGGTGCATGCAAAAGAAATCTAGTGAGGGGTTAAATTTACATGAAATTTTACGTAAAATCTGAATCTGCAATTTAAAAAACGCTGCAAATTTTACATAAGGGTATACCTAAATTATCTCTGATACAGGTTTTAACCTGTATTTAAAAATGGGATTTGGATTTTTTTTTTTTTTTTTTTCAAACAAGTTTTTTTCAAAAATTCTTTATTTTTTACTCGAAAAATATTTAACATCCTGGGATCCTTCAAAAGTCCCATTTTTAGCCCCATGAAAGCCCTGTAGGTCGCCACGATGAAATCGGATCGTTCTGGGACCCCCCAAAAATGGATTCTACTTCCGAAAATACTTCGAAAACGACACCTAACTCGGCCCCACAGCTGAAACCCTTCAAAAAACCCTCTCGTAGCCCCATAGCGCTCCGCGGGTTTGGGCGATCGGGCTGAAAACCTTGATGGCACAACTAGGTGGTAAACGGAGTATTTTGTCAAATTTTCAGATTAAAAAAAATGCCTACTGCCCAAAACAGCTTGGATGGTGTTAGGCCGAATTTTTTACTCCGACAATAATATAATAAATAGGGGGAGGGAGCCTAGCTGTGTAATATATACATATCTATAAGTTGTGGGGACGGTTGAGGTTGGGTCAATGAATCAGTCCCCACAACGACGGTCAACATCACCACTATCATGAATGAAAGCAAATCTTTATAAAGGTATACATACCTTGTACACATGTGTACAAAGCTGCTACTGACCCTCGTCACAACCCCAAGAAAACATCAGGGTATGAGGGAAAAATACAATACCACGTATTTTTTATTTCAACTTGAGATCACTTGATATAGCATAACATCTAGAGTGTTTGAACAGCTACATCCTTTTCTTTTCCATCTTCAGTCATTTTTCCACCTTTTAAAATTGTCCCTGACTTTTGAAGACTTTTACAAAATGCTCTGAGTTTTCGCTCAATGCTCAATACTCCAAAAATATAAAGAAAACACCTCTTCCAAACCCTACAACACCCCATGGAAGAAGGAGACTTCTCCTTCTTCCATGAGAACACCCTAAAACACGCATCTGCTTCAGCTTGGTGGTTCAGGAAGCCCACTAACCTGCCTCTAAGATAACCAAACGTAACCTTCCCATGAAGTCGAAAAAGGTCTAATAGGTTTGGGTCTCACGAATGTGCCTGCCTCGCGGCTCAGCTCTCTACAGCTTAGAAACTGCATCCCTTCATCAACCGGTAAACCTGGTTGACGTACTGGCCTAGTGATATAAAGAAAAAAACCAGACTCACTTGATTTCTTCTTATTAAGAATTAAAAAAATCTCAGCTAACTACGCGTTCACTGGCGAGTGCTTAGATCTCATTGGGCCACTCTCCAGTAATCCTCACTCTGAGCGACCAGATCATCATTAAGCCACACAATCCAGTTTTAGTTCACAAGCTAACAAGTTGGCATCAGTAAATGGAAGTGAATCAACGTATCGACCTTAGTGTGACACTGACCAGGCCAGCTGGAAAAAGTTGTAGTAATTGTCGTACAAGATGCAGCTGGGCAAAATACTCCTGAACGAATTTGCCTAAAATGCCTATTCATCTCAGAAGTGGTTGTCCAAACTCGCTGCATTTTTTCCCAGAACCATTTCATTTGGTGAGGGCTGCGGAAAATCAACGCCCCCTGGTGATTTCATCGAGCGTATCAATCCGAGCCCTAATATTTCCACAATTGAACGACATCAACTTCTACAAGAACTTGTTAACTTGAGCGTACGCAGAGGGTGTGTAATTCCTCCAGACTGTTAGAAAGCTTGTCCGATTGGGAAATCCGCCCATCCGCCCGTCGAGGGTTTCAGGATCGGCCACGATGGTAATCACTATTGAGTTGATACCTCTTATTTCGATCGAGCTCTTACACCCCGAAAAGAAAAAAAAAATCGCCCCCGATTATTAAAGGAAGAGTTATAGTGTAGCATGAGCGGGACTTGGTATACCAGTTTGGCTGAAAATTAATGGACCATTTGCTTTCCCTTAACGATCTTCCTGTTGTCAAACGAGTTTAGAAATGTCAAGGATGCTCTGGAGTCATCAAATACACAAGCATTTGCAGTTTCGGATACGCTAGTTATCAGTCAACCGCACGTTGCATAATATCTCAGGCATCTAAAAGCTAAATAACTTGCCTGTAAACAAAGAGTGAACATCTTGATTTTTTCCAACGCTTGATTTTTATCAGCATCTCCAGCCTTATTATTCACACACGGTACCAAAGCACTTGAGCATTTCAATCTCGTCCAACCATTAACATATAAATCGCCTTACGTGCTTTTTGTCGAGCGAGTTGAAATCCTCAGCGAACCTTAGAGGGGAACCAGGGTTAATAACGACTGTTAAGTAATAAGTACAAACACTACATGTAATGCACCCACCTGCTCTTACGGAACAGGGAAAGCGATAGAAAGTCTTTATTGTTAATTTCTGAACGAAACTTGAACGGGAATATGATTCCAATTTATGAAGATGAACAATAATTTTATCAGTCTCATTTCCTCTTTGACTTTCCCCTTTAAATGCTGATTTGAACAAGACGAAAGTCTATAATGATTTCATTTGCAAGTAAATTTTTCAAACCGCGGTATGATTTTTACGATGGGAGTTCTACTGCCATCAACTTTCCTTCAAGATAGAACGTAAGAGTTGCAGGATCTTGCAGCTTGAGAGGTATTATCTCCCCCCCCAAAAGGTGTCAAGCATCACAATCAAGGCCGTAGCTAGGATTTTATTTCGGGGGGGGGGGGGGGGGGGGGGGGTGCGAAATTTCATTGGATATTAGATAGTATCAAATTTTGATAGTAACTAGTAAGTAAAGTTACCTACTAAGTAAAAGACAGAATTTTTACTTAAGAGAAAGTATTGTATTCGCAAAAAAAATCGAATTTCTAAATTCCCCCGATATGGTAAATTCTTAAAATGAATCTAGGAGCAAATTGAAAAAATACCCCACTTCACTTGCATGTATATGTGTATTTTTATTTTGAAATATACAAAACATTATTTGCACTTAGCCTACAGTAACAAATTCAATCGCCTCGCTTTTTTTTGTCGCGAACAGTTCAATTACCTCCTCTGTCGAAATATCAAATCTACGGTGGATGATCATTAGTGCTAATCCAGTTAATCTTTCCTGGCCAGTAGAATTTCTTAGATACGTTTTTAGACGTGTAAGAGTAGAGAAAGTCCTTTCTGGGGTACAAGGGTTACTGGCAGGGTTGCAAATTAGAATAGTATAAATACTAATAATAATTAGAGAATATAAATTTATATTCTAATCAGTTTAAAAATATTTGGAAACAAATGCTAGTTACATTCTTCCAGAGCCTGGTCAATCGCGCATGTGGGTCTGTTTGTTTCGTCCTCCTCTTGCCATTTTAGTTTCCACAGATTGAGCTCTGCGTTTAGCACGTCCTCAGAATCCAAAAACTTGCTATTTATTTGAAAGCCATCACTATTAAATTCATTAATTCGTGTACAGTCCGAAGGAATAAGCTTAAACAGTGCTGCTAAAATGGACTTGTGGCTTGAAAATCTCAAATCCATCTGATTAATAAAGTCGTCTAAAAGTGGTATCAAAATAGAAATTCTGAAATAAGTTTCTGGGTCCTCGGTGTTAAAATTTGCACGATGCGTTTGTTTTTTTGTTTTTTTTTTTTTTGTTTTTTTTTTTGCAATTCTGGGAACTTTTATGGTTTCGTCAATTCCTGACAGTAAATTTTGCGCCTCAATGAAAGTGCATTTAAATTTCGCTTCTGCGTTTCCCCGAATGCTTTTGAAAGTTTTCATTAGAAGACCCACATGCTGTAGTGCTGCTACTAGGTCACATAGGGGAGATCGTAATATTTTACTCAAGGGCAGCGTGTATGAAAAAATTTCTGCCAAACAACTTAGGGACACAACGAAGTCTCCAGATGAAATCGACGTCAAAAACGAAGTAGCCTTTGATGCCTTCTCAGTGTATAAAGCAGTAGTTCTAAAGTCTCATGGATTGCGTAAAAAATCTCTCTGAATCTGATTAACCCATCATGGTTTTCGACCCACCTGGTGTCGCACATTGCGGTGAGTGCTACCATTCCTATTCATGCTACCACCAGCTAAGACCCCCGACCAATTGTTTTTATTTTCACAATAATTTTTATTTTTCCGTTCAAAATCCAATTCTATCTAGTGTCAAGCCATTTTCATTTCGGGGGGGGTTAACCCCCCCCCCTCCCCCCTGGCTACGGCCTTGATCACAATCCTTAATATTGCGCCAATCAATCGATTGAAACTTTCCCACCAGGTGTCCCCGGGAATTTGCTCCCCTCTCGCCTGGTCTAGGCTCAGGGACCCCCTTTGGGCATTGTTTACTTCAGTACACATATGGAATACAGTATAATGCCTCAAAAGGTTCATCGCGCCATTTCAACTGGCGAAACATGAGACGCTGTCTGATCTAATGACGCCATTAACCGGAACGAGGGGTCGTCGTTGTCCATCTCCCCAGCGGTCAGTCAGTTGATGCGTCGTATCAATCGTCACCCAGGTTGTGCAGTGGGGCAACGCCAGGCTGACAGCGATGAGGTTACGTCAGGCCTTTTCATCGCGAAAGACATTACAAATAAGACGCTTGGCGGGTTCCACAAAATAGGCCAAGAGAGAACAGTTGGAGAGTCCACTTCCAAATTGGGGAGACACGAGTTCATTCTTCGAAGTCACAGTAGGATCATGAACCACAAGCTCGAAGTTCATGTAGAGATATGGAGCTACAGCGTTGACCTGCGCATTCCAGCTCTTCAGTCACGTCCTCGACGCGCAATAACACCGACAGAGGACTAATTTCAACTCTTTCTACGGACAAGCGGACTACAGGTGTTCAGACCTCGTTATGTGGAGGTATTTTTTATTATTGTGTCCACCCGTGCCTGCACATTTACAAGACGAAACTGGCTCGCAACGCACTGTTTCGACTAAAGTTTAGGTAATGGATTTAGGTGGAAAACAGTGAAAAAACAACAAAAAAAGAAACTTAAAATCAACGAAAAACAGATCTGATTTACTTCTTTTAGCCAGAGAGGACGAATGGTTTAGCCATCTTCAATTCATGCATTATTCTATAGAATATATATAGAAGATATATCTATTATTTCTATGCATTTCTATCTATTCTATCATTTATTTAGGTACGCTTTCATTAAAAAATAAGCCTTAATAAAAGTACTCATAATGGTTTATTATTCTTGGATTAATACAACTGTTTTCGCGACTGAGGTCGACGACTCCGGTCTGCCTCAAAATTTGACATTATCTGTCTCAAAGAGGTCGAGATTCCAAAACCGAAATGTCCGTCCGCCGTTCGGGCCGTTTTTGGCAGTAGGAGTTTTTTTTTTTAATCTGAAATTTTGACAAAATACTCGGTTTACCATCAGATGGTGCCTTAACAAAATAAACTGTAAAAAAACAAAACAAAAAAACTAGATTCTAGTTTTTTTTTTTACAATTTATTTTTTAAGGCCCAAAATCGCAATTTTTTGGTAAAAAATTGTCCAGCAAAGGAGGAAATTTTTTTAAATATATTCTAAAATTTGCTAATAGAATCATCATCAGTTTTTTTTTTTTTTTTTTTTTTTATATGACTTTTTGCCGCCTAAATACATCGAGTTGAAACACTGTGCAACCTGGAGATATCATTTCACGGTTACATCCACCCAGACGGCCTCATATCACAGTTTCTGGTCATGACCGTTCACAATGGAACTGCAGGATCCCACGAGCATCCAAAGAAACTTAAAAAAATGAAAAAAAAAAAAAAAAAAAATACGGTAAAAGCGGCACCTTCTTGAGGGCTTCGTGGGAAATAAGGAAGAAGGAAGCCCTAAGAGTGAAGCAACGTTATCATTACCTGGTTAACTATTGTACCAGTGTGAACATCCGAGTAAACTTTAAGCCGACAAAATTTACGGCAGTTTTTCTTGCGTCATGAGGATGACTCAATGTCTGGTATTTTTCGATCTACAGCCACATCAATCCTGAATAGGCCGGTCCCGGGCATCCTACGCCTTCCCCGTTTGAGCAGCGGGGTCACCAGGCCATTCGAATCGAACCCTTTGGATTACAGCATTTATTGGAGGATTTGATACTCCAGTTGAACTGCAAATAACGCAGACATGGAGACCAAAAGAGGCAAAATTGACATAAACGGGAGTCAAACTGGTCAAACTTCAATAACTGTCGAATCTTTAAGGGTTTAAGCCTCTGGTTTTGCGAATATATTTACTAGGGGAAAGTTGGGCAGTCCTGCAGGACTATTTTGTGTTTTGGTCATGACCATTTTCCAGAAATCCTTTAATTACAGGCGCGGAACTGAATTTTCTGGAACTTTAAACTTGCCAGCAGAATCCCGATTTAGTCGAAGAAAAAGTCAAACTAAAATCACAATTTTGGGTGTTTTAAAAAAGATCAATTTTGGTCATAAGTGCCCCATAATCAGCCAAGACAGATAATCAATAATTGTTTATAATGATAACAGATAAACAATAATAGTTAAAATTATTTTAACTCCTTGGAGAATCAATTTTCTACTCCGATGAAGGTAGTTTCTAAAACTAGGCACATTTTACACGCATTGTTGCAAAACAAAACTCGGTGAGGAAAACACTTTCATCACCATGTTGGCTGAACATGGACTGGGAAAAGGATCCTTTTGGTGCTAATCCTGCATGTCCACTGCCATCTCAATATGGTATGACTCACGGCGCCAATATTCAAACTACCAAAGAATGCAAGACGCGGTCATTCCTCCCCTACGTTGGAAAGGAAGACGCCAGAGGCCGAGGATGCCTCAAAAAAGAGAAGAAAAAATCGCTTCTTCACAAAATTGAGTGGCTTGCTCCTAGTTATTCGACGAAAGAGCGTTAAATTCTGCGTCAATTGACCCCTCATCTTTAAAATATGTTCAATTTATACGGTACCTGTAGCGTTAACGGTTAACGGATGTGACAGGTGTACCTGCATTGACAAATTGAGTTCCTAAATTATTATTAGTCCTATAAATTTTTGTGTTGTATGTTTGGGGGAAGGCCACCAGCGTTATTGGGATTCCCCCCCCCCCCCCCCCCCCCCCCGCGTCAGTCGCGATCTACTTCCCCAGGAGGCGGTATCGAGGCAATAATGGAAGATCCGCGATCTCCAGACCGACAGGAAGTGTCGTGGGAGTCTAGAATGAGTTGATCCTTGAAAGGGAGTCCAGGGGAATCAATATTGAAGCTGAATTGTCATTATCAACATTAGTTCTCCCTGGATCCACATTTAATACAGAAATAAGAAGGCTGGCTTCCCCAGACAAATTGTCGCCGAGGGAGGTCGGGCCCGCTGACCCCGTCCTACGAAAATCCGCTCTCCTGGCGACCACAGAGGAGTTGTCCCCAATGGTTGCCCAAGCAACGGATTCACGCGAAATAATTGGGTCCGCTGGCCTGGCTTCCCCAGACGAAATGTCGCAAGGGGAGGCCCGGTCCTCGGTCCCAATCAAAAATGCCCTTGAAGTTGACATTCTCGTTTGAATGGCAAATGAAAATAGTCGGTCAGTGAAATTATACTGTTATCGAGGAGTCCGAGTAATTAGCTGCTCTCTCGTTAGTGAGAGAAACTGGACTTCCCAATCACGCCGCCAGAGGTGGCGCATCCCGTGGTCCGCGACGGAAACCTATCAAATTTGTCGACCTCCGACACGATAATAAACCAATAGCGGTCAATAATTCGTGGTATGATCATACCTCTATCATACTATCTTAACAGGGAGGATGACGACAGGGGAGAAACTACGACAAACGTACACAGTTTTTCATCCACTTATTAATTTTACGCAATTAACACAAAAATAATAAAAACTTGTGTAAAACTAGCGGGATTTATAACTTACAGAAAAGAAGACGAGCACTTGAGATTCCGTAATTTCCTAACCAATTGTGACGTAAGTCTTTACACCTGATGGCTCCACCTTGTTATCTCTCCACTTTTAATTACATTGATTGCGACACAGATTCCTTAAATGTATACATCACTTACGGCGTCGCGAGATGGGAGATTGTCCTTTTATTCTTCATGCCTCTCACCCCTGCGAGGTCGTTGTCACTGCACCATCAAATGAGATTAATCTGACTAGAGGAATGCAACCCTCGTTATGTTATGGAAGTCACATAATGGAAAATAATTATTACACCTATGTATTCGTGTGAGCGGTTCAACAGTATGATCGGCCGCAAAATTTGTCATTGCACGTGTAGTAGGGAGCCGAGGCCCAAAAACGTGGACCCATTAGTTGATAGCTGCTATCCACTTATACTGAAAATGTTCTGAAAAACCCGCATCTCTTTATCTTCAATGGTTTAAAACCCAACTTACACACTAAGTTTCATCAAAATCTGTCGACAGGAAGTAACGTTAATCGCTAGTTTCCTCTTACCCCCACCCTCATAACCCCCCTCCCTTTTGGTCGTAAAAACTCGAAATCCCGAAAAAGCGCTTCCACACATCAAATCTGACTTACAGGTCAAATTTCATCGAAATCGGGCTATCCGTAACAAATCCGCTCGCGCGTTTAGAATCAAGAAGTTGCGCTCAACTGCTCTGCTCGGAGAACGCGCAACGGGTGTTTCGGACGTGGAATTTAACGTAGGAATTTAACCTACCTAGAATCCGAATCCGCGATAAAAATGGGCTTTATACAAGAAAAACTCACGCAATCATCGCGCGCGGCTTTAATATATTAAAGGCTATAAGCTATATACTAACTTAAAGGCTATATATAGCCTATAGGCTCACCGGATCGTTAAAAAAACGCTGCAAATTTTACACAAGGGTTTATTATTCTTTGATATACATTACTTGTGTAGAAATTTAATTCTGTCAATGAAAAAATTAAAAAAAAAATTTTTTTGGGGATTTTTATCTCAAAAAAATTTTTTTTGGATTTTTTTGTTCAAAAATGTGTTTTTTTTCCAAAAATTCCGTATTTTTTACTCGAAAAATATTTAACATCCTGGGATCCTTCAAAAATCCCATTTTTAGCCCCATGAGAGCCCTATAGATCGGCACAGTGAAATCGGATCTTTCCGGGACCCCAAAAAATGGATTCTACGTCCAAAAATACTTCGAAAACGACACCTAACTCGATCCCATAGCTAAAAGCCTTCAAAAAACCCCTCCCGTAGCCCCATTTTAGCCCCTTAGCGCCCCACGGGTTTGGGCGATCGGACTGAAAACCTTGCGGGCACACCTAGATGGTAAACCAAGTATTTTGCCGAAATTTCAGATTTTTAAAAAAATTCCTACTGCCCAAAACGGCCTGGACGGCGTACGGCGTACGGCGGACGGACATTTCGGATTTAGAATGTAGACCACTTGAAACGGATAATGTCAAATTTTGAGCCCGATCGGAGTCGTCGACCCCCGTCGCGAAAACATAGGTGTATTATTCCAAGAATAATAAACCAAAATCCGTCGAAATCCGTTCAGCCGGTTAGGCACGAGACACACACACACCCGCAGACAGAAACTGTGCCACCACTGTGCCGCCTCGTCAACAGCCTCCTAACGTGTTAGGGCAATCGGACACTACTAATGTCAAAATTTGATATATTTAATATTACTCGACGTGAATACTACTTCTTCGGAAGATGCCGTAGAGAGGGGGGGGGGGGGGGACACTGGACCTGTTGCCCCCGGGCCCGGCCTTCGTAGGGGGGCCCGGATTTTCTTGAGAATTTTGTTTTTTGTTTTTTTTTTTTTTTTGTAATAAAAGGGGGTAGGAGAGGCAAAATGGGAAAAGGGACAGATCAATATAGGCGAAATTTTCATACAACCTTTTTTTTAGGGGGCCCAATGAATTTTTTTTTTTTTTTTTTTAGGGGGCCCGATGAATTTGTATACAACTTTTTTTATTTTTTTATTTAAGGGGGGTCCGATGAATTTTGCCCCCGGGCCCGGATTTTCTCTCCACGGCCCTGCATCTTCCTCCTAGGTAGGTACGTCATCAGTTACCAACCTACCTAAGCACTCACCTCATGAGAACTATCCAGAGTTTTATTCCTGGGCGTTCGAGTTTCTGAACTCACTCATCAAACGACCTACCAACATGCCGACCGTATTTTCAAATTCCCTTGTAGAATTTTAAAGTACCTATATAATAATGTAAAAATGAAAAGCAATGAGCGAAAATGAATAATACTTATTTAGTGAGCGTAGGACGACAAAGAAAGTCCGTGAGAGCATCTCACTCGCCCAACTACGCTCAATTGCTTCCCATTGTAAGTTTGAGTTCGTGCTCGGCGTATATGTTTTCCTCTAGTTTCTTTACGACACAAAGTCTATTAGCCGTCCATCTGGAGACGTTTGCATGATTGCCTTTTTCGCGTTTTCACTTTTTTTTTTTTTTTTTGTTTATCCGAAACTTAATCTTTCGAACTGACTACGCGGACTTCGTGGGACAGTCGGGTATAATTACAGTCATTGTGAGCGGGGTTTCAACCCCACAGGCATGCCTTTCTTCCTTGAGGGTTCCTGAAACTAGTTTTTTACGTAAGGGGTGTATGGATGACCGTTCCAGAAATTATTAACGCCGGCGCGTTTATCCCATCAGACGGTGACAAGTTAAGCAACGCAGGGAAGAGCATTAGGAACTAATTAGCGACCTAATTCTCTGACGAAGCGATGGTTTCATGTCAAAACGAAGGAGATAATTACGTTTGATCGTCCTTATGAGAAAAGTTCAAAATATTTCACACCGATTCGATTTTGGTTTATTATTCTTGGAATAATACACCTATGTTTTCGCGACGCGGGTCGACGACTCCGATCGGCCTCAAAATTTGACATTATCCGTTTCAAGAGGTCTACATTCAAAATCCGAAATGTCCGTCCGCCGTCCGGGCCGTTTTGGGCAGTAGGAATTTTTTAACAAATCTGAAATTTTGGCAAAATACTTGGTTTACCATCTAGTTGTGCCCGCAAGGTTTTCAGTCCGATCGCCCAAACCCGTGGGGCGCTATGGGGCTAAAATGGGGCTACAGGAGGGGTGTTTTGAAGGCTTTTAGCTATGGTATCGAGTTAGGTGTCGTTTTCGAAGTATTTTTGGACGTAGAATCCATTTTTTGGGGTCCCGGAACGATCCGATTTCACTGTGGCGTTCTATAGGGCTTTCATGGGGCTAAAAATGGGATTTTTGAAGGATCCCAAGAAGTTAAATATTTTTCGAGTAAAAATTAAAGAATTTTTGAAAAAAAAAAATCCCCCCAAAAAATTTTTTTTTTGAAATATAAAAATCCAAAAAAAAATTTTTTTTAATTTTTTTTATTGACAGAATTATATGTCTGTACAAGTAACCTATATCACAGAATAATAAACCCTTGTGTAAAATTTGCAGCGTTTTTACTTCACTTTCCGAACTCAAGTTTCCTTTCATCGGGGGCTTCATTTGCAAGGATAAATCGTCTCCTGAGGGAAAGCGAATCAGGAATGAGGTCTAGTCTAGACTCAACAAGGTCGAGTGCCGTTTTTAAGTTTGTTTTGCTGCAATTGCCGTCAAGAAAAACGCCTTTTAGATATTGGTTCCGGAATAGGTTTGTGAAGCATGATTGGGTCCGTCGGTAGTTTTAAAGTCGGAAAAGCTGGTTTCTCCCTATTGTTTTTTTTTCGCGGTAAAATTGTTGTGAATAAATAAAATGACGGGAAAAAGAAAAAAAAACTAACAGCACACTTTAGCTGTCAAGTGGTAGACACTCACAATCTGCAGGAATATCCTGAACCCTTATGAAAGGCACAGAAAAAGAGAGCGTCAACATTAATAATTAATGTCAATTATAATTATTTACAAGCAGCTCTTGTCGGCATTTGGAATGAGCAAACGGAAGAAAAGTTGGTCCAAAGGGCCAAAAGTTTGTCAAAATTAATCAATGTAGTCGAAAAAGTCGAAACTATCAAACGATGTCGAAAACGCTGCAAATTTTACACAATGGTTTATTATTCTTTGTCAGGTATCTTGTGCAAAAATTGATTCTGTGTCAATGAAAACATTTTGAAAAAAGAAAAAAAAGATTTTTAATTTTTTTTTTTTTCGAAGAAATTTTTTTTTACTTGGACAATATTTGACCTCCTAGGATCCTTCAAAAATCCCATTTGTAGCCCCATGAAAGTACCATAGATCCCCACAGTGAAATCGGATCGTTCCGGGACCCCCAAAAATGGATTCTACGTCCAAAAATATTTATTTATTTATTTATTCATAAAAACATAAAAACATTTTCACAATAAGGCAGAGAGTCATGATTTGTATACATAGGAACCAATTTTTCTTGATTTGGCCTATAGGTCTTTGACCTGTCCAGGCCTGTCATTCCCTTAATAGCTATTGAATATTGCATACCAATTAAATTTACAATTTATAGCGACTTAAAATATAATTTGTATTTTCTAAATTCTTAAAATAAAGTAGCGCTTCTTTTTTGAAAATTGATGTTGACCTCGCGGTCCTTAACGAGAAAGGCAGGGTTTCAAATAGCGCAGGCGCAAGCCAGGGTAACTGCCGAGTGAAGAAGTCAACTTTTGGATGAGGAATTCGCAAAATGGTTGTCTGACTAGTCCTTGTATTTTTTACCACCTCATGCTGCCTAAACGCGTCCCGAGATTTGAAAACGTAATTTACTAGTCTATAAACATAAGTTGCCCTAGGTGGTAGGACATCGAGCTTGAAATACAAGGTTTCTATTGGTGTGCGCTGGTCGGATTTGGTTGCTATCCGTAGCACAGTGTTAATTGCCACCTCAATGCAACGAAAATTGCTTGAGTAGGCACCACCCCAGATTATTATGCCATAAATTAGAATACTGTAAACATACGCATTGTACATCATGCGGAGATTATCCCTCGATAAAAAATTTCTTAGGATGATGAAGAAGTGGTAACATTTTTTAATTCTCCCCTCCAAGTTCTGAATGTGTTCATGCCACTTTAGATGTTGATCCAGTGTAAGCCCAAGATATTTTAGGCTTCTAACTTTTTCTAACGTTCCACAGGAGCATGCTGTTTTTTGCGCGCACTTATCTTTGTGAATCACTAATTTCGAAAAGTCTGGCTGACCAGTCTTATTGATAGAAAACGTGATGTACTTTGTTTTAGTTATGTTCACGGTTAGGCCATTCAAGTGAAACCATTTCAGGACTTTCTCCATAACTCGTTCCGCCTCTGAATGGACTTCTTCCCATGAGTTTCCTTTCATTAAAATGGCTATGTCATCTGCAAAAGCAACGAATTTGCCTGAGACATCCAGAGCAAACAGATCATTGACGAATACAAGAAATAAAATAGGGCCTAGTACTGATCCTTGAGGTACTCCATAACTAATTATTTCTTCAGTGCTTTTAGCCGTCTGAATTTGTACAAACTGTTTTCTGTTCGAGAGGTACGATCCGAACCATCTTAAGGCCACTCCATCCAGTCCAAGTCTTTCCAATTTTAGTATAAGCCTTGATATTTCTATGGAGTCAAATGCCTTGGAGAGATCTATGAAAACTCCCATTATTTTGAGATTGTTGTTCAATGATTCTGCGATATCTGCTGTTACTTCCACTAGGGCATCTTGTGTACTACGATTTTTTCGGAATCCGTATTGAGTAGCAGCTAATAGGTTATTTTTTTCCAGGTAGTTAATCAGTTGGGCTTTTACTATTTTCTCGAAAATTTTGGCGAAATTTGACAGTAAAGAAATAGGTCGGTAATTGTTCGCATCAGTTTTTATTCCTTTTTTAAATAGAGGCCGCACTAACGCGATTTTAAGAGCATCTGGGAATTTTCCATTCAGTAGGCTGAGGTTAATTAAATGGGTTAGTGGAGAAGTTATTGAGATGGCCACGTTTTTTATTAGATCCGATGAGATTCCATCCCACCCCGGACCTGTTCCTCCTTTGATTGATAATATCGTTTTGTATACTTCTTCTTCCGAGGCCGAATTCAGGCTCATTGTTGATCCCACATGACTCGGCAAATCTTTGCTCGGTTCATAGCTTTTGAATTCAGAATTTAATTTACTTCCGATAGTTGTGAAAAATGCATTTAATCGATTTGCGATATCACTAAGTTCGGTGAGATGTTCCCCTTCACAAATTAATTTTTTAATTTCGGTCACTCCGTCAGTATTACGGCCCAATGCGATGTTTACAGTTTTCCATACTTTCGAGAGAGTATCTGACAAGGTGATTTGATGACGGAAGTATTCGTTTTTTGTTTTGAAGAGAAGAGCTCGCAATATATTTCTATACCGCACGTACTGGCTGCGAAGTTGTGCATTCTGCGGATTCCTCTGTGCTAATCGGGCCAGCGAATCGCGTCGATTGATTGAGTTCACTAGAGCAGCGGTAGTCCAGGGCTTAAGCTTACGAGACTTGTGATTAGATGGTTTAACTACGTAAGTGCATAATTCAATGGAGCTGTTCAGAATTGATTGAAAAATTGCATAAGCCTGATTAATATCAGCCGATGAATAGACTGGACTCCAATCAACTAGGTTCAATAATTCATTTAATTTTTCCTTATTTAGTTTTTTAACGGTACATTCTTCTGCTACACCTTTCTTAGATATCCCCGAGGATGACATTGAAAACGCTACTGGATAGTGATCCGTAATACTAATCCTTGAAATAGCAGATTTTGAGGTTGCAAAGACATCACGTGAGGACTTGACCATTATGTGGTCTAGACAACTATTTCCTCTCGTGGGTACATTTATCCAGCTAACATAACCAAGTTCATGCAAAAAATTATAATATTCAGCAACTTGTGTGTCACCATTTGCCTCTAACAGATTTATATTCATATCACCAGCTAGCACCGTTATTGCACATTTGGGTACATTGATCATCATGGTTTTAAAGTCTGTTACAAATTCTTCAATTGTGCCTACATGTGAGCGATACATACCTATGATTAAGAGTTTATGTTTACCAGTCTGAAGCTGAAGTGCTACCGCTGAGGCCCCCTTGATCTTGAACTCTTCTTGCGATTCAATGTTTAGTTCTTTGGCTGCGAAAACAATCACGCCGCAGGCCTTGTTGATAGTTGAAGTGCTGACGAAGGAGTTGTAACCTGAGTTGTAATAATTCGAAAACGACACCTAACTCGATCCCATAGCTCCGTAGCCTTCCAAAACCCCCTCCTATAGCCCCATTTTAGCCCCATAGCGCCCTACGGGTTTGGGCGATCGGGCTGAAAACCTTACGGGCACAACTAGATGGTAAACCGAGTATTTTGTCAAAATTTCAGTAAAAAAAAATCCCATTGCCCAAAATGGGCTGGACGATGGACGGACATTTAGGTTTTGAAATCGATTTCTAGATCTAGACCTCTTGAAACGAATAATGTAAAATTTTGAGGCCGATCAGAATTTTCGACCACCGTCGCGATTACGTAGGAGTATTATTCCAAGAATAATCAACCAATAGTAGTCCAAACTGTCAAAGTTGTTGAAAAAGGTTGTCCCAAAATGTATGGGAAAAGTTGGAAATGATTTCAAATTATAGTTGACAAACCTGGAAAATGATTGGTAGCACTGATGATGAGAATATTGTGGTGATAAGTGATAATGGTTGGGAACACTGATCTTAATAATTTATTGGTATGTAGCATTGATGGCAATAAAAGAATTCCTGCCAAGATATGGATAATACGAGAAACTGCTAGTAGATGGCAGCACTGATAACGGGATAGTTAGAGAGGGAGAGTCGTCGAAGATGTCAGGCAGGGGGTGGATGGGGTCAAAAAGCTCTCCCCCAAGTCGCGGAGGAAGGGGGTCCCAAAGTTCTAGATTACCAGGTCCAGAATCCCCCTTATTAGATTAGATTACCAGAGAGGGTATGGAAGTACCTGAAGGGAGCCCACCCATTGCTCTACCTCTCTGAACGGTAGGAAATCAGAGCCCTTGAAGAGGTTCAATAGCTCTCGTACCAGGTCCTGAGGCTCCGCTAGGTATCTCTCCTCGGTCCACTGATCCCAGGGCAAGATTTTGCGCTCCATCAAAAGAGGTGAACTACTGCGTCCTCCTCATCTCCCCATAGCCTACAGGTGGGTTCTTAATTTATTATCCCTATCCTGCTTAAATGTTTTCTGAAGCTCACGATAAGCCCACAATGAGTCTCAGTTGTGTCTGCCGTTAATGGAGACACACTGTGTTCGCTCTTTTACAGTCTGGCCCAGCCATCACGGTGTATCCATGCTGCTGATGGGCTTCTTCCCCATTCCGGTTGTGCAGTGTTCTCTGCCACTGGCAAGGAACCTCCCGATAAAAGTACCCCCCTGATAGACAGGAGAATGGAGCCCCATCGCGCTCCCGCCAACTCGCTTCGCGCCCGCACCAATCAGCAACTCCTCCAGTGGCTCGCTGAGCTTACCGACTTGGGGATAAGTGGAATTTTCCCTCACAGTATTGATAGGTTTAATCGAGAGCTGTAATTTCTGAAATACATTCATCAATGAAGTTGATCGAGCTGTAGTCGACGTTCTCCTTTTTCATGAGGATCAATCCGAAGGTGCTTAGCCGCTTACATCTTGTCGATTGCCTCGCAATTAGCTCTTGGTGGGCACTTCCTCGCCTATATAACCTCAATTTTGCGCTGTAAAGTACCCTTTCGCTCCAAGATACGGTCTAGAAGCAATTACGATGCACTCCGGACTCCCCACTCACTTTCTTCTCCGTATGTAAAAGCCAAATGAGTATTACGAGGCTGCGGCGTGTGAATCTGTCGGTGACTGGGCCAATTTTCTCTTTCAAAACATAGGAAGGAGCTCATACCGTAGACAAGTAACAGACGGTAACTTGTTTCCGTCGACAAAAACGAGTGAGCTTTTTATAATAACACTTGAAGACGAATTAAGGTAATCACCAGGTATTGAAACACCTCTGACACGAATGCTCGCTTCACTCTTGTAAAGAGAATCGAGAAAGAATTACCAACGTAGTAGGAAATAGAATGCTTTGAAATATGCAATAACGAAAAAATAAACTTGAGCGACGCAGATCACTGCGGCAGAACACAACGCCGTCTTAAATCTGCTCGAAAATAATAAAGCCCCTGGCCCTGACGGCATTATATACGAGTTTTGATAAAAAATCTTCCCAACTGCAGCATAATGCAGCCAGCAGCTGGCTTCGCTTTGTTTTGGAATTTTTCAACTTGATGCTCATAGAGGGGTCTTTGCCTAGCGTTCTACCCCCAGATAAGAACCTTTCTGCTTCATAAGAAAGGTGACTCATCCGACCCTAAAAATTACAGGGGGATTTCACTCCTGAAATCATTCTAGAGGCATTTAACGCATATTTAACGCCATTTAAAGTCTGATTTCAATCAATTTCAGTCAATTTCAATCAACACCCGGCTTCCTAAGCGTAAAGTTTTTGCTGCATTCGTCGATTTTTCTCCTGCGTTTGACAGCGTGGTACATGAAAGACTATGGACCAAATTTTATGATCAACATCAGATTCATTAATCTTTTGAAATCTATGTATGAAAACGCATCCTTCAATCTGAGGGTTGGAGGCGAGGATTCAAAATCGTACCAGGTGCTGGAAGGTGTCTTGCAGGGCGACGTTCTATCTCCGCTCGGCTTTGCCCTGTTCATTGCACATCTAGAAATCTTCCTGCTGGGAAGAGGTCTTCGTGGTCTTAATGTTGTTGGAACTCACGACATCAACACGCAGAGGATCTATGCCTTTAATTAACGTAACTAATTAGTTATTATTAATCCATCATCCTCTGCATGTCAACGTAATTAATTACTTACTCGGAGATTAGGCTCTCCACTCTTATTGCGAGGATAAATTTCAGGGGTTTTCAGGAGACGTGGGGTCACTCCCAAGTGGGTACCAGGTGATGTGGAAATCCCAATAGCCAACTCCTACTCATATTTGGGTGTTAAATTCTTTAGTTCAGGTCTGTTTGTGGAGCATGCCTCAGATGTAACCAGGAAACGTGAATCGGCTGCTAGGGCGCTTTGCCTATGTCCAAAAGGCCCTTTCTCATCATGGCACAGAGTAGTTGAGTCTTTGTTTCTTGCCGCTTCTCTGTATACCGCTGAGTCATGGTGTATCACACTGTGCAATGTCTTGGACAAAATCCAAGTCAGAGCTTATAAGTCTTTACTTTTTCTGCCCAATAACACCTCGGACTACCTTGTGCGTGTAGGACTTGCTCTTGTCCACCTGGAATAAAGATTATGAAGCTTGCTGCAACCTGGTGGCTCAAGTTGTGTGGCATGGAAGACACCAGATACGCTCAGCTGTGTCTCCGTCGTCTCATCGCTCTGAACGAAGCGACGTTGGAGCCTATGTACAACCGGGCTTCCCAAATGTCGGTTATCTTCATTATATTTGCTGAAGGTCAAGCCTGGTCAAGCCAGTCTCAGAACTTCACCGACTTCATCCTGACTCGCTTCGTTAAAAAACATTGACTCGTTTTGGAAAAGCAATGACAGGGAGCGCGTAGCAACGTCTTCGTTCAATGAGATCTCCAGGATGTACTCGCCTGCAGACGATGAGCTACCTTTTTATTTGAACTCTGACCTGGGCAGTACCGGACGTTGACTTTTCATTAGCGTTTGATCGCATCGATAGATCTAGTCTGTTCTGGAAGCTGCAAAGGCTGGGCTTTTCCCCAAAAGAGGTTCTTGATGGCCCTCTACTGGAGTCATCGAATCTCAGTGTCGCTGGACGGTGGTTTGGATCCTCGGTTGGCCTAAGGCAGGGCTGTGGTTTGACCTGTTTATAGAGGATATGAGGTAGGAAATTGGAGGAGGAATCCTCGTTAGTGGCTATGTGTTTGACGCCACAGTAGGCATCGTTGCTGTATGGCCACCGTGTATGGGGAAGTAGAGCGGGTTCAGAATGCCTTTCTCCGGCTCGTTTTCGGCCAGACTGGCTGAATGCTGAATTAAGGTCTTTACAAAATTGTTATGCGAATTCGATTCTACCCTCCAAATACATAAGTGTGCTTACCAAGTTTCATTGAAATACTCCGGTGAAAGGGGGTTTTGTCGCTTTTGGGGGGTTTCGCACCACTGTGTGTCGTTATTGCCTGATATAATTACCACAGTAGGAGCCGCTAAGGCCGGGATCATTATCGTTTTCGATGACGTGACGTTTGGAATCCGAAATCATCTGGAAGAACTTGCTAAACCCGTCAGAGGGCTACTATACCCTCACCAGGATGTTTGAGTTCCACCAGTTATGCAGAAAGTGAAAGGGCCTAACAACTTGTTTTGATTTCATTGCCGAGGCGTTGGAAGTCTCATTCCGTTCTCGGGGATTTCAAAAATGGCTTAGGATCGAACTAGAAGCAAAAGATGACGACAAACGATGGACTCTACAGGTGGCGACCACGGAATTGTTACATCGGGTCACCAGTGGGTATAGATAATATCTATATCGTAGATGATTACGCTAAGTACATATATTATATGTACTTAGCTTAATCATCTACGGCCCCGTTCTGAGAAGGTCGCATGCATTGATTATTTGATTGACGTTTTTTACTTGAAAAATATTTGACCTCCTGGGATCCATCAAAAATCTCATTTGTAGCCCCATGAAAGCTTATAGATCCCAACAGTGAAATCGGATCGTTCCAAGACCCCAAAAAATGGATTCTACTTACTTAAAAAACGAAACCTATCTCGATCCTATAGCCATGAGCCTTCAAAAAAACCTCCCGTAGCTCCATTTTAGCCCCATAGCGCCCCACGCGTTTGAGCGATCTAGCTGAAAACCTTGCGGGCACAACTAGATGGTAAACCGAGTATTATGTCAACATTTCAGATTTTTTTTAAAATTCCTACTGCCCAAAACGGCCCGGACGGCGGACGGACATTTCGTTTTGGGAATCTACACTTCTTGAAATGTATAATGTCAAATTTCGAGGTCGATCAGGATTTTCTACCTCCGTCGCGATTACATAGGCGGGGGCTAAGCCCCCCCATAATTTTTTTTAGAAAAGGAGACCCCAGAGAACTTACGCTAACACCGGCAAGCTTCTGGCGCTCTCAGAAAGAGCCGATTTTTCGAAATTTTTGTGTGAATGTTCACATTGATCTTTTGGTCCGTTTTATCTTCCGAGAGCAATCGTTCTCAATTCTGTGCGAGGCTTGTTAGTGGACCGGTCTGTACTTGCAAGAACACAGGATCAGACACGCGCGTTTATTGTTTTCTTATCAAAAGATTCTCAAATCATCCGATGAGAGCCTTGCGAGTCTTGCATTGAAAACCCCATCAACGACGGCGACCGTGCGAAAATTGATTCGCAGCCGTAGATGATTGGATTGGAGTTCATTGGCCAGACTGGTCTTTCACCTGGCGCTGGGTACTGCTTTTGAATTGGGATAAACGTTAGGTGACTTGGCAGAGCAAGTTCTGGCCGTAGGGAATCGAATTGGAACGCTTGCAATCCCGAATTTCAGAACTGAGGAGGGAGTTTATCAAAACTTAATAGCCACATTCAGAAATTTTTCAGCAGAGCCAAAAAACATGTATCGTTCATACCAATCAAATCGAATCAATCAACCAATAAATTCCCTTCCTAACCTAGTTTTGCCCTTTTTGTACCGTTTTTTTTTTTAAAGTCGTATCATTGAACCTAACAGGGAAACGTTTTTTGGAAATGTTGAGTTTTGAAATTTATTCTTTTATAAAAGAGACACAAAGGAGATGGTAAGTGTTGATAAAAACAAAAACGCGCCAACGTTACACAATGGTTTATTAGTGTTTGAAGTAGGTAAAATGTGCCAATATTAATCTTAGATTGATAAAAAATTATGCAAAACATTAAAAAATTAATGAATATTTGGGCATATTTGGGCCTCATGAAAGTCGACCGGCCCAGCTGACAGTACTCGTAACCTTTGACTCGAGACGGACCTCATTAGCACCTCTACATCTGCCCAGCCTTGAGCCTCTGACTTTGGCCCAGTTGACAAGCACCTACTCTGACAGGGAGCTTCGGCCGACTATTTTATCAGCCAGGGAAGGAGGGGGGCTCGCTTTGCTCGGCCAACCACTTTCTGCAGGGGAGGGCTCGCTTCGTTCGCCCATTCGTATAATATGTCAAGTGATGATTTATATGATAACATTTTATGTCCCCGTGGGTGTTGGAAATACCTAAGTAAACGCCGATCGTTGGAAAACGTCTCGCCCGAGTTGGGGCAGTGCAACTTTCAAATGATGAAAAATTCGATTTTCAGTTTTTTTTTAATACTAGAACATCTCAGGAACACAACGCAAAAAGAATTTTCAAAATATCTGCACTAGAACTGGAGTTATAGCCAAAATAGTAAAACAAGTCAGTGGGCGCCCGCTGCATATGGAAATTCCTCCACTGCGTCCAAATCCTCATCCAATTTCCGCCGAGCTCGGGATCGCTCTTGCCGTGCTTCTTTGGTTTACCTACTTTAGTGTACCTACCTAGTTTAGATGGTGGAGGTGGAAAATTCATTACGGCACGAATCATCTTAGCAGCTTGCATGCCCATCCCAATTGATCTCAAAGCATACATAAACCTTACATTTATTCCATACAATCTCAGAGTCTTTCCACTTTCCTGTATCATAGAACTATTCACATATTCACTAGACTCATCACAAACCTCGCAAGAAATAGTCACTTCAACCTTCAACCCATTCCTATTTCCGACATCCAACTTCAATTCTCCTCCACAGGTTTTGCATGCTGCAATAACATTTATTTTGTTCCTTAGAGACGAAATATCAACAATATCATACGTCGTCGTGTCATTCAAGTTTTCGTACTTATCTTGATTGGGTGAAATCTTCTCTCGAGAACTATTACTAGATGTTCGTTGTTTTTAGGCGTACCTACTTGTTTCATTCGGGGGAATACCAGCAGAAATCTCAGGAACATAGGCCGAAGTCGACGGGATATCACACCTAGAGGCGGCCAAAGAAAGTTCACTATCACGAGTGTTACTATCAGATAGTTTAGGTCGACCGCCCAAGCCTTTCCTAACTTTGAACGGAGGAGCAAAACGAGGCATTACTGTATAAAATGAGAAAAAAAATGGCAAAATCGCAAGAAACACGGGCCGCGTCGCCAGCACAATTCACTCTTTTCTTTATCACCGGTGGTCTTATCAGATAATCTAATCAGCTAATCTTCTTCTACTTAAACGCTAAGAGACGCTTACGTCTACGTCTACGCGTACGGGCCCTAGTGGTTTAGATATGAACTTTATGAACTTAATTTGTCATCAGCCCATTTTTCCAGTTCTTCAATAGGTATTGTTCCCTAGTACGGACACACCTGTAAATGAAGGATGGGAGAAGTCCAGTGTGTGCTAACAAATTATACAGCCTGCCGGTGTACTTTTTCTTTTTAAGTGTCTCCCATCTATTACTTAATCCTCATTACTGCTAAGCGCACGTATTTTGAGAGGCTTCCCGTGTCCGAGTGATTTAGGGAATTCTCGAAGGGGGATCACTTGATTTCATGGTTTCTAAATTAACTGCGTTCGGAGGATGATAAACCGTGACAGGCGGCCAGTTCGCGAGGTAATAATGACCGCGGCAACTTATACAACCCCGTTATTTCACTTTCACGAGGAATTGCCAAGTTCAGTATTTGCCAGTCAGACAAATATTTGCGGGATTGTCTTGTGGATGCTCCGTTGATTTGATGACGTCGCTTGAAATCCACTCCTGCAACTGCCAACCGGATATTTGCCAAATGTGCAGAAGACTAAAGACAGCGGGTTTTGTTGCGCGAAGATTCTCACTCGGATTAGTTCCGCCCTGAGGAGCAGGAGGCGCGACAGTTTCGTCTGCCGACTTGGATTTGCGTTGGTTTGAGTTTCGGAATCAGAGTGCATCTTCCCCTAAATGATTGGTTTCTTTCGTAAACATTGCGCCGGCGGAAAGTGAGCCTTCAGCGGGGAAAACCGCTCTCGCAAGGAGTGGTGATTTGAACGAACGATCAAGAAGGAGGTTGATCCCGTTACATTGATTTACATTCTGTAGGTACATTGTGTATTTCTACGGTGGAGTTTCCGAATTTTTTAATCTGAATTATTTACAAAATAATCGGTTTATCATCTAGTTGTGCCCGCAAGGTTTTCAGCCCAAACCCGTGGGGCGCTATGGGGCTACGGGAGGGTTTTTTGAAGGGTTTCGGGTATGGGGTCGAGTTAGATGTCGTTTTTGGAGTATTTTTGGACGTAGAATCTATTTTTGGGGGTCCCGGAACCATTAGGTACCTTTCTGCACTTTATTAGCTTTCCTGTGACGAGACACTCTTCCTTTTCTTCACTTCCAACGGAGAAGGAAACACTTATTCCTACCGGCTCATTCATCTTATTTGTATTCCATGGAGTGTTTCCCTCCAAGCAGCCGACGTCGTTTGAAGTTTTTTCAGCGCCTGGGGTTACACATTTCCACTTCCTTCCTGGACGTCCACCAAAATGAGAACCTGCATTCAGTAGTCATGACACATTAGATGTTAGGTACAAGCTCATTTTATTTGTTCTCCTGGGATCTTTCAAAAATCCCACTTATAGCCCCATGAAAGCCCCACAGAGCCCCACGGTGAAATCGAATCATTCTGGGACCCCCCGAAAATGAATTCTACGTCCGAAAATACTTAGAAAACGACACCTAACTCGACGCCACAGCCGAAAACCGTCATAAACCCCTCCTGTAGCCCTCCGGCTTAGCCCCATAGGGCCCCACGGGTTTGAGCGATCGAGCTGAAAACCTTGCGGGCACAACTAGATGGTACCTAAACCGAGTATTTTGAAAAAATTTTTGATTAAAAAAATTCCTTCTGCCCAAAACGGCTCTGACGGCAGACGGACATTTCGATTTGGGAATCTAGACATTTTGAAAGAAATAATGTCAAATTTTGAGGTCGATCAGAATTTTCGACCGCCGTCGCGATTACATAGGTGTATTATTCCAAGAATGATAAACCTGTAGGTACGAAATGACCGTCCGCAGTCCGAGCCGTTTTTGGAAGGAGGAATTGGTTTAAAAATCTGAAATTTTGACAAAATACTCGGTTTACCATCTAGTTGTGCCCGCAAGGTTTTCAGCCCGATTGCCCAAACCCGTGGGGCGCTATGGGGCTGAAGAGGGGTTTTTGAAAGTTTTCAGCGATGGGATCGAGTTAGGTGTCGTTTTCGTATTATTTTTGGACGTACAATCCATTTTTTGGGGTCCCTGAACGCTCCGATTTCACGGTGGGGAACTATGGGGCTTTCCTGGGGCTACAAATGGGGATTTTTGAAGAATCCCAGGAGGTCAAATATGGTGACGTTTTCCGCGTAATTTCGAACGCGTAATCCATTTTTCGAGGTTCCATATTCGTCTGAACAGTGAAGGTAGGTACAGAAAAAAAATCTGTTTTGCCATGGCTGCCACTCCCTTATCAAAGCTTGAATCAAAATTTCACGTAGAAAAGCTGCGATGGTAAATTTAATCAACTCTCACAAGGAACCATTTTTGAAAAGTCACCCATTTTCAGACTACATTTTACGCAACCAATGAACCAATGGGGGAACCTAACATGGAATTAAATTCTCCACAAGTCTGATTAAATCACATTTTTTGATTGGGTACGGTATATTTTTATCCATAGGCTTCGAAACGTGACCAAATGGTTAAATTTGAAGTTTTTCGAAAAGTGACCATTTTTTGAAAAGCTGTATCTCGGAAACTATTGGACCTACAGAGCTGCTATTGGTCTCAAAAGTTAGCAAATTCTGTCTACTTTAAAAAAGGTACGACTAATTCTTTTTGTTGGATGCACTCCTACGGAGATATGAGCCAAAAACCAAAAAGAGTTCGAAAATTTTGAGGTGGTTCGACTGTCACGCAGCGAGCTCAGGTTTTTCGAAGCTGCTAACTTGGGACACTGGGAGTGATCCTAGCAGCATAAAAATAAATTAGAACTAGCCTTTGTCTGTTAGTGTACTATTTGACTGATTTTCTAAATGAACACATCATGAAACGTATAAGGACAAATTTTGGGACATCCATAGTGGGATGCACATCAGCAAACAACACAATTCGCTTGTTAAAGTATGTTCCGAGCTATAAAGAACTTGGTCAGTAACAAACCTATCGTACATGTGGCCTGACCGCAAAATCACGACCTGAGACCGCCACTCAATAAAAACGCAACCACATTCGAGTTATGCAAGGGCGACACCCCAATGACCACCAGGACCTCCCAGCTGGTCAAATCACCAATGTTTGGCTTTTACGCTGACCCGTATACTTCGGTATTGCCTTGCTAATTCTCAATCGACTTGAAATACGTCCACGTTTAGCGCCTCGTTATGCAGACCAGGCCGGAACACGTCAAGAATCCTTTTTATCGAGATAAAACCGTTTGTAGGCGCCGACGACGAGGAAGTCGAGCTTTGTGCCTCGTGTGCCACCCCATTTGTCAAATCATCATGTCTGAATAGATGGAAGCTTTGTGATAAACGTTCTGGTAGATGAAAGTGAATCGATATGCGTGACAAGATCGATATGCGTCTCGCCCGGCAGTTTACGCCTATCACATACCCACATAACCTTTTCATTTTCATCTTCAAGGAGGTTTTACAATTTACACGTACTTGAACCGGGGTGTTATTAGTCCAGTCAATGCGTATCAGGGCGTGGAAAAAAGAAAAGTGGTTTGCATTTTGGTTTATTATTCTTGGACACTACGACTAAGGCAGCTGTAACAACGGACTTGGGGAGAAACCTCATCCAGCATGGCACCTCTAGCAGGGATGTGGTTTCCTCTAAGTTCCCTTCCAAGGACGACGCCTCTCCACAGTAACCTGACAAATCAGCCTGGAGTAAGCGAGTTCTCCATATCAGTGGCTGTATCACCTACCTGGTTACTAGATCACGACAATAATTCGTGTTATGCCCAGGATAGGGATAATCCCATACTCCCTCGCCTTTCCTCCAAAAACACCGGCAGCAAAATCGTGGATCAACGCCTCAGGCTTTCCGCCAAACACACAACACCTAAAATAATGAATTTAAATTCAAATTTAGATACACAGACTTGTAGGAACGCTCCCAACACCCGCTGCGTGGGGTGCTCCACAGAAAAACGATTACCCTGCCGAAGAATCAGCCCTTCCACCCACTTGCAAACAGTTCCCTGCTTTTGTAGTAGCCCCCCCCCCCCCCCCTCCCATTAATTTTTAAACTGTGTCTAAGTACCGTGAACATACCGGCACCTAATTCACATATCCGGCATAAACAACCATTCTAAGTTTAACTAGTATAGAGCAACTTTACTCAAATTTCCTGTAATTAACGTTCAATCATTATCCCCCAGGAAATGTAAGGGTAGGCCCTACTCTGAAATTATTCTAAGGCACAAAGACGAGGATTGTACCATCTGACTTTATTTTAAGGTAAGAACTAGTGTACTATTGTACCAACGCACAAACTTGTACTTGTGTGGGAGTTGAGTCTCATACTTTTCACATATTGTTGTTAAGTTATAGAACCTGAAGAAGGGGACTAGCATTCTCCGAAAGCTCGTAATTAAAATACCGAGAATCACCCGGCTTTATTCTTCCTGAACTACCCTGCAAATTTTTAAACTTATTTCTGTTAGAACTTTCAACTGTGTAAACGCATTTTAATGTATTGTTTTTTTCATACTGTGCTTTCCTTTGCAGTTTTCAGTGGAGTTTCGGTTGCACGCGCTTCAGTCGACACGATGGTCTTGTACGAAATAGAAAACGGAGGAAAAAACCAAGGAAGTATCGCGCTAGTAAACGTGCAAGAAATCGACCAACTCCATTGAGTGTGAATTCTTCCTTTTTGATTTGTTCAACTGGCTGAGTATTCGATGTTTCTCCTAAACTGTTTCCACGTCGTATCATACGAATTAGTGTTTTTTTTTTTTTTTTTTTTTTTTTTTCGTTGTCACGAAATCTTGTATGTAGGTAACGATGTAAATGTATGGCTTTTTATCGTGCTGGGGTTTGAATCACAACATGAGTAGAATGCGCTGGTTAAGGTAGAGGGAATTTTTCTCACTTTCCCAAAATAGTCAACGGATTTTGAAGAAAGGTCGTCCAAAATGGTCGTCAAGACGTTCTGTACGTAGAACATATGAGTGGCCTTTTCCAACTATTAAGTCAGCAACACTCAAGAAACAGTTTCCTGATACTGGTGAACATTTTCTGTTAATGGTGAACAGTAACTGTTTTAACTTGCAACTCATGACTATCCGCCGTTTTGACGATCTCGGTCCTCCGACATAGGCCATCATCCTGCTCAGACACCACCTTAGCTGCTTTATCAGAAGCCTGACGGATGTGCTCCCAGAACGTCATCTTAACATCCAGTGTGACGCCTAAATATCTGACTGATGTCGATGTGGTGATGGTCTCTCCTTCAAGCGAGATTGGTAGCACAGCTAAGAAGCAAATTGGCTGATCCAACTTTGAGGGCATTATGCTTTCTAACAGCACAATTTTTAGGTGCATAAGTAAAATTGTCACTTCGTGAGAGAAGTAATTGTGGATAAACAAGTTTTTCGTTGATTTCATCAATTTTTATCATTAAAAAAAATCCTCGATCCCGGGATTAGCTCAGAAAAATCCCGGGATTAAGAAAACCCTTCGGGATTGCAACCTCTAATCCTGACGTCTAAATCCTGCCTTCGGAAGCGCCCAATTTACAAGGAATTACTGACATTGCATAAGGCATTTCGAGTCGACAGAGTTGATTTACATAAGGGCGTTTAAAATTGAGCTCATCGTATGATCGGTTGGGAGGCGGGTTAGGGAGGCCGGGTTAGGCTCACCGGGTCCTTTGCTTCTTCTTACGAAAGATCAGGAAGCTATTTTAGGGAGTTAGTTCCCCAAACCGATGCGGGCCAGATGCGAGAAAAAAAGTCATCTACTTAAAGCTAGAATAAGTAGCTCCCAATTAGGTATCAAACGAAGTTTCGAAAAAGATTGTGAGGAAAGAGTCGATGTTGACCCAGAAATCAGGTTCACGAAAAAAATAGTTGGGTAATCCAATAGGTACCTATATATACATTCATTACACGTAACCTTACCATACCTACGTTTACAATTTAACGTTTTTCAAGACACAGCCAACCCCTCCCCTCCCCTACAGCTCAGCCAAGCGCCTTATTTGAAGCCCAGAAGAAACTCGTTGTCCGTCAAGAGCACGAGAGAGCTGCTGCAGGGTAAAGCTGGGGAGCCACTTATCAGTGACCCAATACCAAGAAATCTGCCCAGAAAACAAAGCGTAGCCTGTTTCAGGAAGCAAACTGGGCATGATTTCCTAGCGAAGCATCTTTGCAGAATAGGTACTTATCTACGACTCTCTGCATTCTTTGCCACCTAGCTGATATGACGGCTTCGCATCTTGACACTTGTCCTTCATTACAGGACATAAGAGATAGTTTTAAGAATGACGACACCATCTGGAAGAAAAAACGCTGCAAATTTTACACTAGGGTTAATAATTAACCCCTATATCAATAATTAACCTATATCAGAGAATAATTATTATACGCCCAAAAATACTTCGAAAACGACACCTAACTCGATCCCATAGCCAAAAGCCTACAAATAACCTCTCCCGTAGCCCCATAGCGCCCCATGGGTTTGTGCGATCGTGCTGATTACCTTGCGGACAACTAGATGGTAAACCGAGTATTTTGTCGAAACTTCAGACTTTAAAAAAAACTCCTACTGCCCAAAACGGCCCAGACGGCGTAAGGCATTTCGGTTTTGGAATCTAGACCTCTTGAAACGGATAATTTTGAGGCCGATAGGAGTCGTCGACCTCCGTCGCGATTACATAGGTGTATTATACCATGAATAATAAACCAAAATCGGATCTATACTGGGCTGCCCGAGCACGAATGGGCTTAGACTCTCGTAGACGGCGTAATTAAGTTTAAAAAAAAAAATGGTGAGGGGGCGATAATCACTCAAGGGGCATTAAATTTTATAAGTATGGCTTGCCCCCACAGTAGGTATTGACAAACTTGTTGCCTTCAACAATAACGATTTCTTCCTGAATGCCAACTTTCTCTCAGTGATTTATTATACGAGTACAAAAATATACTGCGGATAATGCGATGACATCAGCGGAATTGGCGGGTGATTATGATGGATCTTACACAATTCACCGGCCGGATGTGAATAACAGAATACGAAACGGCATAATGCTCAGACGTAGATATTTCGTAAATGAAATGGCTGCGCGCGCTCAAGGCTCCTCATTATCAGTTAACTCGAAAGGTGTGAACATTTCGAGATCCAAAACTTTTTTTTGGAAGAGCTCCTCAAGTTGTTGGTCAAGGGATTTCCGTTTTTTTTTTTTTGTTTTTTGTTTTTTTCACCGTCCGTTGTTTTTACTTTCTCAATCGAAATGCGTTCATCCGATCCGAAAATGAAATCAACCCGGTCCCCATAATAGTTGCGCAGGGGCTTGTGAACTCCCGACTGGCGTTTTCACATGGCTTCTCCTATGACGACACGGACGGCCCATTGTTTGGCAAAACTATTTCATCGTCATTTTTACATGCCCCCGCCGAGTTCTACATGGCAGGATCAATATACTGTTGCTAAATTGTTTTTTTTTTCTCTTTTGGACCTGCGCTTGGAAATCTTCGCGCTAAATGAAGCGGACAAAGTGGAGATCCAAAGATGAGAATACTTATATTTTGGGAGTACCTTCTTGGCATATATCATCCAGGTTTGAGGTGGGGCGACAGAAGGCGGTCGAGTCTATAGGTGTTTATTCGAGCTTTCGGCCAACAGGGTGCCGTCTTCAGGTAACTAGGGACAAGACCTTAATATTAGCGACTATGATGACTAGAATAAGTATACATACAAATACATTTATGTAGGCTTACTTGATTTAATATTGGTATTGGTAACGTCTCTGCGTGCTGCACCTGGCGGCGACCGCTGGGGGAGTGCAGCACGCAGAGACGTTACCAATACCAATATTAAATCAAGTAAGCCTACATAAAATTTATGTCATAAATGTATTTGTATGTATACCAGGTATTCCAGGTAGAATACCATGTATACCAGGTAGAATAGGTCCTATTCTAGTCATCATAGTCGCTAATATTAAGGTCTTGCCCCTAGTTACCTGAAGATGGCACCCTAGTGGCCGAAAGCTCGAATAAACACGTATAGACTCGACCGCCTTATGTCGCCCCACCTCAAACCTGGAAGATGAGAATAGGTAGGTAGGTATTCCTTGTGAACGTTCAAAATTGCCGAACCCCTGAGAATTTAGGCGGGGTTATACAGTGACCGGATTTGGATGCAGGATATCAACTTATAAATAAGCTGTTGCTGAAGACGACCTCCAGGGATCCTTCAAAAATCCCATTTGTAGACCCATGAAAGCCCTATAGATCCCCACAGTGAAATCAGATCGTTCTGGACCCCCCAAAAATGGATTCTACGTCCAAAAATACTTCGAAAACGACACCTAACTCGATCCAATAGCCAAAAGCCTTTTTTTTTACCCCTCCCGTAGCCCCATTTTAGCCCCATAGCGCCCCACGGGTTTGGGCGATCGGGCTGAAAACCTTGCGGGCACAACAGATGGTACACCGAGTATTTTGTAAAACTTTCAGATTTAATAAAAAAATTCCTACTGCCTAAAACTGCTCGGACGGCAGAAGGACATTTCGTTGTAGGAATCTACGTGTTTTGAAACAAATGTCAATTTTTTTTTGCCGATCAGAATTTTCGACCTCCGTCGCAATTACATAGGTGTATTATTCCAAGAATAATAAACCAAAATGGGGTTTTATGGCAATTTTGAACTTCTATCTTAAATCCGCAGGTCATCCAAAAATCAGTAGGCAGAGTTGGCATCCCTGTTGTTCAGCAGCCTCATGGAGCGAGAAGTTCGAGAGATGCACGCAGAAGGAATGCGGTAGAGGTGGGGCAGACATGCAGGCTGCAATGTACACAGTCCCAATAGTAATATATATTACTATATAGGCGTAGTAAACAACGTGGGGGAGATCCTATTTTCCAACCATTTATCGAGTAACAGAATCAAAACGGTGGGGGACTGGTCAGCGGGCTCATGGAGCTGAAAGTTGCACGCAGTAGGGATGCGCTTGGTGTGGGGTAGATGTACACCGTCCGCGTTCCCACTTTGCATAAACGTACCTTTGTAAACAATACCATTATGCTAGTAATGTTATCCCGTATCAGTAACAGAACGGTGAGGACTAGTCACAGGGCTCATGGAGCAGAAAGTTGAGAGATGCATGCAGTAGTAATGCGCCAGATGTGGGTTAGATGTACACTGTCAACTGTCAAACTTGACACAAAAGCGGAAAACCTATCATTAGGTACCCTACTTATCAATTTGATACCGTGTGTTGAGGGTGTTATGTAATCTATATCGTATAGTGAATGTCAGGTTGATGGGTACAAAATTGAAGGATGTAAGTAGCGGATTGGCGATGCGATTTTCCTGATGTGGCATGTTTTTCGAGTGCTTGAAATTTTGACACTACACGGCGGAATGGAAGAACTGCCATTTTTTTTGGCTCAATCGTAATCCAAAGTTTGATCCGGGTTCAAGCCGATTTTGATGAACCCGATTGCCCTTTGAGCAAAATGAGATTTCACGATTTTGTTCCTCGCGAAACAACCTCTAGTAAGCACTATTTTTCCCAACAGTTTATTCTGATTTTCAGGCAAGCTGAGGCGAAAAAAAGAAAAATCGGAGCCTCAAACACAACTTTTGAAGGATGTGAGGGCGGTGAGTGAGGTGTAGTTACGAGTAATTTTGTTCGTATAAGTCATTTTTTTGGGTCTCACATTTGTCCATACAGGAATAGTGTTTTTTTTTTTTTTGTTTTTTTTAAATGTTTTTAAAAGTAGTTTAACTTTTTGCAGCCATAAATTTTTTTCGCACTTCAGGGTTTTCCCATTTTCTTCCCCCGGGTAAAAATGAAACGCAACAAATTTGTTGACGAGAGGGGTTGACGATAAATCTGACCGCTCTGCCTCTTCATTAAATGAAGAGGCATTAAAAATTAAATTTTAATTTTTTAACCTTCATTTAACGTAGGTATGTATTTCCCTTGCATCGTCGGAAGTCTTTTACAAATAAACCTATTCATTTCAACTTACGTATTTAGATAAAAATACAATTTTAATTACATATATTGTAGAATTAATTAATTTATTTTGTTTTTATTTTTATTATCTTTTTTATTTTTGTTTCTATTGATTTATTTTATATTTTATTTATTTTATTTCATTTATTAAAATAAACAACTTTTTTAATAATAATTATAATAAATTAATTATTAATTTATATAATTGTATGGTACCTAATTCATGTTTGTTTTATGGGACCGAAGATGAGTATTAGCTTGAGACCATTCTCCGACTGATACATCTATTTTATCAAAATACTTATTTTATCTATAAAAGTTAAAGGAAGAGGCAGAGGAGTCACAATGTGAAGAGTTTGGTGATATGTAAATGTCATTTTTCACCAAACTCTCCTTGGATGAGCACCCCTGCCCCGTCACGTCTTGAAATTGTGACGTGAATTTTTTAACCGTAACGTTTTTATTATATTGAGCAGGGCACAATTCTATTAGCAAATCGACACCTCACGCGACTTGGCGAAAACCCTTCAAAAACTCCCAATCAAGCAGACGAAATTGACCGCGAAAACTCGGGCTGATGAAGGAGGACGCCCCCAACGTAAAGAAAACAATATTATTCTGATGAGACGAACCTTAGATCGAGCGGCAAATGAGGTCCTCCTCTCGAAGCGTTGTCGGCGGGCTGGAGTGGGCGGTTTCGTTGGAGTTGACGCGGTTGCCGAGGAACTTGAACGACCGAAGGACACAACAGAACACTTTCCACTGAGTGACTGAAGAGCCGGAGGAACCCGCCAGTCCTCGTCCCCGCCCCGCCGCAGCCAAGTCTTCCACTTCCACTTTTCCCCGAAGAGTCGCCTAATCCGCAACAAGTCCATTTCACTTGGCTAAGAGAAACAGTACCCAAGTACTATAATGTAATAATCGATTATTATCTAGCTAGGGATTTCAAGACATTCATGAAAATCTATACTATTATTTATTAAAAAACGGGACAAGCCCAGTTACACGAAAAGAAATCACAGCAAACGCACCACAACGGAATTAGAACAGGTACGATGTAACGTAATATGTTATATTATAATAGATTAAATGTAGGGTGGAGCAGCAGATGAGGTCTCAGTGGGGATGACGTAGTTGGTAATCTTAACCGAGTTCGGAGAGGGGAGGTCAAGATAAGGGGGGGATGAGTGATACAAGTTTGCTACGCGGGGTAAGCGGCTCAAAGGTCGATGGGTCATGTAATTAGTGGAGGAAAAGGGAACAGAAAATGGGTGATTTAGGCGGAGGGCTCTGAGACCAACTTGGGCCAGAAGATCAGGAGCATCGACACTGCCAGCGAAAAGGCCATGAAGGAAGACCATATCAGCCAGAGTCCGGCGGCCGGCTGGTCCCAAAAGCCTGAAGGTTTCCTGAGCGGGTATTGTAGTCAATCGCGTCACGAGGGAATCCCACTCTTGCAAGCAATAAACCGAAGAAAGGCCGGTGAACTCGGTCGATCCGCTCAGAATGGGGCCCATTATAACGGCACCAAACCACACTCGCAAATGCAAGGATCGGCTGGACGAGGGAGCGATACAAAGCCACCAAGGCAGGAATGAACCGGAACTCTCTGGTATTTCTCTTCAGGAAGCCCAAGGATCGCCTCGCACGAGCAGAGACATGGTCGACGTGCTCAGAAAAGGAAAGCTGAGTGTCGCCGCAGGTGTAGTTGAAGAGCAGTGGTGAATGGGAATGGTAGTATGAAGAAACAGTACACTTGGCTGGGTTTAGCGAAAGGCCCGCACTCGTGCACTAGCCTACGAAGGCGTCGAGGCAGTCCTGAAGCACTACTCGGTCCGAATCCGCCTGTATACAGTTAAAAAGCTTCACATCTTCGGCGAAGACAAGCACGAGACAGGGAATCCTGTGTGAGACATACTCCTGGAAGGAGATCAGGCCAACACCTCCATCTCACTCACCGACAGGGCACCCAGAGGAACAACGCCAACTGGTGGATGGGAAGGGGGGAACTGACTGAGAAGGTCCAAAGACAGACGCAAAGTGCTGTATATTATAAAATTCTCTTTCTATATGTTCATAGGCGTACGCAGGGGGGGGGGGGGGGGGGGGCTAGGGAGGGCCCGGGCTCCCTGAACATACGAAATATATATATATATATATATATATATATATATATATATATATATATATAGGTGCACCCAGAGCACATTAACGGCTCATTCAACGTTGAGCGAACGGCTCATTTTTGAGGCGATAATGGGACATCCGCTGGCCATTAACGGCTCACTTTTTTCCGACTTTCCCATTATCGGCTCACTGAAACGGCTCATTTTTGAGGCGTTATTGGGTGACAGTGAAACACGTCTTGTCTGTAGGATTATGTGATGTCTGGAGAATTCTACTGTAGAACTTTTCTATAAATAATGTGGGTCCGTCAACCAGGTGACGATTTTTCAATTTTACCCTGGATAGGATTTAGGATGAAGGTAGTTGGTAACAACTTCAGATGCGGCTGCCGAACGTCAGTGAGCTCAATTATGAGACTCTAACTGGATGAAATCTAATCATCATTTTTTGAATCTCACTCTCTAGGCTCGCCAGCTAAGTACTACTTAAGTAGCAGCTGCCGAACGTCAGTGAGCTCAATTATGAGACTCTAACAGGGTGAAATTGAGTCATCATTGTTTTGAAACACGCTCGCTAGGCTCGCCACCTATTATGTACCTACTTCAGATGCGGCTGCCGAACGTCAGTGAGCTCAATTATGGGACTCTAACAGGGTGAAAATGAGTCATCATTTTTTTGAAACACGCTCGCTAGGCTCGCCACCTATGAAGTACCTACTTCAGATGCGGCTGCCGAACGTCAGGGAGCTCAATTATGAGACTCTAACTGGATGAAATCTATTCATCATTTTCGAAAATCCCTCGCCACGGAGGTAGTACCGACTTCGGATGTAGCTGCCGAACGTCAGTGAGATCACATTTCGACTTAAATTTTTCACATTCACACCACACCTCTTCTAGGTACTTACTTGCAAACTTTCTTCTAAGATTTAAGGCTAATTGAGGATGATAGCGTTGAAAGACGCGAAAATCATGGATTACCTCTGATGAAAAATACCAAAAAAATATTGAAAAATGAAGGAATAATTCTAGGGATTTTTAGAGGGGTAGGAAAAGGCGATTTGGCGGAATGTTCTTAAAGAAACACTAAACTTTATTTTAGAATTCGGCGGTAAAATCCAATGTTTTGCTATATGAAAAACCGCTTGAATTCTTGCTAAGGTGGGGGAAAATTTTTAGGGCTTATTTGAGGCGACCAGAACTAATTTGACCTAATTGTCTCTATCTACGCCCATTTGCTTCTCTGCAAGTAGGCACATTTCCATTGTAAAAACGCTGCAAATTTTACACTAGGGTATATTATTCTTTGATATAGGTTACTTGTGCAGAAATTTAATTCTGTGACAATGAAAAAAAAAAAAAAAAAAAAAAAATGAGAAAAAAAATTTTTTGTTTGTTTGTTTTTTCAAAGTGTTTCTTTATTCTTGAAAAATATTTGAGCTCCTGGGACCCTTCTAGGCATGGGAAATCAGTAAGAAGTATCGATTTTTTGAATCGATTCAGAATCGGATGCTCCAAATTGATTTCCCAAAAAAAATCGCCATAAAAGTATCGATTTTTTGGAAATTCGATTCAAAAATCGGTCTTACAAAAAAAATGTTTTTTTAATGATTGATATCGGTAGATATATTCAAAGTAGGTAGATTCAAGAAAAAATTGTTAAAAAAATTTATTTAAAATTAAAATTGTATTAGTTTTCAAAAATTTTGATAATAAACATTTAATCAGACGAGTTATCAGTTTCACTGTTTGAAAAAGCCATGGCGGACGTCGCTGGTAACTAGTGAGTTTGGTTGTTATTAGCTATTATCATCATTTTTAATCGACCTAAGACTCAAAATTGGCTTGAATCACTTGAAATGCTAAACTAATTCTTATAAATTACAAAATCGATTCAAGATTTTTTAAAAATCAGTAGTAAAAAATCGATTCACGATTTTTACAAAAATTGGAAGTAAAAAATCGATTCACCTGAAAAATCGGAACCTGAAAATCGATTTTAAAAAAAATCGAAAAATCGGAACAAACAATCGATTTTTTAAAAATCGGAAATCGATTCCAATCCCTAGATCCTTCAAAAGTCCCATTTGAAGCCCCGTGAAAGCCGTATAGATAGATCCCCACAGTGAAATTGAATCTTTCTAGGACCCCCAAAAATTGATTGTAAATCCAAAGATACTTCGGAAACGACACCTAACTCGTCGACCCGTTAGCTGATAACCTTAAAAAATCCTCCTGCAGCCCCTTTTAAGCCCGATAGCGTCCCACGGGTTTGGGCGATCAGGCTGTAAACCTAGTGAACACAACTAAACGGTGAGCTGAGTATTTTGTCAAATTTTCAGATTAAAAAAAAAAGTTCTACTTACTGTCCAAAATGGACTTTCCAGATTTAAAAAAAAATTTAAACACATTTTTTCAAATTTTATTAAAATTAAAACTAAATTTATAAAAATAAATAATAATTATAAATAATAATTTATTGATTTATGGTATTTTAATTTATAAAATTATTTTAATTGATAACATTAATTCAGAAAATTGGAATTGATAAATAAATAAATAAATTATTTATTTGTTAATCAATTATTAATAATTATTAAAATGAATCATTAATTAATTATAGGCAATACTAAGGGTACTTAGGGCACCCTGTACAGACACAAGGGGTATTGTAGCGACCGACCGGATGCTCCAAACCTCGGTTTTAAACAAACTTAAGGGGTATTGGGGCGACCGCGGGTGCTCCAAGCGGGTGCTCCAAACTTAGGTTTTCACACAAAATTAAGGGGGATTGAAGCGACCGACCGGATGCTCCAAGTGGGTGCTCTAAACTGCTAGGTTTATAGAAATAAACAAAATTAAGGGGAGTTGTAGCGACCGACTGGGCGGAGGTGGGGGGGAATGCATTTTATCATCCAGGGGGCCTCGCTTCTCTCTGCCGTACGTTTTTCACCCAGGGGGGGCCTCGCTTTGCTTTGTTGATAAATAATAAGACTATTTTAATTTATAAAATTATTTATTTATAAAATCTACCTAAATATTATTTATTTATGAAAATAGAAATTTATAAATTTATTTTATAAAAGTTAATTTAAAAAACGCTGCAAATTTTACACAAGGGTTTGTTATTCTTTGATATAAGTTACTTGTGGAAAAATGTAATTCTGTAAATGAAAAAAATTAAAATTTTTTGTTATATTTTGATATTTCAAAAAAATTGGTTTTTGAATTTTTGTTTCAAAAAAAAAATTTTTTTTTCAAAAATTCTTTATTTTTTACTCAAAAAATATTTAACATCCTGTGATCCTTGAAAAATCCCATTTTTAGACCCATGAAAGCCTTGTAGATCGCCACATTGAAATCGGATCGTTCTGGAACCCCAAAAAATGGATTCTACGTCCAAAAATACTTCGAAAACGACACCTAACACGATCCCATAGCTCAAAGCCTTAAAAAAAAACCCTCCTATAGCCCCATTTTAGCCCCATAGCGCCCCACGGGTTTGGGCGATCGGACTGAAAACTTTGCGGGCACAACTAGATGGTAAACCAAGCATTTTGTCAAAATTTCAGATTTTTAAAATAATTCCTACTGCCCAAAACGGCCCGGACGGCGGACGGCTTATGGCGGATGGACAATTCGGATTTTGAATGTAGACTTCTTGAAACGGATAATGTCAAATTTTGAGGCCGATCCGAGTCGTCGACCCCCGTCGCGAAAACATAGGTACCTATATTATTCCAGGATTAATAAACCAAAATTTTTTAAAAATTTTCAGATTTTTAAAAACCATCCTACAATTTTGACAGAATGTTTGGAAGCCACTGATGATGGTAAGGTAGGTACCTACTTTGAAAATTCTGGACGAGCTCAAATTTTGACAGAATGTCTGGAAGTACCTAGCCATCGATGGTTAGGGAGAGTTAGATAGGTAGGTACTTTGACAATTCTGGACGGGCTCAACTTTTGGCGGAATGTCCGGAAGTATGTACCTAGCCACCGATGTTTAGGGAAGATGAGGTAGGTAGGTACTTTGGAAATTCTGGATGGGCTCATACTTAGAGAGAATGTCCAGAAGTACCTACCTAGTATGGGTGTGGTTTGAAATTGAAAAATGAATTTTTGTTGGGGTAACTACCTAGTTACTTCAAACAGAAATTATTGAAAGTGCTTTTTCCCGCAAAATGAATGCAACTTTAATATTAGCGACTCATCAGCCTCAAATTTTTAAAGAAAGTTTGTAAGTACCTAGAGCAGGACCTAGTGTGGTGTGAATTAGAAAAATTGAAGTCAACATGTGAACCCACTGAAGTTCGGCAGCCAGTAATAATTATTGGTACCTACTATCAATGGGAGCAAGTTTCAGGAAATGATGACCCCCTTTTTCAATCTGTTAAGAGTCCCAATAAATAGCTCACTGACGTTCGGCAGCCACACCCGAGGTGGTACATACCTACCACTTCTGGCGAGCCTAGCGAGAAAGCTCCTCATTTATTAATTACCTTATTTCATATGTTAGAGTCTAAATAAATAGCTCACTGACGTTCGGCAGCCACACCTCAGGTGGTACCTACTACCTCTGGCGAGCCTAGCGAGAAAGCTCCTCATTTATTAATTACCTTATTTCAATATGTTAGAGTCTAAATAAATAAATCACTGACGTTCGGCAGCCACCCCCAAAGTTTGTACCTACCTACTACCTACTACCTTCATCCTAACCCCATCCCATGAGTCAACGGACACAAAATCGAAAAATTGTCTCCTGGTAAACGGATCCACACCATTTTATTCATTTTAAATCCATCTCCTGAGTCCTGTGTCATCAGACCTGAAAATTAGTTGAGTCTCATAGTTGAGCTCACTGACGTTCGGATATCGCTCCTAAAGTTGGTCCCATTTGGCGAATAGTGAACCAAGTCTGTTGGTAGGAAAACGGTAGAACTACAGTTTGTAGTTAGTCGGCTGGGTCTAGTCCTTAGGGCATGTATACACCCGATGGCCCATTATCGGCTCACGAGAAATGAGTCGTTAATGGGAAGTGAGCCGTTATTGTGCTCTAGCGGAATCTATATATATATATATATATATATACACTTTCAGATCAAAAGAAAGAAATAAAGCAAGTACTTAGTGGTTGAAAAATTCGCAGAGAACCCGTGGCTGCTCATGTTGTAAATTTAAAGGGGGAAAAGTTCAACTTGACATTGTTGGGTACCTACTTATGTTGTGTACATTTTGTTTTACTGTTGTAAATTTGGGGGGGGGGGGGATGAACTACAACACTTGATTTAGTAAAAATGTTTGTATGCTATTTTGTATTATTACTCAAGTTAAACCTGTGTAATATTATTAAATAATATTGTTAATTTCACAATATTGGGTACCTCCCTACCACACTTTTTTTTTTTTTTTTTAATAATTTTTTATTAAATACATGCAAAGATACGTTCATTTTGGTTTATTATTCTTGGAATAGTACACCTATGTAATCGCGACGGAGGTCGACGACTCCGATCGGCCTCAAAATTTAACAATAGGTTTGTTCCAGGTCTGACAGATCCCAACCGCACTCATTCGAGCTAACTGCTAACTGCTGTCAACCTACAGACGACCTGGAAAGCAGTTATCTCAACTAAGCTTGTCTCCGTCGATTTCTGTCTACAGCCCGTCAAACCAGGAAAACCTCAACTGCACAGATGTTGTTGGAACAAAGACTCTACACAGAATGTAATTTACTGTAGTCATTCATTTCCCATTTCTATTGCAAGCAGGTCATCTTCGTCTTCATCGTCTTCTTTCTCTGACGACTTCTTTTTGTCGTTTGAATCGTCGATAGCGAACGTCGACTTGGCCATTTTTTTACTGACACCTACAATTCAAATTAAACGCCGTGAATACTTCTCAATCGTGTAAATTGCTTTACAAACGGGGAATTTCACTGCCCCACTTACTGGATTCGTCTTCGTGAAAATGTTTGGCAGTCCTTTTCCTTATCTCGGCGACATCTTCGGAGGACTCGGCCCATTCTAGAACGAGCCGACGACCGAACAAGTGAGTGCTCTGCCCGAGGCTTTCCATCGCTCTCTGCGAAAAACAAAATCGTAAGGAGACTGTAGACTGTGCTGAGAATGAGGGCGGAATTCATAGACCTTCCTCAAGATAAGATGTTTCCTCGCTAAATTGAGCAAAGCCTCGTCTTGAGATGACAGGAGGTTATTCATAGTGCGTTCTGGATTGGGTGGAGGCCGACCTCAGCTCAAGGAATGCCTTAAAATGACAGTGTAGCCAACCAGGGAACTTTTTAGAAGAAAAGGGTACAAAATGGACTTTTGAACCACAGAAACAGGGAAGAATAAATGGGAGACACTAACCACACTGAGTTGTATCTAACATAACTTTCGCCAACGTAAACAAACTTGGCAGATAATGGGACAATCTTGACTCGTTAATAAGCTGATCGTAAAAAGTTTATTAAATACGAGCCGCTCTGGCTCACTTCGCTTGCTTACGCACCCCTCCAGTGGGTGAGTAGCATCAATGGACACGTTGGAACCCCAACATAACGGAAGCCCCCCTCCCCTTATAAAAAGTTCCAAAATTCGATGAACAGACTTTTGGTTTATTATTCTTGGAATAATACACCTATGTTTTCGCGACGGAGGTCGACGACTCGGATCGGCCTCAAAACTTGACATTATCCGTTTCAAGAGGTCTACATTCAAAATCCGAAATGTCCGTCCGCCGTCCGGGCCGTTTTGGGCAGTAGGAATTTTTTTTAAAATCTGAAATTTTAGCAAAATACTTGGTTTACCATCTAGTTGTGCCCGCAAGGTTTTCAGTCCGATCGCCCAAACCCGTGGGGCGCTATGGGGCTAAAATTGGGCTACAGGAGGGGTGTTTTGAAGGCTTTTAGCTATGGGATCGAGTTAGGTGTCGTTTTCGAAGTATTTTTGGCCGTAGAATCCATTTTTGGGGGTCCCGGAACGATCCGATTTCACTGTGGCGATCTATAGGGCTTTCATGGGGCTAAAAATGGGATTTTTGAAGGATCCCAAGAAGTTAAATATTTTTCGAGTAAAAATTAAAGAATTTTTGAAAAAACACATTTTTGAAAAAAAAAATCCCCCCAAAAAATTTTTTTTTTTGAAATATAAAAATCCAAAAAAAATTGTATTTTTAATTTTTTTTATTGACAGAATTAAATGTATGTACAAGTAACCTATATCAAAGAATAATAAACCCTTGTGTAAAATTTGCAGCGTTTTCACACCAGTGATGTGACGTCATTTTGATAAGAGCTGGCCGCCATTTGCAAGCCACCGACTCTCCCAACCCGAGGTAAATTATTTACGATATTATATCTACGAGAATGTGTCTCAGTCAAAGTAGAAGCACCCTTTCCTCTCGCATTTGGATCCCCTGGGGCACCCAAAGTGCGAGGCCGACCCTGAAAACTCCCCTCAAGGTGCTCTCAAGGGAGCTTTTCACGTACCATGGCTTGCGTTGAGGACTCCAACTAGGAAAAATCTCGACTCAACTGCCAAATCTGGCTCAGAGACCCCTCAAGCTATTCCTCCACTTGAGGTCACCACAAATGTCCTAACCTGTCGCTCACTGTTCTCTTCAGACCATTTTTGAGGAGATCTTCAAGTTCGCGGAAGGTTAATGAACTCCGCCCTGAGACTAGGTACTCGCTACAAACACAGTCAATAATACCTTGGCGTCACTTTTAGAAAGAAATTCCACAAAGGCGAACCCTCGGTGAGGCCCAGTGCCGACCAGCTTTTTCGGCAACCGGACGAATTTCAGCTCCCCAAAAGTTCTGCAAAGGAAAACCTCACAATGAAACGGGGCATCCAAGTGCATTAAATACATCAAATCTACGAGGTCGTGTCACTAACTTGAACAAATCGAAGATTTCTTTCTGGTTGGCCTGGAAAGGAATGTTTCTTACAATAATTTTATTTCCCGTTTGGTCTTTCATGTTGGTAGCTTTTCTAGCGTTGACCATCTCGATCCTGTAAAAAAAAAAAGAACTTCAATATAAAATTCTTGATTTCAAAATGAGGATGGGGGGAGGGGGGTGAATGCACAAAATGGCTCGGACGGCGAACGGACATTTCGTTTTCGGAATCTACACGACTTGAAACGGATAATGTCAAATTTTGAGGCCGATCAGACTTTTCCGAACTCTTTCGCGATTACATAGGTGTATTATTCCAAGAATAACAAACCGAAAGATAAAACGAGTAATGAGCAGGGTGATGGGGTAAATGCAAACTAATCACATTTACCCCACAATGCAATTCGGCTGGCGCAAATGAAACCCATGCTATTATTTCTTTAAATAATAGTCCAAGCAACGAAGACGAAAAAAGGGCTTGACGTAGAAAAAACGCTGCAAATTTTACACAAGGGTTTATTATTCTTTGATATACGTTACTTGTGCAGAAATTTAATTCTGTCAATGAAAAAATTTTAAAAAAAATTTTTTTTGGATTTTTATCTCAAAAAAATTTTTTTTTTTGGATTTTTTTGTTCAAAAAAGTTTTTTTTTAATTCTGTATTTTTTACTTGAAAAATATTTAACATCCTGGGATCCTTCAAAAATCCCATTTTTAGCCCCATGAAAGCCCTGTAGATCGCCACAGTGAAATCGGATCGTTCCGGGACCCCAAAAAATGGATTCTACGTCCAAAAATACTTCGAAAACGACACCTAACTCGATCCCATACACCAAAGCCTTCAAAAAACCCCTCCCGTAGCCCCATTATAGCCCCAGAGCGCCCCACGGGTTTGGGCGATCGGACTGAAAACCTTGCGGGCACAACTAGATGGTAAACCAAGTATTTTGCCAAAATTTCAGATTTTTAAAAAAATTCCTACTGCCCAAAACGGCCTGGACGGCGGACGGACATTTCGGATTTTGAATCTAGACCACTTGAAACGGATAATGTCAAATTTTGAGCCCGATCGGAGTCGTCGACCCCCGTCGCGAAAACAGGTGTATTATTCCAAGAATAATAAACCAAAAAATAAGGTAAAAGCGAAAATTTGCACTCACGAAGGTGTCTTGAGTAACATACTAAAACTCCTAGGGGTGGGGGTGCAGCGTTAGGAGGGGGTCTCCACAGGTCCCTTTTTCAGGTTTTTCGTGAATATATCGGAAACGGTGCCTTTTTCGATGAACCTTGCCCCATAGTAAATGAAAGGTGATACAATTCTGTACAACTTTGATTATAAACATTTTATCCAAATTCCGAACCTTTTTCGAGATATACGCCTCGGAAAATCTGTTAACTTTGGAAATCAGATTTTTACCTCACGTTTCTTGGAAAACTTTGTCGACTGGCGTCTGAACGGTTGACATGCGAGAAAAGCTGTACAAGTAAAGGTTGTAGAGCATTAAATTATCTTTGAGAACATATGGCTAGTCCCGAATTTATCAGTTATCATTCAAAAGTTACGCCAATATCAAAATCTTAACGATTTTGGTTTATTATTCTTGGAATAATACACCTGTTTTCGCGACGGAGGTCGACGACTCCGATCGGCCTCAAAATTTGACATTATCCGTTTCAAGTGGTCTAGATTCAAAATCCGAAATGTCCGTCCGCCGTCCGGGCCGCTTTGGGCTGTAGGATTTTTTTTTAATCTGAAATTTTGACAAAATACTTGGTTTACCATCTAGTTGTGCCCGCAAGGTTTTCAGTCCGATCGCCCAAACCCGTGGAGCGCTATGGGGATAAAATGGGGCTACGGGAGGGGTAAAAAAAAAAAAAGAAGGCTTTTGGCTATGGGATCGAGTTAGGTGTCGTTTTCGAAGTATTTTGGACGTAGAATCCATTTTTGGGGGTACCAGAACGATCTGATTTCACTGTGGAAATCTATAGGGCTTTCATGGGGCTAAAAATGGGATTTTTGAAGGATCCCAGGATGTTAAATATTTTTCGAGTAAAAACAAAAAATCCAAAAAAAACTTTTTGAAATATAAAAATCAAAAAAAAATTATTTTTAATTTTTTTCATTGACAGAATTAAATTTCTGCACAAGTAACGTATATCAAAGAATAATAAACCCTTGTGTAAAATTTGCAGCGTTTTTGTCATTTTTCCCCAGCCGAAAACGGTCAGAAAACCGAGGTTTTCCACTTAGCAGTGTCAGATTGGGCGTTTCATGTTTTGGTTTTCCCGGTTGGTAGAAGTATTTTTTGAATTTCAGGTGCTCCCTTAACTCGTAATTTGATGCTCTACAACATAAACTGTGAGCCAATTCATATACATTAGCCGTTCATCCCCCCCCCCCCTCCGGGCATTTTTTTAAAAATATCCCCCCCCCCCCCCCTCCCAATTGTTATGTAATTCGGGAGACATAACAACATAATAAAGTGACAATAAATGACAGAAAGAAGGAAGATTTAAGCTCAGAATAGTGGCCTGTCAACGTTTGGGGAAAAATGACAAAAATCGTTAAAGTCAAAAAAGATTTTGAAATTGGCGTAACTTTTGAATGATCACTGATAAATTCGTGACTAGCCACATGTCCTTAAAGATAATTTAATGTTCTACAACTTTTACTTGTACAGCTTTTCTCTCATGTCAACCTTTCAGACGCCAGTCGACAAAGTTTTCCAAAAAACGTGAGGTAAAAATCTGATTTCCTAAGTTGACCGATTTTCCGAGGCGTATATATACGAGATATTTTCGAGATATATCTCGAAAACGGTTCGGAATTTGGATAAAGTGTTTACAATCAAAGTTGTACAGAATTGCATCAACTTTCATTTACTATGGGGCAAGGTTCATCAAAAAAGACACCGTTTCCGAGATATTCACGAAAAACCTGAAAAAGGGACCTGTGGAGACCCCCCTCCTAACGCTGCACCCCCACCCCCAGGACTTTTAGTATGCTACTCAAGACACCTCCCCCTACGTGTGTGCAAATTTTCGCTTTTACCTTATTTTTTCTACCTCAAATGCTTCGTTGCTTGGACTATAAGCGTGATATAAACTAAATTGGATTGAAAACTGTTCAACTGACTCGGCTGATGCAGAAAGATGTTACTGATTCACTCCACTTCCGGGCAAACTTAATTCATGCTCACAGCACACCAATAAGTGAGTCAGGAGAAGGTTAGGGCAAAGCGGAGTCCCGCCGAAAGGTATACAAATTGGTGGAAGCCTGCTTTTTGATAGGTTAGGGTTACCAACATAACTGACATTGAGATGGTTTACGAGTCTAGGTTCAAATGGCGCCATTTTCAAAACCATTTCCACATTTACCCCACTCCACCCTAAAAGAAAATAAATAAAAATGTGAGAAAACGCTCACGGGATGGTGCGATTTGATCGTTTCAATTCGAGTTGATGCCCCTGCAGCGTTGAGCCCTGCAACCTTTTCAGAGCTTCGTTTAGCGAGGATTTCGTGTAAAAGTGAACAAATCCGTAGCCCATCGAAAGGAGAGCGCCAGGAGTTTTGGGGTCTTTCTTCTTCGCCACGGTGACGCTGGCAATTCTCCCGCAACTCTGAAAATGCTGTACGACGTCGGCGGAATTAAAACGGGTCGTAAAAACAAATGAAATGAAACCATGTTGTTACGGGATGTCACCTTTTTTAAATCAGCTTCTGACGTTTCAAAGTTAAGATTTTTGACGAAAAGAGCGGTTTCAGGCTCGGGCACTCTGTCAGCTTTTTCTTCTTCTTCTTCGGTTTTCACTTTTTCAGTTTCGCCATCTTCAGTTTCCTGTTTGACCTTCACTTCATCGGCCGACATTAACGTACAATCCGGAGCCCATTCCAAATAGAGAGGCAGATGCTTGAATTTGGAGTACGCCAACCTCTTGAACGCCGTTCTCGCTTCGGACGGCTCCGCAAATTCCACTACGGCTATAAATCAACTGTTAGCAATGTGGTGGAAATCCCGATGAGGGGATTCTTTTTGGTTTATTATTCTTGGAATAATACACCTATGTTTTCGCGACGCGGGTCGACGACTCCGATCGGCCTCAAAATTTGACATTATCCGTTTCAAGAGGTCTACATTCAAAATCCGAAATGTCCGTCCGCCGTCCGCCGTACGCGGTCCGCCGTACGCCGTCCGCCGTCCGGGCCGTTTTGGGCAGTAGGAATTTTTTTAAAAATCTGAAATTTTGACAAAATACTTGGTTTACCATCTAGTTGTGCCCGCAAGGTTTTCAGTCCGATCGCCCAAACCCATGGGGCGCTCTGGGGCTATAATGGGGCTACGGGAGGGGTTTTTTGAAGGCTTTTAGCTATGGGATCGAGTTAGGTGTCGTTTTCGAAGTATTTTTGGACGTAAAATCCATTTTTTGGGGTCCCGGAACGATCCGATTTCACTGGGGCGATCTTTAGGGCTTTCATGGGGCTAAAAATGGGATTTTTGAAGGATCCCAGGATGTTAAATATTTTGGGAGTAAAAAATACAGAATTTTTGAAAAAACACATTTTTGAACAAAAAAAAAAATTTTTTTTAAATTAAAAATCTAAAAAAAAATTTTTTTTTAAATTTTTTTCATTGACAGAATTTAATTTCTGCACAAGTAACCTATATCAAAGAATAATAAACCCTTGTGTAAAATTTGCAGCGTTTTTTAAAAACGTACCAGTGATGCCGCTCGGAGGTAATATTACTCGCCCAAGAACGCCGAATTTGCCGAATAGCTCCCTCAACTCGACGCCGGTCGTTTTCGCCGGCAGATTTTTCACCAGAATGACATTCTTCGAACGAACTTTTGCAACCTAGAAAAGGAAACGTAGTGTTTGACGAGTGCTACCGAGTTGTTTCCCAAAAATGCCCTCCGAAATGTACGTGCTGGTTCCCAACATTTCCCTTCGCATTTCATTAAGGAAGCTACATCTGAACGTTATTGGTATGCTTACAAATGCCAGGCCGCAACGACCGCCCCTCAAAGCAAAACAGGGTTGGCTGGCGTAGCTGGATTAACGTACAACAAGTGAGGACGCCGAACTAGTGGCCTAACGTACAACAAGTGATGATGCCGAACTAGTGGCCTAACGTACAACAAGTGAGGCCGCCGAACTAGTGACTTAACGTACAACAAGTGAGGACGCCGAACTAGTGACTTAACGTACAATAAGTGAGGATGCCGAACTAGTGGCCTATCGCACGACAAGTGAGGACGCAGAACTAGTGGCCTAACGTACAACAAGTGAGGATGCCGAACTAGTGGCCTAACGTACAACAAGTGAGGCCGCCGAACTAGTGGCTTAACGTACAACAAGTGAGGACGCCGAACTAGCGGCTTAACGTACAACAAGTGAGGACGCCGAACTAGTGGCCTAACGTACAACAAGTGAGGACGCCGAACTAGCGGCTTAACGTACAACAAGTGAGGACGCCGAACTAGTGGCTTAACGTACAACAAGTGAGGACGCCGAACTAGTGACTTAACGTACAATAAGTGAGGATGCCGAACTAGTGCTTTAACGCACAACAAGTGAGGACGCCGAACTAGTGGCCTAACATACAACAAGTGAGGACGCCGAACTAGTGGCTTAACGTACAACAAATGTGGACTCCGAACTAGTGGCCTAACGTACAACAAGTGAGGACGCAGAACTAGTGGCCTAACGTACAAGTGAGGACGCCGAACTAGTGGCTTAACGTACAACATGTGAGGACGCCGAACTAGTGGCTTAACGTACAACAAGGGAGGACGCCGAACTAGTGGCTTAACGTTAGGCCACTATATATTACGTATTGTATGTAATACAATGTATTACATGTTATGTCATAACCATGACACTTCCTCGTCTCCATCCCGGACTAACGTTTTTGGGCAGTTGGGTCACGGCAAAAGCATGATCCACGCTAAAAGAAGACGCCTTGCACTGCAAGGCCTGCAGGCAGGGGTCCAGTAGGGACCTTATAGGACCCCAAACCTGCCCAGGTTGTCCTGATGACATGTTCTCATTTCTTGGTTACGTGTTGGAAACAAGCCCTCATTTCTTTTCTCCAGTTGTACAGAGGATTTCAACTGAATAAAGACTACAATTCTACATCTTTCGTTACTAAAGGTCGACAACTTAAGGAATGACACCGTGCAGCGAACCTGGCGGCATCCCGAGAGTGAAATCTGTCCCCTTCCTAGGCACACCGCCGGGGCTCACGTCCCGCATTTTTCAAAAAATTGGCCTCCTGACCAGGCCGATGGGCTTCTCGAACCCTTTCTCTTTTCATTGTCAATATAGCGCTTTGAAGCGATAATCCTATAATAATACTGTACATCTATTAATTTCGTGAGGTGATAATTCTTTCTCAGAAGCCCCTTTTTTCTTCCTCACATTTAAATAGGTACCTGCCTATTAAAACCAGGCAATACAATTTTTTTATTTTGTTAATACATCATAATCTGTTTGTTTTTTTTGTTTTGTTTTTTTTTTCTAATTGAATCTTCATGAAGGCAGATAGGATCACTTTTGACCGCTCCTTGTGTACGGTCTGAAATACTCATAATTAGACACACTCGCCAAGCGGTCAGAGCTCCAAACGAGGGCGGAGAGGCCTGAGTTTTCGAATTACACGCGCACCTTCCGAGCAGGGGTTACCTGGAAAGGGAAGGCAAACTTCCCCTCCGAAGGAGGCTCGGTGACTCCCCTAGTTATTCTCTAAGTTGTCGACCTATACATAGCCCAAACCTATACCTCCCTTCGAGAATCGTCGTATATAATATCGCAATAAATATGAATTTCCTCTAAAAGGTCGGTTACCTGATTGAAAGCATCTAATTTGACTCCATTGTCAATAAGAAATTGTTTTGTTTCCGAAACCAACTGCGTTTCTGCCAGAGCCAGTCTGATTGCGGCATCTTTGCCAGAGAAAACCTGAAATTTCACAAATTGTTTTTTATTGTCGAAGAAACTGAAATAAGTGATGTGAACTTGACATCTGGCTTACATCTTCCTTAGAAACGGCGTATTTGTCAGCTATTGTTTCAGCGACAGCATTCAGATCCAAGAACAAGGTATTCCAGTTGTAAGATGAACTGGCTTTGGATTTGAGCTTCTGGTTCTTCTTCATTTTGAAATTGCCAGAGCCTGAAACAAAACGAGCCTTAGCCTTGAAGTAAGAGCGAGGGTAGTCATTTTAGAGTCTTTTCTCACTGTCATCTTCTTCGTGGGTATCTTTCGATTTGGCCGGCAGAAGATGCAACATCCGCCCTTGCAACACAGTTCCATCCAAAGCGGAATACGCTGCCGCCGCATGTTCCGGCATGAGGAACGTCAAAGAGCAAAATCCTTTGGGTTTCCGAGATTCTTTGTCTATTGGAAAATCGATTTCGGCCAAAGGTCCGAATTTACTGAACGTCTTCTGCAGGTCGTCTTCAGTTAGCCCGTAGGAGAGATTGCGAACGAAGATCCGGCCTGACTCGGCGATACTTTCTTCAGCTTTGAGAGCTTCCTCTTGTTCTTTCCATCTACACGGAACAGATTTAATTAAACCATATTTTGAGTCATTTACGGCAGAATAGGGTGGAAAGAGACTTATCAGCGCTAAAGTCTCAAGTCGCTGCCCTGAGGGCCATGTGGGAACACACCAAGTCACGGGTGATGAAGGGAACCGAGAGGATGACAATACCCTACACGAGGTGTCGTGGTGGGTGTTGTTTCGCTCTGGGCTCGCAGTATTACCGGGAGCAGTGGCTACAGCCACTTCAAACGAAATGTCGTCAAAGGTGGCCTAATCCACCGACCAGTCTTACCTGGAAACGCCCCTGTGGCTTCCTTAATCGAATTGATGATAAAGGAGGCCAGGCGGGTCCAGGCGTTGGGATCTCTCCCACTGACTCAGCTTCCCTAAGCGAGATGTCACTAAGGGAGGCCTTGTCGGCAGGATTGATCCCTGAAAAAGCACTGCGATAAACATTCATCACAGTGAAAAGAATTTATTTTCAACAGATGTGAAATATTTATTGAAAAGCCTCCCATCCCTAACGGGAAGGCTAACTCGCCAGCGGGAGAAGAGGGGTCCGCACAGCCACGCCGCAATCGCAGCTCGACCCGCTCCCCCTACCAGTGCCAACTCTACTGACAAGATGAGTGAGAAAGTGGAGTAAATCCCCTACAACCAGCGTGGAGGGAAATTAAACTGACGGGTTAGCACGTAAACTAAACCAAATTCACCACCGTCAGTTAGAGGAAAGATTCAATCGGCAAACTGTCAGTATAAATAGACGGGCCGATTTCGGCAAGTCAAAAAATATAAAACGTAACCATTGAAAACGAATCATTTAGCCCAGATTCTTCAATTTCCTGCATGTCGACCGATGCTGCGGCATCAAAGATTATGCGATTGACTCCCGTCAAACGAGAAGGAGAGGGGATTCGGTTACCGCTAAAAGATCAGTGCGACCTGCTCCTGAAAATGGAACTGCACTTCAGACCACAGGCGATTTATCCCCCCTAATCGAACCACAAAGTGGTGAAGATTCTAATCTTACCTAATCTAATCTTTCCAGAGCTGACCAGGGCTTGATAAGCTCGTCCCAGGTGGGCTAAGAGTTTCCAATGCTTGCCAAGATGGCCCCAAGCTTTTCAGACCTGTCCAGGGCTTGCAAAGTTGGTGCCAAGCTGGCTCAGAGTTTCCAAGGCTTGCCAGGATGGTCTCAGGCTTTCCAGACCTGTCAAAGGCTTATCAAGATGGTCCAAGCTCGCTAAGAGTCTCCAATGCTTGCCAGGGTAGCACCCACGCTTTCAGACCTGTCCTAGGCCCAATCTGAGTGTAGGTTTAAAAGGCTTGCCAAGATAGTCACAAGCTTTATAGAGCCATATCTAAGGTTAGCTAAGTTGGTCCCAAGTTGGCTAAGGCAACTTTGTGCTCGAGAGTCAACCGCCATTAAAAAAATAAATAAATAAACAATCGCTTCGGGAGTGGATTGCCCCAGTCCTGAGTTCCGACTAATACGCCGAGCTGCCATTCATTATACACTGAACAAAGTCATTTGCAAGGCAACCACTCACCTGGCATTCTTCGAGTCGGTTTCACTTTTAACTTCTTCTTTGCATTGCTGAATGAAAATCTGTTTGCCAGCTATAATGTACAAAATAATTAGTGAGCATAGAAATGATTAAAGACTAACAGATCTGATGCCCTCACTATGCAAAGTAAAAAAAAAAAAAAAAAAAAAAAAAAAAACAACTAACTAACCTACAAATGACTTGTTCTTGATGAGCCCCCGTCGCAGGTCTTTTTCAGTCTTGAACCCAACGTACGCGAACCCTTTCCGGGGCATCCGCACGGAAGCGATGCCGTCTTTGTCGAAAAGATTCTTCAAATCTTTCTTGCTCACGTTGAACGGCAAGTTGGACACCTTGACAGTGAATGGGTTCTTCTTCTTTTCAGGCTTTTCGGTTTTGACGATCGACTCGGCCGCGGATTTATTTTCCCCTCTCATCTTCAACTTCAAATACTGCAAAAACGCAAACAACACGTTGTTTGATACAAGTATCAACCGTAGAAGTATTAACGGCGACAACTTACGTCTAAATCGGATATTTCTTTGTTATCCGCGGGTTTGTCGGTTTCTTCGACGTCATCTCGTTCGGCTTCGTCGTCTTCGCTGCTCTCAACGCCGGAATCGTCTTCGGCCGGGATCTCGTTGATTTTGTGGGCCAGACCGTGCACGTCCATAAAGTCGATGAAATCTGGGTCATGGCGATACTAAAAAAAAAGGAGAGGAGGATGCAAAAAGATAAAAAAAATCAACGGTATCGAAAGAAAATGAACGGCAAAAAAGTGGGAAAATGTTGATAATTTGAAACAAAAGACCCATAGCCCGATCAAAGCGTAGCGAAAATGAGGCCGACGCACAGTGGGGCCAATGACCCATATTCGCGGTCAAAACCTCTTAGAGCAATGGTGAATGAGTATAAATCTATTCAGAAATAATGAAAAGAGGTAAATTTGCAAGAATCGATTGAATAAATATTTTATTGAAAAATGACTAGATACCGACCTGTAAAAATAAAGAAAGTAAAAAACCGTCGCAACAAAAATGAATGAAAACTAAGGGATTAAAATCGAATTTATAGGAAAGATGTATTTAACAGTACCTATGTAATTCTAGTATATTCAATTCAATTCTTTCTTTTTTCAATTTTTGTCAATTTTTATAATTTTCTTTTTTACAAAATGGGGCAACTTCGGGCAATTTTTTTCTTCGCCCACAGTTTAACAGATAGTTCCCCATACAGACTATGCAAAAATCACGATTCTAATACGTTCTAGTCAAAAGTAAATCACTATAGTTGGAGAAATTTTTTTTTTAAACACGAAAAATGTATATAATTCTAAAATTGTAAAGGAATGCCGACTTTAATGGAATTAAAACGTAGCTGTTCATACCTTGTTGAGGAAAATTTGAAGCCGATTCGAAATCGGCTGACATTTTGCCGAAGAGGAACGTCAGATCTTCAGTGACTGAAACTTGCGATCCGGAGTCAACCGTCAATTATAACTGACTAAAGGTCTACTTATCTCTTCCCTTCGGCTCTTCCCGTCTGAATCGTGTTTGTTTGGGTGCTTGAGAACAGTTTTATCTCCATTTCAATTAGTTTCTTTGATCTTCGGTCTGGGGGGGGGTTTGACCGCGAATATGGGTCATATGGGGCCACTGTGCGACGTGGAAAAGAAGGTGTTACGACTTATTCTACGATTTTTTCGGGGTGCTGAATGAGAGGATCTGAAGAGATTCAACAAATTTGCTTTATGCGTGTTGAGATATTCACAAAAAACTCCAAAATGTTGACACAAACGGTTTAGTATGGAATACACAGGTATATACAATACACAGATTTTGCGGCATAAATAGTTTATGTGAGGATCCCAAGATAAGTTATGGTGGAGCATAACTCCCAGGTTTTTTACAGTCTCTGAATAGGGCAAGGCAACAGAATTAAGGGAGATTTTGGGCATGGAGAGCTTCAGTTTAGTTTTAGAAAACACTATAACTTGGGTCTTCCCTGGGTTCAAAATCGAGCAGTTTTTCGCTGCATGTGATGATACCGAAGCCAAATCTATATTCATTCTCCGGGAGCTCATCGGGGTACAATTGGGTGTCGTCAGCTAATTGGTGGAAGTTTGAGAACCTGAGGCATCCAGACAAATCGTTCACGTACAATGAGAAAAGAAGTAGACTCAAAACCGACCCCTTTGTGGCGGTAAAGATAGTAAATACGGCGTTAGCTTCGGCGCGTTTCTTCATTTATTCGACGCCTTCGCGTCGAGTTCCTTCTTTTTCTTATTGTTAGTTATTGTATTGTATTGCGATAGTGATTGATCTAGGTTTGTATATCGATAGGTGTTTTCATCAATACGGCCTTCCGCTCACCGAGCGCTTTATAGCGGTTCGGATTTTTTTTTTTTTTTTTTTTTTTTGTTACACGAGTTACTTTTATATTTTCCAAGAATAAAATCTGTTTCGTGCTCATAAAAACCGTCTCAGCCTACCTCATTTGTTCCCAACATCCGGAAATACGAACGATTTATTTTCACGTTGGATTGTACGCGAGACGCTACCATAGAACTACAGGGTGGCCGCCAAGCTGGGAAAAATTAATTCCCTGACTTTTCCCTGACTTTTCCCTGCAAAAATACCTCATTTCCAGACCCGAAATTATTCAAAATCTGAGATTTTAATAATTTAATTATTAATAATAATAATTTAATCTGACATTTTATTAATTCTGATAATTTTAACGCTTGATTTTTTTTTTTTGTTATTAAAAGTTGATTAGAAAATACATAAATTTTTACACCAAACAATTAAAACCCAGGGAAAGTAGATAAGTAAACTGCGTTTTAAAAACGATTTATTTGACAAAAATAGTAACACTTGAAAAATAAAAACGCTGCAAATTTTACACAAGGGTTTATTATTCTTTGATATACGTTACTTGTGTAGAAATTTAATTCTGTCAATGAAAAAATTTAAAAAAAAAAATTATTTTTTTTTGGATTTTTATCTCGAAAATTTTTTTTTTTTGGATTTTTGTTGTCCAAGAATGTGTTTTTTTACAAAATTCTTAATTTTTTACTCGAAAAATATTCAACATCCTGGGATCCTTCACAAATCCCATGTTTACCCCAAGAAAGCCCTAAAGATCGCCCCAGTGAAATCGGATCGTTCCGGGGCCCCAAAAAAGGGATTCTACGCCCAAAAATACTTCGAAAACGACACCTAACTCGATATTATAGCTAAAAGCTTTAAAAAAAAACCTCCCGTAGCCCCATTATAGCCCCATAGCGCCCCACGGGTTTGGGCGATCGGACTGAAAACCTTGCGGGCACAACTAGATGGTAAACCAAGTATTTTGTCAAAATTTCAGATTTTAAAAAAAAATTCCTACTGCCCAAAACGACCTGGACGGCGGACGGCGTACGGCGGACGGACATTTCGGATTTAGAATGTAGACCTCTTGAAACAGATAATGTCAAATTTTGAGCCCGATCGGAGTCGTCGACCCGCGTCGCGAAAACATAGGTGTATTATTCCAAGAATAATAAACCAAAAACAATAGAATAATTTATACCTTAATTGGAACTTGGTTGTATCCATATGACATGGAATTACTAGGATGGGATCTATTACATCTAGTCACATTGTTGCATATTACAGAGATGAATTAAATATATTTAAAAGACTAGTTAGATACCTTTAGGTACCTACGGTTTTAGAGAGCCCGACTGCCTAGTCACAACCACAATCAGAGATCAAAATTTTCACTACTTCCCCATCAGTTTTAACGGATTTCCCGATAATTTCTCCGTACATTTTTTCTAGCTAAAAATAATTTTCGTGAAGCCAGATTCTGCGAATAAAAGCAGGGTTCGGGTACGTACCCGAACAGAAAAAAAATCTTTTTAATTAACTAGTAATGATTACAAGCAGGGCCGTACCCGGGGGGGGGGGGGGGGGGTCAGAGGGGTTGGAACCCCCCCCGAAATTTTCCCAAAAATAAGCATTTTCAAACACATAGGAATTAAATTTACTCAAGTTATAATTGGTCTTCATAGGTAAATAAGGAAGAGTACAAAACAATTTCTAGTTAAAAGTATACGAAAATAATTTATGAAATGTATTACAATTTTACAAACCCATTCGCGTACGTGGATGGACGTGGTCCGCCGCTAACGGCGTAGACCCAAACGTTCCATTACGGAAGTTGCCGTAAAGCATGTAGTTTGGCGCTATGTATTACGATAGGTAGCAGCACGAAAAATGACCGCCATTCGACTTTGCAAATCCCTGACTATATTCTGTAGGTTGTTTTTCTATGTTCAATATGTTTTTATATGTTAAACAATGTTGAGTCTATTTGTATTGTCTATCTATTTATTTTCCTAGTCACCAAATTAACAGGGGAAATTATTTTTATGTTATTATTTATATACTTAGTGACACTAAGTTAGTGTCGTTCTAACTTTTGTCAATAAAAGCTTAAAATTGGTTATTTGACAATTTTTTTAAAAAGTTTTATTGGGTAGGGCCTCCGGACCCCGCCTGGTGCCACAACCCCCTTTATATACTTAGTGTCGTTCTAACTTTTGTCAATGAAAGCTTAAAATGGCCTAAAAATGGGTTACCTACTTGACAATTTTGGTTTTTCTTGGAATAATAGGTACACCTTTGTTTTCGCGACGGAGGTCGACGACTCCGATCAGCCTCAAAATTTGACATTATCCGTTTCAAGAGGTCTACATTCAAAATCCGAAATGTCCGTCCGCCGTACGCCGTCCGGGCCGTTTTGGGCAGTAGGAATTTTTTTTAAAACCTGAAATTTTGACAAAATACTTGGTTTACCATCTAGTTGTGCCCGCAAGGTTTTCAGTCCGATCGCCCAAACCCGTGGGGCTCTATGGGGCTATAATGGGGCTACGGGAGGGTTTTTTTTAAGGCTTTTAGCTATAATATCAAGTTAGGTGTCGTTTTCGAAGTATTTTTGGGCGTAGAATCCCTTTTTTGGGGCCCCGGAACGATCCGATTGCACTGTGGCAATCTATATTTCTTTCATGGGGCTAAAAATGGGATTATTGAAGGATCCCAGGAGGTTAAATATTTTTCGAGTAAAAAAATTAAGAATTTTTGAAAAAACACATTTTTGAAGAAAAAAATCGCCCAAAAAAATTTTTTTTGGTATATAAAAATCTAAAAAAAAAAATTAATTTTTTTTTTTCATTGACAGAATTAAATGTCTGTACAAGTAACCTATATCGAAGAATAATAAACCCTTGTGTAAAATTTGCAGCGTTTTTTTCCAAAGTTTTATTGGGTAGGGCCTCCGGACCCCGCCTGGTGCCACAACCCCCCCCCCCCCCCCCCCCCCCCGAAAATTTTTCTCGACAGAGATCTCGAACCAAAATACCAAGTGAAAGATTGATAGGTTACTTCGTGGGTGAAGTGGAACATTCCATTATGAAGAGAGGGATATTGGTGCATGAAGTGGGACTTTTCATCGTGTGAATGGGGATATTATATCTGTGACGGGAATTCCGCCAACTCATTGAACTTGTGCGGGCAACATGGATGAAGAGTGAGGGGAAAACAAACCCGGCAAAGTCGCTCCCACCAAAATTCAAAAATTATCATCATTTTCGGGACGGAAGAGAGGGACAAACTTGACACCAAACAAAATTCGTATTTTAATACAATTTTTGATTTTTTTTTTTTTTTTATCAAAAATTTTTCCCTGACTTGTGACCGATTTCCCTGACTTTTCCCTGACTTTTCCTGAAATTTTTCATTCCCTGACTTTTCCAGGTTTTCCCTGACTTTTCCAGATGGCGGCCACCCTGAACTATATAGTTCTATGGACGCTACTACCAGGCATCGATAAGTCGATAAATCGATTCATCGATACAAGTTAACACAAAAAAAAAAAAGGTTACAAGATGAAGTCTTCATGTCGTCTACCCGGATGATGATGGGTTGGAGGAATCCAAAACAGGAGCGGGTACACTTGGATTCAGCACCCCCAAAAAATTTAATAAGACTTGAAACTCCAACTACCTATTTTTTCACACGTCCAACTACGCTTTGACTGGACTATACAGCAAATTCCAGAGACCTAAAGTGTCTACTCTCAAAATTTGAGGTCTGTAGGTCCAATATAGCGACCGCTGTCGCACAACACGCACGCAGGAGTCAAATAAGAGCCTCACTGCGTTCGGCCAGGAAGACTCACCTTTTTGATAGCCTCTATCAACTCTTCGTCTTTGATTGAAGATTTGTTGTTAATTTTCTTCAATTTTTCTTTTGTTTTGTTGCTAGCTTTGGAAAACTCTTCTTTATGAGCTTTCTTATACGCTGAGCTGTCGGCGGCGTATTTGCTCCACGATTGAGGCTTCTGAGCCGAACCTGCAAAGAGCACAAGTATGACAATATCACTCCACTCAACAAATTGCCAATCAGGCGAAGAATACTGACCCAGTTCCGTAGCTATTTCCACTTTCATGCGGGACGTGCCGAAAAAGGCTTTGTCGAAATGCTTGACGGCTTTGTCCGCTTCTTGTGGCGTCGCGTAGCCGATGAACCCGAAATTCCTGAATTTCCCTTTGGCGGTGTACTTGAGCTGGACGTCCGTCACTTGGCCCAATTCGGAAAACTTCTCCTTGACTTTGTCGACGTCCACCTGAAACAGGATAGTTGAAGTGTCAGTAAAAACAAATCGACGAGGAGGAAGCGATGCGGCTCGGACGGAACAGGAGCTGCTCACATGATTGGGAAGATTCTTAACGATGACGCGGGACATTTTAAAATGTTTTGGGAGAAATCACAATCGAAAGAAATCCATCAACTGGAAACATTTGCGACAAAATCACCACACGTGCGTAGTAATGTCAATAAACACTGATAATGAATGATAACACCAGTGTTGCCAACTTATATCTTACGTTTTTCGGTAGACGGGCCAAATAAAATCCGTAGGTACCTAGGTCCTTCATCGAAAACGTTGCAACTTTCCCTATTCTTGCATTGACACAATTTCCCTATTCTTTTGCATTAATTGTGCCAAAATTAATTCCAAGCTGATGATAAGAAATTTGACTTCAAGTAAAAAGTACCTACCCATTTAAAAAAAAGTGTATCTATAGGTGTGTAAAAGGTGATAGGCTGAGGCAGGACACCTAAATAATATTATGGATTATACGTCCAGAAATACTTAGAAAACGACACCAAACTAGACCCCAGAGCCGAAATTCTACGAAACCCCTTCACCTCCCCTTTTGAGCCCCACGGGTTTTCAAACAAGCCCAAGAGCGATGGGGCTGGAAACCTTGCGGGCTGGTAATAGATGGTAAACCGAGTATTTTGTCATTAATTCAGATTTGAAACGCTGCAAATTTTACACAAGGGTTTGATTGCACATCTAGGTGGTAGGTAAACTGAGTAGGTATTTTGTTAAAATTTCAGATTTATTTAAAAAATCTTTGATAATATATTTATAATTATGTATATTATAAATTAACTCAAAATTAATTCCAAATCAATAAAAAATAATAACTTTTTCATTAATTATTAATGTAATTACCTATTAAAAATAGTTTCGGAATCATAGGTGCACAGTCGTTTCAGAGGTCGAAAATCCTGATCGGCCTCAAAATTGGACATTATCCGTTTCAAGAGGTCTAGATTCCAAAAACGAAATGTCCGACCGCCGTCCGAGCAGTTTTAGGCAGTAGGAATAATAATTGAATTATTCCTTTAAAACAAATTTTTTTTAAAGTACCTAATTAAACATTTAAAAAAATTTAATCTGAAATTTTCAAAAAATTATTATTTTTTAAATAATTAAAAATTAAAAAAAAATTTAATCTGAAATTTTGGCAAAATACTCGGTTTACCACCTACTCAGTAGATGCATCTAAACTTAGTGAGCACATGTGCTCACTAAGTTTACAGCCCGATCACCCAATCCGTTGGACTCAGTGAGGATAAAATGGGGCTACGTGAGGGGTTTTTGAAGGCTTTCGGCTATGGGGCCGAGTTAGAAGTTGGAACGTAGGTATAATCCATTATACGTCTCAGAACGATCCGATTTCACCGTAGGGATCTAAGGGGCTTTCGTGGGGCTTGCAATTGGGAATTTTGAAAGATACCAGGAAGCGTTATTTTCCGAGTAATTTTGGACGAAAAATCCAATTTTTCGAAGTCTAACATCTGTCAAAAGATTGTAAGATTTTTTTTTTTTAATTAAAAGAAATTAACATTTAATTTAATTTAATATTATTAAATATTTTTCTTATTGGCACAAAATTTGTGTATTTAATGTATTTAATACATTTCCGCAGAATTAACCTTTATCAAGTTATAGTAAACCCTTGTGTAAAATTTCCAGCATTTTTTTTTTTTTAAAGTTTGTCGTCGGATGTGGGACCCCAAAAAATGGATTAAATGGTTTATGGTCACTTTGGACGCAAATTTTGCGTCCAAAGTTACCATAAACCACCAGGGTGATTATAAACAAGACTAAAGTTGGTAACGTTGGTGAGCGTTTACAATTTCTTGTCTCACAAAATGGAAAACCGGACACAATCGGAACTCAGCTGTTCACGTAACCTTCCCATCAGTGTTATCGTGAAAATTTTTCAGTGTTTATTATAGTACAACTTTATTTTCCACCTATTGGAAGGGCTTGTCGTACGAAATGTCGAAATTTATAGGCCTCGACAAGTTAAACAACGCTCTTAAGGTTGTCAAACAAAATGGGGGACCTATCGGGTGCCTCGTGAAGATGTTCAGGTATTTTAGAAAAACATTCGTCCGCTCGTATACATTTTTAATCGTATTTTGTCATTTTCGAGTTACGAAGCTTCGGGATGTTTTCCGTTCAAAATGTAAAATCATGCTGTAACAGGGGGGTCTCCAGACTCGTCCCCTGGTGGTATCTTACTTCGTTAGTGTCACCCCCATCTGAAGAACATTCCGTCACTGTGAACAATGTGTTGTTATATGTACAACTTTTCATCAATGCGTTCGCCTTTGAATTGCAGGCAAGATGACCTGAAGGTTGGCACTCTCGTTGGAGAAGATAAATATGGCAACAAGTACTTTGAAAACAACTACTATTTCTATGGTGAGCTTTGCGATTTGTTTTTGTCGTTGATTTTCCCGTGCGATTCATAATCGGTTTTGCCTACAGGACGAAATAGATGGGTCGAGTACGCGGATCACGTTTGGCTGAATTACGACGGTAGCCAAGTTCCAGCAGAATGGTTCGGATGGCTCCACTACAAGACGGATCTTCCTCCCCATAAGGTTGGTAAGCTTGAGTGTTGAGTAATAAGGGGGGGTTTACCGTGGAGGAATAGTCCAGTCAAAAGGGGGGTCTTGCTCCGGTAGAAGGATTTTCCTCGGGAAGTTTTAACTATTAAATGGCAACTTTATTCAAATCCAAGGTAACAAGCCAAAAACAAAACAAAAACGCTGCAAATTTTACACAAGGGTTTATTATTCTTTTATATAAGTACGTTACTTGTGCAGAAATTTAATTCTGTCAATGAAAAAATATTAAAAAAATTTTTTTTTTGGATTTTTATCTCAAAAAATTTTTTTTTTTTGGATTTTTTGTTCCAAAATGTGTCTTTTTCAAAAATGCTGTATTTTTTACTCGAAAAATATTTAACATCCTGGGATCCTTCAAAAATCCCATTTTTAGCCCCACGAATGCCCTAAAGATCGCCCCAGTGAAATCGGATCGTTCCGGGACCCCAAAAAATGGATTCTACGTCCTAAAATACTTCGAAAACGACACCTAACTCGATCCTATAGCTAAAAGCCTTAAAAAAAACCCTCCCGTAGCCCCATTATAGCCCCACGGATTTGGGCGATCGGACTGAAAACCTTGCGGGCACAGCTAGATGGTAAACCAAGTATTTTGCCGAAATTTCAGATTTAAAAAAATTCCTACTTAGTAGCAGACCTTTTTGAGGTTTTGGAAAAGGGTTAGGTACAAATCGGCAATCCGCCTTTATGAAAAAAAAAAAAAAAAAAAACCATTCGTTTTCGAGAAGCGAGAAGAAGTGGTCATAGGCCAGGTGGGATACTGTCGGGCGTAGCCAGCAGGGGGTGGCCCCCTAGTACTAGTATCTTTAGTGGTATTTTAACTTCCCCTATCGTACGGACGGGCACCCTGGGACCAACCTTGTTAAATTCTTTCTATTTTTTTTTTTTTTTTTTTTCAGGACCCGAACCGGCCTGTCTACAAATGGATGGCGGATCACGTCGAGAACAAGTCAGGCACCAACGAACAGTACGTGCCGTATTCCACAACCAGACCTAAAATCGAAGCATGGGTCCCACCTAAAAAATGCTAGCAAGTCATACGACTAAATGTAGATACGCGTTAACTGTAAGGAACGTTACACAAATTGTTAAATTCATGTGTCTAAATATGCATTAAAATTGAAATTAAATTCCTTTTGTAGGTATTGTTGTCAATGTTTTTCTCTCTCCCTGGAGTATAAAAATAATTTCAAAATATACACTATCCCTACACAATGTTACAAGAGAAATTCGGCAAAAAAGAAAACCAAGAAAGTGAGCCAAGGCTGATCAAGGAAATCGAGAGCTTCTTCAAGCCTACAGGCCCTCAGAAGCTCTAATCTTCGCAAGCATAGCAATCAACAGTCGGTTTCAGCTTCCAAAGATATAATATATCGGTAGCAGTGGAGGTAGCAGTATAGGTGGGTTTCTCGGTACGTGAAATTCGATTGTTTTCGAATGAGGAAGAAGAAGGTCAGCCGATTTCGGGGCGATTCCAGGCGGCGGCTATGTTGTAACAGCTGGAAAGAGTGCTGGTAGTTGGGATCTTGAGGTTTTTGTGAAATGTCAGGGCGTAAATTTAACCGAAATTACATCAGTAAGCTTTCTGGGGACAATTTGATGAGGTATGAAGTTAAATGTGTGGTGGTGATCTGTATGAAGAGTTCGTGGATTTTACCACGCCGCCTCCTGTGATGCCTGTTGTGTTGAGGATATTGTGGACTATTAAAGAGTTTGGTCTTGAAAACCGATTTTCATACGTTAAAGCAATAATTGCTTTGTGATTCTTTAATTATTAAAGAATCACCCGTTGCTTGAGGCCCACAATTATCTCATTGGTGGCCATATAAAGGGATGCACAACGAAAAATCCTTCTGATCATGATCATGATGTAAATAATTATTGCTCATAATGGGGACGGTACCTTGACTAGGGACAGACCTGGCGGGGGCATTCATCACTTCCGCCCAAATCCTCTGACAAGCCTTATTAAAACCCGGGACAGGTAAGCCCTAGGTGGGGTGAAAGTCATCACTTCCGCCCATGGCCCACCAAAGTCATCACTTCCGCCCCCTTCACGAACTCTCTTTGGAGAGGGTCCAGGAGAACACTAAGCAGTAGGCTGAAATGGGCAGTGCGCTCAAATCCCTCTTGGTCGAAGTTGTTACCACACTTAATTATGACTTGCGACCCGGACAGAATAGTATTTTGCGCCCGTGGCTTGGGGACCATCTTGGCAAGCCTTGAAAACCCTTATCCAGCTTGGCACCAACATAGCAGGCCTTGGACAAGTTTGGATAGCTTGGATCAATCTTAGAAAACATTGGAATCCCTTATACAGCTTGGCACCAACATTGCAAGCCTTGGACAGGTCGCGAAAGCTCAAGACCTTCTTGGTAAATCTTGGAAACCCGTTTCCACCTTGGCACCATATTGGCATGTCTCTTGGCTAACGTGGAACCAGCATGCTACCACTGTGTTTTGGGTGAAAACTCCTATTGATGTTCTGCACATACGTCATAGATTATTGACAAACAGTATTTGAACGTTTCCTCAAGTTTATACTGACTGATCACAGGCTTACTTTGAGGTGGGAGATAAAGCTGTTGGAAGGGCACGATCTGACACCTGGTTCCAATGGGCGGAAGTGATGATTCTCTCCCCTACTGTTTCAGCAAGGTACTCGGGTCCTTGAACGGCTTACCTATCCCTCCTCGCGTCACGGATTAGGGCGGAAATGACAATCGCCCCCTGGCGGAACGAGATTAAAATCGCCCCTGGCGGCGTCCTATTACACTAAAATTCATGTTCATGTTGAAAGTCAACTCTTCTGGATGTTAATGATGAGTCATCAACAAAAGAAGAAAACGTTTTTCAATTCCCGCCGTCTGGGAGGTGATAACAGTGATAACGGGCTTCATCTGGTAAGTTGTCACCTAGATTTATTGTTAGCCTCATAATTAACTAGAGGGAAGCCGTTGTCAGATTTCAAAAAAGTGAAACCAGCGAATTTTGGCAGGTTTTTTTTTCCCAAAATGGCAATTTAGGGGTGTCCAGGTTCCTCAATAGGGACATAGCTGTTTTGGCCGATTTTCGATCAAAAACGTCATTTCAGCGTTATTAATGGGTTTATATAGACGAAATCTCGGTTTTGCCGAACGTAGTGAGCCCTCTCTTTGGACTCGTTTTGTTTTGAGTGGAAATAAGCCGGTGTTTGGGTCAATTCGCAAGTTTTCAGACATGCCGAATCGAATGAGGACGTCTTCGGCCGTGGACTCGCTCATCTCTCCACAAGGGATATGAATATAAACACCACGTTGACGGTATTTACCTACCTACCACCTGTAAACCGCTCACCATCATGTTTCTGTCTTTTCAACGCCATGGCTCCGAGGCTGCGCAACCCTGAGAGCTGTGATTTTGATAAGGGTCTTAAAATGTAGTCTTTTCTAGGGCAACCCTTTGTATTTTTATGAAACATGCGATTTTGATAAGGGTCTTAAAATGCAGCTTTTTTCTAGGGCAACCCTTTGTATTTATATGAAAAAGTTCATTAACAATTTTTGTTTGTTGATGTTTTGGATCGGAAAATGGTTTTTTTAAAAGCATAACTATGTCCCTATTGAGAATACGAGGGCTGTGAAGCGGTTTAAGCTTTAAAAAAAGGTGTGTCCCTATTATGGCACATGTGAACTAGAATAGGGACACTTTTAAAAAATAAAATACAAGGAATATATATATTTACAATTTCGCAACGTGATCCTGTCGGGAATTCAGTAAGGAACACGTACCAACCATAAAAAGTTTGAAAAACGTACTATTTCTAGTGGATAACCTGCGAAAACCTTCAAAAACCGTCCCTATTATGGGCAATTTACGTACGTGATTGCGTTTGGAAAGGTAAGAGCATCTACCTATCAAATTTAAACCTTTTCTTAAAATTGTTCTATTTTGAGTTTTGTCGAACGAGGTGAGCACGATAACAACCCGTGTTGTATGCGGCATCCATTTCTTCACGGAGTGTCATGAAGTAACAAACTGTTAGAAAAAGCTAAACCCAAGAGTTAACTACATTATTTATAATTGATTTGCATTGAATTACTGTTTTTCCTCTCCCTGGAGTATAAAAATTATTTTATAATTCATCAAAATATCTTTTTATTAGATACAATATAAGTAAATGACAAGATTACAAAATTATCGAAGATTCAGTATAAACTACGACGAAAAAATAACAAAGGGCAGTAAAAACACTAATATAACACGAAGATAACTTGAACTTCAAGTCTTCATAAAAATCCTTGCTTTGTGCAAGCGGTTATGTGGGGTTGTGCGATTAGGTAATACTGGATTGAATGAGTGATGTTGAAATTCGATGACTAATACTGATGAGGATTCACAATGTAACAAAAAGAGCGCGCGCATCGTCAGACTTCTGTAGGGACGAAGGACCGCTAGGGCCCAACGTTTACAATAATTGTAATAATTATTATTCCTAACAGTTGAAAAAAAATTAACATTCCTGAAAATTATGCACCATCCTGATATTACTGGGGAGCGACTTTGTGAAGGCCCCAACCGTGGAAGCACTTTGTGAACCTTTTGGACTCTTTGCCTTTGAGCGTGAGGAACAGCTTTCGGGGGTTTTCGGGCTGTTTGACTCGCAAATGTTGAATGTACACCTGGAAAAAGCAACGATGGGGTGAAAGAAGACACGTGAAAAAAAAGTAATTTGTTTGATGATCTCACGAGGGGGGGTTACCATAGCTGATTTGTAGGCCAATTTCACTTCCACTTCGCTGCATTTGGCTCCCAGCCAGAGGAAAACTTGTTCGCCGTTGTCCAAAATCATGATGTCATCGTCGGCCAGGTCATCCTGAAATTAAAAATGGTAAAATTTTTGTTGGGAGGACTTTTGCCGGCCTAAAAACCTCAATTGCTTCGGGAGTTTTCCAATTTTTCACCAATAACTCGAAAACTAAGCACCGCAGAGAAAACGTTGCGAATACAAAGTTGAAGAGCGTACAATTCTGCGTTGAATGACCTCCTTACACATGAGAATCGGTTCAGCCGTTTAGCCGCAAGCGTAAAAAATATGCAATTTTGTCCAACTTGGCTGAAAAATAGGATTCGCTCCTGTTTCAACCCCTGTAACTTATAAACGGCTGATGCAAATGATTTGGCATAAACGTTTTCAGATTAACAGGCCGTAAAACATATAAAAAGACACCAAACACGGGGCCGCTGCGGCAGCTAATCTGAAAACTACTGGATCTGAAAACATTTTTCCTGAACAAAGATCGAACAGAATCTGATGTTGGACCTTGAAAAATGGATTATGCGCCCAAAAATACTTCGAAAACGACACCTAAGGCCTTCAACTTCGTCAAAAGAGGGGAAAACATTTTTTTGTTCGGCGACGACATGACGATCCTTTCGAACGGACCAGTAGATGGAGAAGAACAGCTAACTTCCTCCAGCCACCTTATTGAGGAGTGGTGAGCGGTTAATGGCCATAGATTGAACGAAGTTCCAGGATTTAAAATTTTCCCTTGACGGTAAAGTAGGAGACTGTGAATTTCCTCGGTCCCAAGATTGACAGTCCTGGGCTCGCTGCTTGTACCTTTGCTCTACGTCTTTTGACGAAGGCGGTTTCATTTCCAGTACTGCGATCGGTTTATTTGGCCCTTTTCATGAGCCAAGCAACGTATATGGTTCTGCTGTGGGGAGGCTCGAGTGGCAGTGATAAGGTCGTTAAGCTTCAGAAGGCAGCAGTCCGTATAATATGTAACCTTGGGTACTTGGAGAGCTGACGGGGTCGTTTTAAAAAGACTAGGGGGCAACACAAGCCAACCCCCGACGTTCCGCCCTGAGGGGGCGGGCCGCTTTTCTTGAGTGTTTGAGAGCTGCGACTTCTCTACAATTTGTTTTGCCGTGATCATTTACTTTTGAGCCTCGACAAAATACAGAGCTGACGATGTTTTGGAAATTCGATTAAACACCGTCATCCTGTATTTAATTCCTGAATAATACGAGAAGATAAGAAACTTAACATTTTTCAGCTCCAATATTATAGGATTGTTTTTGAATAATTTTATTGGGGGGGGGGGGGTCGAGGGGGGTTAAGGGGAGGAGGAGTCAGCTGCATAGCCTTCAGACACCCCTCATCGCACAGCAACCTCAACATCCAGTTAACTGCTCCAAACCCTGATTTTTGCCCCGCTTTTGGAGCTTACATGCGCACCGTGGAGCAACTTTTTGGTGGTTTCATATTTTTCTCTTCATCTACTCGCCAAAACGGATTTTTGGTATTTTTTCAAATGGTAAACCGAGTGTTAGGTCAAAATTTCAGATTTAGGTAAAAAAAAAAAAAAAAAAAAAAAAAAAAAACCCTACAGCCCAAAACGGCTCGGACGACGGACTTACATTTCAATCTACGTGTCATGAAACGTATAAGGTCACATTTTGAGGCAGATCAGAATTTTCGACCTCCTTCGCGATTACATAGGTGTTTTATTCCAAAAATAATATACCCAAATAAATTAAATTAAATTTTGACCTTGTCTTTGCACTCTGTGTTCTTGGCAATAAAAATCTTGAATCTGAATCTGAATACCCAAATTCGATTTGACCGAGTAAAAAATCGATTTTGTTGAAAAATCGGGTAACGATGCCCAACCATGTCGCCTTGTTTTCATCTTCTGTGGACAAGACCGTTCGTACTGGGGGACACCAGTCATAATGCGAAGGCGGCATTTTTTTGAGTAGTTACAATGCTCGTCGACGGATGCTTCACAAGCTGAAGCGGCTCACCTGGCAAAAATCAGAACATTTTTCCGAAACGGTGAAATATCCCTTCTCGTTCGAACACCGGAAGAGCCTCGTGTACTGCATGAACTCGGCGTCCGTCTCGTAGGGCTTCTTCCCTCCCAGCGCGACCCAGAAGAAATTGTCCGGCTCTTCGCCTTCGTTTAGAACTTGCAAGGTGATCCACGGCTGCAACAAACAAAAATTGTTATCGATACGTCGAAGCTCCGTTCGGTGTAGTCGGTGGAAAATCACTTACGCTATTGAACATTTCATCGGCGATTTCGCCGATCAAACGCACGTCATCCGGATTCGCCTTGGAACCAATCCAAACGTACACGATTCCAGACGATTCTTCAGAATCAAAAGGCACTTTGAGAATATAGCTAGACAAAAAATACAAAACATTGTGAAAATTGAAATCAACCAGACAGCAAAAACCGATGTATTACGACTAACCAGAAAGCGGAATTGAGTAACGTAGCGTCTGGCCGGATTTGCACCAAACGAGTGCACAGAGCTCCTCCGTTGGCTCTCAAATGGTAAAATTCGATGGGCGGCGGTTGATTGTCACTTTTAGGAGCGTTCCTCTTTCCCATGTGAATGACGAATTTCCTCTTGAAATGAGCCAAAAACTTCATGTTCTCCTGTTGTTGGTGCGTTCGAATAACTTCCAGCTTGTCGCCGAACAGCGACTTGAACTTTTTCTGTAAGCTGGAAGAGACGGGTGAGAGAAACATTAGAAATGGGTGGAAATTATGAGGTGATTTAACGTAGTAACAACGCTAGGACCTCAATTCAAGGCAGCAATTTGTTGAACCACCACAGAAAGTTATTCTCATTCTTTCGCCTGAGCAAAAACTCTACCAATTTTACACAAGGGTTTATTATTCTTTGATATATGGGGCATTCCACGTCAAAGGTTGAACTCAAAAAAATAAAGTTCTTCGAAATCAACCATTTTTGGGTATGTTGTACTCCTAGGTGAGAAAAAATTTCCCAGAAATTTGGAGACCGATTCGTCGCATTTTCGTCGCTTATGAGTGGCAGATGAAGTCCATTATAGTCTGTGTTCTCATAGAGAAAGGATGCGAGGCAATGCAACCGCGGAAAACCCGGTAAAAAGGAGAAAAAACGCGTTTTTCCTCATATATTAGTGATATATTTAGTTTGCTGACACTTAATGACTTTGCATCCCATGATTCCCTTTTAACTGGATGTTCTACAGGTGTATACCTTGAAATTAAGCCAGAAATAAAAAAAATTAAAAATGCCCAAATTGGAGAAAACTTATTTTTAAGTTTTCAAACTCGATTTTAAAAGTGAAGTAAAATTTTGATTGAAAAAAACGATTACACCACAGAAAAGAGGAGGTTTTTCTCTTTACAAAACACTGGCGATGTTATTTTTTTAGTGGCGGAATAAGGGCGGTAGCAGCCGGCGAAGTGAACCCACACCTGCCTATTTTGCTAACTTTGACTGCCTGTGGAGCGACGAAAATGCGACGAATCGGTCTCCAAATTTCTGGGAAATTTTTTCTCACCTAGGGGTACAACATACCAAAAAATGGTTAATTTCGAAAAACTTTACTTTTTTTAGTTCAACCTTTGACGTGGAACGCCCCATATGTTAATTGTGCAAAAATTTAATCCTTTGTCAATGAAAAAAATTAAGAAATTTTTTTTAAATTTTTAAAAAATTTCTTGTTTTTACTTCAAGAATATTTGACCTTCTGGAATCCTTAAAAAATCCCGCTTGTAGCCCCATGAAAGCCCTATAGATCGCAACAGTGGAATCGGATCGTTCCGGGACCCCCAAAAATGGATTCTTCGTCCAAAAATACTTCGAAAACGACACCTAACTCGATCCCATATCCAAAAGCCTTCAAAAAACGTCTCCCGTAGCCCCATAGGGCCCCACGGGTTTGGGCGATCGGGCTGAAAACCTTGCGGGCACAACTAGATGGTAAACCTTCAAAATTGTCGAAATTTCTGATTAAAAAAAAAAAAAAAAAAAATCCCACTGCCCTACGGCGCGGACGGCGGACGGACATTTCGGTTTCGGAATCTAGACCTGTTGAAACAGACAATGTCAAATTTTGAGGCCGTTCGGAGTCGTCGACCTCCGTCGCGATTACATCTATGTATTCTCCGTCGCAATCAATTATTCTCAATGTGAAACTCACCTGAAAGTGAAAGTCAGCCAACCCATATTCCCAGCTTGACGTCCCTGCCAGAAATAAACCACGTATTGGAAATCGTCTTCGAGATGTTCTTCCTTTTCGGTTTCTTCGTCGTCCACTTCGGCGGGAATCCAATACCGGAAGAGAAGCACGTAGCAGTCCCCGGAATAAAAGTGCCCTGGTAGGTTAAGAAAAGTCATTTTTACACTGGGCTTGGTGAAGTAAACTATACAAAATTGATAAATTACCCAGCTCTTCTTCGGGGAGCCTCACAAACTTCTTCCCCTCCAGAACAAACGCTTCCATCGTGTCTAAATCCCCGTTCCATTCTTCCATCAGCTCTTGAGCCTCCGACGGCGACATGGCGGGTTGCCTCGGGGTGAACAGGGCTGCCAGGTCGGCCTGAAATCACCGTCAAAGTCAAACTGTCAACCCTGACTGATGTGGTGAAATGGAAAGTTCAGTTCACCAAAGTGGCTCAGAGTGGAGCAGTTGACTCGTCGTTGAGAACGGTTCCTGAACTGCAGTTCCCTCTGAAACTCCCCCACCCCCCAAACCAGCCCACCCACCACTTGACACCTGACAGCTCTTTCGTTCCCATTCCCACTCTCGCTCTCTCAGTTCTCAATGAAGAATGCTGATTGGGTCTGAGGGATCTGCAAGAGTCATTCCTTTTTGGCCAATCACAAATCACCATTGAGAACTGTGAGAGCGGGAATGGGCGAAAGAGCTGCAGTGGGAGGGGTATTAGAAAGGCGAAGTGACGATTAGATGTACCTACCTTCTCGTTGAGAATCAGGACCTGTCTTTAACGTGGGGGTCAACTTATGGAGATTGTTCGAAGAAAATTGAGCTATTAAATGGCTTCAAATTTCAAGAGGGGGGGGGGATATCCGAAGAATTATTAATTTATAAATTTATAAAATTAATTTTATGCCATTTAATGCCATATTTTCAGATCGGTAGGTCCATGAGAAGGATATTTACTATTTACTGGTCCGCAAAATGATCAAGAAAGATTTTGTCGACAATAACATGGGCATGTTGGGTGACATTTTCCTAGTATTTTTTAACGCTGAGTCAAAAGCATGTGGTCCCAGACGTACAGCATGAATACGCAGGCCCTACAACGGTTGAAAATTTTCACTTTGAGACATTTAAATACCAGTTAATAGGTAATAGTTTGAAGATGTGATGACTAGGATAATGTCTTATAGTCCGTTCACCGAGACTGGAGAGCAACGTTGTAAGCAAACAACAGAAAGCTACAATGCATATAGCCTGTGCTATGAGGGTTGCATACCTATGGATGGAAGAGAGGAGGTCCTGTTGGTCGTTGAGCATTGAGGTATAAAGTATGAAAAAATAGAAAGATGCGCATATAAACCATATTAGATGGTTTATATATGCCCCTAGATACTTAAGAAAAGAAGTTGTATTATCGAACTTGACAAGAAAACACTTTGATGGTTGATGACTTGATACAAGGAATGGGGAATGCGAGTACTCAGCAGAGGAGTCATTTCTCACCCTAACCACCTCATTGCATTAGACCTCTCACCGTCGGCAAACACCATACTGTGAATGCGAGTGACACGAAGGGCGTGGCCCGGACCATCAGTTAGGCAATCTGGCGACATAGTAAACCGCGTATACCTGTTCTACGCTCTCGGGGAATGGAGTATACTTAGGGTGAACACATATTTTTGAGCTTAAACGGGGACACCGACCCCCACTGGAAAATGATGGTGTAAGTTATGTTAACATACACCTCCTGCCCCTCATCGCACCTAAATCTCTACTTACTCGCCTGAGTACAATAAGAGTATTGGTAGGGATTTTAATCACATTCAAAATATACTCTGCAATCGTGCCTACTTATCCTTTATTTATTTATTCCTTTTTTATTTTTGGAAAAACCCATTGGAAAAGCAAGCAAAACTAGATTTTAAATAACGAAACAGAATGTGTAAGTGAGTAAGTACACTATTTGAGGAAACATAACTGACTTAGTTCAAAATCACAGAAAAGGCGACAAATCAGAGACGTGCTAAAACTCTTAAAATATTGTGGGTGCGTAATTGACTTCTTTTTTACATTTTGTAGGAAAGTAGACAAAATACAAACATATCGAGTTTTACTTTGAATCCCATACTTTTCTATTGTCTTTCCAATGTCTTAATTAAATGACTTAATTAAATTTTGCAACCAAAACCTGCCAGAATATCATCATACAATAATATCTATCAATAATTTCATGTTAACTTTGTTAACATGATCAGAAATATGGGACAGCATGTTTTCAGTAGGTTGGAGAAAAGTGGACGCAGGAAATGCCATCGTTGTGAAGATGATACCTAATAATCAGAATGCTTTGAATTAATTTGATGTAGACACGATTTCCCAATTTAGATTCGATAGAGCAGCTTGCACCTTTCTCCGCCCATATTGTCTAACGTCCAGGCAAACAACATGGTAACGCCGATTCGCTCTCCAGACGACCCTGCCTGAAGAATGACTGTAAGCATTGTAGTCGTTGTGAAGAAAAGAAGGCAACAAGGCGCCTAACCAGTGCCAAGTAGTCCCTACGTTCGGGATAGAGGAGACCGGGGAAGCACAAAGGGATGACCCTGTACTGAAAGAAGCGCTGAAATGGCTGGAAATGGGCAGAAGACCGGAAGCAGCTACAATGAGCAGGCACAGTTCAGGGGTCGAGGCACTTTGGTCGATGTTTCAGTCGCTATGTTTGATTGATGGTTGTGTGTATCGGAAATGGGAAAGTAGCAACGGGAAGACAGCACAGCTCCAGCTCGTAGTACCCCAGGCTTGAAGAAAGCTGGTGTGGCAGCTGGTAGATGATATTGGCCACTTTGGGGAGAGGAAAACGGACTCAATGGTACGGAAGTGACAGTAGCGAGAGAGCGAAATTCCTAACGTTTTTGAAACTATGGTTCGCTATAGCGACTGATATCCGTCAACATGTTCTAAATGGCTCCACTAGGATTAATGAGTGATAGTGATTGGGTGCGTTATTGATAAGAACATCATCTTCTTCTTCTACTTTCACACTTTTGTGTCCTGGTCCTTCACAACATTATGGAAAGTTTGTTGGCTGGTGATGAAATGATCCATCACGTTTGGACAACGTGGAGGCACGTTTTGGCTTTTCTCTTCAGAAAAGGAAACGTTTTAGCTTTCTCTTGTGACAAGGGATGACCGGAAGGTCGAATAGGGGACTGTTCCCTTTAAAAGGGGACGTTTGGTCACCCTAAGTATACTCGTAGATATATTAGGACAACTGGTCAAGTTTTGATCAATGAATGAAAGGAAGATTGAGAGTCGGACTGGGACTGGACGCAGTGAGTAGGAGTTCCCCATGACAGCCTCTGATGGGCCCTGTGAGATGTGCTCCGCCCCTTCTCGCCTCCTTATTTTCCTAAGTCAAACCATTGAACTGCAGTTCTCATCCCCCCAGTCTGAGCGGTTCATCTCAAAGAGTTCCCATACCCAGCACCCATCACTATTCCCTACCTTGGTTTCCTGTTGTTTGGCCCACTTCGTCAGGTCGGCTCCCGTCTTCATGACGGATTCTGCAGTCCGAGTGAAATCGACCGGAATGACTTCGTCCCAAGCGGGGAATTTAGCTTTGAAGATCTGCAATTCTGTTCCTTCTTGCACCCGCGTCACCGTCGCTTGCGCTCCTCGATCCATCATAGAGAAAAGCTCTTGAGCCAATTTGATGGCGGCGGCTCTCACCAAACGAGTGGATTTCTTACCAAACCTGAAACCAACCAACATAAGATAATTCCGAAGCTGTAAAACTGTCTTCCATATTATGTCTTATCGCTAGCATATGAGTTTTGGTATATTATTCTTGGGATAATACACCTATTCGTGTCAGAGGTCGAAAATTATTATTGGCCTCAAAATTTGACATGATATGCTTCAAGAGGTCTAGATTCCAAAAACAAAATGTCCGTCCGCCGTCCGAGCCGTTTTGGGCAATATAAATTTGTCTAAAATGGAATGAAATACTCGGTTTATCATCTAGCTGTGCCCGCAAGGTTTTCAGCCCGATCGCCCAAACCCCTCAGTGGGGGGCGCTTGAGCAAGGGGTATTGAATCTGGTTTGGGGGGAAGGCTCAATGGAGAAAGTGATGGGTTTGGGGGATCGAAGGAAACTTCAACCAAGATGAAAAAGTCTGTAATGAGTCAGGCTGTTGAACATTTGGTTTCGCTGTATCTTAAGAATAAATCAAATGCCCACAAGTGCGATAATATCTTATTTGCTACGTGTGGATGCCTTTGATTGCCAGACTTTAAGCAATGTATTGACGTGGAGCTGTGGCCCTTGGAGAACATGCAGCCAGCACTTTGAATGCTGCCATCTGAGGGCTTGGCCCTGCCGTGGCAAAATATCCAAACTATTTAGGGGCTTCATTCATTTCAGAAGTTGATTTGTGTGTTTGGTTAGGGAGAGAGAACGACTCCTCTGCTGAATACTAAATTGTTTATTCAGGTAAACAATTATAGCGTGGGGACCGGTTTCGAGCAACTAAGCTCATCTACAGTCCAGAGTACAGTTGCTCGAAACCGGGGGACCGAAGCTGGGGACAATTATAGCGTGGGGACCGGTTTCGAGCAACTAAGCTCAGTACAGTCCAGAGCTTAGTTGCTCGAAACCGGTCCCCACGCTATAATTGTATACCTGAATAAACAATTTAGTATTCAGCAGAGGAGTCGTTCTCTCTCCCTAACCAAACTCATTGGATTAGACCTCTGCACCATCGGCAAACAACCACTTTGTTGATTTGTGTCTTTCCTTACTCACGCAACGAAGTTTATTCCTATTTGACCCTCAGGCTATGAGGACATTCATTTTTCGCCCATTTAGGACTAAAGTAGATTTTTGGATTAGATATAATTTATTGCCAGGGTTAGAGCAATGTATTCATTTGAAGCTGAAGGCCTTGGCGAATAAGTGGCAAGTATTCTGATCGCTGTCACTTAAGGGCTTGGTCTTGCTGTGGCAAAATATCCAAACTGTTTAGGTGCTTCTATCATTTCAGGACTTGATTCGTGCCATTCCTAGTAGGTTCTATAAAGTTGCATAAGGGTTCTACAACATAGGTACTTGTCTCACGAGTATATCGAGTAAATCATCGATCAGCATCCATTGGTTGTGTGGCACGAAAACTCACCAGACAAACAGGTCCATATAACAATCGAGAATGTACACGTTTTTCGATTGGAGGAGATTGTGGTCCAGCTTGTTGTGAGGCAGTTCCACCTGAGGGAGCTCCAAGTAGCCCATTCCCAACTTGACCTGATACAACCGAGGGTCTTGAGGCTTGAAGTCCTCGCTGACGTGCTCCTGTTAATGAATGTCAGGTTAGTTTTCAACGTGATGGCGTTGCGATTGATGGCGGATTGTGGAAACTTACTTCGAGAGGCTCTTCAGGAGGTTCGCCGCTTTCAATGCCGAGAGCCTTCCAAAACTCGGGCGTTTCGGCGTCCAAAAGCTCGTTCAACAACTCGGCTTTGTTCTTCCTTTCGTTTTTGTTGATTTTTTCTGCCATTAGTCTAAAATTGAATAATCGGGGTGAGGGATAAACTTAAGGGGACTGGCATAATAACAATTATAATTAGTTGTTGAAACTAGTACAATTGATGGGAAGTAAATGGATGAACGGTAGTCCGAGAGAAAAGAGAATAGTATCAGAAGTTCTCCCTTTGCACCTACCAAGCACGCTACTATCTCATCCAGTTCCCCACGCGCCATGGCTACTTCCGAGCGTACCTGAAAAAGATAGGAAAGACTACAGAGTAGGGATGGGAATCGACATCTGATTTTTTCAAAAAATCGATCTTTTGTTCCGATTTTTCGATTTTTTTGAATCGATCTTCGGGTTCCGATTTTTTAGGTGAATCGATTTTTTACTTCCGATTTCTGTAAAAATCGTGAATCGATTTTTCACTAGATTTTTAAAAAAAATCTCCAATTGATTTTTGTCATTTATAAAAATTAGTTTAGTATTTCAAGTGATTCAAGCAAATTTCGAGTCTTAGGTCGATTAAAAATGATGATTAATAGCTAATAACAACAAAACTCACTAGTTACAAGCGACGTCCGCCATGGCTTTTTCAGACAGCGAAACTGATTACTCGTCTGATTAAAATTTATTTTAACAACAAAATTTTTGAAAACTAATACAATTTTAATTTTAAATAAATTTTTTTAACGATTTTTTTCGAATCTACCTACTTTGAATATATCTACCGTTATCACTCATTAAAAAAAACTTTTTTTTTTGTAGGAGCGATTTTTGAATCGATTTTCCAAAAAATCGATACTTCTATGGCGATTTTTTTTGGAAAATCGATTTAGGGCATCCGATTCTGAATCGATTCAAAAAATTGATACTTCCTACCGATTTCCCATCCCAACTACAGAGCGGAGTGCGTGTGCTGCCACCCCAAATACGACGACGCCCATCACACCTTCGTAGTTGCAGAGCAGCTTGATGGAGGAGATCGAAGACTTTGAGCCAGAAACCATTGTAGCAAAGATGCTGGCGGTGAAAGACAAATGGGACGCCGTGCAAAAGAGACAGTGACTGGGAGGGGACCGGTCTTGAACCAACCCTCCCATCACCCCTCTGACGAATAAACACGGCATGATAAGGACAGGAGCCAGTTAGAACAAGAGGACGAGACAGGCGGAGCCAAATGCAGGAGGGCAGCGAACTAACTTCATTGAAGAACCTGGAGAGCTCGAAACCTGACAACATGTTGACGAAAATGGTGGAAAGACAGGACAACTGGGAGGCAATTAATAGGAAGGAGGGAGACAGGGAGTGGGAGGGCTGAACAACATCCACTCGTCTCCGTCAAAATACGCGTGACATGGACCTACACGGACTTTTTTTTTTCAACTTCGCCGTATACGGGGCTCTGTGGCCATCCGATCTCGAGCAGCCCAATAAAGTGTTGATTTTTTACTCCAGATGGTGTCGCCGTCTCAAATTAATTTTCTTAAGTCCTGCAAGGCCGGACATGCGTCTAAATGCAGGAATGTCATTTCGTCTTGATGGCAAAGAGTACAGATTGGACTGTCATAGACACCGATTCTGCAAAGATGCTTGGCCAGGAAATCATGCCCAGTTTGAATCCTAAAGCAAGCCACACTTTGCTTTCTGGGCATCATTTTGAGCACAGGCTCACTCAGTAGGGGGGCCCATTGCTTTCCCTCCGCAGCTCTCTCGTGGGCCTCCCGAACCAGGACCTTCTTCTTGGCGTCGACCAGGCGCTTAGCTGTGCTGTAAGTGCGATCCATTTTTGGCCAGTGCATCAGCTTTCTCATTTCCCTCTATTTGGCAGTGCGAGGGAACCCACTGCAGCACCAGTTGGGCGCCTCTCGTCAATAACTGCTCAATGGCGGATCGGCACTGGAGGACCAGAGCAACGTCAGTTGTTCCATTGCCTGTGAGCGATTGGGTGGCAGCTTGTGAGTCGACAAAAATAACAACTTGGCGATCGTCCTGCTCAAGAAGGCGATTCCCTGCACAAACCACTCCCTCAAAATTGCTGGAGAGTTTCCCCACAGGGAGTGAGATTTGAAAGCGAGAGCAGTAAACTCCAGCCCCTGCATTTGATCTTGCATCTATGGCTGAGCCGTCTGTCTATACGTGCAGCCAGTGTTCTTGTGGATACCATAAGTGCAGGGTTTCATGGAAAGGACACGGACTAGAACAACACAACAGCCGTGTGCTTAAATGCCTCGAGTTCCAGCGTGGGTCAGTCTCATTCTCTCTTCTCTCGGACCATAGCGCTCTTTCTTACAAACCTTGCTTTAGATTTGAACGTGTTCTTCGCCTTAGGGCCGTACCAAATGAAGATTTTAAGCCCGGCATCCAATAAGAAGACAAACCGGGGGTCGAGGGTTTCGTAACTCGGAGGCACCGGTTCCAAATGTATGCCTGTACCTGCTCCATGAATTCTGTACATCCTCGTGACGTAAGTCTGGAAAAGTCAGAGGAGAAAATAACAAATCGTTGGATTTATATAAAAACACAGTTCATTGCGGTTCTGTCTCACCATGTCTTCGACGGTGTAGAAACCACTCTGAGTCCTTCCTCCTTCTATATAGGCAATCTCGTTGGGGAACAAGGCCAGAAATTCGTCACTCTCGTCCGCCTGCTCCTCCCGAATCGTCCGACACTCGGCGCCGAGATAGTTCCTCAAATTGACGGCGTGTATCGCAGCGCAGGCTCGTTTGTCAAGCTGTAAAAAAAGCGGTTGTTGACGGCGCAAAAAATCCCATCGGGAGATACGGCAGTAATATGACACCTCTGCTGATGGTCTCCATAGCAAAACCCGGACGGAGTGGTTTTTTGCTGAAGGCGCAGAGGTCCAATGCAATGTGGAAATTTGGGAGAATGATGACTCCTCTGCTCAAGTGTGCTACATCAGCAAAACATTCTATAAACTACACTCAGTGAAGAGCTTAACGGCTTTAAATCATTCTAAATGAGCTTATTAGGTTGAAAACAGCCCCCTTGCTAGATTCGTTCATTTTGGAATGAACAATTTAAATCATCAGCAGAGGAGTCATCATTCTCTCCAAATTCCATAACATGTAAAATGCGAAGAGGTTGTTAGAAGAACGTGCAGAGAATTTCTCTCCAATATGAAGATTGGAGAGAAGTATGACTCCTCTGTTGAGGGGTTGAATTGCTAAACCTGAGAATTGGTTATAGTGATGAAGTGGTTGTAGGTCCAATCAAACGTGGAGATTCGGTAGAAAGATGGCTCCTCTCCTCAAATGAGCTACATCAGCAGAGGAGTCATACCTAGTTCATTCAATCTTCACTGCTTAAAGCCACTCTGGGCTGTAAATGAGCTCAACAGCTCGAAACCAGCCGAAACAAGCTATATAGGTTTGTTCATTTCGAAATAGACAATTTAGACCATCAGCAGAGGAATCATCCTTCTCCTTAATTTTTATAAGCTGTAAAATTTGAAGATATTTGCTGAAGGTGCAGAGAATCCAATATGGAGTTAGGAGGGAGAAAGGTGACTCCTCTGCTGAGGGTCTACATTGCAAAACCTGAGAATAGTGACAAAATTTGAAGGTACTGATGTCCAATGCAAATTTGATGTGCAATGGGGAAATTTGCGGGAGAAAGTACTCCTCTGCTTGTGTGTGCTACATCAGAATATGAGTCACATTCCCCCCAATCTCCACAATTAACTGCTTCAAGACACTTTGGGCCGTAAATGAGCTTAAAAGCTCCAAATTAGCCCCCAAGCTGGATTTGTTCATTTCGAAATAAACCAACAGCAGAGGAGTCATCTTTCTCCCTCATCTCCATAAGCAGTAAAATACAATCTAGAGCATATCCGAGCCCACAACATAACGATAGGCATCAAAAATAAGTACTGACCGTAGCTTTTTCGCCAATCCAAAAATATATTTGCCAGCTGAGGTTTCCGGAATCGTCGAGCCGCGTTTGAAGGACTATGTAACAATCGCCTTGGAAGAATTTCCCGTGGGCCGCCTCTTCGATCATGTTGGGGAGGAAGTTCTCAATCTCCCAAATCGTCAGTCCCGGCATCTGGCCGGCGTCTTCGTCGAACAGCTCGGAATAATCTAGGGGAGGTTTTTCCAAGCTTTCGTCCCACCTTTTAGGCCTAGAATGACAACGAATGGTAAAAGATTGCAACTCGGATGAGATTCTGGTAGCTCCAAATTAGATTAATATGAACGGTAGCTCCATTCATAGATGATGCTCACTTCAGAGACTCAGCCTTTTCTTCCTCAATCGTTTTCTCCTTGTTTTTCTCTTTGGCTATGTCTTTCATTCCCTGAAACGACAAACCGTCAAGAGTTGATTACAATGACAGTGAGATGGCAGTAGGGTCAAAGAGGGTGGAGTGGGGTAATTGTGTAAACGGGGTAAATGTGTTCACGATTCATGAAGCTACAATGTTGAACTTCTTACCGTGTGTACTGTAAAATCCAATGAAACTTATCTGAGAAAATGGCTGGATTCGGAGCACCTGTTGAGAAGGTGCTGTTGTTTGTCTGTGGCAGTCAGTGCTTCACTATAAGCCAGTGTTTCACACATTTGCCCAGCGATGCTTGAATACGAATACTCTGAGAAATGGATGCAATCTACACAATAACCCCTTTTTGTGGTACCGAGACAAAAATGTGTACTACCGAGGACTTTTGAAAAAAAACTGTCATTTCAAAATGATGTACAGCGATGATCAATGATGATAAGCTAAGTTTTGAAAAAACTAGATTGGAATTAACTGCGATATGACGGCTGAAAATCCAGTCCAAAGTTGAACTATTGAAAAAAGCATACGCAATTACCCTTCTCCACCCTAATTAAATCAATTTATACACTCTTTGAGGAGGTTATACAGAATTAAAAGGCAAGAACGAGAGGATTATCACCTGAACTGAGAGACTTGGCAAGGACACAAAAAAAAAAAAAAAAAAAAAATTAAAAAAACAAGTGCGACCTATGTGGCGAAACTTGCAGTTTCAAAACTACAATCACGACTTTGAAAAAAAAAAAAAAAAAAAAAAAAAAAGTGTTAAAGAACCCACAGTCCAAAATTTAATTTAAACCAGTTAAAATTTAATGCTAACACAACACGACGTCAGCCTCGGTAGATTAGTTTTGCGAAAAAAATTCCTCTACGTTTGCGCCAATTAATTTTTTTTTTTAACTACGTTTGCGCCGCTGAAAAACCTTTATTTGCACCAGGGCCTAATTTTTCATCAGTACATAACTTAAAAAACACAAATTTTTCATAAAATCTAAAACTTAAAATTCATAAAAAGTCGTATTTAGAAAAATAGTAGTCGGCTCACGAGTCTCACAATTCTCGCAACCCTTAAAAATTATAGCGATTAGCCATGCGAGAGGGGGGGGGGGGGGGAGGTCCGAGATCAGTTAAAAGGGCCGCACCCCATCCCTCTCACGAGGATCAAATTTCTTTGAAAAAAAAAAAAAAGCATTCATTAGGATGGAGAACTGAAAAGTTAGTAGAAGGGGTCTGAGGCCAGGTGGGTCGGGGGTTGGCTGGCTTAGCAGGGGGTGGCAGCCTAGTCTTAGTTCTAGAACTGGCCAAAATGTAGGGACATTTTACCAATTTTCCTTTATCCTTGGCGCAAACGTATGGTAGCCGTCAGCCCAATCAGCAAAATGAAGAAATTCAGCGCCTATTCGTCCAGTCAATATCAACCCGAGCTCGAGCGGGTCTGAATGGAATCTGAATCAGAATACTGCAAAACAGTCACCCCAACCCAATCCCAACATTTGCTCAGTAGCTAACGCACTTGCTTATCCCGGCAATGGTATAATAAAATCCTCGTAAATAAACATTATTTATTCTGGCCTAGTTTCTGCTTTCTTCCACTTATTGTTTCGTCGGGTCCTGTACTGACCTCCCTCCGCTAGGTGAATCGGGGGACAGGTTATCCCCCCCCCCCCCCGCCATGCCTCTTTGGAGCCTGAGCCTAGCTGTTAGTTGGCCAGTCTTCCTCGGTCTCGTTAAACGGATTAGTGATATAGATTGACCGCTCAGCTTTGCACTGAACTAAACCTGTACTGGTTTTGCACACCATTACGGTAGTAAAACAACCCGCGTGAGGGCGATTTGCCACACACCTACCTTGAGTATCTTAGCTTGGTCAGAATCCGGTTCTTCTTGATCCTTCCTGCCACGGCGTAAACGAAGTTTTCTAGCGATAGGATCCTTACTAGCACCTGGCAAACAAAAGTGGGATTTCAACACTGCGCTAAAGGGGAATGTCCCAAAGAGGCCGACCCTCCAGCTAAAATCAAATCACTCACTATTCTGAGCAAGAGGCTGAGGTACTGCTGCTCCAGCAAGCCTGAGTTGCGTGCTTAAAGAAAAGTCGATATTGTAAAATTCCAGTCCGGATCCCCTTTGTGCTTCAGTAGGTTTCGGAGGCATCACCAAGTCGGGGTTGTCTTTCACGTCGAGAACCTGCAAATCGCTCAGGAGGTGAACCGTGTCCGGAAGCGTAATGAGGCGGTTGTCGGACAGAATCAGTTTCTTCAGAGATCCGCACCTATGAAAACAGCGTCAAAATCAAGTTGATCAATAATTTTACGTCTAAATGGCGAGAAAAAAACACTAACCTGCACAAGCCTTCGGGTATCATTTCAAGTTGGTTCGAGGCGGCGGAGAAAATTTCCAAATTTGACAACTTCCCGATTCCTGACGGTATCCCTTCGAAGTCAAGTTTGTTGTCGTTCAAGTACAATCTCCGCAACATCGAAACCTTGCAAATAGAGGCTGGGAGAGCAGCCAGATTGTTACTGCAGAGGTTTAATGTTTCCAATTTTTGCCAGACATCTGCAAAAAGAAGAAGAAAACTGTAAATATCCGATCATCCACATTTCTTTTAGGTAGTCTATGCAAAATTTCCCGAAAATCCAGGAATTTGTGTTCCTACTCAAAGAAAAAGTTTTTGTTTGAATTTATCCCTCCTGTATGCACTACGTTTTTCAAAAGAAGTCCAATTTGTAGCCTGACCGTAACATTTAATGTTTTCATCGTGAAGTGATTAATACAACAATGTGCCAATTTAAAGAGTATTGGGAAATTAAGCACTGTTAAGTGATACAAGCTCAAATTGCTTCAAGTTCTAAAAACGTTTGCATAGAGTAGAGATACAAGCTCACATAGTCAGAAATTAGAACGCTCCTGTGATTAAACATTAAGTAGTGATGATAGCTCAAAAAGTATGTACTACTTTTGTCATGCAGCAAGGCTACAAAATTTGTAGTTTTATTTAATAAAACTTCTTTGGTACAATTTAGCATACAGTAGTGATACGTCCAAACAAATGAGTTTGGTTAGGGAGAGAGAACGACTCCTCTGCTGAATACAGCAGAGGAGTATTCAGCAGAGGAGTCGTTCTCTCTCCCTAACCAAACTCATTGGATTAGACCTCTGCACCATCGGCAAACAACCACTTTTTGACGTCCAAACAAAGTAAATTTTTCATAGAGTAGGAAAACAAATTCAAGGATTTTCGGGAAATTCGACATAAAGTAGATATCAAATCAAGTAAGGTAAATGTTTTCATCGAGAAGGGACACAAATTAAATGCTTCTTTGTGGCAATAAGAAGTAAAACAGCGGAGTAGGAAAACAACTGTACAAACATTAGTACGAGATAGAAATAGGTACGGAATACAATAAATCGATATAAAGAACATCGATGGATTGTATTCCGAAATATCGAGCTCAAATAGGTATATTAATAATAACATACCTATTATGCCTTTGATTTTTTTTTAGGCATAATGATATTTTTTTAAATTAGTATCTTCTTCTTTCTTCGTTTTTAACAAGTCATAGATTATTCTTCATCGTGATCGTGCGAGATGACAGGATTTTAAACATGTGAGCCCCTGGTAGGCATCGGCCTCGACGGGTAGATAATATCTACTAGATATCGAGCTCCCAAAGGTAACAAACCAGGGGAGTCCCGGAACTTACGGAATTTGCAAGTGCAAAATTTGCACTATTTAATAGTCCAAAGATTCTGCGGGTTTTCGCGTGATACGAAATAAATAATGTTCCACATTATTTAGAGAGTTGCAATCTTGGATTTAAACAACCCTCATGGACTCGAACAACATACTAACAAATCAGAGCTTCAGCACGTTTTACGAACTTAGCAATTTTTTGTTTTTGTAGATTTTGACCCAGCAATAAGAAAATTTCTAAATTAAATTTAGAATAAATTTAAAATTTAGAAATTTAAAATTTCTAAATTAAATTTTACATTTAATGTAAAAAACAGAATCTTTACTAAGATCAACCGATCATTCGCTCCAACTCACCAACAGCGATGGATAACTCAGAAATTTCATTGTTGCTCAAATTGAGGCGTTTGAGACTTGGAAGAGTGAATAAGGCATCCGGCACTTTGGAAAGCTCGTTGTAACTCAGATCCACATCAGTCAAATTCGTTAGGGTCTCCAAACTGGCGGGTAAGTTGCTCAATGTTCGTTTAGTGTTCCTCATGTGGAGGGTTTGCAGGCAGACGAGAGACGGCAGTTGCCTGAAAATTGAAGGGAAGAGAGGTTACAACATTGGATATCTAGGGACAACAATAAATGTATACTTTACCTCAGTTGGAAGTGAGCAAGCGGATTGTTGTTCAAAATGAGAGTCTGCAAGTTCCCGAGACGTCTCATCTGAGGCGGCAACGTTTCCAAGTTGTTGTCACTCAAGTCGAGGAACAAAAGATCCGTCAGGTGGACAAAAAGAGTGTTGGGAATAGAGCTGATACTGAAATGATTGAAAATGAGAGTAGGTGGTGATGTCAAAGGTTAACTGATTACGGTCCGATTCGGGTTTAGGCATTGCACCCCCAGGCCCAGAGAAAGCACCACTGCACTCCCGATACCACAACACTCTGCTTGTCCCAAGCTACCTTAGGATTTCCAAGGCATGCCGACATGGTACCAAGCTGGATGGCGGTTTCCAAGGTTTCCTAAGATGCAAGCATTGCAGACCTGTCCAAAGCTTTCAAACTTGGCGCCAAGCTGAATAAGGGATTCCATGGCTTTTGAAGATGTCCCCAAGCTTTCCAGACTTGTCCAAGGCTTGCAAAGTTGGAGAGATGAAGCTGGAGATGAATAGAGACTTCGTCCACGAATGCATTGCCTAAACCGTTTCGATGGAGGGGATGGATCGCTCGTATACCATCTATCGGAGATAAAGTTAGGGAGTGCAGAGGCAAAGTTCACATTACGAGCCTCGGCAGCGGCAGGAGTGCAGTGGCTATCAACCGGAGAGCGAAAAGTGAAAGTCTGACCAGCCAGGAGTGCTATGGATAGTCCCCGTCAGATTGCCCCAAGAAAACGCATTTAGGAGGGTGTTGACGCGACGGAGCTCGCAATACTTGCGTCTCATGCACCTAACAAATGGGGTCTAGCTCGGCCATCGTCGGTTGGGATCGGCCCCTTCTTTCAGATCACGAGTCAGATCAGTGTACCTCTGTTCTCTGTTAATCTGTGGTGTACCTGATAGACCATCTTTTAGAGAAAAGTCCCCTCCAGCCTTTGGCTCAAAGAGTAAGGCTGAGATGACTTGGATTGTGGAACCAGGCGAAAAAGCCCTGATAACTTAAAATGTCCCTGCTAACATGGCAACACTGCGTTCGTGACTCGGCTTCACGAAAAAAAGCTGAGCTAGGCCCCATTTGTTAGGTGCATGAGACGAAATCCGATGGGGAGCATCGAGGAGGAGGGAGTGGGCGCAGTTTGTCTACAGAAGGGTTGGGGCTGGCATTCTGAGTCAGAATTTCTGACTGTGAGTGAGCGCCTCGTCAACAGCCTCCTAAATGCGTTTTCTTAGGGAAATCGATCTCTACCACACAACTTACATATTGTGGCTCAAATTAAGAACGAGCAACGTTCTGGATTTTTCCAACCCCTCAGGCACTTCTTTCAGGGCGTTGTGGCTCAAATCTAGCGTCGTCAGCTCTTCGGAACGGAAAAGATCAGCAGGTATTCCGGAGCTTTTGACTTTGTTCCGCCGAATGTTCAGAGATCGAAGGCAGGGAAGCTCCGTAAGTTCTCCGAACAACCTCTCCAGATCATTTCGCACAAGAGAGAGATGCTCCTAAGGATAACAAAAGAGTCAATTAGACCAACTAGCCTAGGGAGGGTCCAGTTAAAAGCCAACAAAATCATATTTGAGACATTGTCTTTTCTAATGTAGTAGTGGGCTATACACATCTGCAGGGACACCAGAAAGCGTAGGGTAAAGAAACGGCCCAATCAAAATAAACATTTCTATTTTCTAACAAGAATTTTTGCTACTTTCTGTACGTTCGTGATTTGAAGGTGAACTAGATAGGCTGGAAAAGAGGAAATGCCCCTCGAGCTTGTTTTATCAGTTCATCATAACATCGTTTTTTGAGTTCCCTGAAATGTTGGATCTAAGGGACTTGTTGGCTTTTGGCTGGTTGCTCCTCCTATCAACAGTCGATTGCTCCATCAATTTTAGGATATACGTCCACACTTACCAGCTTCATGAGATTTCCCAACTCCTCTGGCACTTGGTCCAACTTGGCTCCATCGAGTTTCAACCATTGGAGTCCGGACATGGCCCGAACGGATTCCGGGAATTTCCGATCCTGCAAGAGAACGATCATTATTTGGCAACAGGCACCTTCTTTTCATTTCTACATTTCCCACGAGTGAAGTCGTACGTACGCTGAAATCATTTCGGCTGAAGTCAATCCCTCGCACAAACGGTAAAACTCCTGTATTCGCCATCCCGCACCTAATCTTCAAAACATAGAAATTCCGATAATGTCAAAAAGAAACAAACAACAAAAACGAAGACAGAAGATTCACAACATCAAAAAGCTACGGATGAGTTCATCTCGATCATGAACAAAACAGATGACCCATTTTTATCACTCGCAATCTCCTTATCAAGAACGTCACACGGTGGCCATAATGTTGCAGCCATGCAGTGTTTTAAACATATCCTTTTTCACCCAACAGTTCCTATAAGTTTCCATCTATAATTTGTCACTTTTCAATCACAAACGTTTCTCATCAGTGATGAGTCATCACACGAAACCAGTCAATTTCTCGCGAAAGAGAAGAAACATTCGGCATTTGGAATGCTCGCAAGAAACAGTTTAGATAATCAACGATCTGCGGAATTTGATTGACAGATGTCTGAAGGATCCAATGGCAACCTGATATTTATCACTGATTAGGGGCGTTGCAATTCTATAAAACCTCGATATTCCTTCCGAAATATTTATTGATTTGTAAAATCGATATTCCAATCATATCAAATGAAAACGCTGCAAATTTAACACAAAGGCTTATTGCTATACGATGGTATAAATTAATAAATTAATTCTTTGAAATTGTGCAAAAATTAATTCTGCCATTGAAAAAACGCTGCAAATTTTACACAAGGGTTTATTATTCTTTGATATAAGTTACTTGTACAGAAATTTAATTCTGTCAATAAAAAAAATTAAAAAAAATTTTTTTTTGAATTTTTATATTTCAAAAAAATTTTTTGAGGCGATTTTTTTTTCAAAAATGTGTTTTTTCAAAAATTCTTTAATTTTTACTCGAAAGATATTTAACTTCTTGGGATCCATCAAAAATCCCATTTTTAGCTCCATGAAAGCCCTATAGATCGCCACAGTGAAATCGGATCGTTCCGGGACCCCAAAAAATGGATCCTACGTCCAAAAATACTTTGAAAACGACACCTGACTCGATCCCATAGCCAAAAGCCTTCAAAAACCACCTTCTGTAGCCCCATTTTAGCCCCAGAGCGCCCCACGGGTTTGGGCGATCGGGCTGAAAACCTTGCGGGCACAACTAGATGGTAAACCGAGTATTTTGTCAAAATTTCAGATTTTTTAAAAAATTCCTACTGCCCAAAACGGCCTGGACGGCGGACGGCGTACGGCGTACGGCGGACGGACATTTCGGATTTTGAATGTAGACCACTTGAAACGGATAATGTCAAATTTTGAGCCCGATCGGAGTCGTCGACCCGCGTCGCGAAAACATAGGTGTATTATTCCAAGAATAATAAACCAAAAGTATTGGAAAAATTGGAAAAAAATCTGTTCAATGTTTGGAGTAATGTGAGATACCTACTTATCAAAAATTACATGGCATTACAGATTTTGTACAGTATTTATTAAATTGTATTTTCATAATATGAATTTCATAATATTATTACAATTTAATAAACAGTGTACAAAATATATTATAAAATTGAAATTTCATAACCTTACGAAGTAGCTTACACTCGCTTCGCTCGCTCGGGGTGGGATGTAGGTATACATAATCAGCTTGCAGACTCGTCTGCAACCACAGGAGACCATTTTCATGTCTTCGTATTATTATTCACCTTATTGTGTTTGTTGTTGACCAGGAGACGCTACTTAGTTACAAATTTTCTTGATATCATTAAGTTTACTGGTTGCCACGGGTTTCGGTAACGCTTTTAGTTTACGGGTTGCCACGGGTTTTGGTAACGCTTTTTTCGGTTGTGTGCCAAAGTAAAGACATGAAAATGTCAAAAAAAATTCGTATTTTAATGTATTTGCGTTCACAATAATTGTGAGTAGTTATTACTCAGAAAACAACACCTTACTTGGCCTCCTGGGATCGTTCAAAAATCCCATTTGCAGCCCCATGAAAGCCCTATAGATCGCATCAGTGAAATCGGATCGTTCCGGGACCCCAAAAAATGGATTCTTCGTCCAAAAATACTTCGAAAACGACACCTAACTCGATCCATAGCTAAAAGCCTTCAAAAAACCCTCCCCGCAGCCCCATTTTAGCTCCATAGCGCCCCACGGGTTTGAGCGATCGGGCTGAAAACTTGAGGGCACAACTAGATGGTAAACCGAGTATTTTGTCAAAATTTGAGATTTTGGTTCATTATTCTTGGAATACTACACCGTGATCGCGACGGAGGTCGACGACTCCGATTGGCCTCAAAATTTGACATTATCCGTATATTATATAAGTAGTTTGGTGAGGGTTCAAAGTCAAACTTTTGAAAATTCTTGGTTTCACTCGCCGCCTATCCATTTTGACAGGTAGAAATTTATAAGTTTTTTTTTAAAGCAATTTATATTGGTCTGAAATTAGTTTTTGCATTATCTATACAAAAGAACCCATAGGTAAAATTTCGAGTTGAAATAATTTCGAATAAACATTGTCGGAAGAGCGGTATATCAAATTCGTTACTCGGAAGGGAAATATCGCACTTTTTCGATTATCGATAATACGGTCACGTCCCTGTCACTGATAACGTCGCATTGTCGCGTCTTGTACAAATAAAAAAGCTCTCCAAAATTATTCCCCTCTTAATATCGGGTGGTTTCAACTAATAATTCCCCAAAAAACTCCGCGACGTCACTTGGTGAGAGATTCCACTGTGGTAAGTAAAGATCTTCTGAGTTGATCATCTAATGTTTGTTGTGTGTCGACTGACGTAGGTGTCATGGAAAAAGTCGACGAGCTCAAGTCGAAATTTTTGGATTTGATCCAGGGCAACGCCAAAATCCCCGTTGTGGGCCAGTTGTCCGACTTCGAGCAAATCCCGGAAAGCGTTGGGGATGAAAGCAAAGCCCAGACTCAGCCTGACAGGCCGTCCGACCAGGAAATCCTTGAAACTATCGATCAGAAGTATTTCACGACTGACAAGGAATTTGACGCAGGGCGTTACGAACTGAGTAAAATCGACGATATGAGTAAAATTGAGCAAATCGAAGAGTACTTGGTGCAATTGAAGCAGCAGCAGTTGGTCGTGTCGAATAACGTTTTGCAGATGATTCTTGAAAAACAGTCGGCGTGTCAAGAAGAATTCAAAAATGTCGTCGAAGCTGAAAAACACGTCGAAGAAACGTACAATAACGTCAAGTGTACGCGGGACAAACTTGAAATTGCCACTCGTCATTTTACGACGACCAGTTTGGGCATTTTGGCGAATTACAGGAAACGCACCGTAGCTCAGCAGCTTCTCAGGTATTTGAAAACAATCAAAACCATGCACGAGACTGAGTCGCGCATGCCGGAGTTGTTCAAAACCGGCGACTTCTCCGGAGCGATCAACTTGCTTTTGGAGTGTCAACGCGTGGCGGGCAAATATCGCCATTTCACGTGCATCGACGCCCTCAACAGCAAACTTCAAGACACTTTGGTCATGGCGGAAGAACATTTAGACACGGCGCTGTCCAAAATGTGTCAAGAATTCGATGAGGCTGTTTATCGCAAGCTGCGCTTGGCGTATTCCCTGTTGGGCAAAACGGAAGTCGCCATAGATCAGCTACACATGCATTTTATATCGGCAGTACAAAAGAAGTCTTGCTACGTAGTGCAAAGCTACACAATCATCGAAGCGTCGTCGTCAAACGACAAAAAACTTTATGCCCAAATGTGCAAGGAAATACCGGAAGAGCATTTTATCCCGTGTTTGCTGTCTTTGTGCAAAGCGCTATGGAGGATTATTCTCAGTTATCAACAAGTTGTTTCGTGGCATATGAAAAATCCTGAAGTCGGCGATGCGGATTTTGAAGCAAATTACAATGAGCAGTATGTGAAAAACAAGCTGCATAGCGGGTTGAATAAATTGTGGCAGGACGTGCAGACGAAAGTGTCATCGCTGGTTTTGGCGGGGAATTTGTCCAATTATAAAATCGACGATTTTCTTGAAGTGTTGAGCATTCTTCACAGGTTCGCTCAAATCGGCGAAGAACTTTGCGATAGCGAGTCGAAAGAAGTGGCGGACTCCGTGCGGACGCAGAGCACCTGCTACTTCAACAAGTTCCACGCGGACAAGCTGGACGACTTGAAGGTCTTTTTGGAGAACGAGGCGTGGACGCCGTGTCCCGTCAGAGCGGACTTTTCCTGTTTGCACCTCCAAGAATTCCGCGGGCTGCGGTCGATCGTCGAGCTCTGCGCCGGCGTCCACACGGGGTCCGTCGACGGAAGTTCTACGGGAGCCAATTTTTTCAACAGGTTCCCCGACCCGAAGGGCCCCACGCCTTTCGACATCAGTTTCCATCCGGACACGGACGAACACATTTCGCATCAAGACCACGAAGAAAACTACAGCGAAGACGAAGAAGAAGACAACGATAGACACAAAGACGCAACACAACGTCGCCGCCTTCTGACAAACACAACACTTTCCGTTCTGCGGTTGTGTGGAAAATACTTGCAAATGTCGCGGCTTCTCAGGTCAATTTCTGTCGAAGTAGTTTCCGCGTTGACGCAACTATTCGAATACTATTTATACACAATACACGCTTTCTTCGCTTCTGACACCCCCACTTCGCTTTGCCCGAGTGTTTCATCGTTAAAGCTCGCCTCCGTAATCAAGCGAATACGAGAAAGTCTTCTGCAGAATGAAGACTTGGACGTGACTGTAGATGAAGCGCTAGTGTCGCCAATGGTTGATTTAGAAAGCGGAGCCACGTTGTATGGACTGAGAGAGCGTATTGTTGCTGTAGAGTCGCTAATATTTCTCGCTGATCAGTTTGAGTTCCTAAAATCCTACCTGGAGAAGCTCCTGGAGACGCAAGGCTCGTCCATACACTACCTCCAGCAGTTTTACAGCCAAACCGTATCGGTAGCGTTTGAAATGCGAAAACCCGTCTACGCCTGCGTCGCTTGGCGAGTCGTCGACAGCAAGCAGGTCCTCTCGATGATGTCCAAAGTCGACTGGGAAGTCAAAGTTGTCATGACCGAGCACAACAAATACGTCGACGTCATCTTCCAAGATCTCCTCAACTTCAAGAGCGTCCTCCACGACATTGACGCCGCCATCCGGACGCCCGAACCTGCCGTCACCGCTTTGTGGGAGTGCCTCATGATGCTCGTCTCCCGCCTTTTCGTCGAAGGGTTCGCCTCGTCGAAAAGAAGCTCCGACGCCGGACGAGCCCTCATGCAATTGGATTTCGCTCAGTTCATCTCCAAAGTCGTCAAACTCTGTCCCGTCCGACTCGTTCCGTACAAAGACCACGTTGAAACCTTCGCCAAAGCTTACTACCAAACTGAAGACGAGCTCGAGAACTGGATCAAAGAGCACAATGAATATTCTTCCAAACAGCTCCTCGGTTTGGTCTCTTGCGTCTGCCAAAGTAAAAAACAAAGACAAAAACTCTCGGCGTTCATAGAAGACTTGGACAAGAAAGATGGCAGATGACCAGCATCCCCTTGAATCTCAGCTTTACCAAAAATTGTCTTCTCGTCGCCTGCACTGTCGCTAAAACGTAGTATTCGGTCGTGTAACGTTCTTTCATGTGCAATATTTGCTGGACTTAATTTTTGAAAAATTATATTTTTAACTAGTCTTGAACTTCTCATATTCACCATTCCAGGAAGGGTTCAAATAAGAAGAGACCAACTTAACAAAAGATATAATTGTATTTGAGTTACCAAAGAGGGAGTCAATTGTAGAGGGTGTCCATTCCATACTTCCAAAAGATTCACAATTTTCAAAGAGAATAGATGTGATCCAGTAAAATACGAAAAAAAAAAAAAAAAAAATTGGCGAAAGTTTCAAAGTTGCACCAAAGTTTCCTGAAGCACTAAGTTTAGGTTTTTGATCTATAACTCGGTACCGGTGCTTCCTGGGTCATTTCCACCCGAATTTATTATTTTAGAGCATCAAATTACCTTCATTTTTCACTATTTGCAAGTTCTCTTACAATCGTCCGATCAAGAGGCTCAGTCTCTCAAGCCCGAAAACTGAAATTCCTGAAACAACTCCAGTTTTTGCTTGATAACTCCGTTCTGGTGCTTCCTACGACATCTTCACACTCGAGCATTCTTTTAGAGCATAAATTTCCTTCAATTTTGACTACTTACAACTTCTTTTATAGCAAATAACTTTGCTTTGATGCTTTCCGAAAACCACTATCAAGCGGTTTCTTCTTGATAACTTGCTCTGGTGCATCCTACGACATTTTCACGCGGGGAAGTCGTCAATGAATCAAATTGGGACCGAAGAAGAAAGCCAAAAAACCTCACCGATTGATTTCGCCATGGAACATCTCACTGAAAAAAAAAAAAAAAAAAAAAAAAAAAAGCTACAAGCCTATTTTTTATAGGTATAGGTCAATTAGGTATCCAAAAACTAAATCTGCCAATTAAAAATTATATAAAAACGCTGCAAATTTTACACAAGGGTTTATTATTCTTTGATGTAGGTTACTTGTGCAAAAATAAGTTCTGTCAATAAAAATATTTTGGATAAATTTTTGTGAAAAATTGTTTTTTTTGCATTTTTTTTCAATTTTTTTTTTTTTTGGTTGGAAAATATTTGACTTCCTGGGATCCTTCAAAAATCCCATTTGTAGCCCTATAGATCCCTAAAGTGAAATTGGATCGTTCTGGGTCCCCCAAAAATGTTGCGAATATCTCAAAACACAATAGATATTTGTTGGATCTCTTCAGGTTCAAATTCAGTACCCCAATGGAATAAGACTAAAAAATCCAACCATATATTTTTTTTTTCCATGTCGCAACGATTGACTGCACAAAGACTGACTAGGTCAAAGGTAAATCTCATATTTGACAGCATTTTGCTTGCGAATTGCACAAACGAGGCTCTAGGATGGTAGTTGGTTCATGTGTGATGTGCATCGATTGCCATTTTATTGTTTCCCGGGATCAATCGTCTTCGGACGCTACAGTTTCAGCGACAGAACTTTGCGCTAGCAGCTTCTTGACTTCAAAATCTGAAAACGACGCAGAACGTCAAAATGTGACAGGTTATCATCGCCGAACCGAAAGTGTTCTGAGAGACTTACCGAAATCCTCGTAAAGCGTCGGCCTCGGTGAGTTGAAGCCTTCCTTTATATTTCCGTCTTCTTCGCTTTCGAGAATCGGCGACACACCTGTTGAATAGCGTAATAGAAAATGAGTAGGGTCAGGTGGGGTAAATGGAAACAAGAGCCATTACCGCCCCTGTAGTAGATTGTGGAACTAAATTTCAAGTAAACCTAATAATGCAATCTCGATGAGAGATGCTGATCATCACATATCAGGCGAGCGTTCATAGCCTTGCGATGAAAATTGAAAATCGAAGTGGACACTGACGACGAAGTTTGACACTGTTGTGACTGTTTTGAAAGGCCAGCTTGTTCATCAACTGTTTTCGTTCATTTATGATGTTAAGTAGCTAACTGATGTGAGTTAGAAGTTGATCTAAGCTGTCATTACTGGGGCTCGGATTGATATGCTCGATAAAACCGCCAAATATGCTTGAAAATGCGTTTATATCCCAAATATGCGTTTTATGCTCGATAGATATGCTTTTAACCCCCATTGCATGCTTTTAAATATGCTCGAAAAACACCGTTAAAATCTATAGAAAGGAAAGTGGAACGAACAAATCTACAACTTATCATAAATGATGTTTTTGAAAGGCCAGGACCAGGAAGTCTTATGAGGTGTCGTTTTCGAAGTGACTTTGGACGTAGACTCAATTTATGGGGGGTTCGGACCTGTTCGATCGCACCGTGGGGCTCAGTGGGGTTTAAAGTTGAATTTTAGGGAGATTGTGAAAAGAGCCAACAACAAAAGTGTCAAAAGAGCCAATCCCTGCCATTGGTATTTAGTGAGCTAGCCAAAAGAGCCAAATCGACGGTCCAACAGCAACACCACGGACTGTCATTTTTGGCCAAAATGAGTTGAGGATACCATTAGAAGCGTATTCTCCCGGCGGATCAGGTAAAAATATAAGTTGGGATGATTTCTCAATAGATAGCGCAGAAATCACAAAAATGTCAAACCAGAACTCGATGCAACACCACGGACTGTCTTCATTTTCATCACGTGTTCAATGAGACTCTTCTGGACTGTCATTTTTGGCCAAAATGAGTTGAGGATACCATTAGAAGCGTATTCTCCCGGCGGATCAGGTAAAAATAATATTTATATTAATATTATATTATAAGTAGGGATAATTTCTCAATAGATAGCGCAGAAATCACAAAAACGTCAAACCAGAACTTGATGCAACACCACGGACTGTCTTCATTTTCAATGAGACTCTTTTGGCTCTCCTGAAAAGTAGCTAAAAACGCAGTACGTGGTGTTGCTGTTGGACCCTCGAAATAAAGGAAAGAGGGTCTTATATCGTTATCTATTGCACACGACACGGCCTTCAGTGCAGCATGTGTACCAATATAATATATTATATTATAGACTTTGGTCCCTTTGATGCGTCGACTTTGCAGCTGATGAACATGGTGACAATGGCCTGAAAGTAGAGGTGGGCGTATTCATATTCATGAATATGAATTTATTCACAGGCCGCAGATTTGTGAATATGAATAACGTTATTCGCAGTTTTATTCATAAATAACCGATTATTCACAGTTTCATTCATGAATAACCGGTTATTCACATTTTTATTTATGAATAACGCAAATAAAAGCTTGTGGAATGTGTTCAAAACTATTTAGGGGTTGTTTGTGAATAAAAACGTGAATAATGAGTTATTCATGAATGAAACCGTGAATAACGCGTTATTCATAAATACAAATGTGAATAACCATGAATCAAACTGTGAATAATTGGTTATTCATGAATGAAACTGTGAATAATTGGTTATTCGTGAATAAAACTGAATAACGTTATTCATATTCATAACGTTATTCATATTCATAAATCTGCGGCCTGTGAATAAATTCATATTCATCTTCATGAATACGAATATGTCCACCTCTGCCTGAAAGATGGTAGCCATCGCCACAGTCTCAGGTACGAGGGTTCGGGTTCTTGCTGGCGTACCCGCTGGAAGCGACCCGCCGTTTTGCTGCCTGTAGGACGGTGGCTCAGCGGTTGCGGGTACCGTGGGCACGTGCTTCAGAGTTGTCCAGCATTTGCAAGGAAGGGTCTTCCTGGGGGCTGAGGTTTTCCCTGACGATGTATGGGAGGACTGGAGCAAATAAGTCTCCAGCCTGTCGAAATGCCGGGCGTTTGCTGCCTTTGCAGCGGCTGTGAGGGAGAATGTTCCCTTGTTGGGCAATAAGCGTGTTGACAGTCTCCATGGCTCGTTCGGTGGGCAATGAGGCGGACTCGGGCTGTTTTCACACTTACGTCTTCGCGTCTTATCTGACCGGTCAGAGGGCAGGGAGCTAATTGGGTTCAAGTATAATCCCTACTAGCGATTGGCTCTTTTCATCCATAAGTTGGCTCTTTTCACAGCTGCCCGAATTTTGGCCAGGGAATCGAGTGAGATGTTGCGTCGGAAGTAATTGTCGACGTAAAATCAATTTTTGAAGGGTCTCAAACCCAACCGACTGTACCGTGGGGCTAAAAAGGGGCTGCATGATGTGTTTGTGAATGTCTTTGCTCAAGGCGTCGAGTGGGCGGTCGTTTTCGACGTTTGAAGTGTCCGAATACGACGGTCTCAGACCCATCATATCTGCCTATGACCCTACGTAATTCACAATCACGCTATCTCACTGACCTCTTTCATCTCTTCGAACAGACTTGACCATCCTGTCGATGACGACTGTAATGTATTTCTTCAGGTTGGTCGAGTTGGTGACGACACTGTCTTCTGCAAAAGGCGGCATGTATTGTTCCCTCATTGACCGGGCGAGGGTCGTCCGCAAGAGGTAGTTGAGACTGGCTTCGCTAGCTTCCGCCCATCCCTTGATACAAAATGTGCAGATTCAGTCTTGTTTATATGCAAGACTGGCAATAATGAGGACCTAATTAAAAACCTGAGATTCGCTGATGAATTCCGTATGGGACAGAGCCTCGCTGAATTGCTTCAAATCTTCGTTATTGACGCCGCCAGTCAACTTCACGAGGAGGACCGTAATCTTGACCAAATTTCCCAGCCGGGTGCAGTTCTCAATCAGATCCTGCCATCAGAATCAAAGAACGTTTCATTTGCTTTTTACATAAGTAGTAATAAACATTTTGTTACAAAAACATTACCTAAACGGGGTTTGGCTCAAAATCCCCAATATTAATTAGCAAGGTTAAGTGCATAATATGCATATTATGACAGCATAGTACTAGAATACATAACAGTGGCGGATCCAGAGGGGGCGCGGGGGGCGCCCCCCCCCCCCCCTCAACGAGAAAATATATGATAGATTTAAAATTTTATAATCGCCCAAATTTGAAGAGAAGTACTCAACATAAGTTTGATTAAATGTCTGTGTGTTGTGTGGTGGCTGCGCTGCGTTCATCACTGTGCCGAGAAGGTGTCAGGTAGTGGCGGGGAGCGAAAGAGTGAGCGACTCCTAAGGAGCGATTCTTTTCAGGGAGTTCGTTCACCAAATCGCTCCCTTAGAGGAGCGGTAGTTCAGAGAATGACTCCTGGTTCAACGAACCCGGGGTTCGTCATACTGCAACAGGTAAAAAGGGCCAAGCGCTATCCCCAGCATCACAATGGAGGGTATATCGCTTGATCCTTTCTTGGTGCCGCTTCATGTTGTGAGCCAAGGGAGTTGTTAACAATGATCCCTATTGGTCCAAAACGAGCGAAAGAGCGAGAAAATACGATTTTTGATAAAGAGGGGAGTTGGATTGGCCGGTAGGTGTGTTAGGAGTTGACTAGAATGATCCCTATTGGCCCAAACTGAGCGAAAGAGTGAAACGAGACAATTAGTGATTGAGGGAGGAGTGGAACTGGCAGGTATGTTGTGAGCCAAAGGAGTTATTAACAATGATCCCTATTGGTCCAAAACGAGCGAAAAACGAGAAAATACGATTTTTGATAAAGAGGGGAGTCGGATGGGCTGGTAGGTGTGTTAGGAGTTGACTAGAATGATCCCTATTGGCCCAAACTGAGCGAAAGAGCGAATCGAGACAATTAGTGATTGAGAGGAGTGGGACTGGAAGGTATGTAACATGGGTACAAAACCCCCCCAAGAAATTGAAGAATTCCGATAGTGAAAAACGCCGGAATGGGAAAGAAACTAAGCAAAGCCATAGGTGCAAAACTTTAATTCTGTGTCAATGAGAAAACAATTTTGGAAAAAAGATTGGACGTGTAATCCATTTTTCGGGGTCCAACATCCCTTCCACAAATGTGACAAAAAAAAATTTAAAAAAATTCATTTTCCGCCCCCCCCCCCCCCCTTCAGAAAAATCCTGGATCCGCCCTTGATACATAAATATCACAGCATTGGTAAGTAGTCTTTAAATACTACTGAAATTAGGTTCAACAAGGAAATAAGCTAGGGGGAAAAAAATGATGAATTTATGTATAGATCAGGAAGCAAGGGAAATAATAAGGAAATAAGCTAGGGGGAAAAAAAATGATGAATTTATGTATAGATCAAAATTATTTTAAATTTAATGGGGATTGTTATACTCAACCAGGGGTAGCTATGGGATCGCCGTTGTCTCCGCTATTAGCAGATATTTATATGAACTACTTAGAAGGGATCATTGAAACTAAATTCAAAAATAATGTACTTTATTGGTATCGATACGTTGATGATGTAATTGTCCTCTTCAATGTGACCGATAGGCAACTAGCTAATTTCTTTAATCAGCTCAACTCTGTAGATCAGCATATTCAATTTACTAAGGAAGTGGGGGGGAATGAGCTGAATTTTCTAGATTTAACTATAAAATTGGAGGGGGGTAGGCATAAATTTGCTGTGTTCAGGAAACCAACCTATACGGATGTGGTTATCCATAATAGTTCCAATCATCCAACATCTCATAAATTTGCAGCCTTTTACAGTATGATTAACAGGGCATTATCGGTCCCAATGAATCAAGTAGCTTTTCAAAAAGAAAAAGAAGTAATTTACTCTATAGCGGAGAGTAATGGTTATCATAGGGCTACTATAGATAGAATTTGGGGAAAGATTGGTATGAAGAAATTTCAATTAGCAGTCACAAATTTGGAAAGGGAAGATAGGGAACCAGATAATAGGAAGTGGGTTAGTTTACCGTTTTATGGGAATGTAACTCAGAAAGTGGGTCGCATTTTAGAAAATAGGGGTTTCAGAGTAGGATTCTATTCACAGAATTCTACAAAGAAATTACTAGGGGGTGTGAAAGATAAAATTCCTTTAGAGGATAAAGGGGGTGTGTATATATTAAAATGTGATTGTGGGATTCAATATGTAGGACAAACTGGAAGAAAATTTAAAATTAGATTGAAGGAACATAGTGATGATCTTAGGTTGGGAAGGGGTAGGGAAGCTTTTGAAAAACATTTGTCAGAAGAAAACCATAGAATCAGTTATGAGATAGGTAATAATAATCCAGCCATTGGGATAGCTCATGTTTGCCAAAAAGGTCCAAAACTAGATGCTTTAGAATCTTTGGAAATTCAGAAAGTTTACAATTTAGGAATATTAGTAAATGACCTGGATGTAATTAGGCGTTCCCCTCTAATCGATATTTTCCTGTGAGTTCTCCTTTCACCTATTTGCCATTCACATTCTCTTTTCTTGCCACCTTTCTAATGCCACGCCCATAAGAAGGCACATTCACTTTTGTATATAAGGAACTTCTCACAACTTCCTCATTCTGTATTGTACTGATGATGGATTAGTAAACCGAAACGCGTCTACAAGTTGTTATTTTATTTATCGTGGAAATAGACTACTTCGTCTGAAATCGTCTTTTTATAGGATGGATTCCCACTATTTCGCCGCATCTACCTTACGTTATAATAAGCTAGGGGTAAGTGTAACCCACAAAGTTGTTAGTCCAACTTTGAACATTCATCACACTTGCAATTTCCATTTATTCTTTTTAAAACTTTGACCGTAGGTTTATCAAACTATCCTTGATTATTGGATACATTTTGAAGTAAAAAGCTCAATTAACTTCTAAGTAATGATCAATATAAAAATTAGGATTAAAGTTACACTGTTCGCAAAATTAGTTTGGGGCAAGTCTAATAAAAAACGGCATAACAAAAAAAGCCAGAAAAGTTGTAATTCAATTTTTTATCAGTTCTTTCCTAAGTCAAAACGGGAGTTGTATAATAGGTGAAACATATCTTAAGGCAACAAATGTTTTCTATGGATTACACTTGCCTCAGGCCCCAAAAAACCTGAGGTAAGGGTAACCCAGCACTTTTCCATTCTCCACAAGCAAATTTTACAATCAAACTTCTACATCACAGCAGATATCATATAAAGAAGCACTTCCCACAAAAAAAGGCCCGATTTCTTCTATTCTCCCTCTCGCAACACAAAACTGGTAAGCACGTTCCCATAGTAGAATCATAGCAGCCACATAAAACCTCCCTCTCACGTAACAGTGTTGCCATCACATTAGCGATGTAGTTTGGGAGAGTTATAAACATCTCACCCTGAATTTGTTCACTCTTTTCTCACAGGATTGCTGATTGAGCTGTGGGTTACACTTACCCCCAATTCGCACTTACCCTGGTGTACTTTGCATGCAATTTAATACAATAACTAAGCATCAGTTATAAATGGTAGAATGTTGTGTGCCAAGCAAAACATGTTCTTCGGAGCTGCTCAGCATTTGAAAGGGAGAGGGCTGTCCTGGATGCTGAAGTTTTTCCTGACAGTGCGACGCCTGGAGCAGTTATGTTTTCAGTCAATCTTATTGCAGGGCGCTTGCTGCCCCGGAAGGCAACAATGAGGCCCAGTTGGGGACGACGGTCAAGACCCAGCTCTCAATAGCGTTCCCAAGGTCCGTCAGGTTCGAATTGAGAAGATTGAATTGTATTGGCCCTAGAAACAATCCTAAAAAAAACATGGAGTATTTGACGTAAGTAACGACTAACCTTTTGAGCGGTTTCAATTTGGTGAGAAAGCTGCATCACGTAGTCACTCGTGAAGGATATCAGCTCAGAAAGGGGCGTCAGCTCGCAGGGTGTCTTGTCCCTCATCTTACTCAGCATTCGCCTTTGGACAGCCCTCATTTGAGCGGTCCCTACTTTGATTTTTTCCTGAAAACGACACTACAGTCAGCTCACTGAAGCGGACCAAAAATGAATCAAGTTGAAATATATACCTGCAAATTCCTGATTTGGTTGCGCAGTTCAATATTGTTGTCAGTGGCATCTAACAATTCGTTCAAAGCAAGCATGTGTTGAGTCGTCCTGAGGCTCTTGTTTTCCATCTTTCGAGCCAAAATGTTCAACGGTAACGTAAGTGCTGAAATGGAGTTGGCGTCAAATCTATATTTTTGTTGAGCTTTGTTTACAGACAGCGTGAAGGAGGCGTCGGAGTAATTTTTAAACTTGAAACCCGCCACGTTCTCGTTGCTTCCAGTTTCGTTCCACGAGTCAGCGCTGAACTCTGCAAAGATTTGTTGATTATAATAGACTACGGGTAAGTACTAGGGGGCTATCCCCTGCTGGCTGAAGCCAGCCAACCCCCGACCACTCCCACCTGGCCTCAGACCACTTCTACTTGCTCTTCAATAATTAATCTGTTTTTCTTAAAGAAATACAGGAGGTTAAAGGGTTCATTGGGAAGGTGAAATCTATTTGTAAGGGGTACCAACTCTCAGCTAAAGATCAGCGGTTTCCCCCTCGCTTGCCCCCTTCCCCCCACCCTTGGTCTCCTCCTCAGCTGCACAGGTCATCCTCGGTCCTCCTCCTTTTTCTCCTCCTCCCCCTCGGACTGGATCTCCAATATAGCAGACAAATTAAAGTAAGGATGTACGGATTTTCACGCACCGGGGAAGATGGTCGGTAGGATAACCGGATGAGAGGCGGTCAGATGCAGCGTCGCTTCGCTCTCCTTCGACGGTGGAGCTAACTCGAGCACTAACGGCGTTGGGAGGAGAACTGAAGCTTCGGACGAGCCGCACGTCATATCCGACCGGAGGTAGACGGCAAGAACGTTGGCCTCGAGTTCCCAGGGCACGGTGTAACTGGCTACGAGGCTCACCGCAGAATACAACTCCACCTTGTCACCTTGTCATGAAATCAGTTGAAAAGTATGATCAAGCTTTCAATGCCAAGCTCTCATGGGCAACAAGAAAACGTATCAAACCCGGTTACATCCACATGTAGGTAATGTAAGTTAGAAAACTCTGGTGTGCTGCAAAATCGGCCAAATCCACTTTTCTGTGTTTTTCAAAACCGGTCATGTTCCGTCTCAGCAGATGTGCGGATCTATCACGAGATAATCTGACCGGACGGTTCTGATGATGAGATTGTTTGTTGCGTGTTACTGTGATTTTTATGAAATTCAATAATAATGTTGAGAGGTTAGTAGAAGAGGAGCTTGCGAATCGTCTTTTAATAGTTTTAAGAGGGTTCTTACGTCGTTTTGAAAGGATTAAGGAGTTTCAGGGGTCTGAGGGTTTTTACGAGTAAGTCGGTTTTTAGGGGTTCAAGTAGTTTAAAAAAAAGAAAGGATTTTAGAGTTTTTAAGGGGGTTTTCATAGAGTTTAAGGGTAAAGAGTTATGTTATGTTATCCCTGCAGGTCCCCCCCAGATTCTCTTTTGGTGCCTTAGTACCAACTTTCTTAGTGTCACATAACCCAAAAGAGTTTTGGTTCTTATTTTATTTTTTCTTGGCGTAACAGAAAATTGACTTTCCTGAAAACTTTCCCGTTTTGGAGATGGCCGATTCTACAACCAGACGACATACCGAGATTCTGAAGGTAGTGGCTGTTAGGGATGGCCACCAGAGGATGAGTGACGCACACGTTGATGTGCAGGCTGTGAACTAAGCTCGTTGCTTGAATTGCTACTTCGAGTTTGCAAGAGGAATCACCTTCGAGCATCGGCCAAACTTTCAACGATATTTTCACATCAGGCCGCGTCACAGGTGCGCCCAAAGCATTTTCTGTTTAAAAAAAAGTGACTCGTAAGACAGCCGTCAATCTGAGTGGTTGAATGGCGTGTTAGATGATTTACTTGCTGATTGAGAGTATGTGGCGATTTGATGTTGGAGAGTGTGCAGTTTAGTTTCGACTTCCGTTGACGTCAGGACGTGATCTTGGAGCGGAGGGGGAACGAAAACTGTCGGCTCGGTTCCCATGTAGTAAAGTGACAATTCTCCGTCTTCGCCCAGGAGTACAACACATCCGTTGAGGCCCTTCTCGAACAAATTGGTTAATAGCGATAAAAAGATCAGCAATGCACAGAAATGTAAAAGCTCACCATGAAATTTCCCCGGGCGATAGCGACAGGCGAGTTTGGTAGCTGAGCGGACCATTTCAACGTGGTGCCTTCGTAGACCATGAGCGTGTTTGTGTCAGTCACAATAAGTGACATCACGGTGGGTTCCCCTGAGAGACAAAAATGCAGTTATATTACCCTCATGACTTATAAACGAGTGGCCAGGCTCGCGGGAGCTGCCTTATGAGGGCCTCCTGGCGACTTTTGATCAAACGTTGGTGTTCGGCCCCGGATTTGAACTAGGCTGATAGCGCTCCGACTGATTCGTAAACAGACGAAGCTCTGTCGCCTTAGTCCACGGAGCCACCCTGTCCCCTTATATATAAATATCGATACTTTTGAAGTATCAGACCCCCCCCCCCCCCTTCTGAGCGACGACTGAATCGAGCTTGTATCACTTCTCATTGCTGAGTTTGCTTTAAAATGGTGTGCCTACTCGATGAAAACATTTACATTAGTTGAGCTGATATAGATAGCAGCTCAAGATTTCTAGTAGATCTACTCTATTCCAGATTTCCAGAAAACCTCGAATTTGTGTTCCTACTGAATGGATAAATTCAACACTATTCAAACTTGTATAACTTCTCTGCCTCATTTGAGTGCCCAACTCGCTGAAAACATTTAAATACATTATTTGAGCTGGTATCTACGTACTCTACGCCAGATTTCCTCAAAAATTGAATTTGGTACAAATTTGTTACTGTATTAGGAATACAGTATTCCTACTCCATGGAAAAATTTGACGCTAATCGAGCTTGTATCACTTCTCATTGCTTAATTTCACAAAACTCAATAAATTGGTGTGCCTTTACATTGCCTTTACATTTACATTACTTGAGCTGATATCTACTCTATGCCACATTACCCCAAAAACCTTGACATTGTGTTCCTACTGCAGGGATAAATTTAAAGTTATTTGAGCTTGTATCACTAATAAGTCTTCTCAATGCTTAATTTCTTAACTATTAATTGGAGTCCCCGCTCGATGAAAACATTAAATGTTAATTAAATTTTACATTGAGGTGGTTAGGGTGAGAAATTAAAACCACATCGTGATTTACATTATTTGAGCTGATATGCCAGATTTCCTCAAAAACCTTGAATCTGTGTTCCCACTGCATGGATAAGTTTAACTATTCGAGCGTGTACCTATCACTTCTCTATGCCAAATTTCACGAATATTTTAATTGGTGGTCCCTACGCGATGAAAACATATACTTGAGCTGATATAGATATCAGGCGTAGATCTACTCTATGCCACATTACCTCAAAAAACTTGAAATTGTGTTCCAACTGCATGGACAAATTTAACGCTATTCGATCTTGTATCACTTCTCAATGCTTAATTTCGCAAGTCTTCTAATCGGTGTCCCTACTCGATGAAAACATTTACGTTACCTACTTGAGATTTTCTAGTAACGTAATCTTCTGAAGATGTCTACTCTTTGTCACCTTAAAATTATTAGCAGATACCTAGTTATTAGTCATTATTAATTATTTTCGAGAAGATTCTGTATGACGGGACCGACGTCGCAGTGTTTCGAACCTCTATATTTAGGAGGAAAAAAGTCAAGATCAGCCACAAGAAAAAAAAAAAAAAAAAAAAAATCATAATCAAAGAATTGATGGTTTCTTTCTATTAGCAACTCTTAGATTTAGAATTGTGATTTCCTTCGATTAGCAAATTTTAGAATATATTTTTAATATTTTCTCCTTTGCTGGACATCTTTTATTCAAGAAATTGGGATTTTGGGCCTTAAACAATGAAAAACTGCAACGTCGTGCGAAAAAATCTGTTTGAATCCTCGCAAACAGCATTGATTTCTCTAAAAGATCCATCTAATTTGTCTTTTGCAATCTGTTGCTCCCATCTTTTTTTCATTATATAATATAAATTATATCATCAGGTTCAACTATGGGAGGCTTGAGGTACACAAATGTTTCTACGGCATGTCTCGTCGTGCCAGGAGGCTTCAGGAACTTTATATTTGAGGTTCATTAAATGAAACATTTTAAACTTAGCTACAAGGCCAGACATTAAACGAACAAAAGACAAATTTTGTTCCCTCACCTCGTGAGAATATGGTGCTGCAAAGAGGAGAATATTGCAGTCTCTTGCAAAATTTCATGACGCCGGTTTCATTGAAGCAATAGAGATTCCAGTCGGTGAGGACAAATATGGCAGCTTCAGTAGTGGTGACACCGAGGTACCTCATGTCGTTGACGCTTTCCCCCAAATTATACGACCACGACGGGATGGATTTTTCATTGTTGTCCTCTCCTAATATCTGGTACCTGGAAGCATAAAGAAGTTGCCAGTTTATCACTCTCTTCTAAATTCAACTTCCACAAACTCTCCATACCTGTAAGATTCCAAGCACCAGTTGGAATTCAACGTGACGAAGGAATCGGTGTGAGGGACGTAAACGATCGGTGACGGAAGGAGGAAATTCGGAAGCGACCTGGTGAGTATATGAGTCTCCTGCTCGTAAAACATTAGAGTCCCGTCCAAACCCAGAACAGCCACGAAATCTCTTCCGTCCACGCCACCAAAACCTCCGGTAACCATTGTGTACGCCGAACGCTTCAAATGGTGTTCGTACACCATGAAAACCTGACTCTGGTCCCCTAAAAAGCAAGAAAGTTGTAAGGCTGGAGGCATTTTTGGTCATGCAGGTGCCTGTGCTATCGATTGTGGAGGGGCAATTAATCAGATAAATCGATTGTGAGTCCGATTTTACATACTGTCGCAACACTATCGCTTATGAAAGGTAACTTTTCCTTATGAACGGTACCGATAAATATGATCGTAATAATAATCATTAGGGCTCGGATTTATATGCACGATAAAATCACCAAAACTCCACATTTAATATGCTCGAAAAACAACTGTTTTATGCTCAACAGATATGCTCGAACATCCCTTTATATGCTAGTAAAAATAATAAAAATGTTAAACGAAAAAATCTACAACTTATGGGGTTATAAAGAAATGGACGGCATGGATGGGGTTTTTGAAAGACTTGGCCAGGTCAAATGAGGAGTCGTTTTCGATGTAATTTTGGACGTAGACTCGATGTGTAGTGAGCCTCAAATCCATCCAGTATACAGTATACTGGATGGATTTGAGGGTCACAGTAACTGTGGTGCTCTGTGGAGCAAAAAAGGGCCATAGGAGGGGTTTTTGAAGGTCTTGGGCCATGGGGTCGACTGGGGTGTCGTTTTCGAAGTATTTCTGGACGTAGAGTCTGTATATTGGGGTCCCAGACACGTCGGGGTTAGGCATGTGTGAGGCTTCTACCGTGCTATAGAAGGAAGTCAGGAGGTCAAATGAAGGGTCGTTTTCAGAGCAATTTTGGACATAATCCATTTGTGTCGTCTCTTATTTGACAAAACACTACTGAGGTATACATTTTTTGAATTTCTAATATTTTTAAAATGATTTTTCAACGAAGCAGACATTCACGACGATCTTTCCGAAATAGCGGATTTGCCAAACTCTCAATTACTTCCCTTTTTGACTGAACACAGGGGTATCATTCTTTCCCAATTTGATTCGTGAGAAATGTGCACGAAGATTGCGGGCGAGTCACCAATCGACAGTCCTTGTAGTACCCAAGTACAGAAGAGAGGGTAGCTTAACGTAAGGTAGATTGTACTGATGATGGTATAGTCAACCGAAACGCGTCTACAAGTTATTACTTTATTTATCGTGGAAATAGACTAATTCGTCTGAAATCGTCTTTTTATAGGGGGTAGCTTTTTTGGTCTTTATGAATCTGAACCCTGGCCGTGTAAAATGTTTCCAACGCAAAATTATTGGTAGACCTAGACCTACATGTACCTACCTGAGTGTTTGGTATATAAATGACCAAAAAACAAGTTTTTGTTTTCAAATTGAGTAGGATTTAATACAATTCAAACTCGAAATTAGGGAAATACCCCTTGATATGTCAGTTACAAACCTTGGTCGGGGCACAGATACGACTCCAGGGAAATGCGTTTTATTCCTAATTAGGAATTAGGGTCTTAAGACCGATGTTTTATGCATTTACATGTGCGATAAATTTGAATGGACTCCTTGAAAAGGCCGGAATTCCTCATTTCTAACAACATATTCGGATTCATTGCCCTTTAAAACCCCTCTACACAAATTTTTAGTTCGAAAATCTGTATAATTACGTGCAGAGCTGTTTTAGAAATGTTGGAGAATTTGAAATTAAAGCGGAGGGCACGTGATGTCACCAAGTAGTTGGGCACAGAGCCGCCAGAGCGCTGAATAATAAATCTGAACAAAAAACACTCGCCCCGGGCCGATTTTGAATAACCTTCTTTGACGATAACTCAATGCTCGATTTTTAAATGTCCTTCTCTGATGATTACCTTGATTTTTGACTTTCGGGGTCGGCTTTTCGCATAGCAAAGTTGGCTAACTTAAATAGATGCAAGAGAGAGGGAGATTCCTCAGCCAATCAAAGATGATCAAGCATCCCACGTCATGACATGACATAGTGCTGCAAAAAATCGATTTTTTCAACTTTTCGATTTTTCGATTTTTTTCCGGAAAAACGTCGATTAATCGATTAAAAATCGAAAATGAGAAAACGTTTCAATATACGTAAAGGTTTCGAAAAATAATGATTTTCAGCTCGACTGTAAAATTTAACGTAGGTCGACGGAGCCGCCTCCTGCCATACAACTTGGACAAGCTAAGCTGTTTTTTTTTTTTTTTCTAAACGAAAATTTTACCTTTTTCCAACCAACCTAAAATTTGGTATTGACGACTGAACTGATATTCGTAAAGTTGTTAACCACTCTCAGTGCTGCTCAAAAGGCCATAATATATCTTGAAAGTGAATAATAGTCATATTGATCAGGTTCCTATGCATTTAGAACGTCCCTGACGAGCCTTTAGCACAGTACCTACCTACATTTTGTATTTTTTATCTAGATTCTACTCGTTTGCTGGAATAATAATTAAATTATTTCAGTTAATAAAATTTTTTATTAACTGAATTGGATCAAATTTATGTTGTTTGATCTCAATTCTTCGCTGATATAAACTAGATGAATAATTTAACTTATTTTAAAAGGCATAATATGGCATATTATTTCATTTTTCCTCCTTTGCAAGAGTAGTAAATTTTTGTCCGATTAAAATCGATTTTATTTTTTTAAATCGATTTTTCGATGTTTCGGGAAAAAATCGATTAATCGATTACGATTACATTTTTTTGCAGCACTACGTCATGTACCTCCTCCAGGCCTCGGAATTCAAATGTTATATTTTTTCAAAGGCCCTATAAATAATAGAGACGCGTTTTCTGCATTGTTGACCCATTTTCGTAACTTTTGAAGCATGAACTTTCCAGGAAATTAAAAAAAAAATCATTCAAGGAGCTCATTCTGTTGGTCCCAGAGAGGTGAAAATACTACCAAAGGCTTCTTTCAAAATTTACTTGACAGGAAAATAATATGCAAATTTGCTCGAATCCAAGCCCTAATCAACTAGTCCATTCAATTCCATTATCAACTGATAATTATAATCATCAACGTAGATATAACTAACCATGTTCCGTTGAGCCAGCTATCGTCGTAAAATTGTAGACTCCAAGGCTTCTAGGGTGTAGAATGGCCAAACTGACGTTCTTTGACCCCCTGCAAAACAATATAATATTATATTATACGTCACAATAAAAACCCACAAACATGGAAGGGCTGGTTTCCACCAAGTGATGAGACATCTGAATGAAGAAAGACTCGAACGCGGCATTAGATTACCTACACAGGTTTACAAAAAATAGTGAGTGTCGAGGTGAGTTGCTAAAAACCCGATTTATAGGAGTATTTAGGTTTCGAAAATGACCATCGTTTTTCAAGGTCACGTCCAGAGATAGGCCCACTTTTCTGTTTTTACCCCTTGCGATTTCAAATTTGGATTCTGCGATAAAGGTGACTATAGGAAAGCTTGATTTCATCGGAGCTCTCGAGAAAATATGGGTTTCAAAGCATTAACCTTAAAAAAATCATAATTTCCGAGTAAAAAATGAAAATAAACATACTAATTACAAAACTATGGGAAAATGAAAAGTAGGTAGAGTAGATATTATGCATTCAAAAAAGTTTTCGTGTGACTTTCGGGTATGAGTGTCTCTGAGAAGATCTCTTTGGTGACAACAACACTAATCTGCCATCGTATGGACGGCGTACCTTCTACCTAACTTTCATTACAAAGAGCATAGGTATTAAAATTTAATATTATTTTCTCGAGAGCTCCGATGAAACCAAGCTTACCTATCGTAACTTTTATCGCAGAATCCAAATTTGAAACCGAATATACGTTTGAACATCTTGACTCCAAGATATACTATGTAATAAGGGGGGAAAACAGAAAAACGCTGCAAAACGTACAAGATGTGAGACCCCAAAAACTGGATGGTGCGTCCAAAATTGCTCGGAAAATGACACCTTATTTGACCTAATTTGTCCATAGATCCCCACGGTGAAATCGGATCGTTCTGGGACCCTCAAAAATGGATTCTACGTCTAAAAATACTTCGAAAACGACACCTAACTCGATCCCATAGCTAAAAGCCTTAAAAAACCCATTTTAGGCACAACTAGATGGTAAACCGAGTATTTTGTCAAAGGTACAAATTTAAAAAAAGCCTACCGCCCATAACGGCCCGGACGGACATTTCGGTTTTGGAATCTAGACATCTTGAAACTGATGATGTCAAATTTTGAGGCCGATCGGAGTCGTCGACCTCCGCCACGAAAACATAGGTGTACCTATTATTCCAATACAAGAATAATAAACCAAAATTTGAACAAGATAAATGAATAGCGGCTGAACTAGAATTTGTTTAGTGAGAGCACTGCTGACTGCGGCCGAAAAACGTGACCAGAGCCTTAATTTTAGCGCCGCTTGGTGAAACCTAGCTCTAAGTATGGATTATAACTCTATAGTTAGTGTTATAATCCGAAATAGTAGTTACTTAGTTCTAAGATCTCAACTTACGATATAAAACGTCCAGCTGCCAATTCCAAAATGGGTTGCCCCAAGTCGATTTCGATGACGACGTCTATCGGGGAAAAACCTCGTTCGGGGGACACCTGAGAGTCGGCGAAGGGGTTGAAGATCCGCAGAACTCCCTCATGACTCCCGACTATCAGATGGTCGGTTCCCTGACTCCACAGATCAGCCACCAGGAGACACGTCCTGTCGAAATTCTCGTTCTGGCCACATCGGGCGTTCCACAAGTCGCGGGCTTTGAACAGTGACATGTCATCTCGATCTGAAGGACCGCAGCGCTCAAAACGGCCTACAACTGCCCGTCGCGCTCACGCTTGGCAAAAATCCCAACATTGTGCAACAAAAATATTGAAGAAGTGTTACAGACCAAATGACTCATCCCAAAATCAACACCCTCACCCTCAGCTGCGTACTAAGTCAACAGACGTTACCATGACAACCAACCCCAAACAACCTCGTCCCTCAATCGCGTGAGGAAACCACGTTTCTGGCGATTTTTAAGTATTCAAGCGTCTTCAAATCGATCAATTCATGTTCGATGCAGAATTCATTAGGCAAAACGGATGGCGCAGAACCGACTTTACATTAGCCTCCAGTACCGCCAACCGTCAATTCAACAGGTGAAATCAATACCTGACGACGTAAATCAGCTGTGCCTAACGAGTCAAACGACGCTGACTTCAAAAAGCGTTATCAGATAGCAAGTAGATTCTACGAGGTATATTAAAGCCCCAACCTGAGGAGGAGAGAGACCCAAATTTGGTCATCTTTAATCTTTGCTAGCCAACAATTAGCAGTCGGAAAATTTTGAAGAAAAAAACTACTAATCAAAAATAAATACGTTTTGGCGAGTAAAGAATGAGAAAAGTCAAACACCACCAGAAATTTGCTCAATGTGGCCTATTTGAACCAATTAACGTAAGTTAGGGCAAGTGCGTGGTATGGTTTGTCAAGTTCTACTACATCTTCACAACAAAACCTCAAAAATCATCCTTTGACGATACGACTATTTTTATTTTGGCCCTGAACACCTTTTTAGTACCCGTGTCAATTGAGAGCACTATAACCAACTTACGCAGTTGCCTCATTGAAGCGGGGTAAGTGCATAACTAGCTTGTTCAATCTTTGGAACGCTTATTCTGGTTTCCCCGGGGCAAACGCAAAAAAGGAAATCTCTCAACGATCCTTGCTTCTTCTTCTTTGGGCGCCATACCTGTAAATGGGCGTTGGCGACCTCTCGCTAATAACTTACAGCGTGTTATTACAGAAGAAGTAGTGACCTACTGTTTAACGCCGGTTCCGAACGGCAAATTTGACAGGTTTTATAGGCAGAATACTTTCGGTGGGTTGCCATTCCCTTCCAAAAGGTGATTATCAGTATAAGGAAGATGTCCGGCTGCTGGGATCGAACCAGCAACCTTTGACTCGGCCGTCCAACTTTCTAACCACTGAGCCACTGATAACCACTACGATCATTTAGCGATTTGAAAATTTGAAATCGGACAAAAACTCAAAGAGTTATCAACTTTTCAGATCACCGAGTCAATAACTGGACTGCAATATTTTAAAGACTAGTCAAAACATCATATGGTTGGTTATATGGAAAATAAGGTGTTTAAGGACACAAGAACGGTAACCAGTTTGGTTAAGAACCGACAGAGAATGAGGCATACAATCACGCACTTTCCCAAATTATCACCACGCACATGCCACTTCTTGAAAAACCAATGGGGTAAGTGTATGGTAGGGTCAAACTCACTGAGACAAAGTAAACACAGCGGATAACCTCATCTTCGAGTGTGAGGCCCTGGAGTGCAGACGGTATCTTGCTCTGGGCTCTGTGGACCGGGGAGAGATCTTAGCGCAACAGGACCTGGTAGGAGGGCTATTGAACCTCTTCACGGGCACAGAACGCCTACCATAACTCTGAGAGGCAGCACAATGGGTCTACAGGCCTAAGTGCGGGAAGTGGGGCGCCCTTCAGGAACCCACTTCCATACCCTCGCTGGTATTAGTCTAATCTAATCTAAAGTGCATTGTAGGGTCCAACTCACTGAGAGACAAAGAAAACCCTGAATTTCAATAATTGAAATACTTATTATAGGAGTGAAGTAAAACTACTGAACTTATAATCAAACATTAAACACCGGAAAATACTCACAGATTTGAAGGATGGAACACGATAAAAACGGAGTACAGTACTTGGCAGCTCAGTGAAATGCCACAATGTAACTTTACAAGCTTCCAGCGTTGACACCATCTGGCAGATGTCAAGCATAAAGTGTCCAACGTTCTGTAGCATATTTACACCCCACTTACGCACTTACCCCATTTTTGCACTTCCCACAGTTTACCTAAAGTGAGCGAAAAATAGTGGCAAGACTAGATGGAAGGGTGGTGGGAGGGGGATGTCCGAGGTAGGCCTGGCAGCTGGTAAAAACCCTCAATTCCGACTCCACGGAGGTCTAATTATGTCGCCAGGGGGTGGGGGAGGTGGCGAAAAGAGGCAAGACCAGTTGCAAGGATGTTGGGAATGATAAGGGGGAGGGGGGGGGGGGGTCTCAAGCATGTTGGTGGATCTCCGCTGAGTGGTTGTAAAAGGGGGGACTAGCTGGAGGAAAACATTCGCCACTCCCCCCTCCCCCTCCCCCCACGAATTCCATATCCCATCGCCATCCTCTTTTCGTCAGGCATAAAAGTGTAATAAACATGGAAAACGAGTTGTAGAATACTATTCCCAAATACTGAAAACTCAGGGAGAGCGGCCCGCCAGACCTCAGGGCGGAACAAGCGGGGGTTGGCAGGCGTATCCAGCACGTGCTAGCCCCCTAGCTGCAGATAGAAAAACCGAACGGTCTACAAAAGTACTCACAGGAATACATTAATTTTTATTGCAAACGTTCGTTTCACACATCAAGACTTTTATACGTAGTATATCACCCAAACAAACATCTCTCAAACATTTGAAGGAATGCTCACAATATCCTACGTTCGCTTCAATTAATTAAAAAATTGAAGAGGGATCTGAATAGCGCGGAAAGACACTGGAATGTACATACTCGAATCAGTTCCAGAGAGCTGGAGGATTGAGCGAGTTGGTCCGATATGCATAATATGCTTAATAAATAATGAAAATCACATCATAACCTACACAGCTACTCTACACATTTTAAAGCATATAGAGAAACTGGTATACATTGTGCATGACAAAGCTTAACACAGTTATGTACGACAGGTTGATGGAAGCCAAATTCGAAGTTTGTACCAACTGAACTGGAATTAATCACAAAACCTAATGACGTGCTACAAATACACCGGCCTCAAAGTCACAATAAGGAATGGACACGCATAGATTTTTTTAAATCCACATAGGGTTCCTCAGAAGACGCGCCCTACTCGACTGTCGTGATTCCCAGGTGCGGTCCATCCAATTTTTTTCCGGGAATCGTCGTGGAGTTCCGAATTTGACAATTTTAAACACCATTAAAATCTAAATTTCATATCAAGGCCCTGGCAAAGTTCGCCCAGGTCACTCAGGGGGCGGCTGCGCAAATAAGGCGGCCCACTGCCACCAGGCCTGTGGGCCTTGGAGCCCCTGAGGCGAATGCTGGCGGCCCAGAACCTGACTAAATGGGCTTGGGGTGGAGATCCCCCAACTGGGGCACACGGCCGTGTCCAAAGAAGCTGGGCGAGGTTTCGAGCCAGGATGTGCTGGGCATACTTCTCGGCGAGTGGCAGGAGGAGAGGGCTGCTGAATCCGCACGGAGACGCTCGTTAGGTTCTTCCCATCTGAGGCCCTGACCACAACACCTCACAGCTCCTGAGCAGCCACGAGGACTTTGCGGCTAACCTGCACCCCTGGCACTGGCTGCCCACATGAAGCCTCCTTAGGACTTCCACATTAAGCAGAATATAGCCGGGTTGAGCTGAGTGGCTCCTACAGTTTATATCTATAGGTTTGTTCCAGGTTTGACGGACTGTTAACAGAAATCGACGGAGACATGCGCAGTTGAGATAACTGCTGTTCCAGGTCGCTTGGTCGGCGAAAAGTCGCCGTCGCCGGCAGTTCCAGGTTGATTTGTAGGTTGACAGCAGTTCAACTGCAGTCGGACGGAAACGAATGAGTTCGGTTGGGAGCTGTCGACTTTGATAACCCTACCCAGTTGAAACCTCTCTCATAACCCTCTCACTTTATTTTGGTGCTCGGCGTGTCAAGTGGACGCTCATCTCTTCCAAATGATGATGTGACTTTCACGGGACTGCAAATTTTGTAGCTCCACCGAAAACTCATAGATCCTCAAATCAGATGGCTCCAGGCTCCAAAATACTTCGAAAACGACAGCGTATGAAATTTACAGTCACGTGACTCACCGTGAAGTAACGCTACAACAGTTTGTTGACGGTTTGGCGTTCCAGGTAAGCGAGTGCGCTGTTGGACAGAACTCAACTGCGATTCAGAAGGCATTGGGACAGCAGTCGACAGTTGTCAACTTCTGTCGACAGACGCCGTTAGACCTGGAACAAATCTTAGGCTAATTTCCATTGTGTTAAGATTGTTAGCAGTTAAGCATTGTGCTCTCAAGTTAACCGAATCTACGCAAAATAGTTATTTTCTCCCTTATATAGAAAAACAGACAATGTCATATTCGTGATCAGTCGTTTTTCTCAGAAGGGAGAAATTTCATGACAGTGTCCTTATGTTTAGCTTTTGGGATTTTTTTCCGAGGAAGGTCCGTCAGATTTGAATTTTGTCAACAAATTTTTTGATATCTCCGAACATGACAGGCCGATTTAACCTGAAATTCAGGAGCACGTCCATTCCTTATACGAAATGACAACATTGAGGACGATCACGATAATATGAAAACATATTATTTCACGATTACATGACTAGTCCAGTGATGTATCAAAATAAAATTACTCCAGCAAAACAGTCCACCACAAGAAAATTACAGAAACCCAGAACTGCTCCAACAAGTTAAAAGTTAAAAACGTTGAAAATACACCCGAAAATTACTTGATTTCTTTCATACGCGCGCATCACAGTTCAGTTTTGTCGGATTTCTTGAAGCCGTATTGCTCCATGAGTTCGTTGCACCCTCGGCGAGTGTAGTCCCGCAACGCGATCCTCTTCAGTTCCTGGGGGAAGAATCAAACCGTTCAAACCACCTGCAGCTTGACCAGTGCAATAATAGGTTCGTTCTTGGAGTGTGAGGAGCTTGCGGTTGCGCAGTGCTACGTTTAGGCCACGCGCGGATCGTCTCGTTGGAACCACAGAGTGACATGTGAGGATCGAATTTGCTGTTCCAGAAACGGGAGTGTGAGGCGATGTAAGGTGTTCACACTTGCTCACATGTCGGACTGTGAGCGTGTGAGTGTGAGTTACCCCCTCTACAACTCGCTTGATAACCTTATGTATTCTGGCCAGATCTCTTAGATCCAGACTTCATAAGTGTAAAGCGCACAAAATTTAAAAACATTTAATGTTTGTTTATTTGAGTTAATTTTTAAAATCCTCACACCAAACTTTCATCACCTCACGCTCACGCTCACACTCAACTTACGCTCCAGGAACAAACCTAACAATAATTATTATTGTGACAGCTTACCGTTTTGTCTTTGTCGTACAGAATCATCTCAGGGGGAGCTCCTTGGACTGACTTGAATACGACGTTTTCGCCGCTAAAAACAATCACACAATATGTAAGGAAATAGGGGAAATTGAACTGACAAGTCTTAGAATGGGGATTGACACAGGGACATTGGTATAGGTAGGTAAAATGCGTAGTAAAAAATTTGTATATTTAATGTAATTTCACGTCAATAAAATCGACGGTCACGATCTAATTAAGTAATTCCTACTGCCCAAAACGGCCATGACGGCGGAAGGACATTTAATTTTGGTTTATTATTCTTGGAATAATACACCTATGTAGTCGTACGGAGTTCGACGACTCCGATCGGCCTCAAAATTTGACATAATCCGTTTCAAGTGGTCTAGATTCCAAAACCTAAATGTCCGTCCGCCGTTCGTGCCGTTTTGGGCAGTAGGATTTTTTTTTTAAATCTGAAATTTTGACAAAATACACGGTTACCATCTAGTTGTGCCCGCAAGGTTTTCCGCCCGATCGCCAAAACCCGTGGGGCGCTATGGGAGGTTTTTTTAAAGGCTTTTAGCTACGGGATCGAGTTAGGTGTCGTTTTCGAAGTATTTTTGGACGTAGAATCCATTTTTGGGGGCCCCGGAACGATCCGATTTCACTGTGTCGATCTATAGGGCTTTCATGGGGCTAAAAATGGGATCCTTCAAAAATCCCTTTTTTTCAAAAATTGTTTATTTTTTACTCGAAAATTATACATGCTATGTATATTTTTGAGTAAAAAATAAACAATTTTTGAAAAAAAAAAATTTTTTTTAAATTTTTTCATTGACAGAATTAAATTTTTACACAAGTAATCTCTATCAAAGAATAATAATTTGCAGCGTTTGAAATCTACGCGTCATGAAAAATAATTTGCAGCGTTTGAAATCTACGCGTCATGAAAATACTAACGTCAACTTTAGATGCCGATCAATATTTTCGTCTCCTTTCCTAAATAATAACAAAATTTGTTTGGCATTTAATGTTCCAAGAATAACAAACGACACGGATACTATCCTTGTGGTTTGTTATTCTATTAGGGACTTACTATTGAGGGACGTCATCGAAGATGAAGCTCTTGACTTCAGGAAGACCCCGAAGCTGACAGCCTTTGCAACTCTAAAAGAAGAAAACAAGTTTTACCAGCCTATCGCAGATAAGTGAAGATTATTTAAAATTTTCAAAACAAGAACAGATGCATGAACGAATGAACTTGATATATTTTACCCACTTGAATTTCAACATAAGCAACATTTTCGCTCGTAACTTCTTCTTGGAGGCTGGACGATACAGCAAGCAAGAACGTCACAAACAGGAGCAAATTGAACTGCATTTTCAGGAGAATTATTCCCTGCAACCAACGTAGATACATAAAGTTTATGTCATAAACCGTCGAAGACAATGATGGGTTTGTTTTCCCAACCAGTCAGTGAGAAATTGCTTACCGAGGAAGGAGACGCTGTGGTAGCACGTCACTCGTATTAAAATTTAATATTTAATATATAAATACTAAATTATTGTGATTCGATGGGAGTCTCCGAATTCAAAAACCCGAATACAATCAAGTACCTACTTACCAAACAATTGTATAAAAATGGCTAAAAAGTGTTTACTAAAACTTGAAATACAACTTGCTCTAAAGTTAACGTTAGCGTCGATATTGAGATGAGCTGGCCACTGCAACTCGGATTAGTGACGGTAACACGATCAGTGATGTCCTTGCTATAGAAAAATTCCCTTCAAAATAACAATCGGTAAAGGATAGATTTTTTATTTTTTTATTAATAAAAGTAGTAAGCGATAATTTCCCAGCAAAAATAAACTCCCAACAAACAACTAGGTACCAACATCAAATTTTCCTAAACACAAAATCCAAAATTTGTATTTATTGCAATGCAATGGATTTTCGCATTTAATGCAAATTTTACTCAAGGGGTTATTATTCTTTTAAATAGATTGATTGTGCTAAAATTGATTCTGCGTCATTGAGAAAGTTTAAAAAAAAGTTCTTTTTTTTAATAGGTACCTACAATGTTTGACCAGAACAATAATGTTCTTTGTATCTCCAATGTTTGTTGTATCTCGAAAAATGAATTTTGCGTTAAAAAAAAAAAAAAAAAAAAAAAAAACGGCGCTGCGCGCCTCGGTGGGCTTCGTCCCCTGCGCCCCCGGATGACTTCCGCTTAAAGCCTGACGGCTAAAATGTGGTGTACCTGACCCTTCAGGTTTTTGTCCCCCTCGCTGTATTATATAAGATCGGCTGTTTCTTACCGGTGTACCCATGTGCAAATAATTTTTTAATGGATAAAAAATAAATTAACCTGTTTTATTGATATGATCTTCACTCGTCATATTGACAATATCGATTCGAAAAACTACATAACTTATTTTAGTGGAAAAACCTTAAACCTTAAAAACCTTAAATGGAACTTCCAAAGTCCACGCGGTACCTAAATTTAGCGGTTCCCGAACTTTTCGGGTCATTGAGTACTATCGTATTACAGTCAATTAACATTTTTCATAGGAAAAAAATATTATCTTTATTGAAGAGTTGCAAAGATAAATTGTTAATTATAACACCAATAAATTATTAAGCTTATTCCAGCAGATCGCGGAATCGAACATAACTAAGCGAATTTAAATTTCCTTAGCAACGTTCGGTTTATAAAATACGCGCCACTTTTGTCTCACTATTTGGTCTCACTTTTTCCTGTCGCTTTTCGGCGGGGGGTCCCATCGCAAAAACCTGAAGGGTCAGGTTAAAAAAAAAAACCTCGGAATAGGTACAACAACTAATCACGGAATAGAACATACTATTCCGTGACAACTGATTTGACCTCCTGTGATCCTTCAAAAGTCTCACTTGTAGCCCCATGAAAGCCCCATAGATCCCCAAAGTGAATTCGGATGGTTTTAGGACCCCCATAATGGATTCTACGTCCGAAAATAGTTTGAAAACGACACCTAACTCGATCCCATAGCTGAAAACCTTCGAACTCCTCCCATAGCCCCATTTTAGCCCCATACCAACCCACGCATTTGGGCGATCGTATTGAAAACCTCGCGGGACAAAACCGAGTATTTTGTCAAAATTTCAGATTTAAAAAAAAAAATCCTACTGCCCAAAAGTTTTGGACAGCGGACGTACAGTGGGCAGTCGAATCTAGACATCTTGAAATGTCAAATTTTGAGGCCGATTAAAATTTTCGACCTCCGTCGCGTTTGAAAGTAGTGTACCAAAATGTAATGTACCGAATGCATGTTTTAAAAATTATTATTTATTAATTTTTAAATTAAAATAATGCTATTTGTTTTATTTTCATTTTTATCATTTAAACAGTTTTAATATGTAAAATAATACTACATAATGTATTGATAATGTATAATGTATTGATATTATAAAAACTGTAAATAGCATAATAATATTATTGTAGAACCTCAGTTTTTTTGGGGTAGGTTTCAGGGTAGACGTTTATCCAAAACTCCCTACGGTTTGGGACGTTTCATCACAAAATTCCCACCATCTGGCTATCACTGCTAAGCATAGAGTAGAAATAGGCGCAGGCCATCCATTTTTCAAACGCTTATTAAAACAATTTGAAAGTACCGAATTTTCATATAAGAAAAATTGTGTGTGACTGCTTTATTTCTTCATTTTTATTCTTTATTTGCACAAAATCTGAGTAGGTAGCATGACATTTGTATGGGTGAACCTGATGGGAGTGGAGTAGTGTGTTCTCCATGAACGGCGTTCATTGAACGCTACCGTTGCGTTGGTTGGTGCCCAGAGACTAGGGATGGGAAATCGGTAAGAAGTATCGATTTGTTGAATCGATTCAGAATCGGATGCTCCAAATCGATTTCCCAAAAAAATCGCCATAAAAGTATCGATTTTTCGGAAAATCGATTCAAAAATCAGTCTTACAAAAAAAGTTTTTTAATGAGTGATAACGGTAGATATATTTAATGTAGGTAGGATTCAAGAAAAAATCGTTAAAAAAATTTATTGAAAATTAAAATTGCATTAGTTTTCAAAAATTTTGATAATAAACAATTAATCAGACGAGTAATCAGTTTCTCTGTCTGAAAAAGCCATGGCGGACTTCGCTGGTAACTAGTGAGTTTTGTTGTTATTAGCTATTATCATAATTTTTAATCGACCTAAGACTCGAAATTTGCTTGAATCACTTGAAATGATAAACTAATTTTTATAAATGACGAAAATCGATTCAAGATTTTTTTAAAAATCAGTAGTAAAAATCGATTCACGATTTTTACAAAAATCGGAAGTAAAAAATCGATTCACCTAAAAAATCGGAACCCGAAGATCGATTCAAAAAAAAAAAAAAAATCGAAAAATCGGAACAAAAAATCGACTTTCCCAAAAAATTGGAAATCGATTCCCATCCCTACCAGTGACTCATCAGTACGAATCAGTTTAACAATCCTTAGCACTTTCCAAGAACAACATGTGATGATTTTGTGATGGGCTGTTCAAGTTTGTGAAGTTGTTTTTGAAAGTATTACTTAGTAGTACTTAGTCGGCTTTGTGTTTTGTACATTTTAGTTGATCCAGTGACTATCAATCATGAGCGTAAAATAGCTCTCGTTCGAGTGTTTTTGAAGTTTTGCGTTGGTTCCGTAAAACATTTTGACCATGTCTGGGGAGCAAAAGACGGTTATCAAGGGGAATCCTTCGCAGTACGTCAAGCTGAACATCGGTGGATCGTTGCATTACACGACAATAGGAACTCTCACGAAACACGATACCATGTTGAGAGCTATGTTCAGTGGAAGGATGGAGGTCCTTACGGATTCTGAAGGTGAGCACATTGCTATCCGTAGGCCAGTCGCCAGAGGGTTTGACTCGAGCAAGAAATTATGGAGAAGCTTTTATTCTTTAAAAATAGTTATGGGTCTGAACAACAAAATACCAAAAGTGGTAGAAAAAGTTTTGCTGGGAGAACTTTTGGCGGCCAAAAAACCTCTATTCTTTCGGACATTTTCCAGTTTTTCGCCTATAACTCGAAAACTACGCATCGAAGAAATGAACGTTTCAAAAACGAAGTTGAAGAGCATAAAATTCTGCGTCGAATGACCTCCTTACACATTAGAATCGGTTCAGCCGGTTAGCACCAATCAAGCGCCAAAAATGGGAAATTCACTAGGTCGAAAAAGAAAATACATACCATACACGGATTTGCTCCACCTAAGTGATCACATTTCGCCGAGACGGCTGCTACGGCGGCTGCTGCGGCAGCTAATCTGAAGACTAGGATGATCACCTAATGTGAAATTTCATGAGCATGATGCATGTGATGCTTTCATTCTACGCATTTTCTGGCTAGGACGAACCATTTCAAAGTTATAACTGCTGGAAGAGCACTTTGAAAATGTTGCTGGGCCATATTCCCTCTGAATACCTATAAGTATACATTTGGGGAGACGTTTTACGGGCTTTTCCTGAGATCTACGGGAAAATCCTAATATCATTTCTGAAAGGAAATTTATTCAGCTTTCGCGAGACATTGAAATTTCGAGGAGAAATAGTTTGGGAGGGAGAGAAGAAAATGCTATGAAAAACGTGGTCGTAGGAGTGTCAAATTTCTGGTTTCCATCCTTTTTGACGAATACTTTTGTCACTTTTGTAGTCTCAACAGAAATGGTATGCACCGATCCTCATAAAATTGTATCAGCTTTCTCCAGAAAATAAGAGAATTAAGATCGGACTAACCGTTCCCGAGTTATGGGCCAAAAATGGGCAAAAAACCCCTTTTGTCAAAATTTGCCATTTTTTGCCATGCCTGCTCCTCCCTTATCGAAGTTCAAACCAAAATTTCTCATAGAATAGCTGCGATGGGGAATTTGATCAGCTTTCACGAGAAAAAAATAAATTTGGAATCGGGCTAGTAGTTTCCGATCTACAGGCGAAAACGTTCTGAACAAGCCATCAATTGAATTGAATAGATGAGCGCAACCTTTTTGTTATTACGATATATTTAATGAGCGAGAGAAACTAAGAAACAGTAGGTATCTAGGGACCAAACTATGCCACCCAACACATCATCCACGTGATGCTCATTACGTAAACAACTGCACCCTAACGACCGATGCGTAATAAAACCTTATGCCGATCAGAGGTAACGAACGGCTCAGGCTGCAAAAATCGTTTTAGAGTCGTTGGAATCAGCCTGAAAAGCTCATTCCATAGACCCTTGTACCAACGAAATCGGACAAAAACTTTCGTCCCCCTTTTGAGACCTCCTTAGTTACACATCAGAGATAAACAACTTTCGTCGTGAAGGACCTCCCGAAAACCGATGAAGGGGATGAGGGAGGAAAAATCAAGGTAGCCTATAACCACCCCCGGAACTCGCTGATGACAATGAGACCACCCTCATGAAAATCTGTTGAGCCGCTCGGGCGTGATGCTCTGTACACAAACAAAAAAAAAAAAAAAACATACATGTCGAGGAGGTGAGCGCACCTTTCCATTTTTTGGAAAAAGGTTGCGCTAAAAATGTGGTTTTCCGCTTTCCGAGCCTTGTCAGATTGAGCGTTTCTTGTTTTGGTTCGTTTTCTATGTTCGTAGTAGTATTTTCTTGAATTTCAGGTGCTCCCTTAACTCTTAATTTGATGCTCTACAACATACATTTTGAACCAATTCATCCTTTTCTATATTTCAGCCAATTGGAAAAAATCGCCTCTTTTGACGTTTGATTTTGGCTAAACGGCTGAACGGATTCTAACGTGTAAGGAGGTCATTCGACGCAGAAATGTATGCTCGTCAACTTAGTATTCGTAACGTTTTCTCTGCGATGCTTAGTTTTCGAGTTATGGGTGAAAAACTGGAAAATGACCGAACAAATGGAGGTTTTTTGACCGCCAAAAGTTCTCCAAGCATAAATTTTGCTACCATGATTGATATTTTGTTGTTCATACCCATAACGACAATTTTTAAAATAAAAGCTTTTACACCATTTGTTGCACCCCTCCCCCTCTCCTTCTCCTGTCCTGGACTACTGTGCCAACACAATCATCCTTTTCATCCTCAGGGTGGATTCTGATAGACCGCTGCGGTAAACATTTCGGCGCCATCCTCAATTTCTTGCGAGACGGCTGCGTGTCACTGCCGGACACCTGCAAAGAAACGGCGGAGCTCCTCGCCGAAGCCAAGTACTATTGCATTTCCGAACTGGTTCAAGCCTGCGAACACGCTCTGATGAAAAAAGAACGGGAAGCAGAACCCATTTGCCGCGTTCCTCTCATCACTTCGCCCAAAGAAGAACTTCTTTTAATATCTTCGACAACTAAGGTAAAACATTCAGCCTCACGCATCCAGAATATCGTCGCTTAAGTTCTTACTTCACGTAATGGACTTTTCGCAACTTTACAGGAAACAAAAAACTGTTTTATTTTGATTGTAGGTTAATTTTCTAACTTTTCTCGTATTACTCACCACTATTGAGTCCCAGAATCTCAGTTCTAGTGAGGACCAAGACTTCGTTCCGTGTCTTCATTAAGAGCCCTCACCGGCTTAGGATAAGAGCAAAGCTTCGTCTCACAATTAGCAAACCACTCAAAGAAAATGCAAGACTCCGTCCGACCATTAGCAAAGTGGTTCAAGTGAAATCCAAGACTCCGTCCTGGAGAAAAAGGCTGCCATCACACTACCCACTTTTACATCGGCGACAGCAAACCTGTTGACGTTGTCCATCTTCTTCACTTTCCCACGTTCATCTCCATGACGATCCAAGGGCCATTCTGGACCCCCATGATTCTTGCAGCCCACTCTCTGGTTTACTGCATGTGCTTACGAAGGGAGAACACATAGGGGACCGAGAGTGGATCTTCCTTCATGACAGGCCTTACCAACTCTTCTGGCAGTTGGAGCTCGCTACCATACCAACAAGGCTGGCGAGAAACCGGTCGTGACACGGGGCGCACTCCTGTAGGCCAGCAGGAAGAGTGGTAGAAGGACAAACCGGTTGTTTTGATTTGGGCACGGTCCCAGGCTGTCGATGTCCATCCTCCCAAACGGCTTCAAGAACAGGAATCAGTCAAGACTCTTACAATGTGCGATTACTATATTCAGCGGATTACCCAGGTGTCTGAATAGGTTTCCACCATGCCTAGCTTTTATCGAGGCTGGTCTTTCCCCCTCGGGATGGAGTGTTGATAAACATTCAAGCCGCTTGGGTTAGTCACGGATTACTGCATTAAATTTAATGAGACGATGGGACGGAGTCGTACACCTCCCGTTCTAGTAAGGCTTGTGGATATCAGGATAATTCACGAAAATTTGTCAATTGGGCAGTGTTGGTGTTTGAAATTTTCAACTTGGTGTCGTTGAAACAGCCAATTTTACACTCAGGTGTAACACACCTTTTTGGTTTATTATTGTTGGAATAATACACCTCTGTGATCGCGACGGAGGTCTACGACTCGGATTGGCCTCAAAATTTGACATTATCCGTTTCAAGAGGTCTAGATTCCAAAACCGAAATGTCCTTCCGCCGTCCGGGCCGTTTTGGGCAGTAGGAATTTTTTTAAAAATCTGAAATTTTGACAAAATACTCGGTTTACCATCTAGTTGTGCCCGCAAGGTTTTCAGCCCGATCGCCCAAACCCGTGGGGCGCTTTGGGGCTAAAATGGGGCTAGGGAGGGGTGTTTTTGAAGGCGTTTAGCTATGGGATCGAGTTAGGTGTCGTTATCGAAGTATTTTTGGACGTAGAATCCATTTTTGGGGGTCCCGGAACGATCCGATTTCACTGTGGCGATCTATGGGGCTTTGTTGGGGCTACAAATGGGATTTTTGAAAGATCCCAGGATGTTAAATATTTTTCGAGTACAAAATAAAGAATTTTTGAAAAAAAAAAAAAATTGGAAAAAATCAACAAAAAATTTTTTTCTTGAAATATAAAAATCCAAAAAAAAAAAATTTTTTTGCAAAATGTTTTCTATTGACCCAGAAATAATTTTTGCACAAGTGACCTATATCAAAGAATAATAAACCCTTGTGTAAAATTTGCAGCGTTTTTATGTATGTACGGTACATACATAAAAACGCTGCAAATTTTACATAATGTACCAATCTTAATGTACCAAGCCAACTTACGACGTTATTGTTCACTGGATCAACCTGATGGAGCAAAAAGGACGAGTCGATCCTTTCACTGATCGAATGGGCAGTTACATCAACTTATTACATGTAACGTTTAATGTAAATCCGTCAAAATGTCAATTACGTGATGTTGTAACTTGAGTGATGATATCTTATCTATGTATTGACTGTTTAAAGAGCGTTGATGTTTCAGCCCGTGGTCAAACTGCTGATAAATCGGCACAATAACAAATACTCCTATACAAGGTACTATCATTTTATTTTAAATCCCCATCACGAGAAGGAGGAGAGTAATTCAATGTTAATTTTTATTCCACGTTGCAGCACTTCCGATGACAACCTGCTGAAAAATATCGAGTTATTTGACAAACTGTCGCTTCGCTTCAGCGGCCGAGTTCTGTTTATCAAAGACGTGATCGGCTCGAGTGAAATCTGCTGTTGGGGGTTTTACGGCCATGGCAAGAAAGTGGCGGAAGTTTGTTGCACTTCGATCGTTTATGCGACGGACAAGAAACATACTAAGGTAAATTTGATGAAAGCCTGAGTGCTATTACTAGTACTTGTTCAATTTTCAATTTATTTTACAATGCTCAATGTACAATGCTCATTATGTACAATGTTTTCCGCATTGGGATTTCCAAAGTGACTTGTACTTCATTTTAACAAATATTTAAAAAAATAAAAATAGAAGGAAGGGGAAAAGAAAGTAATAACCAGGTGATTTCATAGGGAAAGCCGCAGGTAAAGGAGGGGGGGGGGGGAATTGCCGGAGTTCAACCATTGGGATTCATCATCTCTATAGGAGAGTCCCTCGACTATGAAGCAGTATACGTTCTTCACCTGTGCGTAGCTCCCGAAGGTCAGGACGCGGACAAGCTCCTCCTCAGGTGCATCGCTCCCCGTAAGGTATTCCGACAGGCGCCTTATAGGGACATCTCGGAGCTCTGAACGGACGACCTTAAAGTGGAGAATGTCGTCATAGAAAGAGAGAGCACACAAGAGGAGAAAACCTGGAGACACCTCATAGCGCAGGCTCATGTTGTAGAAGTTATGCAGTCGCACCTGTACCACCAGGTTCCTCATAGGGATAGGCAATCGGTAAAAAAGTATCGATTTTTTTTACATAAAATCGGAATCGGCTTCAAAGAATCGATTCTCAAAAAATCGTTTCCCTCAAGAATCGATTTTTGCGAAAATCGGGTTTTTATCGATTTTTCCTTTCTTTTTTTTTTTTTTTTTTTTTTTGGATCAAACTCGATCATAAATAAATTAAATATAACATAAGTAGGTAAATAAATCAATCAATAAGTAGGTAAGCGATTGTACGTATATTTCTCATATATTCTCATACATTTCATGTATATTTCTCAAGGAGTTCAAGGAGTGGTCATCTAATACATTGGATTATACAATAGATTCGAAAAAAGTCTGAAAAAATATTCACAAGAACCACATTTCCTCTTCCACATCCTGCAAAAATAATAGTTTTGAGACGAGCTTCCCACTCAGTCTGTTCCTTGTCGCACAAAACACAAACTGAACCAACAGCGACGCGACCAAGGAGGTTAGAAGAAGAAGTTCTTCTTCTAAACTCCTTGGACGCGACAATCTAGACTCAATATTGAAACCTCCCGTTGGGTTTCCGCCTCCAAACGATTTTTGAGAAACGATTCTTTGAAGCCGATTCATTCAATTCAAAAAACATCCATCATTATAAAGTGCACTACCCAGTTAAATTTCATACTTGCGCCGGTGTTGCACAGCGACATTAGTCTTTTTGTAGCAAATAAGTGGAAGGCGATGGGGAGGCATCAAAATACAAAGCCACCAGTTGTAGCATCGTTTGAAAACCGAATAGATTAGGGGCATTCTTCCCGTCTCCAAGCTAGACAGATAACTGGGAGTGTTTCGGGGCAGGGCGAGAGTTCTTTTCAAGAAGTTCAGTTGGACAAGTTCAATATCATCGCATTGAGCTAATATAAAGCAGCCAATATAACCTCGCAGTATAAAAGCGCCGAAGACACGATTGAGTCGAAGAGTTGGAGCTGAGAGGCAAAGGACGGTTCTCTGACTCTGCCAGCAAAGGTCCTTTGCACTCAAGTTGTTTTTCGCAAATATAGGTACTTCTAGGTAGGTGGCAGTCTCAACACACAACAGTTTCTCTTGATTAAACCACAAGTCCCTCCGGGATCCCCACCGGCAGCACTACGGTTTTGCTTGTGTTGACCCTCATTACTAGTACTTGTTAGACTTTAAGGCCAGAATCACAATCAGATGCGTTTTATTCGCCATATTGCACAGAGCGTTTTCGTCAATTCGAAAATTACAGTTTACAATAATTAATAACACTGCTCTACAAAAAAAAAAAAAAAAAAAAAAAATCGATCTTATGCTTTAACAGGTCTGATAGTGGTCTTGGGTTTTTTTTTTTTTTTTTTTTTTTTTTGAGGGTGCTGAACCCGAATCCGAGGTCCGTTTTGCCCCGAGACGCAGAGGTTCCGCTGTACAGTACCGAAATGTTCAAAAAACTCAATTTTACAACGAGCAGGTGCTATTGCTACAGGAAATTTAACGCTAAACACGCCCATATACATGTTGATGGGTCCAAAATCAGGGTGGCCGCCATCTGGAAAAGTCAGGGAAAACCTGGAAAAGTCAGGGAATGAAAAATTTCAGGAAAAGTCAGGGAAATCGGTCACAAGTCAGAGAAAAATTTTTGATAAAAAAAAAAAAAAAAAAAAATCAAAAATTGTATTAAAATACGAATTTTGTTTGGTGACAAATTTGTCCCTCTCTTCCGTCCCGAAAATGATGATAATTTTTGAATTTTAGTGGGAGCGACTTTGCCGGGTTTGTTTTCCCCTCACTCTTCATCCATGTTGCCCGCACAAGTTCAATGAGTTGGCGGAATTCCCGTTACAGATATAATATCCCCATTCACACGACGAAAAGTCCCACTTCATGCTCCAATATCCCTCTCTTCATAATGGAATGTTCCACTTCACCCACGAAGTAACCTATCAATCTTTCACTTGGTATTTTGGTTCGAGATCTCTGTCCTTGTAATCATTACTAGTTAGGTAATTAAAAAGATTTTTTTTCTGTTCGGGTACGTACCCGAACCCTGCTTTTATTCGCAGAATCTGGTTTCTCGAAAATTATCTACTTTCCCTGGGTTTTAATTGTTTGGTGTAAAAATTTATGTATTTTCTAATCAACTTTCAATAACAAAAAAAAAAAAAAAAAAAATCAAGCGATTAAAATTATCAGAATTAATAAAATGTCAGATTAAATTATTATTATTAATAATTAAATTATTAAAAAATTATTAATAATTATTATTATTAATAATAAAATTATTAAAATCTCAGATTTTGAATAATTTCGGGTCTGGAAATGGGGTATTTTTGCAGGGAAAAGTCTGGGAATTAATTTTTCCCAGCTTGGCGGCCACCCTGAAAATGCTTCCTTCGTGTGTTTTTTGCTGTAAAACTACCAAAAAACCGTGATTTTTTCATCAATCTTGAAGATTTAATATGACGTTTATCAAAGAATAATAAACCCTTGTGTAAAATTTGCAGCGTTTTTAAATATTGAGATATGCTTCGATGTTCCCCATACTGAAAGTTGAGCTTGATATCCAAAATTTGCTCATTTCGAAGTATCGATATTCTCCGTGTTGCTTCTTTTATATTCTGTACCCATCTCTAGATTGCTCGGATGGTTTTTGCTTTCGATGCGTCTATTAAAACGTCCTCCATATTTGTTCAGGTTGAATTCCCCGAAGCTCGCATTTACGAAGAAACCCTCAACATCCTGCTGTACGAAAACCGAACGGGGCCGGACCAAGAGTTGATGCAAGCGACGTCCTCGAGAGGCGCTGTGGCCGGCATGTCGTCCTACACGAGCGACGAAGAGGAAGAGCGGTCGGGTCTCGCGAGGCTCCGTTCGAACAAGCAAAACAACCAATGATGATAGCCAGCCCGGGGGTGGACGCGATAAACCCCCCTCGGCTTCTGGGTTCAGGTTGGTACAACTGCAAAGTCCTCAGTTTCTTACCAATTTCCAATATTAATTCATCCTGTGTTTTTCAGGTCTTTCTCCATTCAACCTGGTCACCAATCTGTGGTTTCTCTTCTCCGACGGTTGAAAACCTCTGAATACTGACCCCTTTTCATCCAATTCGGAACCGCGTCGACGTGTCTGCGGTGAAGTTTCAATCCCCATTCAACCCTCTCCAGCCACACAACCTTTACTGCATTTTTATGTGTACAAGAGGATGACATCATCAAAACCAGTTCATACAGAGTAGGTAACACCCGTGAAAATGTCGGATTCTCTCATGATTGGCAATTCCTAGTGGAAGACATTACTTTAAAACTGATACGCATTTAGAAATACGCATACACATTTATGACGATGCACTCGAATTTTTATCTACTGTATACTACAATACGTTTTTTTATCCCCTCCAAGTGTGCCAATTTCAGTCGATTCACGTAGTAAGCGTAGGTTGTAATGTGTACGATAGGGCCTCGTGTTAGCAATTTTATACTCCAGTTGAAAAATCGATATGACAGTTATGAGCTTGACAATATTTTTTACGTTTGTGACCCAGAGTGTCCTCTGTCGGACTCTGTGGCGATAAGGTGATCGGTTTTGTCCTGACGGTAGGTGCTCTGAAGTGGGCATTTCGTGCAAAGGGCTCTGCGATGTGGGCTCCTTGAGAAAGTTGAAATTTCGCATTTCTGGCTTATTAGGATACGCTGCCTTCCAAAACTTCCCTCTACCAGTAATTGAAACCCCTTGGAGGTGCAAAATTTGCTTAGATTGGGGCGTATCGTACTTGGGACTTTGAATGCTCCAAACTGCCATTTGTGTCAGGGGCCAGTTATGTTACAATCTGTTCTGGTCCTTCACTGCCGGATTCGGCAATAGGCGATTGCTCCCTGAAAAAGTGAAAGTTCCATTAATGTCCGTTAAAAAGTGGCGGTTGATCTCGGTGGAACTGGTGATCGTGCATGCTCCCCCACTATAGTCTGCATAACGTTGGGCTCCGAACCTGCTCCCTAGCGGCGGACGCAATGAGGCCGATGAGACCGCTGGAAATCCTCGGGAATTTGGTGTGGTGGTATCATTGGCTCCCCTCTAGCTGTTGGCGACCGTCCGCGTTGTTTGCGTCCGTTCGTGTTTGACGACAAAATTTGTTTGGTTTAGTGTCAATTTTTCGGTCTGGTCGTGAAAACGGATCGTCAATCGACGACTTCGGGTACATTGAAGAAGAAAGTCCTTTGTAGGCAAGCCCTGCTGAAAAGGCGCTTGGATGGGGGGGGGGGGGGGGGGGAACTACTCCCAGGTGTGCCGCGTCAAAGGGATAAAATCTCCCTAAAAATGTCTCAAATGGGGGAATTCACCTTTTTGGTTTATTATTCTTAGAATACACCTATGTTTTCGCGACGGGGGTCGACGACTCCGATCGGCCTCAAAATTTGACATTATCCGTTTCAAGAGGTCTACATTCAAAATCCGAAATGACCGTCCGCCGTCCGGGCCGTTTTGGGCAGTAGGAATTTTTTTAAAAATCTGAAATTTTGACAAAATACTTGGTTTACCATCTAGTTGTGCCCGCAAGGTTTAGGATCGAGTTAGGTGTCGTTTTCGAAGTTTCGGGCTAAAAATGGGATTTTTGAAGGATCCCAGGAGGTTACATATTTTTCGAGTAAAGAATAAAGAAATTTTGAAAAAACAATTTTTTGAAACAAAAAATCTTAAAAAAAATTTTTTTGAAAAAAAAAAAAAAATTCAAAAATTGTTTTTCCAACATTTTTTCTTTTGACACCGAAATAATTTTTGCGCAACCAACCTATATCAAATATCAAAGAATAATAAACCCTAGTGTAAAATTTGCAGCGTTTTTTCTCTCGCCGGCCGCTAGGGAGCAGGTTCGGAGCCCAACGTCATTGCAGACAGACTATAGTTGTCTCCTGACCAGCGTTTGGACAGTTTTGGGTCCCCATAAAATGGATTTCACGTCCAAATTTAGAAACTTGGAAAACGGAAGTACATTCAACCGTTAAGCGTCCTTCTAAAGCCCCATTGATCTAGAGGGGGGCAGGATTCTGTGGGTTCAGGACTGAATCTAGACATCACTGCTGCCAGGACCGTTGGGTGATCCTACTTGGAAAGATCTGAGGGATGGTAGCATCAAGGCGGGGGCAAAAGATGTAATTCATACCATTCTACCTGGACTGCCTCGCCCTTGCGGGAAGTGATTGGGGCCTCAAGATGGGTGATCTGGTTATATACAGGGGCATCCTCCTTTAAGCTGTTGGGGAATATAATAATATTATATTATGATAATATCATAATATAATATTATATTATTAATATAATATAATATATTATATTATATTATGATCTCATCACCCAATCATATTATGATCTCCTAGAGGGACGTTTGAGATCGGCACGGAGGACAACAGCCCTGATAAAGGTTACCCAGCCCTATAGGACTGTGTCCGGAGCGTTGGATCGGATGCTCGCTGCTGTCTTACCCACAGAGTTGGAGGCTGCCCGCTGTTACGCGGGCGGCTGTAAATTGAGCGCAATTAATGAACGAAGGGTGAGAAACCTCGAAATGCCATAAAACGCACTTGTAAAAAGAGCGCAGGAATGGTTCCAGAAGGGCGCATAGGTCATGTAAATAGAGTGTAAGGAAATCGACGCGTCCGAGAAAGTTGTAGTTGACCCCGTGACGATGAGTTCTGTGGCAAGTGAAAGAAAAATGAATATCGGCGAAGAATTCGTTCAGATAAACGACGAGATCTACAGGACTTTCATTGGGGCTGCAAATGGGATTTTCGAAGGATCACAGGAGGTCAAGTAAGGTGTCGTTTTCTGAATAATTTAGGACCCGAATTATGTTTTCGAGGTCCCACATCTGACCGCCGTCCGGCCCGTTTTGGGCAGTAGGAATTTTTTCAAAATCTGAAATTTTGACATTCAGGATATGCAGGATGTGCAGGATATGCAGGATGTGCAGGATATGCAGGATGTGCAGGATATGCAGGATGTGCAGGATATGCAGGATATGCAGGATGTGCAGGATATGCAGTATATGCAGGATATGAAGGATATGCAGGATGTGAAGGATGTGCAAGATATGCAGGATGTGCAGGATAGGCAGGAGGAGACTCACTTTTCACAGTTTTCACTCACTTCACTTTTGAGTTCTTCCAATCAGTGGCTCGGCGAATGAAGATGACGTGGGTGGTCCCCGTTCACAGGGCCAACCAGTTGCTGTCTGGTCACTGGTCGACGATCCTGGCTGTGTGTGGTGCACTGACCCGGACGGCTCAGCGAAGCACATACTTCAGAGCTTCCTGGCATTTGAGGCGGAAAGGGCTGACCTGGAGGCTGAGGTGTTGCCCGACAGTCTGAGGGAGGACTGGAGTAACTATGTCTCCAGCCCTTCCTTCGTGGCTGTAGCAGGCCATTACACGGCTGCCCTGAGAGTCTCGGCAGCAACAAGGCCTCCGCAGGAACCAGTGGGCCCTGAGGGGGATGACAGCTGGTCGAGCATTGACTCCCAATAGTCCCTCCTCCCGAGGGTTTGCTTGGGTCACAACTGGTGAGCAGTTCCTCCCACCCTGGGTAGCAAACACCGTTCCTCCCTCCCATCACCATATCCCCTTCCCTTCTGTGGCGCTATCTAAATTTGGGAGCCTGCTGATAGCTCTAACGAGCTCAAGCAGTTGCCACTTTGAAAAAAGGAGGGAGCAATTGCTTCCCTCCAGATTCGCATTCTGCTCTTCCTTCAACGGCTTGGCTCATGGTCTTATCTTGCCATTTCTTCTGAGGGTGGTAGTCCGGCCTTACGTTCAGTAGTTCTCGGTCTTGTCAAACACTCCAGAAGGTTCATCATCCCTCCATGCTCCATGGGATGGCAACATTTTTCAATATAAAGATATATCGATTTTCTGATATAGATCTTAAGCAACACATCGATGACACCAATACATCGGAGCTAGAATATCGATATATCGACGTGGATAGTTTTTTGTAGTTACTGGAACATACACCTTTGAAATCCAAAATTTTAATTCGTTTAGGATCCAAAATCTAGCCAAAAATAATTCGCAACATTTGGTAGACACTTTTAAGAAGTTGATTTTTCTTTGTGCTAAACTCCTCCCTCTTCTCTATGTGTTGCTACGGCTGTCATCAGAAGTCAAGGAGCCCATATTTTAATCATAAGTGGGATTTACAAATTCCGAGCTTATTCAGAAATCAACTATTAAACATCAACTGTTAGAAGTTATTGCCAATCCTTTCTCTTCTATTCTCATAGTGATAGAACACTACAAGTGTTGTAGTTTAACTTGTTCCACCGTGCGGTTAATATCATGCTCCGTGGAGTTGAAAAAAAGTTATTACGTATTACATATTACGACAGCTGCCATATTACTCCTGTTCCTTCGTGTGCCAACTGGATATTAACATAAGTGTTGCAGCCTCTTGATGTCGGAGAGATTTTCCAAGGCAGGATGCGTTGCGTACAAATAATTTGTACTCATATTGTTATAGCATTTCTCGCTCAAAAATCCGCATTTTTCAGGCACTGTACTAGAATAATATTGCAAAGTTATAAATTATAAGAGTGGAAAAATCCGGGTTTTGTTGGAGGTGGCACTCAGTGAATCTCGTGGATTGGATTTAAACAATTCGAAACTTTGGAAATTTTGACCTATTCTCAATCTTGTCAGCCCTCGTGGTTGAAGCGTTACTGAAACTTTTTCACTTTCCCGTTCTGTCGTCATTTCTCACAATCAAGTCACTGAATTGACCGATTGAACCATATTATACATTCATACTCTTACCAATTATGTACCGTCTTGTTGAACAATTTGTGGTTGTCGACGAGTTCAGTTTTCCCACTGGTTCCAGATGGGATCAAAACTATTTCTGATGGTATTGTTCATCATTGTTGATGCTCTTTTCAACACTATAGCTTATCCTCAATATTATACGGAAATGTTATTAAATTATTCAAAGACTTGCATGAATGTTTCTTAATGCCCTCACTCTCCGAAATCTACATTTACCGAACAAAATGTGTCTATGTGTTTGTCACCAGCTTACCAGGCGCTATGGGGTTAAAATGGGGCTACGGGAAGGGTTTTGGCTATGGGCTCAAGTTAGGTGTCGTTTTCGAAGTATTTTTGGACGTAGAATCCATTTTTAGGGGCCTGAGAACGATTCGATCTCACTGTGGGGATCTATAGGGCTTTCATGGGGCTATAAAAAGGGAATTTTGAAATGATCCGAAGAGGTCCAATGAGGTGTCGTTTCCGAGTACTTTTGGAAACATAAAGTCAAAAAAAAAAAAAAAAAAAAAAGCTGCACATTTTACACAAGGGTTTATTATTCTTTGATAGACGTTACTTGTGCAGAAATTTAATTCTGTCAATGAAAAGAATGAAATTTTTTTTGGATTTTTATTTTTCAAAAAAAAATTTTATCTGGATTTTTTGTTTGAAAAATTTTTTTCTTCAAAAATTCTCTATTTTTTACTAGAAAAATATTTAACCTCCTGGGATCCTTCAAAAATCCCATTTTTAGCCCCATGAAAGTCCTGTAGATCGCCACAGTGAAATCGGATCGTTCCGGGACCCCCAAAAATGGATTCTACGTCCAAAAATACTTCGAAAACGACACCTAACTCGATCCCATAGTTAAAAGCCTTCAAAAACCCCTCCCGTAGCCGCATTTTAGCCCCATAGCGCCCCACGGGTTTGGGCGATCGGGCTGAAATCCTTGCGGGCACAACTAGATGTAAGTTTTTGTGATCTGTAATTTTGTACGGAAATTTTGACCTTGTCTTTGCACTCTGTGTTCTTGGCAATAAAAAACTTGGTAAACCGAGTATTTTGTCAAAATTTCAGATTTTTAAAAACATTTCTACTGCCCTAAACGGCTCGGACGGCGGATGGACATTTCGGTTTTGGAATCTAGACCTCTTGAAACGGATAATGTGAAATTTTGAGCCCGATCTGAGTCGTCGAACTCCGTCGCGAAAACAGGTGTATTATTCCAAGAATAATAAACCAAAAATTAATCTAAGAAGGTACCTAGGAGTAGGAGTAGGCGATCGGAATTTGAAGATTAACTGCACACATACTCAGGTACCTACGTGTTCATTGGTTTTTTCTTGTTTTGTACATTCGCCAGGAACACTGTGGCGGATCTATGTGGTCATCTTCTACGCCAAATATTTACTATAGTAATTTGTGATAATTTATACACTGTTTAAAGTAGGTAACTATACAGGTGAGTTCTGATCAAGCTCAATGCGACTGATCCCAAAGGTACACGTTCAAATGAGCATCACACCGTCCACCACGGGCACCACCGAGTCCGTTCAATTGTCCGTCGGCGTCAGCAAGCTGCCGTCGGTCAGACCTTCCTGTTGGTGATGAACGGCCGACAAATAGTACGACGGCGACGAGAACACCGACGGGCACTGGTGGGGGAAAAATATCGGGGTCGACCTGTGGGCCATTTTCAGCCTCGACGCCAGCTGTTTCTTCCATTTGGTTCGCCGGTTTTGAAACCAAGTCTTGATTTGTACTTCGGTCAGGTTGAGCGCTTTCGACAGCTCCATCCTCTTGCTGACGCTCAGGTATTTGTCCGACTGAAATCAAACGCGATAAGAATACCAATTAAGGTGAGTCGGGGTAAGTGCGCACCAAAAAATTATAGAGTTAGATAGTTTGACTTCTGGGGGCAGTAGCAAAATACTTGAATGAGTAATTTCGAAAAGAGATCATGTAGGGGATCATCCCTTTTCGAAATGACTCATATAGGTGTGATGTAATGGGTGACATTAGAGTCTAGGTATTTGATTAGGTTAGGGTTCGATTGTGATGTTTGGCTGTGATATGAGTTTAGATTTGGATGACTGTGATACTAGGCTATTAATACGAACGGAGAGTGCGAAGAGGCAAGTTTGGATGGAGGGGGGAACCTACCGGTTGGCGAGGCAACATATGATTTTATTTATTGATTTGGCATTTTATTGATTTCTATTTTTGTTGATTTTTAGGGGCTGTCCGACCCTTCTGGGTGCTGGGAAACCCTAATGAACGGGAGACCCTAATGGACGGGTACCAGGAGGGCCACTGTAGGAAGGGTTGGGCGCGGGACCAGTAGGTTTTCCCCTGTCTCACTGGTGTAGAATGAATGAGAATTGATTAAAGGTGAGCGAAAATTAGTAATTTAGGGGAACGAGTCTGTGATATGTGTGTCATCGTATGTGTGTTCAGATTTTTATTTTTGTCTAGGCTAGCCGTGTTAGATGTAGGGAGGGGAGGAATATTTTTAGAAGTACTCGCCCACCATCAGACGAGCAAACGTGGAGAGAGCAACCACCCATGATCCGAAAACTGCCAGCTACAGACAAAAGAGTAGGTACAGTCTGTTGCATTCCACAACCACCAACGACCCGAACACCACAAGCTACAAGAATAGGTGGAATAGTAGGTAGGTCCGTTGCGATGACTCCTGTCCCAAAGAATTTCGAGCCAATTTATTGTGAAAAGACCTCCTATAAAACTCGGCACCTCCATGTTGGTCCATCCTGGGCGCACCAGTTTGGTGTGTCTAACACCGGCGGGGACAAGAGGGCCTGCTGTACTAGGTACCCCTAAGGGAGTGCTGAAGACCAAGGAAGAAGAAAGAAAATTGAAGAAACATAAGTGCACTTCCCCTAGGGGAAGAAAGCGTACGAGGAAGGTTGTAATGGGCCAGAAATGGCTGGAGACAACCTAAGAAGCTCGGTACAGCTGTTGAATCTATTGGTATATTCGAAAATTAGTCTAGGTTTCTTACTTTTTTTGTAATTGCCAATTTAAGCTGAACAACCTGTGTGGTCCAGTTATTGAACACCTCGAAGAACTAAAGTTTTCTTTGGGTTTTGGGTTAAATCAGCTGCTTTCAAGTTGTTATTTTGTAATGTTGAGCAGATCTTATGTGTATCCATAGATATTTAATTGCATGAGCGTTCCACAGATGCAGGCGAGTTGCACGAAAGCCACTGACTGAAGTGACTCTTGTAACTGCACTGAGAACGTCTTTCATATGGGAATTGGAATTGGATGACTGGTCTCTTGATATGTTTAGTTTGGTTCCGAATATTGGTAAACTTACTATGGAAATGTCTTCAACCAAGAACATAAAAAAATTTCGACCAATACCCCAGTCGTCAGGGGATGAATCAGCAATGTCTCGAGGTAATCTTTTATAATATAGGGTGGTCTCTCTGTAGGATGTGAACCTTTTTATATATTATATAAAAGAATCTACGATGTCTCACGAATGCTCACATCACTGTGATTGAGCGCAGTCAACTTCAAATGCGTTCTTTGCACCCGTTCTGGTCAGAACTTTCCCCTGTTTCCCCCCAAAGACAAAGCCCTCGTCTGCTTTGAAAATGCGTGGATGCTTGAGAATATCCGAGTGACCTTCTTCTCGCAAGAGAACAGACGAAAGCCATCCCACGACATCTTCCACGGAAACGCACCCACTGGCATTGGTGACAGCTTCAGGAGTGCGGTAAACGATGCTTGGATGTCGTTTGAGGCATCTAAGGAACCATTTAATTCCAGGCTTGTTCCCTTTAAGGTTGAAGAATTCTTGAACACTCAGTGAGACTTTTTTTTTTTTTTTTTCAAATTTTCCTGATATTATTGTCACAGAATTAATTTTCGCCCAAGTAGCCTATTTCTGAGAATAATAAACACTTGTGTAAAATTTTCAGCGTTTTTTTAATGCAAAGATGGAAACGCAAAAAGGCAAATGATTTCTTCAACTTAGTTTTCAGTAACCTACTGGATCATCCACCCTATAGTCCGTTCACCGAGAGCGGATAGCAGGCGTAAGGTATACTAAACCACCAATGTCGCCGGATTGCCTACCTGATGGTCTGAGCTACTACGCCCTTCTTGTCACTCACATTCCCCATTACTCGTATCAAGTTATCAACCATTAAAGTGTTTTCTTGTCAAGTTTGATATGTAACTTTTTTGTGTGTATCTAGTGGCATATAATATATGCGTACATAAACCTTATTATACGGTTTATATTATAAATAATGTAATAATTATAATATTATAAATTATATTATAATTATTTTAATTATAATAAGGTTTATGTACGCATTTTTTTATTTTTCATACCTTATACCTCAATGCTCAACGACCAACAGGACCTCCTCCCTACCATCCATAGGTATGCAACCCTCAAAGCACAGGTAATATGCGTTGTAGCTTTCTGTTGTTTGCTTACAACGTTGTGGTCTTGGTGAACGGACTACCTATAGTGAATAGTTACTTCTAGAGTTAGTTAGGACTGGTGAATAGTACCCCATCAAAGTCCCATTATAGTTATTACAGAAGTTGTATTGGTGTGGTAACTGTGCAGTCCTGGTTGTACATACTTAAAAATAATCAAGGGTATTTTGCTTACGTTGAACTCTGATTCCAATCTCTCCAACTGCTTAGCGCTGTAAGCTTGTCTCGGTTTTCGATCCATACCGGGTTTTCTGGAACGTCTCCCTATCGGTTTGGGAGCTGCAAAAGAAGAACCAACAGCATAATTTATGACAGCGTGTGACAAATTGTTTAGCAATTTTTACATGTGTATTTCTCACTCAGTTCTACCTGGTTTTGAGCACCCGTCAACATTTATTGAAATCATTCAGTTCGTCCTTCTCGGGTCCCCACAACGGGAGATTTGTTTGCTTGGGCGGTTTTGACGGTGGAGTTTTTCACACGACTTTGTTTGATTTTCCGAAAGAACGTAACTGTGCTTAACTGACGAGCCCGAGCCAGACAGCTTGTCTCACGATTTTCCGTTTTAGGAACCCGGGGGGGACGGGGGGGGGGGGGGTGTTTGAACGAACTTAGTTGTGAAAAGAACGCAACTTACTCTAACGAGCTGCTAACAGGCAAACATACGGGGTCGAGTCTAAACAGGCAAACAAACAGGTCTTGAGCCAGGTGAACGTGTGCTCTTAAACCTCACACCTGCCTGATGAGCGTACCTGCTGACTGGGAGGAAGATTTGCCTCATGTACAACGGAAATCGGCGCTCAGTGAGACGAAATGCGTTTTTCTCAAAGCAAGGCAATGTTACGAGCGATTCTTATGGGAAGTTATGCGCTGATTTCGAACACCCCCCAATACCCCAATACACACCAGACAAAACCAACATCAACCCCACTGTCGTTTAGCCAACTTTTCAGGACGGACAAAGGAATAGTGTTTCCATTTATCCCCCAACATCAAATAATATATAATGTTTAATAATTTAAAAAATAAGTAATAATAAACTATTATTAAAAAGCTAACTATTATTAAAAAATAAATAATTTAAATAATAATATTATGTTCCTATCAACTTCGAACTTTTCACGTTATTTATAAAAGCTGGGACGTTAAGGGTTAACAACAGTAGGTTGAGAATACGTCAGTTACTGATATACCTGACGCAACATATTGATTCAGAAGAAGAATAAGAAGATTAAGAGACTCGTAATTTCTCCTGCATGAGGAGTGAATCTGATAAATTATTTTCAGCCTCTTGCTGAACCGGGTCCAGTTTCAAAGTTGAGGATCTTGTAAGCATACAGATATATCTGCATCAGAGACCTCATTTTTAGGAAACTAGCGACGCTGCAACCTAGAATGTCGCTTCGAAGAGCAGATAATATCTTCATATTATGAAGGCTACAGGGGAAAAACGCTGAATGTCCAAAGTAAGGATTTTTGTTGTTTGTGCTGCTATCTTGTAGGTTACCATCGAAACTATTCTTAGAGCGTTCAGCCGGTTAAAAACGATGACAATCCAGTTCTGTGAGCTTTTGAAAGTTCAGTGTTATGGGAAAAACGCTGAGGGTCCACGGACATTCATCGGTTTTAACGTGAACGCTCCTCCTTCTTCTGCTCTTCTGCCCTTCCGCGCTTCCTTCTGCTCCGAACCAGCTCAGAAATTCTTCAACGCGCTCCCGCACGAGACATTAAGCGCATCCAAATTCTCCTTTTCACATTCACGCTGCACTTTTGTGTGTCTGTGTATCTTTCTAAAGGTAAATTCGAAATCAGCTTCATTAGGCTGTGAGCAGGGACCAATCGAGAATGTCAGGGTGAGGTTTTCAAGTTCAAGTCAAATGTAGGTATTGAATTGAACTGAATTAAATTATTCGCGTAAAGGGTGTGATCAAACTGCGACCCGTACGCAGTTAGCTCTGGGGTATTGCTTTTTTGGTTTTCGAGCTCTCCTGAAAAAAGGAATCTAGGATATCCGCACAGTTACCCACCTTGGAGCCCGAAAATGGCCTGGTTCTTGGAGGCGGCGGCAAACCAGCTTCCATACAGCAGAGTCGAATACGACAATCCAGGATACATCGGTTGATTGGCCGGCCCAGCGACATCGACTGTGAAACAACAGGCCCATAAATGTATAGATGAATATAATCAATTCGTTGTTATTAATGTAAACGGCTGAGGGTCAGCCCCGTAGAGAGGGGGGCACTGGACCCGTTGCCCCCGGGCCCGGCCTTCGTAGGGGGGCCCGGATTTTCTTGAGAATTTTTGTTTTTTTGTTGTAAAAAAAGGGGTAGGAGAGGCAGAATGGGAAAAGGGACAATCAATATAGGAAATTTTTTTTTTTTTTTTTTAGGGGCCGATGAATTTTCATACCTTTTTTTTTTCTTAGGGGGCCCGATGAATTTTGCCCCCGGGCCCGGATTTTCTCTCCGCGGCCCTGCTGAGGGTTACCAGCCCAAGAGATTCATTCAAGAAAGGCGTTTGACTCAATTAAATTTTGGAAGCGAATAGAAATAATGACAGTATGAAACATGAGTAGGTATGTTGAAACTGATCAAAATGATAAACTGCCTCATTGGTGGAGTGAACTCTGCCGCATCCACAACATGACCGAAACGATACAAAAAATTGTTTTCTTTCCATTTCAACGCGTGTATTACATAATATGTACATAATATGTTACATTATATTATACCAATGTTTATACATGATTAAATCTTTTCGGTAAGTTATTCGTGAGCCTTGTGTCGCGGAGGAGAGGATCCCGTCGGCCCAACAACAAATTCTGATCGGTCTACAAATTTGTCCATTCATGTTTCATGTTTCACGTCATATTGGGGGAGTAGGTCCTATTTGTTTTAATCTGAAATTTGGACAAAATACTTTAAAGTAGATAATTATCTACTTTTACCCAAAAAGGTTTTCAGCCCGATCGCCCAAACGCGCCTAAAACGCTAAAAAGGGGCTACAGGAGGGTTTTATGAAGTATTTAGGGAATCGGCGCACAGTGGCCAATTTTCCCGATCTAGGTGGAAAAAATTCAAGTCATGCTTTCAAGATTTTTGAGTACATAATATGTACTATATTATTGTTAACGATATCCTATGAAACAGGAAAACGTGAATAATAGGTCCTAACTGTCCAAAGTCATTTATGAACGATGGAGGGAGGTAAGAAGTCAGGAAAACACGACTCTTTGTGGCCTGCGACGGAGAAATCTGTGTCCACTTCACTTGCCTTCCACCAGATTTCACAAGCGGATTTAGAACTGATGAAGGGTGTTCTTGTGACTAGTACAATGTATTCTATTATTTAAAAAATGAACTGAGGACATAAACTCAGCAGGGGGAGAGCACGCAAGCTTTTTAGTCTGTAATGTAGTCAATTTTTAAGAGAACTTCAACTTCAAAGCTAAAAATTTCATTGAACCCCACGAGTCCCCAGAGTGATTTTAGTCTTAAAATATCCGTCTGACACTCTAGTTTTTAGAACTGCCAAGCGCTTTTTGCGCTTTTTTGCGCAAACCCCGTTTTTTCTACTTTTAGCTCGAGAAAAAGGCTAATAAAAGGCGGTTTCGCTTTAAGCTTCGTTGTACTACAGGCCTGTGCGAGTGCTTGTGTGAGGGAAGGAGTGTTTGTCTGTCCCAACAGTTCATAAAATACTTGAACATACTGCTGAAATTATACGCTACCATATTTCGGTGCCTATAGGAATGCTGAGTGAAGAGGCCCAAGAGGCTCGGAACAAGGACTGCAGGCGATTTAGATTGAATAACACCAGGAAAACAGGAGGGAAATATGTTAACCATGATTTGCTAGTGATGCTTCTGGTTTCATCAGATCCATTAATAGCAAGTCACAGGAGTCCTATGAAAAAAAAGAAAAAAAAAAAAAAAAAATCTGCACCACTTGATGAGGAAGTTGTAAAGTTGTTGCAATGTTCTAGTCCCTCAGATTCCCAAAATTATTGTCGAGAGGAAGTTGAAGCAGAATCCTCACCCCCAGACACGATCTCCGAGACCAACCCCAACAACTCATCAAGTGGTTCGTCTGACAATGAGTCAAGCGGTTAAGCGGGGGGGGGGGGGGGGGGGGGGGGGGTGTAAGGTGACAATAATTGTTTTTCTTCTATCGCATAATTATGGCAGTTCATCATTCGTTTTGATTATATTTCATTATTGTATTATATTAATTCATCATTATATGTAAAATGTAAATGTGTTTTTATATATTATTATATACATAATTGTTTCCACCTAGATCCGGAAAATTGGCCACTGTGCGGCGTGAGTGCCATTTTTGAGGTATTTTAAGACGAAGTAGCCATTCATGGGGGTCTCAGACTCATCCGACCATTGAGAATCGAGTAACGAATTGGGCTTCTGAAGGCCTTGGTCAAGAAATCTAATGATGAGTTGATTGATGCAAAAATTACAATTCCTATCATATAATTATGTTTTTTTGTTTTTGTTTTTTTTAATTTTGGTAAAATCTACCCCCCCCCCCCCCCCCCCCAAAAAAAGTAGCACATTTATTATTGTTGATAGAATTTTTATCAACATCATATTTAATTGTTTGTATTTAATAATTTTATGGCCTAAGCAGTAAGATAGTTGGATGAGACGAGCCATGGATGAAGTAAGTATGGTACGAGGGGGTCACTTTTTGACTGTGAAATTTTAGGATAGAGAACCTATTTTTTATTGAAATATTCGAAACACGTTGTTACTTTCGAGGCCGTAATACTAATTAGGGCTATTAATTATAATTAGGACTCGGATTGAAATGCTCGATAAAATCTCCAAAATTTGATTTAATCTGCTCGAAATACATCTGTTTTATGCTCAAACCCCTCTTATATTTTCGAAAAACATCGTTAAAATCTACAGGAAGTGAAACGAAACAAATCTACAAGTTATGGGGCTGTAAATGAGGTTTTAGATGGACTTTGGCGAGAAAGTCGAAAGAGGTGTCAATTTCGAAGTAATTTTGGACGTAGACTGTAGGTACTTATTGACGGCTCAAACTCAACCGGAGGGGTTTGTGGAGCTGAAAACGGCCACAGGGTTTTTGAAGGTCTTTGGCCGTGGGGTCGAGTGGGGCGTCGTTTCCGATGTAGGACATTCCTATGTTTGGACATTCCGTATATAGGGGTCCGTATATAGGGAAGTCCGTATATAGGGGTCTCACACGAGGAGTGGGGCTTCTAGGGGTTACGTTGCTTGTGAAGGATGTCAGGAGATTGAATTGAAGTGTCGTTTTTTTTAAATGGTTTTCGGCTGATTTCGAGGTGTGGTTTTCGAAGTATTTTGGACGTAGAATTTTCTCTTTTCGGGTCCCAGAACTTTCGAATTTCACAAAGAGGATGTGTGGCTTTCATGGGGCTTTGAAGGATGCGAGGAAGCCGAATGAGGTGACGTTTTTCGTGTAATTTTGGACGCATAGGTATTTTTTCGGGGTCCCAAATCCGTCCACAAACTTTACAGGAAAAAAACAAAACAATTTTTTTTTTTTACTATTATGTTATAACTAAATCAATTTAAAAAAAATGTAATAGAACAAATAAATCCTCGGGTAAAATTTGCAGCGTCTTATTAGTGTTATTATTATTATTATTATTATTATTATTATTATTTCAATCTCAGATTTTCAAAATTTTTTTTTACTCAATGAATCAAACTTTTGCACAATTAAATTAAATTACATCTTTAGGTATCCTTAGAATAATAAGAAACTCTTGTGTAAAACTTGTCTGTTTTTCAACTTACCGGGCAAGGACTCAGTGAACAACTGTGAGGGGGGAGGATGTGGCTCTGACGTCCCATCGTCGCTGCCGTCGGTTGGTGCCCGTTCATCAGACGTTCGCTGCCCGAGGATGCTCTCGATGGTGAACGACGGCGTTCCTTTGACCAGATCGCTGTTCTTGGGGTGATCCATTTAAAAAACAATTTATGACGCGGTGAGGAAATGCATTATGTTGGAACTCGGGAAAGAGCTCGTTGCGGCTGAACTGTCAGAGGTTTTTTTTCTGTTTTTTGCTCCTGAAGTTGAAAATGTCAGCGTGCTCTAACTGTGCTATAGTCATCAAGGTTTCTATAATTTCTGACACTTGTTAACACTATTTACTAGCCCTCGTTCAAGCAGAGTTTTTATCATTCTTTTCAACCACACTCTCTGTAGGTACCGAGTTATTTCCCAGAGTCTACACCGGAAACACCTTCAGTCAACATTTTGAGGATGAGAGGAAAACAGTTCGATTGACGAGTTGTTTCACGCACAGACCGGCAAAAGGACCTGCTTTATAGGCTGTCTTCCACGAAAATACATTTTCGGATCCAAACGCTATGTCTTCGAGTTTGTAAGGAGGGCTTTTAGGGGAAGAGGATTTAACCAGCCGGGTTTAAAGGCGGGGGTAATGCGAGCCCATTTGACGTCAGGTTGGGCCCCCACCGCCTTCTAAGACCGCCCCTTTCGGCAGCCTCTTCTCCACCTTAGCCATCCACCGCCCCTCTTTTAGGATATAGCAGAAGCTACTTGGACGAATGAATTGTATATTTTCCACCCTAGTAAGGAAGAACGACTCCAATAATTTTTTTTTTTTCAATCAATAGCAATAACAAATGGTCGCTCTCAGGCGCCGCGGATTGCAAAAAAAAACGCCAACGTAATCCCTCGATAGGGGTAAGTCCAATTAACGGGGAACGGGTTGTGTGTAAAAACGCTGCAAATTTTACACAAGGGTTTATTATTCTTTGATATACGTTACCTACTTACTTGTGCAGAAATTTAATTCTGTCAATAAAAAAAATAAATAAATAAAATAATTTTTTGATTTTTTTTTTCAAAATTTTTTTCTTTTTTACTTGAAACATACCTATTTGACCTCCTGGGATCCTTCAAATATCTCATTTGTAGCCCCATAAAAGCCCTACAGATCGCAATGGTAAAATCGGATCTTTCCGGTACCCCAAAAAATGGATTCTACGTCATAAAATACTTCGAAAACGACACCTAACTCGATCCCATTACCAAAAGCCTTAAAAAACCCCTTGCGTAGCCCGATTTTAGCCCCATAGCGCCCCACGGGTTTGGGCGATTGTCCTGAAAACCTTGCGGGCACAACTAGATGGAAAACCAAGGAGGTATTTTGTCAAAATTTCAGATTTTTAAAAAAATCCCTACTGCCCAAAACGGCCATTTCGGATTTAGAATGTAGACCTCTTGAAACGGATAATGTCAAATTTTTAGGACGATTCTAGTCGTCGACCCCCGTCGCGAAAACATAGTGCATTACTCCAAGAATACCTACTAAACCAAAAACGCGTTATGCGAAACGGCACCCTCCCTCCGGAAAAAAACATGGAGGAAGATACTTTTCTTTCCTCCATGGGAAAAACAATAGCCATACAGAGGCCGGCATCGCTACAACGCCATCAGGACAACTGTCATCCTGGACTCTCATAATATCGTGGCTTCATCATTGACGTCGATGCCATTTCATATGAAATATTGTTTGAATAAATTGCTCGTTAAATTTAAAAAAAAAAAGTTTGCACAATTAACTGAATTCTAGATCTCGGGATTCTCACAACAGTTCGAGTTCCCTGAACTGTGAAGGGTTTAGCGACTCTTTTGCCAGCGCTTTTCAACAGCGCTCTTCCTCTGCCCCTCTCATGAATTCTTCGATTTTTTAAATAATGTTCCCAGTGTGCCAGTTGGCTTCGTCTTCCACCCAGTTTCGGTGGAAGAGATTTTCGCCACCATTATGGCACTTAATCTATACCACTAATTCTCAGTCTGTCTGTATGTCAATCGCCTACTCTGACTAAACGGTAAGTCGTAAAAATACGCCGTTTTTTTCTATTCTTATGTCTGCTTAAGCGATCGGCCGAGCGAAGCGAGTCCTTATGTCTGAGTAGGGGATTGAACCCACCCCCCCGGCCGAGCGAAGCGAGGCCCCCCTGTCCGAATAAGCGCTCGGCCGAGCGGAGCGAGGCCTTATGTCTGCTTAAGCGATCGGCCGAGCGAAGCGAGGCCTTATGTCTGAGTAGGGGATTGAACCCACCCCCCCGGCCGAGCGAAGCGAGGCCCCCCTGACCGAATAAGCGCTCGGCCGAGCGGAGCGAGGCCCGACGGGGGGTCTGGGGGGCGGAGCCCCCCAGCTGGGTGCGTAGGCGAGCGAAGCGAGCCGGAGCATCTAGTAATAGTAATGCCACGGACTTCATGGGCTTAAACTCTCGGGTGGTGAAATCAGTAGCCAATCTAATCATCGAACCTCTGTCTTTCATTATTAATAGGTGCTTCTCTGAGGGTAGGTTCCCAGATTGTTTGAAGAAGACAGTGATAACACCCATACCTAAGAAAAGGAATTCTAATGATTACGATGGCTTTCGTCCCGTTTCTAAACTGCCAGTCTTTGTGAAGGTGATGGAGCAGATCATGCTTGGGAGATTGGGTGGTCATTTGGATGATCACTCGGTTCTCCACCCTCAGCAGTTTGGCTTCCGAAAGGGTAGAAGCACCTCCACTGCAGCAGTCGCATTGATTTCCGAGCTCTTTTCTGCTCTGGAGAGTAAGGAGCTCACCTTGCTCAACCTCTTCGACCTCTCGAAAGCCTTTGACCTTGTGCCTCATAATTTGTTACTAAAGAAACTAGAGCACTATGGGTTCAGTGATCATTCAATTTTGTTTTTTAAAAGTTTCCTCGAAGGCTGGTCCCAGGTCGTGTATTTCAATGGGTCTTGCTCTGAGGAGGTCGTCATTCCGTGTGGAGTAAAGCAGGGTTAGTATTCTTGGTCCTATTCTCTTCCTTTTGTACATCAATGACTTGCCAAGCCAATTCTTGGACTCTCTAGCCATTTTTCTTTTTGCCGATGATATAACCAGCCTGGCAAGGGGATCATCTCGTGATGAGCTTGACCAAGACTCATTAAACAAATCCAATACTATAGAGAGGTGGTGTATTGCAAACGGCTTGGTCTTAAACAAAAACAAAACCCAGACTCTTGAATTGGGGCTCAACCGTCGTATTGACCAATCGGTCAACTTCCTGGGCTTGAGAATCGACAACCGTCTTTCGTGGTCTTCTCATATCGAAGCACTGTCCCCTAAGTTATCGTCTTCCATCTTCATGATCAGAAGGCTGAGAGTTGCCGTTTCTGATGAGGTCTTGCGCTCAGTTTATCATGCTTGTTTTGCTAGCAGAGCTACTTATTGTATCGTTGCTTGGGGCAGCTCCAGTCACGCTATAAAGGTGTTCAAGCTCCAAAAGCGCGCCATCAGAATTCTGGCTAATCTCCCTTGGAATGAGTCTTGTAGTGGTTATTTTGCTTCTCCTAGGTATTCTTACTATAGGTACCTAGTGCTTACATCTTGGCTGTTCTCAACCTAATGAAGTCCAATTTGTCGCTCATCCCAGTAGTGTCCGAGGTGCACCATCATAACACCCGCTCACTAGGCAACCTTGTTGTCCCATTTACCCGCCTCAGTATGGCTCAGCGCAACAATCCGTTTCAAGTGGGGATTCGTTTGTTCAATGGGCTGCCCCATAATGTCAGAATGTTATCCATTAAAGCGTTCTCCAGGGTGATCAAAGCCCACCTTCTTAAAGCTGAATTATACACCTTGGAGGATTTTTATAAGATCAAGTGGGGTGTTGCAGCCTGTTGACGGTGTTGTGTTCAGTGCTAGTTTAAGTGTCCCCCATACCAGTGCATGTGTTAGCTTAAATCAAATTTTCTTAGATGTGAATACTCTTGTTCATTCTTGTTCTCCCCTGTAAGCAGAGTGTGTTTAGCCTTTTAGATTTTGACATGTGATTGTTTTTATATGTGAACTATCAATAAATGAATATGTGAACTATTAATAAATTTTATTACTCATGTCTGACGTTTGCCCTTTCAAATTGGCCTTGGCAAATAAATAAATTCTTGATTCTTGATTCTTAACGCACCAAAATTTGGTACGTTATTTTATTTAATAAAAGAATAATAATCGATTTTGTAAAATTTGCATCGTTTACATCAACCTAACGACATAGGTGTCTGCTTTCGTATCCAGGGCTACCAATCTGCTTTCAGGCAAACACCCACCATCTCCCCGCTCATTTCCAACTCTCCCCCTAACCACTTATCGCCGCCTCTTCCTAATATTTTCTCAATTCATTAGCGATGACGTGATGAAACCTCCTCACCTTTGGCCTGGCAGCCGATGTAGGGAGTAGAGTTTCCTTAATGGATTTTGCTGCGATAACCTTCCTCGGCAATATGCGGGTTGAAGGGCGACTTTTTGTCAAGTTTCATGGTGAATATCATGTTTCGTTCGCTCCATATTGAGCGCAGAGTGTACTTGAAGTTGTGCTACCGTCTTTTGCGTTTGGCGGATTTGCCACAATCTCACCCCCTTAAAAGTTTCGCGAAGAAATGCCAGGTTTTTGATTATCACTCTCAAAAGGGGTTTGAGTGATAATAACGGGGGGTTGCCTATAGAACGGAAGGAAATGGTGTTTTGATGATAAAATGACCACTTATCTGTGTAAGAGGCTTCAATGGCAACGAAAGTGGTGTGTTGAGAATAGAACGAGAGATGGGAACGGGGCGATGGGAGGGGGTAAAAGTGGTAAAATAAATGGAACGGTTTTGCTACGCCTTTTCTTCGCGAGGACCTTTTCAGAAGAAAGCGGGTTGGTTAAGGGAGCACTTGGGGCGGTTAGAGTCATAGACGTCTTCAACTGGATGGAGAAATAGGAAAGTTCAAATCCAACAGATTGGAGGTTCTGGTTAAATTTCAAATTTTAACCTCGATTAAGCGTAGCGGAGAGTTAGTACCGTGGCTGAAGACTACGACATTTCGTGTTATGGTGGAAAGCTTCACACACTCCCTTCATCTTTCTCCCCAACAAACAACAGTGAAATTGGATTCACGCCACTGGCCTTCCGCTAACCACACAAGACAAAATTGGAGGAATGAAAATTCAAATTTAGGAACTCAAATTCACTTACCTAGGCCTACTTAGGTACACACCCATCACCCCACTATATCTCTCAATCGGTAGTGCTGTTCAGTTAGACAGTTATGAGACCCCCAGATAATGGTCATCGTTTTCTTTTTTACTAGTTGAAGATAAATAATAAATAAATGTGGATAATATTGGTATTTAATAAACCCTTAATTTAATGAACCCTTGTTTGAGCCGCAAAGGCTGGTAGTAGTTGTGGAGTATGCCACTAGTGATCAGCGCTAGGCATTGTGAGAAAAGGGAAGCCATCTTGAATGTGTTGTGTCTGAGCGGCGATTTCAATCGTTGTGTGTCGAAGACAGTTTCATGTGTTTTTGTTTCTTCATATTACAGTCCACTTGATCAAACTTCGCAGTTTATTTTACGGACAGTAAACCCCGACCTTGCAGTCACTTCTCCATCAAACATCAATAATTGATGCAATTATTGCGAAAGAGGTAAATCCAGATTGAACCTAACATCAACAAGCATACTTATTAACCTGAGACTCCTGCGAAACCGAAGCTAGGTTATCCAAACACTACTACCAGCCTCTGCGGCTCAAGCAAGCCTACCATGAAGGGGGGGGGGGGGGGGGGGGTACTGGCTCAAAAAGCAGGAAGCCAAAAGTATCGGTAATGTAACATTCCCACGCCATGGACATTGAAGAGTAGCTAAGAGCATGTTCCGAATGAAGGACATCATGATGCTCCTAACTTAGGAGTCCTAAGCGTGCAACTGTGTCAAGGAAAACTACTATACAGATTTTATCACCTTTAGTTAATTAATCGAATTTTGTTTAAATTTAGTCCTGGATGGGGTTACAAGCTATTTTCGTTCGCCATAGAATAAACCATTATTTATTTGAAGCAACACGACTACCACAACAATTACAACTCTTTCAACCAAAAAATAACATTTTTCTATCGAAGCAATGCATTTGCTACAATTAGACCAACATTACTTACTTACGACGTTGAATCATTTTCGAGCCACTTCAGAATGTATAGGTACAATAGAGATCTATAAACAATGCGATGCGGGGGGGGGGAAGTTATTTGAATTATTGATGTTGTTTAACCCTGATGACCACAATAACTGAAGTTGAGAGGTTTCTATCGTGAATGGATTTTATTATGTGAATTCAACATGGATATTATACGGCATCTGTAGTCACATTGACTGCACTCGTAAGGCTTCTCTCCCGTGTGTGCCGTTTCATGAGACTTCAAGTTATATTTACGTCTGCATCTGTAGTCACATTGACTACACTTGTAAGGCTTCTCTCCCGTGTGTGTCATTTTATGTCTCTTCAAATGAGATATCTCACTGCATCTGTAGTCACAGTGACTGCACTTGTAATGCTGCTCTCCCGTGTGTGCCGTTTCATGAGACTTCAAGTTATATTTACGTCTGCATCTGTAGTCACACTGACTACACTTGTAAGGCTTCTCTCCCGTGTGTGACATTTTATGTCTCTTCAAATGAGATATCTGACTGCATCTGTAGTCACAATAATTGCACTTGAAAGGTTTCTCTCCTGTGTGGGTCGTTTCATGTGACCTCAATGCAGATGTATTAGTGCATCTGCAGTCACAATAATTGCATTTGTAAGGCTTCTCTCCTGTGTGGGTCATTTCATGGGACTTCAAGTAATCTGCCCGACTACATCTATAGTCACAATAATTGCATTTGAAAGGTTTCTCTCTTGTGTGCGTCATTTCATGAGACATCAAGGTAGATTTCTGACTGAATCTGTAGTCACAATCATTGCACTTGAAAGGTTTTTCTCCTGTGTGCATCATTTCATGGGACTTCAAGGTATATGTTCGACTGCATCTGTAGTCGCAATAATTGCATTTGAAAGGTTTCTCTCCTGTGTGCGTCATTTCATGTCTCTTCAAGGTAGATGTTCGACTGCATCTGTAGTCACAATTATTGCACTTGAAAGGTTTCTTCCCTGTGTGGGTCATTTCATGTGACCTCAATGCAGATGTATTAGTGCATCTGCAGTCACAATAATTGCATTTGTAAGGCTTCTCTCCTGTGTGGGTCATTTCATGGGACTTCAAGTAAACTGCCCGACTACATCTATAGTCACAATAATTGCATTTGAAAGGTTTCTCTCCTGTGTGCGTCATTTCATGATACCTTAAGTTAGATGTATGAGTGCATCTGTACTCACATTGACTGCACTTGTAAGGCTTCTCTCCTGTGTGGGTCATTTCATGTCTCTTCAAGGTTGATGTTCGACTGCATCTGCAGTCACAATAATTGCACTTGAAAGGTTTCTCTCCTGTGTGGGTCATTTCATGTGACCTCAATGCAGATGTATTAGTGCATCTGCAGTCACAATAATTGCATTTGTAAGGCTTCTCTCCTGTGTGCGTCATTTCATGTCTCTTCAAGAAAGATGTTCGACTACATCTGTAATCACATATATTGCACGTGTAAGGATTCTCGCCAGTGTGTGTCATCTCATGTGACTTCCAGTGAGATTTCGTACTGAATCTGTAGTCGCAATAATTGCATTTGAAAGGTTTCTCCCCAGTGTGAGTCATTTCGTGGGACTTCAAGGTAGATTTCTTACTGCATCTGTAGTCACAGTAATTGCACTTGTGTGGCTTCTCACCTGTGCGCTTTTTCGTAATCCATTTTTGACCCGTACATCTGTTATCGTCTTGTAGCTTCTCCCTCGTGTGAGACTTCATATGAATGCGAAGCCCACTTTTCAAATCGCTCGCATAACCGCAGGTGTAACATGTGAACGCCATGTTCGAAGGATTTGGCCCTTCCTCCGAGGCCAAGCAGATTCGTCAAGCTGCCGACTGCACTTTGAGTATTTACCTGTGAACATTTTCAGTTGTATTAAAAGTTTGAACTGTTTGAACGCCTGTGAGTCAATCAAGTTGGTAGATTATAGGGTGACCATGGACTCTGTAGAGTGACGGTTCGAAAAAAGAGTTTACAGGAAATAACAGTTGCGTAGTATATTTCATAACGGCTCTTCATGTTTTTGGGTGCGCTGAATCCTATTCTGAAGTTTGCCATATCAAAAAAGGTCGGCCTGACCTCTAAAACCGACCCGCACATAATTCAGACAGGTAGGCAAAATCCGCTAAAAAAAATGCACTCGGATATCAGACGGAATGTGAGCCGTTAGGGCACGCGCTGAAAAATATTCACTTTTGCCTATTACGAGCTTCACTGACGTTAAGAAACCCGACGATTGTGCCTTTATATAAAGGGCACAGGTACTTGGAAAAACTATTAAGTGATCTAGGGTTCTCCCAGTTTTTGCAGATTGCAAAAAAGTGGTGCGGTTTACTGTTTGACTTCAATATTATCTGTATTAAAAGAGCCCAGTGCAAGACAGATGGGGGTCTTTCTTTGAGAAATTGAGTTTAATTTGACAATACGACAATACTGACCGAGTTAGTAGTTTGTGTTAGTGGCATCAAAATCAAACACACACACACCCTAAAGAGAAAAGAAAAAGAAAAGAGTTTCGGCTGAAATCGCAATAAACATTTAGGACCACAATGCGATGAGGATGAGAATCAGTACTTGACAACGCAAAAAAGATGAATGTCAGAAGCGTCATGGTATGGTTACGCATTTTTCTTTCTTTCGTTTTTTTTTTTTTTTTTGCTTTTTTTATCGTCTAAAATTAGCAAAAAATTTAATATTCCACCAAAACAACAAATTTTCTTTGCACCATTTGGAGTTAGGAATCATTTTGAGCCACCTACGCATGATATAATAATAATTATTATTACTAGGAAAAGCGTCGTTGCCACGGGTGCATCGTTGATAGTTGATCGACGGATAATATCAAATACTTCCGCGTTGCTAAGGATGACCCGAATCACCGGAAGTAGAGAGTATCGAGCAATTTTGGAAGATCGTGCATCACCGCGTCAACCCTCGGATTCATTTAGAAAAAAAAAAATCGTTCAAATCGGTTCGGCCGATTAGGCCGTAGAACGTGATACATACAAACAAACCCATACCGAACTGATCTGACGAACGGCTGGAGCTACGAAAATCGTTCTGGAGTCGTTGGAATCAGCTTAAAAAGCTCATTCCAGAGAGCCGTGACCCAACGAAATCGGACAAAAACGTTAGTTCTGCTTTTGAGTCCTTAGATACGTCAAGGATGTAAACAACCTCCGTTGTGAAGGACCGCCCGAAAACCGACGAAGGAGCCGGCGTGGATCGGGCAGACCTTCAAAAGGCACAACTTCGCGTCGATCCCTTTCAAATGAGCCGTCTCCCACGAAAATTGATGGAGAATTGCAGCCTCCACGCGCCAAGCAAAAATCACTGATCGCTAATAATAATAAGATAAGATAATTAAATAAAGAAAATAATTATTATTTTCTGTATCGTAAGTGCAAGTCACGGAACTTTCTAAATCGGTATCATTTTCATGAAAAGCTGACTTATTTTTCTTGGAGTGGGCTCACATTATGCATTTTGTAGGGAACTTGGTGCACCTTATTAAATAATTCGTGTAAAAACAAAAACCTTATTAAACAAATTTTGTACAAATAGAGTATTTCCATGAAAAACGCTGAGTTCTCGCGATATAAGGGAAAAACTAAAAAAAACCGCAGATTTCGAGGTTTATTTGACTTTTGAGACGAGTTCGTCGCTTTTTTGTGGCGGCAAAAAACAGATTCGTATACAGCGACCCAAAAAACAAACATTTAGGACCGTTATACAGTATAACTTATACTACTACGCTATTTTGGTTATATAGTATAACTTGTCGGGATATGATTCCCGATGATCGCTTCCTGTACCTAGTTTCCTCCCAAAGCTCTCGGACAGGGCAGAGATAGCTAGAGGAGAGGGGGACGTCCACCCTTTGAGGGCGCACTCCCTACCCTTATTAGGAGAGTCGGTTTAACTATTTTTATTTCACATCCACCCACGAATCCTGACACTTTAATTACGATCAATCGAGAAACTTATACTACTACGCTATTTTGGTTTGTTGTTCTAAGAATAATACACATTGTGTATGCGATTCCATAGGTTCTATGGAATCGCGACAGAGTCGATGACTCCGATCGGCCTCAAAATTTGACATTATCCGTTTAAAGAGGTCTACATTCCAAAACCGAAATGTCCGTCCGCCGCCCGAGCCGTTTTGGGCAGTAGGATTTTTGTTTAAATCTGAACGTTTTACGAAATACTGGGTTTACCATCTACTTGAGCCCGCAAGGTTTTCAGCCTGATCGCCCAAACCCGTGGGGCACTATGGGGCTAAAAATGGTTTTTTTAATGGCTGTACGTTGAAAATGGGTCACCCAATAAGAAAGAGTCATTGAATAAATGTTGTGGAGAATCAAATTCTGCGTTCAGGGAGTACCAAAACTTGCCGCAACCAGTGGGGCTCTATTGGGTTAGAAAGGGGCTACGGGAGGGGTTTTTGAAGGCTTTCGGTTATGGGATCGAGTTAGGTGTCGTTTTCGAGTATTTTTCGAAGTAGAATCCATTTTTGGAGGTCCCGGAACGGTCCGATTTCTCTGTGGCGATCTATAGGGCTTTCATGGGTCTACAAATGGGATTTTTAAAGGATTTCAATGCAGGAATTCAAATACTTTCCGAGTGAAAAACAATTTCGACAAAAATAATGAAAAAATTGTTTTTTACATTTTGAAAAAATAAAAAAAAAATTTAATTTTTTACAGACACAGAATTAATTTTTTTACGAGTAACCTATATCAAAGAATAATAAACCCTTGTGTAACATTGGAGCTGGACTGGGCCACACATTATTGTGGAAAAACATAACCGAACCGGGTATACATACGATGGTTATGTTTTTCCACAAACATGTTTCTCCTGGTCAGGGCGGTAGGTACTTGTCGGTTAATCGCCCGCAGAGAGAGGGTTTGGCGGCCTGGAGGTCTTCTTCGGCTTCGGGGCAACTTCGGGTTTGTCTTCGGAAGATTCGTCGGTGTCGTCGCTCGACTCGTAGTGTCAATGTGACTACGAACAACAGATTAGAAAAAATGCTTCGAACCCCGGGAGGTTCGAAAAACTACCTATCTCAAATAAATCAAAACTATGCAGACTCATTTCTTGAATACGGGACCTGGGATCAAATCAAAACATTCATTGAGTTTGCGGGCTAATAATCGAGATTGGGGGACGGCGCGTCGTAGGCCGGGCGGAGCAATGCGGGCGGATAATCGACAAGTACCTTAAATTAAATTAAGAACCTGAAAATTAAATTTAAAAAACTGCAAATTTAACACAAGGGTTTATTATTCTTTATATAGATTACTTGTGCAAAAAAGTTTTTGTTTTTACTCGAAAAATATTTGACCTCCTGGGATCCTTCAAAAATCACATTTGTAGCCCCATGAAAGCCCAATAATTGGGCATTATTGATCCTCACGGTGGAATCGGAACGTTCTGGGTTCCCCAAAAATGGATTCTACGTCCAAAAATACTTCGAAAACTATATCTAACTCGACCCCGTAGCCTAAAACCTTCAAAACCCTCTCCCATAGCCCCATAGCGCCCCACGGGTTCGGTCGATCGGACTGAAAACCTTGCGGGCACAACTAGATGGTAAGCCAAGTATTTTGTCAAAATTTCAGATTCTTAAAAAAATTCCTACTGCCCAAAACGGTTTTTTAATCTGAAATTTCGACAAAATACTCGGTTTACCATCTACTTGAGCCCGCAAGGTAGGTATTCAGTCCGATCGGCCGAATCCGTGGGGCGCGATGGGGCTAAAATGGGGCTACGGTCGGGGTTTTTGCAGGTTTTCTGGTAATGATGAAGGTGATCTGGTGGGATGTCGTTTTCATTTTTCGGACGGAGAATCCATTTTTCGGAGTCACATCTTTTCTCAAATTTTATTGAAAATTCTAAAAACTTTTTTATTGATCTTTTGTAATGTGTTCAGCGTTTTTTTTTAGTTCGACTCCCCTTAAACAAGAAAATCTGGTCACCCTAAATATCACAACATGCCGACTTGAAGGTTCGGTAACTTCGGACCGTTTCAAGATGAATGAGATGGCTTGAAATGGAATACTTAGATTGAAGAAATTCGCCAATTTAAAGTACTCACGCTGAATGGAATCGCTGGAAGTCCTTTTTCAAACTGAATTCACCACGTTGAACGTTCGAATGTTAGTTGCTGACTGGCTCGTCACTCATGTGTTATTCACTTGAGGGTCACACCCTCTTTCTACCTGGAGCTGCTGTTCACAAAAGAATGCAGTCTGGCAATAGACATCGGTCACAGGTCTAGCAGTAAACATGTGTAATTTCCTCACGTTCTACCCGTTATTTTGCACATGGCCCGAATTAGGGCGGCACCTCACAACCTCAAAAACGAGTCTTTAGCCCAGTCATCATGTGACGTTTTCTTAACAAAATTGAGGTACCAAGTCGGTGTTTCAACTGAATAATACGTTTTTTTTTTAAAGTTTCTGATTCCAAATCTGAAGCTTTCTGCCTCTTAGCTGGTCGGCGTCCGGTCGAAATGGGTTTGACAAGGTTTTGAAATGGTTTACAAACGAACCTTTGGGAAACCATTTAAAACCATAAATTTTATGGTTTTGAAATGGTTTCCCAAAGGCTCATTTAATGGGGCCCTTTTCTGAGTCTATAATTTTGGCTGGAGTTTTATTGAAGTTGGGAGGTTACGGAATTTTACGATTTTACAATTTTTTAAATTACTTTTTTATTGGTTTAAGACTTTGTGGTAGGTATGTTTTTAGTTGGTTTATTGTGTTTATTTCAGATGGATATGAAGTCTTTGGTTGCTTATTCTTCGGTTTCTCATATTGATTAATAAGAGTAAATTATTTAGGTATTATTGGTTCATTCAATTTTGATAATAATTATTGTCGTGGCTTATGTTCATCTGGAATGTTTCGTTTAGCAAAATTTGCTAATCATACAATAATATAAAATTGTTAATAATATTTGTTAATATTGTTAATAATATTTGCTTTATTTAATAACAGTATATTTATGAGCGAGGAGCTTTTCGTTTTGGGTTGACAAGGTTTTGTCTTAAACTGGGGGTCATTCTAAAATTCGCAACATACAACAACAAAATTTGTTTAATAAACATGATATTGTAAAATAACAAACCGTTAACGACCGACCAAGATCTTTACTCTTGTCAAAAACTCAACAATCCGATCAACTTAACTCACAAACAACAACTAAACATTTTCGGCGAGCCTGATCTCGTTTCTCTTCAAACATGTGTCGGTTGCCACACCACATTGCTCCCCCCTTTTCTTTTCGTCCGGCCGGACATTTGCTGGGGCTAGCCTGTTGGCATGGAGCTTTCTTCGCTTCTTCGCCAACTCCACTTCGAATAGGACGTCGTTAAACCTTTTGATGACGACCCAAGGACCAGTCCACGTCGGCTGCAACTTAGGGCAAACCCCCTGTTGCCGTTTCGGGTCGAATACCCAAACCCAATCGCCTACTTGGTAAGGTGGAGAGCGGGCCCGACGGTCGAATACCTCTTTTTGCGTCCTCATGTTCAACTTCGCTTCTTCATGGGCAAACCTCCGCACAGCTTCAAGGTCTGCTCGCAGATCCAGAGCATATGGAACTGCCAGCTTTCTCTCTTCTGGCTGTGGCCTAACCAAAACGTCTGGTAATCTGAGGTCGCTGCCATATACCAGCTGGGCGGGGGCAAAAGCTGTCGTATGTTGAGGCGTTGCACGATATGCCATCAAGAAGAGTGGGATTTTTGTATCCCAGTCACGCTGGCTTTTCCCCACAAACATGGCCAGATGGGTTTTAAGCGATCGGTTGAGTCGCTCCACCAGACCAGCGGATTGAGGGTGCAGCGCCGTTGTTCTCGTCCGGTGGAACCCCAACAAAGATCCCACCTCCTTCAATAACTGGGACTCAAAATTTCTTCCTTGATCAGTGTGTAGCTCCGTGGGCACTCCAATGCGACTGAAAACTTGTTCGACCAAGGCTGTAGCCACTGTCTTTGCCTCTTGGTCAGGTATCGGTATTGCTTCAGGCCATTTCGTGAAATAGTCACATGCAACCAGCACATATCTGTTCCCACGAGTGGTTCTGGGGTACGGACCGAGAATATCAACGCCCATTCTTTCAAATGGTGCCCCAACCATCATTTGCTTCAGGGGTGCTGGTCTAGTGTGTCCTGGGCCTTTGAACCGTTGACACCTAAGGCAGCTTCTACACCAAGCTCGTATGTCTGTTGTCATACCAGGCCAGAAATAATGAAGACGAACCTTGGCCAGTGTTTTCCAAAATCCAAAGTGTCCAGCAGTGGGGTTGTCATGGCACTGTTCTAGGACCGACTTGATTCTCCCTTCCGGTACGACTAGCTGCAGTCTTCTTTTGGACTTATCTACCCACTTGTGATACAGCTCCCCATTCCGAACTTCCAGGAGCTCCCACCTACTGACCAACTGGCGAACCTTGGGGGTGCATGCTGTGAGTTGCTCGGGTAGTGGCTGTTTCCCATCTTTCAGCCATTGGATTACCTGTTGGACCTGGAGGTCTTCCCTCTGCAACCCTTGGGATGGAAGAAACTCAAGCTTGTTCACCTGCTCACACTGGTCACGATGCTCTTGCCGCTGGCAAAACCTGCACTCGTCGCTGCACGGTCTCCTTGAGAGTCCGTCTGCATTGGCATGCTGCTTTCCAGACCTGTGGACGATCGTGAAGTGATACATCTGCAAAGCTTCAATCCATCTGGCCAACTGACCCTCTGGCTTTCTGAATGAAGTTAACCATGTCAATGCAGAATGATCAGTACGCAGAACAAAAGGTCGTCCATACAGATACTGGTGGAAATGCTCAACTGCCCGAACCACCGCCAGTAATTCCCTCCGGGTCACACAGTAGTTCATCTCTGGCCGGGAGAGAGTGCGACTGAAGTATGCGACTACCCGCTCAACCCCATCGTGTACCTGAGAAAGTACTGCCCCAATGGAATGGCCACTCGCATCACAATCCAACGTGAACGGCTGTGACAAGTTGGGAAATGCCAAGACGGGAGTGGATGTCATTGCTGTTTTTAGGGTTTGAAAGCTCCTTGTACATTCATCATTCCAGGTAAAATTATTGCGCGTCTCTGTTAGCTTGTAGAGCGGTTTTGCAATCTCGGAAAACCCTTTCACAAACCGTCTGTAGTACGAACAAAACCCAAGAAAACTGTGAAGGTCTTTCCTGGTGACGGGAGTGGGCCAGTCAGTCACTGCCTGGGTCTTATTCGGGTCTGTGTGCACCCCCTTAGCTGAAATGACATGCCCGAGGTACTCTGTTTGGCGTTTGAAAAACTTGCACTTCTGGAGGTTAATTTGGAGGTTCGCCCCTCGCAGGCACTCTAGAGTTTTCTCCAGTTTTGTCAACACTGTTTGAAAATCCGGGCCAGAAATTATCAGATCATCAAGGTAAGCAAGTGCCAAATCAGCAGGGATAACACGCTCCATCAGCCTCTGAAATGTGGCAGGGGCATTGCACAACCCAAATGGCATCACCTTAAATTGCCACAACCCTTGGCGATAAACGGAAAAAGCAGTCTTTTCTTTATCTTCTGGTTTCAATTCTATCTGCCAATACCCACTTTTAAGGTCAAGGACACAAAACCATGCCGATCCACCTAGGGCGTCGAGGAGGTCTTGGATGCAGGGGAGTGCGTAAGAGTCTTTTTTTGTCACCTGGTTCAGCTTCCTGTAGTCGACGCAAAACCGCGTGGATCCATCTTTCTTCGGCACCAGGACCACAGGGGAAGACCACGGGCTAGAAGACTCCTCTATCACCCCTTGCTCGACCATATCACGAAGCAACTCACGGACATGTTGCTCCTGCGCGTAAGGTACACGCCTCGGGGCCTGTTTTATCGGTCTAGCATCTCCTGTGTCTATAGCATGTTGGACTACATGGGTCCGGCCAACAAGCTTTTCCCCAAACGCTCCAAGTGATCGAAATGTCCGAAGGAGTGACGCTAGGGCTTCCCACTCCGCCGAATGTGGAACTAAGTCGGTGGACGCCATAGTAGGGTGTAACCACGAGTCGACACCGCTGTCACCCACCAATGTGACCTGTAAACTGGAGTGTTGAGTACTTGCGTTTTGCAGCTGGAGGGGGATACTCTGGTCTGGGAAATCTAGGGTCAAAGTCCTCAAGTTTACGTTGACCCCGAACTGGTGAAGGAAATCCAACCCCAGAATTGCCTCATCCCTGATATCAGCAACAAGGAACAAATGATTAAACGCTTTATTTCCTATGCGAAATGGAAGATGGCAACGTCCATACACTTGCATGCCATCCCCAGATGCTGTCTCAAGGCCGCCACTGAAGGAATTATCGACAGCGAACCCCCAGCGCCACACAACGTCATGTCGCAAAATGGAGGCCGTTGCACCCGTATCAACCAGGAATGACTGTTGCTGGCCGCAGAGGAAGGCTTCCACATAAAGGGCGTTCTTTTCGATACTCCGGACAACCCCCACATTCCTCCATACCACAACCTCTGGGTCTCCAGGCCCAACCAGTACACGACCCCCAGCACTGGTGCCATTCAGTTTCCCTGGTCCCGCTGGGGGCGCTTAGGGCACTGCGTCTTGAAATGGCCGACCTCATTGCAATTGAAGCATGTGTTCCGGCCCTTATCGGAGGTGGAGGGGGCAACTGCCTCCAAGCGGAGCGCTGTGTTGAGGGCAGCCTGAACAGAAGCTGGTTGTGCAAGCGTGATGAGTTTGGCGAGCTCGCGAGAAGAGAGGGCGTCGACAAAAACTTCTACAGCCCGTATGCTTCGCTGCTCCCTTGAGTCGTTTGGGTAAGCACCACGAATTAACCGTTCGATGTCCTTAGCCAGCTCGGCAAATGACTCATGCGGCTTCTGCTTTCGATTCTTGAGCTGTAGATAAAACGTGGGCTGCATCCTCACGAAACCAAACTGCTCTGCCAGGGCCCCAACCAACGTGGGATAATCATCCCTCTCCTCTGGACGCAGGTCAGCCAAGACAGAAAGTGCTGGGCCCCGCAAACTGGCCGCGAGCCTCTCCCTCCTGGTGCACGGGCTCCAACGATTGCTCTGGGCCACAGTGTCCAAATGCACCTGGTAGTCTTCCCAGCCTAGGGCCCCATCGTACAGGCTAAGGCGCTGTTCGTCTCGGGCCGGGGCAGGCGAGGGCTGTGGCAAGTGGGGCACAAGAGTTTGTGACTGAAGCGGCAAGTGGGTTGTTACCTGCGCTAGTATCCGTTCCATCCTGCTCAAAGATTCTTCGAGGTTTGAGACACGCGCCTCGGACGACGTTGAAGGTTGAGGATCACTACCGATGGAAGCTACCTGGGGTTTCGAGGGACCCTGCGGGGAGAAGAAACCCCACGTTGGAGGCGCCCACGTGGGTCAGCGGCTTCAGAGGTGATCAAGAAGATCGGGAAGGTGCAGGCGAAAGATCCACAGAAAAAGAAGAGGGGGATAGTGCAATGGACATCACCTGATGTGGCCACATGTTCCGGTTGTCAAGAAAGAAAATCCCCTTTAGTTCAGTTTTAGGCCAGACATTCCACGAATTACACTCACGTACTACATTCATAACCATCTTTTCATTTTACATTTGGGGGCCCGTCCGAACTCTGTTACGGATGAATTCTTGTAGAAGGGGTGGTGAGAAGAAGAGACCACGAACTTTGGTGGATCAAGTGTTGCAGAAATGAGTTCGTGGATCAAGGGTCCTGCAGAACCGATCGCAGCTCGTTCCCCGACAGGATTGACACCTTGAGCTCCGGGTGTCGGCAGAGAGGGAGACATCCCGCTGGTCTGCCGACACCAGCCATTGTTACAGCCATTGTTACAGCGTGTCGCTAGAGGCGAAGGAAGGACGGGTTAGGTCCGTGGGGGAGGAGTTGTCCCCGGGAACACGGTGTTTCCTGACGTCTTCCTGGGTTTCGAGGGACCCTGCGGGGAGAAGAAACCCCACGTTGGAGGCGCCCACGTGGGTCAGCGGCTTCAGAGGTGATCAAGAAGATCGGGAAGGTGCAGGCGAAAGATCCACAGAAAAAGAAGAGGGGGATAGTGCAATGGACATCACCTGATGTGGCCACATGTTCCGGTTGTCAAGAAAGAAAATCCCCTTTAGTTCAGTTTTAGGCCAGACATTCCACGAATTACACTCACGTACTACATTCATAACCATCTTTTCATTTTACAATATTTAGCGCAATTCCCGTATTATACAACGATAACTAGTTGTACAGACTTGAAAGTTCGCATGCAGGGCTTAAAAGTCTCCTTTCGCGGTGGTCCGGCGGTAGGTATGCCGCTCGAATTCGTGTTTGTTGTGCCAGCCTCTCAATCGTACGCAGATTTCCTTGAGGTATTACAATCAATTATTAAAATTTGTGATAAATCCCGTCAACGAATTTCAGCTTCGTAATGATACGTGCGCATGAGTTCAATGCTCATTTTAACTTCTGTTTGCATTCATAGTCAATGTGATGGTGATGCATTGCACAATGTTATAAGTAAACACTGCAACATTTACACAAGGATTTGTTATTCTTTGAAATATGTAGGTTGAAAAATTAAACTCTTTGTCATTCAGAAAATAGGTATTTTTGAAAAAAAAAAAAAAAAAAAAAATGCTGTACAATGTTTGGACAGATGTGGGACCGCAAAAAAAAAAGAAAAAAGAAAAAAAGAAAGGATTTAACGTCCAAAATTACTCGGAAAACGATAATATCTTTTAATAAGATAATAACGATAATATTTTTAAGTAAGATATTATCTTACTTGACCTCCTGGGATCCTTCAAAAATCCCATTTGTTGCCCCATAAATCACCACAGTGAAATCGGATCGATCTGGGATCCCCGAAAATGGATTCTACGTCCAAAAATACTTAAAAAACGACACCTAACTCGACCCCACAGCCTAAACCCTTCAAAAATAACCCCCGTAGCCCCATTTTAGCCCCATAGCGCCCCACGGGTTGGGACGATCGGGCTGAAATCCTTGTGGGCTCTTCTAGATGGTAAACAAAGTATTTTGTTAAAATGTCAGATTAAAAAAAAAAAAAAAAAAAAAAAAAAAAATCTCTTCTGCCCAAAATGCCTCGGACGGCGAGCGTACATTTCGTTTTTGGAACGTGTCTTGTAAAAAATTCAAATTTCGTGACCGATTGAAATTTTCGACCTCCGCGCGATTACATGTTGATACAAATAATATATCCGTATATTATAAGGACGTGGAAAAAATATATGGTTGATTTTTGGTCTTATTCTACGTTTTTTGGGGTGCTGAATCTAAAATCTAAGATTTAATCTTATGAGAGCCGACTGATATTTGTTATGCGTTTAGAGATATTCGCAAACAACTCAAAAACGTTGGCACTTTATTTCAGTTTTTTGCTTTTAAGTCCGAAATTATGCTTCCTGCGGCAAAAGCCACTAGTATCAAAGTGAAAGAGCATTAAATATCCTATAAAATCCACTAGTCAAAGTTGATTTGAAACCCAATAGTTCAGGAGCCACAGCGGTTAGAAAAAGAGCGATTTTTTACTTGTTTTTCGGAAAATAACTTTTTCACACTTCAAACAGCGATTCCTTCAAAACGGCCGGTTATATCGAAAAATGTTACATATTGACCGTTGTAGAGCGTTGAATGACCTACCTATAGGATAAGCACCCAAAGTTTGTCGAAAAGTGCCTACCGTACGAATGGCGGGAGGAGTTGTAACAACATGAGATACGAAAACGCTCCAAAACGTTCGTTTTTGTTTTTTTTTTACGTGAAAGCTTATTAAATTTTCCATCGTGTAGGGGGACCTGCGTACAAAATGTGCCGTTTTGGTAACATTTCGGCACTATTTTCAGTTTGTTGCATATAAAGCCGAAACTATGCGTCCTGCGGCAAAAGTCACTGTTTCCTGTTACATTAAATGTAATAAATTTTATTGGCCGTTGTCATTTTCGCTACTTATTGACTGGACTATTGTTGGGATAACTCAAATTGAAAATCAACAAGTAACGATGGGCTTCTCCGAGCAAACGACGAGATCCACGTGATTCACCTCAATGGTTAAGAGGCAGCGGTAACAATAATAGGAAGGTAAAGGTGCGAAGATGGGATAAATGGAACACGGAACGGAGGGTAATTGAAGTGAAGGCGGGCTAAACAGATTTTAGGAGGAAAGCCCTCTCTTCCTTACACAGAAGAGGGCTGATGGGTTGCAGAGTTGGGTGGTGAGAGTATACAGGTGTTTAGGACATTAGCCATTTAGCAGGGGTGAGACGGATCATACATCAACCTACCCTCGTCCACCCCCAACCACCCTAACAACCCTTCGAGGGGAGGAAATCCCGGACATCTGATTGGTCGACAGAGCGCCGGTCCACCCGTCATGCGCACTCCTCCGAACAGACTCAATAACAACAAGATCCCACAATAATAACGTCTGCTGACCAGGAACCTCGAGTCCGAAAAATTCTCAAACTCAGTTATTCTGGCTAAAAACATTTGAAGGAGGTGATAGTAAATCACTGATAGGGCTGCCATTCCAGTTTTAGAATACCTACGGGTTACTCTAGGCTTAAAATACGTATTTAATACGACACTTTATTTTGAGGGATGCTTGGAGGTCGAACGAGGTTCCGTTTTCGAAGTACGTTTGGACGTAGAATACAAATCTGTCCTAACACCAAACAGGAATACAGACTTTAATTTTAATTGATTATTTTTCACAATTTTGGTTTATTATTCTTGTAATAATACACCCATGTAATCGCGACGGACGTCGAAAATTCTGATCGGCCTCAAAATTTGACTTTATCCAAAAGGTGGTGTGGAAAATTTCATTTTTGGTACTTGTAGGTTTGTGTACTTGAAAATAAATTAGCAAAAATGTCGGGAGAACTTTTGGCAGCCTAAAAACCTCGAAATTTTAGAACTTGTATTAGTTTTTCTTCGTTAATATCTATACGATGCTACCTGGCGAAAAAGTGGCCACATACAAACTTGAAGAGCATTAAATTCCGCATAGAATGAGCACCATAACTTTTCAAATCCGTCAAGTGGGAAACAGCGGGTTTTTAAATGGCTGAAGGTTGAAAATGGGTCCCCCAATAAGAATCACTCATTGAATGAAAGTTGTGGAGAATCTAATTCTGCGTTCAGGGAGTATGTACCAAAACTTAAATTCGCAACCAGTGGGGCTCTATTGGGTTAGAAAGGGGCGACGGGAGGGGTTTTTGAAGGTTTCGGCTATGGGAACGAGTTAGGTGTCGTTTTCGAAGTATTTTTGGACGTAGAATCGATTTGTTAGGAGTCATAGAACAATCCGATGTCACCGTGAGGATGTATGGGGCTTTCATAGGGCTACAAATGTGAATTTTGAGAGATCCCAGGAGGTTAAATGAAGTGTCGTTTCCGAGTAATTTTTGGGCGCAAAATCCATTTTTTCGAGGTCCCACATCTCTCTAAAAAGTGAACAGAAAATAAATTTGATTTTTTTTTTCAAAAATAGGTATTTCTTAATGACAATCAATTTTTGCACAATTTTAACGTATATTAAAGAATAATAAACCCTTGTGTAACATTTGCAGCGTTTGAGAGAGTCCCCAAAGTCGGAATCTGCAAGGACTCATCCAAAAGGTTGTCACTGGATAATTATAACGGGATGGAAGAGCAGTCGAACCGTGAAGTGCTCCTGAGATGTGAAGAGTTGTACAGATGAACACTTGACGTGGTGTCTGTCCTGTGCAAGCTTCTGACACTTCTCACTCACACTTCTAACGGCGAAAGTTTCTTCATTTATTCGACATATTTCAGGTTTAACCCGTCATTTTAAAATATTCACGTCAGAGTTGTATTTGGCTTGTAGAATTCTACAAGGATCCGACGATGTCCACGACGCTATTTTCGCTCATTTTCTTGACGGGGGCTGCTGGGTTCAAAATCAGCGACATCCTCAACGCCGAGTACCTCCCCAGCACTTTGATGATAGAAGAAGCCGAAATAGACAACGCAGCAGACGTCGTCAGGTATCCCAACGTGACGACAGAAGGGGAAGTCCGCGATGCTTTTGCCACAATGCAGTTTCACAGGTATGCAGATTTTGTGGATGCAAATGTGACCGGAATTTGGGCAGAATTCAAATCGTTGACGTTTCAGAGCCAAAATGAACGAGTACCTTTGTCGAAGCTACGTGGCGGAGGAAATCCTATCGGGGCTCGAACCGAAAACAATCGCTCGTTTGGGTATTCCAGTGAAGAAAAATTATAAGAATCATCGACCTCATGACATGTTGCTGAAGGATCAGGGCTCTTCTTCATACCGAGACTGGTTATCCAGGTAAAATAATACTAAAACATTTCTATTATTACATATCCATCTATCTTATAATATATATTATATAAAATCGGGTTTCTGTCGTGCCTTATGGGCGCCTAAACGGCTGAATGGATTTTGATGATAGTGCGCATATTCGTGCATCTCTTCCTATCATCGTTGTTTACAGTCCGATTGAGTCGGTGTTTCCTCTGTATCTCACCTGGAGATCCAAATTATAATACGTAATCCCCCGGGCGAGCGAAGAGAGCCCCCCTGCCCGAAAAATTGGTTGGCCGAGCAAAGCGAGCCCCCCCCCCCCCCCCCTCCCACAGGACGGCTAGTTTCTTAGTATTGTTAGCATGGAACATGCTTCAGCCATGACCTAACTGCCCAAAAACGTTATTGGCCAGTCACCAGGTGGTTTTTCGATGCAAAGCGTGATGTAGAATTTTAACTGCATAGAATGAAAGTTGTAGATCACGAAATTGTACATCAGTTGATCATCCTAGTCTTCTGATTACCTGCCGCAGCGGCCGCAGTAGCAGCCGTTACGATGAAATGTGATCACTTTGGAGGAGCAAACCCGTGTATGTTGTCTATATTATGCTGTTATGTCTATAATATAGACAGTAGTTATATTATAACTGCTGGAAGAGAACTTTGGAAGTGTTGCGGGGAATTCGCAATTTTGGTGCCATGCCTGCCCCTCTGTTGTTAGGTCAAGCTAAAGCTAAATAAAAGCTCAAATAAAAATGTCACATAATATTATTATGAGGAATTTAATCAGCTTTCACGAGAAGAAACGAAATTTTGAATCGGACAATTAGTTTCCGAGCTTCAGGCGACAACGTTCTGAAAACGTGGTTTTCGCCTACCGAGCGCTGGAAGATCCAAAACCATCTTTGAGGAGCTGAAACAAAAAATCGGACAGAGCTTGGTTTGATCTCAAATTGTCGCAAATTCAATCTAGGTACTTTAAAAAGTCTATTGGTGGTCTCTTCAAAAAACCAGGTCGACCTTTTTTGTTTTAGGTCCTATATGACTGAACTAGTGGCTCGCTCAGGAGTGTTTCCGACAATTTACCTAGGTATCATTTTTAAAGTTACTTTTAACCAAAACACATTATTTGTGCTCTCTGATCGCAAAATCAGATGCTCTACAACCTCCATTCAATGGGTTTTCATTCAAACTTGAAGTTATCTTGATCTTTCGCAAAGTTGGAAAATGTCTACAATTTTTGACGCGCCCTTAAGGAAATTTCAGCTGTGTCAATTTTAACTTTAAGGTAGCTCATTCGACGGCGTTTGTGCTCTTTAATTTACCATAGAGTATTTTCACCTATAACGCACCCTTTCAAAGTTATCCGTGAAAACCCAAATAAAGGGCCGAAATTTGATAGTTACCCAAATAAACGCTGCAAATTTTACACAAGGGTTTATTATTCTGTGATATAGGTTACTTATACTGACATTTAATTCTGTCAATAAAAAAAATTTAAAAAAATTTTTTTTTGGATTTTTATATTTCAAAAAAATTTTTTTGGGGGGATTGTTTTTTTCAAAAATGTGTTTTTTCAAAAATTCTTTAATTTTTACTCGAAAAATATTTAACTTCTTGGGATCCTTCAAAAATCCCATTTTTAGCCCCATGAAAGCCCTATATAACGCCACAGTGAAATCGGATCGTTCCGGGACCCCCAAAAATGGATTCTACGTCCAAAAATACTTCGAAAACGACACCTAACTCGATCCCATAGCTAAAAGCCTTCAAAACACCCCTCCTGTAGCCCCATTTTAGCCCCATAGCGCCCCACGGATTTGGGCGATCGGACTGAAAACCTTGCGGGCACAACTAGATGGTAAACCAAGTATTTTGCCAAAATTTCAGATTTAAAAAAAAATTCCTACTGCCCAAAACGGCCCGTACGGCGTACGGCGGACGGCGGACGGACATTTCGGATTTTGAATGTAGACCTCTTGAAACGGATAATGTCAAATTTTGAGGCCGATCGGAGTCGTCGACCCGCGTCGCGAAAACATAGATGTATTATTCCAAGAATAATAATCCAAAAGGGCCGAGGCTTTTTGTGAATTTGACGGTGAGCGTCCCAGAAATTTTGTTGGAACTTCGTTGGTCTTCGGACTCGTGTTCAGCACCCCAAAAAAACATGTAAAACCGTTGAGAAAAATTCTACACCACGCTTTGCATCGAACATCCCATTTGAGGCATCTGGGGACTGAACTATTAGTCTGGGAGGGAGACGAAGGAGGAGTGTCATCCTCACTTGTCTTACCGTTAGGCCACTAGTTCGACGTCCTCACCTGTCTCACCGTCAGTCCACTAGTTCGGCGTCCTGAACTGTCATACGTTAGGCCACTAGTGCAACATCCTCACCTGTAATTAGTTAGGCCACTAGTTCGGCGTCCTCACCTGTCTCACCGTCAGACCACTAGTTCGGCGTCCTGAACTGTCATACGTTAGGCCACTAGTGCAACATCCTCACCTGTCATTAGTTAGGCCACTAGTTGGGCGTCCTCACCTGTCGTAAGTTAGACCACTAGTTCGGTGTCCTCACTTGTCGTACGTTAGGCCACTAGTTCGGCATCCTCACCTGTTATACGTTAGACCACTATGTAGTTCGGCGTCGGACGGTTACTTTTCCTTTTTTTTAAGACACTAAGTTGTTACATGAATTTAATAGTTTGGTAATTTTTTCCCGGCAGGTCGACTTTACTAGACGACGTGTACCGGCATTATGACACCATGATGGACCAGGATGATCTGGACACCTCTGGTTCTGAAGAGGTTGAGAGCGGCCAAGTGACGGGCTACGCTGTACAAAGTGGTGGGGGTCCCAAAACAACGCACAATTGGGGCCCGACCATCGGCTCAGTATCCTACGGCCCGGGTGCTGTTGGAGGAGGTAAGTCGGGGCCTGAAGGGTCGAAATGGCAATTGGTGGGACTGAACGGGTCGTTTGGACCTGATGTTAAATGGGTTTGCAGCCAACAAAATGGGTTTGCAGCCAACAAAATGGGTTTGTTCAAGAAAATATGAACGCATGGAGAGAAAAGGATCATTGGAGAAAGTGGCCACTGGCTATTTTGGCTGCAGTGTTCATCACTGCCAGTGCCAGTTTAGATGAAATTCATCTTTGGTGTGCGAAGTACAAGTACCTAAGTACAAGAAGCAGAAAGTTGTTCTGATAAGCTAATTACACCATAGTGGGTTTTGGCTGGTACAAAATAAACTGTACAGCAAAACAGTTCACCGTCTACTTATGTTTGATAGATGAGTAATCCAATCAAATCAATGGCCACTTTGTTGGTCAGCATATCTGGTTGGTTGTCATAGTATTGAGTAGCGTGTAGAAACTTGCTACCTATACTTTGGCAATTTGGCGCTAAAAAATACCCAACTGCTGAGGTCTTCTTCAGGTTCCGCTGTAAAAATACCTGTCATTCCAAAAGAATATGTTCTCAAAAATTGCTTGGCCGTTAGCAATACCCTTTGTCTATCAGATAAAATTATATCTTGTCTCTGCCTGGGGTTGAGAATGAATAATAAGTCGCAAGTAAACAAAGGGAATATAATACATAAGAATAAATCGAAATATATACTGTGGGAAATTTTACATTCACACTCTGCACAATCGATGTCCTTTTCACCTGTTGTCCAGGAGTCCATATTTGACAATTAAAGACTTATGACATGAATGAATGATGAAGTCTTGAATATGAATAATACATGAATTCATAATGAATAATTCATTGAATTATTAAAGACAATGACTTATAGAATGCCCAGACACTTCGGGAATTCCTAAGGAACCCAGGTCCTCCATCTCTGCAGCTGGAGCATTCTCAGTGTTAGCAGATCAATTGTGTCATGCCTCTGAATCTCCACCTGTACTCCCTCCTGCATCCTCCAAAAACACTGGCGGCGTAACCACGGACTCTCCGCCAGACGCATTCCGCCACTCACACACCACTCCTAATAATCTATTTGGAATGCGACGGGTCGCTGAAGGTCTCGAGAGGCATAACAATCTGGCGAGACGGGTCGCTGAAGGCCTCGGGAGGCATGAGGATCCAGCGAGATGGGCTGATGGAGCTGATGAGCACGCGGGGCCTTGAGAGGCGTGATGATACAGTAAGACGAGTTAGTTAACATCGGTTCAACTAAACGAGCGCTGAGGGCCTCAAAAGGCGATACTCTAGATGTTCTGCTCAAGGGCACACAAATCCAGGGGTGTACGATACAAGAGAGTATAGGAACTCTGAAAAGAGCTGATAACATCTACAGAAAATATAACGATCTATAGATACTATGAATTCAGACTGAACAGGGTGCTGGGCAGAAGCTCTCCCTCATCAGTTAGTTCCCTTCCGTGGTCCACACGTTGGTCGTGGAGAGGGGGATGGGAGATCCCTACCAGGTGTTCTTGGTGGTGCAGGTAGGCGACTTTCTGCCGCGGGTTGACAGCTGTTTGGCGGTTTACCCACCCGCTAACAGTATGGCACAGATTCAATTAACGTAAATTATTAAATTAATGTAGGATCGATGAGTCGAGATAATGTGAATCCATGGTCTATTATATGGAATCGGAAGTTATTTAATGAAGCAAAATTCAAAGATGATTTGTATTGGTATCGACGCGTAGATGACGTTATTGACCTCTTCCGAGGGACGAATGGGCAATTTACTAATTTCTTAGATAACCACCGTTTATGTGTTGTAATCAATAATAGTCTATAACAATCCAACGCCTTATAAATTTGCGGCCTAAATAATATTATGCTTTTGGTACATTTAATAATTAATTTCTGTTTTTTTTTTTTCCATAGATTTTGGCGGTCACAGCAGTGGGGGTTATGGAGGTGGTCAATACCAGTCACACGGTCAGGAGTACGCCCAAGAACCTCAAGGTGGTGAGCGCCAGCAAATTAGTAGTAAATGAACATTTCAACAATACGGCCACCGTGTAAGATACCGCACCACAATTTAAGTTCATCTCCTTGATAATGAATTTGAAGTGGCTAACAAATTGGAAATCGACGGAGTGTTTAATGTTTAATATCAAAAGACGCTCTGCGAGAGGTAATTGAAAATGTGGGGGAAGCTGTGAGGGACTGTAACCCGCAGTGTAGCTAAACAATTAGCCACAGTTCACGGCTCAACTTCCACTCCGGAACAAACTGTCACGCAACTCTACACTCCTCCAGATTAGCAATGGCGGTTCCCCTTCGTTCATTTATTGTATTAATAGTCCAGGCAGTAACAATAAGGCAGTGGCAGGAAACATTTCCACCTAGAATCATTTACTGCCTATACTCAACATAATATGTTATTCATTACTCAACATATTATGTTGAGAGCAGAAGCGATTTCTTCACCGATCTGTTTAGACCCCTGGGGGATTAAAATACTAAAAGTCCCCGACCCTACGGGGTGAGGGGGGAGGAAGAAGGTCGGGTTTTTCGTATTTTCGCTCATAAATCGAAAACGGTAGGTCCTACAGAAAAATCATCTGTATAACAAATGAAGCTCACCACATTTGCTACAAAAGTGTCTCCATTCATTTCTCGCGTATCTAAAGTAGTTTAGGAAATATTCAAGCTTGAAAGTGGGCAAAATCGCAAAAATCCGCTTTTTCGCCTTTTTGCGCATGGCGCCTAAACGATGCATCCTATAGGTCTGCCACAGAAACTTTGCCTCCGTGTGGCGCCCCCTAGGTGGCGGATCCGCGAACTATCGATCAAGTCAACCTTCCATTTTGAAACCTTGACACGGAAATTGGAGCGGTGAGAAATTTGATGTTCGTGTAGTGGCTGCGCTGTGAACGTGTGCTCTCAAGTTCTTCCTCCCGAGGAGGGAAATCATGTCACTTTTGAGGGAAGAAATTCCCGAAAAATTATCGTACGCAGGGGAATCTGCTTGATGATAGGTGATGATAAGAGATAACTAGTTCTATTTTCTCCAGAAGAATGCGCCAAAGGGAGGCAAAGTTTCTGTGGCAGACCTATAGCGGTATGGACACTACCCATACAGCAGAAATTCGTTTCTGATACGTCTCTCATATGTCTCTTACGAGATATGTGACGTCTCAATGTCGATACGTGAGTGAGGCTTCTCAGATACATCCCTTTGTCCGCAGCATTAGACGTCTCAGAGCTGCAATGCTGAGACGTATCAGAGATGTATCAAAACAGGTGTCAGAAACGTATCAGAGATGCATCTAAGACTCCAAGTCTTTAGCCAATGAGACGTTGCTGAGATGTTCTGGGTAAGCCTATATGAGGTGTCAAGATGGTGTGGTTTTTGCCGACGGTGCAGAGGTCTAATCCAATGAGGTGGTCATTTCTCACCCTATAACCACCTCATTGAGGTGTCAAGAGTAGTAAATTTGGGTTCTCGTGTTCCCGAGATCCCATCAAAAATTGCGTTTGTGTATTGGAAATGGCGATAGAAAATTATTGAAATGAGGTACCTGGTATCTGGTTTAAAGTGAAAACATGCCCAGGCCCCTATGAGGGGGCTAAAGCGTCCTCGCGCGAATGCGAAAGCAGTGACATGCTTTTGGGACGCCACAGACACGCCTTAAAAACTTATACAATTTTAAATTTTCAGGAGACGAACATCACTACTACATCAACGATGACGAAAGCAAAGGCTTGGCGGTGAAAGAACTTTTCGATCTGGCTTTAACAGCCTTGGCTTTCCTAGCTTTCGGTCTATTCATCATGAACCTCATTATGACGTGTTTGCTGGTGAGCACAGACAAGTTCAACATGTTTCCATCCTTAAAATTACGGTGTAAACGGTTGTTCATCTTTAAGGGGGCTAACAACGGAACCACAGTGGTAACTACGATGACTACAATCACGACGACGGGTTCAGCCGCGGCGGCAAGCAGAGCGTCAGAAGGTCGTTCGTATCTGGATGACAACACACTCAATGAGATGGCTTACAGGTTTGTATAAACTGTATAGTAGGTTTCCTAATTGTCTGAAACAAAAATATTACGCGGTGTTTATTGAAGGTGCAGAGGCCCAATTAAATACTTTAGTGCGAATTACTCCTCCAATTTAAAATGCCACGCTGATCAATTTACAAATGAATGAGGCTGGTTGGAATGAAAAGATCCAGTGACTTGAAAAACAACCGATTTCTGTGCAGGGTTTTGACGTCCGTTGATGAACTGAAGAAGCTCTATAAAGGAAAGACTAGTCAAAATAAGGATTGCTTCCAGTACACGTTGTGCCAGAATAACAAATATTCGAGATCTTTGAACGGCGCCAAACGGTTGTGGCTACCTGTGTGGAGGTATGTAATTACAATATTAGTACTAACAGACTTTCACTGAAAATTTGCGCAATAAAGATTTTATGGTTTTTTTTTTTTTTTTTTTTTTGTACAGTTTTGGGATCAGTTGGTTGGTGGGAAGATTGGGAGAAGACAGGCTGGGCTCGTTGAAAGCTGCTGTTCTCGGCCTCGGCGACGCAGATTGTAAAACGGTGTACCCTTCGTGCAAGAAAGCTTTGTAGATTCTTCGAGTGAGGATCCGACAAGAAAACGTCTTCGTTGTTTCACTGAGTATTTTTATGAAGTCTGAAGGAAATCCCGATGAACACAGTATTAAAACGCTACAAATTTTACACAAGAGTTTATTATTCTTTGATATAGGGAGGTTACGTGGCCGAATGTTTAAAAAAAAAATTTATTTTTATTTTCAAAACAATGTTTTTTACTCGGAAAATATTCGTCCTCCTAGGATTTTTCAAAAATCCCATTTGTAGCCCCATGAAAGCCCTATTGATCCCCACAGAGAAATCGGATCGTTCTGGCACCCCCAAAAATGAATTCAACGTCCAAAAATACTTCGAAAACGACACCTAACTCGACCCCATAGCCAAAAGCCTTCAAAAAACCCCTCCCGTAGCCCCATAGCGCCCCACGGGTTTGGGCGATCGGGCTGAAAACCTTGCGGGCACAGCTATTAGTGGGGTCGTCCACTGCAGGCGTACACGAGCGGCAACAAGCGACACGCGCTGCAGATCCAACTACATTGATTGAGTTGGCCACCCTTAAAAAACTGAAGGATCGGTCACGTCGAATAAGTTAATAACGCGAATAAGTTGAGTCAATACGCACGATCACATTCACAACAAAGCGAACACAGCCATTTTTTTCTCGTTACCTACTCCGGTGTCACTAGTGTCAACCACCAAGAAAATCAAGAAAAAATTTGAAAATCGACCTGCACTCTGGTGCCTCTGATTGGAAACCGGAACTGGTGTAAGTGACGTCACCTACACTGGTTTTTGAATCGGTCAGAACAACTTAAGATGATTATAAAATACGTGAAAGACTTTTTGTCACAAAAATGATGTAGGTATTTTTCCCTATTTGATTTCTAACAACATGGTACAAGATGATTTAACCAGAAATTCGGGTGCATTTCCATTCCTAATTATCATAAGAGGAGGACCAGCTAACCATTTGTTTGCCCCCTTTTCTTTACAAAATAAAATTGGATTAATTAAAAAAAAAAAAAAGTTGTTTTTGTTTTGGTAGATGACTCTGCGTTAAGGACCACTGTTGTTCTCGTAAGTTTCCGCCCCTGGGTATGCACAGGTAGCTCTGCTGACAGCAGATGTGGAGATTAGGAAGAATGATGACTCCTCTGTTCTGGAGCCTAGTTAAATACAACCATTACATACATACATACAAATACATCATAATATGACATAACATCATATTATGAGATGTTACATAATACCTACATACAGTAACATCTATAATTATCATAAAGGTTACAAGGCATCCCAGATCAGCCATTGCGCCAGTTGGTAAGCCAATAACGCCCCATTGTAGGCGTTATGCCCAGGGCCGGACTGGGACCCCTGAAAGGGAGCGGCCTTTGACTTAAGAAAAGGCGCAATCCGGGGGAAAGTTTCAAAACGTTTCAACGTTTCTGACAATTTATTTGTCCATCTTCAGGGACGATAAATACAAATCATCCGATGTAGGTTCTTCAACAGTGGGTACTTCATAAAAATTTAGGTTCTACAATTGAACTACTATTACGTTAGCCAATTGTGTAGGGTTTATAGTTTTAAGATCATTGTGGAACCTAAATGTTATTGTTGAAGACCCTACATCGGATGATTTGTATTTATCGGCCCTGAAGATGGACAAATAAATTGTCAGAAACGTTGGCAACTACAAGATTTCATTGACCGAACCTCAACAATCCCCACAACTATTATAATATAATATTAGTGGTTTAGATTATATTTTACGTACCTATCATACATTGTATCATCATCCTTGTTCATCCAAAAGTGCTCATAATCTTCAATCCCTAAAACGTACATTTCCTATTTCATTTTATCTTGCAGAGCAGAATTGGTGGGAAAATCGAAACACTTATAATTTCTTAATAGGTATAGGTAATTCATATTAATGAGGCGAAAACGCAAAATCGCGCCTATAATTCAGAATCAACTGTCTAAATCGATATCCGAAAACTTGATGTGCTATTAGAAGTATTAAATACTTCTAAAAAAATTTTCCATGCTGAATCCAAAGGAATCATTTTTTGGAGCGGTTCGACGTCTTCTTTGGGTTTAATATTGAAACATTAGTGTAATATCGTGAAATAATTGCAAACAAAATAATTTATTTGTTCCCCATCTTACCAGAAATTGAAAGTTGGCTTCTTTTATGTAGGTACTAGTGATTGAAATTTCAAACATTGTTTACGAATCATTAAACGATTTAACTTACATTCGAATTCGTCATTGTTTTTACAGGGCCTTCCAACACCGTTTGTTTATCGACAAAAAATGACATGGCTAACTTTTTCAAGATAGATAGGTACGGCTCTGGAGCTCTGGGTTGCAAGTGGTTGCAGCAAACTATTGTTGGAATGTTTCTAGATAGTTAGAAGCTTCTTTTAATCGTGGAAATTAAGGTGCGCCAGGATGCGTAAAAACTGTTCAGTGAAATGAAAAATGCACACTATACAAGTAAGTACTTCTTTTTGCAAAGTTCCGAACTTGAGAAGCATAATTATTCTGACTCGGCAAAATCACAAATTTTGTACTTCTACTATAGTAGATATGTAAGCTAAAAACAAATTTTGCTTGGACCATTGAAATTTTCAATTTGAAAATGAATAATTTTGCCATCACCTCAATCATTTTGCAACAAGGGAGAAACCCTTCTACGTCAGTCGCCATAATATGGACAGACAATAATATTATTATTGTCTCTTTATCCTCCGATCCATTCTCTCCCACTTCTTTCTAAACCCGCCATTTTGGATAATATCCGAATATTATTCTCCTTCATCCTCTCCTTCTCCCTTCCTTCGTGCAGAGAATCACACTGCACGTCTACTGGCGCTGTCCGGTAATAGACGAAGTTACCCGACCTTCTTAACTGCTCAACTTTGCCAAGGAAAAACCTTCTTTGTGTGGAATTCCACACAAATCATTAATGAGATTTCGTATTTGACTGTTTTGATTTTTTGCTATTGAATACCTTCCTCGTGTCTAAACCGTTTTTGTCTTTTAAATATTTCTCAGGGCGTTCACTGTTTGTCAAGGTTATGAATTCGTTTTCTTCATTATAATTTTAGTGTTTCACACTACATACTTATTGGGTATTTCACAGCCTTCTATGAATTACTTTTCTGTGTTGGAGTACCCTCTGGTGGACACTCGAACTGAACTAGGTACTTGAGATAGTAGTTTAATGTGATCAACTGTGTTTCTTCCCAAGAAGTTTTTTTTTTAATTGGTTATAACAATCTATGATTTCTCTTTGATCTCAGTGGTCTAAGCGTACAGTTCAAGTGCCTCCTAACACAATCTAATCGCACATTTCCACTAAGTGGAAACAAGTCTTGTGAATTCACGTCATGCTCGGTTAATAATAATTTCAAGGTTCTCAGATTGTAACTTTAATAACGCGGATGAATCATGGGAGAAGAAAAAGTTCCAGCACCTTTACCAATGAGTGTTTACTTGATTACGCCCACTTCACCCGATACCGTTTTGGTTGTCTCCTGTCTGAGGCTCTCATCTCTCAAGTTATCAGAAGATAAATAGTGGTATAAAAAGATCAGAAAGTGTTGGTTAGGCACCAGTCACAATGAAATTCGTTGCAGCTTTTGCAGTTTTGGCTTTCGCCTCCCAGTGCCTGGCCGCCCCCGGTGGTAAGTGCATGATGTTCTTTGACTTAATAAAATAATTGCTGTAACTTTCAGTACCTATTGAAAAAGGTTAAATATTAACAATATGAATTTTAAAAAAAGTTTAAAAACCTATTTGCTGCAAATTATACAGTAGAGATAATTAGGTACCATTGATACTATGCAAAAATTTAATATGTTATTGAAAAAATAAAAACATTCCGTGGAATGTTTGGACCTCGAAAAATGGATTATGCGTCCACAATTACTTGGAAAACTACACCTTATTTGACATTCTAGGATCCTTCAAAAGTCCCATTTTTAGCCCCCACGAAAGCCCCATAGATCCCCACAATGAAATCCGATCGTTCTGAAACCCTCAAAAATGGATTCTACGTCCAAAAATACTTCGAAAACGACACCTAACTCGATCCTATAGCCAAAAGCCTTCAAAAGCCCTCCCGTAGCCCCATAGCGCCCCATGGGTTTGAGCGATCGGGCTAAAAACCTTTGCGGGCACAACTATATGATAAACCGAGTATTTTGTTGACGGTAGGAATGAAAAGGTCTATAAGACCTTTTCATTTTGGAAAAAGGGAAGGCGCATGCGCGAGCCGTGGCGGCCATTTGCAAACCAACGGATTGGCGGGCAGTGATACTTCCAATGTAAACAAAGGGAGTGTTGACTGTTTCGTCGGTTTATACCCTTACTGTTAATTCTATTATTTATCTCTCATTATTAACATAATAATGCAATGTGCGTTTGGTGACTGTAGATTTGGTTGGCCTTGGGTATAAAGTGAGGTTTTTCTCTTCCCCCTAACTTGCATATATATGCATAACTTGCACTATAGTGCTCTGAAACACTAGTGCCAAAATCGTTTGTGGCAATTTCAACGTACAATTGCTGCAAATTTTACACAAGGGTTTATTTTTCTTTTATATAGGTTAGGTACTTGTGCAAAAAGTACTTTGTTCCTTCCAGGCCTGATGAATTTAACTAAATGACAGCAATCAGAAAAATAATTTCCGAGGGAATAATTGGAACAGAGTTTAAAATTGATGTTGAAACAAATTTAAGATATTAGGATATCAAGAAACTAAAAATATCTAACAAATTTAAGATAGGTATTTAAACATTGTACCTACCAAGTGTTTTTTCACTGTTCATACTATACTATACGTATGAACAGTGAAAAGCAGAGGGATGAAATTAACTAACCAGGAATAAATAAATAAATTAAACGTTTTTGATAAAAAGAAATGAATAAAATTTATACATTTTTTTGAAAAGAATGTCATGCGAAATTGAGCCAAAAGCTTTAGCCTGATATAAGAAAACTGCTAAGGGTTTACGCCCAACTCTTCCATAACGGAATTATACAAATTACAAGTAGCATCTTTCGTACTACGATTATTCCTGAATCCAAATTGGGCTTCTGTGAGCAAATGATTTGTTTCTAAGAACAGAACTAGCTGTTCTTTTACACACTTTTCAAAAAGCTTTGCAATACAAGAGACCAGACTGATAGGACGATAGTTGTTACATTTGTCTTTAGGGCCTGATTTGTGAATGGGCGACACAATAGCTAGCTTCAAAATTCCAGGAAATTTTCCAGAATTAAGACTTCGATTAATAAGAATATGTAATGGCTTACTGAGTCTTTGCCAAATTTTAAGATACCTGCTGTAATTCCATCAAAACCAGGATTAGATCCACCCCTTAGTGTATCAATACAATTTTAGACCTGAGTTTCAGTGACTTCTTTAAATCGAGATCTCGATTTACCTTACGATTTATCGATAAGATTGCCCTCTATACGCTCTCCAGAGATCACCTTCTGCCTTCGGTTAGGAATTTTTTCAGCTAGTGATTTCTCAACATTTGAAAAATAGTTGTTAAATTCATTTGCACGTTGCTTTTGAATTGGCATCCCTGTTCAACCCTTTCAGATTCTGTAATTCAGAAATCTCCCGATCAGCTCTCCTTTGATCATATTGCACTTGACGTATTTTAATTTTATTGCAGCGGTTAAGGATGAGTACAAAGACCTCATCGTCGACTTCCTTACGTTCGTCAAGCAGCAGCTCTCCACCTCCGACCCTCTGCCATTAGCTTCTGTTAAGGGCCAGAAAATCAAAACCCAGGATTTGGAGTAGGTCAACACCACCATCTTGGAGATATTAACCTGTTGGCCTTCATATACCTAATCAATTGTTTTTAGTTTGATTATGGACCAGACAAACACTCGGATCTCCAAAGCTTCCACCTTCACCGTCGAGGATGTGACCACCGACCCGAGCACTTTGACTGCCACAGTGAAAATAAACGTTCCTGAAGTTGTGGATACCTACGACTTCAACGTGGCTGGAGTAGCTTTTGGGAAAAAAGTCTCTGGTTCGGGCAGCGCCTCGTAAGTATGAATTTGATAGTGTCAAGCGGTCAGTGAAATTTGTTATTAGTTGTTGAGCCATCCCTACTTCGCTGTTTCAGCATCTCCGCTAAAGGATTTAAGCAAAGGGTTACAGTCAGGTTGATTAATCCTGATACCTCCGTTCAAATCAGCGAGATGAAATTGGATTACGATTTGGACTCGTTGACAGTAAGTCATGGAGCCTGGCGTACATAATTATGAATTCAAATTTTAGTATGTGTCCACGTTCTTGATCCACTTCCTTGGCTTCCTGGCAAGGAGGGCTTCACTAGAAACGTCTAGATGGGTCATTTCAAAATTTGGGGTTATTTTGAGCTCGACCGTTTTCCTAAATTAATGTTTCAGTTTTTGCATTTTTTCTCCCTTAAGCCTCCTTTGTATGGACCCCTGAGGCAGATCCTGAAGTGGGCGCAAACTTTATCAAGTGTTAAAGTCATGAGAGTAGGTTAATACTTTCTCCATCCCTACAACCACCTCACTCATCAGGGTAAGTGTTTAATTACATATAATGGAACTCAAATTACGATTATGAATGACATAGTGTTGTGTATTTTTTCTAATGTTCAGAATCACTGATGTTGAGGCTGGTAGAGAGTGATAACCTTCCAAATCTCTCTCCCTACAAATCAGCAACTTCAGAGAAGTTGTAGGTAGAGAGGTTGTAGGGAGAGAGATTTGGAAGGTTATCACTCTCTACCAGCCTCAACATCAGTGATTCTGAACATTAGAAAAAATACACAACACTATGTCATTCATAATCGTAATTTGAGTTCCATTACAATGTAATTACTTACATGTCATGTAATTAAACACTTACCCTGATGAGTGAGGTTGTTGTAGGGATGGAGAAAGTATTAACCTACTCTCACAATTTCAACACTTCACAACATCATCCAAGCAACTGAAGGCTTGTAAGTGCGACAAACTCCAGTAGTTTCGGAAGCCATCTTGCAGCAGTGCTGCCTTTCGTTTCTCACAACACTAAATATTCGTTTTCTGGGAGTGTGCGGGCAGTTCAAAAAAATTGTATTAGGTAATGACTTGAGGGAATTTTGAACTGCTTCCCTCAAGTCATTACCTAATGAAACTACTCCTCCTGGGGAATTAAGGGACCCTTAGGAAGAGGGACAAAAGTAGGATGTCTACTGGCTTCATATCAGATCAGGGTTCAGAGGGGGAAAATAAGCAACAATATGAGAAGGCCGAATCAAGCGTTGGGGGCAGGGGGACGGTTGAGCCTTCAATCTCCGATGTTCTATCATGACTGCTGGTCTCAGTGGCGTAATTGGTAGAGCGTCGCACTAGTAATGCGAAGGTTGTGGGTTCGAGTCCCACCTGAGGCCCAATAAATTTTTCGGCCTTCCCCTTCTGATTTCTTGTAATAACTTAATTAAATTCATAATTAGAATTCAATTTCAGTGTGAATTTAATTTAATAACTCCTCCCTTCCCCAAACAAAAAAAAAAATTGTAGGGAGAGAGAATTAAACCTTGTGACAGACGGAAGACAGCAAGCAAAAGCCCTTCCAAATCATGAAAATTTTTCATTAGTTTTTAATTTATTTTGAAGGGGAAAGCAACCTGGACCACTAATATTTTTTTATTTCAATTAATACATGAATAGAGAGTTCTTCAAAAAATGTTCGAAGTTCCCAACCTACCATTTGTGACAGGTGTAGGGAGAGAGAATTGGGGTCTTTAATGATTTTTGATTTTTGAGCTTATTGATTATTGAAATTTATGCTAGGTGATCTACCTAGACTCCAACCTGCTATATCTCTCAGAAAAAATTCCGAATTTCCAAGACAAATAGAGTGCTCACAAAAGCTGTGTGACGCTAAATAACCCCAAATTTTGAAATGACCCAGATAGAAGCGGCCAGTTCAGCTAGATACAGACCCTTTGGACGAGGAGTCGTTAGTTTGGCAGGTGACCGTGGCGTATATAAGGGGGGTGGCCAGCTGAACCTGTGGGAAGGATCCCGACTCATGGACCTGTTGCCCAGGACTCCTTTAGCGACACTCAGCTTAAGGAAGCCGGGAGAGCAGTCCCATGTAAGACTGCGTTAGCTGGACCGGCCACCTTTGGTGACGATTCGTCCATTGCAGCAGCTGTTTCACTGTTTTATTTTTTTCTGCTATGGGGTCGAGTGGGGTGTCGTTTTTGAAGTATTTTAGGACGTAGAATCCATTTTTAGGGGGTCCCACATTCGTACGCAAACTATATAGAGTGGGGAAACCATACTGACCACTAGCAGAAAACGCTCCAACTAGCAACCTTTCAATTTTGTATTTTGTTCTAATCATGTTCATCTGCAGAGATATTTTCATTACATTTCAGGTTACCGAAAATGGGCTTAAAATTGAGGGCATGAGTGAGGAGGAAGTCCAACAGTTCGTTTCCAAGAAACTGGTTGATTACCTTCTTAATCAAAAAGCTGAAATGGAGGCTGCCGCTGCCAAGACACTCCAGGCGGTCATTAACTACGTCATTGATGGAAAGACACTCGCTGAAGTCGCTGCCTACGTGAAAAGTTTGATTCACCATTGAAAATAAATTGATTTCAATTATTGAAAATAAACGTTGAGTACGAAATAGATCTAGTTGTCATGAGCACGTTTATTCTCCTGTTCGGCGATGGAGCTTAGATGGTTTGGAGGGGATAAGCGCTCCCAGCGAGAATTCCAATTGTATTTTGAGCATTAATTGTTTTTCCATAAATCGAGATAGACACTTCATGGATTATTTTAATAAGCATTGTAAGCCTATCAAGACGTGGTAGCGTGAGTTATAGGCTCATCAAAATTTGTCGGGAAAATCCAAATGAATTCCCCTCGTTGTAAAATTTAAATTGATCGTCAAAAAAAAAAACTTTAAAAGGCTGAAATTCAAATAAATGAACCTATCAAACGTAGACTTTATCCAATTTGATTTCCCCGCTCGTACAATCTGAAAATAAGCTACTCTCTGACTGTTCGGAACAAGGACTGCAAGAATGGAATAGTTCTCAAAACAAAGTATATTATACACCGAAATATGCTCGTTACAAAACGAATGGTACTTCAAAATTTATACAAGGGCGCAACGCTTGGGTACCAGAACGCCTAGCCCTTTCTTACTTAAACTACTGGAAGAATAACAAAACGTACTGGAAGGGTTCAAAATAGTAGCGGAAGCATACGAAAACGTACTGGTAGAGTACAAAATACGTATCTGTAGGTTTTCAAAATCGTACTAGAAGAGAACAACAATCTGGAAGTAATATCAAGATAGTACCAGTAGCATATAAAACGTACTGGAATTATATAAAAATAGTACCGGAACACTACTCCTGTGAGCAAGTACGATCCTGAGGTCATGGAAGTGGAACTCTTAGAGGCCAACCCTGACTATTCACACGTGCGGCAACCTGACGGCCGGGAGACAACCGTTTCAAACCGCCATTTGGCTCCTATGGGGGCCTACCAAGATGAAGATTCTTCAGAAACAGAAGATCACGCTATAGAAGTTTCAGGGCCCTTGCCGCCAAGCTCTCCTAGCCCCTCTACATCGTCGAGAACTCACCAAGAAGTGCGACGTTCTGAAAGGAAGAAGCAGCCCCCGAAATAGTACAGGAGCCGGGTAGAAAAATATGCCTCGAGCTGGAAAGTATTTTGAAGTTTTTGAAATTTTGAAACACCAATCATCATTAATCGAGTATTCAACGTATCTACGTATACCACACGTAGTACGTATATCCTCCAACAACCCCCCCCCCCCCCTTTATTAGATTACCTAAATATGCAACCATCAATGTCACCCCGGGGGAGGAATGAAATAATGAAGTAGTCCTGCGTGGGCACAGCGTGCAACAACTCTCCCGAGCCCAATGTAAATGAAGATGATACCGACGACGAAATTGAGTTATACGACGACCTTGACACTCTCGACCTGGAACTGCGGGATGCTGACCAGACATCCTCCTCAGTTACCTACCCTCGAAGAAGAAGACACTGGGCCGCATGAACCAAAAAAAAACCCAAAATTGGTAGTCTCCAACACTTTAAATATATTATGAGCACTTATGTAATGTAGTTTCCAACAATTTAAATATATTATGAGCACTTTGAATACAGGACTATTTATAATACATCATTATTTCATTCCTCCCCTGGGGTGACATTGACATTGTACTACGTGTGGTATACGTAGATACGTTGAATACTCGATTAACGATGATTAGTGTATTTTATGGGTGCGGAAACGCCTTTTTTTCCGCTAAAATCCGCATTTTGAAAAATTTGGCATTTTTCAAAATGCCATATCTTGGTACCTATTGGGCCAAAATAGAAATGCAGGTAGTGCAAACGAAAGGAAATTTAATGTACTTTTTAATGGTATACCGGGGAAAATTTCCTTACGAGCAATAGTTTTCGAGATATTCACAAAAACCCGAAAAAAGGATTAAAAAATCGCGGTTTTTTCCTCCTCCCCAAGTTAGCACAGTCTACGAGGTCGAAAACTTAGCATTGACATCCCAGATGACCCCTGAGTGACCTGTCAAAATTTCAAAAACTTCAAAATACTTTCCACCTCAACCTACCTGGCTCCTGGACTAAAATATTTGGACGATTAAGTTACGTTCTGAACTAGAGAGGGGGAAAATATCCTGATCATATGGTTCTCATCCCTTAGTTACGTGTTGGAAACAACACATCCAACTTTAATTTTTCAGTTGTGCGTAGAGTTTCAACTGAATGAAGCCTACTGTTTCTACGGCTTTCGTTATTACAGTCCTTGAACGATTGTGCAATAGGTAGGCAGTTTTTTTTTAATGAGGAAAAAATATAAATTCTTTTATTAACTCCCGGGTGGGGGATATTCCCCTACAATAAATGCCTGGTAATTTTCCCCATCACTGGTTGTACCACGTCCGTTATCCCACTTCTGACGCCACTTCTATGCAGTCTTGACAGGAATTCCGAAACGCGTAAACAACACAACCGCACAAAGCATGTGTTCTAACTCACTGACGTTAGGTTGGGCAGCACCCAGTGAACTGGTGTGCCCGTGACCCGGCTTCCGATTGCCGACTCTGTTCGGCCACACGGAACCAGAAGTTGACGGCTCGTTAGCCCACCCGTCATGGGCATCCAATAGACCTCAGGTTTTAAGGGTTTCGTTGGTGTCTCCGATGATGTGTTTCCTTTGCCCGACGACGCAACTGATCTGCAACTCCCGAATCTCAAGGTCAGGAGAAAGACGGCAACGCCCGGGCCCACAGTTGACGACGACTTTTTACCAAATTTTGACAATCAACGTACTTCGTTGTTCGCAAAAGTTGTCCGGCAATGAGGAAGAGCCCGCACATTTAATTTAACCTCGACACATTCCATAATATGGATATTATCAAGACGAAACCAATGAACCGTGCAAAAATCAAGGCGAATCACTTTTTAACATTTGTGTTGTGAACTGAATGCGGCGAAGTGTTGAAAGATTTTGAAAGGGAAAGTTGCAAACATTTGTTGTCATGGCTAATTACATCGGATCGCCTTCTGTGGAACTGGGAGCTGCACTTTTCTCTTTGCTATAAATGAGTGGACAACCACACGGCGGAGTGATCGTAAAATTTTGTTTAAGGGGCTAAGTCGAGGTTTAAGGAACTATCAAACTTTGGGTTTTCAGGAGGGACCAAAAAAACAGTTGTAGCGGATCGCCACAAGGGAGGAAATCCTCCAGTTATGAAATCGGCCGACAGCCACCCCACGAAGTATGCAAGCGGCCCGCGGGAGGCGCCAGCGCCTAGGGGGTTTCTGAGCGGAACCCCGGGGGCACGTCTATTCCCGATACCAAGATCGGATGACTAAATAGACGGGTCCCCTAGATGATTCCGCCCCCTCATCCTTATGCTTGTGATCCCCATTCTGCCTATCGTAGATATGGATATCAATCGCACAATTTTTGACGAGACCGCTTGCCAGGAATCCTCCTCTGAAGACATTTCAGTTGAGGAAGCCGGCTCAGCGGACTCAAAATTAAATTCACGCGGGGTACTTGCCCAGGCCGATCCTACCGACAATTCGCTCGGATCAGCCGGGAAATTTACCCCTCGTCAGGAGCAATCTGATTCTGATGCCACTCCTACTGACACTTCGCTCGGTGTAGCTCAGAAGCTGATTGTCTCAGGTATAGATCTGGGCCGCGGATCTGATGGAGGCAATTTATTGTCTTCAGATGATCCTGCGACCAGACTCATTTCCGGGAACGAACGCGACCCAATTAGGCTAAATCCGTTTGGTCAAATTGGGGACTGCGAAATTCCCCAAATTGCCCCGACACTATTTACTGGACAAGCTGATCACAACAAATTGTGTCAAGCCCCAGATAGATGTGTTTGCGCACTCCCCTCCTCATCCTCCACAAACACGGGGAGCGAAATCCTGGTCACGCCAGAGGCCTTCTCCCAAACACACAAAACAACCAATAGGGACAATATAACCAATATAGGTACACAAATTGCTCATGTAGGTACACCTTCCACACCCGGTATGGAGGATCTACCTACAACTGGTGACCCCGACGTGATATATGGAGCCTTTGCTTCAGCCTCATGGTCTACCTACAACTGGTGACCCCAACTTGAACATGGAGCCTTTGCTTCAGCCTCAGGGTCTACCTACAACTGGTGACCCCCTCCAGAAGACGCAGTCTTCACTTCAGTCGCGGCATGAAGGTGGCATGAATTTAAATTCAAATTCCCCCACCAACATTCAGACATCTTCTCTAATTAATATCCCGCAAAATGGAACATTCTTTCCCACGGTCCTTAGATATGAGAATCAACGTCAAATGAATCTTGGGTCGTCCCCCCAAGTGACCACAAGTCAGAACGGAGTTTCTGCACCATGGCTACCGGGCCATGGAATTGATATTACTCAACGTCAGAACAACATGTTTTCGACGCCATTTTTTGAGGCTAACTCAAATCTCCCCAATTCTCTCAATAATGTAACAGATCATATGTTACCAAGCAGGCCCTTGATGATTACATCCTCAGATGTTAATCAGGGACCAGCACCCTTTTCTTTTCCGGCTTCTTCAAGCCAAAATTCTGCGCCTAGCACGCAGACAGTCCTAGACCTGCTACTCTCACAGGTCCCTCGGCTCGCTAATTCCTCCAGGAGAAGGACAACTCTCCCCGCATTTACACCCGACAATTTTGAAGGGTGGTTCAGGCAGGTCATGGCAGCTTTCGAGGCAGAAGACATCACATCACAAAAATGGATGTTTAGGGACGTCAAGTCCATTCTCCCTTCCGAAACACTCGACCTCATCAGCCATATAAATGCGGACGACAATAATCCACTGGAACAACTATACGTTGTAATGTCCCACGTTTACGGGATGACCAGTGAAAGCCGCATGACCACATTTATGCACGGTATGCCTTATGACGCCACGTCATTACCCTCAACATTATATAGGCGGTTACAAATCCTTGCGGGCAACTACGTTAGTCCACTCATGCTTAAGCATGCATGGTTGTCGAGGCTACCAGATCATCTTCGCATGATCGCCAGCACTGCACCGGACTTTGGGTCGATGCTCACGATGACTGACCGCGCTTTTAATGCACTCTCTATCAAACACTTAACAGCAGGAGTTTCGCAAGCAAGTGAACCCCAAAACACCGAAAAGAAGGTTAGCAAACCTCGAAAAATTTCGGTCCCTAAAAAAGGACAGGAGACTGAAAAACCTAAAACAGGCTCCACAGTCACTGTCGACAAACCTTCGCGGCCTACCTTCACGTTCAATAAAGAAGGTATTTGTTGGTACCATGCTACCTACAAAGAAAAGGCCCAGAAATGCTACGAAGGCTGTAAAATGTCTTTAAACTGATTGCGCTGAATAATTTTTACTCGGGAAAAATTATTGAACGCGCCAAATCTCACCCGAGGCTCTTCTTAACATGTAAGAGCTCCAACACGGACTATCTTGTGGACACGGGTGCAAATCTTTCAATTTGTACTACAAAAGGTAGAACCTGCAAGCCTTCTCCAGACATTCTGCTCGCAGCAGCTAATGGAGAACGAATTCCGACCTTCGGGTTACACACGTTGACCCTGGATTTTGAAGGTCTGGACAAAATTACACATCAGTTCGTCGCTACCGATCTCCAACAAGGAGTTATCGGGATGGATATCCTCACTAAATTCGGAATTTCCATCGACGCTAAAAACCGCACTGTAACAATGGCAAATAAAGTTGCAAAATGCGAGATACTTTCAACGTCGACCGCCAATGATGAACGTCACAACGATCGACTGCCTACAACGGACCGTTCCGTCGAGGAACTGCTTCAAACCATTTCCTTTCCCCCGGAGTTCAAATCAATGATAACAGCTTACCTCAAAGGGATTGCCACCCTAGGGAACAAATGGAAGGACACTTCTGTCTCTCATCAAATTATTACATCAGGTCCGCCCTGTGCGGCGCGGGCACGCCCGTTACCGCCAAATAAACTTGCTCTCGCGAAGGAAGCGATGCAGGAGATGGTGCGCGACGGCATTGCTCGCCCTGGGAAAGGCTCATGGGCCTCCCCACTGCACATAGTCAACAAACCTGACGGGTCGCTCAGACTCTGCGGAGACTACCGAGCGTTAAACAGCAAAACAAAGGTCGACAAATACAACGTCCCTCACCTACTTTCTTTCAACCAAAATTTGTTTAACTGTACAGTTTTCTCCACAATGGACATTAGCCGTGCATATCATCATGTGCCTATCCATAAGGATGACATCGAAAAAACGGCAATAATTACACCATTCGGGATGTACGAGTTTTTGCGGATGAGTTTCGGTTTAAGCGCCGCCGCGCAGAGTTTCCAAAGGTATATAGATGCCATCTTCAGGGACATCAACTTTGTCTTCATTTATCTCGACGATATCTTAATCGCATCAAAGTCCCTCGAAGAGCATAAGCGACACGTCAAAATCGTACTCGACCGTCTCCTAGAAAACGGCCTAAAATTAAAGCTGGAGAAATGCCACTTTGCTCAGCCTGAGGTCAAATTTCTCGGCTTCACCGTCTCGGCTGCAGGGATGAAACCCTTACCCGATAAAGTAAAGGCCATTACGGCATACAAACAACCAAGCAACATTCTGGAGCTCCGGCGATTCCTTGGGATGCTAAACTTCTACAGGAAGTCTCTCCCAGGAATCGCTGGGGTCCTCCGACCCCTCAATATGCTTCTTTCCACGTCTAAGAAAAATGATAAGACACCCATAGAATGGACGGAGCCGAGGATACAGGCTTTCGAAAAAGCCAAGACAATTTTGGCTACAGCCACAAACCTCGCCCATCCGTCCCCCTCCGCTCCTCTACGTTTGTGCACTGACGCAAGTGATTTACACGTCGGCGGGGTCGTAGAACAGATCGTAGACGGAGTAGCACAACCTTTGGGATTTTTCTCAAAGGCCCTTTCACCAACACAGCAAAACTATAGCACTTTCGACAGAGAGTTGCTCGCCGTCTACCTTTCTATGAGACATTTCTTCGATGTCATAGAAGGAAGGCAGGTCTACGTAGTTACAGACCACAAACCCCTCACAACCTGCCTAACACAAAAAACTGCACATCTCAACCCCGCCAGACTGAGATGGATGCTCTTCATTTCTCAGGTTACCTCGGATATACGATACATTAAGGGGGAGGAAAATCTCGTGGCAGATGCCCTCTCCCGATGTGAAACGTTGCCCGAGGCTACAGACGAAGTGGGGGCATTAGATTTGTCCATTCAAGCAAATCTAGCGGAAGCACAAAAGGCAGAGCCACCCAAAAGCGAAGTAAGCGAAAAACTTACGAAACTAAAACCCCAACCAGGGGCACAAGCTATTTGGGTGGATCTCTCCACCGGGTTTCCTAGACCTTATGTCCCTCCATCCTTGAGGAGAACAATTTTGGACCAAATCCACAGGCTAGGACACCCAGGTGTGAAAACCACCGTCGCCAAAGTGAAGGAGAGGTATTTTTGGCCATCCCTGGTAAAAGATTGCACGCAGTGGTCAAAATCTTGCCAGGGTTGCCAAAAATCGAAAGTGTCCCGTCACACAGTGCCTCCCTTCACGTCTTTCCCACCCTCGGATGCATTTCAACATCTCCACCTCGACCTGGTCGGCCCCTTCCCTTTACAAAGAGGGAAAGACCATCTGCTGACCATGGTCGATAGGGCGACGGGTTGGATCGAAGCCTCCCCTATTGCGGGCATTTCTGCCATCACAGTAGCGAGAAACATCTACGAACAGTGGATATGCAGATACGGTGCCCCAAGTCGAATAACGACTGACAGGGGAAGACAGTTCGAGTGCGAACTCTTTAAACACCTCACCGACATGCTAGGGGCACACCATATTATGACCCTGGCATATCACCCTCAGGCCAATGGATTTGTCGAACGACGGCATAGGGCCTTGAAGGATGCCATGATGTGCCAGGGCGACAGTTCTCCTTGGATAGACAGGCTTCCGGCAGCTTTGCTGGGTCTGCGAACGGCCATCGACGACGAAGGTCTGACACCGTTCGAAAAGACTTTCAAATCGAAAGTCCGACTGCCAGGAGACATGTTTTCCCCCCCTACATCGGTGTCGACTGAACACATCCAAAACATTCGCAACGCGTTGCATCACAACACACAAGCGAAGTTTTATGTCCCAAGAGACCTAAACGAGGCCGAATTTGTATTCCTGAGAACGGAAACAATCCGAGCCAATTTAATTCCCCCCTATACGGGGCCATACAAAGTGCTGGACAGGTTCCCTTCGGGAATGACTATAGAGAAAAATGGTGTTCAACTGAAAGTCCCTCTAGCAAGAGTGAAACCGGCTCACATAGAGAAGGACAAAACAGATGGTAACACGAACTCCATCCCTTCTCCTACAATCCCGACAGGCAGTCCTAACACACCCACGCACTGTGTAAATCCTCCGAAAATCCCAGGGTTGTACACTAACACTCACAATGCCAACCCTTCTCCGACAACCTCAAGGGGCAACCCGACCCCACCCACGCACTGTGTAAATCCCCCGAAAAACCCGGGGTTGAACACTAACACACACAGTGACACCCCTACCCGTAGGTCAACTCGAGTTGTTAAAAAACAAACTCCCTACATAGGGGAAATTTCCAAACCAATTAGGAAGTCAGCTCCCCAAAGGAAGGAAATTTCCACCCCAATGAAAACCACAAAATTAGTCACGAAATCGATTTCTCAACCTATCGAGAAATCAACTACTCATAAGGAGACAATTTCGCCTCCAATTCCCAGCACGAATCCTGTGAACAACAAAACCCCCCACGCGAAGGACATTCCCAAAACCGTGGGTTCATCTCTAATCAAGAAATATTATCCAGATTTGGCTGTGATGCTACACGATCTGGCCATAAATCACAAAAGCAACAAATGTCACAGTCCAAACAGCAATCTAACGGGTAATTCCAAAATATTTTCCTATAAAGACGCCTTGACTGGCCCCTCGGAGGCACACAAAACGGTCGTCTCCCTACTCCAAGTGGACGGAGCTTCAGGTACAACACCTTCGCAATTTCCACATCAGTTGTCCTCAGTCACAAATCCACCAGCGCCTTCCGGGAAAAAGAAGAACAAACGGGGTAAACGGAAGAAATCTTCCAAGCTTCCACCTCCACTTCCACAGTTAATGTCAATTGACATACCAACCCCGGCTACAGCCGCTCGCCCGATACCGCCTACGGCACACTCCGCTCGCCCATCAGCGCCCTCGGCACCTGTTGCCCGTCCCACGGCACAGCCACCTCCAGCTGACAACCAGCCACCTGCAGCTCACGAAGAGCCTCAGCAGCCGTTGTCATCTCGGCAGCAGCCACACCAAAAACGGCAACGCAAATATTATCCCGCCCCTTAATCACATGGGCTTACTCTTAGCGCCTTCTGCGCCTTAAATTCCCTCTGCCAGCCATGATGGCAAGGAACAATGTCTTACAAATTTTTTCAACTATAACATATATATCATACTCATATTTTAATACTTACCCCTTACTCCGGGGGGCTTAATATACGCGTTTATTTACTCTTTAGCACTTCGTGCTGTCACGACTGTTCGGGTCGTCGAAAATTTTTTTTCTCAAGGCGCCTTACCTACTTTCGGAGCTTTCTTCAGTCAATTCTCTCCGCCTGCCAGCCGATTTCGGGGGGAGCCATGTAGCGGATCGCCACAAGGGAGGAAATCCTCCAGTTATGAAATCGGCCGACAGCCACCCCACGAAGTATGCAAGCGGCCCGCGGGAGGCGCCAGCGCCTAGGGGGTTTCTGAGCGGAACCCCGGGGGCACGTCTATTCCCGATACCAAGATCGGATGACTAAATAGACGGGTCCCCTAGATGATTCCGCCCCCTCATCCTTATGCTTGTGATCCCCATTCTGCCTATCGTAGATATGGATATCAATCGCACAATTTTTGACGAGACCGCTTGCCAGGAATCCTCCTCTGAAGACATTTCAGTTGAGGAAGCCGGCTCAGCGGACTCAAAATTAAATTCACGCGGGGTACTTGCCCAGGCCGATCCTACCGACAATTCGCTCGGATCAGCCGGGAAATTTACCCCTCGTCAGGAGCAATCTGATTCTGATGCCACTCCTACTGACACTTCGCTCGGTGTAGCTCAGAAGCTGATTGTCTCAGGTATAGATCTGGGCCGCGGATCTGATGGAGGCAATTTATTGTCTTCAGATGATCCTGCGACCAGACTCATTTCCGGGAACGAACGCGACCCAATTAGGCTAAATCCGTTTGGTCAAATTGGGGACTGCGAAATTCCCCAAATTGCCCCGACACTATTTACTGGACAAGCTGATCACAACAAATTGTGTCAAGCCCCAGATAGATGTGTTTGCGCACTCCCCTCCTCATCCTCCACAAACACGGGGAGCGAAATCCTGGTCACGCCAGAGGCCTTCTCCCAAACACACAAAACAACCAATAGGGACAATATAACCAATATAGGTACACAAATTGCTCATGTAGGTACACCTTCCACACCCGGTATGGAGGATCTACCTACAACAGTTAACAGCCATTTTTGGTTTATTATTGTTGGAATAATACACCTATGTTTTCGCGACGCGGGTCGACGACTCCGATCGGCCTCAAAATTTGACATTATCCGTTTCAAGAGGTCTACATTCAAAATCCGAAATGTCCGTCCGCCGTCCGCCGTCCGCCGTCCAGGCCGTTTTGGGCAGTAGGAATTTTTTAAAAATCTGAAATTTTGGCAAAATACTTGGTTTACCATCTAGTTGTGCCCGCAAGGTTTTCAGTCCGATCGCCCAAACCCGTGGGGCGCTATGGGGCTAAAATGGGGCTACAGGAGGGGTGTTTTGAAGGCTTTTAGCTATGGGATCGAGTTAGGTGTCGTTTTCGAAGTATTTTTGGACGTAGAATCCATTTTTGGGGGTCCCGGAACGATCCGATTTCACTGTGGCGTTCTATAGGGCTTTCATGGGGCTAAAAATGGGATTTTTGAAGGATCCCAAGAAGTTAAATATTTTTCGAGTAAAAATTAAAGAATTATTGAAAAAACACATTTTTGAAAAAAAAAATCCCCCCAAAAAATTTTTTTTGAAATATAAAAATCCAAAAAAAAAAATTTTTAAATTTTTTTTATTGACAATTAAATGTCTGTACAAGTAACCTATATCACAGAATAGCCGGTGGTTTTCAAGGATTACGACGGGGTTTTTTTTTGCGCCAACAAAAACGGCAGGTGGTTTCTCTCTGTTTATTCGTGTTCAAGCTTTCGGCTACACGCCATCATCAGGAAATATAGCCGAAAGCTTGAACACGAATAAACAGAGAGAAACCACCTGCCGTTTTTGTTGGCGCAAAAAAAAACCCCGTCGTAATCCTTGAAAACCACCGGCCATGAAAGCCCGACGGGAAAGAGCAACACGAACTATAAACTATCACAGAATAATAAACCCTTGTGTAAAATTTGCAGCGTTTTTTATATTGGAAATTAACTTTATTCTAGATAAATGAAATTTAGACCCAAATTGTGGCTTGATGAGAATCTTAAGGTCATAATGGTTCAAGATAGCAAATAATGAATCACCAGAAATTGAAGAAAATTGTGGTTCAAAAAGCGTTCGGTTTTGAAGTGAAATTCACACAAACAAAATTAAACTAAGGAAAACGTCACAAGAAGGTACCTGCTCAGTAGTTTTAACTTAAGATTAACTTACATTTTAAACTTAAGGGCCTACAGTAACTGTAGGCATCCACTCGTTTGGTTAACTGAAAATTCAGTCAGCTTAATACTTAGGTAGTTTTATATAATTTAATACCACATTTTCAATCAATAAACTCTGGTCAAGAATTCGAACCACAGTTAGTTGCAGTTCATTCATCTCAATTTTAAGCGATCTTCATTTGAGAGAAGCTATTCTCCAAATTTCTCTACGATTTCACAATAAGACTTATGTTAAATACTTAGTATTTAACATAATCTTCATAATGTTATTATATATAATAATAGGTATCGTCAGAACCTGTTAGCCGCTCCTTTTTTCTTTCAGAACCTGTTGGCCGCTCGTGAAGGAGCGGCTAAAAGGAGCGGCTAACAGCCCTATATATATATAATTTCGTTATTTCTAATTTGGTAGTGTCCGCCGGAATTCTGAGCCCTGCTGATTTCAACGCTAGGCGGCTAATTTCAATCGAGATGTCCTCGTGATTATTGCAAAATTGTCGCCTTTCTTCTAAACCTCCTCCTTCTTCGCAAACGAGGCTCTCCTTAGTGACGAGAGCCCGTCAAAAAGCGTCATTAGGTACTAGGGAAATTTTCATAACGCCAAAATCCGATACCATTTTTAGCGTCTGTTTTGAACGGAACTATGTCGGTTAAAATTAGCTTTATACGCTGATTTCAACGAGTTCAAAAGATTTGAAGCTGAGCCTTCGACTCGAGGTGGTTATTAAGAATCATTACTAGTTGACGGGTTGCTACATGTGTTCCAAGTGAACCATGGGTCGCATTATTGAAAGGTGATGGACGGGAATTTGATATTTCGTGCATCGGGAAGTCCCCATGATCTACTAATTACGTTCTATTTTGCCACACCACTTCGTTGGGGCTTTAGCCTCATTCGATAACCTCATAATGTCCAAACATACCTACCTACTAGATTGGGGCAGGGAAAGCCCCTTCAGGCCACTAGTCATGTATACTTAATTGAACAATTTGTTGGGTACCTAAATGGGGCGAATCAGTTCAAATTTTTTTTGGGTTGTTGAGGCGCTAAAATGTATTGGGATGTAACCGGATGGTTAGGTTGTTAAAAGTAGGGATGAGGCAACACTGGAATCAACAGTTGAAGCAACTTCAGTACATAGTAATTTTTACAGGTTTTGAGCACGACAGGGTCTCGAGTGAGGTGTGGTTTTCAGGCGTCCGAGCTTTGAGGGACTGTAAGGTTTTTATTGAGCTACAAGCGGGAGTATTGAAGGGCTTTGAATGGCCAAGTGCACACTCTCATGAGAGACTGTTGAACGGCTTGCAGAGGGATTCGGTGTGGCGTTTTAGATTTTTCGAACCAACGTTTTCTGATTTTCCATTTTATAGATTTTTTATCATCATGTAGGTATCCTTACATACTTGTCGGGAAAAAAAGTTTTTCCATCCAATTACATTTTTTACCGTCTCGGGGAACTGTTAAGCTACTAACAGCTGGTTGAGGTCCCCCCGAAATGCGCGCAAACTGGCGCATTTGCGCTTAAATTTCCTATTTTGAATGGGAACCCCTAATTTTTATGTCAGATTTGGATTGGGGAGTGAGATTTACTTCGGATAAGCCCTTTTAGCGCTAATCCGCGCACCTCTTCTTATCTTTGTTGTTTACAGTCCTTTCGAGTCGGCGCAACCCCGGCGCAAGTAGTCCCCCCCTCGGTTTCTCACCGTGTCTGTGGCTGACTTTGTTGGTATGTCACAAGCCTTCACCCCAGAAACGGATTCTGAGGAGAAGGCTTGAAATGGTGAGTGATAAAAATAATCCAATTTTTTCTATCGTCTCGGTGACCAGTTTAGCTACTATTAGGCAGTTTGAGATCCTCCCAAAATGCGCGAAAATCGGCGCATTAGCGCCCAGCTTTCTTATTTTAAATGGGAACCCCTTATTAATTTTGTTTTTCTCTGAATTTGTCAGGTGCGCACATTGACCGCAATTTCCAACGTGCGCAAATCCGCACAACTCTTCCTATCTTCGCTGTCCGATTGAGTCGGCGTTTCCTCTGTATCCTACCCCATCACTAAGTGACCTATTATTCAAATGGGCGAGCGAAGCGACCTCCCTTGTCGAGAAAGTGGTCAACCGAGCTGAGCGAGCATCGATTGATGATTTCCAAGACCGAAGACGAGATGTGTGGACAACCGTGAACAATTTATCATTGATGCCACTGAAGGCACGAAGCACTGATGGCCACGGATCCACTGATATCACTGAGATGTGTGGATCGACCTTAAACCAGCGTGATAACCAATTGGCGACGTTTTTGTCAAATCCTGAAATCTGGAGATGGAATAAGGAAAACTTGACTGGAAAAGTGAAGGCCGTCGCTCAAGACTGGAAACGGAATAATTGCCTACTTGTGCAACCTACATAGTTACCCAAGAATTAGCCAGGCATTGTTAAAGGTGACGCATACGGTCCCCATTTGGCTTTTCATTCGTGGAATAATTAACCAAAGTTTCCGCAACGGGGATAAAAAAATTTTGCCGTCAATACAGGTTCTTAGATCGTTTCAAGATATGTAGATTTTTTCTTCGCTGCAAATTTCACTGAAGTGTTTATTATTCTTTTGTAGGTACATATAACTTGGGAAAAAAACGGTACGACAATAAAATTTCACTGAAGTGTTTATTATTCTTTTGTAGGTACATATAACTTGGGAAAAAAGTGGTACGACAATAAAAATTGATAGAAAAAAAAGTATAATCATGTGTTGAGAGATTGGACTAATGGGAGGCCCACAAACTGTACCTAAGCTAAGCCCAAAATTACGCTACCTAATCCAAATTGATAAGTCGCTATTTCAATGTTTACTATCGTATTTAGTTTAGGTGCTTTGACTTTTTTCTTGGTTATGCACAACTCGTCGAATCTGCATACAACAGCCTGATTCCTCACAAGTTAGAAGGCTATCAACTCACCTGTGACGCCGGCGGGATGATATCAATCGGAGCGAAACACCAATACAAAGTCCCTCGAGCGGAGACGGTGGTCAACTTCATGGGAAATTATGAAAGATGAATAAAATTCAACTGCTATAGAGTTCCATGTAGGTATGTTTTAACAAATGCACCCTATTGCTCCAATAGAGGAGCATTGTTAGCACTGCCACACTATTGTCAGAGTGTGAATAAATGTACTCTGCAGAGGTATAATCCAATGAGGTGGTTAGGGAGAGAAAACGACTCCTCTGGCCTGAAGGCGGGGTCATAACGGTCAGTTTGCTTCGTAGCGCGTTTCTGTAGACCGTTTTGTTCAGTCACAGTGAGTTTTTTTAATGGAGAGGTCGACGCCAGTTCCTGCCAACTTTCGGCCATGTGAGATCCGAGTGGTCATCCGGGTTTTGGGATAGGAAGGGTGTCCTTTTGGTCGAATTTATGCCGAAAAGGACGACTATTAATGCTGACTGTAATAATACTAATAATAATACCCTTAATAATACCCTTAAAAACTCAAAAAGGCGATTCAGAATCGTAGAAGGGGTATGCTAACCAAGGGGATCTGCCTCCTCCCCTCGAGCCTCCTGCCTGCCCCACACTGCTCGAGTCACCCAAGAACTGTTGACTTCATTTGGATGGACATTATCAACCACCCTAGCACCATCTGACTTCCATCTGTTCAATAAATTGAAGGAGTTTTTGGGTGGAAAAAGATTTGCAGAAGATGAAGAGGTCCAGGAAGCTGTTCAGAAGTGGTTAAAACAAGTGGCGGCGGAGGTCTTTGTCACTGGCATAAAAAAAAAAAAACGTACCAGGCTGCAGAAATGTGGTGACTACGTGGAAAAATAGTGTATTATAATATAATACTTCACAAATATTATTTGTGAAGTATTAAGTGAATTTCATTGGAATACAAGCATTTTTCGATTTTTTAATAATGTTGTAAACTTACTTTCTGGATGACTCTCGTATGTCATCAATTTCTTGTTTACTATACTTTAACTTACCAATAATAAAACAATTATTGTTTTAAAAGAAAAATACTTACTTATCTTAATCTTTATCCTAATCTTTCCTAGAAGGTACCTATTAATAAGCGTAGGTCCATATTCCAAAATTAAAATTGTCTACCACTATTCTGGATCGGTTTCATCAGTTATACTTACACTTATAATATTTCCACTTGTTCCTATACCGTCAGTATAATATTTTTTTATGGTTATCTCTGATGCTAATGACTAATGTTTTTCTTGTCAGGGCAGTAGATGAGCTTAGTTGCTCGAAACCGGTCACCACGCTGCAATTATTGTTTATCTGTACCTATTATTGTAATTTCGTAGCAGAAGAGTCGTTTTCTCGCACTAACCACCTGCTTGGGAGAATGAGCTCCTTGAAAAGGTAAGAGTTTCGCATTAAATTAGAAATTTTCCAATATCATATTCGGATTCAGCACCTTTTAAAAGCTCCCTCAACACGGGGTTTACAGTCTTTGCGGAGGTCGAAAATAATTTTCATCAGAATTATTCTGATCGTCCTCAAAATTTGACATTATTCGTGCGAAGACACATAGATTCCAAAAACAAAATGTCACCGTCCACCGACCAAGCCATTTTGGGCAGTAGGATTTTTTTTTTAAATCTTACATTTTCACTAAATACCATCTAGTTGTGCCAGCAAGGTTTTCAGACCGATTTCCCAAACCCGTGAGGCTAAAAAGGGGCTACGCGAGGGCTTTTTTGAAGGGATTCAGCTGTGAGATCGAGTTAGGTGTCGTTTTCGAAGTAATTTTGAACGTAGAACCCATTTTCGGGGGTCCCAGAACGATTCGAATTCACCGTGGGGATCTATTGGGCTCTCATGGGGCTACAATTGCTGTTATTGAAGGATCCCAGGAGATCAAATATTTTCCTTTATTTCGGCAATTATCAGAATATTATTCAAGCAACGCGTTGCTTGTGCCGATGCCGCTGCCTTTTACATCGAAAACCTCGGATATGATATGTCATTCCGCGTTGAGCAACTGCATCGGACTAGATACCTACCGCAGATTTCATTTTCAAAATCATAGTGGTACATAAGGCTGTGCAGTGTAAGTGCATTATGGTTCACCGCAGTTCACTCAGCTACACCCGATATTGTACCGAATCAGTTTACAACATAATTAAACGTTGTCCCGTTCTCGTAGCCTAATGGCTTTTGTCACTGGTTGCTCATCCATGCAGCAAAACGGGTTTTTGTTAAGTGATGCAATCGCAAGGCCAAATAGGCTGTGGTTGACCGCTGACAGCCCCGAGAGTCGAATCCCTCCCGGCCCGAGTCGACTCGCAACCCTCAGCTATGCCCGCGAAGGAATTGTTGCGGAATTATCACCTTTTGTAGATTTGAAGAGGAGCTCCTCTTCATCAAGTCTAGACTTGATGGAACCGAATCAGCACCGTTGCCAATATACATTTCACATCATTGAATGGGTTTGAATGCTCAAATCGTACGTTCGAACCGTTCCAGGTGCTGTTAGCCTTTACCATCTAGTTGTGCCCGCAAGGTTTTCAGCCGGATCGCGCAAACCCGTGGGGCACTATGGGGCTACGGGAGGGTTTTTTGAAGGCTTTCGGCTATGGGATCGAGTTAGGTGTCGTTTTCGAAGTATTTTTGGACGTAGAAGCCATTTTTGAGGTCCCGGAACGATCCGATTTCACTGTGGGGATCTATAGAGCTATCATGGCGCTACGAACGGGATTTTTTTTTTAAATCCCAGGAGGTCGAATATTTTCCGAGTAAAAAAAAATGTTCTGAAAAAAAATTTTTTTTTTTTATGAAAAAACAAAATAGGTACCTAATTTTTTTTTTTTTTTCAAAATTTTTTGTAAACACAGAATTAATATTCGGACATGTAACCCTATATCAAAGAATTATAAACCCTTGTGTAAAATTTGCAGCGTTATAACGAGTTATTTCGCGTTCAGGAAGGAAATAGAATTTCACGTACACAAGTCTGTATAATATTATCTTTGTCCAATGTCCAAGACTTACAAGGTTTTCCAAGGCTTTACAAGGTTTCCCAGAAGAGTCCTGACTTGCGAATACCTATCTCGACCATAGTCGTGAAGTGTTTCACGAAGATTGCACTGTTTATAATAATTATGAACAATTATTGAACCCGTTTTTTTTTTAAAGGGGTTATGTGCCATTTTTGGCCAATTGCACTTTTTTTCATTTCCCGGGTCTCCATACATGGTTGCATCGATTGCGATTGAAAGGAGCCTCGAAATGTTGACGCTTCTCGAAGTAAAACCGAGTTGAAATTCCCGATGTCATTTGAAAGGGGCTATGTGCGCCACATACTTAACCCCTTTCAAAAGAAAACTTGGAATTTCAGGGATCGTCAAAATTAGGTGGAAGATGAGATGGGGGAAAAATAAGCACGTACAAATGCCCAAAATCCCGGTTCAGGACGTATTCTATCGAAATAATGTTGTTTTTTTTCAACAAATTTTTTTTTTTTTTTTTTCAAAAATTCTTTATGAGTTTGGTTAGGGAGAGAGAACGACTCCTCTGCTGAATACTAAATTGTTTATTCAGGTAAACAATTATAGCGTGGGGACCGGTTTCGAGCAACTAAGCTCATCTACAGCCCTGACAAGAAAACCATTTGTCATTAGCATCAGAGGAAAAACCATAAAATTATATTAACAATGTAAACTCGAAATTATATTATACTGAAGGTATATGAACAAACACAAATGGTGAAAAATTATAACTGACGAAAACGGTCCAGAATGGTGGTACATAACTTGACAATAGTAAATTCGGAATATGGACCCACTGTTAAAATTGGCTCCATGACTGATGGCCAGTGAACCATTTGAAAACCAGTTATGGTATACTACAGGTACTGAAAGGAGAATTGTTTATTTTTTGCTCGAAAAATATTAAACCTGGGATCCTTCAAAAATCCCATTTTTAGCCCCATGAAAGCCCTGTAGATCGCCACACTGAAATCGGATCGTTCCGGGACCCCCGAAAATGGATTCTTCGTCCAAAAATACTTCGAAAACGACACCTAACTCGACCCCATAGCTAAAAGCCTTAAAAAAAACCTCTCGTAGCCTCAAAGCGCCCCACGTGTTTGAGCGATTGGATTCACAACCTTGCGGGCACAATTGTTCTAGTTACCTAGAACAGCTCTGTGAAATCTGTTGTTTGTGTCTCCTGTAAAGTTTAGGAAAATGGACTTACCAGGTTTTTCGATTTACTGTCTATATGTTTATCGGACAGCTAGGAAAGTACGACTCGTAACATGTCCGATTTTTAAGAAAATCGGAGTTGGTCACCTAATAGTGCACTCATATGGCTCTGCGCTCTGGCTGTACCTGTCAGAAGAAAAGCTGCGGTTGGTAATCTGCGAAGGTCCTCTCCGGTATATTTGAACAGGGTGATATTCAGGTGAGGAAAATCCGCCAGCGGCCTCATTAAATGGCAAAGTTTGCATCTCATGAAGGAATAGGTGTGAGACCGATAGTGGCTCAGAAATCCTTTAAATCAAACTTCCGACGTGAAACCAACCTCAGACGGATTCCCAGTTCTGTGCCAAGTCCAAGCAGTGAAAATTGGTTTGGAAACCCAGAAATTGGAGGCACAGAGGGAGGAAACTGCACCAAGGTTGGAAGGGAGACAGTCTTGTGGCAATCACTCATAGAAAGGTCGTAGCCGCTCAACTCTCACGAGCTAGTGAACCTTCGAGCCCATGTACTGAATCGATTCCATGCCTCACTCCGGTCTCCTGATCAGCAACACCTCCCTCACACGAACTCACGTGATTTTTTTTTTTTTACAGCACAATAACACTTCATGTTTAATGAGCAGACCCCCCAAAAAAGGGATTCTACATCGAAAATTACTCGGAAAACGACACCCACATGAAAGGCCCGTAGACAGTGGCGAAGTGTGGCTCTGGAGCGGAGGGTACCGCAGTTCGCAGTTCAGACGCCGAATTTCCCCCCAGACTTCCCAAATGTTAATAGAGCATCAGACAAAATGACGTGACCGTTGCTACCTGGTGTTTTGGGGAAGCTTTGGTTAAGAGCAATGCTCAAACCATAACGCCAGGAAAAGTTCTTACGATAAGTCGACCTACACCCTGAAATCCATTAATACCTAACAGAGTTTTCGTTGGAGAAAAGACGGCCGTTCTTTTGTCAGTCACCGCAGGCAACTCTGGTCTCGATCGCCCAATTTTAACCAGGCAATTAACTTTTTGACATTTTATGTCTTTGCTTTGGTAGGTAACTTCACAGAATCGAAAAGCGTTACTTTTAAGAGTGTCAGAAAATTTCTGACACTCTTTTAATGAAAGTGTCACGTTATGTCACGTCACGTCGTGTCACGTTTGAAAGCAATATCCGGAGTCCTACCTACCTAAGAAAGCTGAAATTCGGTTGGGAGCCTTCCTGAGACATTGGTAAGAGTAGGTAGGTACCCATAGTCGACACTGCACCAGTAGTCGATACCCCCTTCGAAAAATGAAAAAACTAAGCTTAATGACACACATTTGCATTCCTGGGTGGCGCTCTTGATCCTTCAGTGTCTTCTGAATGTTTGATGGGAAGTTGCCATGGAAACGAGCGGGAAAAACCGAAAAAGGGGTAAGATTTAGGGTTGATTTTCACCGTTTCTGAGGTGATTCGCTGGAAGGCTTAGAATCCATTGAGTTTGTGTGCAATTTACTGCGTACAGCGTTCCGCTTATTTAATAACATTAAATGCATTATATTATAATGCATTTCAATCGTAATGAACATAATATGTTCATAATATATTATAATATTTGTCAGGAGAATGCCCGTCATTTCAATCGTCTCTTGTACCTACTCCCAGAAGGGCTTCTTCTCAAATCCCATTTGTAGCCCCATGAAAGCCCCACGGTGAAATCGGATCATTCTGAGACTCCCAAAAATTGATTCTACGTTCAAAAACACTTCGAAAACGACACCTGACTTGACCCTATTGCTGGAACCTTTAAAAAAAACCCCTCCCGAGTTTGGGCGATCGGGCTGAAAACCATGATGATGAACCGTGTATTTTGTCAAAATTTCATATTAAACAAAAATTGGTAAAATACTTCATTATCCTTAAATTTACTTAATGAGCTGGGCTTTGTCTGTGTTAATTTCATAAAAAATCGATTTTTAGTAGAAAATTGATTGTGTCTTCGATTAATTGCAATAATCGATTGTTGGCTACCTATGGATTTTGCTTCCATGTTTGGATCGGCATCAATATTAAAATCTAATATTTAATATTTAATATGGGCAACATTTAGGTACCTAAGTAATGTAAAATTTTGACATTACATATACGTTTCATGACACGTAGATTTCAAAAAATCAAATGTCCGTCCGCCATCCGAGCCGTTCTGGGCAGTCGGATTTTTTTTAATCTGAGATTTTGACAAAACACTCGGCTCATCATCTCGCTGTGCTCGCAAGGTTTTCAGCCCGATCGCCCAAACCCGTGGGGCGTTACTGGAGGGTTTTTAATAAAAACTTTTTATGAAGGTTTTCGGCTATGGGGCCGAGTTAGTGTCGTTTTCGAAGTATTTTTGAACGTAGAATCCATTTCTGATAGTCCCAGAACGATCCGATTTTACCGTGGGAATCCATGGGGGTCTTCATGGGGCTACAAATGGGACTGAATGATCACAGGACTCGTGACAGGAGGTAATTCTGGCCTGTATGTCTACTGTATGGTCAATTCTTTTTGTATACGTGACCCTAGTTACTAGGGTCACGTATACTGTAGGTATACCAAACTTGGTATACTTGTAGGTAGATAGGTAGGTATACTTGTAGGTATAGGTACCCTCTTCGCCTTCGCCACCCCTTCGCATTCCCTCTTTGCCTTAAGATTTCCCGTTCGGCACAACCTGATGAGGGGAATCTTCCCGTTTTAAGGCAACACTGCCTCCCTGTTCAACAGTTAAAAATTTGTTGGTGGTTTCCTCTCTGTTACTCTGTGTTCTACACTGTCTGTAGGTACTCTTCGTATACAGTTGTGTTTGCTCTCTGTTACTCTGTGGTTTGTGCATATCGTTTAATCAGTAAGCCGTGTTGCAAAATCCAGCGTTTTAATCGGTAATTATAATTGGTCTGTAGGCACGATCTCCGACGCCTCACAGCTCCTACTTGTACATAGGTACCTATACCTACATACTTGGGTTTGCTGACAGCTTGTCACTTCTATAATATTCCCTATGGCTCTATTTTATGAGTCAAACAAATGCAGGTGGTAAATTTGTCGAGTTTGGCCGGTTGGAAAGCAGAGTTGAGCCATGTTACCGATCTTTTGGTCCTGTCGTTGGAGGTGGTGGTGGAGGTGGAGGTGGTAGCTCTGATCGCCCCCCGACAAATCTTGTGCAAGCCGGAGGAGCTAAATGGAGGAGCTCTGGGGCGGCCGCCGCTAGTTTGTTGAATAGAATGCGCTCACACGACACTTTCTGGTTTCTCAGCTGCTTCGGCGTTTTTGCCGTGTTCGCCGTCGCCGTCGCCAAAGGGCCGACGCCGCCGCCGCCGAGGCACCACGGCTACCAGAAGATGATGCACCTCATTATGAACCGCGCTATGGACGGAATCAGTAAGTACCAGCCGGACATCTCCAAAATTTAATATCCTCCGATCGCCCAACCCCGTGAGGCTCTATGGGGCTGAAAAGGGGCTACGGGAAGGGTTTTGGGGGGTGATATTGAGTGGGGTGTCTTTTACGAAGTATTTTTGGACGTAGAATCCATTTATGGGGGTCCCAGAACGATCCAATTTCACTGTGGGCATCTTTGGGGCTGTCATGGGGCTACAAATGGGATTTTTTAAGGATCCCAGTAGGTAGGTCAATTATTTTTCGCGTTTGAAAGAAAAAATTTTGGAAAAGAGAAATTGTGCAATTGCCTCATTTAAATGAGGCTTTTGAAGGATGTCAGAAGTTCGAATGAGATGTCGTTTTGCGATTAATTTTGGACGCATAATCCATTTTGGGGGTCCCACATCTGTCCAAACATTGTACAGGATTTTTTTTTTTAATTTTGGTTTATAATTCAGGGAATACCTACCAACTAATTTTTCACGACGGGGCTCGAAAATTTTGATCGGCCCCAAAAATTTGACATTAAATTTGACATTAAACAAATTTACGTAGATTTCAAAAATCAAATGTTCGTCCGCCGTCCGAGCAGTTTTGGGTAGTAGGAATTTTTTTAAATCTGAAACTTTGGAAAAATCCTCAGTTTACCATCACGTTGTGTCCTCATGGTTTTCAGCCCGATCGCCCAAACCCGTGGGGCTCTGTGGGGCTAAAAAGGGGCTACAGGAAGTTTTTTCAAGGGTTTTAGCTAAGGGGCTATCTACCCTAACGGCCGGCATTCTCATCGTGCAGTTTTTGTTTTCACTATCTTAGGTAATAAATAATTTATTCGCTTGGGATTATCTGCATTACGTGTAGTCCCCGGCGATGAAATTCACCTGGAAAGGGTCACAGTCGCCAATAACCTCGACCCTGCGACCTTCGTTCTCAAATCAGGGGCAATGTCGAGAGGCAAAGGGTGAAAAAAAGCACGACAAATTGAAACAGGTGGCAACAGTTGGGAAACCGGCGTCCTTTCGTTTTAGGACCCTGAAAAGAGTCCCGCTGTCTCAGGCGTCGATTTAATCGTGTAATCGGACATTTTCGGGGGAAATCGCCCGATTCTAATGTAGAAGATAGCCGAACAAGCGGTTTGGATGAAGGCTCATGTAGACGGAGATTCTGTCAGAGCCCTTCACAATATGGCACAAGTGCATGACATAAGTTTACGTTTGCGAAATAAGGACCTAAAAAATATGGCAATATGGTCATTTTGGCCCACATAAAGCACTTATTCTGCTCGATATGGCACCTTGGGCGTAGGCAGGATTTAGTCAAAGGGGGGGGGGGGGGGGCTCCCAATCGCTATTTTACAAGGGTTTATTATTCTTTCACATAGGTTACTTGTGCAAAAATTAATTCTGTGACAATAAGTAAAAAATATTTTGAAAAAAAAAAAAAATCTGTACATTGTTTGAACCCATCTGGGACCAAGAAAACGCTGCAAATTTTACACTAGGGTATATTATTCTTTGATATAGGTTACTTGTGCAGAAATTTTATTCTGTCAATGGAAAAAAATTTTGATTTTTTTTTTTTTTTTTTTTTTTTTTCAAAAATTGGGTACGTGGGGGCAAAGACCCGCATTTTACGGATTTTCATTTTTTTGAAGGAAGGAACTAGCTTATTTGGCTGAGTGTTGGTATGGGATTGATAGGCATGGGTGTTGACTAAACCTCCATGACAATAGAAGCCAGATTGAACATATATATAGTTGGGAATTCATGTTTTAGAAAAAATAATTTTTGCGGGGCTTCAAGGTTTTTAGAGAATGGACAAATAAACCAGTTGGTAAACTTCGCAAATCAACTATATGTATTATAACAAATTACAGCCCTTTCTCGCATGAACAACTTAGAAAAATAGGTAATTACACTTATTCTAACATCACGGAGTCTAGTGACTCACTGTCATGTAACTCACTACATGAATCGTTATTCTTGTTTTTATCTTTCCTAATGTTAGCAGTATCTTAAAAATGACTAACTCTAGCTTCCCTTTGTTTAGAAGAAGATATGGTATGACCTAAGTATTATTATTAGGGACTCGAGTAGAGACTAGTAGAACAATAAAAAACTTAACAGCTACATAACTAGCTTTGACAACTGTTGAAGCGCGTAAAAAACTCGGAACAAAAATAATTAGCCTTTTCCAACGTGAAAATAAAATGAAAATACTGAACAAAACGAAGTCGTAGATGAATTTGCGAATTTCAGTAGATGCTGAACTCAGATAGGTCATCTGAGAAAGATATCATTTTGTGAAACCTAGCACTACTGCTTTCAGTGGGTTTAGACAGCTTCATCACAACTATTGAACTGATGAGGAATGTCATTACCTACTCTCAGCATATTGGTCAATCAGGAATCGGAGAGACTTAATTAACACTTAAGTGTTACTCCAAAATAACGCTTATCAAGTTCCACACAATGTTTTACCAGTTCTTCTTCCTATTCAGGTGAAAACGGTCTGAAACGTCCAAGAATCCCCGGTACTAGGGATGTGCGATACTATACAATACCCGATACCAGTACCCGATACTAGTATCGAAAAAAGTATGCAATACTATCGAAGTATCGGAAGCAAGTATTCGATACCTACAAGTATTGGCTCATATGGGTACTTTTATTAAGAGAAAAGAAAATTTCTGTATTGAATAGGGACAGTTTGAAAATCGAATCCTGGATTATCATTATTATTATTTATTATTATTATTATCATTATTGTTACTTCAAAGAGTCAGAAGAAGAAGAATGATATTATATTCATTTAATAAAGAAAATATTGTATATAAAATATAATTCTACCACCATTCGTCGTCTGTGCCTCTCAGAAAACACAATTTGTCAACATATTTTGGTGACAACCGAGAATGTTGCTTTTCTCAAAATTCAGTAATAAGTTTGGTAGAAAATTATTTACCTAATCATCCACGAGGTCGATTGTGATAAATGAAAATAAGCAATCTGAGAACACCGCCTGAGTCTAGCGTCGCTATCGTCAGTAAAAACTCCCTGCTTATAATGTTTATGGAAAAAAAAATTAAACCATGGTTATAATATTCTAGTTTAGTCCAATGCATTTTTAAAAGTATCCAAAAGTACCGATTCATAAAAGTATCGATACTTTTTGAAAAATATCGATCCAATACTTTTTGATATTTTTTTTTAATCAAAAATGTCGATGTGATAATGTATCAATACATGATAATATCATCACTTCAAAATGTATTGATACGTATTATGTATCAATACATTTTGAAGTAGGTACCTTACATCTCCAGGTTTGACTGATAATCTCTACTAGAGATTCTCTAGTTACCTACTAGAGTCAAGTACATATCTGTGTGACAGAGGTGAGCGTGGCGAGTAGATTCCTCGCTTTTCGTGTAGGTTATAGCACCAAGGAGGTATACCTATAGGTTATAGATAGTACACACAGTAACTACAACATCAGACTCAGACTCAGACGAGACGTTGTCACATAACTTATGTGTGTGAGTGTTCCTATATAATTTATTGGTAGAGAGCTTCCCTGTGATTCAAGTACCTATAAATTTATGAATAAATGATTCAAGTAAAGTTATTTTAGTTCTAAGTCGGTACATCTGTTTCCATTTGGGTATTTTTTCCGATACTGGAAAAATAATCGATACCAGTAGTAGTATCGAATGGCAGGATTCGATACCAAAAGTACCCGGTATCGAAAGGAAATACCCGATACTTTACCCATATCGATAAGTATCGCACATCCCTACCCGGTACATGTTCTTCTAGATCATTCTTCAATTTTGCTCTCAAAGTGGATTCATGAAATCAAGGGCAGCTATCCTCACTGAAAGTCCTTCAGAAATCAAATGACGAGCTCTTCTCAACTGGCTGTCTGTCATGAGTTTGTATGTTTTTTTCCTCTTATAATTCCTAAAAAAAAAAAGAAAAAAGTTAGAGTCATGATAGTGGGTACCTAGGCACCAACATGAAACTCCCCACCCCCACAGGGACTTCTAACAATGTAAATTCTATAAATTTCGTGGATGATAGGTGCTTTTATTCCATTGAACATCGTCCAGTACCTACTGAAAGAGGAATTAACTTTACTTACTACTGAAATTGGGGCAAGTCCCCGCACTTTCAGGACTGCGGGGAATTGCCCCTTCAACAGTGCGTGGCTTTGCCCCATTTTTACACTTTTGATTATGGTAGTACCCCAACAAAGTAAACAACAGATAGGTAACAAGGGTTTTGGAACTGGCATGTGGGACTAGACTATGGGGCTCATTGCTCCAAGTTAGACTTTTGAAATAGCTCACACCATCTTTGAAATAACCAACTCAGAACACGGAAAAATATTACATTACCGCATTTTCTCCGCTCCTGATGACGGGATCACCTCGAGTTTTGTAGTGCAACTGACTAGTATCAAGATGGAACTGCCTGATGGCAGAAATTTTAACTGCATTCCCCCCCCCCCCCCCCTAAAGCCCCTGCGTGGCTTTGCCCCCACATACCCGTTTTTAATTATTTTTGTTTTTTACTAGAAAAATATTTGACTTCCTGGGATCCTTCAAAAATCCCATTTGTAGCCACATGAAAGCCCTATAGAAGGCAACAGTGGAATCAGATCGTTCCGGGACCCCAAAAAATGGATTCTACGTCCAAAAATACTTCAAAACGACACCTAACTCGATCCCATAGCCTAAAGCCTTAAAAAAAACCCTTCTGTAGCTCCATTTTAGCCCCATAGCGCCCCACGGGTTTGTGTGATCGGACTGAAAACCTTGCGGGCACAACTAGATGGTAAACCAAGTCACCATTTTGTCAAAATTTCAGATTTAAAAAAAGTCCTACTGCCCAAAACGGCCCGTATGGCGTACGGCGGACGGACTCTTCGGATTTGGAATCTAGACCTCTTGAAACAGAAAATGTCAAATTTTGAGGCTGATCGGAGTCGTCGACCTCCGTCGAGATTACATAGGTGTATTATTCCAAGAATAATAAACCAAAAGTACCCAATAGGGGAAAACGCGTTGTTAGGTCTGAGGCCAAGTGGGATGCAGTCGGGGGTTGGCTGGCGTAGGCGCCCTAGTATTTTATTCGTGTGTAACTGAAAAGGCTCCCATTTCTTGAGAAGGCTCCCATGTTGCAGTCTGAAGTGGCTCCGGAATATTCTGGGAGGAATTATGAAAAGGCTCCCCCTGCTGGCCCACCTCCAGTGGAGGTTATATAACCTACCTAATTTATATATTATTAACGTAAATAACCTAAATATAACCTCCAGTGTATAATATAATATATTACATGACATATTATGTCATGTAATATTATATTATATAAATGTGGCACATTCAGCATTCCCTTCCCCTCTCGTGTCTCCCTTCCTGCGTAATTAAGTCACGGCTAAAGCATGTTCCATGCTAATAATAGTAACTGTTATTAGCACAACTGTTGTGCTTCATTACTACCATCGTAAGATATGGTGTAGAACCTTGGTTTAGAACAAATGGTACCAAAATTCTTGCCGGATGATTTTGGCGGCCAAAAAGCCACGATTTCTTTTGGACTTGTTCCATTTTGTCGCCTATAACTCAAAAACTAAGCATCGTAGACAAAACCTTACGTATTACAAAGTTTGAAAGCATGGAATTCTGCGTCGAATGACCTCTTTACACATTAAAATCGGTTCAGCCGTTGAGCCAAAATCAAGCGTCAAGAATAGGAAATTTTTCCAACTTGGCTGAAAAATAGGATTCGCTCATGTTTCAACCCCTGTAACTTATGAACGGCTGCTACAAATGAATTGGCTCAAAATTCATTATGTAGAGCATCAAATTCTGAGTTAAGGGAGCACCTGAAAGTCAAAATTCCTCCTTTCCTAAGCTGAAATGAAAATAGATAGGTCCCTAAAAGTCGTGGTAGCGCCAAAATCTACTTAGCGGTTTCTTGTGGAGCCGAATTATATTGAGCTCAAAATCATTTACGTCAACAGTTTTTTAACACGTGGACGTTCTGGCTGTAGAGCGCGGAAGCCTACCGTGAACCTCAACCGACGGTGGGAGCCTTTTCAATACCACCGTTTTATTAAAATCCGTAGCATCTCCTGCAGTGAACATTTTCTGATTTACAGTGAGGGACATCAACGAGTGGTCGCCCGATGACAAGCAAAACATCTGGGAGCTGAGCGGGTTGGAGGAAGGGGACATCATGACCGACAGCACTGAAGACGCCACGGCGAGGAACGCCGTCCGGGAAACGGAAGCCAGGTGGCCTGGAGGAGTCGTGCCCTACCACATCAGCGATGAATTTGGTAGGTTTTGACGTCAAGGACAGTTTCTTCCTCAGTCAAGACCCATACAACCTTCAAGTGATTTGATAGAAACGTAGCAATAACCTCAAAGTTGTCTAGTAAACAATTGACTAGTAATTTGAAGATTAGCAGTCATTGGTCCTGCTACCATAAGGCATTATCATTACTGTACGAACCTGGCTGAATTTCACACTGCAATGATAAAACCGTAGGTTATACAGTTTCTGCAGTTTTTTCAGTTTCACCAGTTCATCAAAATGCAAGGTCAGTAATTAGTCGGTAATTTTTCACTGTAACAGTCAGTCGGGGATTCGGATGCTGCAAGATTTTCAGAGCCAACTGTAGGAAGGGAAGAAAGACAAAATAGCCAATGCAGGCAAAACGAGAGGGTATATTTACAGCACTGAACCAGGTCTGACCCCTTCAACACCGGTGTGGCTTTGTCAATTCCGAAGGACTACAGGATGTGAATTGGGGTGTTGCAGATGACGCAGAGGCGCAGATAATCAAAGGGGCTATGGATGAGTTTCACGAGAATACTTGCATCAAATTCAGGCCGTACAGGGAAGGTGACTCGAGCTGGGTTGCCATAAAAAATGACTCGCCGGGTTGTTGGTCCTACGTGGGACGTCGGGGCGGCGGTCAGGTGGTCAACCTGGGGAACCGGTGCGTCCAACATGGCGTCGCCGCTCACGAGCTCCTCCACGCTTTGGGGTTCCACCACCAGCAGAGCACCCACAATAGGGATCAGTATGTCAAGATACACTGGAAAAATATCCGACGAGGTAAATAGACTGTGTAGGTTCATCCAGAGTGAAGATTGGGGACGAAGAGGTCAGTAATCGTAATATCCTCTCAAGCGCCCACATCGGTTCTTGCTTTAACCGTGATGAGTAGCTGCAGAGTGCACACATATATAACACTCTGTCAAGTCGGTACTTATGGTTGGGTGTTTTGTTTTCAATCAAAGAATGGGTGGAATCTACGAAAAGTGCTACGTTCTTGTTCCGGCAAAATTTCCCTACGCATGACAAATGTACAATTTTTAGCATGTCATGCTTTAGCCCCTCCCCCTCCCCGCCAGGAATAGGTGTATGCGTTTCGTGTGAGTGCAACTAAAGAAGAGCCCTTAATATTGTTAGGAATGTCGTCTTCAAAAGTTAGTCAGTATATTCAGATGTGCCTACAAGCTTTATTAGGAAGACACCGCGATCGAGAGCTACGGGCTGTGTATGAGAAGAAGGATTGGTCGCCAACGGATGGTTCATGTCCCTGATAAGCGGTGGGCGATAAATAAGAAATTACATTTTACTCACCGCTACGAGGAGGAAGTTGTTTTTGTTTTCGGGTCGAGGAGCTGCAGGCGAATCAATCTAAACTTCCACCCGTCTGTCTCTCACCTCCAGTTCGTGGGACAGGAATGGATTCAATTCCATAATAACATCACACGTCTATGGCACCCACAGAAGAAGAAGGGCAGCTGTAGCGGCCTGGCAGGCCTCTTCATGTATTGAGTATGAGAAGTTGTGAAAGTGAAAGAAGGGAAAAATCTATTTTTAGTCCTTTCAGAGCTCAGATATGTCACATGGAGCAACATGTTTGTAGTTTCAGACTTTTTTTCGTCATCTACACGCTAAACATTGTTGGTAGTTTTTTTTTTTTTTTTTTTGATTTTTCCAATCGCTAGAAATACCCTAAAATAAAGAGGACCAAATTTGTGTCACTCTCCTCGTCCTCCTCCTCGTGTTGGGGCTTTTATATGGTAGACTAGGGGGGGCATCCCCTACTGGCTATACCAGCCAACCCCGACCGTCTTCGGACGAACGTGTCACCACTGTCACTAAATTTCTTTGGGTGATCGTTGCGGCCACATTTGGCCCTCTTAGTTCTTCTTCTCCTCCTCGTGTTGCAGCTCCAATGTAGTAGTCTAGGAGGCCAATCCCTACTCGCTGCGCCAGCCAACCCCCCAACAGGTGGTCGCTGCAACCTGATTTCGTCCCTTCTCGTCCTCCTCCTCCTCCTGCAGCTCCAATATAGTAGATCTACTATTATCTATCATAGTAGATTGAATTGATGATTTTAAACAGTTTATTTAGTTACTGCTGTTGATTATCGTTCTGTCCTGGGATTTGCATTCATGTAACAGGCCCCTCACGTTCTCTCTCACCGTGGGGCAGCCATAACCTCAGGAGTAATTCTTGAGCAACAGTTGGCACCACTGAAGCCCTACCTTCAATCCCCCACCATGCAGATTTCTTCAGCAGCCATTTGGGCACCACCTACTTTTCAGTCGGCATGATTCATGCCGCATGAAGTCCTCGTTGAAGCACCTCATCGATTAAGATTTGTTTTTTCCTGGTTCACCTTAATTTACACATATTGTAGTAAAAATCTTCGGAACTTCTCGTAGATCCACCCAAATGATGTAATTCACAGTATTTTCAATTGATACTGACAAAGCTGACTTTCAAAAATCTTCACTCTGGATGAATAAATAACACTTTTAACACGATTCAAGCGATTCTAAAATCGACATTCGTTTTTGCGGCATTCTTATAGGGACGGAAAGAAATTTCAAGAGGTACCCTTCGTCTAGGGTGACTGATTACAATGTGCCCTACGACTACGAGAGCGTCATGCACTACAGCTCGCACGCTTTCTCTAAAAACGGGAAACCGACCATCACGCCCAAAGTAAGTCGTTAGTAAGCACCTGTTGATAATTCAGCCAGGTTCCTTGATGACTAGAACTAGAGGCGGTTTATCAAATGCATTTGATTCCTCGATTAAAGCTCAAGCATTAGCGTTATTCACCGATTAGCCAACTTGGGTTTTAATCAAGGTAAGGTGAGGGAAGTGCTTGGTATGGTTTTAAGTTCAACTTCAACAACGAAAATCAGCCATTACGTATCGACAATATTTTTGCCTCTGAATCCCTAGTTTTTCGATGTGCAATTGATTTTTTGTCTGTCAATTGTGAGGATTATGACTGAAATAGCTGTCCAAATCAGACTTACACACTTGCTCCAAGTGGGGTAAGTGTGTAACTGGCCAGTTAAAACTGTGGAAATATAGGAGTGAAGTACAACTTCTGAACTTATAAACAACCTTTCAAACACCTGAAAATACTCATCAATTTGAAAGATGGAACAAGATACAAATGGATCAATGAACTTGGTAGCTCAGTGAAATGGCACAATGTGGCTTACCATGTGACGTCAGGCATAGTTTCAAATGGAGCCACTTGATGGCATTCAGTCGAAATTGTTCTAAGCAATTTCACCCCATTTACGCACTTTCCCCATTTTTGCACTTCTCCCACCTTACCTTAATGCATTCGACAACCCCCACTCTTCGCTCACCAGAGTTTAACTCTCTCTCTTGCTCGTTTACAGGAAGAGGGCGCGTTCATCGGCCAGCGGTCGCGAATGAGTGACAAGGACCTCCAGAAACTGAAAATCATGTACGGATGCGACTCTGGCGGCGGCGGCGTCACTACGGAAAATCCCGATTATGACGACTCTTACTCTTTCGTGAGAACACCGTGGAGCAGCTTCCACTATAGGTGACCCACGATTCGCTTTTAGTAAAAGCTTGTTAATTATTTCGTAAGGTTTTATTTTTTTCTCTTTATATTTATTTTTTTGGTTTTGTTGTACAATTTGTCATTTTCAACTTTTGTTACCATTTTTTTTTTGAATTTTTATACATAAAAAATGTTTTGTACAAAAAATTGATAAATAAAATTGCTTTAGAAGCTTTTAACGTTGTTTTTGTACATGGCAGTAACGCACATATGTTTACCCGGTGCATCATATCTCTCATATTATTCACACCCAAGTAACAAAATTTTTTTGTTTAATGAAGCTTGCTAATAGTAAATTATAGAAGAGCTCCTTTGGCCTCCTAACCCGGGAAGATCATGACACATTCTTGTTGTATTGTCTCCAGACTTACCTGGGGGACACCCCCAGACCCCCGGTTTATCTCGGTTTTGATCAAGGGTCATTGCGAAGAAACATGATGCATTGAGGGTGAAGTAGCAACATGACCTATCCCATTTTCCCTACTTTACACAATTCTGCCTCGCAGGTAGTTGCAACAATGGAGATACGCAGTGTTGCCACAGTTGATTAAATGAACTATGTATTAGGAATTATGAAAAAACTGTCCTAACTCATAAACACTAAAACTGAGGTTGCCAATCGATTCGGGATTGTATGGCGAGCGAAGAACTTCCATATCTAAACGGCCAATACGGTTTTTGAATTTATAAGCGAATGGAACAGCATTGTGAACACCACTTCAGACAAATTTTTCAATGAGGTATCTTTAAAAGATCATAGCTCGTCAACGGTTAGTCCTACAGAAAAAACATACAGGACCAATTTTGTTGGAAATTTAGTCAGCTACAATTTTTATATATAACATTTTTCAATTCGAACTACAGTTCCCGAGATATACCCGAAAAACTAAAAAACTTCACATATACCCCCCCACTCCCCTCCCCACCAGCCGCCTCGCCACCCACCAGGACTTTCTTTTCCCCCCATCCTGATTTGGAAAAGAAACGATTAAACCAATAAAACCTTCACCGGAAATTTGTTCCGCTTAACAATCGTCTTTTTGTCTAATTTGACTGGGCTAACAGTCGAAATGGATTGCACATTACTCAGATAAAATTAGATCACTGACCGACTGTATCCCTTCCCGTTGGATCATCGAAATGCTCAAGAGTTTGAAAACCTGAAACTAAGTTTAGCTGATGCTGCGGTTACCACAATAAATGACATCAGATGTGGAGACTGATGTTTCAGACGTGGCCTTGGCTGCAACTTTGAGTCAGGCTGTTCGGCCCGTGGCGTTCTTCTCAAGGACACTCACCAAGTCTGAACGTGCACACCCTGCGATTGAAAAAGAAGCCGCTGCAATCGTTGAATCTCTCAAGAGATGGAGGTCCTTTCTTTTTAGGAAGAAATTTGCAACTTCTAACAGATCAACAAGCACTATCTTTTGTATTCAACCAAAAACACTCGAGCCCTTAAAAACGACAAAATTCTACTTTGGCGACTCGAGTTGGCTCCCTTCCAGTTCGATATAAGTTATAGTTTCACGTTCTCTCTTCCTGGGGGGTAGGTTATATCATATAACCTATGGCGGTAACCGCCCAGGAAGAGAGAACGTGAAAGCTGTGCTCTTTCTAGTTTTTGTAGCTCAATCTCCAGTGACAGACTGTTGGGGTTGCATCAATATCTCAACCACCCCGGTATTACCAGAATGGTTCACTGGTTACGTTGCAGGAATCTTCCATTTTCAGTTGAAGACGTTAGAAGGCTCAATTCAGCTTGTCCAGTTTGTGCTGAAGTCAAGCCCCGCTTTCTCAAATCCAGGGGCACTCTCATTAAAGCCACTGCTTCCTTCGAACGAATTTTAAGGGAACAATCCCCTCCAAGACGAGAAATTACTACATTCTGACCATCATTGACGAATATTGTTCGCCTACGCTTGTAAAGACACATCTTCTGCCACTGTTATAAGATGCCTTACGGATCTTTTCTTGCTTTTTGGGACTCCAGCTTATGTACACTCTGACAGAGGGTCTTCCTTTACTTCGCGGGATTTAATATATTAAATATATATCATTCCTACATTCCAATGGAATAGCCAGCAGCCATTCTACGCCTTATAATCCTCAAGGGAATGGGCAGGTGGAGCGCCTAAATGATACCCTGTGGAAAACCATAAATCTGGCACTCAAGAACAGAGATCTTCAGACTCGTGATTGGGAAGAAGTTCTCCAAGAGGCTCTCCACCCCATTAGGTCTTTGTTGTGTACTGCAAACAACTGTACACCTCCCAGGCCGAACCTCGAACGGAGAAGCTCTTCCAACTTGGCTTACCACACAGGTCTGTACTCGTCAAACGAAACGTACGGTCCAGCAAGTACGACGACTTGCTCCTGGAAGCAAATCCCCAATACGCTTTTATTCGACGAAAAGATGGCAGTGAATCAACCGTCTCGTTACGACAATTTGACTCTAGGGGAGACGCGAAGTTTCTAGGAGCTAAAGCTTCTCCACTGCTTGAAGAACGAAGAGAAGAGTCACAGATTTTACCAAGCCTGGAAGGAGAGGAAGGACCATCCTCCACCCTCAAGCTGCCTTACTCCGATCTTCCAAAAATCAGTCAGCCAATCCCAAGCGGTCCTACACCCTCACCTGGAACTGGGACCTCGAGGCCTCGCCGAATTCCCAAACCTCCTGCTTACTCAAAGGACACGAAGGTAACAAACTTTTCGTTAAAAAAAAAAAAAAAAAAAAAATAGAGGGGGAGAATGTGGTGAACTATTATTACAACAACCAAACTCATGTGGCGGTTGTATAGCAACCACTAGTTTACGCGTTTGAATATAGTGAATAAAAGCCTAATTCTGGCCTCAACTGTATTAAATACATTACAACTACATTAAATTTTAATGTAACAGTACAAATACAACAGAAATATGACGGGCCGCTCGCAGATTCAAACACCTCATGTTTCATCATGCGTCTGGACTGTCAACCACCTTATCAATCGCTGACTACTTCCAATCTGTTTTAGTTGACTCATAGGCCTATCCTGACTCGTACAACCATTCCCAATAAAATATGTGATCACTTTTCCCCTCCTTTTGGTTTATTATTCTTGGAATAATACATCTATGTTTTCGCGACGGGGGTCGACGACTCCGATCCGCCTCAAAATTTGACATTATCCGTTTCAAGTGGTCTAGATTCAAAAACCGAAATGTCCGTCCGCCGTCCGCCGTACGCCGTCCAGGCCGTTTTGGGCAGTAGGAATTTTTTTAAAAACCTGAAATTTTGGCAAAATACTTGGTTTACCATCTAGTTGTGCCCGCAAGGTTTTCAGTCCGATCGCCCAAACCCGTGGGGCGCTATGGGGCTAAAATGGGGCTACAGGAGGGGTGTTTTGAAGGCTTTTAGCTATGGGATCGAGTTAGGTGTCGTTTTCGAAGTATTTTTGGACGTAGAATCTATTTTTGGGGGTCCCGGAACGATCCGATTTCACTGTGGCGTTCTATAGGGCTTTCATGGGGCTAAAAATGGGATTTTTGAAGGATCCCAAGAAGTTAAATATTTTTCGAGTAAAAATTAAAGAATTTTTGAAAAAACACATTTTTGAAAAAAAAATCCCCCCAAAAAATTTTTTTTGAAATATAAAAATCCAAAAAAAAGTTTTTAAATTTTTTTTATTGACAGAATTAAATGTCTGTACAAGTAACCTATATCACAGAATAATAAACCCTTGTGTAAAATTTGCAGCGTTTTTTTCTATAAAAGTAGTACATTTTCCAAATTAGAATATGTATATATATACCAATGTAATATATTATAGGTATAGACTAGCCCTTATCTTATTTAAAAAATTCAAGGTAAAAATGAATAAAGCGTTGATTTTTATTGCACAAAACGGTTTTATTCTAAGATCAAGCAGAATTATTACACAGATCACGACGAGTGACAAATTTATTGAGAGCTCACAAACGAGTCAATATTTTCCCTCTGACCACGTAGGTCGCTATTATAGTTCCAATTTCTGGCAAGAAAGGCAAAAGTAGTACGCTTGGTAGTACATGATACGTGGTAGTACATTGAGCCCAAAAGTAGTACATGTCCTTCCAAAGTAGTACGCCTGGTCACCGTATCTATAGGGCTTTCATGGGGCTAAAAATGGGATTTTTGAAGGATCCCAGGAGGTTAAATATTTTTCGAGTAAAGAATAAAGAATTTTTGAAAAAAAAAATCCAAAAAAAATTTTTTGAAAAAAAAAATCCAAATTTTTTTTTTGACTCAGAAATAATTTTTGCGCAACTAACCTATATCAAAGAATAATAAACCCTTGTGTAAAATTTGCAGCGTTTTTTAACAGCTAGGTTGGCGTTTTGAAACACTGTGCGTCGGGGCCCCTGGTGGGGAGTGAAAATAAGCGAAGGTTTTGGAAACGTTTGCGGTCGTTCGTCTGGCCTTTAGGAGCCTTTCAATAATGCATTGAATTATTCGGCAGCCATCCCTGCCCGCAATGCTCTTCCTTGAAATCTAGATTCAGTCTATAAGCAAGTTGTTTAAAACAACTACAGTTTACTTTTTTATTCGTAAACTAATTAACAGTGCTATTCATTGCTTAGAAAAAAAAAAAATGTCATAGCGAAAACATGACTTTTAGACTTTGTATATTTTCAAAGGTGTCGCGTTGAGGTGAAGTGCGCGGTTAGTTGTCTGGTTTCCTGGCCAAAATGTGCGATCTCCCGCATTTGACAACCAACTGCTTCGTCAACGGGAAACCCTTCGTGCTCAATTTGACCGTCTCTAAAATGTCGCTCACGCTCACGCTGACGAACAAGAACACCTTCGAAAAATGGCGGTGCACCCCGTCCGTGGAATACGTCGAGTCGATGACCCGGAAAACGGGGAATTTCAAAACGTACGCCGTTTTTTCCGACATGATGCGAGCGGTTTTCCTCAACGCTAGTTCCTCGTTGACGATGAAGCTGCTGACGCAAGGGGAGCTGGAGAAAATCAACGATAGCTCTATACAGGCTACTTTTCCCGGTAAATGTTGCCCTTTTCTTCGACTCGTGAGTCACTACATAGTTGAGGCTTATTAAAAAACTATTTTGCATTGTCCTCCCCACACTCAAACGGAGGCGTTGATTTAGGACAAACCCTCAACAAATTAAATGGTTCTTGGCAAAAAACGCCGTGGGGCTGAGCACACGCTTCTAGAAAAAAAGAATGGGTTTGAGCAAATTCGTCATAATACACACCAATCGATAAGAGACACCAATTTAAAGACTTGGGAAAATTTGGCATATAGTAGATATAAAAGCTCAAAAAGCGTTAAATTGTTTGGTTTCACATGAAACAAAACAATTTTTGTTTGTGTACACAAAACAGTTCAGTCAACGCGTGTTGGTCGTGGAAAAAAATATATGGTTGGACTTTTGGGTTTTATTATTTTGGGGGGGAGCAACGGGGATGATATATTTCACATTTCACCCCGTTTTTTATTTTTATTTTTATTTTTTATGTTTATTTTTAGACACCCACATCCACAGATTAACTACTGCCCAAATCCGTACTCAGATGGGAATATTGACACAAATGAGGAGAAATTTGGGTACCATCTGGCTGTATAATTGGTTGTATAAGAGTATAATATACTCTTATACAACCAATTATACAGCCAGATGAATATTATTCAAGTTAGCGTAATAGTAATTATATATATATACAATAGTGTTATATATAATATTAGTGTTATGACACTAATATTAAATTAAAATTGTTTTTTTTTCGTAAATGTCGTGTAAACCTGTTATCCAAAAGTAGAGAATAGTTTCGTACTGATTAAAAACCTTTAACGGCCGAAACGCAACCAAAATCGAGGGGGGGAGGGGGGTATAATGGAAAAGTCCAGTTTTTTGGGGTGCTGAATCCGAATCTGTTATGCGTTTTGAGATATTCACAAAAACTCCAAAATGATTCCACAGTTTTCAGTCTTTTGCTTGAACCTAACTCCAAAACTATGCGTCCCACGGCAGAAATCACGATTATCAATGTGAAAGAGCATTAACTGGTCACAGTTGATTCTTGTTCCTAAAGTTCAGGAGCTAGAGCGATTTGAACAAGCCATCAATTGAATTGAATAGATGAGCGCAACCTTTTTGTTATTACGATATATTTAATGAGCGAAACTAAGAAACAGTAGGTATCTAGCGACAAAACTATCCCACACAACACAACACATCATCCATCTTACGTAAACAACTGCACCCTAACGACCAATGCGTAATAAAACCTTATGCCGATCAGAGGTAACGAACGGCTCAGGCTGCAAAAATCGTTTTGGAGTCGTTGGAATCAGCCTGAAAAGCTCATTCCATAGACCCTTGTAGGTACCAACGAAATCGGACAAAAACTTTCGTCCCCCTTTTGAGACCTCCTTAGTTACACATCAGAGACAAACAACTTTCGTCGTGAAGGACCTCCCGAAAACTGATGAAGGGGATGAGGGAGGAAAAATCAAGGTAGCCTATAACCACCCCCCGAACTCGCTGATGACAATGAGACCACCCTCATGAAAATCTGTTGAGCCGCTCGGGCGTGATGCTCTGTACACAAGCAAACCAAAAAAACAAGCCATCAATTGAATTGAATAGATGAGCGCAACCTTTTTGTTATTACGATATATTTAATGAGCGAGAGAAACTAAGAAACAGTAGGTATCTAGCGACCAAACTATGCCACACAACACATCAAAAGTATCCACGTGATGCTCATTAAGTAAACAACTGCACCCTAACGACCGATGCGTAATAAAACCTTATGCCGATCAGAGGTAACGAACGGCTCAGGCTGCAAAAATCGTTTTGGAGTCGTTGGAATCAGCCTGAAAAGCTCATTCCATAGACCCTTGTACCAACGAAATCGGACAAAAACTTCCGTCCCCCTTTTGAGGCCTCCTTAGTTACACATCAGAGATAAACAACTTTCGTCGTGAAGGACCTCCCGAAAACCGATGAAGGGGATGAGGGAGGGAAAATCAAGGTAGCCTATAACCACCCCCGGAACTCGCTGATGACAATGAGACCACCCTCATGAAAATCTGTTGAGCCGCTCGGGCTTGATGCTCTGTACACAAACAAACAAACAAAAAAAAAACATACATGTCGAAGAGGTGAGCGCACCTTTCCATTTTTTGGAAAAAGGTTGCGCTAAAAACCATACAATGTATACATGTCATGTCGAAGAGGTGAGCGCACCTTTCCATTTTTTGGAAAAAGGTTGAGCTAAAAAGTCCGATTTTTTACACGTTTTTCGGAATCAGATTCTACTACCCTCCATTCGTACGGTAGGCACTTTTCGACAAACCTTCGTAGCCTAGCTATCCTATAGGAAATTTAACGCTCTACCGCTTTCATTACGTAACATTTTTCGATAGGACCGGCCGTTTTGAAAGTACAGCTGTTTGAAGTGAAAGTTGAAACTGCGTAAAAAATCCCCTTTTTCAAAACCTGAACTATTGGGTCTACAATCAACTTTGACTACCTAGTGAATTTTATAGGAAATTTATTGCCCTTTCACTTTGATAACAGTGACCTTTGCCGTAGGACCCATAGTTTAGGAGTTATACGCAAAAAACTGAAAATAAGTGCAAACATTCTGGAGTTTTTTGCAAATATCTCAAAATGCATTAACATATATTTGTTGGATCTCTTCATATTCGGATTCAGCACCTCAAAAAACAATAGAATAAGACCAAAAAATCCAACCTCGTATTTTTTTCCACTTCGCTATCATATTCGCTACGGATTGACTGGACTAAAGGTAGGTACCTAAGGACTGATAAAATAACTAAAAGTAAAACTTTGCATAGAGTAGACATACATTAGCAGGTTGACACAAGTTCTAAGAGAAGATATACAACCTCACTTAGTACCTACGAGCCTTTCCATCGAGTAGAAACCAAAATCGCTTGCTTATGTGAAATTTAGCTTTTACCTAGCTAGTGATTACAAATTGAAAGTATTTTGTGAAATTCAGCATACAGCAGAGATACTTTCAAATACAGTAAAATTTACTGAAGCATTTAATGCTTCATTGAGTAAGTAGTTACACCAAGAAAGACTTTTGTTAAACTAGGTAAGCATTGAGAAGTGAAACACAATTTTTCATAGAATAGGAACACGGCCGTAAAATTGTATTGGTGCGGGAACACACACACACAAAAAAAAAAGACGGCTCACTTTTGCCATAACACATCGCGATTGCACAAAATTCGAAAATTGGAGGTAAACGGTTATGCATCCATAGTCAGAATCAAAATTTTCGATTCGAAAGTTAGCCAAACCTGCTGTGGCATCGAAATTTTTTTAACACTGTGCAGCTGACCCAATAGTAACTACGTATCTAATGTACCTAACATTTCTGCCCTCTCAGAAACTGTTTTTGTGTGGGCAGAAATGTTACATTAGAAATGTTCTAATGTGAGTTAATTTTCAGAAAGCCACGGCAAAAAACGGATTTATTTCATTCTCGTGTACACGTCGGAGTTCGATCGGATTCACTACCCGTTGCCGTTGGACTACGTCGGTCTACCGAACCCCGAAATCCTCCAAGCGACCATCCACGGTTTGGAAAACGACAAGTCCAACCTGCTCAAAGAGTTGGAGAAGAGTAAAATGAAATCGGAGACGAATCGACTGGCGGAAATCGGTTCGTTGAAAAGGTGCGTACTTAAGTACAAATTTGTGCGTACTTAAGTACAAATTTGTAGCAGCTCCCATGACAGTAAGATGCGGCACAGTACAGTAATACGGCAATGTCAGTGGTCCGAAATGCAAATTTAGGCGATCGAAAGTATTTCAGCGAATTATCATAGAAAGTTGAGTTATTTCGTCGGTCTCAGTAGAACACCAAGTATCATACAATTTTGTGGAAAATGAGTTTTTGGTATCGTTGGATGCGGAATTTCGCGGCGGATCGATTGAACACCTTAGTTTTATCATTTTCTCAAAAGAAAGCGCTAAAATCGCCGTTTGAGTAACACCACTTAGGTATCAGAAATGCCCGGGTAACACCACGTATCATCCCCAGTTCCCATTGATTTGTTGTCCATTGTGTTTGATGATCATGGTGGAGAGAACAAAAAATCCTTGGTCATCAAGACAGCCGTCACTCAAACGTTATTAAATTGGGAAACGTACGCAAAAGTCAGAACATTAACAAGAAACCCACCGCTTTGATGGGGATGGGTAGGATAGGTACAGTGGAAACGCCGACTCAATCGACTCGACGTTCAGTGCATTGGGGCCCGTAGTTCCTCACCGGCCACCAGTCTGCGCTGATGCCCACCCTCCCAGCTGATGCCAGCTGGCGGTTCGCCAATCACACAGATAAATCTGTAGATCTACGGATTCTTGGGGAATGAGTTTTTGACATCGGGTTTCTGACATAAAATAATTTTCTGACATTAAATAAAAACAAATTTTGTTATCTGCCTTATCACTCTGTCGCTCATTTCCTTGAAAGTATTCAGTCCAAGTCTGAGTTGAGGTGCTAATAACTATTATGCAATCAGTGCGTTGCAACCACATGACAATAATTGTATGTATAATAATATAAGTATAATTGTATTTAATATGATTATATTATAATTAAATTTTCGCATTAATTAATTAATTTAATTAATTAAATTTCGCACAAGTAACCTATCTATATCAAAAAATAATAAGCCCTTGTGTAAAATTTGCAGCGTTTTTTCTGTACAATGTTCGGACTGATAATTCAAAAAGGTGATTATGCGTTAAATTATTACTCGGAAATTATTTGACTTCCTGTGATCCTTAAAAAATCCTATTTGTAGACCCATGAAAGCCCCTTCGATCCCCACGGTGAAATCCAATCGTTCTGGGACCCCCAAAAATGGATTCCACGTCCAAAATTTGTGGTAGGTACATTTATTTATATTAATGTTGTATTTAATATACTTCGAAATTTCGATATGTTCGATTAATCTACACTAGTGTAGAGTTAAGCTTAACTGGACCCCATAGCCGAATGCCTTAAAAAAAAACCCTCCCGTTGCCCCAGTTTAGCCCCACGGGTTTGGGAGATCGGGCTGAAACCTTACGGGCACAACTAAGTGCTAAACCGCGAATTTTGTCGAAATTTCAGATTTAAAACATTATTCCAACTGCTCAAAACGACGGGCATTTGATTTTTGAAATCCACAAGTCGTGAAACGTTCTAGGACTAATTTTGAGGACGATCAAAATTTTCGATCACCGACGCTAATACGTTAGAGTAGGTATTATTCCAAGAATAATAAAGCCAAAATCGTTTTGTTTACCCGCCGTTATTTGAGTTACCCGCCGTTATTTGAATTACCCGCCGACTGGCATCAGCGCAGACTACCGGCCAGTGAGGAACTACGGGCCCCAATGCACTGAACGTCGAGTCTCAATCGGACTGTAAACAACGAAGAAAGGAAGAGTTGCCGTGGACTTACGTTCAACGGGCTTATTGGAAGTAAAATTGGCTCAGGAGTCCGAAACCAACATAAATTAGGGGTTCCCATTTAAAATTTCGGACAAATGCCCCTTCCTAAAGTAACCCATTCAATTTTTTTTTTTTTTTTTAATTAACTTTTAAACCCGAAGTTACGAATTCTTAGTTACCGTTTTGGTTTCGTAGCAACAGAAAGGTTGCGCTCTTCTATTCAATTCAATTGATGGCTTGTTTTAACATTCAACGCTTTTTTCGTTTGTGTGCCAAAGTAAAAACATGAAATGTCAAAAAACGCTGCCAATTTTACACTACGGTTTATCATTCTTTGATATAGGTCACTTGTGCAGAAATTTAATTTTTGTCAATGAACAAAATTTTAGAAAAACTTTTTTTTTTTTTTTCAATAATTGTTTGGGTTTTACTTGAAAAATATTTGACCTCCTGGGATCCTTCAAAAATCCCATTTTTAGCCCCATGAAAGCCCTATAAATCGCAACAGTGAAATCGAATCATTCCGGGACCCCCAAAAATGGATTCTACGTCCAGATATACTTCGAAAACGACACCTAACTCGATCCCATAGCCAAAAGCCTTCAAAAACCTTCCTGTAGCCCCATTTTAGCCCCATAGCGCCCCACGGGTTTGGGCGATCGGGATGAAAACCTTGCGGGCACAACTAGATGGTAAACCGAGTATTTTGTCAATATTTAAGATTTAAAAAAAATGCCTACTGCCCAAAACGGCCCGGACGGCGTACGGCGGACGGACATTTCGGATTTGGAACCTCTTGAAACGGATAATGTCACATTTTGAGGCCGATCGGAGTCGTCGACCCCCCCTCGCGAAAACATAGGTGTATTATTTCAAGAATAATAAACCAAAAATCACCATATTTTTATCGCTTTCGGTTTCGGAGGAGAAGGCTTGTGACATACTCTGCCGGATAGTTTCAACCATCGGCCCCCAGGCCGGTTTTTAGGGGTGAAAGGATTAAAACCCTGCAAATTTTACAGAAGGGTTTATTATCTGCCACAAACCCCTTGTTAGTTTCAGTGTACACCCAAATTGCCAGAAATTTGTCTTTAATGCTTCGCAGCCGTCTCGACTTACCTACTTCTTCTCTGTAGGTACCACAAACATCACGTTCTTTACCGAAGTTGATGTGTTTCGCACTCCCGTTAACACGGTACACAGTGGGACCTCAACCAGTTCACCTCAACGCCTGAGATACTGGACGAGTATTTGAGACCTTAAAGGTTCTAAGGTGCCAGGTCCTTTAAGTTGTCCGTCAGGAGAGTTCGTGAAAGGCAAATCGCTCTAAACTCTCAGCAACTCTGCCCGTTATCCTATGATAAGCCTAAACCTCCGGCAAGTGAGTTGGTGGGTGCAGGCTTGGTAAAGTTGAACAGCAGGCAGGCCAGGACATCCCCCTGTCATTGGTATGTTTGTAATAGGTCCGAGAGCGCTCCGCCAACACTGACTGATCATTCATCCAATCAATTGGGGGATTGAATTTATTTGCAGGTGTTTGGCTGACACTTCGAAACAGTGCGGCGAGTTGGCTCGCAAATGCCAAACCGTATTGGATGAATTCGAGAAACTGAAGACGAGAGTGGACGCGGACAGGAACGTCTTGAGGAAAGAGCTTCTTGAATTCAGACAAGAGATCGACCACAAGATATCAATAGTGATGGCGGAAGTCGGCATTTTGGTGAATTCCGTCCGCACCCAGCCGAAACCCAAAGTGAGCTCGGGAAGCCCCCGAAGAACTCTCAACCGGGGAGACGCTCCAGGGAGACTGTCGGACTCTTCCGTCGACAAATCAACCTCACGACGGAACTCACCCCGACGACCTCAATCGCCTGCGTCAATTTACTCTTGCGGGTCCAACACCGCGTCGTCCGTCGGCCGTAAAATGCTCGGCGACGGCGCGAGAAACCTTCGAACCAAAACCCGAAAATGCCCGGATCCCGTTCCAGACAACTGCCCCGTTTTCAGCGACACCGAAGTGAACAATGTGCGGTTACAAATCGAAGCTCTCCAACGAGCAGTTCTCGGTTTATCCAACAACTTGAAAACGTCAAACATGTAGTTTTAAAGAACACAAAAAAAGCTTATAAAATAAGCAGTTTTGAAATCGTCCCACGATCATATACACCAAGGGTTAAATAAAATACGTTCCTTTATTCGAAACTTTATATTTACATTCAGATATACCTAATAATAAATGTAGGTACCAGTGAAGTTTTGATTTGAGCTTTGGTAAGGGAGGGAATGAAGAAACCTTCTGAAAAACGTGGTCGTAGATGGTCCAATTTCTTGTTTCCACACTTTCCGACGAATACGGCGGCTCTTTTGTTGTTTCAATAGACATGCAATGTGCCGTTACTTATATAAAATTTAATCGGCTTTCTGGTTAAAAAAAGAAAAGTAAGATCGGACTAACCGTTCCCGAGTTATAGGCAGAAATGTGCAAAAAATCAAGTTTTATTCTCAATTTTCCACTTTTTTGCCGTGCCCGCCCTTCCCTTATCAAAGCTCAAATCGAAATTCCACACGGAATAGCAGCGATGGGGAATTCAATAAGCTTTCACGAGAAAAAAATAAATTTGGAATCGGACTAATAGTTTCCGAACTACAGTCGAAAACGTTATGAAAAACGTGCTTCCGCTCTCTGCGCGGTGTCAGACTGGGCGTTTCTTTCTTATTTTGTTTTAAATCCGTTTCGTACGTACAAATGAATGTTCAGAAGCTGAAACATGCATTTTTCCTTAAAATTCTACATGTTGAGAAATTTGATGTACGTTGGAACGGCTGTAACTTAGCAGCTATTCGGTCAGAAAAAACATGTGAGTAATGAAATTTGAAGGAAATTTAATGTTCTTTCCGAAAATAAAATAATAAAACAAGCTCACTTGACTGCCTATAATTGGTTTCTGACTCATTCTACATCGTACATAATTTTTTTTTTTTTATATATCCTACATTCCTGCTTCCATGGTTCATAATAATTATAATTATTATAATGTAACAGTTTTCGTGACGATTTTTTTGTTTATGTGCCAAAGCAAAGACATAATCTCTCATAGCATACATCCCTACGTCACTGGAAATCAGCTTGCAGACTCGTCTGCAACCACAGGAGACCATTTTCATGTCTTCGTCCTCCATATTATTCACCTCGACTGGTACGTTTTTGACTTGGCAAACGATCGCTTTTGAACCTCTTACAAAACGTAGCCGATGGATCTGCATAAATGGGAGTCGCGGTGAGATGAGTCGTTCAGTTATCGGATTCAGCGGAGGCAAGTGAGCAGGCATCGGCGGATATGAGAATCCGTTGGAGCTCGACAAACGCGGAATTTTCTTGTTGCACAAATTTCGGTAGCAGTTGTCGCAGGTTTTGAATACAGATACGTTGTCGTTAGGAAATTCGATAGCGAGCAAAGCGTAAGAATTAGCCGGTACCGGATGCAAATCACGCTGAAACCATAAGCGGTCACAGACAGAGCACGAGAAACCAAAGCCATTTGACGTGAAGCCCATGTCGAAGTCTACGTCGGCGAGACAGCGAGGCGGCGGAATGTACGAATGGTTTACGTCGCAAATTCCCACCTCTTCTGCGGCATTCTCGGCTGCAGATGTGTCCTGTTGTAATTTTAGGTTCTTGAGTGCAAGTTCGGCATTCAATTTCCCCGATCGTTTCATGATACGATTTCATGCGTGCACCTTATTGTGTTTGTTGTTGACCAGGAGACGCTACTTAGTTACAAATTTCGTGGTTCGATATCATTACACTGAAAGTTTACTGGTTGCCACGGGTTTCGGTAACGCTTTAAAAAGTTCAAAAAGTAACAATTTCAGTTTACGGGTTGCCACGTGTTTCGGTAACGCTTTTAGTTTACGGATTGCCACGGGTTTTGGTAACGCTTTTTTCGGTTGTGTGCCAAAGTAAAGACATAAAAATGTCAAAATCGCGATTTTTCGACCACTCACAATCGAGCACAGGCTTTTTTGACATTTTCATGTCTTTACTTTGGCACACAACCGAAAAAAGCGTTACCGAAACCCGTGGCAACCCATAAACTAAACGTGTTACCGAAACCCGTGGCAACCAGTAAACAAAAAGTGTTACTTTTTGAAGCGTTACCGAAACCCGTGGCAACCAGTAAACTTTTAGTGTAATGATATCGCATCAAGAAAATTTGTAACTAAGTAGCGTCTCCTGGTCAACAAAAAACACAATAAGGTGAATAATACGAAGACATGAAAATGGTCTCCTGTGGTTGCAGACGAGTCTGCAAGCTGATTATGTAGGTATACATCCCACCCCGAGCGAGCGAAGCGAGTGAGAAAACTAGGCATTTTTTGAGAGAAAACTCGGATTTAGCTTCCCTAGGCATCCCAAAGCAATACCCCAAAATTTCATTAACTTTCGGATTATGTCCAGCAGTCCACAGATTTGTCGACCTCACTGCTGGAGACTGACGGACGGAAAAAATCGACAGGTTCTAATATTTGCGGAATCTTGTCAGGGACGGTACCAGCTTCGAAACTTGTGCTGAATCCTGGGTGCTCGAAAAACCGCGAAATTTTTTGAATTTCTTTTCCAGTTTTTGGCTTTCAACTTCAAAAAATGTGCTCCCTACCGAAAAAGTCACTGTATACTATTTTGAAGTAGACAAGATTTGCTGCAAACGGCAGCTCTGTAGGTCCAATAGGTCCCGAGATAAACCCCCTTCAATCATTGGGCCTTTTCCCCCCCAAATGTTAGAAACCGTAGTTTTATTCTTCTTCCGTATCGGCTAAAATATTCGCCCCAAGAGGAACGTAATGAGGAATGAAATTCTAGAGCGGTGATTCAGCTTTAATTCAAGCGCAACCGGAACACCATCCCACTGACCTCCGGTGAAGCTGAGAGGGCCTTTTGAGCAGCAGGGCTATTTTCGACGAAGCAAATTGGCTGATCCAACTTTGAGTGCTTTCTAAGATCCAGCATTATGCTTTCTGAGAGCACATTTTTCAGTAAAGTAAAATTTTCCCTTCATGAGAGAAGTAATATTTTATATAATTTAAAATTATTGTAAATAAACAAGTTTTTCGTCGTTTTTAATCAATTTTTTTCATTTCAGCTTTCGGGATTGCAATCCCTAGTCTTATATCGCTTCAAACCAAATTTATTGCTGGATAACTTGTTCTTTAGGACATCATAGCAGTTTTTCAGCCTTTCAGATCGGTTCCTTTACTAGCCTTATATCTGATATGGAGCCCCATAGATCCTCAAAGTGTAGTCGAGTGGGTTTGGTACCCCAAAAATGAATTCTACGTCCAAAAATACCTAGAAAACTATACCCCTGACGATACTAAAAAAAAGAAAAAACTGCTGTGGCCCGCTTTTAGCCCCACGGGTTTGGGCGATCGGGCTGAAAACCGTGCGGACACAAAGAACCGAGCATTTTGTCAAAATTTCAGATTTAAAAAACATACTGCCCAAAACGGCCCGGACGCCCGGCGGACATTTCATTTCTGGAATTTACTCATCATGATGAAGCTCATGCATGAAGCACAAAAAAAAAGTTGAGGCCGATCAGATTTTTAGACCCACGCCGCTTCTGGAGACAAAGAACCAATAAAACGGAAAATCATTAAAATAAAAAGACAACTTTCTGGTAACTCATACTTATTTAATAGGCATCTTCTTGATGCATTTTGCAGTCGAAATGATCTGTTAACGTGTGCAGCACGAGAGCGCTCAGCACCGAAATATCATTGCTGGTTCGCTTTGATGGGGAGACTGAACGCCGCAAATCCTGAAACTAAAACGCCAGAAGGCAAAAAAATTGTAAGATCATGCAAAATGAAACGTAAAAACAGGCTCTGATAGTATTGATGTTTACCGGCCAAAACGATCGAAAACAAGATGATAGGGACGGAGCAGTTGTAGTCGACCAAGTAACCGAAGGATAAGTTACCGCACAACGCTCCAAAACGGCCAACGGCGATCGTCAATCCAGTCCCCATGAACCTTTAAAATGGATTATTTTCAGAAAGTCGATGTCTGGTAAAATTATACCGTGACGTGATTCCCGGCAAGCTGGAAATCGTTTTAATCCCTTAAGTCTGAAAACAAGGAAGGAGGGGGAAGTGCAAAGCCGGTGCTAGTGCGTAAGTGAGACGTAAACAAGGCTACAGTACATGTAGCAAATTTTGAACAATTTCCACTGGATGCCATCTAATGGCTACGTTTGAAACTATGCCTGACATCACTTAACCGCCAGATGGCGTTAACGCAATCTGGCTGGAAGGTTGTGAAGCCGCATTGTGCTCAGCTGCCAAGTTCAGTGGTCCAATTGCATCGTCCATCCTTCAAATCTCAAATCGGTGAGTATTTTCAGGTTTTGAGAGTTTGTTCATAAGATCAGTAGTTGTTCTTCGCTTCTATGATTGAAACGCTTCTGAGAGTTGTATTTTTCTATCAGTGAGTTGGGCCCTAACGGGCATTTACCCCATTGGTTTTTCTAGATGGGGCATGTGCGTGGTGACTGAATTTAACTTATTAATGATTAGAACGAATTTATTGAACTTTATTGGTGAATAGTAATAAACTTTAATAAACGACTTGATGATCAGTAAAAATTGATAGCTGTGAGTTTTTGTACGATTATAAACGTTCAAATCGCTGAAGGATCATTAAGAGATTTTCTTTTTTGCACTTGCCCCGGTGAAACCAGAATAAGTGTTCCAAAGATTGAACAGGCCGGGAACGCACTTACACCACTTGGAGCAAGTGTGTAATTTGGACACCATAATGCTATGAAAATCAATTTTACGATGTATTCAGAGGTATCCTGGGCTAAAATAAAACGCTGCAAATTTTACACAAGGGTTTATTATTCTTTGATATGGGTTACTTGTGCAGAAATTTAATTCTGTCAATGAAAAATTTAAAAAAAAATTCGATTTTTTTTCAAATTTTTTTGTTTTTTACTTGAAAAATATTTGACCTCCTGGGATCCTTCAAAAATCCCATTTATAGCCTCATGAAAGCCCTATAGATTTCCATAGTGAAATTGGATCGTTCCGGGACCCAGAAAAATGGAATCTACGTCCAAAAATACCTCGAAAACGACACCTAACTCGATCCCATAACCAAACGCCTTCAAAAAACCCTTCTGTAGCCCCATTTTAGCCCCATAGCGCCCCACGGGTTTGGGCGATCGGGCTGAAAACCTTGCGGGCACAACTAGATGGTAAACCGAGTATTTTGTCAAAATTTCAGATTAAATGGCCTACGACACATCCGCACCTACGCAGAACCCGACGGAAAATGCTTGCATACGAGTCTGCAACACAATGGGACATTTCATTGAGCATATGTCGTTACGTAACGTAACGTGACATAACGAAAATTTGGTTGTGTGCCATAGCAAAGACATGAAATGTCAAAAAAAAAAAAAAAAATCCTACTGCCCAAACGGCTTGGCCGGCGGACGGACATTTCGGTTTTGGAATCAAGACCTCTTGAAACGGATAATGTCAAATTTTGAGGCCGATCAGAGTCGTCGACCTCCGTCGCGAAAACATAGATGTATTATTCCAAGAATAATAATCCAAAAGTGAGTGGTTTAAAAGTTATAAACGGAAAACTGATCAAATTGCGAAAATTTCGAGTTATTTTTTGTTACCGTGAGAAACTCAGACCGCAGCGATGATGCAAACTCAGGATACTTGTTTTCAGACCTAATTAAAGGGATGAAAAAGATTTCCAGCTCGACGGAAATTACCTCACGGTCCAGTTATTTTACCGGGCTGGGTCACCTTATATTTGTCGGGAACAAGTCCACTAGAGAGCAATACAGAGTAATGACGGCGAGCGACGTGGACGCCTCGAAGAGGCAAGACATCATCAAATTCTGGAGAGAAGACGTAATGAAGTTCATTCCCATTGAAACAGCGGCGCCGATCATGAGGCAAAAAACTGGAAATGGGCGACCGGCGTTAACGCAATTCTTTGGTGCGGGGAATACGAAAATACCTTATTTGTGCGGACTTACTGATGAAAAACTTTGATCCGAGTTTGTTAATGCAAAGTGGCAGAAGTACGCTGGTTGGTACGCAGGCGAGACCGAGTATGAATGTGTTGGTGAATACTTGGTTGTCCAATTTCGTCGTACATATGGCATCAGGCTCCTCGTAATCCCTGTAAGATGTTTTACATTTTTGATTTCATTGTAACGGAGTATTCAATAGTAATATCGTTTATAACGACACCGGTTTTAACGAACAATTGTTTATATTGTACAAAATCTGTGGTCCCTTGGAGTGTTATGGGAATTCAACGTTGATGTCGGCTATTACGAACTATCGATTATAATGAACAAACTGGCTTTCATGGGACGGTGGGCGCCTTCGCTATCGGTTTTAACGAACTTGTTTGTACGAACAACATCCGGGCAACGAAGACGAAAAACGCTGCAAATTTTACACAAGGGTTTATTATTCTTTGATATAGGTTAGTTGCGCAAAAATTATTACTGTGTCAAAAGAAAAAATGTTGGAAAAAAAAATCTTTGGGTTTTTTTTTTTCAAAAAAATTTTTTTTTTTTTTGGATTTTTTTTTTTTTTTTTTTCAAAAAAAAATTTTTTTTTCAAAAAGTCTTTATTCTTTACTCGAAAAATATTTAACCTCCTGGGATCCTTCAAAAATCCCATTTTTAGCCCCATGAAAGCCCTATAGATCGCAACAGTGAAATCGGATCGCTGCGGGACCCCAAAAAATGGATTCTACGTCCAAAAATACTTCGAAAACGACACCTGACTCGATCCCATAGCCAAAAGCCTTAAAAAAAAACCCTTCTGTAGCCCCATTTTAGCCCCAGAGCGCCCCACGGGTTTGGGCGATCGGACTGAAAACCTTGCGGGCACAACTAGATGGTAAACCGAGTATTTTGCCAAAATTTCAGATTTTTAAAAAAATTCCTACTGCCCGAAACGGCCTGGACGGCGGACGGCGTACGGACATTTCGGTTTTGGAATCTAGACCACTTGAAACGGATAATGTCAAATTTTGAGGCCGATCGGAGTCGTCGACCCCCGTCGCGAAAACATAGGTGTATTATTCCAAGAATAATAAAACCAAAAGGGCTTGAGGTAGAAAAAATAGGATAAAAGCCAAAATTTGCACACACGTAGGGAGAGGTGTCTTGAGTCACAATGTGTGTCTCCCTAATGTGTGTCTCCCTAATATGTCATATTAAAAGTCCTGGGGGGAGAAGGGGGTCCTGCGTTAGGAGAAGGGGGGCCTCCGATCGTTCCTTTTTTTAAAGATTCGATAAACCATGCCCAATAGTTACTATTCATTTACATAAGTGAAAGGTGATAAAAATTCTCTACACCTTTGATCGTTAACACAATACCCGAATTCCGAACCGTTTTTTGGAAAATCTTGTTGATTAGCGTCAGAACGCTTGACACCAATAGTCCAGGCAACGAAGACAAAAACGCTGCAAATTTTACACAAGGGTTTATTAATCGGCGATTAAATGTGATAAACCGGTCCTTACAAACGAGAAATGATACCTGAAAACGGATGCTACTTCGCAGAAGGAAGTTGTCTTTCCAGGGTGAATGGACTCGTAGTATTGGTAGCGCGTGAACATCTCAGGAAACCACATTATGAGCGTGTAGTACCTGAAACACACTTTTAGTAAATCAGCTCGTAAACTCGTTTAAAAATTAAGTCGTTTTATACTCACACGGCGTTTGAACCGAAGGAAATGAAGCAGGTGAGGTTAGTTGTGAACCTGTGAGGAGGTTTGAACAGGAGCTTGCACTGCTCGCCGAAGTTTTTCACCATGTTGACCAAAACACGGCCTTCCTCTATGTTGATGGCCATCCCTTTCAAATCGACTGAGCTGCCTTCGAGACCCCGCACCTGAATTCAGAGGATCGACCGCCTCAAAATCGTTCAAGCGTCGATTTACACTCGTTGTATTAGTATGGAAAGACGGCAGGAGGGACCGGAAGGAGCTGCAAAAACCAGAGACATTTGGCACAGGGGCACAGCCCACCCAGGTCCGCATCTCAGATCAGCTCCACACCATTCAATGACATCTGGGACATCCAGACCGTCTGGTCTGGGATGAGCAATGAAGCAGAACCTATAAAGACAATGTTGCAACGTAGAGATAAAAGAATAAACCAAGAAGAATTGTTACAGACTAATCCATCTAAATATGGAGCTCTGTGCAGCAGTGACGCTTTGGAACAAGTGGCTGGGTGTATGTGATAAATCGGGGAAGGAATGAGTACCTCTGAGCATTCATGCGAGGAGGCATTACGAGTAAAACAGCATCGAGCGAGACCATCTCCAGACTTCAGGGTTTGATGGAATACCTTGTCCGACCAATGACGAAACGATCCGAGAGCTGGCAGGCTCAGCAATGGGCATACATGGTTCGAACTGGAGGGCCTGACTCAGAAGGCAAAGAATGAGATTAGCAGAATACGAAGTACAGCAAAGAAATGCAGGAGCAGGATGCTGCTTGAGTTCTTGGTCCTGCAGCGTGCAGATGGGAATCAAGCAGGGCAGGAGTGCCCTCTTCATATACTCCATAACCAAACGCAAGGAAAGAACTTTCTTCGAGAAGATCAAATGGTTTTGGAAAAAAAAGTCAGAGCTTATAAGTCTTTACTATTTCTGCCCGATAACACCTCGGACTACCTTGTGCGGGTAGAGATTGTTATCGCCCAGCTGGAAGCGAAGATTACGAAGCTTGCTCAAGCTGTGCAGGATCCAGATACACTAAGATGTGTCTTCTTATCGCTCTGAATAACGCGGTTGAAACCTTCGGTGTTGACCAATAGTCTCAGGTTTCGTTGCAGCTCTGTCGATAGACGTCGGGTCCTTTCTGCTGCCTTTCCATACTGCTCAAGCGTCTGCTATTTTCCAGACAGCGAAGAGGACTTCGCTCCAACCAGCATGAAATTAAAACACAATTTTTTACTCACCGTATAAAGTGAAGGGTCTTGTCGCGTGTTGCACGCAAATATCTGCTTGAGAACTTCAATCGCCTCGCTGTGCCTGCCGATTTCAGCCAAAAATTTCGGGCTTTCGGGGAAAGTGAGGGCCCAAAGGCCTATGACGAGGAGGAAGGAGCTGTTGATGGAGACGAAAGCGTTCCAAGAGTCGTAAACGAAATACGTCGTTTCGTACCTCATTCGAATTGGTATGATGGCCCAGGCCAGACCTGCGACGACGAAGCAACTTTTACAGTACGTTTGACAGGTCAACAAGATGTAGCTGCTGAATATTACACTTACAAGGCACACCGATGAGACCAACAGTCCAAAACAGCTCCATCCAGCTTAGAGTTTTGCCCCTTCTCCGGAAAGGTTGAAACTCACCAAGGTAAGGAAGAGATAGTCCTAACGTACCTGCCATCCTAAGAAATCAATCAAAATACATTTAATGAAATTTTATAGAAGGATATATTATTCATTTGTCCGGAACCGTGTCTTGATCTTTATTTTTCCAAGAAAGTACTTCACGTCAGGATACGAGAAAAGTGGATTTTTCGGTAAATGTGCCGCGACGGAAATCCTGAGAAAACGAAAAAAAATGCTAGCGATTCGAATTCGACAGCAACAACCGAAACAATCAGCAAATTCAGTATTGAAATACGCTAGGGATCATCAAAAGGGATGCCCAAAATATATCGATATATCGAAATATAGATATTTTCCACCGATATATCGATATTTGGGCGAAATTTTTCCCATCGATGTATCGATATTATTTTAAAAATATCGGGAACCGATATTTTTTTTTTGAGAGAGAGATCCAAAGCACCAGCTAGAAACAGGATCAAAGAAGGTGTAGGTAACTGTACTGAAAGTATTTCAAATCAATAATTGATTGTAATAATTACGATCAACGAGTTGCATTGGTAGAAAGTATTCATCATGGCCACAGCCTTCATGGGGAAAGAACTACAACAACAACACCTTCACCGTCAAAGGGGGAGCCAGGAGTTGAACCTTACTCTGCGTGTTCTCGTTACTCTGGGTATTGTTTTGAAGTTGAACGCTGTCTTCTGAAGTTTAGCAGTTAAAAAAAAAGTTGAATGAAGCCCGTTTAGTTGATTGTACCTTATTTGTGCGGGAAAAAGTATACAACAAGTGGAAGCACCACCACTTATAGACCTCGGTTTTGAATTAATTTCCTAAACCCTTTACCGAATTGATCCACAATCACATGTGTGAAGAGTTAATAATGTACTTAATTAATGTAGGTGAGCAGATCCGCGCAATTCATTTTAGTGCGATGTACTGAATGTTTTGTCAGAACATTATAAACTAATTCTACAAAATTATTTAATAATTGAATAGATTACCTACTCATTACAGAATCCGTAATTCTTCGAATAATCTGATTATTCGAAGAATTTATAACCTTAATTTATTTGCTAGTAATCAAAAGTCGTGAAAGGCATGGATTTTTTTTCTTTTTAATTTGGACTAATATCCGATGTCGATATTTATCAACGATATATCTAATATCGATATTTTTCTACGATATATCGACCCAGTAAAACGATATTTTTAAAAACCATCGATATTTTTCGTCAGTGTGGACATTCTTAACGAAAACGTTAGAAGGTCTAAAGTGCAAGTATCATTGCAAGGTCGTCGAAAACCAAGTTGACCAACAGAACAAACCACAAAATCAGGTCTCTTTTCTCATTGGTTAGATTAGTTTCCGCCTTTCTGGAAAGGTTCGAATACAAGTATTTTCCTTCGAGATTTTCTCTTCACTGAAGACCTATTTCCTTTTCGTGGCCGGCCCGCGTGCCTTTTATTTCGGGCCACTGGAAAGATTTTCGGCGGAACTCGTTTATTTTTCGGACATAGGATCAGGACAGGGCCTGATCCCAATAGGGGTACAAACAATATTTCCACGTCAATAAACATTTTAAAACACTGCAAATTTAACACAAGGGTTTATTATTCTTTGATTAAATTAATTTAAAAAAATTGATTCTGTTTTTGCAACAACAAAAAAACTGAACTATGTTTAGACCGATGTCGGACCTCGAAAAATGGATTATGCATCTAAAATTACTCGGAAAACGACACCTATTGACAAATTTTGTCAAAAGTCCCATTAGTAGCCCCATAGTAGGGGTGGGAATTCGGTAAGAAGTATCGATTTTTAAATCGATTCAGATTTGGATTCAAAAGACCGATTTTTCAAAACAAAAATGTTGTGCCATCAAAGCATTGATCTGGTTTATTATTCTTGGAATAATATACCTACATAACGTAAGGTGGATGCGGCGAGATAGTGGGAATCCATCCTACTTCGTCTGAAATCGTCTTTTTATAATATACCTATGTAATCGCGACGGAGGTAGAAAATTCTGATCGGCCTTAAAATGTGACATTACTTATCCATTTCAAGACACGTAGATTCTAATAACCAAATGTTCGACCGCTGTCCGAGCCGCTTTGGGCAGTAGGTAGGTTTTTTTTTTTTTTAATCTGAAATTTTGACAAAAATTTGTAAACCAAGTATTAATACTTGGTTTACCATCTAGTTGTGCCCGCAAGCTTTTCAGCCCGATCGCCCAAACCCGTGGGGCGCTATGAGGCTAAAATGGGGCTATGGGAGGGGGTTTTGAAGGTTTTCGGCAATGGGGTCGGGTGTCGTTTTTTGGCCGTAGAATCCATTTTTTGGGGTCCCAGAACGATCCAGTTTCAATTACGAGTTAGTGCAAGAAAAATGTCTCACCCAAACCCGCTGATCACTCGCATGAACACAAATATAGAAAAATATTGTGCTACGCTGGAAGCTAATCCGAAAATTCCGGTGACGAGCAGGCTGCCAGCGTAAGCCTTCCGTCTTCCAAACACATCAGCAATACAACCCCAGAAAAATGATCCGAGGGCCATCCCTGGAAAAAAATCATTCATAGGTATAAACGTATGATTGTACTAACCATCCGGGGGGGGGGGGGGGGGGGGCTCGCTTCGCTCGGCCGTTCCAGTGGGTAGAAGCTCTGTATTATAATAATTACGTACACCTGTTCATTATCCGTCCGCGCGCTGCTGGTTTTGTGCCCGTGGCAACTCGAAATTACCCACCCCCGAAAAAACCGTTTGATTTTTCCGAAGGGATATAAACATCCGAAATTTACCCGCCTTTTTACACGTCCCGAGCTTTTACAAGGTCAAGAATTGACTTTGGCCAAAATTTTTGTTCCGAGCTGCGAATCCAACGACGCTCTCCATAATAGACTCAGTTCATAATCAAGCCCTTTGACACTGTTCAGGGCCATTCCGAACGACCCCCATCGATACGTGGATGCAGGAGAGTTGCCACTACAATATCGGTCTGCCAGTAGGGTCCTCCGATACAAAAAGAAAATAGAAAAAATTTCCATTAAAATCCTAAAATTGGACGCCGCATTTTGATGTCTAATCTCTTCTCTGACACAACCAAAGTTTATGACAGTTCAATCAAACACTTCCATCAGGTACACTCACCCAACATGGGAAAAGCCGTCAAGTAGCCAGCGTCGGCGGAGCTCATTTCAAAATCACACCGAGCCGCCGGGAGGACGAACGATAAGACGGACACTTCCATCGCCGAAAATGTGTACCCCATGCCGACCAGGATGAAGAGCAACAGGTGGAATTTGCCATAACCTGGAACAAGTACGGCAGTCGTGACGGACAGCGGAATCAGAAGTGAAGTTAAACGTCATATTTCAAAAAGGGGGCACCTGTTTTTTCCAAAGCGTCGTCAAGGGAAGCCTCTCGAACGTCGACAGAAGCGTTGTTGTTGGCAGCAACTACAATCAGATACCAGAAATCCACACGGCAGTCAGAATACTGATACATACTATGAGACACCCCCAACTACGAATGTTGGGTGTGTTCCTAATTGTTTATTAGGTTCATTATTTCTTGTGTCGTGTGGGTGGCGGAATACCTCGAGCGTCAGGTACGCCCGGAACCTACAAAATCTGTTTCAATGTCCCCCGTGTTTCATTGTACCCCCCCCCCCCCCCCCCATATCGTAGAAATAACATTGAAAAATTAATTTTTTTTTTTTTTTGGGTTACTCGAAATCTGCGTCACTGAGGCGTCACCGTGAATTTCATCCACTGAAGGGCCACTGTCACTCCCTGGAGCCATGCCGTCCATATCTTTTAACAAAATGACATTTCAATAAACGAATTCCATCAAAGAGAAGTCCACGCAACGATTAATTCTCATCAAATAAGTGAAAAATATGCTCACCTCCGAACAGACGGAGACCCCAACCGTTTCAAACAAAGCATAAGGCAGCGGCTTGGTAAAGAAAGGTTAAAACTTGTGCAACTACAGTCTTATTTAAATAACCTAGCTAAAAACCTCGAAAAACAAACAATAAATCGATATTAATTCATATTTTATATGAAAAACAAATCACTGGCCCTGCACCCGCATGGTTATAGTAGTACCCTACCTATCTTTTGGGTAGAAGCTGGATCATTCGTGCCACATAACTCTGAGGTGCCTAGGCATTGCACTTTCTGATTCAACTCGGATAATAATCACTATGGATAAAAATCCCTAAGGCGCCTACCTATAAGCACCATCAAATTTACGGAGCGGAAAGTACGACATAGCCATACAAAAGTATTTTCCGCTCCATAAATTTGATGGTGATCCCTTTTGAAACGAAAGCTTAAATTCTAACGCCGTTTCAGCGAGGATAAAGTGGGTTTTGAGTCCTAATAGTGTGAAAATTGCTTTGAACGAGGCCCCTAAACCTCATCAATTATTGATCTGCCTTTTGGTTTATTATTCTTGGAATAATACACCTATGTTTTCGCGACAGGGATCGACGACTCCGATCGGCCTCAAAATTTGACATTATCCGTTTCAAGAGGTCTACATTCTAAATCCGAAATATCCGTCCGCCGTCCGCCGTCCGCCGTACGCCGTACGCCGTCCAGGCCGTTTTGGGCAGTAGGAATTTTTTAAAAAATCTGAAATTTCGGCAAAATACTTGGTTTACCATCTAGTTGTGCCCGCAAGGTTTTCAGTCCGATCGCCCAAACCCGTGGGGCGCTATGGGGCTATAATGGGGTACGGGAGGGGTTTATTGAAGGCTTTTAGCTATGGGATCGAGTTAGGTGTCGTTTTCGAAGTATTTTTGGACGTAGAATCCATTTTTTGGGATCCCGGAACGATCCGATTTCACTGGGGCGATGTTTAGGGAATTCGTGGGGCTAAAAATGGGATTTTTGAAGGATCCCAGGATGTTAAATATTTTTCGGGTAAAAAATACAGTTTTTGAAAAAAGACATTTTTAAACAAAAAATCCAACAAAAAAAAATTTTTTTAAATTTTTTCATTGACAGAATTAAATTTCTGCACAAGTAACGTATATCAAAGAATAATAAACTCTTGTGTAAAATTTGCAGCGTTTTTCTCATTCGATACAGCATTCAAAACACTATTATAATTTCCAAAACACCTATTATAGGTGTAATAGCCTATGAGCTAGAGCGACGCATAAATGAGTCATTTTTCATGGAAATTCTCATATTCGACCCATATTTTGCATATTTGGAGAGAGCAAAGCCACTATAGTATTTTTCTTTTAAGTGACCAAGTCGTGTAGTATTTTGAACGCTGAATCGAATGAGACTAGCCGCAGATCAGTAGGTGCAATAGCCTAGGAGTTAGAGCGTTTTGAGTTTTATTTTAGAGTGAAAATATATCGCTCAAAAAATAATCATTATTTTCTGAGCAGAAAAATAAAACTCAAAAAATTATCATTATCTTCCGAGTGAAAAATAAAACTCAAATTTTGATTTTGAGCAATTCTCAAACAGAAAAATCGCTCTATTTCAACCCCAGCTTCAGAACCTTCCTCGTAAAGTGACAGTAAAAATTACCCAGATTATCAATACAGCCTTCAGGGTTTGCTATGACTTTTGTGTTACTGTGATGTGTGGAGGGGGGGGGGGGGGGGGGGGGGGCACGGTTCATAACTAATTACTCGAATATTGATTCGTCACTGCATCAAAATTTATTAAATGAATAAAATATAATTGAATAATATTAATTATATAATATACGTAATATAATTAAATATTTAATTAGGCTTACTTATATCTCCTGAGGGTGGTGATGGATTCGGACGACACATTTTGACGTTTCAATTATTGAAAACAATTTTCCAAACTGTGATCCCAAAAAATATCGAAGTCGGCGCCAAATGAAAAGTGAAACTCACTCAGTAAAAAACGTGATTTTAGCTACTAAGTACTGCGTGTTGGCTCATTCACAGCCATCGCCCCACAGAACACCTTATTTAGCGATACGAAATCTCAGTTGAAAATGGCGTGGAAATTTACCTTTCCGCCGAGGCTGTCTCGAACTCTTAATTCAAACAATGCATAAAATATCACGTTGCGAAAGCAAAGAGATAAAACCTGACTTTCCGCTTTGTTTCTACAAAATAACCCGACATTGCAAACACGAGCGTAATAGAGTTCATGTAATAAGGTGTTGGAAAACATGATAAATTCCAAAAGATAAATTAGCCTGAGGGATTACTTAACCGCATAACGAGAGGCACCGAAAGAAGTAAATCAGGACCACCGACGTGGTAAATACACTACGAAAAATGAAAGATGTTGTTTATGTTTTGAAATGGACGTTGCTTTCATATGTATAACTGTAGTAAAACCTTTTGTATCAATTAAGGCTTTATTCATCTTAATTGACGATCACGAGAACGAATCACAGAATGGTAATATTGAGAGTTGAAATACACAACAAACTGTCAACATAATATGTGGACACATATTATGTGGACAGTTTGTTGTGTATTTCAACTCTCAATATTACCATTCTGTGAATCGTTCTCGTGATCATGACACGAATATTATGAGACGAAACTGATAACGTGGTGGAGTTGACCCACTAGCTGAGACAATAATTGTTGAATGTGCGCCTTGACGCAGAATGGGGCCGGCAGCAGCTGAGTGGCTCCTAAATCTAATTTCTATGCAACTCAACATCCGCGGTTGTTGAGACTTGAAATTTGGTATGAAGGCTTCTTAGGATTAACATTTGACGCAGAAAAGGGTCGGCAGCAGCTTCTCTGCAACTCAACATCCCCGTCGTATATAAAAATCTCCTTCGCACTCATCCTCATTTGGAAGACCTGGATTCGGCTCTTAATGAATAATTCGAAAAATCAAAATGTCAACAAACACACGTCTACACAAAGGCTGTAATGGGGGATAATCGTACAATAGTCGGCTTAAGCGCCCGTTTTTTCTTTTTTTATATTTTTTTTTTTTACATTCTTGTAAGAAATTTTGATTGCTTTAATTTTGTCCATGATGGTCTTTTCGCTAAAACGTACCGTCTTCGAGAAAACGCAGGAAACTAAAAACGTCAGACATTTTCGAAGTTTTTGGCGTTTCCTGAAGTTAGCTCACCTCTAACACCAAGTTAAACCCCCCACAAGAGGATTCCACGTCCATAAATACTTCGAAAACGACACCTAACTCGACCCCCAGAGCCGAAAACCAACAAAAACCCCTCCTGTAGCCCCATAACGCCCCACAGGTTTGGGCGATCGGGCTGAAAACCTTGCGGGCACAAGAAGATGGTAAACCGAGTATTTCGTCAAAATTTGAGATTTTTAGAAAAATTCCTACTGCCCAAAACGGCTCGGGCGGCGTACCGTTGATGGACATTTCATTTTTGGAATCTACACATCTTAAAACGTACTTGTATAACATATAAGTATAGCATAAGTTTTTAGTTTACTCAGACTCCACCCAAATTAGATTCAGTCCAGTGTGCTTTGGCGCAAAGAAACAATTTGGATTCACTGGATGTTATTTATTGGTCCGACCCCTCGTTTCATCGAGGCCCGTATTGTGTTGATGTTGAAGAGAATACATAAAACCACGTTGACATTTGGTTCAATCAATCACAATAACCCATGTTTCCCCGAAGAATACAAGTCCGACTATGAAATTTAGTATATGCCGAGTGTTTTGAGTTAGGATGTTATAATTTAGAGATGGCGAATTTCTCATTCGGTCGATCGCCTCAGCCGCATCCGCCGCCTTTTTTGCAACAGGATCTCTTCTGCGGTTTGTACCCTCCACTGCCGGTGTCTCCCATCAACGGCTGGTAATCTGAAATGAGAAAAAAAAAACTATTGTCAACACTTGTTCGAATAATTTTGAAAAGAAAAAAAGAAATACACACCAGAGCGAAGGCCGGAACTGGATTTCGAGCCCAACCGGTGAATTCCGCTGCTGCTTGCTTGTTCTAGTAATGCAGCCAATTCTGCTTTCTTTTTAGCTTCTTTCTGGAGCAAAATGAAATTATCATCAAAATTCAAAGCGATATAGTGAGGTTTATGATATGTTCTGACAATAATGGTATTGAACACAACAAATAGCAAATATGTTTTTCCAACGAGCTTTTTTATAAAAATAGGTACCTCCAGTCTTTTCTGTTCTGCTTCAGCCGCTTTGGCATCATGTACTCGTTGCATTCTCTCTCGGGCTGCAAGCAGACTTTCCATCCGGGTTCTCGCTAACTCGGAATCTGAAATGAATGCAAAATCACAAAATTACAAAAAATACGTGGTAATACGCATTATAGGTGCGCCCAGTGAAAAGGGTGTTGGGTGTGTACCTACTGGATTAACAGTATAGTTTCTTTTGTGTGTTTGGGGGAAACTCTAGCGTCATATCTACGATTACGCTCCCAGTGTTTTGGGAGGAAGATGAGGGTATGAACATCCCGAATTAAGTTATCGCGCGGAGTTAGGTCGTGGTCTACAAACTTGATAGGTGATGTCGATGCAGAGTGGAAGGAAGCACGAGCTACAGGATGGCTGGAAGAGTTTAGTTGTCCTGTAGCGTGCCTTTTCTCGAAGCGGGGCTGTGGAGAATCCAATATCAAACATGAAGTGTCGTGATTGATATTGTTTCTCTCACAGCTGGCAATTTATAGAAATTTAGCTGACACGAGCTAATTGTCAGAAATCGAGGCCTGGTCAGCAAAACCATGTTTTCGACCGCCTGACTTATTTACAGAGATTTTCGTCTATTTTGAGGTTTCCTTCGAGCCCCCAAACCCATCTCCGATGATTCCCCCAAAACCATTGCGATTTCCCCCCTAATCCATTGCGTTTTTGATTCATTCCCTCAAACTCAAGCGCCCCAAAATGAGCGTAATGATTTTGTCATTTTATGATCAATAATTCTCAGTAAGAATCAAAGCTCATGAGACAGATTTAAGTATGTACCTACACATTGAAATTCGATCAACTCTGAGACTCACAATACAGATTATCCCTTGCGTTTCCAACGAGTCTTGAGCATTTTTTTAGGTGGCTACTGCATGAGCTCATTGGAGCTATCAACAGGCCCCCATATTTAGATGGTGTGGAAGGGGAAATGATGATGGGGGGAGGGGGTTAGCGATACCCAGAGTGGGAGCCACTGCTCAACCACTCTTACTATGGGGTGTGACCCAAGCCCTGGAGGGCCCATTGTTGCCTGACGGGGCCTTGTTGCCGCCGAAGCCCTCAAGGCAGCTGCCGCAAAGGCAACAAACGCCTTGTACCGGGATGGGCGGGAGACATACTTGCTCCAGTCCTTCCTCAAACCGTCAGGGAACACCTCAGCCTCCAAGAGAGCCCGTTCCGTTCCGAATGCCGGGCAGCTCCGAAGCAAGTGCCTCGCCGAGCACTCCGGCTCTGTGCACCACACACACCCAGGATCGTCGGCCAGCGTCAGTTTGCGGGGAAGTCCTCGTGACCAGACAGCAGCTGGATGGCCCTGTGGTCGGGGACAACCCACGTCATCTCCATCCGCTGAGCCACCGATGGAAAGAACTCAAAAGTGAGTCTTCCAGTGGACTCAGTAGACCAATCCTGCCACTGACCGACGAGCATGGCCATCACTCCATCCCCAAAATCAAACCGCCTAACTGACAGACTCAAAAATAGCAGCTTCAACTTCCAAACTTCTCATCAACTTTATATCAATTTGCCACCACCAGGGAAGTAAGGAGGGACATTTGGAGGAGGTAAGGGTCGGTTGAAAGTTAAATTAAACAATTGGAAAAAACACGGAGTTCTTATAGTAGTAAAGATAATAATTATGTGGATCTGCCGTTACGATTTCAATGTAGGCGGTCAATGAACTGATGTGGGCGTTGAAAAAGATATCTGGGAGGAAGCCAACTGCGAGTTGAGATTGACTTACTTATTAAAAAAAAAAAAACTCCGTTGCTATTACATGGGCGTATTATTCCAAGAAAAAGAAAACAGAATGAGACATTAAAATCTAAACTGGGGACAAGGGCCTCTAACGACAATCCTATGGTATTGTGAATAAAACGAACGATAAACGCTCACGCTGAGCAATGACTAACCATTCGACAGATTTACGTTTCACCAACCAATGTTGAGTAAAAGGCTGAATCCTATGACCTCAAATAAACTACGTACTTATTAATTCGGGGTGATGCGGGTAAATATTCACCCGAACATCTGGTTTTCAGGAGCTAGCGAATGATTAAATGGTGGATTTGGGGGCCGTGTCAAGATGGCAAGTAACTCCTAAATCCTGCGTTTAACTGTTATGGTAGGTACCTCTAGTTTGCGTCTGGTGGCAATATTCGGTAGCTACCGAATATTTAACCTAGGTTAAACGCAGGATTTACACAAGCAGTCTTCCGAAATCCTTCTGTCGATAAAAAATAGTAATTTCGACCCAAGTCCTTCCTTACGACTTTATCAAGAGTCTCTCACTGTCCACAATTCGATCATTTTTGCAACCTTAACTTTTGTTGTTCATTGTACAAGGCATTGTTTTATTCTGTACCTTTATCGTACTTGGCAGAATATGCACGTTCATCCCAGCGTTTCCTCCATTTCTCGTAAACGGCCCAAAGTCGATGTCTGAACGCTCCATACAGCACCAACAATCCGAAGACGTGCCAGCCATACGTCAACAAGAACGAGGAGCCTGCAAGCGAGAAACGTTATGACTTCAGAGAGTAGCACTAAGTAGCACGAGGTTTCTGTTATAAGGAGTCCCAGAGGCTGCATCAACCTTTGAGACTTGGGTAGGGATCGCAACGATAGATCGATGTTTTTAATAGAGACATCGATGTTTTTCCATCGATGGTTGGGAGCCGATGTTTTGTGGACCATCGATGTGTGGCTATTGATGTATCAGTACATTGATGTTTCCACCCATCGATGTTTGTCATCCATTTGTCCTCAAAAAAAGAATTTTGATACTAAATTAAGATGGATTAATTGGTGGTGAGCAGAACCAAACGTGGGTATGTTCGATGTATCGTATCGAGTTGGTAACCGCAAACTCTCACGAACCACCCCCTAAAAAATTTTTTTTTATTCTGTAAAGATTGTTAACGGATGTGTGACCCCGAAAAATGGATTATGCGTCCAAAATTACTCGGAAATCGTCACCTCATTCGACTTCCTGGGATCCTCCAAAAGCCTCATAGATCCCCACGGTGAGATCCGATAGTAACTATTCTGAGATCCCAGAACTGTTCTGGGACCCCAAAAAATAGATTCCTCTAAAATACCTCGAAAACGCCACCTAACTCGACCCCAGAGACGAAAACCAACAAAAAACCCTCCCGTAGCCCCATAGCGCCCCACGGGGTTGGGCGATCGGGCTGAAAACCTTGCGGGCACAACTAGATGGTAAACCGAGCATTTCGTCAAAATTTAAGATCCTACTGCCCGAAACGGCTCGGAGGGAGGTCGAAAATTCTGATCGGCCTCAAAATTTGACATTACACGTTTCAAAATGTCTAGATTCCAAAAACTAAATGTCCGTCCGGTGTCCAAGCAGCTTTGGGCAGTGGAATTTTTTTTTTAATTTGAAATTTTGACAAAATACTCGGTTTGTCGTCCATTTGTGCCCGAAAGGTATTTAGCCCGATCGCCCAACCCCGTGGGGCTAAAATGGGTCGACTGGAGGGGGTTATGATGATTTTGGCTATGGCGTCGAGGTAGATGTCGTGTTCGAAGTATTTTTAGATGTAGAATCGATTTTCTGAGGTCCCAGAACGATCCGACTTCACCGTGGGGATCTGTGGGGCTTTCTTGGGGCTGCAGATGGGATTTTTGAGGGATCCCAGGAGATCAAATTAAGTGTCGTTTTCCGAGTAATTTTGGACGACAAATCCGGGGTTTTCAGATCCTTCATCTGTCCATTTTTTTTTTTTTTTTTTTTTTCAAAAATATTTCCTTATTTTTGCAGAATAAATTTTTGCGTATCACCTAGGTTTATCAAAGATTAACAAATCTCTGAGTAAAATTTGCCGTTTTTCCCCTGATTACAATAATTACATATTGATTATAGTTTGAATGATTCAGATTATCAAAGACGCGAAGTGAAATACGGAAATTGAGTGAATTAGCTGCCGTCTTCCTGATATCTCAGGGTCAGCAACGTTAAGTTTTTATTGGCTACCTTTATGGCAGACTGCTTGGTAACAGTTTCGTTTTTTGAGACGCAATGATATTGCGTGACATTGTGCTCGCAGGAAAATGCTCCTCTGATGTTAGCACACTCGCCAGCAAGGTGTCACTTATATTACTTTAGACCCCCATTTTAACAGGAATTCTACAAGAACAGGCGATCAACAGTGTCAAGGCCTCAGCTCTAGAAGCCAAATTTGGCATTTATACGACCTGATGGAGGTCATAAAGAAACCGAAATATGGATTATGTATATTGTTCCACAATACTTCCGACGTCAAAACATCAGATTCTGTCAAAATATGAACGACTTACCAGCATCATAAACACTTTCAATGATGTTCAGCATGCCTGCAGAAAACTGTGTTAAATTCTCTCGGTAGAAAGTTCTCAAGTTCGAAAAACAATAACTGTACGGTCCTAACACGATAGGAATGATGATTTATGACATCATTTTATAATCACGAGTCGTGACGACAGTTTGCTTGGATAACCTTCCACAACCAGGATTGACAACAGTGATGCCAACTTGGCATTGCCAAGTGCGACACGTGAAGTCCCTCAACTCATCTGAAAAACCCCCTCATGAAATAATAAACCCCCCAAAAATCCCACTTCTCTCATCGATTTCCTTTTGGTTCATTACCTATTCTTGGAATGATACACCTATGCAATCGCGACGGAAGTCGAAAATTTGGATCGGCCTCAAAATTTGACATTATACGTTTTAACAGCTCTAGCGCTTAATGAGGTGGTTAGGGAGAGTAAACGACTCTTCTGCTGAGTAGTCGCTGCAATTTGTACACAAGGGTTCATTATTCTTTGATAAAGATTGCCTACTAGTGCGAAAAATTATTCTGTCTCAATAAAAAAAATTGTTCAACTCGGAAAACATTTGACCTCCTGGGATCCTTCAAAAATCCCATTTGTAGCTCCCACAGTGAAATCGGATCGTTTTGAGACCGGGACTACGTCCAAAAACACGTCGAAAATTACACCTAACTCGATCCCCTCAAAAAAACCTCTCCCGTAACCCCTTTTTAGCCCCACAGAACCCCACGGGTTTGGGCGAACGGTCTTGCAGGCAAAACTAAATGGTCAACCGAGTATATTGTCAAAAGTTCAGATTTTTTCACAAAAAAAATAAAAAAGTTTCATAAAAAAAGAAATTTTAAGGAAACAATTTTCAAAAATGACTACCTATAGGTAGTATACAGCCCAAAACAGCTCGGACGGTGGACAGACATTTTTGTTTTTGGAATCTACCTGCACCTCTTGAAACGAATGATGTCAAATTTTGAGGCCGAGCAGAATAATTCTCGATTGTCTCAATTATTGTCGACTCCCGTCACGATTCCTATGTAATCGTGACGGGGCTCGACAATTCTGCTCTGTGTATTATTCCAAGAATAATATTATTATTCGTTTATTAAACCAAAACGAAATGGCAGTCCGCCGTCCGAGCCGTTTTGGGCAGTATAGGTCTTTTTGGTTTATTATTCTTGGAATAATACACCTATGTTTTCGCGACGCGGGTCGACGACTCCGATCGGGCTCAAAATTTGACATTATCCGTTTCAAGAGGTCTACATTCTAAATCCGAAATGTCCGTCCGCCGTCCGCCGTCCGCCATCCGCCGTACGCCGTCCGCCGTCCAGGCCGTTTTGGGCAGTAGGAATTTTTTTAAAAATCTGAAATTTTGACAAAATACTTGGTTTACCATCTAGTTGTGCCCGCAAGGTTTTCAGTCCGATCGCCCAAACCCGTGGGGCGCTATGGGGCTATAATGGGGCTACGGGAGGGGTGTTTTGAAGGCTTTGAGCTATGGGATCGAGTTAGGTGTCGTTTTCGAAGTATTTTTGGACGTAGAATCCATTTTATGGGGTCCCGGAACGATCCGATTTCACTGGGACGATCTTTAGGGCTTTCATGGGGCTAAAAATGGGATTTTTGAAGGATCCCAGGATGTTAAATATTTTTCGAGTAAATAATAAAGGATTTTTGAAAAAGAAACATTTTTGAAAAAAAATTTAATAAAAAAAAATTTTTTTTTAGATTAAAACCCAAAAAATTTTTTTTTTAAATTTTTTCATTGACAGAATTAAATTTCTTCACAATTAACGTATATCAAAGAATAATAAACCCTTGTGTAAAATTTGCAGCGTTTTTTAATCTTAAATTTTGACAAAATACAGCAGTATAGGCCTTTTTTTAATCTTAAATTTTGACAAAATACAGCAGTATAGGCTTTTTTTAATACAGCAGTATAGGCTTTTTTTTAATACAGCAGTATAGGCTTTTTTTAATCTAAAATTTTGACAAAATACTTGATTTACCATCTAGTTGGGCTCACAAGATTTTTTAGCCGGATTGCCCAAACCCGTGGGGCGCTATGGGGCTAAAATGAAGCTACGGGAGGGGTTCTTGATGGCTATTGGGTCGAGTTAGGTGTCTTTATCGATGTGTATAAATACACATACGAGTAAATTTACTCGTAGAATCAATTTTTGGGGATCCCAGAACGATCTGATTCCATCGGCATGTGATGGGATTTTTGAGGATCCCAGGAAGGTCTTAATAATATTAATATTAGGTCTTATATATTATAATATAAGCTGTCGTTTTCCGAAGACGCATAATACATTTTTCCCGGTCCCGCATCTGTCTGAACATTTCTTTTTTTTAAATTTTATCTAAAATACCTACGCAAATAATTTTTGCACCTATGTCGAAGTCGAATAGTAATAAACCCTTTGCAGCATTTTTTTGAAGAAAAAAATTAAAATTATTAATTTAAAATAACAATATTAAATATTGTTACAATTGTTAAAAATTGTTTACAATATTACAAATTTTGTAAAGATTTTATTAAAGTGCATGAAATTTGAAAATTCGTACAACACTGTTCAAGTTTTATTGATCTCGCAATCTTTTTTGTTGGTAGCGCTGCGACGAGTGCGATTAATCAGCTGATCAGAAGACGATTTTTCTGCAATCCCAAGTACGTATTTCTTCTTTGAAAATCAACTCTTTTGGGCTTGCACCTCAAGCAAAGTTTCTGAGTCGCGTTCTTGAGTTTAATCGAATTTCTCTTCCTACCAGAAAATGATCACCTCCAGGCTCCTCGGGTCCGCTCGCCAGTTCTCCACCACTGCCATCAAAAGGGGAGGCCACGGGGATGTTCCCGGAGAAGTGAGTCCTATTTTTGCGGTACAAACCTACCTTAAGCACTGTTAGGTGTTTTTTAGCAGGTTCATACGAACTAGACAGAGCTTTAACGCTAATGTAGTGGCAATTTGGGGTAGGTTGTCGGAATGTCCTTTTTCACATCAGATTCGTATTCACCGTTTGAACTTCCAACGTCTGACTCCTGGGGTCCTTTGGTAGGGTGGAATTGCTGCAACAATTGAAGCATCACAGTGACTGTAACAGCATACAACAGTTACTGTTGTATTGACCTGCCCAGCAGGCGTAGAACCAGGATTTCTTTCCGAGGGGAGGGGGGCAATTGGGTGCAAATTGAAAACCTCGATTGTGCAAGTGAGATTCAAAACTAATTTCTAATTTGTCACTTCGTCGGTGAAGTCATCCAGGTCGCTGCCGAATCGATACGGCCCTGTTATGGCAGAAAGGGTCTGCACTAAGGGGAGCAATTCAGGCCAGCTTTCTGGCATGTGCAGCCTCCGGTGGACCCCTTTGTGCATTTACAAGATGTGAACTTCCGTAGAGTGGGAGTTGCTGCGTCTCTCACGATGGTTTTGGTGGTCTGTCTGTGTAGCATCTGTTTCGACGCCTAACCACCGTTGAACCTGATGGTTGGTTCTGCAGGTGTGGAGGGAAGTTTCATCGTTAGTGGGAGGCAAGCGAGCCAGGACGACCTTGGATGAGGCAGTAGCTGTGGCTCGTAGATGTTGCCCCCATACAGAGCATTGCGACACTATTACTATGTGGGCTGAGTCAGGCAGCCTGACTCAGGCTGTAAAAATCATCTCATCTCCCCCTTTTTTTGATGGACTCGGGATTTTTTTTTTTTTGACAGCGCCCCACAACTTTTACTTTCCATACCAGAAAAGTGCAGAGGTGCTGTCGCGCCCTCTGAAGGCGTGGGGGGAAAATTCAAATCCATGAAAAATCTCCAATCTCAGATTGAATGAGGTGAATGAAAACGGCAAAATGTCTAATCCGCCTCTAACACTTTTCTGGAAGAAAACTTTGGTGATGGCTCTAAACCATTGAGGAGGACAAGCAGGTCGACGTCCTACCCCACGATTATCACCGATTCAAAAGAGTAGGTAGTAGAACCAGACCCTTAACATTAGACATTTTCTTTGATAACTAGGATTCGCTGAAGCTCACACAGAATAGCTGCAATAAGAATTTTAATCGCCTCTCACGAGAAAAAAAAAAAAATTAATTTGGACTCGGGCAAATAGTTTCCGAGCTACAGCTGAAAACGTTCCGAAATACGTGGTTTTCCGGTTACCGAGCGGTGTCTGATAGAAGGACTTTTTTTTGACTGAGTCACCCCATTTTCAGTTGACTGCATTTCCGCAACCAATGGACCAATGGAGGTTTCCCAACATGAAATTTAATTCTCTACAAATTTGATTGTGGCATTTTTTGATTGGGTACGCTGTTTTTGAGGTTTTCTGATCAAATGGTTAAATTTCAAGTTTTTCGAAAAAGTGACCATTTTTTGAAAAGCTGTATCTCGGAAACTATTGGACCCACAGAGCTGCGGTTAGTCTCAAACGTGAGCACATTTTGTCTACCTACTTTTTTTTTCAAAATAAGTATACCTTATGTTTTTACTCGGAAAATATTTGACTTAATGTAAGGTAGATGCCGCGAGATAGTGGGAATCCATCTTTAAAAAGACGATTTAAGACGAAATAGTCTATTTCCACGATAAAAATATATAAACTTGTAGACGCGTTTCGGTTGATTAGACCATCATCAGTACAATACAGAATGAGGAAGATGTGAGAAGTTACTTATATACAAAAGTGAAATGTGCCTTCTAATGGGCGTGGCATTAGAAAGGTGGCATAAAAGGAGAAAGGTGAAAGGTAATGTGAAAGGCAAATAAGTGAAAGGAAGACTCACAAGAAAATGTCAATTAACGGGGAACGCCTAATTACATCCAGGTCATTAACAGATATTCCTAAATTGTGAATTTTCTGAATTTCCAAAGATTCTAAAGCATCTAATTTTGGACCTTTTTGGCAAACATGAGCTATCCCAATGGCTGGATTATTACTGCCTATCTCATAACTAATTCTATGGTTTTCTTCTGACAAATGCTTTTCAAAAGCTTCCCTACCCCTTCCCAACCTAAGATCATCACTATGTTCTTTCATTCTAATTTTAAATTTTCGGCCGGTTTGTCCTACGTATTGAATCCCACAACCACATTTTAATATATACACACCCCCTTTATCCTCTAAGGGAATCTTATCTTTCACACTCCCTAATAATTTCTTCGTAGAATTTTGTGAATAGAAACCTACCCTGAAACCCCTATTTTCTAATATACGCCCCACTTTCTGAGTTATATTCCCATAAAACGGTAAACTAACCCACTTCCTAAACTACATCTTCCTCATTCTGTATTGTACTGATGATGGTCTAATCAACCGAAACGCGTCTACAAGTTTATATATTTTTATCGTGGAAATAGACTATTTCGTCTTAAATCGTCTTTTTTAAATATTTGACTTCCTGGAATCCTTCAAAAATACCATTTTTAGCCCCATGAAAGCCCTATAGCTCGCCATAGTGAAATCGGATCGTTCCGGGACCCCAAAAAATGGATTCTACGTGCAAAAATACTTCGAAAACGACACCTAACTCTATCCCATAGCCAAAAGCCTTCAAAAAACGCCTCCCGTAGCCCCATTTTAGCCCCATAGCGCCCCACGGGTTTGGGCGATCGGACTGAAAACCTTGCGGGCACAACTAGATGGTAAACCGAGTATTTTATCAAAATTTCAGATTTAAAAAAAAAAAATTCCTACTGCCAAAAACTGCCCGGACGGCCTACAGAAAGCGGCGGTTAGAAAGACTGACAACTTGCGTGTTGATTGACTTACTTACTAATAATAGGTGATACTAGTTTTTATATAGTGATCAGCGAGTTTTGGTATTAATATTGCCACTACGAATAATATTCCACAATTTTAAAGTTATTAGCACTTGAATGAACTGCATTGGTTACTAACAATAACAGTTATTGTTATTATATATTATTTACTAATGATTGGTTTGCGACAACTCTAATGTTTAACCTAAATTGTTTACAGAATTTACCTTTCACTCTCGGCAGCCCCCTCGCGATGACTATCAAGTTCATCCTTTTCCTCGGCATTCCTCTGGGAGCACCTTTCTTGATCGTCAGGCACCAGATGTTGAAGAAGTAAACTTACCAGGTAAATCAAAAACGAGAATACAGGCAATTATAATTTAGGGCCGGGGGAACAATATCTTATGTTCCTCTAAGAACGTCCTATCTGCGTTTTTTTCGAACTGGAGTTTTCAGCATAAAAGTGAACACCTGAGACAAAGCAGTCTCGAGAGTAGTCATGAGACTCGCCAATGGACATGTACCTGAGAGTAGTATTGGAGACATGTCTGAACACATCTCCGAGAGTGGACTCATCACAAGTGGACATAAGATTTCCTGCTCTCGCGACTTGGTCTCTGTCACCGTCGGAACACTTCCTCAGCTCTCTGAGACTGGACGCGTTTGTATGGAAATAAAATATTCCATTTCTCGCGACTCCTTTAAGGTAAGTGTCCACTTGAGATCGTATCGCTCTCGAGACAGATTCGTGAGACTCCAAGTCTCGAGGCCTGAAATATTTCATTTCCACTTCCGAATAGTCCAATAGCCATAGTATAGGAGTCGCGAGAAATGGAATACTTTATTTCCATACAAACGCGTCCGGTCTTCGAGAGCTGAAAAAGTCTTCCGGCGCTGACAGAGACCAAGTCGCGAAAGCAGGAAATCTTATGTCCACTTGTGATCAGTCCACTCTCGGAGATGTGTTCAGACTTGTCTTCGGTCCTTGCGATCCTCTCCAGCAACTATTGCTGCCATCTGTTGGCCTTTCGCAGAACTATTTCCAAGGTTTGTTTACCTCCAAAGCTGCGCATTCCCTGTAAGAACGTGCTATCTGCAGTGGAAATGGTGCGCCCTACTGAACGACGCTCTGAGTTGGAAAAATACAGATGGGGCGTTCTTAGAGGGACCCCTTCATTTAATCAGATCTTTAAGATAACTTTTAACGAAGATTACCCGATTAAACGAGGAATATATACATTTTGTTGATGTTTCCTTGTCGGGAAATCGTCTTCCACTTTTATCCTGTTCTGCATGAATATTGTCTGGCAGATCTTTTGACATGACTCACGCTAATGGTTTTTTTTTCTTCCGCAGGTAGAGAACTGTTCCAACATCATAGCTAGCAACCCGTCACCGTTTCTTTTGTACATATTGTACCTCATCTTGTCTTGTAACCGTTTTGCCCAGCAATGTTAGAAGGTTGCTAATAAACTGTACTGTTAAGAAATTTGCGTCATTATCGTACGCTCCTTCACCCTGGCTTAGCACTTCGTGGACTACTATATAAATGATGGGACATTGGTTTGACGTGGATTTGTCTTATGGACCACAAGTTGTGATTGGCGTCAAGGAAAATAACGTAACGATATGCTAGGTATTAGAAGACATTCAGTTATTGATTAACAAGTAGTGACTGAGGAGCCTTAACCTAACATCAGCAGTGTAGTGAGTAAGGAGCCGAATCAGCAGTACATAATATAGAATGTGAAGGGCTTACTGGTGCGGGGGGGGGGGGGGATGATTCAGGGCAAATGGGAAGTTCTTTTTAAGGTAGATCCACACATTTCAGTGAATCCTTGGCCATCAGTGCTCCGTGCCCTTCAATTGCATCAACGATAAATTGTCCACAGACCAGCGTTACATGCTATACGGAGCACTGATGGCCAAGGATTCACTGAAACACTGAAATGTGTGGATCTACCTTAAATCGTGATGCGTTAGGGCGAAGGTGTGCTAGGTTTATTTTTGTCTTCCCGCACTAGGATGACATTGTTTTTACGGTTGTGTTCCTACTCCATGGGAAAATTCAATGGTATTCGAGCTTGTATCACTACTCAATGCTTAATTTAAAAAAGTCTTTATATTGGTGTCCCTACTGGAGGAAAACATTTTAGGTTCGTTCCAGGTTTGACGGACTGTTAACAGAAATAGACGGCGACATGCGCGGTTGAGAAAACTGCTGTCCATTGAGAGCTGTCGACTTTTATAACCCTACCCTGTTGAAACCTCTCTCATAACCTTCTCACTTTATTTTGGTACTCGGCGCGTCAAGTTGTACCCGCGTTCTCCCGAAGCCCTCGTAAATACCCTCAAACACATTAAATGACTCATTCCCGCCCTTATGATACTCCTCTCTCAAAAAGGTTGATTATTCTGAATACAACAAACCACAAAGTATCCGAGTTTATCACTTGGATTTTTCCTTATGAAATTTACTGTCCCGTGAATCACAGTGAAGTAATTAAATTGTCGTAGCATTACTTCACGGTGATTCACGTGACTTGGTTCAGCAAATTTTGTTGACAGTTCGCATTCCAAGTCAGCAGGTGGGCTGTTCGACTGAACTCAACAGCGATTCAGAAGGCATTGGGACTGCTGTCGAAAGCTATCAACTTTTGTTAACAGACGCCGTTAGACCTGGAACAAACCTATTGCTTTCACAGTTGTTCCTACTCCATTGGAAAATTCAATTTTATTCGAGCCTGTATCACTCGATGCTGTATCTCACTATGCTTAATTTAACAAAAAGTCTTTAAATTGGTGTCCCTACTCGATGAAAACATTTTAATTACGAGCTGATTACTACTCTATGCCAAATATCACTAAAATCCTTGAATTCGTGTTCCTACTCAATGAAAAATTCACTTTGTTTTAACGTATCACTACTGTATGCTGAATTTACCAAAAACCGTTTAATTTCTAGCCTTAATGTAGGACAATAAAAACCATTGCTGAATTACTGAAGAGGTCGAGAACCCACTAGACTTGACTATGGTTTTTGCAAGGTTCTTCAAAGAAATTCAATTTGGATTTTTCCTTCATTCCATGAAATTACGTTGTACCTCCAGAATCGGAGGCATGTAGGTAGGTATCACCTTTTGTTCGACTCACTAGAACAATAGTAAGGGTTTTGGTGCATCTGTTCGAAAACTATTAAACCTTATTTTGGTTTATTGACATGGATATGTCTTAGTTCTGGGGTCTTGCAAAATTTTGCGACACACAAAAATGCAACGTTTTTTATTGGTTGCACCCGTGGCAACCCGTCAACTTAATTTTTCATAGTAACAAGGCTTGTTAGTTTCTCGTTTTGGCTAGTAGGATTTTTTTTTTAAATCTGTCATTTTGACAAACTATTTAGTTTAGGGTTTCAGCCCGATCACCCGTGGGGCTCTATGAGGCTACGAGAGGCGTTTTTGAAGGATTTTGGCTATGGGATCGAGTTAGGTGTCGTTTTCGAAGTATTTTTGGACGTAGAATCCATTTTTGGGGGTCCCGGAACGATCCGATTCCACTGTTACGATCTATAGGGCTTTCATGGGGCTATGAATGGGATTTTTGAAGTATCCCAGGAGGTCAAATATTTGTCAAGTAAAAAACGATAAATTTTTGAAAAAAAAAAAAAAAAAAAAAAATTTCATTGACAGAATTAAATTTTTTATGAAGTAACCTATATCAAAGAATAATAAACCCTTGTGTAAAATTTGCATCGTTTTTCAGTCGATTTTGACTGGCCTAACTTTGAAGTCTTTACGTTCAGCACCTAAAGAATTTTTCACACCCCAGTCAACTGATGAAAGTCGAGGAAATAAATTAAGATCTCCATGTAGGTTGTGTTAGCTTAGCTTCTTTTTATTGCAACCAACAAAATTTTATTTTGCAATTGAACATAAATTACTAAAAATTATTCATCAGCCGCCTACTTTAACACAGCTTTACATTCTTCTACTTAAAAAAAAAAGTTTTTAATGTTTAGTCTTAATTTTAATCACGTACATACCTACGTATGAATCAGCTTCATGCCTTTGCATTCATTATCGACTAGTTAACGCTTAGTACAAAAATATTTGATTGAAGAGTCCAGAACTACTGGGGAACATATAATTGGTGTTACAAAGTTAGTTACAACAATTCATTATTGGTTATGTACATGAACTGCAATTCTCGATTTAGAAATCACGAGGTTGAAATGGATTTTTTTAAATTGTCTACTGGAATTACAGGCGGAACTTAAACGCTAAAAGTGGGCGAATATTGAAGAACATAATTTATCCCGTTCACCAACCCTGTTCTCTCCACATGCAAAATTCAGTTTGTCCGGATTAGCTGAAACCTAAACGGATGTTTTCTAGTTCTCTAAATTTCGCGAGTCATTGTGAGGAGCGGGAAGAATCGGGAAAACGGAAAATTGCATAATGGAGAGAATAAAATGCATTCAGTGCTACCAACTTGACAAATCGCTTCGCTCAATTGGAAGAATCTTTCGAAGGATACGCTGACCTTCTCTAGTTACAAGACGTTCACACTGGGGGATTTGTGCTCATCAGTCCAATTCGCCCCCGGAGTCAATCACAGGCTACAGGAATGATTGAGGTTTCAAATTGTTAATGTATAAGTACGATTTAAAAAAAAGGCGATTTACGTGCGCCAACACCTGTTTGTGGAACCTCTTCAGTACCATTCGCAGTTTAGGGGTCGGTTTCATCGATATTTAAAACGACGATTTGAGTGAAGCTGAGGAGCGCCGTAGACACTCAAAAAAGAGAGAAAAAAGCTAGCAGGATTTTAGCGCTACAATTACTATTGGGTTTTTAGTTTTATTACAGGAGAGATTTTGGCACTTGCCCCAGTGAAGCGTGCACAGGATGGGGCAAGTGTGTAAGTTGGACTTAAACTACTATTTCGGTCATCATGCTCACAATTGACAAGGCTTCAATTATCTATCGTACATCGAAAGACAAGGGGTTCACATGTATCCAGGGCAAAAAATAATAATATTTAAGATTGAGTATGGAATCTCTTTTAAATCTCGATGAAACCGACTCTTTCTCTTCATAAACTTGAATTTGTAGGGCTTATTGTTATTGAACTGGCAGAGATTGTGCAACGAGACTCTAAATGGGAACAACTAAGAGGTGACAGTCAGGGAGTGGGGGTACTCATGGTTTTGCTGGTCGAATCGTAAATCGAATGTGTAAATTGCATAAGTTGCAGTTTTCAACATTGGTTGATAAAAGTGCTCGTGGCGCTCCTGGCGACAATGGGGAAGATTAATCTTCCTAGTTAAGCTCCATTCAGCTGGTAAAATGACGGAGAATGCCACCTCGATCGCGACTACTTTCGGCAAACTTTAAGAATCGCGGAAACTCCGAAACAAGAGCAATTTGGCGGACTGTGTCACTAAATAAAATAAAACTGGACCCCTCGGATTGGGAATTTCAGATGCGTGCCAGCCACCGATGAAACGCCTCACGAGAGGATCCGCTACAGCAGGAGAACGATATTTCGCTTCCAACTTGGCTCGCACCATCGAAGAAAGTGCAAATGAAGAAGGGTGTACATCCTTGATGGCGAGGGATGATTGAGCCAGAGCCAGAGGAAACTGAGTAGAAAGAAATCAGGAGGACCAGAGGGTACTCAAGAAATTCCCCAGCAGCCTTCTACGAGAGAGCTGCAGTGTTGGAGCTCGAATATAGTTGACTAGGGGGCCACACCCCCTGCTGGCTGAAGCTAGCCAACCCTCGACCTCTCTCATCTGGCCTCAGACCCCTTCTTCTCGCTTTTCGATAATAAGTAGTTTTTTTTTTTTTTAAATTCTAGGATCCATTTGGAAGGTGAATTCTATTCTGTTCACCTTCTTTGGCCAATTCTCAGCCAAAGATCAGTGGTTTTCCCTTCGCTAGCCCCCTTTTTCTCCCCCCCCCCCCCCCTCAAAAAATGGAAGCACCCTTATACTGTTGTTTGCCTTGTAACTTGTTACATAGGGGTTTGATTGTACGACTGGGGGGGGGGGGGGTGTTGTTTCTTCCAGCTGCCTTCCTCATCCCCACCCTCAACCCCCTTGAAGACCTCATGGGACACTTCCTCCCCCCCTTTGCCATCCCAAAGACCCAGTTGGACACCCCCACCCCCCTCATGTTGGAGCTCCAATATAGTTGACTAGGGGGCCACCCCCTGCTGGCTAAAGTCAGCCAACCGTATCCCACCTGGCCTCACACCCCTTCTACTAGTTTTTTTTTTTTTTTTTCATGAACACACACAGGATGACGGTTTTTAGGCAATTCAATTTCAAACTTGGATTCAGCTAGAAATGTATAGGAAAACAATACTGAACAATATATATCATATTATGATATAAGAGAAGGAAACTATAGGACATTTAATCCCCGGGATACATTGTAAAAAGTACGAAGTAAAAAGAACTCTATGAATCAACCTCCCCCCCACTAATAGACCTTAAAAGCCCCCAACTGCGCACGCGTCGATATGTCTGAACTGTCAGAATTGCTCTGCAAACTCATCTAATGTTGAAAGCTCCGTTCAGCAAGTAAAAGAATCTCATCACTTTCGACGATTTCTATGAAAACTGATGAATTGAGTCGTGAAAAGTGGCAGCGCAAGCGCATTGGCTCTCATTGAAAATTGACTTTCAACGATTCGATCTTGAAACCAGACCATGAAGACTGCACTACCCTGGACTGCGGATGACGACACTGAGTTTTGCCGCTGTCGACGGAACTGCACCCAACGCAAATTTAAGATCAACTTTAAATTTTGTAAGAATGTGGTAACGTGGAATTCACAACCCAAGCAAAATATAGAATACAGAGCAGCACGCTATCTCCAAGCTATTTGTTTAAGTGAACACTTCAAATGGCACAATCTCGCCAAATTTCAAGATGTTATTGCCCTTTTCGTCCTTCCAACTCGGTGGCTCCAGCGTGGCCCTTGGAAGTCGCTCTAGCAAATAAATGGTTAACTCAAACGGTGCATGATGTAGGCCATCGACGCGACGAACGTTCCGGGGAGAGCCTGACGAGGAGCGCCGTTCGTTTGAGAGACGACGGTGTACAGAAGGTCTTCGCGTATCGTTTCGTCTTCGGCTTTCAACTGCTGGGTTTCATCTTCGGCGACTTCGCGGACGGAGGTTCCGTTATTGTCGAGGAACTGAACCGGCTGGGATCCGAGGTCGAGCTTAACTTTAAACAAACAGAGAGTATATCCGTTAATATTTTGTAGGCATCGTGAGAGGGTAGTTGTCCCCATTTGGGAACCAGCCCCCACCCGTTTCCTCCCTCTGAAAAAATTCTTAACCATGACGGCCTCACCTCTATTTTTCAAGGCTCATTTATGGTTTCTGTTGGTCCTTTCAATTGAATCTACGGCACTTTTATGGTTTATTATTCTCTAAAGGCGACGGAGGTCGACCACTCCGATCGGCCTCAAAATTTGACATTATCCATTTCAAGAGGTCTAGATTCTAAAACCGAAATGTCCAGTGGTCAAATCTCGAGCACAAAGTAGCCTAAGCCAGCTTATGACTAATTTAGCAAGCCTTGGATGGCTCAGTAAAGCTTGTGACGTACTTAAAGGCATTGGGTGGCTCTATAAAGCTTGTGACTAATTGGCAAGTCTTTAAAACCCTTAGCCAGATTGGGACCAGCTTTGCAGGCCTTCGACAGGCCAGGAAAGCATAGAGGCCATCCTGGCAAGCCTTGGAGACTGTAGCCAGCTTGGCGCCATATTGGCATGCCTTGTATTGGAAACCCTTGGTCAGCTTGGGACGAGCTTAGCACGCCTTGGACAGACCAGGAAAGCATAAAGGCCATCCTGACCATCCTAGGAGACCTTAGCCAGCTTGGGACCATATTGGCAAGCCTTGAAAACAATTAGCTAGCCTGACACCAACTTTGCGCAAGCCTTTGTCAGGCCAGGAAAGCGTGAATGCCATCCTTAAAAGCCTTGGAGACTCTTGGCCAGCTTGGCACCAACTGGAAAGCCTTGGACAAGTGTGGAAAGCTTGGAACCATATTGGCAAGCCATGGTAACCCTTATCCAGCTTGGTACGAGCTTAGCAAGCCTTGAAAAGGTCTAGAAAGCTTGTGACCTTGGCAAGCCTTGGGACCAGCTTTGCTTGCCTTGGACCACTTTGGAACGCTTGATGATCTTTACCACTTTGTCAACAGTGAAGGTGCTGGGATTGAAGGTGCAGTTCCATTTTCAGGAGTCGATCCCACTGCCCCCGGAGGTCGTATACGTACGATTTCAGCCGTATTTTCAAAACGCGTAAATTCGCGCTCACCAGAGGGGTTTGAGTTCAGACCTTTGCCTTGTCGGCCTTTTAGATCCTTACCGTTTCTTCCTCCACCAGCCCTTTGAATAGGAATGTACCCCTATTCAATAATAAACAGAAAGGTAGGTCCCCATCATTTCATCATCCATTTATTGTTTCTACGTGCAATTAGCCACCCCTGATTTACGCCAACAGAAACCTCAGCGCTGTTAGTTCTCGAGTCGCCGCTTGGAGCGCTCGGGACAGTGTTAACTCCTTTTTTTCCTCAGACCATAATCATCCCTCAACTGTTAATAACCGTAATAGCGTTGCAAAAAGAACTTTGCCCCGCGTTATTTTTCTTTTACAACACCTTTCTCCAGGATGCTTTCCCCTTTGTAGTCGACTTTGATGTACGAGCTGATGGAGATTTCAAACACTTTATTCGGATCTGGGGGCATCATCGGGATTTCTCGTTTCCTTCGGCCGTATCCGATATGTCCGTTGCTGCATTCAACCTACAAAATGACGGGTCATATGAGCTCATTCTGACGTAATTGAGTGGAGTTGTCGAGGTTTGATACTTACACCTCGGCACTTGTCCAAACAGACGTTGACGGTTCCTTTGAATTGGACGTACGTCGAGTCAGGGAACTTAAACGCTCTGAATTTGGCTGTCAAGTAGTCGCCGTCTACGGTGTTGAAGTTTTCAAACAAGTAGGGGTCCACGGAACACCTGCGGGAGAGAAGATATTATAATAACAAACAAAGACATGAATCTCCAGCGAGTATAAGGTTGCGTACTTCAAGTGTGACTTTAAGTGACAAATATCTTTGAACGGCTTACACGATTAAGGCCTAAGAAAAAAAGAAAAAAAAAAAAATCAAAAAGGTTCTTCACAACAAAACGATATTATCAATCAAAGGAGGAACAGGTCCGGGGTGGGATGGAATCTCATCGGATCTAATAAAAAACGTGGCCATCTCAATAACTTCACCACTAACCCATTTAATTAACCTCAGCCTACTGAATGGAAAATTCCCAGATGCTCTTAAAATCGCGTTAGTGCGGCCTCTATTTAAAAAAGGAATAAAAACTGATGCGAACAATTAGCGACCTATTTCTTTACTGTCAAATTTCGCCAAAATTTTCGAGAAAATAGTAAGAGCCCAACTGATTAACTACCTGGAAAAAAATAACCTATTAGCTGCTACACAATACGGATTCCGAAAAAATCGTAGTACACAAGATGCCCTAGTGGAAGTAACAGCAGATATCTCAGAATCAATGAACAACAATCTCAAAATAATGGGAGTTTTCATATATCTCTCCAAGGCATTTGACTCCATAGAAATATCAAGGCTTATGCTAAAATTGGAAAGACTTGGGCTGGATGGGGTGGCCTTAAGATGGTTCGGATCGTACCTCTCGAACAGAAAACAGTTTGTACAACAGACGGCAAAAAGCACTGACGAAATAATTAGTTATGGAGTACCTCAAGGATCAGTACTAGGCCCTATTTTATTTCTTGTATTCGCCAATGATCTGTTTGCTCTGGATGTCTCAGGCAAATTCGTTGCCTTTGCAGACGACATAGCCATTTTATTGAAAGGAAACTCATGGGAAGAAGTCCATTCAGAGGCGGAACGAGTTATGGAGAAAGTCCTGAAATGGTTTCACTTGAATGGCCTAACCGTGAACATAACTAAAACAAAGTACATCACGTTTTCTATCAATAAGACTGGTCAGCCAGACTTTTCGAAATTAGTGATTCACAAAGATCAGTGCGCGCAAAAAACAGCATGCTCCTGTGGAACGTTAGAAAAAGTTAGAAGCCTAAAATATCTTGGGCTTACAATGGATCAACATCTAAAGTGGCATGAACACATTCAGAACTTGGAGGGGAGAATTAAAAAATGTTACCACTTCTTCATCATCCTAAGAAATTTTTTATCGGGGGATAATCTCCGCATGATGTACAATGCGTATGTTTCCAGTATTCTAATTTATGGCATAATAATTTGGGGTGGTGCCTACTCAAGCAATTTTCGTTGCATTGAGGTGGCAATTAACACTGTGCTACGGATAGCAACCAAATCCGACCAGCGCACACCAATAGAAACCTTGTATTTCAAGCTCGATGTCCTACCACCTAGGGTTCAACTTATGTTTATAGACTAGTAAATTACGTTTTCAAATCTCGGGACGCGTTTAGGCAGCATGAGGTGGTAAAAAATACAAGGACTAGTCAGACAACCATTTTGCGAATTCCTCATCCAAAAGTGGACTTCTTCACTCGGCAGTTACCCTGGCTTGCGCCTGCGCTATTTGAAACCCTGCCTTTCTCGTTGAGGACCGCGAGGTCAACGTCAATTTTCAAAAAAGAAGCGCTACTTTATTTTAAGAATTTAGAAAATACAAGTTATATTTTAAGTCGCTTTAAATTGTAAATTTAATTGGTATGTAATATTCAATAGCTATTAAGGGAATGACAGGCCTGGACAGGTCAGAGACCTATAGGCCAAATCAAGATAAATTGGTTCCTATGTATACAAATCATGACTCTCTGCCTTATTGTGAAAATGTTTTTATGTTTTATGAATAAATAAAAAAAAAATAAATAAAAAAACTCGATTTTTTCGGATGTTTTCCAGTTTTTCACCTATAACTCGAAAACTAAGCAACGCAGAGAAATCTTTACCAATGCAAAGTTGAAGTGCATAAAATTCTGCGTCGAATGACCTCCTTACACCAGTTTCTGAGTCTTGCCGCAAGCCCATTTTAATCAACAAGGCTTTGGGTTGAAATGGTAAAAGGAAGACGGACGTAACGGTTGCTTCGACTGCTAATCTGAAATCTACGATGATAACCTAATATGAAATTTCATGATCTACATTTTTCATTCTATGCACTTCTTGGCTAGGACTAACCAGTTCAAAGTTATAACTGCTGGAAGAGCATTTTGAAAATGTTGCATGGAATTCGCAATTTTCCCTCTGAAATTGGGGAGACATTTTACGGGATTTTCTAGAGGTCTCCGGGAAAATCCTGATATCAGTTCTGAAAGGAAGTTTAATCAACTTTCGCGTGGAGACAATGAAATTTCGATCGGAGAAATAGTTTCGGAGGGAGAGATGAAAATGTTCTGAAAAACGGGGACGTAGGTCGAATTTCTGGTTTCCACCCTTTCCGACGAATACTAATGGCACTTTCGTTGTCACAACAGAAATGTACCGTCCCTTATATACAACTTAATCAGCTTTTACCAGAAAAAAAGAGAATTAGGATCGGACTAACCGTTCGCAAGTTATGAGCAAAAATGTGCGGAAAGAAGGTTTTTGTCAAAAAAAATTTTTTTTTTTGCCATGCCTGCCCCACCCTTATAGAAGCTCAAATCAAAATTTCACGTGGAATAGCTGCGATCGGAAAGTCAATCAGCTTTCACGAGAAAAAAAAACGAAATTTGAATCGGACCAATAGTTTTCGAGCTACAGCGAAAAATGTACCGGAAAACGTTTTTCGTTCGTTTTCTTATCACACGTTGTTACAATTCTGCCCGTCATTCGTACGTTAGGTGATTTTTGACAAACTTTGGGTGCCTATCCTAAACGAAATTTAACGCTCTACAACTTTTATTATGTAACATTTTTCGATAGGACCGGCCGTTTTGAAGGAACAGCTCTCTGAAGTGCCAAAAAGTAATTTTTCGAAAAACCTGTAAAAATCGACATTTTTCAAATCGCTCTAGCTTCTGAACTATGGGATCTACAATCAACTTTGACTAGTGAATTTTATAGGAAATTTAATGATCTTTCACTATGATAATAGTGCCGTTTGCCGCAGGACGCATATTTTCGGAGTTATACGCCAAAAACTGAAAAAAGTGCAACACTTTTGGAGTTTGTTTTTTGCGAATGTCTCAAAACGGTTCAACACCCGAAAAAGCGTAATATAAAACTAAAAAATCCAACCATATATTTTCTCACTACAGACTGACTGGACTATGATTGAAAATTTTCTCAATTTCTCTGTTTCATGAGGGTTTCGGTTCAATCGAGTACAAAGAACTCAGGGTAGGATCCAATCAAAAACAAATATTTCACAAACAATTCGGTCAAAACCAAGCATTTTCCATTTTCTGAAAGTTTGTGATTTGAAGGGCCTAGTTAGGTGAACTCGGTAGGTTAGATGGAAGGAAATATCCCTCGAGCGTGCTACAGTCTGCTTTAGTTCACCCTAACAGAGTTTTTAGACTTTCCTCAAACGTTGTATCTGAGGGATTTGTTCGCTTTTGAACTGATCGCTCCTCAACTCATTTCCCTTACCCGTTGAAAATGATGGTCTCTTCTTGTTTCTTGGTGTCGGACACTTCCATGTAGCTGACTAGAAGCCCGTAGATGGGGGCTGACGCTTTGTCCAGGTAGATTTCCATCTGGAGGGGCGTCCCCGGGTTGACGTTGAGCTCGCCGGAAACCAGCTCGCCCGCTTGTCTGACGCCCACCTGGAGCTTCGGCTGCGGCGCCGTTCCCATCACGCTCCCGTTGATGTACAGTTCGCTAAAATAAAAAAATAAAAAAATAAAATTAATTAAACCCGTTCTTTTACATTTGTGGCGCTACATAATTCTGATCGGCCTCAAAATTTGATATCTAGATTCCAAAAAACCACATGTCCGTCCGCCGTCTGCCGTCCGAGCCATTTTGCGCAGTGGGTAACAACTTTTTTAAATTCTGAAAATTGTCTTTTGACGAAATTCTCGGTTTACCATCTAGTTGTGCCCGCAAGGTTTTCAGCCCAATCGCCCAATCCTATGGGGCTAAAATGGGGCTACGGGAGGTTTTTTTAAGGGTTTTGGCTATTGGGTCGAGTTAGGTGTCGTTTTCGAAGTATTTTTGGACGTAGAATCCATTTTTTGGGGTCACGGAACGATCCGATTTCACTGTGGCGATCTATAGGGCATTCATGGGGCTACGAATGGGATTTTTGAGGGATCCAGGTCAAATATTTTCCACAAAAAAAATTCCTTTTCCAAAATTTTTTTTTATTAACACAGAATTAGTTTTTGCATCAGTTACCTATATCAATATCATATCAAAAAATAATAAACCCCTGGGTAAAATTTGCATTTTTTTTTTTTTTTAGATTTTTCATTGACTGACTTCCAGAACCAGACAGGGTGCCATTTCGATATGCGCTCTACCATCTTCGTTGAGGTTCCAGAACAGTTAAAAGGACTCCACACCTATTCCCCACACCCCTCACGAGGATTGGTTGACAGATTTAAAGCGGAGCTCACAGAATATTCAAAAATAACAATATGGGGGTGTGAGGGGGGGGGGGGGGAGTAGCGAGGAGGATGACCCGTCCTCTTATTATATTTAGAAGAAAGAACTATCATCAAAAAGCGAGTAGAAGGGGTGTGAGGCCAGGTGGGATATGGCCGTGAGTTGGCCGCCCGGTCTATTACACAAAGCTCCAGCCTTCGTTGGGGGGCGCCAGCTCACAGAATATTCAGTTTAAGACATTTAGATCACCGGTACAGCACAGTAGATCACAGTTGGGCTGACGGTAGAGCGCATATCGAAACAGCATCTCACACGGTGACGGCGATTTTTCCGAAGTCGCGGATTTTCGAAACTCAATTTGAAACTGCGGGTGTCATTGTGCTTTTTGGTTTATTATTCTTGGAATAATACACCTATGTTTTCGCGACGGAGGTCGACGACTCCGATCGGCCTCAAAATTTGACTTTACCCGTTTGAAGGGGTCTAGATTCTACATCCGAAATGTCCGTTCAGGCCCTTTTGGGCAGTAGGAAATTTGACAAAATACTCGGTTTACCATCTAGTTGTGCCCGCAAGGTTTTCAGTCTGATCGCTCAAACCCGTGGGGCGCTATGGGGCTAATGGAGGTGGGTTTTGAGGGCTTTTAGCTATGGAATCGAGTTAGGTGTCGTTTTCGAAGTATTTACGGGCGCAGAATCCATTTTCGGGGGTCCCGGAACGATCCGATTTCACTGAGGAGATCTACAGGGCTTTCATGGGGCTAAAAATGGGATTTTTGAAGGATACCAGGAGGTTAAATATTTTTCGAGTAAAAAATAAAGAATTTTTGAAAAAAAAAAAAAAAATAATAATAAAAGTTTTTTCGAAAAAAAAAATCTAAAAAATTTGTTTCATGTTTCAAAGTTTTTTCAAAAATTTTTCCATTGACAGAAATAATTTTTGCGCAAGTAACCTATATTAAAGAATAATAAACCCTTGTGTAAAATTTGCAGCGTTTTTTATCCTAAAAATGTGCCCGATTACTTGAGTCCCCTATCGGCGTTTCCTAGAAGGTACCCAAGTCCAGGATAGGGGAGAGCTTTTTGGTCTTTGAGCAGTGTACAATGTTCTAAACGCAAAATTATTCATACTTACGTACTAGGTGTTTGGTACAAGAGTGATTGTTTTCGAATTCAGCAGGTCTTAATAGGTAACACTGAATTTTCAAACTCGAATATTCCACTACTAAAAGAAAAACCTTAGTCGTGGGCCGCATTCTGGGGAAATTTGTTGAAAAAAAAAAAAAGTATTTAGTCGAAAATCCTAGAATAATATTCTAATATGCATTTATATGCTTTTATTCTGAAGACCGCTGTTTTATGCATTTATATGCTCGATAATATTTATCTAAATTTAATTTAAATTCTGTTCGTCCCGAAAAGGCGAAAATACTACCAAAAGGCTTCTTTCAATATTTACTACACATGAAAAATATATGCTGATACGCTCAAATCCGAGCCCTAGTGATAACCCTTCGTGTACTGTAACAATTTACAGTGTTTTTTCCATTCTCAAGCGTTCTGTCACGCAGTGGGAAACGTTATGAGGACAAGTGGAATTGCTCCGAGCTCGATCACTATCCCAGATTACCTCCGAAGCTCTCAAGAATGTTCAGAGGACAAACTCACATCGGCTCCTGGAATCCGGCCGGCAGGACGTTCCTTTTGACGACCGTGTGGTTCCCAGGTTGCGTGCACTTGATTTGAACCACCTCCTTCCCCTCATTGTCTTTTTCCAACACAATACGGTGGTAGAACGTCTTGACGCCCTGTGCAAAAAAGGAGAAAGATAGAAAAAAGAAGATAAAAACCTGGGAAATCAATTCAAAAGGGGGACAGCGTTAAAAGCGATCCGCTACGCGACTCACTGTAATTGTACAAAGCGGATTTAAATGGCATTGCGAAAGCGATTCGTTCGTACTAAAATGACATTTAACGATCGTCCAAGGAACAGACCCCGTAGGTATATCTCGATGTATCGGATGCCGTTATTGGTAGGTAGGTACTTCCAGTGAAATAATAAAATAGGATTTTGAATCTGGCAAAATCGGTAGAAACCACCCCCCAAAACTGGCGGGTTAACTCAATTTGGCTAAAAGTCGAGTTATGGAGTCTGTTCTTGACGACAGCAGATTTCAGGGGACAGTGCAACTTGACGTTTTAAAGCGTTTTAGAACAATTTTTCTGTACATCTTCTGAAGCATTGAATAAAGATAACGACTTGCTTCTTTTTTTCATCTGAATAGTAATATTCTGAAGTTTCTACTGAGTTTTTTTTCACGTAGGTACCTCCGCTACCCGATTTTACACACAAATTTGAAGAAAGCGGAATTCCAGCCAATTTTTGGTGTTGGTAAATCGATCACTGAGACTCCAATTTTCGGTAATATCTCCCAAAGAAAAAAATTTCAGTGGGTTCAGAACGAATTGAGGATTCAGCAGAAATTTAGTTTTTTCAATTCGGTTAAGTAGTTCCCGAGAAACAAGTCCTACCAATAGGTCAGAAAACGTACTTTTACAGGAGAAAGCTTCAAAGATGGCGGGCGGAATCCATTTTTGATGGTCCCACATCTGTTCTTGAACTCATGTTTGAAAACATTTCTTTTTTCTATTTGAGGAATAGGTTTTTTACTGCATTAATTTTTGCAAAATTTTTCTATAAGATATAGGTAGGTAATCAAAGAATAATAAACCTTTGTGTAAAATTTGCGGCGGGGTTTTTTTTTTCTCAGACGCTTGCTTCTGGGTGTGAAAACGATCAAAAACCTAACGAAGTTGAAACAAATCGCTGTTTTGAGCAACAAAAGTTAAGCTCACCTTTCAAAATGGTGCCAATTTAGATTCCTCATATTAGGGCCTGTTTGGAAGGATTCAAACCACTTCCAGCTTTCTGCCGACCATTTGGTTGGACAAGAGCTAATAGGTGAGTTCGCAGAGTAATTCTGAAAATTCCGAACCGTTCGGCGCATGCGCAGGTCTTTTGCAAGGGTACAACTGCTTCCAGGAATTAAACGCTCAAGTTCTGATGCTCTGCGAACGCAGAATTCGTTCAAAATCGATTCCGGCAGTAACTGTTCTGCTGTTTTTATAGAACTTCCAGAATTGATTCCTAATGCCTCGATTGTGGAAAGTCACGCATGCGCGATTCATTTCCATCTGTGATCGCGTGGAGGTAACTTTGTGGGGACTACTTTTTCGTTTGCGGAGGACCGAAGTTCTGGCCATTCTTAAAGTGGAGGGGAGTTGAATTCCTGGTTGCGTTCGAGTTTTGATTCGATTCCGAACGGCCAGAACTTACTCGGGAGTTTCCCCATTGGGCCCTAATCCCTCATTAGCAACAGTGTATGCCCTGAAACTAATCCTTCCTGACCCTTCAAGATGCCCCTTTGGGCTTCCGAGCAGAAAACGAAGAGTAGACGTTTGCCCCCCCCCCCCCCCCCCCAAGAATAGCCCAAAACGGCGGAAACTAGCTGAACAACTAAGTAACATATACCTACGAGAGTGTATTTTATATGAATTCGTATGAATGGGCTAGGGAACAAGGTCAGAGAAATGGGAAAATTCGGCCGAACATAGTTGAACTAATAATGAACAAAGTACTCAGTACAGTTAGCACTGAGAAATTAGGTGTCTGAGCAGAGGAAATCTAGTGAATATTTGGCGTTTTGAATTTTCCCGCGGTGACACTTTAACTAATCCGCCAGAGTGCACTCGCACAAAAAGTAGGTGTACAAAAAATCTTTTTTATTTTTGGTTGTTATGTTGGTGAACATGAATATGGTCTGTCCCGTCACGCTAGCGTCAGAACATATCCGAACGACTATTTTCCTTGCAATTTCACCTTTTCTGATCTCGTGAATCTCTGAATTCGTGCTTTTAGTTCATTGGCTGCCCACGAGAGAGCACTTCTTGGAAGCGCCACTCTTCCCTCCAGATTCAAAGTTGAAATTTTCTAAAGTGCCCTAGAAATTTGTATAACACTGTAGGAGCCCAAAACTCACTGCTATGGCTTCAAATTATGAAGTTCATTCAGAAAAAAGTATTAGTCGACATTCGGTTCCCGGGCCCATTATACACGTCAGAACTACGCTCAAAATTTGAGCATAGTTCTGACGTGTATAATGGGCCCGGGATATTATATTTAATATAATAATATAATTAAACTTACAAAATTGTAGGTAATTATAATATAATTACATATAATTATAATAATATTATTATTATCAATTTTGATGTACATTGATTCCAGATACTGATTTTAAGTAGGCGAGAATGTTTTTCTCCTGTCGGTTGTACTCGTCAATAATTTTTAAAAGGATGTTCTGGAGGGAGGAGCAGTAACCCAATGAACATTTTTAACCGTGAGCCTAATGAGTAGACAACCCAAACCGCCCTCTACCATGATTGGCCTACGTGGAATCTACATTTTGTATTCCCTTTTCCAAGTCCAAAACTACGAAATTCGGAGACAAAACGAGATCAGGCTCGGAACATATTATGTCGCAAATAATGGAAAAGCACGTCGCATAAGTAACCTCCCTTTTGTCATTCAACAGACAATAAACTAGTTGATATAGTAACCATGAAGCGAAAAAACTTGAACAAAACATTTGGGGCTGTATTCGAACGTTCCGTAGACATACATTTTTTCGGCCTGACAAAGAGTATCCAAATTTGTACGCATGTTGAAAATTACTACATGCGAGTCAGTGCGCCCAACAGGTCTCTTTGGGCCCCCCTTGTTTTGACTCTCGACGGATTAGAGGCACCTCATTATCGCCTTGACCTGAGGGATTGCACAGTACCTACTTTGACATGTAGACAAAAAAATAAAAAATCGATACATTTTTCCCCCAAGTCAAAAAGTCGCAAATCCTCACTAGATAGTTCCTGGTCAAGAAAAACGTTCACATATCATAGCTGCCTACGACAATATTAGCATGCTCCTTTCAGTAGTGATTTTTCCTTCTTCACGTGAATAATATGCTCCAGCCATAGTGATTTTGTTTGTATTATAAACAAAATCACTATTCACAAAATCACAAAATCACTTTGTATTATAAACAAAATCACTATGGCTGGAGTTTCAACAGGTAAGTAGACATACTTTGCTAATTTATTCTTCATTTTTTATGCATGCACGAAAGAAAGTGAGGTGAAGGGTCTTCATAAACAGTAAGATTATAATATTATTTAACTTCAGAAGAGAATTTCTCAAAAAGACCAAAAGAGACCCCTTTAGATTTTTTTTATTTTGTTACCAAACTATCATTGAATAAAAAAAATCACTGGTGCGCAACGTTTTCAAGCGTCGTTTGTCTATTTCAAGCACGACCGTTACGAACCGGGAATTATTTTTGATTTTGAATTCCGTGCAGATTCTAACTTGTCCGAAGCCTGCTATCTGCGAGTATTTGCTCAATGAACTGCACGTGGATGACCCAGAAATGGAAAATTTAGAATCAGGTGCATTTTTTCTGCATGAAAGTAGAAGAAAGATGGAAAGTAAGCGGCAGAAAAAGAAAAAACGTTGGATCTCGGAACGAGGAGTGGATTTACTAGTTTTTACTTGTTTTACTAGTTTTTTACTATTTTACTAGTTTTTGTCAATAACTCAGTGAGACTTCATTTGCGACCCAACATATGGGGTATATTCGTAATCTGCGTCAAATTTCCTATAAGAATCGGTCCTCACGGGATTTTTGTCCAAAATTTCCATACCTATGCTCCAAGTAAGTACTTACTGGGGATTGGGGCCCAAACGTCCTTCGCCCACTTACTCTGTGAACTCACCAATACAACTAATACAGTGCTAATGAGTGTCCGCTGACAAGGAGCCCGGCTAATAACTTACGGTAGCTTGGTTGACGACTCTCGTGACCCCACATTGGTAAAAGTCAGATAAGGATAATTTGAAAACCGCTTGGTGTTCGACTAGAATGGGTTTGCAAGCGGGATCTGCAACGAGGACACAAATTAGTACTTGGCAGAAAAAAAAGGCACATTGATTAGCTTTCAGTCGTGAATGGGTTGTGGTTTGTCGTTACCAGGAAAATATTTGAGGTCTTCGAGGTAGATAGCGTTTACGTCATCCGCCCTCCTGAGTTCGGCAATCATCGTGTCTTCGAAGCATTTCACTTTGTATTGAGCTGAAACAAAGAAGCAACGATTGAACAGGTGGTCCTGCCGAGAGTTCACTGCCTAATAACATGAACACCACGGAACAGTAGTAAATCAAGACGAGCCGTGTTTGGGTTTTCGACGGGATTAACGACTGGGAGGAATTCGAAATCAGAGGTTGATAAGTGGGAAAGATCAAGAGCCGTACCTACGAGTGAGACGTGTGTGTGTGTTGAGCGTTGGGTTCGACTCCTAACTCTTTGCTCTAATGGCTGGTAATGAGAGGCGGACCATTGTAATCAAGGGGATCTCCGTTACTTTGGCCACCAGGTGTATCGTCCACTTTTCCGTACGGAATCATCCGGGATGGAAATGGGAAGATACCACACAAGGTCCCAAAATACCTTACGTTCTATCTTCCATCTGTTAATGCCTTCGATTCTGTTTCCAACAAGCGAACAAAGACCAAATTCTTCACTCTGAGATGCTCAACGACTTGAGACGCTCTTTTAGAAAACACAACTGATAACAACTTTTTGGCTTGTAAATCTCGTAGGAAATTGACACAAAACTAAATAAATCCACTCACCACTGTCAGCACTGCTGAGTCAGTCAGCAGTGCTGACTCAGCAGCACAGAGTAACAGAGACTCTCTGTCAGAGAGCTGCTCAGCAGCCTCTTTTGAAAAGAGTCTTGATTCAAGACTCTTTTCTTTCTAGGGGTGTAAAAAAGTATCGACTCTTGGAAGAATCGATTTTTTGGAAAAAATAGTATTTTTCCCCCGATGTAGGTATCGATTCAAAATTTCGAGACTTAGACAAGACAACCAATAATTATAATCTTTGTTACCTGCTACCTAGTTCAAAGAAAGAAACTACGATTTGATTAGGTACATTTTGGTTTATTATTCCTGGAATAATGCACAAATGTCTTATACGTCTATGTAATCGCGACGGGGGTAGAAAATTCAGATCGGCCCCAAAATTTGACAATTAATGTACCTATGTAATACAATAATTTATTCGTTTCAAGAGGTCTAGATTCCAAAAAAAGGAAATGTCCGTCAGCCGTACGCCGTCCGGGCCGTTTTGGGCAGTGGGAGTTTTTTTAAACTGAAATGTTGACCAAATACTCGGTTTACCATCTAGTTGTACCCGAAAGGTTTTCAGCCCGATCTCTCAAACCCATGGGGCGCTATGGGCTAAACTGGGGCTACGGGAGTTTTTTTAAGGCTTTTGGCTATGGGATCGAGTTAGGTATCGTTTTCGAAGTAGGTATTTTTGGACGTAGAATCCATTTTTTGGGGTCCCTGAACGATTGGATTTCAGCATGAGATTTATGGGGGTTTCATCTGTCTACAAATGGGATTTTTTAAGGATCCCAGGAGGTCAAATATTTCCCCAAGTAAAAAACACTCTGAGACACTAAAATCTGCATTGAGACGGTTTGCGATGCCCACAGCACTTCAAATCGACCAATGTTACTTAATAGAAACATCTAAAAATTATTATTTCAGTAGAAATAATATTGATTATTAATTTAAGGGGGTCCAATACTAGCGTAATTCGAAAATAAACAGCTGGTTTTGGACAGTCACGAGGATTTTTTCAAGAACTCTTCCAGAATTACGAGGATTTACACGCTGAAAGCTAGGACTTACACGTTTATACAAGCCACACGTTATTTCGACCGAACACTGAGAAGACATAAAAGACATAAAAGTTTATGAATGAAGACATTGAAATGTTCTCACCGTAGATTCACGAAACTTTGCACGAAGGTATGAATCGCCTAAAATCCTATTCATACTTCAGTGAAGTAACTTCACAAAAGAATCAATATTTTTCAATTCTTACAAAGGTCAATCTGTTTTCCCAAAAAGTAGAGCTAACTTTGAATAACTTGAATCGTATGTTTCGTTGTTGAGGCTTTTTCGTGACATGTAGGTACCTGTGCAATGTCGCTGAAAAGCCCCACAGGAGGCTCACAGATCCCCACGGTGTAGTCGGATGGATCAGAACCCACAAAACAGAGTAACTCTGTATAACTTTTATACAAACAAAAATACTTTGAAAACGACATCCCCACTTGACCCTAGACCCTTCAAAACCCCAGTCCTTCTCGAAGATGTGACGTATTTTTTTGCTTCTCAATCGAACTCAACCCAAATGAAAAAAAAAAAAAAAAAACCAAATTGGTCACGGCTTCTGTAGAGTAGGATATAATTCCATAGAATCTGCTCCGAATATCCGACCACAAGGTGACACCTGTTTTTCTCATCTCCGACTGTTGAACCACCAGATCAGCTACGGCGAAAATCATTTGGGCGGTCGGTGTCGTTGCTGGACGGCTGAGGTAGGCCGCAAACAGGGCGACGGGTGGATAATTATGGAGTGACATCCTGTAAGTACCTGTACCATTCGAAGGTACCAGGTGACGTGATGGAAGCTCATATCGTCAACAGGAATCTAATTGTGCCCGCAAGGTATTCAGCTCTATCGCGGGGCTCTGTGGGTAGGTATTATATAAAAACTCTGTACATTTTTTGTTACAATTATTGTTAACAAATTAATTAATTTTTTTAAGTAGGTAGCTACGTGTAGCCACATTAAAGCCCTAAAATTTTTCAAAATGCTTGTCCAAGAAACACCTTAAAGAGGTGATGTTTTTAAAGAGTTTTGAATTTAGAGACAATTTATGAGGGTTCTGCACCCTTCCGACTACACACCGGGGATCTAAGGGGCGTCCTCTAGAAGCCGGGAGCGTCTGGCCTGTAAGGCCCCTGATTGTGGCGCTACTACCGGAATCTGAGGGAATCGCTTTTCTCGGGAGTTGGGTTCCCCGCTGATCGCTGTCATCTTATCTTCATCTTCTCAAAGGACGGGGTTCCCAAGCAGGTTAATATCCTCAAAAACATATCACCCAAAAAAAAAAAAAAAAAAAAAATATTTCTCCACAAAAGCCAAGAGACGTACTGGTAATGAAGTCGCGTTGAAAAATCCCAGCAAGGAGGAGCGAATGATCATAACTTCTAATTAAATTAGAGCAAATTTTACTCTTGCGAGGAACTGAAAATCAACAAACTGAGCATTTCAAAAACTAGACTGAAAATTTGTGCTCGAAATTCAATTTTAATGTTTCTGCTGTTAACATACATGGATGCACTTTTAATGAAAATTTGTTGTGATCTCTTCTATTCATAATAATACTTTTTTATTTGAAAACTATTTTTCTTCTGTGATTTTCGTTATGATTTATGAATATGAGGTACCTACGTCGGGATTTACCACCAAAAGTGCACTTAGTCATACGGTACCTACCTACTTCTCAATTTTTTCAGATATTGTATTCTAGTGATTTATACGTTGTCGTTGAGTAATTGTTCAGTGAGAAAATAAAGTAGGTATACCTAATTTTATAAAGGTAGGTACCTACCAAGGTAATTAAAATTTCATTTCTTAAACACCTAGCTGTCATGTAGAGGCGCAAATGAATGGGGTTTTCTTTCTTAGCTGTAGTTGATGGCGATTGCTAGTTCTGGAAGAATCTATGACAACTTACCTAGGTAGTTTTGGTTTATTATTAAATAATAATCATTTCTAATAATATTGGACATTTTCTAATAATAAGCCTTTAATGTTCATATGGGGGTAACATGGTTTTATGGAACATAAGCGTGTGAGGGCTAAAATGGGGAAAATGAAGCCAACTGTAGTGTTTTCCAGCTCTAGTTGATAGGGTAGTGGTTATGACCACGAAGACAAAATTTTCTAGATAAGTACTAGATATCTTCATTGAAATAATTAACCCATATGGAGGAATTTCCTGCGTTTTCTAATTAATCCAGATAGGTACCTTCCGTTAAACTCAACGGTTCAATTTCTCCTAGCGTTAGTTTGACATAAACACTAAAGAAATTTTCTTCTCCCTGGTGCTCAAAGATTTTTCTGCGTTCCGTCATCATTTTTCCGGGTCATTTGCTTGGAGAAACGTTTTAGGAGAAAACCTTCCGAAAAAGAAAAAAAGGTTAGTAGGTAATTCAAACTTTGGCGGCGAGCAAGATAAGCGGTTCCCTTAGTTTCCGGTAGTAGCGCAACAATCAGGGGCCTTACAGGCCAGGGGCCAGACTCTCCCCTTCTAGAGGGCTTTTTAAGGACTTTAGACAGGCAGCCCCGTAGAGAGGGGGGGGGGGGGGGCACTGGACCCGTTGCCCCCGGGCCCGGCTTTCGTAGGGGGGCCCGGATTTTCTTGAGGTTTTTTTTAGGAGGCAAAATGGGAAAAGGGACAGATCAATGTAGGAAAAATTTTCATACTTTTTTTTTTTTTTTAGGGGGCCCGAAGAATTTTGCCCCCGGGCCCGGATTTTCTCTCCACGGCCCTGTAGACAGGAGGTCGAATGAGATGACGTTTTCAAAACCCAACTACGAGGTGTCGTCTTCAAAGTAATTTTGGCTGTTAACAGACAAATTTTGTTCTCTTACGACCAGCATTTTATTGACGAATTCAAATTTTGTACACAATCGCACAAAATGATAATAAATCCTTATTTGTAGTATAATTTGCAGCATTTTTCGAATGATGACGCGATGCGGGTGGATGAAAAGATTTCGCGAGAGCAGTCATCTGTGTCAGATATTAAAATCATCGTTACGAAACGCTTTCTTTTCCGGCAACTTCGGGAAGGTCTAGGAGAAATAGATGAAAGTTGGGAGCTACCTACGTGATGTTTAGACGAACGGGGGTGTCGGGCGTTCGACTGGGTGAGCTATTATGTCGGGTCCTGATGGTTCGAAACTGGATGGGTCGGGAAGTCCGTCAGTTGGCGAGCTGGTTCGCACAAGTTTCCGGTGGAGTTTTGACACGGTTTTTAGTCACCGGGTTATTTCTGGCGGTCCACAATTTCGCAACATAGTATTATTGGAGCAAGCTTTGACCTGACTACAGATTGCATTAGGGTCCCTAATTTTGGGATAAAAAACGCTGCAAATTTTTCACAAGAGTTTATTATTCTTTGATGTAGGTTACTTGTCCGAAAATTAATTCTGGGTCAGTGAAAGAAATTTTGAAAAAAAAAAAAAAAAATCCAAATGTTTTTTTACGCGGAAACTATTTCACTTCCTGGGATCCTTCAAAAATCCCATTTGTAGCCCCATGAAAGCCCTGTATATCCCCACAGTGAAATCGGATCGTTCCGGGACCCAAAAAAATGGATTCTACGTCTAAAAATACTTCGAAAACGACACCTAACTCGATCCCATAGCCAAAACCCTTCGAAAAACCCCTCCCGTAGCCCCATTTTAGCCTCATAGCGCCCCACGGGTTTGAACGATCGGGATGAAAACCTTGGGGGCCCAACAATATGGTAAGCCGAGTATTTTGTCAACATTTCAGATTATAAAAAAAAATTCCTACTGCTCAAAACGGTCCGGACGGCGGACGGACATTTCGGATTTAGAATGTAGACCTCTTGAAACGGATAATGTCAAAATTTGAGGAAGGTCAGAGTCGTCGACCCCCGTCGCAATTACATAGTGTAATAATAATAATTATTATAGGTGTATTAATCCAAGAATAATAAACCAAAATCGGTATGTAGCCAACAATCGATTGTTGCTCCAAGGGGATCGACTCTGGGCGTGGGGTGGAGTTAGAAGGAGTTGCAGTTCTCGTTTAGGCCGTGGGGGGGGGGGGGGGGGGTTGTCGCGACAGGTCAGGTCAGTAGGCGGCCGGTTAGATATTTCTGACACTTTCTTACGCCCAACTTCAAACCACCCAATAACCCCTGTAAAAACACATTCTGCGTTAATGTTTTGTTTATGATTCTTGAAATAATACACCCATGTAGGGGAAGGGTGGGTAGGATGGGATACCATAACTTCTTTGGGCGATAGTGACTACAATTTCATTCAAATGTTGCTAAAAATGACACTGTTTTATTCGTATGGTTGTGTTCTAATGAGAAACGTTGGAAATTTGGGGAATTTCAACGCACCCTGGTTACTAGATTAAATCCAGTGGAAAGATTAAAAATCGAAATTTTTCAGGTAGGGTAAGATGGGATACCTACCTCAAGAAAATTATAGAAATCGTTCCCAATCACACTTTTTACCCAAATAGTTTAATTTAATTTCACCCGAGGTATTATTTTCGAGCGAAAATTGCAGACGAACTGCTAATCTCCTTCAAACCCGCTGCACGAGTGGTGAGCTATATCCTTGCAGACTGTGCTCACTGAAGATAACTCTCAGTCAAAGCTCTTCCTCTATTCGTGTCGGAGGTCGAAAATTTTGATCCACCTCAAAATTTGTCATTGTGCGTTTCAAGGTAATATTCTGGTATACTATAAGCATATTATTTTTTATGCACAGCCAGCGCCATCTCCTACGTGATAAACTCAAAAGAAGCCCGTCCCCTTGAGCCTCAAACCGCTAACTAATGGATTCTCAGCAAATCCCTCTCTGTAATCACGCAAATGCTTCTCACTGGGAACCTGAAATGATCTGGTGGTTAGGTAGGTGGGTACCAACGTGTGAAAAGTGGGGCAGAGGAGTTCCTTTCGGACTTCTTCTTCCCTTTATCGAAATCGACGACAGTAAAAGTAACATCAAGAGTACAACTTTTAAGCAACAAGTTCTGAGAATGGTTCCCACAATTAATGCCCTCGATTATCCCGTTCGAAACAGAAATGATCGTCGGGGGCGAGCAGGTTGTAAAAACCTTCATTGCCGCCAGTGGAAGCTCCATGAAGTGAACGGGAGGTTTGGGAAACATTTCGCGGAGAAGAAAAAAAAGACGATTTTAGACGAAGACGGAGACGCGTTTCGGTTGATTAGACCATCGTCAGTACGCGACGAAGAATTGACAACGTGACGTCAAGACTATTGCTGCAAATTGTACACCAAAGTTATTACATACTATTCTTTGGTACAAATTATGTTGGCATGGAATATAAAAAATCCGAACAGTATTAAATACTGGATCAGTACCAAATTTTGGTCAGAATCAATATGGATTTTTTCCCCCCGTTGAAGGACTGTTCTTTTCTGTCATAATATTTATTTTTCTATTGTATATTTTCGCCATTTTCGCGTACCTCCAGTGTCACCAGAGTCAAATGCCAAGAAAAAATCGAAAATAGAAGAAAAAATCGACCTGCACTCTGGTGTTTTTTGATTGGAAACCGGAACCACTATAGGTGACGTCACGTTAAATGATTATAAACTACGTGAAAGACTTTTTGTCAGTTTTTGGGCCTTGATCGCGCCTCCCCTGGAGACCCTTCACGCCCCCCCCCCCCCCCCCCCAAGGGGGGCGTGCCCAAGTTGGGAAGTTGGGAAATATAATATATTCTGTATATATTTTCAACTTTCGTAATATATTTCTGTTTTAAAAGCAAGCCGTTATTGTTACATAGAAACCAAAATGAGTCGTTATTGTGACATGGATATACCTAGGTGTTGGCGCGAATTTACAACAACGAAGGACCACCCCCGGAATCACGGGGGAAAATGAATTATTAAATTCTTCGGTAGACAGCGGAGACAAAAATATAAAAATACAAAACTCACCCTGTCAGACGTCGAGACTCGCCTTCCGGAAAACTGCACTTTTGCCTGAAATGGGAGGGGTGTGGGTGTTTGAGGGTAGGAAGGGCAAGGAATAGATAGGGTTTCGGCACAATAATTTAATTAATCCGGAAAGTAACCACGTCGACCGGGGACAGTGTATTTTGCGTGATTCTGCGCGGTAGTTTCGCGGGATTCGGTGCGGTTTTTATATAATTCGAGATCACCGTTCTGTAGCGCGATTATGAGCAGCGAGGTTTTAACCAATTTTATAACAATTAAGCGGTTGAACGACGGAGAAGCGGGGACACAAGTTTTCGTAAGCACGGCAGGATGAACAATAATAAGGTCAGAGCAGAGAGGGGAAGGGCATCTTTGAGTGGCCCCCACCGGGGCAACGGCATGATCATTCGTGCGCCTCCATTACCCCCCACTCTGAAAGACCATTTTATATGGTTTTAAGAATTTTTAAAGCGAGTTGAGGGTACTCGAAAGTATCACAATAATTAGCTGAATAATGGTAGAACATTATTAAGCAATAAATATTTTCTGAATATACATGATCAATGATCACGTAGGAATAGCGTAGAATTTATTTAGCGTAAAATGTCATAAATTTTATGACATTTTCATCAACGTATTAATATATAAGTTAGTATTTAATTACACAATAATAGCGCAAACAATGTTAGACTAGAACGCAACAACAACACAATATTAACAAGAAGCAAGAAATCAATTTGCAATAAATAATAATAAATAAGGGGTTAGGCCTACTGCGTTGGTAAGGGACAAATTTCGACGGGCACCGACGCATGTAGATCCACCGTCTGATAGGATGAACGAACAGGGCCGTTTATGAGACAAAAATCTCTGGAAGGCTGCAAGGAAAGACTCAATGGTCATGTCGGAACATAATTCAGTATGAACTGATTTCACTGCTAGACAGACGAATAGACAAAAATATGTCTTCATCAATTTCGGTTTCCCTCGCTGACGAGATATCACTATCATGAATGGCCCAGCGCAATCACAGCCGGTTTTCTCGAATGCTTGACAGCCAGTAACCCGAAGCGCGGGTGAATCTGCCATTTCTGGCGGCTTAGGTGCGGGTTTGGTTTTAAAGCAGGAATTACACTTCCGTACCCGACTTCTTATCCACGTTCTTGCAGCGGGAATCCAAAATATTAACCGAATCATGGTTAATAGCGAATGAGCACCAGCATACATGAGGTCGAAATGATACTGATCTATGATCAAATCAACTAATTTCCCGCGGGTTGGGAGCAGAATTGGATTATTCCCATCGAAGGGAATTTTGGCGTGTGATAACCTGCCCCCCACCCTGAGCAACCCATCATCATAGAATGGATCAAGGTGTCGGAGACTATCGGTAGTTCGTAATGGTTTCCCTTTTTTCCATAAATCTATTTCCTCCGCATAGGCTTTATTTTGTGCATATTGAATCCAATAATTTGCAGCCCGTTGGAGTTCACCTCTCAAGATGTACGGCGTTTTAAGAGTCCTTTTCGTACAGGCCCGAAAAATATACGCTGTAGTTCGCAATAATTTTCGATATGAGGAAATTCGATCTAAAAGGGGTGCGAGAATTTCATTGGGTTCCGGAGAAACAATGGGGAAGGCTACAATTATTTTAGCTTCACTGGCGACCATTGGCTCGATTTCAGTTGGACCCATGAATGGAGCCGGCCAATGATCCTCGGAGGTCCATGGAGGTCCATGGAACCACAAGTGGTGATTCAAGAGGTTTTGAGTGTCGGTCCCTCTAGAAATTACGACGGCCGGGTTATCTTCCCCCGCTTCGTGCCTCCACTGTGATTTTTGAGTGTGTTCTTGCAAATAGGCGATGCGATTAGCCACCCATGTTTTCCATCTATGCGGTTCAGAATGTATCCAATGGAGGACAACTTGGGAATCGGAGAGTGCGACTATTGTCGAAAATGTGTGCCGGCTGGAGTATGAATCGACTACAAATCTCATGAGTTTCGATAGGAGGACCGCGGCACATAATTCCATGCGTGGAATTCGTTCCATCAGCAAAGCAGAATTGGAACACCATTTTGCACCTTCACACTTGAACATCAGCCGCAGTTGACGATACAGCTCAACCAGTCTTTCTTCGCTCTCGATCGAACTCGTGACGTCATCAAGGGATAGATCTCTATGGACCACAGCGGCAGCCAACGGAAATTTATCACGTTCAAGATCAGCAAGTAATCGTACGGTTGGCTGAGCTAAAAATGGCGAACAGGACATCCCAAAGACTACTATATTCGACTCATAAACCTCTAATTGTTGACCTGGTCCTTCTCTCCATATGAAGCGTTGGTAGCGACGATCTGATTTGTCGACAGAAATTTGCAGGAACATGCGACGACAATCTGCAGTCACAGCGAATTTGTACAATCGGAAGTGAAGCAATACTTCTAGGACATCGGTTTGCAATTTAGGACCAGTCTTTAAAAGATGATTGAGTGAATACGAGGATGAAGTTGCAGCGGAAGCATTCCACACTATACGTAATGGAGTCGATACATGACCTGGGCGATATACTCCGTGGTGAGGCACAAAATATGAGTTTTCTCCTGAGACGTCAGAAGCTGTCCCAATTTTTGATATGGTTCCATCAGCTATATACTCCTGAATCAACTTGACGTATAAATCGCGGTTTTCTGGTTGTTTTGCGAGAATACGTTCTTGAGAGAGAAATCTAACATTAGCCATGGGTTTGGACGAACCTAGGAGAGTTGGAGACGGAGCAAACGGGAGTCGAACCGAGAATGTACCATCAGGGTTGCGGACTGTCGTGTTCAGGAACATCTTTTGGCATTTCTCATCCTCAGGTGTGGCGATTTTCTGATTAGGAACTTCCTCAACACCCCAGAACTTTTCCACTAACTCTTCCAAAGGCGTTGACGTCATTAGGCACACTCTACTGTTCGAATTACCCACGCTCTCAATTTCCGCTCTACCCATCACTATGTATCCCAAAGTAGTTTTCACAGCTATTGGCGATCCAGGAGGGCCTAAACGTCGGCGATAGTTAGTACTATAAACTATCCGCGGCCATAGTTCAGCTCCAATTAAGCAATCTACATCATTGGGTTCATGGAACTTTTCATCGGCGAGAGCATGTACCAGATTTCTGAAGTGGTGGAGACAATTTAAAGAAACTCGAGCAGTTGGCAGACGATCAGTGAGCTTATCAACAACCAGAGCGTGAGCGGAATAGGAGCAATTTTCATCGAATCGAGAGGAAAATTCAAAGGTGGTGTTAGCGGAGATACTCAGCGGCGAGGAACCTATACCATGGACAGAGGACTCAAAGTCTTCCATATTTAATCCGATCCTCTCACAAGCACGTTTAGTAATGAAATGTGACATCGAACCACTATCTAATAAACAGCGAAGCTCGTGCGGGTTTCCAAAACGATCCCTTACTATGACGACAGCAGTAGCGAGTAGAACAACAGAAGGAGCGGACATAGCAGAGATATGATTGGAGCATGCTGATTGAAGAGAGGAAGTTGCGACTACATTTGCGGTGGAGGATTGCGATTGCGGAGCGACCACCGGGTTTGACGGGGTATCAGCAGCAGGAACAGTAGAATCCGATTGGCTGGGATTACTCCCACTCGAGCGATGAAGCAATTTGTGGTGCTTCCGATTGCAATTTTGAATCGGGCATACGTTCGACGAACGGCAGGCAGAAGATAAATGGGAATTTACCGATAAACAGTTAAAGCAAACTCGATTGGCTTTCACGTAACACCAACGGTCATCCATGTTCATTTTTCGAAAATTCTGGCATCGGTACAAAGGATGGACGGATTGCTTACATAGGGCACAAGATGTTGTCACATCCTGACCTTCAGTGGCAACGGCAGCTTGATCGGTACTTGGCGTGATTAAATCCTGCGCAACGAACGCGTGATTGGAGGCTCCTTTCGGACCAGGGGTCCCTTTACCTTTGGTGTTAACAGGGTTTGGTTTGGACCCAGTAGCCGTTGTGGAGCTTGAGGTTCTACCAAGAATTTTACCCTGCTCGGAAACAAATTTAACCAAATTTTCCAAACTTGGAAACGCGACTGAACGGTAATTATTTTCGAATAATTTGGCCGTGGTCAGGTCCACTTTCTTTAACGCGATATGTAAAAATACATAATCGGACAAATCATCTAAATTTAACTGCTTAAATGGGCGCAATAAATCCCTCCAGAAAGGAATTTAAGCCCTTTTCAGATTCAGCGGATAGCGATTTAAAGTTCAATATTTTTTCGATGTAAATTGAGGCGAGCGCTCGCTTATCCTCATACCGATCAATTAAAGCCTGTAATAAAATATTGTAATTAGCGGCTATCGGCGAAATTGACGATAGTACAACTCTGGCTGGACCCTGGAGGGCCCCGGCCAAACGCGTGACTTTATCGAGATCAGTGTAGCGAGGATCTTCGTGAACACTCTGTTTGAATAGCTGATAGAATACCGGCCATTCCTCAACGACACCCGAAAATTTAGGAACCTCAAGCTTAGGAGCTTCCATACGGGGCACATATCGGACTTCTCGTTGATCTTCAGCAGGCCTTTCCTGGCGAATTAATTCGGAGTATCTCTCCTGCACTATGCAAAAGAGATCATCGAATGCATCTAAATTTTGATAATCTATTTCGTAGGTAGGGTCGATTTTATACTCATACTCGTGTACTAAGTCCAAACTTTCGATAAATTCCTTGCGAAGCGATTCTATTCTTCGCGCTTTGGTTATAAAATCAGCCTTAGCGCGGGTATCAGTAGAAAACGATTGCCTACTGCAAACGTCATACAGAGTTTGCATCCGGGAGAACGCTCGTTCCTTTTTTGCGATATGAAGCGATCTTTGGAGATAATAAACATTTTCCAATGCGTTATCGGCAATGTTATCAAGTGGCATTCCGAAGATGAAAGGGGAACTTGAATCGAAAGAACGGACCGAGTGAGACAAGAATCGGCAGGAATTTTAGCACGTTGACGGCTAACCTCGAAATTGGAATTTTACCGAATCCCGAAACTATGGACAATCTTACGCCCGAAAGGACCAAAAATAATGTTGGCGCGAATTTACAACAACGAAGGACCACCCCCGGAATCACGGGGGAAAATGAATTATTAAATTCTTCGGTAGACAGCGGAGACAAAAATATAAAAATACAAAACTCACCCTGTCAGACGTCGAGACTCGCCTTCCGGAAAACTGCACTTTTGCCTGAAATGGGAGGGGTGTGGGTGTTTGAGGGTAGGAAGGGCAAGGAATAGATAGGGTTTCGGCACAATAATTTAATTAATCCGGAAAGTAACCACGTCGACCGGGGACAGTGTATTTTGCGTGATTCTGCGCGGTAGTTTCGCGGGATTCGGTGCGGTTTTTATATAATTCGAGATCACCGTTCTGTAGCGCGATTATGAGCAGCGAGGTTTTAACCAATTTTATAACAATTAAGCGGTTGAACGACGGAGAAGCGGGGACACAAGTTTTCGTAAGCACGGCAGGATGAACAATAATAAGGTCAGAGCAGAGAGGGGAAGGGCATCTTTGAGTGGCCCCCACCGGGGCAACGGCATGATCATTCGTGCGCCTCCACTAGGTATATTCTGTGTCACCGACTCCCAGTCATAGGACAGAGGGTTCCCTACAGAGAACTGAGCAGACAAAGGGTCTTATTCGCTCGACTACTTTAATTTTTTATTCATTTAATTAATTTATTTATTTTCTTTGAATTTGAGCACAAAGGCACGTAAGGTGACTTTCTTTCAGGACAGGAAGAGGATCGTCAGCAACGAAGCCCAGTTTGTTGACTAGGTACGTTGTCCTTAATATTGTATCCTTGTCCTTGTCCTTAATAAGTCTCACACACGCTATAGTCCAGTAAATCGGTGGTTTGGCCAGGAAAAAAATGTAGAAGAAGGTTTGACAACCTTTATTCATGTTTTTTGGGTCGCTGAATCCGAATCTGAGCTTTGCCACCTCGCCAGACGCGAGCTTAACTCAGGAAACGCGAAAAACATGTAATTTTTCGGACTTTTTTCAGTTTTTGGGCTGTAACTCGGAATCTAAGCGTTTTTACGACTTCCACACCCTATAAAAAATTAAAGTAGCGTGAATTTCCTACCAAATTCATGTATACACTTTTAATGTAGGACCAACCATAACGCCGCTGGCGCGGTTAGAAAAAACCCTATTTTTTGGCTCTACGCTGAATAAGTTGAAAACGCAAATCTAATTGGGCGCGGGCGCCCTTTTAACAACATCTCACGGCTAAATCCGTATATTACATGAATACCTAGTATACCAAGGTCATATTGAACGAATTGCCGAACGTCAGTGATGTGATGGCGCCCCTATTTAAAAAAAACTCTGTAACTCTTCATTACGGGGTAAGCAGGTGAAAATGAAAAGAAGAGTTTTGTCACAGAGTTTTTTTTTTTTTTTTTTGGAAATAGGGGGGCCAGGGCCATCACATCACTGATGTTCGGAAATTCGTTCAATATGACCTTGGTATACTAGGTATTCATGTAATATACGGATTTAGCCGTGAGAAGTTGATAAAAGGGCGCCCGCGCCCAATTAGATTTGCATTTTCAACTTTTTCAGCGGAGAGTAAAAAAATCGGGGTTTTCAAACCGCGCTAGCGGCGTTATGATTGGTCCTACATTAAAAGTTTATACATGAATTTTGTAGGAAATTTACTCTACTTTAATTTGTTATAGGGTGTGCAAGTCGTAAAAACGCTTAGATTCCGATTTACAGCCCAAAAACTGAGAAACGTCCTAAAAATTACATGTTTTTCGCGTTTCCTGTGTTAAGCTCGCGTCTGGCGAGGTGGCAAAGCTCAGATTCGGATTCAGCGACCCAAAAAACATAAATAAAGGTTGTCAAACCTTCTTCTAGATTTTTTTCTTGGAAACAGGGGTTTCGAACACCGATTTACTGGACTACTACCCAACGAGAGGCTTACATTATGTAACCCTATAATGATACCTACCTAATTATGATAATTATATTATCATAATTATGATAATTATGTAAGCGGGTGATTCTACGAAAATCCGGATATTCACGCCCCTTTTCATATAGAGCAAAAATTGTGGAATTTTTAAATTTTTTTTTTTTGTGAAATATCTTTGAATTTGTTCAATGGGCTACGCTCGACAACATGTTTTTTGAAAAAATCAGAAATATGTACCAGGTGAGGTAAAAACTTGGCTGGACAACGATTTCCGGACTTTCGCCTATTATGCTAATTATATTATGATAATTCCTCCTATTATGATAATAGGACCTATTATTACCTGGTAACGATTCCAAGAATAATAATAGGAAAGACTAATTCTTGGAAAGACTTCAAAATAATTTTGATGTCTTTTTTGAAAACAATATCAGCCTAGATGCGGTTCCCTAATAGCACAATAATAATTATTGTTCCCTAATAGCACAATTATTGTGCTATTAGCACAATAATTGTGCTATTAGGGAACTGCATCTAGGCTGACACAAAAGCATCTAGGCGATTATTTATACAAAAGAATTATTCTTTTCTAATCGCAAAATGGGCAGCGTTTGTCAACTACCTACAGCAGGGGTTTTGGCTCGCGGACCCCTTTCACGGAAAAATTTCTACTGCGGACCCCTCAAGAGTTATGATCTAAATTTCTGATATGAGACGCTAAATTTGTAGATTGTGCTACCTAAAAGTTTAGTAAATTAGCCAGGCCATGCCTTATTGAAGCGAAGTCTTTTATACGGACGCCCCCCCTCTCGCCGCTCGGGTAGTCTCCCAGTGAAAATCGTGAGTCGGTGAGTGAGTCTCGCGGGAGTCACGGCTCGTCCAACCCGGCCGCTGTCAAGGAAGTCGGAAAGACGTACTCAGAACGGGTGGAATTCGGGGTGGGGCTTCATGGACCTTACAACGGTGGAGGAGGCAGGGAAATTTTGAAGCGATGTCTTTTTTTTTGGCCGACCTTTTAGCTACGAATAGGGGGGGTCGCAGACCCCCCCTGTCCGAATAAGCGCTCGGCCGAGCGGAGCGAGGCCTTATGTCTGATTAAGCGGTCTGCTTTGAGAACTACCCCGGCCGAGCGAAGCGAGGCCCTACGGGGGGTCTGGGGGGCTCTGCCACCCAGCTGGGTGCGTAGGCGAGCAAAGCGAGCCGGAGCATCTAGTAGGACACTATACTGGCAGCTGATTTTTGCAAAATGTTATTCGAGGGAAAAGTAACACACAGACAGACATACACACAATCACTATGAAAACAAACTTTACATAGGTAATTCAAAATAAAGTTTGTTAAGTTTACATTGTAAATTTTACAACTCAACTTTATTTAGAACACAACAATCAAATTGAATCGATAGGTAGGTACTATTATTTTATACCTACTTAATTTTTGGCAAATAGGTAGCGAAAAAGATGTCTTTTGCAGCGCACTCTAGCGGCCTTAATATTGTTCCGATCTTCCATCATAGTATATGCATTCTGTTTGAAATTTTGTTTCCTTTAGTTTTGCTAAATGTGTGTTTCCGCGAGAAACGCCTAGTTTTCGAAATATAGGCAAAAAACTGAAGAAAAAAGTAGACAAGCTTTAGGTTATTTCGACTTTCGCCTTGTAGGTATGTTGTGACTCGTTTACACTCGCAGAGCTTGGAGGAGATGGCTGTCCCAGGTCTTGACGCTCCAGGCTCATTTTACATGGTCCGTAATGAGGATGGGATGACCGACGTCTGGGAGATGGTGTGGAGCAAAATTTATCTATATTTATACAATCCAATGTTTGTGGGGGGCGGGCTGGGTAGGTATGTTCCAACATCACGCCCAAACGGCTCGACGGATTTTGACGGGAGCGGGCGCACATTGACGAGCAATTTATGTGCAATAACCGGTTCGGAAGTTATTCGAAGATCTTCGGTAGGTGGGTATCAGTTTCTTTTGCGATCCTTCGATTAGTTTGAGAGGTAGGTACGAGAGAGGTATTTCTAGGACAACAAGAGAATATTCAAATGACGGAAATTCTATTGATCAGCAGAGTGAGCAAAAATCTCTCCCCTTAACCTTGGTCGTTGACATTTTACAGGGAGCCCTTCGGGGAGTACAAGAGACAATTATAATGACGGGAATTCTCCTGATCAGCTCCTGAGTGAGCTAAAATCTCTCCCGTTAACCTTGGGCGTTGAAATTTGAAAGAGAGCCCATCTGAGAGTTCAAATTCAAGATTCAACACGATTCAAATAACGGGAAATTTTAAAAATCCGTAGGTACATTTAAAAAATCTCCGGTTGAAATATTCAGTATTGTTTCGTTCACAATAGACCGGGCGAAGACCGGGTGTCCCAGCTAGTATTTAATACGTTGCACCTAGGTACTCTTCCACGTCGAGTTATCGTTACATTTCACTGCAGGCGCACCGCTCTTTAAACTAATTTACTCCTTATGCTAAAAATTCTTGCCGTAAATTTATGGAGTGAAGTGGGGATGGATTTAACGAGAGTCAACTTGGATACTGATTTGTGTATTTTTATCCAAAGAAGGAAACGCAAAGTGACAAATGATTTCATAACTAATTTCAGGCCAGTCAAAGTTTTCGTTCCCATTGAGGGAAAATACGGGGGAAAGTATGATTAATTATTTACTTTATTTGTTTATTTTTTCATTTGCAGTAAAATGAATTTTTAGTTATGTTTATTCACTTTAGGTTTATTTTTGTAAGAATGTTTTAATTTTTCTCCCACGGACGACACTTTGGGAACCCCTGACCTACTGTTTTCTAACTCCGTTGTGTTCGCCTCTCTGTAGGTAGTTAGCCGAATGTTGACTGCAGCGCCGGATTAACCTCTCGTGGGCCCCGGGGCTGGGACTTAAAAGGGGCCCCCTTTATATATGTACATATACATATATAATGTACGAAAGTGGATCCTCTGGCCAGGAGTATCACGTATAAACCACTAGAAAATCGCGTCTGTCGCTTCACAACCAAAAACTGGGTCAAAACACGCTCCGAATGCAGGGCAATCTATTTTTACAATTAAGAAAAAAGTTCTTTTTACGATAAATAAAAATGCTGCAAATTTAACACTAGGGGTTGTTATTCATTGATATAGGTTACATGTGCAGAAATTTATTTCACTGCATGAGGAAGCAGGTCAAATTTGCTCAAGTCATTCCTGTAAAGAAATTTATTTCTGTGTCAATGAGAAAAAGTTAAGGAAAAAATTTTTTTGGGATTTTTTTTTTTTTGTAACAACCTTTTTTTGAAAATATTTTGTTTTACTTGAAAAATATTTGACCTCCTGGGAACCTTCAAGAATCCCGATTGTAGCCCCATGAAAGCCCTAGAGATCGCAACAGTGAAATTGGATCGTTCTGGGACCCCCAAAAATGGATTGAACGTTCAATAATACTTCAATAACGACACCTAACTCGACCTCTTAGCCTAAAGCCTTAAAAAAAACCTCCGGTAGCCCATTTTAGCCCCATAGTGCCCCACGGGTTTGGGCGATCGGGCTGAAAACCTTGCGGGCACAACTAGATAGTAAACCTAGTATTTTGTCAAAATTTCAGATTAAAAAAATTCCTAGTGCCCAAAACGGCCCAGACGGCAGATGGCGGACGTCATTGTATGCGTGTTCAATTTCAGTGTGTGTCATTGTATGTGTGTTCAGATTGTATTTTTGTCTAAGCTGGTCGTGTTAGTTTTAGGGAGGGGAGGAAATTTTGTAGAAGTACTCGCCCTCCACCAGACAAGTAAACGTAGAGAGAGCAACCACCCATGATCCGAAAACTGCAAGTTACGAGAAGAGGTAGAAGAGTAGGTAGGTACGGTCTGCTGCATTCCGCAGCCACCAACGACCCGAACACCACAAGTTACAAGAAGAGGTGGAATAGTAGGTAGGTCCGCTGCGATGACTCCTGTCCCAAAGAATTTCGAGCCAATTTACCATGATAAGACCTCCTTTAAAACCCGGCGCCTCCACATTGGTCCAACCCAGTCACACCAGAATGGTGCAGCTAACGCTGGAGGGGAGAGGAGGGCCCACTGTACTCCCCCTAGGGGAGATCTGAAGAACAAGGTAGAAGAAAGAACCTACCTCTTTTTCGGGAAAACAATTTGGAGATCAGCATAAGGAAAGCGGTTTGTTAATTTTCAACCAAAAAAAAAAAAAATCAACGGCGGCGAAGTGGCCCCCTTGGGGTGTGCGCCCCGGGGCTATAGCCCCCTTAGCCCCCCCGTTAATCCGGGCCTGGTTGACTGACATTGAGGGATCCCGCATTAGGAGGCTTTCCTCCGCCGAGTCACATCCAAATATGCCGCCGACAAAACGCAGACGTCCTCCCCGAAGCAGACTCGTCGGCGAACCCACAAGGCAACCTCAATAGGGTTAGTGGGGCGCAACTACTCCTACAGAGTTACATCACAGTGAAAGTAAAAGCACTTCTCCGGTTGACTACCCAATCTTTTCAGGGCTTCCCTCCGACTGTTTTCGATAGATCGGACCGATCGACCGGGTTTTACGGAGCAGTGTAAGGGAGGGGGGGGGGGGCTAATGGGCATGTAGCATCGATTTGTTCGGAAAATGGGATCGTGTCGTCCGCATTTTGACAAAGCGGTGAAATTCTTCGGCCGTCACGTTGAAGATAACTGAACGGTCGCAACAAACCAGACGCTAAATACCGCAATAAGCTCCAAAATGTCATTTTATAGAAGGGTTTATTATTCTTTGTTATACCCCAACTGTTAGTCCAGGCAACGAAGACCAAAAAGAGCCGAATGGGAGAAATACATTTTTTTTTTTCAATTTTGGTTTATTATTCTTGGAATAATACACCTATGTTTTCGCGACGGGGGTCGACGACTCCGATCGGGCTCAAAATTTGACATTATCCGTTTCAAGAGGTCTACATTCTAAATCCGAAATGTCCGTCCGCCGTCCGCCGTCCAGGCCGTTTTGGGCAGTAGGGATTTTTTTAAAAATCTGAAATTTTGACCAAATACCTACGTGGTTTACCATCTAGTTGTGCCCGCAAGGTTTTCTGTCCGATCGCCCAAACCCGTGGGGCGCGATGGGGCTATAATGGGGCTACGGGAGGGTTTTTTTAAAGGCTTTTAGCTATGGGATCGAATTAGTTGTCGTTTTAGAAGTATTTTTGGACGTAGAATCCATTTTTTGGGGTCCCGGAACGATCCGATTTCACTGGGGCGATCTTTAGGGCTTTCATGGAGCTAAAAATGGGATTTTTGAAGGATCCTAAGATGTTAAATATTTTTCGAGTAAAAAATAAAGAATTTTCGAAAATAAACGTTTTTGAAAAAAAAAAATCCAAAAAAAGAGATTTTTTTTAGATAAAAATCCAAAAAAAAAAATTTTTTTTTAATTTTTTTATTGACAGAATTAAATTTCTGCACAAGTAACGTATATCAAAGAATAATAAACCCTTGTGTAAAATTTGCAGCGTTTTTGATTTTATTTTTTTACTCGAAAAGTATTTAACCTCCTGGGATCCTTCAAAAATCCAATTTTTAGCCCCATGAAAGCCCTATAGATTGCCACAGTGAAATCGGATCGTTCCAGGACCCAAATAAATGGATTCTACGTCCAAAAATACTTCGAAAACCACACCTAACTCGATCCCATAGCCAAAAGCCTTTTTAAAAAATCCCTCCCACAGCCCCATTTTAGCCCCATAGCGCCCCACGGGTTTGGGCGATCGGGCTGAAAACCTTGCGGGCACAACTAGATGTTAAAGTATTTTGTCAAAATTTCAGATTAAAACAAAAAAAATTCCTACTGCCCAAAACGGCCCGGACGGCGGACGGACATTTCGGTTTATGGAATATAGACCTCTTGAAACGGATAATGTCAAATTTTGAGGCCGATCCGAGTCGTCGACCTCCGTCGCGAAAACATAGGTGTAGTATTCCAAAATAATAAACCAGAAATAAACATGTTTTTCTAGGGGATCTGACCAGGTATGTTGAAAAACAGCCATTCGATTCCTCGCACTGAAATCCTTCAGGAATGGCTGTTATCTCGGATTTGATAGAAAATGGACTTAACCAGTTTTGCAACTCAACCGGCGGTATTGTTTGACCGAACCTCAACAAATTCACCTCATTGAGAAGAACGTTAGCATGGTGACCTAATTAAGTCAAAATAATGAGCCTCGCATAAATTAACCCTTTCTCAACTACTTCTAGCCGATATATAATTGAATCCAATTAAGTCTCTCCACAATGGGCACTCGTTATTTCCGAGTCTTCTACGATTCTCACCCTTCGCCCGATTTCCTTTTCGAGGTCGTCAGCCCAAACCTGGCGGGGGGAAAAAGAGGTTTGCCTAAGCGAAGACAACACAATGAGCACGTAGTGATGTGAAGGACCCGAGAAACCTCCGAGACTTCCAACGTGGGCAGGGCAGACCCCATCAGCTATGAAAACAATGGCACTGATGAAGATCAGGCAACTTAGAGTCGAGTTGGTATCGGGAGGAGCTTCAAATCGTTTGGTTTTCCGCCTGCCTGGATCCTGCCGTTTCTTTTTTTTTTTTTCGAACCCGTAAAAACCTGACAGTGAACTGAATGAATTATGTTCTTGAGAAGCTGTGAAGAAACCGACAAGATGAAGACGGCGTTGTAAGGACTTTTATGATTGCGTGGAAAACAACCTCCTGACTTGTCTTTTGGCAGGGAGTCAACGCAGATGGTGCCAATTTGTATTGTAATTACGCAGACATTCTATAACATACAATATCATAATGACTAGGCGTTCTGTACAATGACGGGTCGTATTAATTTACGGAATTTCTTGCACACATTGACTGGGCACTCTGTAGTGCTGTACTAGTGTACATACAACACGATACAACATTTTGGTTTATTATTCTTGGAATAATAACCTATGTAATCGCGACGGAGGTCGAAAAATCTGATTGGCCTCAAAATTTGACATCCGTTTCAAGACACGTAGTTAAATGTCGTTTTTCGAAGTATTTTTGGACGCAGAGTCCATTTATGGGGGTCCCAAAACGCTCCGATTTCACTGTGGGGATCTATAGGGCTTTCATGGGGCTACAAAATTTGTAGCCCCATTTAATGGGATTTTTGAAGAATCCGAGGAAATCAAATAAGGTGTTGTTTTCCGCGTAATTCTGGACGCGTATTCTATTTTTCGAGGTCCAAACATTGTACCTACAGAAACTTTTTTTTTCTTTTTTCAAACATTTTGGTTTGTTATTCTTGGAAAACCGGTTTTCGCGATCGGCCTCAAAATTTGACAATATCCGTTTCAAGGGGTCTACATTCTAAATCTGAAATGTCCGTCCGCCGTCCGGGCCGTTTTGGGCAGTAGGAATTTTTTTTTTAAATCTGAAATTTTGACAAAATACTCGGTTTCCATCTAGTTGTGCCTGCAACGTTTTCCGCCCGATCGCTCAAACCCGTGGGGCGCTATGGGGCTAAAATGGGGCTATGGGAAGGGGGGTTTTGAAGGCTTTTGGCTACGGGATCGAGTTAGGTGTCGTTTTCGTAGTATTATCCGAATCTAGTAGAATCTGATAGCTTTGACGACAATGGACCCGGGAACCGAATGTCGACTAATACTTTTTTCTGAAAGAACTTCATAATTTGAAGCCGGTGAGTTTTGGGCTCCTACGGTGTAATACAAATTTCCAGGGCACCTTAGAAAATTTCAACTTTGAATCTGGAGGGAAGAGTGGCGGTTCCAAGAAGTGCTCTCTGGTGGTCAGCCAATGAACTAAAAGCACGAATTCAGAGAGATTCACGAGATCAGAAAAGGTGAAATTGCAAGGAAAATAGTCGTTCGGATAATATGTTCACCAACATAACATAACCAAAAATAAAAAAGATTTTTTTTGTACACCTACTTTTTGTGCGAGCGCACTCTGGCGGATTAGTTAAAGTGTCACCGCGGGAAAATTCAAAACGCCAAATATTCACTAGTGATTTCCTCTGCTCAGACACCTAATTTCTCAGTGCTAACTGTACTGAATACCAACTTTGTTCATTATTAGTTCAACTATGTTCGGCCGAATTTTCCCATTCCTTTGACCTTGTTCCCTAGCCCATTCGTTCGTGGAAGCCAGTCTGCTGATTTCAAATACTGCGGGCTCAGGGCGAACTAATATTAATGCTGAAGATTCAACTTTAATATTGGAATCCCCTCATCTCCCTTCCGAGGATCTACGCATTCCAGGCTAAAAGGACGCTTCGTGCCAGCCTGGAGATAGCGTATCATCCATTTACGCAGGCCTGCAGATCATGCCACCTCGTGTTATGCCCTAGGCAGGGATATTCACGCACTCCCTTCCTCTACCTTCAAAGACACCGGGGGGGGGGGGGGGGGGGAGATCCTAGATATGACGCTAGAGGCCTTCCCCAAACACACAACACAATTAATGATAAGCCTATAAATCAATTGGGAACTCATTTTGTGAATGGTACACTCCCAACATCCGTTATGCCGGGTGCCCTACACCAGAGATCCAGAAATCCAGGGATTCCATGTGTGAAGCTCATGTTTCACTGGCGAAGTTGAACCCATTCCATCTATTGGCAGAGTTGGATGAACTCCTGGCGGAGTTGGATGGTCCTCACTCAAACATTGCCCAAAAAGATTAGCAATGAGGAAATAACTTCTTAATTGATAGCATCATTGGCTTTCTTGTGATTCACACAAAACCACTTGGTTTCCCGATTTTGGCTGTTCACGTCATGTTGGTGCCCTCGAGGTAAACGTGACTCAATTCATCCCCATTCTTAGCTAAAGCGCCCCACAAGTCAAACTCGTTATGCTCTTAAATATCGTTGAAGGGTTTATTGGGTACTTCGCGTCGAAGGCGGAACAATAGTTAACTCTCATGTGTTTTCCAACCTGTTAGTTACAACATGATGTTGTGCTTTCAAGCAAATTACAACCTTCGCCAGCGTCGAGGGTTTAAATCACGTGTGGATGGTTTTGAAATAAGCGGTTTCAAATACCAAAAAAAAACTCCACGATAGAATTAGAAAGACTTTAATGTACAGAGAAAATGAAGGGTTTTGAGATGGGGACATGGAAAAATTCCAGACATTTAATTACATGCTAAAACAATAACAAAGTGGCACTGCTGAAAACTGATTTGGGTTTATTATTCTTGGAATTATAAAACCTATGCGATCGCGGCGGAGGTCGACGACTCGGATCAGCCTCAAAATTTGACGTTATCCGTTTCAAAAGGTCTTCATTCTACATCCGAAATGTCCGTCCGCCGTCCGGGCCGTTTTGGGCAGTAGAAATTTTTTTTTAAATCTGAAATTTTGACAAAATACTCGGTTTACCATCTAGTTGTTCCCGCAAGGTTTTCAGCCCGATCGCCCAAACCCGTGGGGCGCTATGGGGCTGAAATAGGGCTACGGGAAGGGGGGTTTTGAAGGCTTTTGGCTACGGGATCGAGTTAGGTGTCGTTTTCGTAGTATTATTGGACGTAGAATCCATTTTTGGGGGTCCCGGAACGATACGATTTCACTGTGGCGATCTATAGGGCTTTGGTGGGGCTAAAAATGGGATTTTTGAAGGATCCCAGGAGGTTAAATATTTTTTTAGTAAAAAAATACAAAATTTTGGAAAAAAAATCGAAAAAAATTGTTTTTCCTAAATTTTTCTCATAGACACAGAATGGGCTAGGGAACAAGGTCAGAGAATTGGGAAAATTCGGCCGAACATAGTTGAAATAATAATGAACAAAGTACCTACTCAGTGCAGTTAGCTGAATTTTCCCGCGCAACAGTTGAACTAATCCGCCAGAGTGCACTCGCACAAAAAGTAGAAAGTTTAGGTACAAAAAAGCTTCTTTTTTTTGTTATGTTATGTTGGTGAACATGAATATGGTCTGTCCCATCACGCTAGCGTCAGAATAAATCCGAACGACTATTTTCCTTGCGATTTCACCTTTTCTGATCTCGTGTTCTTGATCTCTCTGAATTCGTGTTCAGTTCATTGGCTGCCCACGAGAGAGCACTTCGTGGAAGCGCCACTCTTCCCTCCAGATTCAAAGTTGAAATTTTCGAAAGTGCCCAGGAAATTTGTATTACACCGTAGAGCCCAAAAGTCACTGCTATGGCTTCAAATTATGAAGTTCTTTCAGAAAAAAAAAAACCGGACGGTAGACCTATGGTTCTACAGTCAGATCATTTAATAATGATTAATTTTACACCAACCCTCTACTTTAACCAACCACTAAACTTCCTTAGAGACCAATCATGTGATTATAGTTTTCGCGATCATGTTGCGCTCAAAATCCCCCGCGTGACGTGACGAAAACAAATGGAAACGTCCTGTTAATCATTATTAAACTAGCTGGGACACCCGTGCTTCGCACGAAACATCAAATTCCCGTCCATCACCTATCAACGATGCACCCGTGGCAACCCGTCAACTTACTTTTTCATAGTAGGTAACAACGCTTGTTGGTTTCTCGTAGTGAAGTATCAAATTCCCTAAGATACGCCAAGGATGTAAACAACTTCCGTCGTGAAAGACTCAGGTTTCATCCAGAACGGCCGCCGTTCGAACCCGTTTGATTAGCCTAAAACCTTCCCCGTGCTATCCCGATCATTTTGCAAAAAACCGCATCAAAATCCGTCCAACAGTTTGACCGTGAAAGGGAGACATACATCGTCGCTTAAGTTCTATCATGGCCTATCTCAAAAAATGCGATTATTTGCTACCTATTTGTTATCACTGGATTCGTTGTTTTTACACTGGATAGCATGGTAACACTGGTTCTTTAGTAACCGCCAGTGTTTATTCATAACTATGAATAATTATGAGAGCGACTCTGGCGGAAAAGTGGGCTCGCCCATTTTCGCAAGTCGCTGCATGGGTTCGAGTGAAGCTGCAATTTGCCATCATCCGGGCGGTGGCATCCCGTCTGCGGGGTACCAGAAGAAAGTTCCGGTGTCTCGGACTGGAAGACGGAGCAGGCCTCCAGTTCTGGGACGAGTAGTTCAAGCGTCTACGGCGCCCATGGCCCTCGTTTGGTGTTCCGCCATTTGCTGTTTTTGTTTTTGTTTTCTTTTGTTGTTATTTTGTTTATCATTATTGTTACTTGTTGTATCATTCCACTTCCGTTATTATGAAATATAATAAATGGGTTTTCATTCAAAAAAAAAAAAAATTATGAGAGAATGTTCAATTTGCATGAAAACTGTAGTTACAAAACAGTTTTTTGCTTCTCCTGAAAAGTTGCATTTTTTTAGATAAGCCATGATAGAACTTAAGCGACGACATACATACATACAGACACCGATCATTCTTAGAGATGATGAAAAGTGTTAGTCGACAATCGGTTCCCTAGCCCATTAAACTTTTGCACAAGTAACCTATATCAAAGAATACCAAAGAAACCCTTGTGTAAAATTTGCAGCGTTTTTACAAGTAGTGAGGAACTAGTCGCAAATTTGCGACAGGTCTTAAGACTATACAATTGTATACAATGTCATACTATGTCATAGTATGAATCATACTGTATGATATGAAATGAAACGTTTGACTTCACCTTTATTTCTAAAGTTTTTATTGCAGATGAATGAACGCTATCGACGGTAGACTATCGTGATACTGAGGAATTAGGGATTTTGCACGAGACGGTACCCCCCCCCCCCACCCCCCACCCAAAGGGGCAAATTTTGAGGCCGATCGGAATTTTCGACCTCCGACACGATTACCTCGAAGGAAACACAAAGAGCTCCGATGAAGAACCTCAGCAAGAGAAGAAGAGCTAAATCTGACCGCCGTAATTGGTTTCCCTCAATCAAAAGAATCCAGTCTGTCGATTGTTTCATTAGTTTCTAGCATCGTGATCACGACCGTATTTCCCAACAGTCGTGAATAAGGCCGCCAGCGCATCTTTTGTTCTCGCTTTAGTTGCTCAACGATTCGTGGAATCCTCTTTTTGCATCAGAATTTCGCCAAAGTCTGGTTCGTTTTTGTTCCAAACAAGAGGTCTCAAATTACTGGCTGGCTCTGTGGGCGGCAGAAGTCGCTGGTTTTCGTTTTCCCCGGAACCCCCACGCCAGGAGGTAATGACTTCAACGTACAAGGTAGGTAGGTAGGTAGGTACCTATTAGGTAAATAACCTATGTGCAGGCTGGGCTGCAGATTAGGTGGAAATTACGGGAGGGTTTTATCTCGGTCCCTCGATACGGTCCCTTTTATATGAAGACTAGTTGCCTAACGGTAAACTAACTGTATGTTGGTTTTTATTCATGAGGTATCCGCGGAGCATCAAAATCAAACATGAAATTCTTAGCTATTTAAAAATAAGCGTTAAAAATTGAGGGGGCTTGTTTGGGTCAAATGCGAGGAATTCATGGAAAACCGTTGCAAGCAGAAAACCTGACATGACAAAAAAAATTTTAAAATAGATTTAATCAATTCCACATTTAAATATTAAAATTCCGGAAAAAAGAATCAAGTTTTTCGAAACGTCAATTAAATTTAGGAGGAGCTTTGAAATTTCAGGATTTTCGATATATCGAAAAAATATATTTCGAATAATATAAATATCGAAAAAATATATTTCTAAAATAAATAAATAAAAATATATTTCTAAATATAAAAAATAAATATCGAAAAAATATATTTCTACTTCTAAAAAAAAAGATTTCCTGTTTGTGTAGTGTCTTATAAGATCCTAAACGGCCAAACGGATTTCGACGATTTTTAAAATACTCGGTTTAGGTACCATCTAGTTGTGCCCGAAAGGTTTGTAGTCAGATCGCCCTAACCCGTGAGGCGCTATGGGACCAAAATCGGGCTAAGGGAGGGGTTTTTGAAGGTCTTTGGCAATGGGATCGAGTTAGGTGACGTTTTCGAGGTATTTTTGGACGTAGAATCCATTTTTTGGGGGTCCCGGAACGATCCAATTACACTGTGGCGATCTATAGGGCTTTCATGGGGCTACAAATGGGATTTTTGAAGGATCCCAGGAGGTCAAATATTTTTCGAGTAAAAAAACAAAATTTATGAAAAAAAATTTATTTTTAAAAACATTATTTTCTAATTTGTTTTTATTGACACAAAATTAAAGTTTTGCACAAGTAACCTATATCAAAGAATAATAAACCCTTGTGTATAATTTGCAGCGTTTTTAATTTTTTTTTTTTTTTTTTTTTTTTTTGACAAAGAATATGAGCCCTATTTGACAGGGAGTTGTAATTCAGCGAGAAAATCGTACGTCTCTGCTCAGTCGGAAACAAAATCCGGTGTTTTTTTTTTTTTTTTTTTTGCGAACGGGGCGTGACTGTGCTGCCAGATGAGACGCCGAGTTAGGGAAGGAGTTGGAACTGAGCCCGACGTCGGAGTGACCGATAAGTCCGGAGGTTCTTTCAAGTAAGTAGGTGGGGAAAGCCAATGACCCAAAGTTGCGCCTCCGTTGAAAACCTTCCCCCACCGCCGGACCGGCTAAATCGCCGAGTTATTTACGACTTAAGACATAAGCTTGTGCTGACGTCATTTAGTGATTAAGCCCCTTTGCGAAGTTAACTTGACGCGCGCAGAATGCACTTTCTGCGGCGAAGGGGGGAGCTCGTTGGGTTCGCTTATTCTCTACAAGAACCCGATAATAACTTCTTCCCACGTATTCCTCCTTTGGAGAGATAAGGCTTTTTGTCACACAACTTAGCTGCCGTCTTCCATCTGGTTGGGTGCCTCCGCCGCATGGGAGGAAAAGGGATGTTTTTGCCACAGCCTTTGGAGCGGATGAAGTTCAAGTTGCCGTCCAAACAAGTAACGACAGGGCTACCACTGTGCCGTACTTGGCAAAGCAACATGGTGATGGACTTCATGTGAGGCAGCACGCACACTTCAAACAGGCCCTGCAGAGCCTTGTCACCCTCCTCTACCGGGACTAGGGAGAAAATGCTCCTTCTGGGCCGTCGTTGAGCAATGCATCTTGTCTGCGGGAAGAAGAAACAGGTTTTGAGGGAGCAAACACTCGTTTAGAATGCAGAAACCGGATCGGAGGGAGCAGACAGGGTTTTGACGGCCCAGGCAATTCAATTTGATCCCCCCCCCCCCCCCACTCCAGTGAAGGAGGTCCAAAAAACTACAAAAATGCAAAAACAAGGCCTTATTCGAACCAACTTAAAAAAACGGCTATCACTTTCGG